>OZ022498.1:76349262-77688018 GCA_963989385.1 Ctena decussata | reverse complement strand
CATTGTTGTGGATATGCAGTCGTTTCTTTGACTTTTCTTCATATCGCTTAGTGACCACTCGCTACCTGGGCTGTCGCGTTATGCCTTGTTTGCTACCTTGTGTCTATTTTAATTAAGTCCTGTCTAGCATTATGAGCTCTCATCTTTGTGTTCTCACAATGATGATGCCCATTTCCCCGCGCTCATCAAAGGTGAAGGGACATATAAGCTGCGACACGAGAAATCGAAGACTCAGATCAGCATGGGCATCCGCCCAGTCTGATCAGATTCTTTGCTGTCAGCATGGAGCTAGGTTAGACCCTTAGCTACCCTTTTAGCGCAAAGCAAGGCCTGTTATCAGACTGGGATGATGCCCAGGCTGATCTGAGTCCGTGCTGGGCGCACATGCCACTTTGTTGGTTTTTCTTGTGTCGCGGTTCAAATGTAGGGTTACCATGGAGATCCCGTTGCTGTTGGCGTAAGCGTTTCTGGTTGGCATGACATTTTCTTGTACCCATAACACTTATTAAACCACTACATGGATTTTTACCGGCCTAGCTTTAAAGATGATTGGATTTTGGTGACGTTGGCCGTATTTTCAATGTCACAGGGTGACTAAGATAACTTAAGTTCACCCACCTCCTCTCCCCCTGTACCCCCATCCCACCCAAAATGTGATATCTGCTGAATCAGTTGACGTATTTCCACTAGACTTGCAAAGATATATTAATGAGTAAATACAAAGAGCTGAGCAGGTTATTTCGACATTATCCCCATTTTCATGGTCAAAGGATGACTTATTACATTTTCCTCAAAAAAAGAAGATATTTCTTGAACCAATGGGTGGCTTTTCATCAGACTTGTAAGGATATAAGTCGGGGCAAGTCAAACAGATTTTTAGAGTCCCATGGTACCAGTCAAGGTACCAGTCCTGTATGTGCAGTTTCTTTCGAACAAATCAGTGGATATGCATTTAACTTGCATTGTTTTATCACAGGGACAAACTTACTAAGAGCTGATTAGATTTTTGGTGAATTTCTCATTTTCAAGGGTATAGGAGGGCTTAGTATGTTGCGTTTTCAATACAATTGTATGTCTTGAACGCATTGTAAATTTTGCCAGACATGCGTGGATATATCATTTAGACAGGCCATAAAGACATAACGTTTTGCTGACCTTGCCTTCTTTTTCAAGGTAAAAGGACAACTGATAGTGCTAACTATATCTTGAACCTTTCACAGATTTGATAGCTGGAGTAACTGAGCGGGGCAGATTTGGGTGGTCTTGGCTTTATTTGTGAGACCAACATGCCAGCCTAACAAGGCTATTAGAAAAATTAAAATGCGGGAAGGCAGTCGGAACATCTCTCGGCCAATTCCGTGAATTCCAATTGCCTTCCCGCAGTGTTCTGATTGTGCGGGAAGCATGCTGGGGATGCCCGGGAGTCTGGATTGCGCTGGAGACATCTGAATTTCTCTCTGAAAAATACATTTCAATTTTAATATGATTCACCTTTTTTTTCTGCGATATTCCACTGAAAGCATGAGGGAATCTATATGCGAGTCGAATAATGTTATGTGTTTTGAACCATATAGGAATCCAGGGTGAAGATAATACGGGATCAGATAATACATCTTTAATCGATTTTACAACCCAATGCGTTTTTTTCTACTGACAATTTTAAGATACTGTGTTTGATGTTCTTCTGCTTATAGTTTTGAGGCCCCTCGCTGAATATCTTTGCATGTTATGTCCTGTTTGATTACTTGTTATTATGTTTTAAGTCCTGTTCATCATCGTGATCACCTCATTTGGTTGCTTTGATTTTCTTTGGTTTGTATATTTTAAATTTAAAGAGTAACTACACTTCAGGAACTGACTGAATCAGATCCCAAACCCTATCCCCAACGTCTAAGGGAAAGATTGACAAAGACATCCCAACAAACAATAAATAACAAGTGATAAGCCGAGTCAGCAGCTCTTTCCCAAATAGGTGGCAACTCAGCTATGTTTATTAGACCGACAGAAGGGTTACAACAGACTAAGCAAATTATACGAAAGACATTTAACAATTATTTTTACCTATTTTCTATTTTTATTATAGAAGGGTTAAAATTAGAACACAATAAATTAAACAGCACCGAACATAAAACAAATGCAACCGCAACGAAAGTACCGCCTTGGGACGGTCAGTAATAGCTACTAGTGGTTTAAACCGGTTTAACTGGGCCCAAACCTTCACCCTCACCCTCCGTCGCGGTGCACACAATTAGCTGGTAGTTCGGTTCGTATGGAGGTCCCCTAACTCATCAGAGAGTCATCACGGTCAACAATTAAAATCAAGAAAAGACCGTGATGAAGCAAGGATGAGGACTCGACAGCCAAAACGTGTTGAGACACCTGGAGATCCCTGGAGCGTCAGCAACACCACTGGAGCACTGGAGCAAAAGAAGTCCACCAGTTGAACCCCGTTGGGTCAAGAAACAGACAAACATCCGGCCCCAACCAACTAATATATAGCTTTATGTAGACCCTTTTTTGCTAATGGCCGACCTTAAGGAATTTGAAACTCTTTTATCTATGACTTCCGTGACTTCAATCAGAAATTTATCAAAATTTATCAAAATTCACAATGTTTGTAGATAAAACGTAATGACTTAATATAATTATTGTTCAAATTAGATATACCTATTGCATGGTCTGTATACTTTTATCTTCTGTAAACCTTATATTGGTGTTATTTCATTGTTTTCAATGTATGTCTTGTTTTGACTAGAAACATTGTAAATGTTTTATGCTGAATAAAATATTTGTATTGTATTATATAAATGGCATTCGCCTTATTGTTACTGTTGGATTGCTACGGTCTGTGATTGCGGCACTTACTGAGTATCTTCATTTAGCTCATTAGGGACGAAAGGACTGTTACCTTGCTATATGTTATTTCGTTTAATTGTACTTTATACATCTTAGTTTCTTTGTATCTTGTCCTCATGCTATTCTGATATGTGACTGATACCATCTGGGTGTGTTCATCAGAATTTTGTAAGAAAAAATAAATGTTTTAGGTCGACAATATTGAGAGGATGGCACACGACAAGAACTTGGGCATCAATGTTAGTCCTCGCCATGGATATATAAAACTGACTGGGGCCAAGGATATTGTGAAAGACACAAAAACTGAAATAGATTTATACTTGATGCGTATAGAGAAAGATGCTGAGGTCGATGCAAAGAAAGCTGCACAGGCAGTTGCAGCAAAAGGCTCTAGTAAGTGAATCAGATAAGCGCCTTCCACGAAGTTTTATCATTACACTGTTTTGGGACTACTTATAAGTAAATCCAAAATAAAAAGGACATCTCCACGAGATGTCCTTTTATGCACTGAAAATGCAGGTTTTTGGACTGTAAAAAGTGCAAATAGCAAGTGCAAAATTGAGCATAAATGAAAATGGTTCCCTAGAAGCCTTGTTTTGGGGTGGTCGAAATCACACTTCACCAACCATGGGTTTGCTATGGCTCAACTGATATCATCAAATTGTAGGAATATTCCTACAATTTGATTCATTCATGAACCATCAACTTCTTTTTAAATGAACAGCTATATCTATATTGATCCATCATCATTTTTTTCTAACTGCAGAAAAAAAATGCAAAGAGGAAATAATAGCTTTAACTATATATTACAAATCGTAGGAATATTCCTACAATTTGGAAATTGCTCATTTGTAAAAAATAAGACACAACTGGGCTAATTCAAATTGTTTTTTGTTTTCTTTTTTGTTTTCTTAAAAAAAATCAAATTCTTCCCACGTCTTCCGGATTGTAGGAATATTCCTATATTCTTGAGATTACGACCAATTTTGTTCAATCATATTCCAACATAAACCTTTCAGATTGTAGGAATATTCCTACATTTTTTGAAGATGGTATATTTTCAATAAATGACAGATCTGACCAAATGCATATTTTCAATAAATGTAAGATCCAAACAAATTGTAGGAATATTCCTACATTCTTGAGATTACAACCAATTTTGTTCAATCATATTTCAACATAGACCTTTCAGATTGTAGGAATATTCCTACAATTTTGGAGGTGGTATATTTTCAATAAATTAAAGATCTAACAAAATGTATATTTTCAACAAACGAAAGATCAATAGAAATTGTAGGAATATTCCTACATTTTATTTCATGCTCCATAATCTGTTAAATGAGAGGAAATTACAAGATAAAATAATCTTATTTTTTTTTTCGCAAATCGTACAATCGCTGTGCTGTGCGCAGCGTCTCAGGATATTATCAGTTCACTATTTAGATGCACAATGTCCAGTTATAGTTTGAGTCAACAGTGTTTGCTGGTCTAAGCCTGCTCAGTTTGCATACGTTTTCATTCCATGAAGCTGCGACATGCAAAAACGTGTTACAGCAGTTGCTCTGGCCAGCTTGCGCATCCGCAGAGTCTGAAACGAGTCTATGCCGTCCGATTACGTCATGTACTGACTCTGAAGAATCTACAGACACTTAAAATGCAGGCTGATTTGAGTCTTCATTCTTCGCAGATACGGCTAGGCCCGCTTTTTACGTGTCGAGGCTCATTTTAACAAGAGACCAAAGTCACGTATGCACCGTTATTAGCCTAAATGCTGGGACGGTCTACAAGATGTTTGCACAATGTGTATTTGGTCACAGAATTCTCCTGAATGACATATCATTCTGAATACCCGTTAAACGTTTCAAAATACAGTCAAGAGTACGGCTTAATACGGCTAGCAACTGCCTTTATGTAAACAGCCTATATTTTTATTTTATTTTCGACACAATGCTGGTTAGTACCGATTTGATGTTTAAAATGGTGTCCCAAAATACCGTTATGTTAATTAGGCCTTAAAAAATATGTGTGATTCCGGTTACACCTTGAAAAAAATATGGGTCGGTAGGTCGGATTCTTTTTCCAAGTCTGTGACAGTACATTTCCGCAAGATAGATACCGACACTACATAGCTCTGACCAGACTACGTAGTCTGATCTAGGTTTACACTGGTGGCTGAGACATATTTAGATTAAGTAGGGTAGAGTCACATGTGCTAGTGTTATTTCACAACTACGCTGCCGTTCGAGACAAAAAAAATCGACTCCTATGTAAGACATGTCCAAAGTCGGAAATAGAAAGAAATGTAATTGTTTGAAAATTAAAGTCAGACCTGCCACATGTGCAATAAGCCTTCTGATCATGGTCTATACTGTCAGAGCTGCATTTTTGCGTTTATGCGTTTTTGACGCAAAGAAAATGGGTAAAATTGCCTGCAGTCCCAAGCTGATGCGTCAAGAATACGCCCACCGAAAACGGGATTGACGCATCTTAAAAAATTGGAATCGTCATTTCACGCACGTATGGAAGCAACCTTAAAGAATGATGACACAGACAAAATTTTTTGCTCAGTTGCCACTGACAATAGTCCAATCCAAGTCAAAACGGGTCTCAAAGATCAAAGCGTTTCGATCAGCATTTGAACTCAAAAGATATAGCCGCTAGCGGGCATGTGCCGAAAGGTTTACTTATGGTGCAATTTCGAGCGCAGGTGTTGTACCTTACGGTCTTTAAGGTGGACTCGACTCAGTCAGCGGCGTCTGATCAGTGTTCGCACACACATATGTATACGAATAAATTGAAATATGAAATCTAATTTGTTTAGCTGTGTAGTCTGATTTTCGTATTTAACAGTTGTATGCATATGGCTAACGATATATTTTCGCACGACGTCATTCCGCCGTAATACCGCTGGACAAACCTTGTTCTGTTCAGGCTGCGCAGACAGAATTTCTGATTCGCTCCCTACATTACACAGTTCTCAATACGCACGTCTACTGACGTCACGCAGTCCAAAATGAAAACGTTTCTGCAGACCCGGGCACTCGACAGAATATTTGTATTTTTACATATCTTATCATCTGTCAATTTCTGTATAAAATTTCCGTCGAGTGCCTATGCCGTGAATATGGGGTTATCTGAAACCATTTTTGGCTTGCCGTTTCGGCGGCAAGCCAGTATTCAAGTGGTTTAGTGATACCGAGTTATTTTCGGAAGAAACGATACGTCACACTTAGTCGGAAAATACCTGGAGAGTGTGTACTGCAGTGTTTATATATAGCAATAGCGCAAAGCATTAGCTTTTCCAAAAATCATGCAGCGGCGTCGCGAAAAATAGGCCTTAGGGCATCGCATAATCTGACTGGTCAGAGCAGCCGGCACACTGTCCAGCGTCGGTGCCTTCATGGGATCTGATCAGTCTTTTTCGGCATAAATATTCTTCATGATGATCCATGATGCAGACATCTTTCATGCTGAGGATAGACTGATAAGACTGCGCTTATGCCGGAGTGGGCTGATATGTGTATCTGTAAAAACTGAAAGAGCAGAGTTCATTGATATACATTTCTTCTTTTGATGCCAAGTTCAGATGTGCCAAGATTCCATAGACATGGGTTTGAAACAGTCTTTCCTAAAATTTTGATTCAGACTAAATGTGACTCAACAGCCGTAAAGAAAAGACTTGAAATAGGTCCATATAGTTATTTAACTTGAGGCATGCCTAAAACGGCCGGCCAAAACGTTGGAAAACTGTTTTTTTTTTGTTGTTGTGTGTGTGTGTGTGTGTGTGTGTGTGTGTGTGTGTTTCCCCAATTTGTTTTTCAAATAAATTCTACACTTGTTTTTACCTTACACCGTGGATAATGCCACTATTCAAGAAGTTAGAAATTAAATACTTTGCTAAATAAAAGTAAGCAACAGAAAGTGCACTAACAATCGGGTTCACATCAATAACAACTCATGAAAATTTCACTGTTTTATCTGTGCAAGCCTTCCTTTAAAAAGGAAATTTTATTTGTGATCAGATTGCGCAGACATTTTCCGGTAGCAAGCTTTACGATGTTCACGTATATAAACACGTGGTTATCAAGCAGATGATCTGCGCATGTCGTGATTTTCCGCAGGTATTTTGTACATGTCCCGTTTACTCGTTTAGACTGTTTATATATACCTTTACCGGAATAAAGTTCATATGCTACGCTGTTTTTGGCGCAGATATGTGCATGCCCCTATAGGGCTGCACAGTGGTATTCCGCTCAGCAACTCGCATATACACTAACTAAAGCCTTTCATTATTACGTTTTGATCTAACCAACATTTTTTTTTTCACGGATGAACTGCGTTTGCTCGATCAGACAACTGAGACTAGCCAGTTTCCTGGTTTGTGATGGGAACTGTTCTTCGTTTTTGTCAACTTCAGTTTGGTAGTCTTTGAAAATTATTCGTCGGTGAACTAATTGCGCTTGTAAAGTCGCCAAGTTATATTGTAATGACGTAATAAAGTACATGTATATAATACGGTGTCGGAAAGTTGTGACTATTGCGAGTTACGCATTCGCCATAAAAAGAGTGTCAAGACGGTAGCATTTGTTAAAATACGGTAAACACAACACGTTTATAAATTGTCTCGTGACTTATCCCAGATTGTGAGACAGCAAAGGACGCCGCTCAAAGCACTAAACTGGACGCGTGTCATATTCAATCGTAAGATGGTGAAAGGAATCTTATCCCGTGCGCTGATAGTAAACACTAAGATCAGCCTGCGCGATAATGCAATGCGACTGGTATTTCCTGTTTGCAATTTTGGTATGGGACACTTCAATCCACTATTTTCGTTCCGGAACCGAATCGAAAATGACGACAAGAACCGATATTTTTTGGCAATGGTGAAAAAACTTTAGGGTCGGCGCAAAAATATATGGGTCGGTCTGGAAACCGGATTTATTTTTGCGATGGTGAAAAACATTTAGGGTCAGTGCAAAAATATATGGGTCGGTCGGGAAACGGAATCTCACCTATTTTTGTTCAGGCCTTACCGTATTTCAAACGACTAACCGATGGTTCTTTTGCCTCCGCTAATTTTTGAGAGGTTCCCAGTGGGTGAATTATTTGCCAGTCCACCGTATTTGTATTAGTTAGGGTTGCCCAATATTTACAAATAAAATTATCAGCGGAACTATTATATATTGAGGTACGGCTGCAAGCTTCTCACTACAGTTCCAGCAATATAAATGACTATGATAAGCCAATTTAAAAATAATAATAATAATAAAAACCTCTGTGAGTTTCACTTTAAAAGATTTCTATAGTGGCGGCTGATATGAACTAGTTTAGATTTCATGAACTGAAATTAGATGGTAAAATACAATATACAGGAATGGGACCCTCTCTATTGTCCCGCTTTTTCTGTTTAAACTGAATCATTGGACGGGGAACCAGAAATGGAAATTTGTATTTTGTGGAGCAAGTTGTCGGTGTTTTTCCGTTTATTTATTTCTTAAAACAAAACTCTCCCAACTTTTTGCCAGTTATTACTCAGTATTTGCACATGAACCAATACTTTTTTCACCAAACTTGAGTGTTGATCACTAGTATGGAGGCCTTAATTAGGTACACTTCCAAGACTTAAAATCAATGATACAATTGTCATACATTATGATTTTCGCATTTAATCGAGTTTTCACGGTATGCACAGAAAAATCCTTTAGATCTGCTATGCATAATATCCATCAGTTATAATCCTTGTAAAAAATATTTTGTTAAATCCATCGAAGAAACACTAAACATCTTTTCAGTTATGATAGCCTGACAGGCGTCCAATTTTGATCGTTTTCCAACAAACAAATAAATAAAATCAATATTATCAACCTTTTGCAATTTTCCCATTTTTTTGACAATAAAATACATAAAAAAAAAGTTCAAACCAGTAAAACTATTCTTATATAAGTGTATTTACTACTGTTTACTTATCGATATATCGGTTCCGTCTACCAAATTGCGTAATAGATAGCCATCTGTTTTATGTGGCCATGAGTGTTCAATAAACAACGTACCTGGCAGGAGACCATGACTGTAATAAACATGTATCTGGTTTTCAGGAAAGAAAGTTAGCGCTGACTTTTTATGATTTCACTCAGCTACTTGAATTTACTTTGTTGCGGTTATTTGGATAAAAATATACATATATCTCTGTTTAGAAACATAAAATTTCTAAGTTTTATAGGGAAGCAACTGAGCTCTTTAGGTTTGCCTCGCTTCTTAATTTTGGTCAACTCTTACACGATTTCTTTCCTTTAAGTGGAAGGGCTGCATCAAATAGGAAGTCACAAAACTTGTCCCTCTATGTAACAATGGCGGGAAAATATGGCGGTAAGTGAGTGAACTCGGGTTTAATGTCCCAGCAACAACCAGGTCGTACGGAGACGGGACCACGGTTTAAAGTCTCATCCGAAAGACCGATGAAGAGGAGACTCGATCTTCCGACCTCTGGATTGGTTGTCTAGCGCGTTATCCACTACACTACCGCCGCTCCTGTGGTGGTTAGTAGAACAGCCCTATACACAAGCAAACATCGAGAAAACCCAGACCAGCATGCGAACTTGAGCATTCTGTTTTGTTGATATATACACATAGAATTGAACCATTAGAAGACTTTGATCTGTGTGCGTCGACGCAGCATTTTTTTTTTGTTGTTGTTGTTGTTGTTTTCAGATATGCAAAATGGGCTGAAAGGATGCGGTGGTAATCAGACCCGTCGCTTATATAATATGTTCAGTGTGTATAATTCGGCGTGTGTGTCCACATATCTGTCCACGCTTGTACCGATGTGTGCAGAATATCACTATGATTGGTATCGCGTATAAAGGTACTTTACGCATGCGCGAATGGGAAATATTACTGTTAGCGTGCACATGAACGCAGTCTGATCAGGTTTCCATCCTTGCACAAACAATATTATTGAGCCGCGACACGAGAAAACAAACAAAATGGTTGTGCGTCCAACGCAGACTCAAATCAGCCTTGGCATCCGCCCATTCTGATCAGACTCTTCACCAAGCGTTTGAGAGGTGGCTAAGAGTAAAAGCTACCTCCATGCCGACAGCGAAGACTCTGATCAGACTGGGTGGATGCCCAGGCTGATCCGAGTCTGCCTGGGCGCACAACCACTATGCTGGTTTTGTCGAGTCGCGGCTAATTATTATGACGTAAACACTTTGTATAGTGAGAGATGAAGGCTCCCACATTTGCAAAAAATGCACAGGCTGATATGAGTATGCAAGTTCACGCGGCGTCAGTGAAATTACCTTAAGTTTTTTCAGTCAACTGCGCAGATTTAAAATCAGCTGACATATCGGAGTTTAAAGACACAATACCCTACTGACTGTTTATTGAAACATGCTGCTTCTGGGACACTAAAGTACAGGTAGGGGCCAGGTAAAGGGAAATCAGATGTCAAAGGAAAAGAGAAAATATGGCTATAAACAAATTATAATTGGATCAGACTGCGTTATTGAAAACCACATAAAACCGTGTAAAAAATACCATTATTTGCTCAAAGACAGGAGAGGGCCATGTAAATAGGAACTAGTACATTATACCATTCGTGCACACAGAGGAATTTGATCAGCCTGTGCAGTCTCATCAGTGCCTTCCCTGTTTGCATGAACAGTATAAAATTCCTGGAAATTTAAAACAGCAAAACTGATAATCCAGATCAGTCTACACATATGTGACGTCTGATTTGAATATCAACTGCTCAGAAAATGAAAAATTCGGATCAGTCTACACAGATATTACAGCTCATTTGAATATAGCAGTCTGTCTTTCCTTGAAATTCATAGCACAGAAATGAAGACCCTGGTCAGTCTACAAAGCTGTCTAGACTGATTGAATATTAATGGTCTCATAACAGTTTTGTCAGCAGTGACTGCACAGCTAAACAGCGAAAAAGACCCCGATAAGTCTATGCATATATGTGATTTGAATATTTACTGTTTGTATTCAAATCAATCTGCATAGCTAAACCGCAAAAGTGAAGACCTTGATCAGCCTACACAGATGTAACAACTGATTTTAAAACATAAACTGGTCAAATTGAAAAAGTGTCATCAAAGAGTATTCGAAACAGAATGCTCATCTGCACTGACTGATTAGTCTTCATTTTGGCTTTTCACAGAAAAGAAACAAAACAACATTTTACTGGGTTTTTTATTGTTAAACTTCAAGACAATTAAACAACTTAAATTAAATTTAACAAATAATAAACTAAATAAATCTTAAATAATCACTTTTAATTCAAGACTTTTATCATGGAGACTTGTTTTCTTATTCTGCCTACATTTTCGTCACTGCTATATAAAAAAGGAAAGAAATAAAGAAATCAAAATATCTTATTACAACGGAGAAATACTGATCTGAAAAGGGGCAAACATTTTTGAAATATTGCAGCGCCTGACAGACCTATGGATTTCGCCTTTCAAGTCCGCCGGGCCAGATTTTACATACCCTGTACAGCGTAATCACTTAATCTGCCAATACCGTATTTATTCGGTTATAAGACGGGAGTAAACCTTCACAAAATTACCACAAATATGTAAATCAGTCTGCAGTAATTCAGCTGTAGAAGGTGTTTTTCTCTTCCAAAACAATCCCAAAGTCTAGATCCGTCTTGTCTTATAAAACGGATCTATATATTTGAGATTATTTTAGAGGAGAGAAAATACCTGTTTTGTAACCGAAGAATAACGGTAAATAGTTGAAATGATGATGCGCCTTCTTGCTGATTGACTTTTACCGTGCGCATCCCAGTTTGCGATAAGAAGTCGGACAGATATGCAGGACCAGCTTCAAAACTGATCGTTCGGTTTGATCAGAGTTTGCAATGGTATCGGGAGTTTTTGATGATACAAATGGACAAACCCAAACTCAAAGATGGAAAGGATGATTCAAGTTTTCTAGTATTTTTGGCGAATGTTGCAAATCATAAGGCATTTTTTTATTCTGAGTGCATTTTGTCAGTTTTATATACGTAAATAAACATAAATAAATAAATAAAAATCAAACCAAGAAAAAACGGATTTACTCAATTAATGTAAATTCACTTTCAAGTGTTAAACTTGACTAAAACAGATGACCTGTATTGCATAATCACCGTGTCTGTCACCTGCCACTTGCAATAAACAATACGAAAATACTTTTACCATAGGCATCCCTATTATTCGGACAGACTCGCGGGAGCAGACAGAACAGACTTCAACCTGGTCTATTCAGGATTTGCAAAGCTTGTAGGTGTTCTTGTTACGTTTTTTTTCTTCTGATAATAAAGATTCAAAGAATAAAGATGGTGACTTCAAGCTTCCGAATATGGTGCAAATCAGTTTCTTCAGAAGTGATGAACAAGGATTTATTTACAGAGTGAAAGGAAAACAAATCTGGATTAACTGTTGTGAAAAAAAAATTGATAGGATTTCTCTCTCTCTCTCTCTCTCTCTCTCTCTCTCATTAATGTTTTCTATCAAAAGACTCTATCCACCTCACCCACAAGTTTAAACAAGGAAAATTACTTTGTTTCTTGGCGCATAAAGCAGTACTGTTGCTTTTATTTATTTATTTATTACACGCAAGAGTTTGTATTATCAATTATAATACAATCTTGATCCTGGAAACATTTAGTAAGACGGGCGCAAGAGCCCCGGTAGTTCAGTGGGTTAAGCGCTGGCCTACTGGTCTAGTGGACCGGGTTCGAGCCCCGCTAGAGGCCAGAATCTTTCCTACCGTAAACGGGGTCCATTGCACACAGCCTTTCACTTTCACCGTCTCAGCTTCCTTATATGACTGACATACTGTTGAAAAGGCGGTAAAATCGCAAGTCATCCGTCCAATGCGTCCATCTATAATGCAGGCTCTTTCAGTCCGTATATATAGATCGTCGAAGTGGCGTCGTTTCGACGCCGATGCGATGTTACGCCGACGTTGATGCAACGTCATTTTCGCGTTATGCGCCTAGTTAGCTGTCTTTGTGATTCTCGGCACCGTTTTATTAAGGTCAAGGAGTTCAGATAGGATTAAGGTGGTTTCGATTCGTACGGCACGGAGACGATGGTTGTGGCCCCTCATTAGACTTTATTATTTTACTTTTACCCTCAGTTTGCAACAAATCTACATATAAAAATACAAAATGCAACTCTTCTATATTAATCTATACAGGTAGCAAATAATTATTTGCCACCTGTCTATATTATAGGTGCTTTCATCGTAACACCTGCCTTTCTTTCTTTCATTTTATTTAATTTTCTTTTCTGTGAAGATGTGATACAATTAACTGGATTGCGAAACATGGTAGATACAGATCGGAGTGCCTCCCTCCAACCGGGCATACAACCCCATGACAACATTAAATCAACGCCGCTTTAATGTCATGACGTTGAATCAACGCTGATTCAATGCTGATTCCACATCGTATGGCCGCCGGATTTAAGAGCGCAGTCCGACCAACTCTGCACTGTTAGCTGGAAAATGTTCTTTGCGCCACTTACATGGTGAATCCGGAAATGGCAGATGGTAGATAAAATCAGCTGACAACATTTATAAAGGTCTTCTACAAATTTTAAAAACAGTTGTCACTAGAAATGACTCTAATGTTGGACGCCGCCTTGTTTCTGCATGATTGGTCTCACGTGTAGCTAAATAATCAGCAGCGTCATGGGGGTGGTGCCTTATGTATTGTCAGTGAACGGTGAAGGCCCGGAGCAGCCAGCTTATTCGTATTCCTGATCGTGTGGTTCCGTCGACAGAGAGGATTCCTTTCAGATTCTGAGTGGGTCTGCACTATTTGAAATTCTTATAAGGTACATTTTCCCCTGGTGAGACCTATCCATCATAGAAATACGTGTTTGGTATTCAATCCAAGATAACAGATAAATAATTCACAGAGCTAAAAACGATTGCATAAGAAAGAAAAAAAGTCACACACACAATAAACAATGGAATTTTTACATATTTCTGTTTAAATTCACATCTGTAGCATATAAATGCACTTTCATTTTTGCAAATCACAGAAATTATAGGATATTTAAAACAAACTGGTAAAAATGCGTATATCTTGATAATAAGTACTTTTTTATTTGTTTTGAAAGTGCAAGAAAATAGAAATTCATGAAAAAAAAAATCACGAAAAAAATTGTTTAATCTACGAGACATAATTATGCATATTCTTTCAGTAAAACTTACAGAGAATGTTACAGAATAAGGCAAAAATTAAAAGTTTCACCTTTTCGTTTGCCGGTAAAACAATGTTAAAAAGTTCCGAAACACGCCAATACTCCAATTTCTCGAAACTGGCAGATTACTTAATGTTGGAGTTAATTCACCTGAAGCGTTGATTCACCACCCCTATTTCCCAAGCCAGTGCAAGTATACAGTCTGCTCAGAGTAAACAATCTACGAATGCTGAGAAAGACAGCACGAATAAGCAAACTAATCTGAATCATCGCTGTTCGCATTTTCCACATGAAATCTTTCCTCTTGGCGCTGCTCATCTATCTGAATTGACGGTATCGAAAAATGAGGCGCCAGAAACATACTACCCCGGTTGAAATTAGAATATTTTTAGCTGAGGGCCCAGCCCAGTGGAATGAGTGCTAGCCTTTACACTTAGTGTGCCCTGAGCTGGAAAAGGATATTAGGGTGGCGTTTGGGCGTTGCAATGTAGCCAAACGTCAGTGGAGGCATCCGGTTATCCATCCGGCAAAACTGTGCATATACAGCAGGTTAAATCCCGGCTTACTGATCTGGGGGTCTCGAGTGCGAGTCCCACTGGAGTCGGAAATCTTTTCAACTGCAAACGGGATTCCATTTGGCACAGCCTTTTATAGTCGTCCTCCCATCATCCTGATATGACTGAAATACTGTAGAATTGCAATTCATCCATCTATGCCATTGATTACGTTTTCATTAGAAACACTTTCTTACCGAATAAGCGAACATCAAATGAGCCGCGACACGATAAAACCAACAATGTGGTTGTGCGCCCAGTGCAGACTCAGATCAGCTTGGACATCTGCCCAGTCTTATCAGACTCTTCGTTAAGAGCTCAAAGGGTAGCTAAGGGTCTGAGCTACCGCCATGCGGACAGCGAAGACTCTGATCAGACTGGGCGGATGCCCAGGCTGATCTGTCTGCGCTGCGCGCACAACCACATTGTTGGTTTTCTCGTGTCGCGGCTCAAATGGAGGTTTAAAAATATTCCAATGTTTTGAAAGGTGTGAATGGAAAATGTGCTCAAGTTAATTTGGTCATCTATTGCATTCATTACAAATGAATAGATACTTTGTAGGAATATTCCTACAATCTGAAAGATGTGGTATGATTTTTGATTTAGTTAAATCTGGTTGTTAACTTCATTCCTTGTAAATGAGCTATTTTCAAAATGATGGGATATTTTTAATAAAGAATAATTCTTGCTTACGAGAGACCTCAAGAAAGTAGGTATTTTCCCACAATCCAGAAGATGTGACTTGAAATTTGTATTTGATCCAACTGGGTTGTTACTTTCATTCCTTGCAAATGAGGAATTTTTCCTAACGTAAGAATATTCCTACAATTTGTTTTATATGGATGGAAACAATTCACAAAATAAAATGATTATATAATGAAAATATAAATTGTAGGAATATTCCTACAATATGAGAGATGCGACTTGAGGTTCAGTTAAGCTAAATCTGCTTGTTACGTTCTTGTAAATGAGCAATTTTCAAAATGTAGGAATATTCCTACAATCCAGAAGATGTGGCTTGTATTTTGATTTTATCACACCAAGATCTTACTTTCATTCCTCACGAATGAGGAATTTCCAAGATGATTTGAATTACGATTTAACTTACCTTCCTTCCTTGAAAATGGGTCATCTTCAAAAATCGTAGGAATATTCCCACGATTCGTAAAATAAAGATAAAGCAATCATTTTCTTTTTGCATTTTTCTGTAGTTTTAAAACTGATGGTGGAACAAAAAGTAAATTGTAGGAATATTCCTACAATCTGAGAGATGTGGTTTCAATTCTGATTAAACAAACCTTCATGCCTTGAAAATGGATAAAAGTATTCCAACAATATCAGACTTTTTTATTTATCGAAAATATGCCATCTCCCAAATTGTAGGAATATTCCTACAATCTGAAAGATCTAATGTTGAAAAAGGTTGAACAAAATCGGTTGTAATCTCTAGAATATAACTCTATCTCTACAATCTGCAACATGTTGGATAAATTCGGATTGAACCCAGTTTTGTGTTATATGTCAAAAATGAGCCACTTCCAAATTGTAGGAATATTCCTACGATTTGTAAAATATAGATAAAGTAATCATTTCCTCTTTGCATTTTGCAGTTAGAAAAAACTGATGATAGAACAAAGGGGAAATTGTAGGAATATTCCTAAATTCTGAGAGATGTGGTTTGAATTATGATGGAACTGACCTTCATCCGTGCAAATGGATTTTCTCCTAAATGTAGGAATATTCCTACGATTTAGTTGGATCTTTCATTTATTTAAAATATCTCTGAAAATGTAGGAATATTTCTAGAATCTGAAAGATCTGCGTATGATTTGGATTGAACTTAATTCTTCGAAATATAGGAATAGCCTTTCGTTTTAAAAGGTGGTGATGGTTCATGCATAAATCAAATCGTGAGAATATTCCAATGATTTGGTAGGATCTTTCATTTATTGAAAATATACCATCTCGGAAAATGTAGGAATATTCCTACAATCTGAAAGATCTGTGTTGAAATTGGATTGAATTAAGTTCTTCAAAATATAGGACTAGCTATTCATTCTGAAAGAAGTTGAAGGTTCATGAATGAATCAAATTGTAGGAATATTCCTACAATTTGATGATATCAGTTGAGCCATAGCAAAACCATGGCTGGTGAAGTGTGATTTTGACCACCCCAAAACAAGGCTTCTAGGTAACTATTTTCAATGATGCTCAAATTTGTACTTGCTATTTCTCACTTTTTACAGTCCAAAAACCTGCATTTTCAGTGCATAAAAGGACATCTCGTGGAGATGTCCTTTTTATTTTGGAGTAAATTTTATGCTATTAGCGGAGTATTTTATAGTGGTTATGCTGAGACGCTTTCATCACGTAATGAGACTTTGTAACTTTGAGGGGAATATATTAGAGTTAAAAATCGGACTAGTAACTGCGTGGAAAAAAAGCATTTTGCCGTCATGGAAGCCTGAAAATCACTGTATCTTCTTTGTTGCTATTCCTACCAGACTTTTATGGAGTTGCAAGCGTCTGCTGTTTTATTTGTGAAATGAAGATTCATTCTGTTTATACACGTATCCAGCAAGTTAATTAAAATGGAAAAAACAAGATTTCAAGGTTGTGAATGTCCTGTATGCTGCTTGACGCAAAACATTATGTCCCTGGGTGCATTGCTTGGCCGTTGCATTCTGTGTATCCAAGGACAGAAAGCTTATAGCCATTATTTTTGGATATGTATCCTACCAAATGAGGTGCGACACGACAAAACCAACAAAGTGGCATGTGCGTCCAGCAAAGACTCAGATCAGCCTGGGCATCCGCCAAATCTGATCAGAGTCTTGGCTGTCCGCATGGAACTTAGACCCCTAGCTACCCTTTAAGCGCACACTGAAGGCTCTGATCAGACTTGGTGGATGCCAAGGCTGATCTGAGTCTTCGCTGGGCGCACATGTCACTTCACTGGCTTTGTCGTGTCGAGGCCCAGATTGGTTTGTTTCGATGTAGAAGTATGTCATACTGACCAGCAGCACAAACTTCTCGATGTATGGATGTTTGCTACTTTTAGATTGAAACGTCCTGACATAATATTTCTCGACTTTATGTTGCGATCGAGAAAGGTAAAATGATAGGCAATGATCGGAAATTCATGCAATTAAATCCCACATCCCGCCCTCAAAACCCAAAGGGAAAGGAGCATACACAGAAACTGACAACAGTTCACGAAAGACACGCACGGTATACCGAATGAGCAACTCTTTCCCAAACAGGTGGTCATTCAGCTGCCCCAATTGAAAACAGCAGCAACATCTATTATTACCTATTTTCTAGTTTAAATTACAATACAAAAAAAAGCAGAAATGGGTAGCAATTTAGGTGACCGTGTTGCTTAGGACCATAGTCTAGGGGTCAAAACAACATGTTACACTGAAGAAACACAACAGAATTACCACCTTGAAACGGTCAGTAATAGATTACTGTGGAGCTGAACTAGTTTAACTGGACCCAAACTCTCGCCCTCTGCTTCTGCAGTGGTTCGAAACATTTACCTGTCAGTTGTAAAGCTTCAATCCACGTCTCACAAACAACTGCTAGAAAAGATTTGGAACTTTCCCGAAACCGACATAAAAAAACAGATACACAAAAGTCCCTATACGACTGTTCCTATGATCAGGTTTGACCTAATTCGAAGCATCCTGACAGCCTTTAAACGGATCACAATGAAGAAAACACAGTTTTTATACGCCCGTTTGAAAAACGGGACGTATATTGTTATGGCGCCGGCGTCCGTCCGTCCCGCGTTAACTTTTCGTTTCCGGATAACTCCTCCTACAGTTTACATCCGATCGAGCTGAAACTTGGTATATAGTAAGACTATGAGGTGGACCAGCGCATATCATTGCGAGGTTACGCTCCAATGATATTTAGCGGAAGTACAACCCTTTACTTAGATTTTTTGGGGAGTTCGTTTCCGGATAACTCCTCCTACAGTTTTCATCCAATTAAGCTGAAACTTTGTAAATAGTAAGACTACGATAGGGAGTAGCGCATATTATATGGAAATGTTGCTCCGATGATTTTTAGCAGAGTTACAGCCCTTTGAAAAAACTCGACTATGGCAGTTTGTATGGCAATTCTTTAGCATTCCATAACTTGGTTACTCTTTGGAATATCATGATGAAACTTTATACCAACAGCTTTCAGCGGATTCATAGACTTGACAAACGATTGCATTTCATATCTATAATCGATTTGTGTATTGTCATTGTAGAAATTTTAAATGTTTTAAAAACTGTGTTTAGGATTCATGCAAATATTTTGATATAAAATGTAGAATCTGTTTATGGTGAAGACTATTCAGTACAGAGTTTATACAAAAAGTCGATGTTATGCGTTAGCTTTACTTTAAATAAAAAGAAGTACTAGAATTACGAAATGGGGTGTGTTCCCTGCTTCGCCGGTTGGAAATACTCCATTTAATCTTGCAAATGCGTGACTGTGGTTTTAGCGCAATACGAGGGTCATTTCAGAAATAGTATAAATGAGTCAGCCATTCCTAGGAATGTTGACCGATCTTTGAAATTCATGTCTTAACTTTTAGGTTTACATATCACCCAAGGGCATTCATTCAAAAAATTTGAGGCACTGGTATTTTCTTCAAAATATGCCTTGGCAATTGGTGTTAGGGTAAGGACACTGAGTAGAAACTGACGGAATAGTTATGTAAAGACAGATTCATATTTTCTTAACTCTGGATACAAGCAGCTCTGGACTGATACCTATCATACCTGTTATCAATAGGAAAAGCATTGTATCAGCCTTGCTAACACACAAGATTTACCTTGTAAGATAGGCTAATCATGGAACAATGCGCATTTCTGATGACGTCACTTCCTGCGCTAAATTGAAATGTATATTAAGTTGTTTAAACTTCGATTTTGAGGTCAAATTAAGTGAAAGTGAATGTTGGTGACAGATATGAAACAAAAACTAAATAAGAGTTAATTCGTCATGCTTTTTTTCTGTTATAAATAATCTTTTATGGCACACTATGCTCTTTTGTAAGTGGCCTACCTGTTTTTTTACGATAAGTTTCCCCACCCACCCACATATTTCAATGTCATTATGTCATATTAGATAAGTCTTTCAAGTCTTTATATATGAATTTTTCTGTCAATATGTCCCTTTAATGTTTGACATTAAACAAAGTTAAATATATTGATCCTGTGTCTTTTCTATAAGAAGATAATTTCATTTTATTGTTTTGTATTTTAAATGAATTGCTGCTACTTTGCAACTTCCGGAGTGGGGTTTGCACACGTATCATCCAGTTTCATCAGTGATTTGATGCCAGTCGTAACAGAATATAGTGACCTAATCATTTCAGTAATAAAATATTTGTCATCTGTTGAAATTGGATGTGATTGAGTCAAAAATCACAATTTTATTGATATAATGCATTTATAATAACTTGGCATTTATAACCACAAGGCAAACAAAAAATCTCGTTTATTATGTTACTTGTGTAGAATCTGGAAACGATTTCTGTATAACTTTCTTATTTCACATTGAAAGGACAGTACTACTTGTTTCTTCGTTAAAATATATCATTTTCTCATTGAGCAAACAGCAATAGAACACAAGAGACTTTCAGTGAAAATGTATGGTTTCCAGTGTCTACACCCTTATGACGTATAAGCACATGCTATCATGCATGGGTGACTTAGAAATTCTTTTAACGCAAACCATTCTAAAGCACTTGAATTTAGCTTTCCAATGATATATAACACTACTGCTAAATATCAGCCAATAGGCTACCCTCAGATCATTTACGTTATTTCTGAAATGCCCCTCGTAAGTCAAGAAGTTTTGGCGTACATTGATTCATCTCCGTTGACAGAGACAGAATAGTTATTATAGTATAAACATTCGACATTGCTCTTAAACAGGAATTTACCTAAAATCGGAGTATTTTCAGCATTTTCATCGGTTGCAGTTTATCAGAAAGTTTTGTATTAAATAAATTATGTTCGTTTGGTCAGCGGTGAAATTCGTTCATCCATGGGAAAGACTTCCGCTCAAAGTTACTAACCATAACGAATAATGCATCGACTCGGCGACTGGTATATCCCTCGGAAATTATACGCAATGAATCATACGTCAATGTTTATGATAAAGACAATTTCAATAGAAGTTAGATAGTACATGTATGTTACTGCTCGCCTGTCGCATTATTACACCATTTCTCTGCAGGCACATGAAATTGAAAAGACGTCGTACTGACGTCGATGCGACGTTATGGCGTCGCATTGACGTCAGTATGACGTCATTTTGACGTTGTGTGCCTGCTTGGTTGAGATCACTGTTAAAATTGTATTGATACTTGTATGTAATAAATATTGTATTGTTTTATTTAGAAACATATGGTAATGTTCTGCTTTTACACGTGTATGGCTAAAACTCTGATCTGTACCTTACGAATTGTTTATATCAAGTGTTTGCATATTTGTTTCTACGCGCGTAAACCTGTGAATGCTTTAGTTTGCATTCATATAAATAGCTACTACCACTTCATGTATAGACAACGAAAGTTTCGTTTGGTGTGTTGCAGTGCTGAGTTTTAACTTCAAACAATGCAGAAAGCCTCTTTCCGAATTCTTATACTCGAGCCATCTATATACTTACCACGCAAGAACATAAATTTTAAAAATTGCAAGTTGGGAGAATCGAAACAGTGTCTATAAAATCAATTGTAAAAAAGCTTTGACATTGGTTGTCGTGAGTACAAAAGAGAAAAGTGATGCTCACGCTTTAAATCTGACAATTTTGGCTGGAATCAAGCCGTTGCTACTTAGCTCAAAAATAAAAAATCTAATACACACATTCTATTTTCAAATGATGTAATTAGAAGCTGCTTTCTATGAGCTGGCTCTGAATGCTACTTTCTGAATGATTTATCTTTAGATGTCTACTGTATATACAGAGATTACATTCCTGGTAATTTTATATAAAATTTATGAAACGAGCCTTTGGCGACTTTCATATATTTATATTTCATAAAAAATGCCCACGGCTGTAAGATTCTGTTTGTCAAATGTCTGTTTTTATGATTTTTTTTTTCGCCTTAAAGTACATTATTTCAATAGAAAACATGACGTTATATGACTGATGGCAATATGACGTCACCCGGCAGTGACCAGGCCCCGAGGTTATAAACCCTTTTTCATGCTCAACTCAGCTGAGCATGAAATTTTCTCTGCTAATATATAAGAAAATGTCAACTAATATTGGCATTTTCATATTCATAAGCAGAGAAAATTTCATCCTCAGTTCAGCTAAGCAAGAAAACATCTGTACTTATCAGTAATTTGATGTTTATTAGCAGGTAAAGTTTCATGCTCAGCTGAGTTGAGCATGGAAAAAGTTTTATAACCTTGGGGTTAGGTGCATCAGCCTCAACAAGTCCTTAGTGTTACGGTAATTATAATCTTATGAGCCTTGAATGTTAGTATTATCGTGGATGGAAACAATAAACCTGTCGATTTTTTTTAAAAAACGGACGTATTATGTCATGGCGCTGTCCGTCCGTCCGGCCGTCTGTCCGTCCGCCCGTCCGTAAACATTCTTGTGCGTGCCATAACTCAGTAACCATTTGGGATATCTTCATGAAATTTGGTAGGCATATGTATTAGGTTGTGGGAACCTGTCGCGTACAAGAATGATGCTCCCCCTTCCTTAGTTTCCAAGTTATGCCCCTTTGATTAATTTTTTCCCTGCAAGTCTTGTGCGGGCCATAACTAGATAACCGTTCGGGATATCTTCATGAAACTTCATAGCAATGTGTATGAAGTCCCAACGGTGTGTCGCGTTCAAAAATGGCTGCTCTCCCTTTCTTCGTTTTAGAGTTATTCCCTTTATTAGTTCTTATAGGCTATTTTGTGTATATTTATCTTGTACAATATATTGTCAGGGGGAAAAAGTAGAACAAAAAATGGTATATCTAGTATATTTAGGTTATCTCCCTTGTTCACTTTGACAAGCAACTTATACAACAATATTTGATGTGTTAAATATTTTAATAATGTTGCAGTCAAAAGTCTGTGTGTGTGTGTGGGGGGGGGGGTATACAGGTTTACATCTGTCCGTCCATCTGTCCGTCCATCCCCTTTTAATCAAATTTTTCATCAAAGATTTCTTCACAACCATACAAGCTAGACTGGTCATATTTGGCATACAGGTTGATGGCGACATGTTGTACTGTGGGATTGAGAACCAGCCTTCTCCTGCTTATTCTTCAGTGTATTTGTCCGATTTTCTTTCTTTCCATACTTTGAATAATGAAATTTTCGTCAAAGATTTCTCCACAACCATGCAAGCTAGTCATATTTGGCATGCAGGTTGATGACGACATGTTGTATCGTGGGATTGAGAACCAGCCTTCTCCTGCTTATTCTTCCCTGTATTTGTCCAATATTCTTTCTTTCCATACTTTGAATAATGGAATTTTTCATCAAAGATTTCTCCACAACCTTGCAAGCTAGAGTAGTCATATTTGGTATGCAGGTTAATGATTACTTACTGTATCATGGGATTGAGAGCCAGCCTTCTCCTCTTTTTCTTCCCTGTATTTGTCCGATTTTCTTTCTCTCTTTACTTTGAATAATGTAATTTTTGTAACAGATTTCACAGCAACCATTCATATTTGGTATACATGGTAACAATGATTTCTCTCTCTCTCTCTCTCTCTCTCTCTCTATGCTTTTTGTTACGAAAATAACACCATTTGATTTAAGCAGTTAAGCGGGGGTATAGTCGAATTCGCCAACAGTTCTAGTTAATTATAGAGTGATTGCCTCTGTTTGTCTGCCTGTCTATCCTTTTGTTAACAATCTTGTTCATTCTGTAACTCCTTTAGGACATTGAAACGGGCGTATTATACGCCGCTTGTGAAGCCCTTGTTTACGTTTAATTTGTGGAAGAAATATGGTGGATTTAACTGTCGGTAAGGTACAAAAACTTACGGTTTTATTCGCATTTATTTGTTGGATTCTAGTCCTACTCCTTCAGGTTTTCACGCGATTATCGAACCGCCGATCATTCTCCAGAGAGGCTCATCTTTTTTCTTTATTTCTTATTTCTCCGTATAAGCGTATCTTTCACTGAGGGGATGCAACTCAAAACCTGCAACATGTTTAATAAAGAACTAGAGAAAATCGTCCCAGAATTATCATAAAATGTTACTCCTTAACAAGTCTTCTTTTATGTCATTTGTTGGATTTTAATGAGACCGTTTTCCACTGGGCACACAAGGTTGAATCAATATTGAATCAACCTTGAATCAACGTCATGACGTTGAATCAATATTGAATCAACCTTGGTTCAACTTTGTGTGTCTGCTGGGTTTACTTGTACATCCAATAGAAGTTTTACCAAAATGTTTATTTATTATTCAGTTCTACTGTTTTAAATTTTGTTAAGATAAATATGTTTCATCATTAGTGTTATTTGTTCTTTTCTTAATGTTCGTTTTATACAGAACCTCAGAAATAACCAATTTTATCAGGCCTCTGTATTTTAACTCACCTGAGCCATAGGCTCAGGATGAGCTGTTGTGATGACTCAGTGTCCGTCGTCCGTTGTGCATCATCCGTCGTCAGTCGTGCGGCGTCAACAATTTGCTTTAACTGACATCTTCTCTAAAATCGCAAGGCCTAGGGCTTTCATATTTAGTATGAAGCATTGTCAAGTGGACATCTACCGATTTTCTTCAAATAGTGACCCTGGGGTCCAAAATGGCCCTGAAGCTTGGGTTCGAAAATAAGATATACTTAATAATCTTTTTTTGTATGTAGCATTGCCTAGTAGTCCTTTACCAAGTTAGTTAAATTGTGGCCCAAAGGCCCAAAATGTGTTAAACTTAGTTAAGGATAACAAATATGACTAAGGGCCATAACCATGTTTAAATGGTTCTGTTACATGTAAATTCACTTCCACTGTATTATGACGTCACCAACGTAATGTTGCTATAGTAATGACGTCGTCTATGAGTTTATGTTTTCTAGTGTTGCCATTATACACCATATTGGCATTTAGTGTTAGTTTCTTGGATTAACAAATGGTAGCATAGCGAAACCAACGATCCTATGGCATAGATAGGAGCATCTAGTTATAAAGGGTGAAGGATAGGAACTAAAACCTGTGGAAAGGACATATTATGAAAGAATAGTTGAACAAAGAACAAGGTTGTCAAGTTGGAAACAATTATGTACCCTCCTACCTTAACAAAGAAGAAATTGTATAAACCATTTAAAGCAGAGACATTGGCTTGGGCACAAATAACAGAACTGGATAAGGAGAAACAAGCAATAGCTGTGGCACTAAATCTTCCAGAAGACAATGAACAGAAAATAAGAGAGAGAGTATTTGATGAATTCGACCTAGATAAACTGAAAAGCAAGAAGGGGCTAAGTATTATTTTTTAATTTTTAGATAAACATTTAGGACATGATGAATTGACTGATCTTCTTGAAAAATTTGAAGAGTTTGATAGATTTGAAAGACGCAAAGGCCAATCAATCAATGATTATGTGGCCATATTTGACTCAAAATATAAAAAAGTTCAAAAGAAATGTCTCACATTACCATCGGAAATTTTGGCATTTAGGTTAATGAACAGAGCAAACATAACTAAAAATGAACGGTTATTAATTGTGACTGGTTTGAAGTATGAGGACAGATCGTCACTATATGAGCAAGCAATCAAGTTATTGAAAAAGTGCAACGAGAAACTTGGTCAGAAAAAATGTATAAAGCTGGAACCGGAATATTTAGTTTTAGGTGGCTATGTCAAACCCAGGCTTTGTAAACAATTCTCGAGGGAGCAAGACATAACACAGGTTAAAGGAAACAGAGGCATAAGTTTTGGAGACAAACGAACTGGTGTGAAACAAAAAAGGAATTAGGAAGAAGAGGACAAAATCAGTGGGAGCCGATGGTCAACCGCTAAAATGCATCTCATGTGGATCATACAGACACTTATTAGATGCTTGACAGTTGGGAAAATATGGAAAGGAAGAATACCAGACTGAAATTGCTGAACTTGAGTGAAAACAAGAACATTAAGTGTGAGAAA
Organism: Ctena decussata; assembly: GCA_963989385.1. Taxonomy (NCBI): domain Eukaryota; kingdom Metazoa; phylum Mollusca; class Bivalvia; order Lucinida; family Lucinidae; genus Ctena; species Ctena decussata. Next base: position 77,662,267 of record OZ022498.1, on the reverse strand, counting down.
GATCTGAAAGGAACATCACATGGTGGTGAAACAGAGTTCACATCTAGCCATGACTACAACATTCCAGCCGGTATTGTAGAGTTGGCAGCTGATGTTGGAAGCTTGAGGAAAGAAATTTTGTGTCTTAAAGAAGAGCTGAAAGAAAGGAACGCAGATGAAGAATCATTGCTGAGAGACTGTAGTAAAAAATTTCAAAAGGCTAAGGTAAACTTGGATCAGATGGGACAAAAACAGGAGGAACAGACAGAAATGGTTGAATCGCTGAGAGAAGAGCTTAGCAAGAAATGTAGTTTGGATAGAAACAGAGGCTTTAAAGGGGATTAAATGGAACCACTTTATTTTCAGAATAAAACACTGCTGACAGAGCTAGAAAAGGAAATATTTTATGGAAGTCTCTAAATGAAAACTTGTTGATGAAGTGCAAAGAACTTGAGGATACCCTATCAAGATCTAAACAAAAGAGAGAAAATTCCTTAATTTTTATAAAGAAACAATTGCTGGATAATAGCTTAGGGCAAGGCATCACCGGTATGACCTTTGAACATGGATACATGAAAAGCTGGGAGTATTTTTGAGTGATATGAGGCATCAGCTGACAGACCTGGGTGCTGAGTGGGACAGCAGATCTGGCTTCAAGAGAAAAATTAGTAGGAATCAAACCAGGGATGAAGCAAAAACTGAGAAACTGAATGGAAGTGAAGAGGCAAGAAATAACTTCTATGAAATGGGCCATTCTATTAAACAATCACAGAGAGCTGAAGAACATCTTAAGAAGAAGACAGAGTGGGAAAATGTTGTAAAGGAAAAAGGAATTCAGTCAATAAAAGAAATACTGCAAGTGAAAGCTATCAGTCAACCAGGATGGTGTTTTGAGAACTCGGAGCTTGCACATCCTATGAAGTAGAAGCCCTTGTGTATCAGATATTGAAGTCGCTGCAGAGTCGAACATCATGACTGATTTTTAAGAACTTGCTATTTGAACATTCTGAGTTTTATTCATTTATCTATTTTTTTTTCATCAGGGATTTGCATTTTTCTTTTATCGACCATTTAATTTCATTGAAAAGTGATCTACAGTTTTTCTGTTATTTTCAATTTAGTATTTTAGTAAATTTGCCAAAGCTATTCTTTAAAAATAAAAATGAAAGTATAATAAATATTAAACTTAGTTAAGGATAACAAATATGACTAAGGGTCATGTTTAAATGATTCTGTTACATGTAAATTCACTTCCACTGTATTATGACGTCACCAACGTCATGTTGCTATAGTAATGACGTCGTCTATGAGTTTATTGATTCTAGTGTTGCCATTAAACACCATATTGGCATTTAGTGTAAGTTTCTTGGATTAACAAAATGCCCCGCGGCAGGGGGTCCCTGGTTTGAACCATAGAAATACGTAGAAAAATATTCAAAAATCTTCTTCTTCAGAACCACATGGCTCAGATGCTGGAAATTTGGTATTGAACATTGGCTAGTGGTCCTTTACTAAGTTTGTTCAAATGCAGGTCCAAGGGTCAAAAATGGACCTGCGGCAGGAAGACCTTGGTTTGAACCATAGAAATACATAGAAAATTATTCAAAATCTTCTTCTTCAGAACCACTAGGCACAGATGCTTGAAATTTGATATGAAGCATTGCCTGGTGGACCTTTACCAAGTTTGTTCAAATGGTGGCTCCGCGGTCTAAAACGGCCCTGAGGCAGGGGGTTTGGGGTTCAAAAATAAAATACACTTAAAAATCTTCTTCTCTAGAACTGCTAAGCTCAGATGCTTGAAATTTGGTATGTGGTGCCGCCTAATGGTCATTTACCAAGTTTATTCAAATGGTGGCCCCGGGGTCCTGGGTTTGAACCATAAAAATACATAGGAAAATATTCAAAAATCTTTTTTTTTGAGACCCACTTTGCTCAGATGCTTGAAATTTGGTATGGTAGGGGTTGAGCGAAGGAAAATTTGTTCAAGCGGTCCAGGTCACATGAACAACATGGGGGCCACATCTATATAAGGTAAATAACCTTTAAAAGTCCTTTGCTGTGGCAGGGGTTGAAGATTTTTGAGCGAAGGAAAATTTGTTCAAGCGGTCCAGGTCACATGACCAACATGGCGGCCACATCCATTTATGGTAAAAAGTCTTCAAAAATCGACTACCGAACGAAGGAATCTTTGTTCAAGCAGTCCAGACCACACGACCAACATGGCGGCCACATCCATATATGGTAAAAAGCCTTTAAAAATCCTCTTCTCCAGAACCAAAAGACTGATTGCCTTGAAACTGGTATTTAGCACTGAGTACTGGAGTTCTACCAAGAGCCTTTAAATGATAACCATGGGTGGATCCTGACTTTTTTACGGCAAGGTTAAATTTGTTTTCTGATGTTATATATGGGAAAATGATTAAACATAAGAGTTATAGATGGAAATTATAGAAGATTTTGGAGCAAATTTTGATAAATGCAGTCTGACAACTAAATGACTATATACCTGGATCATTCTTTGACCTCTAACCAATGTCTCTCATATTTTGGCAGTTTCAAACTACATGTACATGTATCGGGTTGGTTGAAATGATGCCCCTAGTTTGACGTTTGTCAATTTTGCTCAAGTGACCGATGCAGGGCATCTTGGCCCCCTTGTTTAAAATACACACATATAATTTTCATTTATCTATTGACAAACGACTCCCAAACCCTGATTTATTATAGCACAGTTCAAGCTAGAGCCCATTTGTATCTGAAATATCAAACCACATTCAGAATACAGTTTTGGCTGTCACTTCGGCTTCTTTTGAAATAAGCTACCTTGTTAAATCTATGGTCATATGATTTTATGGCATGGCGTTAGCCACTGAATAACAGCGGCGTCATATGACAAATCGTGCTTTCAAAGAGATCACTATTTAGAAACAGTTTCTGATACAAGCAAACAAAATATTTTACTCAGCTAAATAATACGTTCTCACAGACTAGAAGTAGAATCTGGCAGATATATATAGAAACCAGTTTCAGAAAGAGTTTTAAATATTGCAACTTAATCTGGTCGAAGATCTGCAGTTGTTCCTTCTACGATTCCGAAATGTATGTGATATTCAAATACACAACAAATTCAGTACCATCTTTCAATGTCCTTGATGATTCTGCAAAAATGATGACTAATGACATGCGAAGATACTGCTGCTATACAAAAGTTAGCTGATTTTTGTCTATAAATATTTGAATTTGCGCAATGTTATCACTGTGTTAAAGAATGCTTGATTTTTCGGACGTATGTGTTGAACATGTTTTTATTCTCATTTGTCTCATACCATCTGTCTGTGATAGGAACCTTATATCACTTCAAGTTTGTGATTTTCAACTGTTTTCACTCTTCCACTGTCTAGGAGGCAGCTCGATATAGACTGAAATACTGTCTCAAAGAGCCGTTAAACCCAAAACAACTAAACATCAATTATTTGTATTTTGCGACCTTTGCCGAGCAAGATGATAACAGTTTTGAACTGGTCTAATGGATTTTACGAGAATGATACATGACTTAAAGGTAGGTTCCTGGCCTAGCGATAACAATTATGTTCACAAAATAATTTTGTCTTTTTCTGGGTAGTATTGAATTCTCTTATTTTTCTTTTTTTTCTTTTTTTTTTTGCAAATATACTGTTTCTTCAACATATCAAAAAAAAAAAAGAGGAAAAAAGAGAAATATACATGTATAAATTCTCTTATTTTTCTGAAACTGTTGCTACTGAGAAAATCGTCAGATGTTGTAGGAAATAGTCGTTTTCCCTTTGGTTTATTTTCTTTTGTTGGAATTCCAGTTCTAAAAATAAATATGTATATATGTCTTCAAGTCCGCAGTTTCTGATATCATTTGCCAACGTTTAACTTTCTCTTGCCGTGAGCTCTCCCAGAGGTCCTAGCATGGCGGATGGGTTAAAACTATCCCGAAATGCAATGCGGCATGACGTCAGCTATGTTATCTATTTTTGGCGCGAACTAAAATAGCGCTAACTGGTGTGCGAAGCAGAGTTAGGAAATCCCTTGCAAAACGACTTTTCTACGATTTTTTTATTTACACTTTTAGTGAAACTTATTCATTTTCTCTTTATAAGTGCTTTCCAACAACTTGGATAAAAATCATCAAAATTATGATGCACTCAAAAGTACAGGAACCTACCTTTAAAGGTTCTTATTGTCACATGACAGCTGTGTTACATTTCAAAATAATCTTAATTGGCAAAATGAAATAATCATCGACATAAGTTTCATTGACGTTGTTAGCGCACTAGACTGAGCGTTGTTGCACAGCTGTCCTGTAATTATAATGTGTAAGAAATGAAGTGTGTATAATTCAATATTGCAAGTATACATGTTTTCCCGAGATCATAAAATCTCTCGTTATTGCCACATGCCCTTCAGATTGGCAAATACCGACAGTGTCTATGTAAATTTAGAGTATCGTCCCACAGGCTTGAAATCGCAGCAGGACGTTGGAATAAACCAAACAAAACACCTTTAGATAATAGAAAGTGTATAATGTGTAACGTTTTAGAAGACGAATATCATTTTGTTTTTGAATGTACGTAGTACCTCAATCTAAGAAAACAATATACTAATAAGTATTTCTGGAAATGACCAAATATGGTTAAATTTATAGCGCTTGTAAATACTGAAAAATTAACTGTATTGAAAAAAGTAAGCACCTACATTGAGAAAGCTTTCAAGTAACGACAAGATGTTCTGTACAATTAAATCAGGCTGCTCTCATGTAGTGAAATTATTGTTATTTTTCGATAATTATTATCATCATCATTATACTTTGTACATGTGCTTTGTTAGAGGCAATCTATATGGTGGCATGGATACATATGTATTTTTAGTATTTTGTAGTTAATATTGTGGAGTCCGGCTAACGCGGTTGTGCTGTTTTTGACATTGGTTTCCGCCACATGGCCGCGTATCACCGAACTCACTCCAGACGGTTAAAGTTACCTTCCGATATGCAATTAGTACATATGTGCCTATGGAAACGCAGAGAGCTTTCAATTCAGGGCAATATACTTTAGCATTAAACGTACTAGGCCTTTCTCCTGTTATGGGTAATAGTATCTGTCAAGGGTAAAGGTGGACCAGTTAATGTTTCTGTCTGTTAATTGTGTACTCTTTTAGCTCACCTGAGCCAGCGGCTCCGGGGGAGCTTATGGGATGCCAAGTCCGTCGTCGTCCGTCCATCCGTCCACAATTTCAAACGACTTCTCCTCTGAAACCGCTGGGCCAGTTGTAACCAAATTTCATCTGTAGCCTCTAGGGGACTTAGGAACGAAAAGTTGTTCAACGGTCCTGGTCACATGACCAGCATGGCCTCCACGTCCGTATATGGTAAAAACCCTAGAAAAATCTTCTTCTCAAGAACAATAGGCCGATGGCCTCGAAACTTGGTATGTAGTATCGAGTATGCGAGTACTACTAAGATTGTCCTTTTTACGGTAAGGTCAAATTTGCTTTCTGTAGCTTTAATATGGGAAAATGCTAGAACATAAGACTTCTTGTAAACTGTTGAAGGTTTTGACCTGAAAATTGGTATATACTGTCATCTTAAAGAGTATAAGAAAAAGTATGGTGCAAGAGGTCAAGGTCATTGTTTGACCTTTGACCCTGGTATCTCATATTTTGACAATTTCACACATCTCCTCGAAAGCCACTGTGCCAGTTGTAACCAAATTTCATGTAGAGGCTCTAGGGGGCTGAGGGAACAAAACTTTGTTCAAACGGTCCTAGTCTCATGACCAACATGGCCGCCACGCCCATATATGGTAAAAACCTTAAAAAATCTTCTTCTCTAGTACCAATAAGCCGATGGCCGTGAAACTAACGTCGGCTACGCGATTACTACCAAGCTGATTCAAATTATGACCATGGATTGACCTTGACCTTTTTTACGGTATGGTCAAATTTGCTTTCTGTAGCTTTCATATGGGAAAATGCTAGAACATAAGAGTTCTTGGAAACTGTTGAAGAGTTTGACCTGAAAATTGGTATATGCAGTCATGTTAATGAGTACATGAAAATTTATATGTACAAGAGGTCAGTGTCATTCCTTGACCCTGGTCTCTCATATTGAAACAATTTCACACATCTTCTCAAAAGCCACTGGGCCAATTGTAACAAAATTGTATATATAGAGCCTCTAGGCCCTGAGGGAACGAAAATTTGTTCAGACAGTCTGGTCACATGACCAACATGGCCGCCATGCCCATATATGGCAAAAACCTTTACAAATTTTCTTCTCAAGAACCAAATGATCGATGGCCTTGAAACTTGGTATTTAGCATCAGGTACTTGAGTACTATCAAGATTATACAAATGATGACCTTGGGCTGACCTTGACCTTTTTAAAGGCAATGACAAGTATGGGAAAAACGTAGAACATAAGATTTCATGGCAAGTTTAGAAGATTTGGACCTAAAAATTGGTAAATGCAGTCGTCTTACAGTTAGTACATGGAAGATTTGCGGGTACAAGAGGTACAAGAGGTCAAGGTCATCCTTTGATCTCAGACCCATGTCTCTCATATTTTGACAATTCAAGACATCTCATCAAAAGCCACTGGGCTAATTGTAACCAAATATCATACACAGCCTCCAGTGGCTGATGGAACGAAAATTTATCAAGCGGTCTAGGTCACATGACCTACATTGCCACCATACTCAGGTGAGCGATTCAGGGCCTCATGGTCCTCTTGTTTTATTTCATCAACAAGTGTAAATGGATATTCCAACTCACATACCTGTACTTTGTCGGGTGATTTATATGATTGCACACGCCTGCTGTCCCTGTGGGAAGCAATGTATATCGTAGAGCCCGGCAAACGGGGATGTGCTGTTTGGACATTGACTCCGCCACATGTCTCCGAGTCACCGGGCTCCGAGTGTTACATGATTAGAGCTAGAAAGCAGGTATTTGTGCAAAAATGCTCGACTTACGCATATAGCTTTACAAAGGTCTCCAATTATGATTCATTTCACAATTTGCTATGTCGCCATCTATCTTGTACTAACGTTTCTGTATGTTTTATGTATATGTGCTCATGGGTCGTTATAGTCTAATGCATAATAAAGTATCTTATCTGATCTTTTGTTTATGCAGTGTAATTTATAATGGTCCATAATTGGTTAAGAAATGATAAAGACATTTTCTAATACCCTTGCAGCTGTTCCTCTTCTTATCTGTGACGTGACCAAAGCGGTCTAGCAATTCAGTAAACCACAAGAGAATGCATTTAACAAAAACGCTGTCTCACCATATATCACTGAAAAGCCTGGCAAATAAACTTTTTGTTTCATGTATTTTGTTTTACGCTTTTATTACACATTATAGTTAAAGGCGTGAGAAACACCTCCATGACGCCCAGAGTGGGGTGACCGCTGTAACTGGTTAGTAGCGTCGCGCAAACAGGTTGCCAATAATCAAACTAGTCTGTGAATCTTTGCAGTATAGTGAGAGCTCTCATTCAGTTGTACTGGTATAGTCTTTAAAGTCCATACATGGTTTGTGCGAACAGAAAAGGCCCTGATCAGACTGCGCGGATGCGCAGGCTGACCTGAGCCTTTGTTGTTCGCATTTTGCATTAAAACACGCTTTTGCGTTCCGAAACTCATTTGGCACTCATTATGAGTCTTTAAAACTATACCATGAGCACATGGTGGCACGGACCATTACCAGCAGCCACTGTCACCTTCGGTGGTGTTATTCCTAGCAAACAGAATAAAAAAAACACCTACATCAATAATGCCAGAAAACCCTTTGTTTATCAGCGGGAATTCTACGAGAATTAGTAAGTCTCCGGTGAGGCATGTGCGAACAGTGCAGTCCGGCGTCGTGGTTACACTGTTCGCAAGAGACTTTCGCAATCTTAAACATTTCTATGAACAACGATGTAGATCATAAGCTGATGCGCCGTCCTGCACTTGTCTACATGGCCAGCATTAACAGTCTGAACTTCAAAGAATACGACGGGCTTATAAGCCTGCGTAAGTGAGGACTGTCACGTCATATCTACTCCATCGCTGAAATAAAAGTTTGATCCACAGCAAAATAGAACAGCTAATTAACAAGAGCTGTCGCCTGACAGCATAGCTCACCTGAACTGGTGATTGCCCATCTCACAGGCATTTGTCGGTATGGCTTGTACTACATAAAACTTCATGCAAGCATGTCCAAGTATTGTCAACATATTTATAAAATCAATGACCTTGACATAAGAGTCACCCAGTGGGGTGGGGGTAGTATTTTGTGATAACTCAAGCCAATATATAACATCAGTTCAAGTATAAATTAAATCCATCCCAAGCACTATGGAACAGTATATCTATATAACAGCTATCAGAATACTTTAACAAAATGTCAAATTTGTAAGTCCATAACCTTGATCTCAAGGTCACTGAGTGGGATGGGGGTGGTACTCTGTAAAACTTTGAATCAATATCTAACTAGAGCAAGTGAGCAGGGGCTCACGTATACCCCCGATCAGCGCCACCGCCTAATGAAACTACCGCCTTATGAAACTACTGCCTAATGAAACCAATCTTATACATGGTTTGAACCTAAAGTAAACCTAGTCACCTATCAAATGGTTCCTTCGAAGTATATTACAAATATCAGCAAAGAGTACCAACTTAACACAAAACTTTAATGTAAAAATATAAGTCTGTGCCCATGACCTTCGTCAGCAGCAGCATCCAGATGATGTCAACTAATCTGCACGAACATAGAAGTAAACTTAGTCATATATCAAAAAGGTTTCATCAAAGGATGTTTGAAATATAAACAAAGAATATAAACTTAACGCAAAACATTAATGCAAATATACAAGTCTGTGACCTTGACCTTTGATAAGCAGCTATGAACCTAAAAGTAAACCTAATCAAATATCAAACGGTTCCATCAAAAGACATTGGAAATACAAAAGAAGAATATAAACTTAACACAAAACTTATACGCATATGTTTAAGTCTGCGACCATGACCATAGTTCAGCAGCAGCATCCAAATGATGTCAAGTATTCTGCATGAACATTCAAGTAAACCAAGTCATATATCAAAAGGTTTCATTGAAGGTTGTTGGAAATAGCAAATAATATAAATTTAACGCAAAACTTTAACACAAATACACATGTCTGTGACCTTGACCTTTGGTACGCAGCAGCATCCAGATGATGTAAACTACACTGTATGAACCTGAAAGTAACCCTGTCAAATATCAAAAGGTTCCATCAAAGGATATAAGAAATATAAAAGAAGACTATAAACTTAACGCAATCTTTAATGCAAATGTTTATGCCTGTGACCTTGACCTTAGGTCAGCAGCAGCATCCAGATGATGATAAGTATTCTGCTTGAACATGTAAGTAAATCTAGGCACATACCAACAGGGCTTCATAAAAAATATTGGAAACGTAAGCAAAATTAAATAACTTAACGCAAAACTTTAACGCAAATGTTAACAGACGAACGGAAGAACGGACGGAAAGACGAAAACTATATACCCCTCGACAAACTTCGTATGTCAGTGATAACTACAGTGTAAATATCAAAAGAATCCAATCATGAGAAAAGGAGATATATTTAATTGAAAAACTTTAAAGTGAGTGTGGCCTAATTTTTGACCCCTAAGCCCCAGCCAGGGTCTCACCCTGGGGTATAGTGTTATGTAATGAAAGGTTATGCTATGATATGTACACAGATGGATATTGGCAATTTTTATACTCCCGTTTGAAAAATGAAACGTATGTTTGGCGCTGGCGTCTGTCCGGTGTTAACCTGTCGTTTCCGGATAACTCCTCCTACAATTTACATCCGGTCGAGCTGAAACTTTGTATATAGTAAGACTATGAGAAGGATCAGCGCATATCGTTTCGAGGTTACTCTCCAATGATTTAGCGCAGTTACAGCCCTTTATTTAGATTTTAGCATGTTCGTTTCTGGATAACTCGTCCTACAATTTTCCGAAATATTTCGTTTTGAATTACATGCAGTCGTATATACTGATCAGTGTACATGAACAAAAAATCTGAAATACGCGGCTATATTTAATGCCGTACTGCATGTGTTTGTATACGAAGATGCAAAGCAGATATATCATTAACTGTGTGATGTATATAGACCCTCATCAGTCCATTTCCATGAACGCAACAGTTAGGTGGGTCAAAGTGTTGAAAAAGGAAAATATTCTGTTAAAGATAATGCCCGCCTTGGTAGGCTTAAAGCCTCCATTACCAAGGCAAACATCGCTGCTCTAAAGGCTGTGGTAGCACAGGATGCCTGCTTTTCGGTAAAAGATATAACAGGTAGGACTGGTATGTCGGCAGGCAGCGTGCAAATAGTTCTAAAGCATCATTTGCCTTAGAGAAAGATTAATAAGCCGCTGCACGAGAAAACCAACAAAGTGGCTGTACGCCCAGCGCAGACTCAGGTCAGCCTGGGCATCTGCCCAGTCTGATCAGAGTCGTCACTTTGCGCTCAAAGTAACCAATTATTGAAACTTCATGAAACTTAACCTAAATATGCATCACTATAACACGGTTATGCACTTAAAGTTTCATTAGTATGGCCTTGGTAGTGCATGAGTTACCGCCCTTGAATTGACTTAAAATCAATAAAATGGGCCATAACTAAGTAACCAATAATCGAAAGTCAATGAAACTTAAAATAAATATATATATCACCATAATGCAGTTATGCACATAAAGTCTCAGCAAAATGGCAGCAGTAGTGCATGAGTTATTGCCCTTGAATCAATTCAAGATTGACAAATTCAGCCATAACTAAGTCATCAATGAATAACTCTATGAAACTTATACTAGATATGTATCACCATAAAACACTGGTGCGTCTTGTGTTTTGTCGGAATTGCTTCAGTAAGCAATGAGTTATTGCCCTTGAATTGGTTTAAAATCAACAATTGCATCATAACTAAGTAGACTATAATTTTCTTAAAGCCCAGCGTCCTCAGGTATGTTACAATATGTTAGCCCGCCGGCAATTGTCGTGTTACGCTGTTAGAGCGTGTTACAAACGTTACCCATCAAAAATTATACTATTGAAACTTAAAAAAGTATGGAAGTTACAGTCACATATTTAAAGTTATAATATGGTCTATGAAAAGAATCCAGTAGCTACAAATTATGATGTTTTAAAGATCATTTTATCTTACATGGTGTTACATACGTGACACGTTGATTCTTTTATCTTGGACTTCGAGAAAGCTTTCGCTACACCCTCGTGGATTATTTAAATGTAAGCAGTATGGCTATAGTATTAGTGGAAAGCCACTGATATGGATAGATCCTTTTCTCTGTTACAGGCACAAGTTAACAAAACGCCCTTCATTCAAGGTTACTAATTTTAGAAACACTAATATTGCCTCTTTTAAAATCCTCGTTTTAACTTTCAATCTCTAATTTTATAGCGTTTATGCTTAACTCACAGTCGCAGCTGTCAGTGCTATCCATGATTTGTACACATATAATCAATTTTAAGGTCTAGCTGCCTCAGATTACTCAAAAGTATAGTTTGTTTCACAAAGTACATGTACATGTATACAGTAGTAAATTGAGTTAAACATACTGGGCCCCAGTTTAGTCAGGTGTCCCCAGGGCAACGTACTTGCATCATCGTTGTTCTCGTTGTACATTAACGAACAGGTTGATAGGTTGACACTTTTATCTTGGACTTCGAGAGAGCTTTCGACCCCCCCCCCCCGCCCCCCCCCCCCCCCCCCTCATGAATTACTTAAATGTAAGCTATATGGCTATGGTACTGGTGAGAAGACACTGAAATGAATAGATGATCATAGATTCTTTTCTCTGTGACAGGCAGTAGCTTGCAATAGTAAATGGAATTACATCAGATTGGGCACTGATTTGTCAGGTGCCCCCCCTCCCCCCCCCCCCCCCCCCCCAACACCCACACCCACACCCACCCACACACACACACCCAGGGCTTTGTTTTTGGGGTCCTTCTTGTATATTATTGTCGTTGTATATTATTGAACGATATTAAAGAAGCTATTGATTCGGAAGTAAGAGTTCTTGCTGACGACTGTGTTTGCTATCGTGAAATCAAAGATAGTGAAGTTATCGAGGACATAGACCGTTTAGGGTGTTGGGCAAGGAGTTGGGGCGTAAGATTCCATCCAGTCAAATGCGATATGTAGCAGATTACAAGGAAACGGATCAAGAAGATCAATGCTTCCCATACCTTAGAGGGAAATACAGCTCTCTATTACGTAGAGAAAATATCCAGAGTTTTAGCGTAACCATTACCAACGATTTGAAATGGAACACACGTCGTAACAGCACAGTTTAGAGCTACCAGAGTTCATTCGTATAAACTTCTTAAGGAAATATCAAGGCTAACTTGTATACTAGTTTCTATGTGAATTTGTGAACATATGTGCTTAGTCGTGTCGTTAACATATTGAATCAACTGCCGGAAAACTTTATTGATGCACCCTCCCTCAATGCCTTTAAAACTCGTTTAAATAAACATCGACATGGGCATGGGTAAGTTTGAAGCTGCATGTTACGAACCGACCGCCCAGTTAGAGAATATCGACAATATCGAGATGCATCTTTACAAGTTGAATGACTTACACTGATGATGAGTATGGTGAGTTATGTCGGCACAAAGGCTAATATGACCCTTGGCTTCCTCAGACGTAACTTGATGGCATGTCCACAGGACGTTAAAGAGTTAGCATACAAGGGACTGGTGCGTCCAATCCTGGATTATGGTAGTTCAGATTGAGACCCCCAAAGTATACTTCTTCAAGATGAATTTTAGAAGATGCAGAAAAGGGCGGCTAGATTTGAAACAGGCAAGTCCACCTATGAAACTGGGAGTATGGACAGACCTTGAAAGAAACGTCAAAAGCCAAGAAACTTGGAGTCACAATAGACAGTAAACTGTCCTAGAACAGCCATATTGATGCAGTGACGAAAAGGGCCGACCAGACTACAGTTTTCCTGCGCAGAAATCTTTCAAGCAGCCGAAAGGATGTTTAGGCCAAATGCTACTAGTCCATAGTTCGTCCACAGCTCGAGTATGCTTCGACGGTATGGGGCCAAGTGACAAAATCCAATATAGCCAGATTGGAGTCTGTACAGAGGCGTGCCGCCAGGTTTTGCTGCAATGACTACCGCTGAACCAGCAGTGTCACTTCAATGTTGCAAGAACTTGGTTGGGAGGATCTTCAATGAAGGCGAGACCAGAACAAAGTCACAATGATGTACAGGATCGTCAATAACCTCGTTGAAATCCCTTCAGGCCAGTACCTGACAGCCACAGGAGTAGCAGCTAGAGGACACCATCAAGGATTCCTGCCAATATTTTGTTCCATCAACGCCTACAAGGGATCCTTCTTTCCATCAAAGGTCCGTTTCTGGAATGGCCTGCCTGCCAGTGTCATATCGTCACTGACTTTGGATGACTTCAAGCTCCTTGTCAGTGCAGGTATCCTAAGACCGTGTTTGTGAACAACATGTTTTGTCTAATTTTAACTGTACATAAGAACCACGAATGCTTTAAGGTTGTTCACATCTACTTGAGACTATGCCAATATTGGTCATGCACTTAATTTGTAGATGTATGACTGTCATTCAGAAGAAGCTTAGATCGGATTCTATGAAAAAGAGGAGGAAAGGTAGTAGACTCATAATGCTTTAAAACGGTCTGAAGGGTGCTGCCAGGACCTTATTCTCCCCGCGCCCCCAGGCATACCAGGAAGCATCTTTCCTGGCATATCAAACCCCATTGGCTGGGGTCGACATTTGCAAATGCAGTTTCTCCACCGCCCCCCCCCCCCCCCCCCCCCGCACACACACACACACAACCCAACCCAACCCACAGACTGTTAGAAATTGGAACTCTCTGGCAGATCCCATGATTTCTGCTAGACGTTAAAGAGTCACCATACATGGGACTGGTGCGTCCAGTCCTGGAGTATGGCAGTTCAGTTTGGGACCCTCGAAGTATACTTCTTCAAGATGAACGCGAGAAGGTGCAGAAGAGGGCAGCTAGATTTGTAACGGGAAATTACACATATGAAACTGGTAGTATGACTGGCATTCTGGAGAAACTTAAGTGGGAATCCCTGAAAAAGAGAAGGAAAGATAGTAGACTCATAATGCTTTACTAAGGTCTGAGGAGTGCAGCCAGTATACCCATAAATGACCTTGTCCCCCCAAGTATCAAAAAATCATCATACCCTGGCATTTCAAACTCGATTGGCTGGGACTGACGTTTACAAGTCCAGTTTCTTCCCCCAGACTATTAGAGATTGGAAATCCTTGGAAGATTCACTTATTTCTGCTGCTGAGGGTGCACAGAATTCAGTTACTAAGTTTACTTTTCTTATAAAAGCTAGGGACTAGCTTCCCTGATTCACAGGTCCTGGTGAATGATTGTCCTTGGACGTATCACCAGTAAACAATTCTGGTTCTGCTGCTGAGTGTGCAGAGGAGTTAGTTACTTACTTTACTTCTCTTGTAAGGAATCAGAATTGTTTACTGGTGATACACAGTGCGACTATGCCAATATTGGCCATGCACTTAATTGGTAGATGTAGATGTAGATGTAGATACGTCCAAGGACATTCATTCACCAGGACCTGTGATCAGGGAAGATAGTCCCTAGCCCTTACAAGAGGATAATGGCTAGGGTCTAGCTTTCCTGATCACAGACCTGTCAAGGCGAATAATCAACAGTAAAGACCTAAGGCCCGAGGAATGAGACACGGGTACTTAGCTGATAGTCAAATCACAGGCCGAGGGTCAAGGTCAAATACAACGCAAGATGTCGAATGCAACTGCTCCGGTTAGATTTGTGAAAAATGTGATGCACAATGGTATCGGGAGACATGTTTGTCAGCTGCAGAGAATTACGTTTTCGTTTTGTAAGGAACAAAACACCAGTAGAGGAGTCAGGTATAAACGACTAAGCTTCAGAGGCCTGTTTTATTCAGAGTTGATCCCGTTTTCGCATGACACTAACAGTCGTATTGTAAGCGTAATTGATCCAGCGCAGTGACACCTGATCAGCGACTAGTGAACAAGTTTCTGTATGTATCATGGTCAACGTACCAATTGGTACTCACAATAGACCTTTTTCACATTGTTTCTGCGCATGCGTATTCCGTAATGACGCGTTATTTCCCGATAATAGGCGAGACTTTACACTGAGGGGGCTAAAGGATTTTAAGCTATTGATACTTCCCATGTAATGACTGACAAATAATTGTTTGAATCATCTATATTCACAATTTTTTTGTCCCAATGATGCCTTATTTACTATTTTTATTTTCGACAGTGATCTAAAGCTAATATATGCCCTATGCTCCTATTTCCGTAGCACTAAATGGAAGTCAGTGAAATAATGTTTTCAATAGTGCCTTGTAATAGTTTAATAGTGTGAAATAAAATGTCTGGATATTGAGGACTTACATGTCAAAAATGAAGTCACAGCATTAAAGAAATGTTAGTTGAATCTTTCTTTAAAATCACTACCCACTGTAAGGGACTTTCTCCTGAGGTCCGTAGGTCAAACGGAAGTTTTGGCTCATGAGGTCAAAAGGTGGGAAAATTTTGTAAACTACAGTGCAGTTCAAAGAAGTGGATTTGCTTAATTCACGTGTAAAAATTTTCTGTTTCAGTGAAAATTTTAGTTTTCAAATATCATTTTGAACTCAGGCCCTACAGTTTTATTAACAAATATTTCCAGTTATCTATTTAGTGAATCTTATTGTGCAATAAAAAAGTAGCATTGCAATTAAAACAGAAAATTTCGATATCTGGTGATTTGAACTGGGCTATAGATATTGTACTAGCAGTGGGAGGTCACGTGATCAGCTGTTGACATAGCCGCCGGCAAACAACGGAAATAGCAGAAACTACGGAAATAGGAGAATTGGGTATAATAAATACTTGTATTTAAATTATAAATTGCAAAGAAATCACGTCAAAAGATGCGCAGAAAACTCAGAAAAGGTGTACGTCTAATACAAAAGTCAAGTCTGAACTAAATGAAAATCATTCATGTATGAGGTTGAAATTTGTCAATCATAACAAAATAAATAAGTGAAACTTAACATTCAAGAGATGAAATAATCTCCCAAATTAGTGTTTAAATCGTCTTGTGTCATATTTTTTTGGCAATTATCAGAAGGTTTGACATACACTATCACTTATTTATTGACAATAAACGCAATCAACTGAGCATGTAATATGTGACACCTTCGACAGTATTTCACACTTTAGTGGGTGATATTGATATGGCAAATAGCAGATACTTGCTATCAGCTGGTGCCGACTGTTATCAAAAACAAAACAAGTTGTTGTTGCGATTAATTAAATGGTAGAAATTTTATATTAAAAATAAAATATGCTGCCATTCAATTCAAATTATTAAGCAAACAAATGTAGCTAGGCCCCTGTGTCCATGTGTGACACTTATGTTCAGCTATTCATTTTTCCGTAATTCAAACCAAACATGTTGATATTCATGCAAATCTAATTTGTAGAATAACACATTTTATATTTTGGCTTTATGAGGTATTTAAACACATTTCAGACACATCCACAGATCTGTGCACGTCATGTTAATTTATAATGAAGATGCGGCCAGATTCGATATCTGTCTTGTGACCAGGCTGGACGGTTTTCGGCTATTTCAGGGTCTTCCCTCGGCTTTGTACTATAGGAGTCCTAGGGACTCTCGCCTTTGGCGCTTGAGAGTCCTAGTGCAAATTGTAAGAGTCCCATATAAAAACATAACTCTGTATAATGATTTAGAGAACTAATAAACAACTGAAATGAAAAAAAAATCAAATCTAGATTCAAAGCAGTAGCACATGTAAGCTATTTGTTTTGTAAAACATCTGTTTATACATCAAAATCAACTAAACTGTAATTTCCTTCTCAATTTTTGAGAGTCCTGTAGGACCCACAAGATTATTTTTTGAGAGTCCCAGACATCATTTTGGGAGTCTGAGACTCTCAATCTTGAGTCCGGGAAAACCCTGGGCTATTTATTTTTTGTCCCATTTTGTTCCGTTTAAAAGTCAAAATATGTTTTCAAAAAGATAAAACAAAAATTACCGGTATTAAAAACAAGCTGACGATTTAATTAATTCAATCATGAGCGATTTTCTGTCCCTGTCTTAATACCATTAGATTATTTTTTATATAAATAGTTTGGTACATACTGTCCTGAAACGTTATTTTGATATTCCTTTTAGTGGAAGGGTGATGTTTTAATGATTTAAAAAGTAATTTACCAAAGTATTTAAATGATTAAAAACTAATTTATACCAAAGTTTTGTATATCTCAGCCGATATATGCCTCTGCTATTTGTACTTTATTTTTAACAAAAGCTATTTTTTATCCATAAACAAATATTTATAATTGAACAATCTTTCAAAAACTCAAGGAATCACAATTCATATTCCATTTAAATGGTTATTTCGCACGAAAAATATTCAAACTTCTAAAACCAACACATCTCTTCCTGCCAGGCCAGATCATTACTGCCCCATATCACTTTCCAGGTAAATATCTGTATCTCAATTGAAGAGTAGCTGGCAAGGGAGATAACAATGTGAAAAAGGTATATTTGTTTTGTCAACGCTGCAGTAAGAGGACATGCAGGATCTAGCCACTTAGAATAAGGGAATCTGGCTTCTAACAGTTTTAGTAATCTTGCAGCATTAGCTGACGAAGCTTGTTACGCAATGCCTGTTTGTTTGTATTAGGGCATATGGCATTTCCCTAAAGAGGCATTGTATTAAGGCATACTTTGCCTCTTTTGGGAAATAAAACAGTATGATATATAATAAGCGAGTTCGGTGTTTGGCACTGCGCATGCGCACACTCAGATTTTGCTCTCGGAGGTCAGAGGTCACGGATGCCTAAAGCCTTATACGCAAAGCGTAATACACCAACATATCAACTAATATTCAATTTATAAACATTTTCTGTCTATTCTATCTTTCTAAAATAATATGACTATGCATTTTCTCTGAGTTCAAGAGTTGAAAACAATTTTCAATCATATCATTGAAATGGTGTTTTATATCGGCTGACCAGGTAAGCGTAATGATGACCTATCAGATTTTTCCACGCTTGACCTTAGACCTTTCTCCTCCAGTCCAGCCGGAAACTCGGAACTAAGAACTGGCTTATTTTAGGTTGTGATGTCATATGTAGAACATGCCGTGAATTGTAATGCCATTTGACATGATATTTTGCATATAAGAGGACATGGCTTCGCACATCCCTTCTTGCAGAAAATAGAAGTTCCCTTCATGTCGTTAAATATTCTATCACAAAGTAGACCAGTATATGCAAAAACAAGAACTAAAACATACCCCATCACATACCATACATCACGTACCAGGAATCATCATTCCCTGACATTTCAAACCCCATTGGCTGGGACTGACATTTATTATATACCGGTACCTATCAATGATACACCCTTTGAATTTCCTGTATTCTGGCCATCTGATACAGAGAGCCGTATCAAACTGACATTTTCTGAATCCGTATCACTATCCTTTAAAACGAGGCTATTTCTGAGTTCCAGCTTCAGGTGCGTCATTTGTTAACGTGAATCGTAGAATCGAGAACCAGAGAAACAGGACTAGTGACGTTACGTCAACAAACACGTCAAAGGGCGCGCAACGATAGCTCAGTCGGTAGCGTTTGTCTTACGACTAGTTATATATCTCTGCCGCGCAGGTTCGAATCTTGGTCAATGCATTATCGCTGGCAAGTATGAATAGTTGACTGTTCCCTAAGGTATATAATAAACTGATTATTATAACAGTAACTTGATCTGGCCCACTGTATCACGTCTCGTGGATGAGCTCATACCATCAGATCACCCTCAACGCAAGCGTCTCGGGTGATCCGATGGTATGAGCTCATCCACTCGACGTGATACAGTACGCTAGATCAAGTTACTATTATAATAATGTGTATTTACAAGTCCAGTTTCTTCCCCCAGACTGTTAGAGATTGGAATTCCTTGGAAGATTCACTTATTTCTGCTGCTGAGGGTGCAGAGGATTCAGTTACTAAGTTTACTTCTCTTATAAGGGCTAGTGACTAGCTTCCCTGATTCACAGGCCCTGGTGAATGATTGTCCTTGGACGTATCACCAGTAAACAATTCTGATTCTGATTCTGACATAGGTGGTGATATCATACCTTTGATCCTCAGGGTGGAAAATGAAAAAGAAAAACGAAAAAAAAATTTTTTTCATTGTACCATTAGGTATATACAAGGTGACTCGCTTCAGATCCAAACTACTGACCCTCATCTCATCTACACCTAATATTGTTATAATTTACAGTCAGCGCAGAGCTATTCTTGTTTCAGTAAATAGCGGGATAGTTATGCTTTCGAGAAAAGCAAAAATCATATTTCTAGGTCTGTTCGTTTTCCCTTGGCACCCTTCAGCTGCGGAATTTGTGTTTAGTCGGAAAAAATGTGACACTTTCTCAGACAGCAAACTCGCATCACTAAACGCCTCTTCTCGCATAAGCAGGGGATAAAACTAAGCATGCATCAATAAAACAATGTTATTTCTAATAAAGATATGCAACATGCCTTATCATGATCCTGCTTCCAAAAGATTTGATGATATGCTTGAATTTGTTTGAGACAAACCGAAAGTAGGAAAACACGGCATTCATGTAGTACTTGCGTGTCGGCCAATCAGATTTCTCGGTTTGGGGTTAACACTCTTTCCGGGCGATGTGTTTTCCAAAGTTTGTCAAAACGAGTTTGAAGCATATGAGCGAATCAAGATGAGGCAAGTTGTATATTTTGATTAGAAATAACATTGTTTTATTGATGCATGCTTGTTTTTATCCCCTGCTTTTGCGGGAAAAGCTGTTTAGTGATGGGATTTGGCCGTCTGAAAAAGTGTCTCATTTTTTCCAACTAAACACAAATTCCGCAACTGAAGCGTACCACGTGAAAACGAACAGACCTAGAAATACTGGTTTTGCTTTTCTGGAAAGCATAACTATCCAGCTATTCAATGAAACAGGAATAGCCTTGTGCTGACTGGAAAATAAAAATACTATGAGGTTTAAATGAGATGAGGGTCAGTTGTTTGGATCTGAAGTGAGTCACCTCGTTTCTTGTTAGATACAATGACCATTTTTTTATCCACCACTTGAGGCTCACAGGTACAATACCACCACCCGTGCCCTATCACTATTAGCATTAGTGATGGGTCGAAGATCAAAAGAACTTGAAAATCGATCAGTTTCTCTCTCATTTCAAGCGCTGGACCCGAATCCTGAGATTTCGATTATTGAATACGGAAAGAGCCGAACATAGTCAAAGTTACTTTCACTTTCGCTTTCCAAGAAAAGGTGATGCAATTCAAAACGAGAGTTACGTATCAATTGCTTTTTGCATAACAAGCTCAATTTTATCACAGTGTTGATTGGAATATAAATAAAAACTTTGTTTTAGGTTTTTTTCCAGCAATGTTTTACTGTGTGAAACATGCTTGCGGATGATTAAATTCTTCGACTTTGCCTCTTATAAAATTGGTGGACAACACCCTTAATGGCTTTCCCGGACAAAAAACAAGGTCCAGGGTATGGAGTTCTGGAAATTTTGTGAAGGTCCGCCAACAAAAGAGACATTAGATGTTTCCAAGGTGATTTATCCCTTGTGCAGAAAAGAATATGCGTATAAAGGTGGCCATCCCCACTTTCAGCTTTTTTAGCTCACCTGAGCCGAAGGCTCAGAGGTGAGCTTATAGGATGGGAGTCGAGCCGTCGTCCGTGCGTGGGTGGGTGGGTGCGTGCGTCAACACTTTCAAACATAAATATCTCAGAAACCAGTGGGCTGATTGCAGTCAAATTTTATCTGAAGCATCATTGGGGTGGGGGAAAGGCTGCATTAGGTTTTGGTGCAGATCAGCTCAGAACTCTGGTTTCCATGGCAACAGATAGCCCCCATAGGGTTATAATGGGGAAAACGGCGTCATCACATTTTCTTGACTGTTTTTGATTAGATCCTTATCATACTTGCAGGTAATGGTGACATACATAAGAGCTTGGATGAGTTCGAAATTTGGCCGTATTCGAG
Organism: Ctena decussata; assembly: GCA_963989385.1. Taxonomy (NCBI): domain Eukaryota; kingdom Metazoa; phylum Mollusca; class Bivalvia; order Lucinida; family Lucinidae; genus Ctena; species Ctena decussata. The sequence continues at coordinate 77,641,103 of OZ022498.1, read as the reverse complement.
CACAGACTACGGAGTTAGCTGCCCTTGAGCGTTTGAAAAAAATCCCATAGTCTTATAATGGAGAAAACAATGTCATCACATTTTTAGCTCACCTGAGCCGAAGGCTCAGAGGTGAGCTTATAGGATGGGAGTCGAGCCGTCGTCCGTGCTTGCGTGCGTGCGTGGGTGGGTGGGTGCGTCAACACTTTCAAACATAAATATCTCAGAGACCAGTGGGCCGATCGCAATCAAATTTTAACTGAAGCATCATTTGGGTGGGGGAAAGGCTGCATTAGGTTTTGGTGCCGATCAGCTCAGAACTCTGGTTTCCATGGCAACAGATAGCCCCCATAGGGTTATAATGGGGAAAACGGCGTCATCACGTTTTCTCGACTGTTTTTGATTAGATCCTTATCATACTTGCAGGTAATGATGACATACACAAGAGCTTGGATGAGTTCGAAATTTGGTCGGATTCGAGCACAGACTACGGAGTTAGCTGCCCTTGAGCGTTTGAAAAAAATCCCATAGGGTTATAATGGGGAAAATGGCGTCATCACGTTTTCTCAACTGTTTTTGCTTAGATCCTTATCATACTTGCAGGTAATGATGACATACATAAGAGCTTGGATGAGTTCGAAATTTGGCCGGATTCGAGCAGAGACTACGGAGTTGGCTGCCCTTGAGCGTTTGAAAAAAATCCCATAGTGTTATAATGGAGAAAACAACGACATCACATATTTTTAGAAAAACTTTGTCATCGCTCTATTGCCTACATTTCTCAACGGATTTTAAAATAACTTCACACAAATGTAGGGCGTGACAATATCTCGAGCAAGTTCGACTTTCAGGATGCTGCGCCCAAGGTCAAGGTCACTGTGGCTAATTTTAGAAAAACTTTGTCAGCGCTCTAGCACCTACATTTCTCAATGGATTTTAAAATAACTTCACACAAATGTAGGGCATGACAATATCTCGAGCAAGTTTGACTTTCAGGGTGCTGTGCCCAAGGTCAAGGTCACTGTGGCTATTTTTAGAAAAACTTTGTCATCGCTCTAGCGCCTACATTTCTCAATGGATTTTGAAATAACTTCACACAAATGTAGGGCATGACAATATCTCGAGCAAGTTCGACTTTCAGGGTGCTGCGCCCAAGGTCAAGGTCACTGTGGCTATTTTTAGAAAAACTTTGTCAGCGCTCTAGCACCTACATTTCTCAACGGATTTTGAAATAACTTCACACAAATGTAGGGCATGCCAATATCTCGAGCAAGTTTGACTTTCAGGGTGCTGCGCCCAAGGTCAAGGTCACTGTGGCTATTTTTAGAAAAAACTTTGTCATCGCTCTAGCGCCTACATTTCTCAAGGGATTTTGAAATAACTTCACACAAATGTAGGGCATGACAATATCTCGAGCAAGTTTGTCTTTCAGGGTGCTGTGCCCAAGGTCAAGGTCACTGTGGCTATTTTTAGAAAATCTTTGTCATCGCTCTAGCGCCTACATTTCTCAATGGATTTTGAAATAACTTCACACAAATGTAGGGCATGACAATATCTCGAGCAAGTTCGACTTTCAGGGTGCTGCGCCCAAGGTCAAGGTCACTGTGGCTATTTTTAGAAAAACTTTGTCATCGCTCTAAGGCCTACATTTCTCAACGGATTTTGAAATAACTTCACACAAATGTAGGGCATGCCAATATCTCGAGCAAGTTTGTCTTTCAGGGTGCTGTGCCCAAGGTCAAGGTCACTGTGGCTATTTTTAGAAAAAACTTTGTCATCGCTCTAGCGCCTACATTTCTCAAGGGATTTTGAAATAACTTCACACAAATGTAGGGCATGACAATATCTCGAGCAAGTTGGACTTTCAGGGTGCTGCACCCAAGGTCAAGGTCACTGTGGCTAATTTTAGAAAAACTTTGTCATGGCTCTAGCACCTACATTTCTCCATGGATTTTGAAATAGCTTCACACAAATGTAGGGCATGCCAATATCTCGAGCAAGTTCGACTTTCAGGGTGCTGCACCCAAGGTCAAGGTCACTGTGGCTTTTTTTAGAAAAACTTTGTCATCGCTCTAGCACCTACATTTCTCAATGGATTTTGAAATAACTTCACACAAATGTAGGGCATGACAATATCTTGAGCAAGTTTGACTTTCAGGGTGCTGCACCCGAGGTCAAGGTCACTGTGGCTATTTTTAGAAAAACTTTGTCATCGCTCTAGCACCTACATTTCTCAACGGATTTTGAAATAACTTCACACAAATGTAGGGCATGACAATATCTCGAGCAAATTCGACTTTCAGGGTGCTGCAATCAAGGTTTTTGATTAGATCCTTATCATACTTGCAGGTAATGATGACATTCGTAAGAGCTTGGATGAGTTCGAAATTTGGCCGGATTCGAGCACAGACTACGGAGTAAGCTGCCCTTGAGCGTTTGAAAAACATCCCATAGTCTTATGATGGAGAAAACAACGTCATCACATTTTCATTTTTCATCGGATCCTCTTCATACTTGCAGGTAATGAGGATATGCATAAAAGCTTGGATTAGTTAGCATTTCAGCTAGATCCCACCACTGACTATGGAGTACCCGCCCTGAGCATCCAAAAAATCAATGTCACCACTTTTTCTTGGTTTCTACTGATCCGATCCTTTTCAAACTTGCAGGTAATGAGGAAATGCATAATATCTTAAACAAGTTTAAATTTTGGCCAGTTCAGGCCAACCACTACGAAGTTAGCTGCCCTTGACAGCTCTGTCTATTGTGTTCTTGACTGGATTCTTTTTAAACTTGCATATATTAAATGAGGGCATACATAATGTTTTGGATGAGTTTAATTTTCAGCCTGATTGGACCACTGACTGTGGAGTTAGCTGCCCTTGAGCATCTTAAATATCCCTTTAGGTTTACAATGTCTCTCAGGTGAGCAATTGTTGCCCTTTGGGCTACTTGTTTAGCTCACCTGAGCCGAAGGCTCAGAGGTGAGCTTATAGGATGGGAGTCGAGCCGTCGTCCGTCCGTGCGTGCATGCGTGGGTGGGTGGGTGCGTCAACACTTTCAAACATAAATATCTCAGAAACCAGTGGGCTGATTGCAGTCAAATTTTATCTGAAGCATCATTGGGGTGGGGGAAAGGCTGCATTAGGTTTTGGTGCCGATCAGCTCAGAACTCTGGTTTCCATGGCAACAGATAGCCCCCATAGGGTTATAATGGGGAAAATGGCGTCATCACGTTTTCTCGACTGTTTTTGATTGGATCCTTATCATACTTGCAGGTAATGATGACATACACAAGAGCTTAGATGAGTTCGAAATTTGGCCGGATTCGAGCACAGACTACGGAGTTAGCTGCCCTTGAGCGTTTGAAAAAAATCCCATAGGGTTATAATGGGGAAAATGGCGTCATCACGTTTTCTCAACTGTTTTTGCTTAGATCCTTATCATACTTGCAGGTAATGATGACATACATAAGAGCTTGGATGAGTTCGAAATTTGGCCGGATTCGAGCACAGACTACGGAGTTAGCTGCCCTTGAGCGTTTGAAAAAAATCCCATAGTGTTATAATGGAGAAAACGTCATCACATATTTTAGAAAAACTTTGTCATCGCTCTATTGCCTACATTTCTCAACGGATTTTAAAATAACTTCACACAAATGTAGGGCATGACAATATCTCGAGCAAGTTTGACTTTCAGGATGCTGCGCCCAAGGTCAAGGTCACTGTGGCTATTTTTTGAAAAACTTTGTCAGCGCTCTAGCACCTACATTTCTCAATGGATTTTAAAATAAATTCACACAAATGTAGGGCATGACAATATCTCAAGCAAGTTCGACTTTCAGGATGCTGCGCCCAAGGTCAAGGTCACTGTGGCTATTTTTAGAAAAACTTTGTCATCACCCTAGCACCTTCATTTCTCCGTGGATTTTAAAATAACTTGACACAAATGTAGGGTATGACAATATCTCAAGCAAGTTGAACTTCCAGGGTGCTGCGCCCAAGGTTAAGGTCACTGTGGCTATTTTTAGAAAAACTTTGTCAGGGCTCTAGCACCTACATTTCTCAATGGATTTTAAAATAAATTCACACAAATGTAGGGCATGACAATATCTCGTGCAAGATCGACTTTCAGGGTGCTGTGCCCAAGGTCAAGTTCACTGTGGCTATTTTTAGAAAAACTTTGTCATCACCCTAGCACCTTCATTTCTCCGTGGATTTTAAAATAACTTGACACAAATGTAGGGTATGACAATATCTCAAGCAAGTTGAACTTCCAGGGTGCTGCTCCCAAGGTCAAGGTCACTGTGGCTATTTTTAGAAAAACTTTGTCAGCGCTCTAGCACCTACATTTCTCCATGGATTTTGAAATAACTTGATACAAATGTAGGGTATGACAATATCTCAAGCAATTTCGACTTTCAGGATGCTGTGCCCAAGGTCAAGGTCACTGTGGCTATTTTTAGAAAAACTTTGTCATCGCCCTAGCACCTACATTTCTCAAAGGATTCTAAAATAATTTCACACAAATGTAGGGCATGACAATATCTCGAGCCAGTTTGACTTTCAGGATGCTGTGCCCAAGGTCAAGGTCACTGTGGCTATTTTTAGAAAAACTTTGTCAGCGCTCTAGCACCTACATTTCTCAATGGATTTTAAAATAAATTCACACAAATGTAGGGCATGACAATATCTCGTGCAAGATCGACTTTCAGGGTGCTGTGCCCAAGGTCAAGGTCACTGTGGCTATTTTTAGAAAAACTTTGTCATCGCCCTAGCACCTTCATTTCTCCGTGGATTTTAAAATAACTTGACACAAATGTAGGGTATGACAATATCTCAAGCAAGTTGAACTTCCAGGGTGCTGCGCCCAAGGTCAAGGTCACTGTGGCTATTTTTAGAAAAACTTTGTCAGTGCTCTAGCACCTACATTTCTCCATGGATTTTGAAATAACTTGACACAAATGTAGGGTATGACAATATCTCAAGCAATTTCGACTTTCAGGATGCTGTGCCCAAGGTCAAGGTCACTGTGGCTATTTTTAGAAAAACTTTGTCATCGCTCTAGCACCTACATTTCTCAAAGGATTCTAAAATAATTTCACACAAATGTAGGGCATGACAATATCTCGAGCCAGTTTGACTTTCAGGATGCTGTGCCCAAGGTCAAGGTCACTGTGGCTATTTTTAGAAAAACTTTGTCATCGCTCTAGCACCTACATTTCTCAAAGGATTCTAAAATAATTTCACACAAATGTAGGGCATGACAATATCTCGAGCCAGTTTGACTTTCAGGGTGCTGCAATCATGGTTTTTGATTAGATCCTTATCATACTTGCAGGTAATGATGACATACATAAGAGCTTGGATGAGTTCGAAATTTGGCCGGATTCGAGCACAGACTACGGAGTTAGCTGCCCTTGAGCGTTTGAAAAAAATCCCATAGTGTTATAATGGAGAAAACAATGTCATCACATTTTCATTTTTCATGGGATCCTCTTCATACTTGCAGGTAATGAGGATATGCATAAAAGCTTGGATTAGTTAGCATTTCGGCTAGATCTCACTACTGACTATGGAGTACCTGCCCTGAGCATCCAAAAAATCAATGTCGCCACTTTTTCTTGGTTTCTACTGATCCGATCCTTTTCAAACTTGCAGGTAATGAGGAAATGCATAATATCTTAAACAAGTTCAAATTTTGGCCAGATCAGGCCAACCACTACGAAGTTAACTGCCCTTGACAGCTCCGTCTATTGTGCTCTTGATCGGATACTTTTTAAACTTGCATATATTAAATGAGGGCATACATAATGTTTTGGATGAGTTTAATTTTCAGCCTGATTCGACCACTGACTGTCGAGTTAGCTGCCCTTGAGCATCTTAAATATCCCTATAGGTTTACAGTGTCTCTCAGGTGAGCAATTGTTGCCCTTTGGGCTACTTGTTTTTAGAAAAACTTTGTCATCGCTCTAGCGCCTACATTTCTCAATGGCTTTTAAAATAACTTCACACAAATGTAGGGCATGACAATATCTTGAGCAAGTTCGACTTTCAGGATGCTGCGCCCAAGGTCAAGGTCACTGTGGCTATTTTTAGAAAAACTTTGTCAGCGCTCTAGCATCTACATTTCGCCATGGATTTTAAAATAACTTCACACAAATGTAGGGCATGACAATATCTCGAGCAAGTTTGACTGCGCCCAAGGTCAAGGTCACTGTGGCTATTTTTAGAAAATCTTTGTCATCGCTCTAGCACCTACATTTCTCCATGGATTTTAAAATAACTTTACACAAATGTAGGGCATGACAATATCTGGAGCAAGTTTGACTTTCAGGGTGCTGCACCCAAGGTCAAGGTCACTGTGGCTATTTTCAGAAAAACTTTGTCATCACTCTAGCGCCTTCATTTGTCAACCGATTTTAAATCAACTTCACACAAATGTAGGGCATGACAATATCTCAAACAAGTATGACTTTCAGGGTGCTGCGCCCAAGGTCAAGGTCACTGTGGCTATTTTTAGAAAAACGTTGTCACTGCTCTAGCACCTACATTTCTCAGTGGATTTTAAAATAAATTCACACAAATGTAGGGCATGACAATATCTCGAGCAAGTTCAACTTTCAGGGTGCTGCACCCAAGGTCAAGGTCACTGTGGCTAATTTTAGAAAAACTTTGTCATGGCTCTAGCACCTACATTTCTCCATGGATTTTGAAATAACTTCACACAAATGTAGTGTATGTCAATATCTCCTGCAAGTTCGACTTTGAGGGTGCTGTGCCCAAGGTCAAGGTCACTGTGGCTTTTTAGCTCACCTGGGCCGAAGGCTCAGAGGTGAGCTTATAGGATGGGAGTCGAGCCGTCGTCCGTGCGTGGGTGGGTGCGTGCGTGCGTCAACACTTTCAAACATAAATATCTCAGAGACCAGTGGGCCGATCGCAATCAAATTTTATCTGAAGCATCATTTGGGTGGACGAAAGGCTGCATTAGGTTTTAGTGCCGATCAGCTGAGAACTCTGGTTTCCATGGCAACAGATAGCCCCCATAGGGTTATAATGGGGAAAATGGCGTCATCACGTTTTCTTGACTGTTTTTGATTAGATCCTTATCTTACTGGCAGGTAATGATAACATACACAAGAGCTTGGATGAGTTCGAAATTTGGCCGGATTCGAGCACAGACTACGGAGTTAGCTGCCCTTGAGCGTTTGAAAAAAATCCCATAGGGTTATAATGGGGAAAATGGCGTCATCACGTTTTCTCGACTGTTTTTGATTGGATCCTTATCATACTTGCAGGTAATGATGACATACACAAGAGCTTGGATGAGTTCGAAATTTGGCCGGATTCGAGCACAGACTACAGAGTTAGCTGCCCTTGAGCGTTTGAAAAAAATCCCATAGTGTTATAATAGAGAAAACGTCATCACATATTTTTAGAAAAACTTTGTCATCGCTCTATTGTCTACATTTCTCAATGGATTTTAAAATAACTTCACACAAATGTAGGGCATGACAATATCTCGAGCAACTTCGACTTTCAGGATGCTGCGCCCAAGGTCAAGGACACTGTGGCTATTTTTAGAAAAACTTTGTCAGCGCTCTAGCACCTACATTTCTCAGCAGATTTTAAAATAACTTCTCACAAATGCACTGTGTGGGAGCGTACAGTACAAGTGACCGGTTGTCCCGATCTGTATAGTGGACGCATCTTTGTCCCAATATGTCGGGTAAGTTTCAAAATTGTTTATTTTTGTGTTTTAAAATCATTGAGTGTAGGTAGAACAGCTTGCTCGACAAGCCTTAATACAGATCTTTTCGACATGTCACCTTAATTTTCTGTAAATTGTTATGATATGCTTTATTTTCACATTTAATTTGAGAAAATCACTACTCTACTTTCGATTTCGAAATCTGCGTCGGTACCATTTCTTCAAAATTGGCCTTCAATTGTATATGAAACAACCGTGTTTTCTTTAGAAATATTTTATGGTGTATTTAGGTTCAGGATTAATTAATCTTGTTAGATATCGTGCTAGGTAAGGGCAATTATTTTCAAAGAAAACAAAAGAGGGGTCAAACACTATTCTGTATCGTGGGTCGTAAAACCGATTGTCAGTGAGACATCCCATACAGTCAGAAAAATTTGGGGATGCTCAGCTTTGCTTGTCTTGTGGATTCGTCCCGTACTTAAAGGATACTTATCATGGGTAAATCTCTTAATAGATCATTAATCTATCTTAAAAAAGGGACTAACTAACATTTTTTTCAAATTAAAACGCTAACTCGGCCGATTTTCTGGTTACACGTGACGTGATCTGATTACAAACACCAGTGATTTGCAGATGAAAATACGAATTTAGAGCAAAGAAAGCAACATCTAGCCATCTCCAAAGATGACCATAATGGAAAACATAAATAGAGAAAACACTCTTACCAAGTGGTTTACATCCAAACAATAAAAGAAAACACATTTCACACAAACACACCCTGAAGGTCATAACAACGGACAAAGATTTGCCCACTATACACATCGGACAACGGTGCACATGTACTGTACGCTCCAAACCAGTGCAAATGTAGGGCATGACAATATCTTGAGCAAGTTTGACTTTCAGGGTGCTGCGCCCAAGGTCAAGGTCACTGTGGGTATTTTTAGAAAAACTTTGTCAGAGCTCTAGCGCCTACATTTCTCAACGGATTTTAAATCAACTTCACACAAATGTAGGGCATGACAATATCTCAAACAAGTTTGACTTCCTGGGTGCTGCGCCCAAGGTCAAGGTCACTGTGGCTAATTTTAGAAAAACTTTGTCAGCGCTCTAGCACCTACATTTCTCAATGGATTTTAAAATAACTTCACACAAATGTAGGGCATGACAATATCTCGAGCAAGTTTGACTTTCAGGGTGCTGCACTCTAGGTCAAGGTCACTGTGGCAATTTTTAGAAAAACTTGGTCATCGCTCTAGCGCCTACATTTCTCAATGGATTTTAAATCAACTTCACACAAATGTAGGGCATGACAATATCTCAAACAAGTTTGACTTCCAGGGTGCTGTGCCAAAGGTCAAGGTCACTGTGGCTATTTTTAGAAAAACTTTGTCATCGCTCTAGCACCTACATTTCTCAATGGATTTTAAAATAAATTCACACAAATGTAGGGCATGACAATATCTCGAGCTCATTCGACTTTCAGGGTGCTGTGCCCAAGGTCAAGGTCACTGTGGCTATTTTTAGAAAAACTTTGTCATCGCCCTAGCGCCTTCATTTCTCCATGGATTTTGCAATAACTTCACACAAAATGTTGGATATGACAATATCTCAATTAAGTTTGACTTTCAGGATGCTGTACCCAAGGTCAAGGTCACTGTGGCTATTTTTAGAAAAACTTTGTCATCGCTCTAGCACCTACATTTCTCAACGGATTTTAAAATAAATTCACACAAATGTAGGGCATGACAATATCTGGAGCAAGTTTGACTTTCAGGGTGCTGCAGTCAAGGTTTTTGATTAGATCCTTATCATACTTGCAGGTAATGATGACATACATAAGAGCTTGGATGAGTTCGAAATTTGGCCGGATTCGAGAACAGACTATGGAGTTAGCTGCCCTTAAGCGTTTGAAAAAAATCCCATAGTCTTATAATGGAGAAAACAACGTCATCACATTTTCATTTTTCATCGGATCCTCTTCATACTTGCAGGTAATGAGGATATGCATAAAAGCTTGGATTAGATAGCATTTCGGCTAGATCCCACCACTGACTATGGAGTACCTGCCCTGAGCATCCAAAAATCAATGTCACCACTTTTTCTTGGTTTCTACTGATCCGATCCTTTTCAAACTTGCAGATAATAAGGAAATGCATAATATCTTAAACAAGTTCAAATTTTGGCCAGATCAGGCCAACCGCTACGAAGTTAGCTGCCCTTGACAGCTCTGTCTATTGTGCTCTTGATCGGATACTTTTTAGACTTGCATATATTAAATGAGGGCATACATAATGTTTTGGATGAGTTTAATTTTCAGCCTGATTGGACCACTGACTGTGGAGTTAGCTGCCCTTGAGCATCTTAAATATCCCTATAGGTTTACAATGTCTCTCAGGTGAGCAATTGTTGCCCTTTGGGCTACTTTTTTTTTTTTTTTTTTGCCAAAGATCTTCTTCTCAGAAGCCATTAAGGGGGGATAAAGCTTATTTTTTGCATAAATGTTTGTGATATTATCCTCTACATAAATGGTGTGTTTTATTGCTGTTGTGCATGTTGTTTTGTTGCTGTGGCAACTTAGTTTTTCCAACATAACCTCAGTGCTCAGGTGAGCGATATAGGGCCATTGGCCCTCTGGTTAATAACAAGTTGTTGCCGTTTTAAAAAAAGAAAAAAGAAAACTATAGAATCTGTGATTTCTCTCTATATTTTAGATGACATTTTATAAGAAAGCCAGGTTTTTCAAGCAAGTGAAGAAGATTTTTCTCTGAAATATGAGTGTGAAACATACTCAAAAGAGGCATTTATCAGATTTCTTTGGTTGACATGACCTTGTATCTGCCAGATTTGTTTACTTTTGAGGTAATTCCCTCAGAAAGAATGGGGCCCAAGTCAGATATCAACAACATCTCCTATATTATTAGACACTTACAGTGAACCGATTATCGATTATACAAATCCAGCCGATTCCCATCACTAATTTAATAGCATTATGATGTTACTGCTTGTTCCCATTGAGCAAAGTCGAAACCCAGCAATTTCTAAGTCATCATTTGATCTTAATACAGTGGTTCATATGGCATTGACAACATGCAATTGACTTCATCACACCTTGAGTACATAATCTTACAGCGGACGTTATACTTTTCTAAATAATTGATAAATATATATAATATCTGAAAAATTATTTTAAACTTTTCAGGCCCAAAAGTCTCTCTCTTGAGCTTAGAAAAACATCTGCAGTCATTTTATCGACAAAGTCATGATAATTTCACTCTTTGTTTAGTAACTAAAGCAAAGACAATTACATTTCTCTTTCAGGAACCAATTTTTGACAGAATGCCTCCAGTAATCTTGCCTGTTATGTGACTTTGATCTGAAAATTTCTTAATTTTGGCGCAAAAATGCATGTGCTTCTCTGGATGTGAAAATGATGTCAAGAGAGTGTTCACTCATCAACTGTGGAACATTTGTGGGATATAATGATGTTCAGACAAATGATAAATGACACATAAAAAGAAGCCATGAAAGTTTGCGAAGCCATGCCCTGTGCGAAGCCATGTCCCGTTACTCTAGCCAGTTTGTAAATCCGATATTCCTTTGTTCATCTATTGTAAAAAAGTTTTGGTAAGCCGGTGTTTTGTGGAATAAATGTGTTTCATTTATGTTAAAATTAAGGGTGCATTTCCATAAAATCCCAGCGTGGGTATACTTAACGCGGGTGTGGACCACACATTTTACCTGTTCTTGTAGCAAATAGGACGTGAAACCATCCCAACCGGAAGTTCAGGTAGCTGTCAAACCACATTTGGAAATGCAGCCTAAATTTTAACATAAATGAATTGCATTTACTCCACAAAACAGCCTCTTACCAAAACGGTTTTACACTACATCAATAAAGGAATACCAGTTCTACAAAACAGCAAAGTGGCTAGATTGTGGGTGTCCTCTTTGTGGTCTACAAAACAACAAAGTGGCTAGATTATGGGTGTCCTCTTTGTGGTGCCGGGCTGCGTTGCGCAATCGGTAGGGCACCTGACTCATAAGTCAGAGGTCCTGGGTTCAAAACCCCGTCTGGCCGCATACTTTCGTTTCTCCTGCTGATTAAGAAGGGCAGTTGTCAGTTACTGGCGAAAGTATGTGCACTTAGTACTGGTTAACTGCTTAAGAGGTGTAAGCCTGCCCAGGAATAGTGTGGTTAGGTTCACTGACCATCCCGACATGACCATAGTTGTTTACCGTAGATGTTAGCAATAAATCAATCAATCAAAAAATCCTCTTTGTGGCTGGAAGCATTGAGGAAGTAGATTGTAAGTAGCGATTGCTACGTGGATTGCTACGTTGCACATGATCCATACAGAAACTTGCTCAGTAGTCACTGATCCCTGCCAGTGGCATTCCCATCTGATTCAGATATTTTGGGGTCATTGTAAAGATGGAAAATCAAGTCTATGGCTGAATAATTACAGTAAACTTTGTAACTCCCAGTTTCATTAGTACTTTTATTGCTGTACTCAATAGCCTAAAACAACAAATACGTACATAAATTAAAAAAAAACATAAACACATCCACACTTACTGGTTTCTTGTGATAATGCATGGAAGTTGTAAAGTTTTCTGCATGCTTGCGAACAAATTTGTAATTTTAAAACCCTTCTAGGGCTAAGTGGTAGGAATATATTATAATATTCTTTGATAATTTTATTAATTTACTGCTAATAAATGATCATTATAACAAGGTAAACTAAGATATAGGAGAGCATGCAGAATTGCAGTCACCTTTTGATAGGCAAAAGTATATTAAAAATACAAATTTTCAAGCATGATTGTGAAAGAAACAAGACTTCCTGGGCCACAACTGTTACTGTTTTATGACATTTAAGCAATTTGTGGTGTGTGAGCTTCAGTATAGGATATGTCTTCTTAGTTTGTACTTAAGTGTACCCAAATACTTTGCATATTTACATTAAAAGATTCAGAATACGGTACTTTGTGATGGCCTTTTTTAAGATGAGTGGGTAAACCTTCAGGGGAAGCAACTTTGCCATTTTCAAGCCTACTTTTTCAGTTGGGGTAAGCACTGAAAAGAAAGAATTTGCTCAGGAGCAAATTCTTTCTTTTTAGAGCAGACCCTTTTTTGGAATGGCTTTATAACTAAGAACTCGCTTAAGTTGTCTTCCTTTGTAAAAATGGTGGAAAAATACCGAGGTGTACCCATTCACCTTAATGCATTTGTATTTTCAGAGATTTCATAGAGAACTACTTACTTGATTTTGTCAAAGGTAACCCTGGTATTGTAGTATATTTGATGCCAAAGAGACATAGAAAGCCGTACATACAGGCAGACTATCGTAAGTACACGTCTTGTTCTACCATAAAAATAAATAAATAAAAAAGGGACACATAAAATAATTACAGTAATTTTCTTAAAAATGGAGCAGAGCACCTGGGGCCGTATTCATAAAGCCACTTAAGTCGTTGTTATGCTGTTGCTAAGGCTAAATATCTATAAAGGAGATTCCATACAACTATGAAATTTGTTCTGGAGGAACAGTCTTTATAAGACTGTTCCTCCAGAGCGAATTAATAGTTGTTGGGAATCTCCTTCTAAGAAATTCAGCCTTAGCAACAGCATAGCAATGACTTAAGTTGTTTTATGAATACGGCCCCTGGCCTAGTGCACATGGTTTTTGCCTTCCAGGATGTCACTGGCTTGACTCCCACGGACAGCTCATGTCTGATTGATTTTTCCCAATTTGGTAGACTAGGAAATCAACACCCAATATGCAATGAACTGGAAAAAGTGGTATCCAGATGGTGGTTGGCGATTGCAGTGGCGTCCGCCGTAGCAAACTGGCAAAACTGTACATATGCACACAAAACACCATGCATACTCATTACTGAGTTAAAGTGCCTGATACACATGTAGTTTCATACCCAAGGACTGTGGCCTCATTAAACAAGCACAGCTGGACAACAACATCCTTAAAATGGAACAGTAATGAACCCTTGTATTCATTTGAGTCACGACGCGAGAAAACCTACAAAGTCTGTCCAGTCAGACCAGACTCTTCCCTAAGTGCTTAAAGGGTAGCTAAGGGTCTAGGCTACCTCCATGCGGACAGCAATGACTCTGATCAGACTGGGCGGATGCCCAGGCTGATCTGAGTTTGCGCTGGGTGCACTACCACTTTGTTGGTTTTGTCATGTCTTGGCTCATTTATAGGTAAATGTCCATATAACCAAGGAGCCTTGGTAGTGTAGTCAGTTAAGTGGTTGTTTGCTGTGCTAGTGATACCAGGTTTGAATTCCAGTGCCAGGGTCATTTTCTCTGGCGCCGGGCTGCGTAGCACAATCGGTAGGACACCTGACTCATAAGTCAAAGGTCCTGGGTTCGAAACCCGGTCTGGCCACATACTTTCGTTTCTCCTTCAGCTGATTCAAGAAGGGTAGTTGTCAGTTACTGGCGAAAGTATGTGCACTTAGTACTGGCTAACCGCTTAGGAGGTCTAAGCCTGCCCAGGAATAGTGTGGTTAGGTTAACTGACCGTCCTGACATGACCATAGCTGTTCACTGTGGACGTTAAGCAAAAACTCAATCAATCAATCAATCATTTTCTCTGGCAGTGGAATTCTTCAACTGTAAACATGATTCCAATGCACTTAGCATTTCATTATCATTCCACCATTGTCTCAGTATGACTGAACTGCCATTGACATAAGTCTTATACTGAGGTCTATAACGTAAAACTCTGTTTCATAGATCTCAGTGTAACAATATTCACTGTTAATGCTGAGTCTTTCAACCGGTTATAAGAGGACTGTACTACAATATTTTTGCATGTTGGAGAAATGTCATCAAAATGAGTTGTCATAATATTCAGCAGGCCGTAATAGACATGAAATCCTAGTATGGCTCTAGTGTACCAGTAAATGATTTTGAAAGTATGAAGAGGAAAATAAATTGAAATTTACCAATTTTAAAAAATATATTCCTGTATCTGATTAACTTTTGCCTACCCTGTTTACTCATCATCTAGATGGTTTAGTCCATAGAGATAAAGATACGACTGATCAGGCCTCATTGATCTGCACAGACTGGTACAGTCAACTCCCGATATCTCGAACATTGATAACTCAAACTATCTTCTTATATCAAAGAATATATTTCCGATTTTTATTTACGTTCCAACTCCTGTTATCTCAAACTACTGATATCTCAAAGTAAATTTTCTGGTACCAGAAAATTTACTTTGAGATATCAGTAGTTTGGGCTGAAATTTGACTTCGAGATATCGAGAGTTGACTGTATGGTTATTCTGTTATTCAGATACCTTTGCACAGTTTAGGAGAGGAGAATATTTACAATGTACATGGGTACTCTATGCATTAGCCTATATATAGAGTTTTGTACCTTTGAATTTTGACGTATCCAGTTGCTCTTTAAGGAAAACTCTTACTAAGCAGTGTTACAGTTGCCTGCAAGTCCTGCTAGGTTTTCATACCATTTTTCCTGCAGGACTTGTATTTGTCCTTTTAGCAAGTCCCAGGACTCATTAAATTTTAGATTTCTCATAGAAAATACAGCTCTGGACACATGATTTCATAGCTAAGGTCCAGTGAGTCCCTTGGACTCATTGAACAAAATTGTAAAATAATCACTGTACTAAGTAAACTGTTCCCTGAATGAGCTGCATGGTAGATAGACCCAAGGAGCGGTGTCATCTGGGTCAAGAGTGGTTGCTCAATTATACCTGTCCCAATACTTGACCTTTTGCAGGATGTAGGTTTTTGGAGGTAGGATTGTGTAGGGGTTTGCATTAGTCTTGTAGGACTTGAAGGGAATGCTACAATGACAGTCAACTCTTGATATCTGAAAGTTGAAGTTCTCAAACTAATGTTATATCAAAGTAAATTTTCTGGTCCCAGAAAATTTACTTTGAGATACCAGTAGTTTGAGATAACTGAAGTTGAAGTGTCTAAACTATATTCTTTGATATATGAGGGTACTTTGAGATACCAGTGTTTGAGATATCTCGAGTTGACAGTATATCTTTACATTTACATTTTCTATTTTCAGTAAATGGCTACTCAGAAAAAGTCAACCTGGCTGGACTGAAGCAAGAACTTGTTTGTGAGTGGGTAGGGCAGATGAGAGGGAGGTCCGGAGTTCAGATTCAGAGACTTATGAAAGACTGGCATACAGACACGCCCAGTGTCCAGAGTGTGTGGCAGCCCTTCTACTTCAAAGACAGCAAACTAAGTGTGATGGACCTTCGTGATAAATCTTTACATGAATTCAAACCATTGAAGAAATCGGCAACTGAAAAAGTGTTGAAGTTATTCAATGAGCAGCAAAAGGAATTACAAGATAGTGATGCTGAGTTACCTAGGAACTTGAAAATAGCTGCATCTGGTTAAATATGCTTTAAGTATATAAAAACTCAGAACTCTAGTGAAGATAGGATTTTGAGGAAAAAGATGAGATAAAAAAAAATATTTTCCCTGAAAACACATGTTGTGCCCCCACCCCCATCCCCACATTAGAACTTTTTCAATAACTAGAAAGGAATTGATGGCAAATGAGCTTTTAATGCTCATTTGCCTGGTATTCCTTTATTGTTTAATATGATAATTCTGATGAGGCCACTACATAAAGCTGTTCTCCATAGTGATTAGATAAGGAGTATACTCAGTCAGGGTTGCCACCATCAGGGAAAAACATCTGGAAAATGAATTTTTTCCATGTCAGGGAAAAGTCAGGGAATTTTATGGTTGTTCAGGGAAATTTGGAAAGGACTTAAAAAGTCAGGGAATTTGAAAATAAATGGCTTCTACGGTCTTCTGAAAATATACTTGTTTTGTTCAAGGGGAAAGGATGTACTTTCCAGAGAGACAGTCCAGGCACATCACCCTAATCATTGGGGGCTACGCTTAAGGGAAGAATTTGCTCCCTATGGGAGCAAATTTTTTCCTCTAAGACTTACCCCCAATTTCCAAGTGAAAAATCTAGCACTATCGAGTAAAGAGTAAAATTAACTTTAAGATCTGTTAAAAGGGTATGGAAAACTGTAAAATGTCAGGGGAAAATCAGGGAATTTTGAAGTGGAGATAAGTTGCAACCCTGCTCAGTAGTCTGTGGGGGTGAGAGGTGACTTGTCCTGTCACTCCTGTGACATCCGTACCGGTACATTTCTTTGTGCATGTCCATCTACGTCAGTGGTGTATTCATTCAAGTTAAGGTGAATGGGTACACTATAGGGGAAGCAACTCTTCCATTTTCATTTTTGTCTCCCTTCTCCATGAGTTACATGTGTTAAAGGTAAGAATTTGCTCCTCTTTCCAGCAAATTCTTTCCATTAAGAGTTGAACTTGACCCCATTTTTGAAGTACTTAATCATCCAGGAAAGGAAACGGGAAGTCACAAAAATTAGTCCCCTTTGCAAAAATGGCAGATTGAGAAAATATTATTAAGTGTACCTATATGTCTAAATAGCACTTGCACAAAACATCGTTATATGTCACGTCATACAAGGTAGAATTTGAAAAATGTTTCAAAGTTTGAACTGAAATAAAACATCTCATTTGATGGATTGTTCTTCTATATGCCATTATTTATTGCATTTCAGACTTTAGTGTACCGCCAGTACTTCATTGCAACATAGAAGATTGCTGATGAAAAAGTAAAGAATATTGCTTCTTCTGTCCCATAACCATGCAAAGTCAGTGGGGCAACACAAATGACCTAGCATCAATGTCTTTCCACCTAGTCCTGTCTTCAGCTGCCCTAGTTATTTAGGCAGTGTCCGTCACTGTCCACTCTTTATGTCCCAAACTTCAAAGAAGTTGAGGGGACATATTAGTTTGGGCCTGACCATCAGTACATTTGATGGAAGGTCTGTTACCCAGGAACCATAACTCCTGGGCCCTTGACATGTAATAGATTTTTTTTTTAAAAAATTGCGGACCCATGTTTTTTAGCTCACCTGAGCCCTTAGGCTCATAGGTGAGCTTATATTATAGCCAGGCATCCGTCTGTCCGTCCGTCCGTCGTCCGTCGTCAACATTTACAAACATCTTCTCCTCTGAAACCACTGGGCCGATTGAAGCCATATTTCATATGGAGCCTACCTAGGTCGGGGGAAAGAAAGTTTGTTCCGGATATCTGGGTCACATGACCAAGATGGCTGCCACGCCCATATATGGTAAAAACCCTTCAAAAATCTTCTCCAGAACCAAAAGGCCTATGACCTTGAAACTTGGTATGTAGCATCGGGCATGCAGGCCCATCATAGTTTGTAGAAATGATGACCTTGCGGTGACCTTGACCTAATTTATGACACAGTCAATTTTGGTACGTTAGGCTTTTATATGGGAAAATGCTTAAATAGTGGATTTCTCAGAAACTGTTTAAGTCTAAGGTACAATACGTGGTATACATGGTCAACTAATGAGCAAATGAAGATATTATGTCACTAAAGGTCAAGGTCATTCCGTCGGTCCATCCGTCATCAAGATTTACAAACATCTTCTCTGAAACCACCTGGCAGATTGAAGCCATATTTCATATGGAGCCTACCTAGGTCGGGGGAACGAAAGTTTGTTCTGGGTATCTGGGTCACATGACCAAGATGGCCACCAAGCCCATATATGATAAAAACCCTTCAAAAATCTTCTTCTCCAGAACCAAAAGGCCTATGACCTTGAAACTTGGTATGTACCATCGGGCATGCGGGCCCATCATAGTTTAATTTGAAGAAATTTGATTTGTACAAACTATGATGGGCCCGGGTCCTCAATGCTACATACCATTCCATGAGGTCATTGTGCCTTTGCTTCTGGAGAAATAGATTTTTGAAGGAGTTTTACCATATATGGGCATGTCATAGACTTGAATGGTTTCTGAGAATTCCACTGCGAAAGCATTTTCCAATGCATCAAAATCGACCTTGCATTAAATTAGATCACAGTCAATGCTCAGTCCTTATTTGTATAAATTATGATGGGCCCAATTTCCAAATGCTACATACCAAGTTTCAAGGTCATAGGCATTTTAGTTCTGGAGAAGAAGATTTTTGAAGGGGTTTTACCATATAAAGACATGGCGGCCATTATGATCATGTGAACCAGATCCTGGTAACAAACTTTCGTTCCCTCATCCCACTAAGACTCCGTCCTGCTATGGGCTAATGTGTAGAGCACCTAATTAATTTTTGGGCTAATTCCATGAAAAATAGACTGAATTATGCCCCTTCGTTGACTGGCTTTGTCCTATTTTTCAACCAATTGACTTAGAGACATGATTTTTGGTTCGCTAATATGTACAGATGGTTTCATTGTCACCTGAGCCGCGACAGGAGAAAACCAACAAAGTGGTTGTGCGCCCAGAGCAGACTCAGATCAGCCTGAGCATCCACCCAGTCTGATCGGAGTCTTCACTGTCCGCATGGAGGTAGCTTAGACCCTCAGCTATCTTTTAAGCAATTAATGAAGAGTCTGCTCCGACTGGGCAAATGCCCAGGCTGATCTGATCTGCGCTGGGCGCACAACAACTTTGTTGATTTTCTTGTGTCGCGGCTCAGTCCTTGATATGAAAAACTGTTTCTTTGATTGCAAACACATTTTGTTTGAAAGAGAAAAATACTGATACTTCTGCAAGTGTGTTTGTTTCTCTCTCTCTCTGTTTTCTCTCTCTCTCTCTCTCTCTCTCTCTCTTTCTCTCTCTCTCTCTTTTCTCTCACTAATAGTGTATCCATTTTCATCATAACAAATCCGACCATTTGAAAAATCAATATTTTGTAATTAGTAGCTATATATGCGAACTGCGGGTTTTACACTAAAAAAAAAACATTAAATAATTTATAACTATAGTTAAACCCCAGATTTAATATTAACATAAAATTATGGAAAAAACACTAAGAAGAATAGAATTATAAGAATCTGTATACATAAAAAGTCTATGTTCATTGCTGTTTTGTAGTATATAAAACAATAAAGCATGGGAGAATAGTTCAGAACAATAGTTGAAGTAAGGCAAGGGTGCCTTCTCTCACCAACCCTGTACAACATTTTTATCATATGACGTCGCATCTGAGAGTGTAATAAAGCCATGCATTAAATTCGATAATCCACTAGTGGATTAAATATGCAAATTACGCTGTAACGTTATGCGTTGACGTCCATAAAACGTCGCGTTTTCTTATGGCGAAATCATGACGTTTTTGTGCAAAATTGGCTAATAAAATGCAATTTTAGTGTAATATGATAAACAGAATCTTGCATTCGTGCTCCTGTATTATTGAATTTATTAAACTCGTTAGTGAAAACGATAAGATGCTCGGCAGAGCCTCGCATCTTATCTTTTTCCCCAACTCGTTTAATGAATTCAATGATACACGAGCACTCATGTAAGATCCCCTATTTCTCGAATGGATCATCTCTGATGCTCTGAAGGAACATGCCGGGAAGGTTAGCATAGGCGGCAGAAATATTACCAATCTGCGGTTTGCCGATGATATAGACGCTCTAGCTGAGGAAGAGCGGGAACTAGAATCCCTGGTTGACAGTCTCAACAAAACCTGCATAAGGTATAAAATGGAAAGCATTGCCGAGAAGACCGAACTGATGACAGAAACAGCACCAAGGGCATCCAGAAAGAGATCAAGGTAAAAGGGCAGAAGCTGGGTTCCGTAACAAGCTTCAAGTACTTTGGCGCAATTGTCTCGGATGATGGCTTTGAAAAAGAGGTTCTCTCAAAGATTGTACAAGCCACTTAAGCTCTTACAAAGCTGAAGCCAATTTGGAGAGGTAATATATGTCTTGGATCAAAGGTAAAACTTATGCCCTCCCTTGTCATTTCTGTATGCCTGTGAACCTTGACAGCAGTGTTAGAGAAAATCGTGCAGGCCTTTGAGATGAGATGATACTGAAGGCTACTGAACATTTCGTCAAGAACCATATAACCAGTGAGGTGGTTCGCAGGAAGATCTAAGCAGCCATTGGAGAATATGATGAACCAGTGAAAGGTAAAAAGAGGTAGACAGAAGAAGAGATGGTAAGACTTAAAGAATGGACATAAATGGAATTTGCCAGCTCAACTAGGGCGGCTGAAAACGGGACAAGGTGGAAAGGGATCGTTTGGAAGTCATCTGTGGTGCCCCAACGACCTTGTAAGGTTATGGAATAGAATGGAATAAAACGTGGCTGTTCTATATATTCAATGCATTTCCCCCTATTGATGCTGCTGCTACGTGTTTTAAAAAGCGAGTGACCATAAAAGTTGCGATTGAGTAGCTTCTCAGAGCTGCATTGGTACATCCAGCTGATCGGGTATGAAACCCACCACCCGCACCCGCACCCGTGCTCAAAACCCACCACCGGAAATTTTAGTGGCGACCTTTGAGGTATAAACAAAGGTTTAATCCTAGATTTTTGTGGTTATATATATGGGGGTTGGTATGAACTATTTATGGTATAAAAGTCTTTTCCGAAAGATCTAGTTTTAAGACAAAAAATGGAATTGTTGCAATTTCGGGGGTATGAAACCCACCACTCGCCATCGGGAAATTTTTATCGGTTATTTCCATTTATTGCTTAACTACCTAAGATAATTTACATTGATTGTTAATATTTCGACTCTTTAATCAAAACCTCGCCAATTATAGTTGAAAACATTAAGAAATTTATGATATATAGAGAAATACACGACTTTTTGCGAAAATAAGTTTTGTTCTAAAAATGGTTATCCATTACGGCATTTAGCTACACCAAGAAACCGCAACGTACTGAAATATAGGGGACAACAAACAGTAATTGAAAGGAGTAAGGGGTTATTGTGGTGAACCCCAAACAGTGTTTATTTATTAAGGGTATTTTATTGGCTGAAGAATCTCTTTTTGATTGGTCATAACTTAGAACTTTCATGAGGTCAAGTCAACAGAAACTGTTAAGGTCGGCATGGTATGAAACACACCACCAGTCCGATCCGGTTAGTACACTTACCCCCAGCAACCCGTACTTAAAACCCACCACCAGAAATTTTAGTGTGGCTTATCTGGGTATACATGAAATTTTATTATCATTATTTATTATTGTAGATATAAGCTTTATGTATGCTTAAACCGGTTAAAGATTTTTTCTGGTATATATTATGACAAAGCAACATTATTCCTGTCTGGTTTATGAAACCCATTACTTGACATTGTGTTTGAGAGCGAGGTACACAACATGTATTATGATTGTTGGCATTTGGAGAGTTCCAAACTTAGGAAGCCAGGAAAGAAAACAATGCAAAACATCTTCAGGAGCTGGATTCCTCCTCTGGCACCATAAGAAGCATAGTAAGGCATGAAACCACCAAAACGCTGACACGTAAGTAGACGGCCAGCAAAGGGTTCAGTCCCCTTTTTCCTCATAATGTGATCACAATGCCAGATAGGACACACACACACACACACACACACACACACACACACACACACACATCTTCCATTACTCGACCAGCATTTTCTATGCTTCTATGCTCTCATTATGCCTCAGACGTCTTTGACCATAACACAGTCAGCTCCAGGTATGAAATTTATGATTATATGTATTACGTGTTGTGTTCCATGTGTAAAATTTGTAGTATCTATCAATTCTTGAACTGTATCTAGGTACCATTATTTAACAGACTCTAAATATCTCTGTGTGTGTGTGTGTGTGTGTGTGTGTGTGTGTGTGTGTGTGTGTGTGTGTGTGAGAGAGAGAGAGAGAGAGGGGGGGGGAGAGAGGGGAGAGAGAGAGAAAAGTAAAAAGTATGCAAAGACAAGGAACTGAAACAATCCAAATCCAGCCCTCAAACCATAGTAGGAAACAACTAAGATTACAAATAATCAAGATACAGAGAACATATGGCCAACCGAGTAATCTAGAAACAGACGGACAGACCATGAGACGTTTGTTCTACGTCAGGGTTTTGTACCATGCTGACTCTCATTGCTGAGTGTAAATTTAAAGAGTAACAACATTTAGGAACTGACTGAATCAGATCCCCAACCCTATCCCCAACATCAAAGGGAAAGACTGACAAAGACATCCCAACTAACAATAAATTACAAGTGACTTTACTGTTGTAAAAGGTAATAGCTTAACTTCATGAAAGTTTTCCAAGTACTGAACAAGTAAAAATAATGAATTAAAGGTGTCTGTGTTTCGCCACCATTACCCCTCAGACTCCCTCTGTAATTTTGTGTGTCCCCTTAATTTCAGTACGTTGCGGTTTCTTGGTGTAGCTAAATGCCGTAATGGATATCTATTTTTAGAACGAAAATTAGTTTCACTAAAAGTCGTTTATTTCTCTATATATTATCAATTTCATAATATTGTCAAACAAAATTGGCGAGGTTTTGGTTAAAAAGTCGAAATAGTAACACTTAAGGAAACTTATCTCAGTTAATAAAGTTATTAATGGAAATAACCAATAAAAACTTCCCTGTGGCGAGTGGTGGGTTTCATACCCCCGAAATTGCAACAATTCCATTTTTTGTCTTAAAATTAAATCTGTCGGAAAAGACTTTTATACCATATATAGTTCATACCAACCCCCATATATATAACAACAAAAATCTAGGATTAAACTTTTGTTTATACCTCAAAGGTCACCACTAAAATTTCCGGTGGTGGGTTTTGAGCACGGGTGCGGGTGCGGGTGGTGGGTTTCATACCCGATCCATCCAGCTGGCGTAAATCTACAAGTTGCCAAAATCTACAAGATGTCTGTTTGGATCAAGCGACCAGCAAATCATGACACCTGCTGATGTCTCAACATCTCGGAGCCAGTGACTAAAACAGGGTAGGGGTATCACTGCCAAGATGGAAGTTGGAGTATGATCATTGAGGCGGCTGAAATAGTTGTCTTTTTTCCCTCACTCCAGCCGAGTTTGTCTTGTTTCCCCTCACTCCTGCCGAGTTTCTTGGGGTGCCTTCTATCCTGAATCCTGTATTGGATGACTTCATATCAGGCAGTCGCATTACAAAACCAGGATGAGCCTTTCGATGAAGTGGTATTATTGTTGCAGTTGCTTTAGCAAGGTGCGATACAACCGTCCGGTTTTCCGTCTGTCATTTTGCTTGTTCGTCCGTTCATTTACGTACGGAAACACTTATTTGTATTCATGGCCTGTATCTCATGGTCTGTTAACTCCACCAGTTATTGCATCTGCCTAAGCGTTGAAGTTCATTTCTCTCAAACCATTGTACACACAATCATCAAACTGGGAATAAAGTATCGTCTCAGGGTGGTCATTTTGGATGATTTAGAACAGACCAATGTGTCGGGCTCTGGACTTTCTCCCTTAACCTATATTTCACACTGTTGGAGCCCCGTTGGCTCTGTGGGGTAAGTGCTATCCAACTGATCAAGAATTTTTTCAACCGTAAATGGGAGTCCATTGCACACAGCCTTTCATTAATATCCTCCCATCTTCCTGATATGACATGATCCAGCCATTTTACGGTCTGTTAACTCTTGAATTTTTTTCTGCAGTTGCTATAGTCCTATCTTTTTAAATCCATTACTCCGAAATCATTGGTCTTTATCTGGGTCTCAAACACCATAAATATAGAGTTTTAGTGTCACCAGCTCCGCATTATAAGCCCCACCTTCGGTGAGCATTTCGGTCTACATATTTGTCCACTTATGGTGATACGGGTCTTGGTCACATGGCGTTGGCTTTTGTAGCACATGCGAACAGTGAAGATTGGTCACTGCAAGCAAACAACATTGAATCAACGTTGATTCAACGAGATGTTGAATCAACGTTGATTCAATGTTGTCTGCGCACTGGTATAAGTCAGCTATCCACACCGTCTTACCATTTTTTGTCGATAGAAAAACGACATTGAATCTATCCGTTGAGTCAACCGTCATAACACTGAATTAATAAACGTTGATCCGATGTCGTCCTTCGCAGATTATTGCCATGTACCACACAGTCATCAATTCTGCCTTGTCCCAGCAGCCGTCTAAAGATTGAGAAATTAGCGAGTAAAGCCCCGGTTCTCACAGAGCTTGGGACCGCAGCTCACCTCCCTGCAACTAAAAAATTGACAATCGCAAAGAAGTTGCGTGAGCCTTAATAAAGGTCGCGACAAGGTCTTCGAGCGGTCAAAATTAGTCGCAGCCAGTTTTGACCATACACAAAAGACTTGCCGCGACTATTTTGATCTCAGACTGGTTGCGATGTTTTTCTCGAAGACACCGACTCTATTAGTTTAGTCGCCGATTGTTTGCCACTCTCATCATCAGTTTGGTTTTAAAATTTTGTAACCTTGCTTCGACCTGTCGGCAACTGATTAGAGACTGATCACTGATAAGACGGCGACTGTACGGCGGCTCATCAGCTACTGGTCATCGACTGATCGGCGACTGGTCGCCAACAGGTGGCATTTTATTACCAGCATTTAAAGTGTTCTCACCTTGATGCGTAGAGGGAGCCAATATACACAGCTGCGCTAGCCTTGAATTCTGGTTGTTTTGTTGAAAATACAGCAACTGTATCTGTGTGGTTATCATGTTGACAACTTGCACAGAAATGATTTCGTTCTAATCAAAACATTTTATTAAAAGTATGTTTTGATCGCAGAACGATCGCCAACAAGTCTCCGACCGATTCCTATCAGTTGCAACCAATGGCCGAACCTACGGTGAACAGTTGAAGAAAGGCCGATTGATCGCCGACTACTTGCGTGCGAAAACCATCGCCGAATATTACGAGCTGGATTTTACGGCGACGTATCGGCTATTCTAATGCACTTACAAATATAACGCGACGTCTGATTGGATAACGTCAAAAATTTGCGACAGTATATTCTGCGATATACTGTCGCAAACCCGACGTCATTAAGTAACGTCGCTTCTCATTGGCTGACGTCTGGTTTTACGTTGCTGACGACGCTTGAAATGGGTGCAAAATAGTCCATTATGAAAGGTGAAGATGTGGAAAAGTGCATTAGAATGGGGATAACTGTATTGAAAATTGTCATTTGGGGAGGTAAATCATCGGTTTTATGGTCGCAAATTGCGTTTTACGGCTCCGCTGGCGCGTCGCCGTAAAACGAAATTTCCGACCATAAAACCGACGATTTACCTCCCCAAATGTCAATTTTCATGACAGTTATCCCCTAATTGGCCGGCAATCGTATTGGAAGGGGAAAAATAGTTGCGGAACAGCTGCAAATGAAATCAGTCGCAAAGCGGCCGCGTCGCAGTCTCTGTGGGACCGAGGCTTAACAGTGACATGCGCAAATGCACAGACAGACCGCTGTGTCCGCTGGAGGAGCACATTTTTTCCTTAAAAGTGGACCCCTTTCGGAAGAGCTTCGTCCTCCAGAGAAGCAAACGGGAAATCGCGATAGTAATACCCCTTTGTAAAATGGTGGAAAATCATAAAAGTGTAACCATTTACCGGAAAGCACATTTTGCCTAGGCTAGGCAAAATCTAAAATCGTAAATCTTTGTCTTTATGAGAGGAACAAAGAAGATGTAGTAAGTTATACGAGAATGGCAAACTTCACGATATTTTTGGCACTAAATCAAATACCAACTATCCATTCAATTCAACAGATATACCTTTTTTGTACTTATTCTTTTTAAATAGGCCCACCTTTTGAATTAAATTACTTTATATTCTGTGCGTTTACAACCTTCAGCTAGTAGCTATTGCCAAGTTTTACCGGAAAAAATCTAAAACGTAGGACAGTTAAAATAATACGGTAATTGATCTAAACTGGAATAGTTTGGTTTTAAAGTGCAGTAATGCGTCTACGAGATTCAAATTTTAATGGCAGTGTAGACCCTGATCAGACTGCTGTGGTCTGCACTGTTTGGTCAGACCTATAATGTCCCAATACTTAGAATTTTTATGGTCCCTAGTAAATATTGACATCGCCTGGCAAATCGATGAAGGCCTACATACGGTGCTTTTGAAGTGAGCGAGTGACAATTTATATTTTTATTTCTTATTTTAGCGCCATTGATTTTACTACAAATTTTTTATGAAGTATGGCTACCATGGGTGATTATAAACGAGAATCAGCTAATGGCGTTGAAACTAACAGCAATCAGAGTGGTTCTAGCGAAACTTTTGAGGATGTTATTCTGATTGTGGAGGGTAAAAGGCTCAAAGCTAACAGTGGGATCTTAGCTTTTAGTTCACCTGTTTTTGCCACCTGGCTACGGGGATCTGGTACTCAGTGCAGCAAGGTATGGGAGCCAGAACGCCACATTAACGTGAGGTTGCCAACTTCGAGATACGAGTTCAGGTCCGAGTCTTCCAAAGCAGTGCAAACGAGGATTGGAGAGCCGCAAATGGAACTGGTCATCCCAAATTACAAGTATAAGGATGTGAAAAAGATACTGTCATACTTAGTGGATAGGAATGGAAAACGCCCAATGTCAGGTGGGTCTTACTCGAGCTAACGTTACCATGCGGGTACATGGCGTCGTACTAACGTCGAAGCGACAATATCACGTCGCATCAACGTCAGTGCGACAACATGTGCCTGCTGGGTATGAGTCTTGAAAAAGAAAATCCGGACAGTGCCTATCCAAACTAGCCTGTGCACAGGCACAGGCGGGTCTGGTTATGCGCGGTTCGCTTATGTATTCAAAACATACTCGCATGTTCGTATTTTAAGGTGATATTCGCTTTGTCATTGATCCGATCATAGGCTTAACCTACACCAGAACTGCGCTTAATCCCATAAACGGATGCCCAAATCAGCTGACATTCACTTTTTTCAAGGCATTCAAAAACGGGTTTACAATTTTGCGGCTATGCATGCCTAACCAGATTGTGCTGGATAGTTTAGGCACACGCAGTTTATATTGTCGGAAGAAACGTTTTCTAACGACACGATGGATGGATGACGCGATTTTACGTCTTTTTAATAGTATTTCAGTCATATCATGACGAGAAAGGCTATGTGCAATGGAACCCCGTTTTCGATTGGAAAGATGTCCGCCTCTAGCGGGTCTCGAACCTTGTTCCGCTAGATCAGCAGGCCAGCGCTTAATCTACTGAGCTACCCGGGGGTTCCTACGACGTTGTAAAGTATGAAACTAATTATATTATATAACTTGATGTTTATTTTTGACACGAAAACGGATGTCTCCCCCTCACCACTTTTTTATTAAAATCATGTAAGTGGAGTTATGATTCTTATTCTCTGAAAATCAAGTGACAATTCACGATGCTTTATATTTGTACCATGTTTCGTAAAACTATCTTCAACGGTTTTAAAGTTATTGGGAGGACACATTTTCCATACTAAAATTACACAAAAAAGATATAATTCCATCAAAACTGTAGGTGGCATTACGGTTCTTGTCCTTTTCACATCTGATGGTGTTTTATAGTTGTACTAAGTTTCATATCTTTGACGGTTTTAAACTAATAGAGTGGACACAACTTCAATACTAAAATGACCAAGGGTCATGATTCCGAAACAAATGAAGAAAAAGTTGTTCTAATTTTATGCACATCGTCTGGGCTTGTTTTAAATTTGTATCAAGTTTCATGAAATATCTTCAACAGTTTTACTGAAAATTACAAACGAGGGCAAAATTCCGTAAAAATATAGGTGGATCTATGGTTCTTGTTCTCTACACAGCGTAAACATTGACGATGCTTTATATTTGTTCATGTACAAAGTTTCATGAACATCTTCGACGGTTTTTATAGTTACAGAGCGGACATGATTGCTACACTGAAAATTACAAAGGGTTTTGAAAAGTGTGGAAAGTGTTGCGAGGACAAGTTTCTGTCCATGGACGGATATACAGACGAACCCATTACTCCAGTCCCCTTCGCCTAATGTCTGGGGTTAAGGTTAAAGGACACTCTCAAAGTGAGATCACTCTAGTCTGAAAGTATTTTGCCTCCCTTTGCCATTTCTTAGAGGGAGATTTTTTTCCTTAAAGAGCATTCCTCATATTGTACGGGCTTTAAGTACCACACAAGCAAAGTCGTTTATCCCAGCAGGCACATGACATCGAAACGACGTCGTGCTGACGTCGATGCGACGTAATTACGTCGCATTGACGTTAGTACGACGTTGTTTCGACGTAATATACCCGCTGGGTTAGCTACAATGGTTTCTTTCTGAAAAGGGATGCAACATCTTTCACTCGTCAACTGGAGCTTATGTCTTCAATTCGGGCTGAGTAGTGTAATCGGTTACCTGTTACCTGGAGAGAGTATTAATGTGAATGCAGTTATTTCCCTTAGACCCAAGGAGCGATAGGCATTAATCGATATTTGGAACGTCATATCGATGTCCATATCCCAGGACAGGTGTTGAACTTCTCTGAAGCCGGTTTTGTCATCACTGTGTAAACAATACGAATGCGCTGGATGGAAACATTTTTAATTTTTAACAATGTGGATTTTCATTTTCTTTTTCTCAGATCAAATCAATTTACTTTTTCAGTTGCTCCTTCTCGTTTTAATAAGTCTCGTTTTTCCCCTCTCTCTGATATTTAGGTCAAATTTCGTAAGAATTGGCGAGAAAATAAATCTGATTATTGGTCAGTTTTTGACAGCGGTTTGTTTTAGTTTCTGACAACAAAAACATAAAATTACTTATAATAATGAAATTATGATATTTCTATCCCTTTGACGGTCTCATCTTTATGGAAAGATTAAGCCTGATACAGATACCCATCCACCCACATAGTTTTTCTTATTTCTTTCTTTTTCCCTTTTACTCCGCCCATCGGGGCTCGCGAAATAGACTGGCTGCCTGGTGCTTCTGCGACAGAGCTGCTAGTCTTGGGTGTCATTTATCGCAGGCCGAGCAATACTTGCAGTCCCACAAATTCAGAGGCAACATCTCGACGACTAAAATTTTTTACTGGGACGTTAAAACACTACTCAACAGGAACGATAACGTTTTCTCTTGATTTTCTGTTTTGACAAAACTGTTTAAAAGTTTTATGTAAACTGTGTATTTCGACATGTAACTAAGCTGCGCTATTTAAAACAATAATATTGAAATTTAAGATTAATCTGACTTTCTCTGTTTTTCTGCGAACATAAGTAAATAAACTAATGAGCCATACCACGACAAAAACAAATTGGTATGTGCGCCCTGCGAATAGCGTGTGCGTTCGCCCATCTGATCTGGGCCTTCGCTGTCCGCATAAAGGTAGCTTAGACCATTGCCTGTCCTGTAAGCGCACAGCGAAGATTCTGACTAGTCTGGGCGGCTGCCAAGGCTGATCTGAGTCTTGGCAGGGCGCTATGGCACTGCGTTGATTTTGTTGCGACGCGACTGAAATTACTGTTTCATACAAAAATAATCACAAGAATGACGTTCGGATTAGATATCCATTTCTGACCTTCATTGCCGTTAGCAGGTGTTAATTTTGAAATTGCATTGTTTTGACAAGACGTGTGACCAACTGTATTTTCACACCTTCCGACCGACAGCGACTACTCAGTTGATGTCTTTAGCAAACAATTAAATGAGCCGCGACAAATGTGCACGTACGCCCAGCGAAGTCTTAGATCAGCCTGGGCATCAGCCTGATCCGATCACAGGCTTCGCTATCGGCATGGAGGTAGCTTAGAGTCTTAGCTACCCTTTAAACGCAAGTTCAGACTCTGCTCAGACCGGGTGGCTGTCCAGGCTGATCTGCGTCTTCGCTGGGCGCACATTCCAATTTGTTCGTCTTATCGTATTGCGGCTCATATGAGGAAATTTTTGAACATTGAGCAGAAAAGAAAGTGACCTGTCCATGGGCGGAACGCTGACCAGTGCCTTGCAGCTTTCAACTGTTCTTTCCGTATTTCTTACTGCATTTAATTCTATCTCAATTTAATTTCCACATGATACTTTTAAACGGTTTTCGCACAATCACAGCCTGATTTGATAACAAATGTTCAAAATATTTTGAACAGAAATTCGGATCAGTTTGGTTTGTGCAGAAACACGATTAAGGTTATATAAAAACTCATATTCAACTAAAATTGACAAATTATTAACTGATCATAAACTCAGACCAGTGTTTTGCAAGTGCATAAGTTGGTCTGAGTCAGTTTGCATACATAAAATTATCTTATCTTATCTTATCTACATAATTAATTCCATAAATTGACTATTGCAGCTTTATATTTTTTGCATTTATTTTTGTTCAAGTCATGATGACTTTAACAAACTTTAACGGTTTGACAATTACGAAAACAGTTTAGAGGTAATATCGGATTTTATGATCGATAATCGATTAATCCTCGTGCAATTATAAGTATGTTAATTGTACTGTATATTGTCAACAAATTCCGATCAGCTTGCGCAAACTGATCAGACATTGTTCAGTCTTATCAGTTTGCGCATATCAGAGGCTGATAAGTGTCCGCAGGTGCACAGGTTTATTATCGTAAGTACTCATATTATAGCAAAAATACAGAAATATAACTAATAAAGTTAATTTATAGCCCTGCAAGAAAAATGTTGCATGGCAATTTTTTCCCATAGCGATTAATCCTTACACTACCACGGTTACGCGAAAATCTTCACCATGATTTAGTTTCTTACATTATTTTTTTTCGACAGTAATATCTTAAGAGAGCAATACAGTGTATGTATCTTCGTGTCTCCTGATTATGAATGAGCAAATCTGCCAGTCAAAAATATAATTCTATGGATTCTAAGATTCTACCCTGGGATACACAAAACATATTTCGGTTTCTTTGATAAAAAACGCCCCACCACACTCAAATAAATTGCAATCAAAAATGTTAGAACAAACTTTAGCAATTATGATAATAATTAATAGACTGATCGAACATTACCAAAAAATATGTAATTGGTTTGCAAAGTTTTTTTTTAGCTTATAAAGGGATTTTTAAAACTACAAGTAGTCGATTAACTGTCTGTTCATTTTTGATGGTCACGTGTAGAAGTTACGTGACTTCTTTCTCTCTTTTTTCCTTTCTTGTGTTCATTCGTTTATTCTTTCTTTCCTTCTTTCTTTCTTAATAAGACAATATGAATATTCTTCCTTTCTTAGTTAGATCATAAAAGCACATATATAAATACATAAACAAAACACGAATACCAAGAAATGAAGTGTTAAGCCTTTGAGCAATATAGGCGGATTTGGACTTAAACTATTTGAAACTATTATGAGCGAGGTTGTTTCGAAACGCGATTTTCTGTATGTTTAGAGATCGATGGAAGAAACTTATAGTATACTTATTTTTTAATGAATTATATCAATGTAAACCTTATAAAAATCTCTCAGTGGTGATAACTTATAAAAGTTTTATAGAAAATCCGATCATTTTCAAATTTTAGGCTGAACATAGCTACTTAGGCATTTTCGACATTATTCTTATATAATTTCATGTGACTGAAGCTTCAAACTTCAAAAGCCGATGGAAGTATCAAAACATGAAGTTAATTTGTATATTTTTATACCATATTAACGGACAAAGACTGAAGTTTATGATCATAACTTATAAAAAATTGTCGTAGTATCATATATGTATTTAATTTCACATTTTATATTATATTTCTATGTAGTTGCATATAACACTCGACATTATTTGAACAGGTAAGCTCTCGGATAAACCCGTAAGTCGCTATCGGTAGTTTCCGCCATATTGAAGCATTAAGTTTCCTATGAAGTTCTCTTTCCTTGAGGTTCTTTGAATTTTTCTTTAACATAAAATTTCTAAATATTGGGAGAGACAGATCGGAGCAAACAGTACAGCATAAATCAAACTGGTCCTTCAGGAGCAGTTTTATCAGTGTCTAAACTGGTTGTCTCTCCATCTGTATCTTTTAGACGCATTTAAATACCAAAATGATCAATTTTAAGAACAACATAATTATTATTTTAGGTGTCCCAACGTGTAGATTTTTACGGTATATTAACATTGAACCGTATTTATTCATATATAAGACGATTTTTTTCCTTCAAAAACAATCCCAAAATTCTAAATCCGTCTTACAATCAATAAAACCATCCAGAAATCAAAATCCGTCTTATAAGACGGATTTAGATTTCTGGGTGGTTTTATTAGTTTTAAACGGATTTAGATTTTTGGGATAAGACGGATTTAGTTTTTTGGGATTGTTTTATTAGTTTTAAGACGGATTTAGATTTTTGGGATTGCTTTAGAAGGGATAAACGCATCTCAAAGCATAATTTCATAAATTAGGCTGATTTAGATATTTAGGGTCAATTTTGGGATTGCTTTAGAAGGAAAAAAACGCATCTAAAAGCATAATTTCATGACGGATTTGGATATTAAGGGTCATTTTAGAGACTGAAAAACACCGTGTTATAGCGGAATAAGTATTGTATGTATATTTATAGGTGAAGTTGCTTGGAGACTCTTGCCTATTGCTGAAGAATACAAAATGAAAACTGTCAAGACGAAATGTGGTGACGCACTACTGAAATCCCTGCTGTCCATGCGAGATGAAAACCAACCAGGAAGCGTATCCTCTAAGGATGTTCTGAAGTACCTTGCGTGTGCTGAGAAGTATGGCTTCGGTAAGATGAAAACGGCATGCATTGATGAGTGCGCAGCCAATTTTAGTGTTACTCGACGAAAAGATGTCGCTAGTGATAAACACGTGCAAGAAATGACAAAAGTTAAAATTATTGATAAAATGTGTGAAAACATGAGTGCAGCCTACGAGGCCAAGCTTGAGCAAATTAAAGCGGAGAATGATAGCAGATATACTGAAGTGCACAGAAAACTAGAGCAGCAGAAAGAAATCACCGATAATTGGAAAGAGGATTTGAAACAGGAAGTAGAGGCCGTATTGGGAGAGGCACAGATGGCACACAACAAACTCGTTAAGAAACTTGAAAAGTTGGGCACGATTGCTGCTATTGAAGAGCAAGTCAGTCAGCTATCAGAAGAGGTCATTTACGAAGTGGGACAAGTGAAAGACCAGGTACAAGCAGTTGTTGAAAGTTTAGCTGGTATGAAAAAGAAAGACGCCATAGTTGTTGAAGGCATAGCAGGTACAACTGAGAAAGTCATCGTTGATGACACGGAAAATGTAGACGATGACTTTGCTAAGGAAGTGAAATCACTTATTCGAACATATGAAGAAACTCTTGAAACAAGTGCTGGGCATTTTGATGAAATGGCAGATCGTTTTGAATCGCGAATAGCAACACATCTTACCTGGTGTAATCTAGATAAGATTCAAACTAACTTGGGTAATAATTTTGAGCTGCAAGACAGTTTCGATCGTCTTACAGCTGAAAACGTCGTCAAACAGAAGGCGCTGTCAGATGCAGAGTTAACGATGGAAAAAGAGCAACTAGCTCATGAGAAAACTAGAGCTGAACTTCAAAAATACACGAAAAAAGTCAGCAAAATGAATACTTGGATAAAATGGGCAACACCAATCGAAGAAGATGAAGATAAATGTCTCTGCTTCAGACATGTTTCCCTAAGAAGTTCGAGACAGTAATTTAAAGGCTAATTGCAGATACAAGGGAAGTTTTCAGCCGATCAAAGCACGAGCAAACTACATAGCATCATGGGTATCAACTGAAACCGGTCAATTATTATTTTTATTTATTCTTTAATAATATCCGAAGTTTAACTTTCGTTGAAAACTGACTACTGAAGCAGGGCTAATGTTATAAGAACAGCTTTCTAAAGACTGTGTAAAGTTCCAGAACGGACTGTGCATTAACACGTACATATTGTACGTGTTAATTCAATTCAATTCAAAATTGTGTAAGAGGCACATCGTGACAATACTTGTTTAGGGCATATGCGAACGCCACATGTCAGTACCATTTTGCGCGCATGCACAGTCTGCATGTAGTTGTGGTATATGCAAAGCTCGCTCTGTCTACTATTGGCCTTGTAGATTTCAAAGAGCGAACGATACTACGCTGATCCTGCGCACACATGATTGATATTGCGCAGTCCGCATGCGCTGTAACGCGTTCTCTCATAAATGGCTTGTAGTGCAAACTTCCTGAGATGCATAGCAGCTGACTAAATGTGCCATTTACATGTACTAGTAGATCTACCATTTTTTTTTTTTTTTTTTTTTTGTTGTTGTTTAAATTTTTATCTATTCATTTTTAGCTCACCTGAGCCGAAGGCTCCGGGGGAGCTTACAGGATAGACAGGCTCCGTCGTCCTTACTTCGCCCGTCCACAATTTCAAACGACTTCTCCTCTGAAACCACCGGGCCAATTGAAACCAAATTTCAAATGTAGCCTCCTGGGGTCGGGAAAAAGTAGTTCAAACGGTCATGGTCACATGACCAACATGGCCGCCACGCCCATATATAGAAAAAAAAACACTTTAAAAATTTCTTCTCCAGGACCAATTTACCGATGGCCTTGGAAGTTTTTATGTAGCATGGGGTGGTACTCCAGTACTACCAAGGTTGTTTAAATTATGGCCTTGGGTTGTCCTTGACTTTTTTACAGCAAGATCAAATTTACATTTTGGTGCTTATATATGGGAAAATGCTTAAACATAAGAATTCATGGAACTTGTACAAGATTTTGGTGCACGAGTTGATAAATACAATCACCTAAATGAGTACATGAACATTCTTGTTTAAAAGACGTCAAGGTCATTCTTTAACTTGTAACAAATATCTCTCATATTTAACAGTTTCAAACTATCAGTTTGTTCAAATGGTGACCCCAGTTTGACATTTGGCCATTTTTACACCGGTGAGCGCTTCAGGGCCTCATGGCCCTCTTGTTTATTTTGTTCAATCTTTAGCAGATGACATTGGTTTGGGGCTTGTAACAGCGATTTGCTCATGTCAAACTTCACTGGGGTACACCTGATTTACGCATTACACGTGTAACTAGTTGAGCATTATGCTACTCTCACACTTAGCCGAATATCCTTGCGAATGGGCTTACGAATGCCGCCAATTCGCAATGATCGCAAAACATTCGTATTTCAAATTTTCATACTCGCAAGGATATTCGGCCAGGTGTGAGAGCAGCATAAAAGGTTTACCCCTGTTTGGGACATTGGTATCCCATCCCACTCGATGGTATTAAATTCAAACGTGGAATGGAGAGTTCCTCTCTGTGTATGTACTGGTATTTAAATGAGAGGATTTATATTTTTAATATTTTTAATCTATATATAAATTGTACTCAAATTAATTTGTAGTGAACAGGGGCGTAGCTAGGGGCAATTTCATAATACGCACAGCCATGTTTTATTCTCTACTTCTTGAAGGGAAAGCTAGTATTTCAGCCACTTTGGTAATTGGTATTGAATTCTTGTCTAATTTATAAATATTCAGCATGCAAATATGCAGGTGCGTTTTGAAATTTTGTCAATTTTGACAAAATTTCAATACGCACTTGCGTATTTGCCGTATAGGTAGCTACGCCCTTGGTGAAGTAACTGCTACGTATATGCTGCCATAAACAATTGTTGGATTTTCTTTTTCAGTATAATCAGATTCATACAATAAAACTAATGATTAGTTCAGTAGATCTGTTTCCATGGTTCCATTGACGTTCTTTCTCGCTTTTCTTTCTCCAGATCAACGTGAACCTTACGCAGTACGAGTATACTGATATTTCTTACGCGTTGCGTCAGTCAGGGAATCGTATTTTACTGGTATTAAATGAGACACTTTGTGTTTTAACAGTACATTTTTTATCTTTATATAGATTATAATTTGTGTTGTAGTTAAGTAACTGCCATAGGCTGTCATTATAATCAGGTTTATTAGTCTAATAAAGGGGTTCTAAATCTTCTATTTCCATAGTTCCCAAGTTTTGTTTCAATAGAAGTTCTTTCTCGCTTTTCTTTCTCCAGATCAACATGAACTTTCTCAACTTTCTTGTCCAGAACCATCAGTTTTACGTGCTCAGAGATTAGAGTCGACTCTAGCAATGCTTTGGTGCTGTATTGGTCCTCACTGTATACAAATTCGTCCGTGACCAGGTTTCGTAACCCAGGGAACTCGTACTTATCGGCGATATGGAGATATTCTAGACTAATCTCGACTGGTAGCTGGCCATGTTTCTTTCCTCTGCGGAGCTCCTTGAATGCTTTTATTATTGTTTGCTCACAAAGCTGTTTCAGTCCCGAAATTTCATATTCCTCCGCAAGAGGAAGAAGAGCAATAGCTGACTGCTCTGAAATAAAATAAACAAAATCATAAGGTACTGTAAAACACTTATTTTGGGCGGTTACTGAATTTTGGCAATATTAGCGATTAAGGCAAAGGGCGCTAAAATATAAGTCCGCCAATATTATATAGATTTAATACATATACATATGCACAGCATAACAGAGGGCTAGATAAAAAGGAGTAGAATATATACATATGCACAGCATAACAGAGGGCTAGATAAAAAGGAGTAGAATAGTAAGAAAATTGTCAAACATTTACATCAGCTTTTCTTTATTATTTGGAGCCATGGTACATGCGCCAATATGTCATTTTCTTTTAACCGCGAAATCTTGATATGGCAGTTATTAAGTGTTTTACAGTAAATGGTTTCAGTCGCAGCGATCACTCTGAAAAGGAGCTATTTGCCTGCCTTCTCATAGAGGATTGTTTCCATTAACATGCCTGATAAACGCGCAATTCCATTCCCAGCTTAAAGTGAAAAAATCCAGCTTCTTCAAATAGATTTCCAAACTATAACACTGTCATTCGACTCATATGTATGTAGAGCTATAAGTACAATATTGTCTAAAAAATAGGGGTAGTAGACACACCATAGATAGGTTGAAAGTATGGATAGGTTGAAAGTTGCGATCATTATGGATTGGACTGTTCAGAAATAGTTGATTTAAGGGAAGAAATGAAAGTCAACTCATTTCAACAAGCAGGATTGAATATTTAGTCGATGCGATTATTCCTGTCAGTGAACCGGGAGGACGAATACTATCAGGAACGACCCATCATCAACGACATCTTCGAAGAATTTCTGGAGATCAGGAAGATTTCTAAAATCAGAACAAACCTTAATATCCGCGCACAACCAAATACTCACGGGCAGTTACTAGGAATTTGGTCGAGTCGAATAAATTCGGACAGCGGGTAAATTCGGACATACCATTGCAAACAGCGAAAATCCAGATGAGCCGTCTCATCAGGATTTTCACTGTTTGCCCAGTTAATTTTGTTTTAATTCCAAACAACTAACTTATAAAGAAATCAATGTCACTGTCCGAATTTACCTGCTGTCCGAATGTACCTGACTTGACCCTAATACCTGAAAGAGATTGCGGCCAATATTGGTCCTAGATTACAGTAGGGTCAAGTCGGGTAACTTCGGACAGCGGGTAAATTCGGACATATCATTGCAAACAGTGAAAATCCAGATGAGACGGCTCATCAAGAGCCGTCTCATTAGGATTTTCACTGTTTGCCAGGTCAATTTTATTTTAATTCCAAACAACTGACATATAAAGGAAACAATGTCACCGTCCGAATTTATCCGCTGTCCGAATTTACCTGGCTTTACCCTAATCACGACGAAATTTAACTTGCCGGGATAAACCGTTGGAGTTATCACAAAATTCCTGAAAGTAGCAAAACCGATTTTTTGTGATTTCACTTCAAAGCAATATATAGAGTCGGACAGCATTATTATATTTTTGGCAGTCTATTTGATAAAGATTGGATTATGTTCATATAAAGTGTGTTCAAGCAACTAAAGAATCTAAATTCATGTAAAATGGGTTCAAGCAACTTAAGACTCGTATATTCATGTAAAGTGTGTTCGAGCAACATAAGAATATAAACTCATGTAAAGTGTGTTCAAGCAACGTAAGAACCTAAATTCGTGTAAATTACATATGTAGCCTAATTCACAGGCGCTTGAAGTTCTATGCTAAAAAAAAACCATCCAAACCCTTTAAACTGGACGCAGTCTATAGGAAAGATGGCAAAATGGCTCATAGCCTAGATGCTTAGCGGCATCATTGAAATATATTTAATAGCATAAAACTTCAATGATGCCGCTAAGCATCTAGGCTATGAGCCATTTTGCCATCTTGCCTATAGACTGCGTCCAGTTTAAAGGGTTTGGATGGGTTTTTTTTAGCATTTTTGTGCCTAAGTAAAATTCGATTCTTAATTCCAATAAACTATGTGGTTGAATTTATGCAACAAGCTGATAATTTTTATGGCAGGCAAAACTGGATTGCTTCCCTCCTTGAACCAATAAAGGTGAAAAGTATAATCAGCTCAGTTGCCGCCCCACCCCCCGCCATCCCCAATAAGGCTTGAATGTAAGTATCACTTGTATTTACCTGTAATAATGTAGTCCACCCTGGGGTCAATATATGCCAGTAATTCTACTACATCTTCGCATTCCTTCTCTGGAAGGTCAAGATCTTTATTCTTGGTGGACCCAGAGCTAAGTATCCTTGCCAACACAGGGGAGTTATACGCCAACAGCGCTCTGCATGTAAATAGCTTTTTACCACCTACCTGAAATACAGTTAGATCCAACATTGTTGCGCTGAATGTATACGCTTCCTTGGGAGGTAACTTTGTCAAGGAAAAAATTTCAAATTCTTCCTTGTAATTTAAGGGTAGACCCCTGAGTGTGAGCTCCTCTTACAGAGAAAGTAAATTATACCACGAAAGTTGCCTTCTTTTGCAAAAAAAAAAAAAAAATAAATAAAATAAAAACATAAAAAAATGTTGGAAAAACATGGATATGTATCCATTATCCTTGATTAATAGCAACTCGCTATAAAAAAGTTCATCAGTCGTTCATATAGCTTGATGCCAGTACAATAGCCGTCATTTTTTTCTGCACCAACTTAAAACTTATGCAGTAACTGAACGTAAAATATTATAGTTCGAACAAACTTTCATGAATTTTGGGAACTGTATAGATAGTCTCTGAAATATGAAAAGAAGTGATCCATCGAAATTGAACCGTAACACAACAGAGTTACTTAAACCCTGATAGCCTGAGTATTTGCATAGCCGTGAATTCTGAGGAATCTGATTAATGCTGGGATCATGGTATTCAGTGTCTGCCGTCCACACATCTGTAAAGCACTTTTTCTCGTGACACATTTCAACTCCATCAATCGGTAGGGCACCTGACTCATAAGTCAGAGGTCCTGGGTTCGATACCTGGTCTGGCCACATACTTTCGTTTCTCCTTCCGCTGATTCAAGAAGGACAGTTGTCAGTTACTGGCGGAAGTATGTGCACTTAGTACTTGTTAACCGCTTAGGAGGTCTAAGCCTGCCCAGGAATAGTGTGGTTAGGTGAACTGACCGTCCCAACATGACCTAAGCTGTTTACCGTGGACGTTAAGCAACAAATCAAATCAAAATCAACTCCATCTAATTTAATCTTTAAGGTGCCAAAAAGCAAATAGAGTGTAAGCATACCTGAAGTACAACGTCTGTATACTGGTCCTGTTTGAAGAATGGCAAATTAACCGACTGCGGGTCCGGGTCTTTTTCTTCTTCTTCAGATGGCACTATTTCAGCCTCTTCCGCGATCACACTCGAGCTCACTTGAGTCACTTCTGTCCTGGCAGTGCTACTCCCACCCCCTTTAGCCTTGGGCTCTGACTGAGACGTTAGTGACGTCATTGACTGACGTGATTTGCTGGTAGCTTGCCTGGGTGTTGACATGGCAGACATTCTTGTAGATTTACAGCAACCCGATTTATCTATTCCATTTGTTGATTTAAAGTGTATACCGATACAGCTCAATGAGATACTGCTCTTAAATAAAAGAACTTGCTCATTTCTGTCTACTCTTAAGCGAAATAAGGGTGCAAATTCTTTACTTTAAGAGTATCCCAACCACCATGAGAAGGGAAGCAAATGATTTTACGTCAGTGTTATCTCCCTTTGAGTTGTATCCGTTCACCTTAAATGATCTAAATTCTAAGCATATGAGACATTATGAGACTTCTAAAAATATTCTAAAATGGTCATCCAGTATCAAATTAATCCATTTTCTGGAAATATGAAAAACTTTTTAAACGTACTTTGGTGCAAGTAAAATCATGTAATAACTGTCTTAAATATTTTATCTTGTAAGTAAATTAGACGTTGAAAATGACACCTGTTCCGTGTTATTGGTCTTTTATAAAGGTCTGACGGTCTAATTGATACAATTGTTTTCGTTTATACGCATAACGTGAATCAGGGGAAACAACTCTGTCATTTTATTGCTTACATTCTCGGTTGGGGTAAACCTTTAAAGGAAATAATTTTCTTCTCTAGGAGGAGCAAGTTCTTTCCCTTAAAAGAAGACCCCATGTGAAGTCCAGGAAAGCAAACAGAAAATCACAAAGGTTGTACCCCATTGTAAAAATGGCAAAAAAATTATGGCGATGCAACAGTATACCATAAAAACAAAACAAAAATAGCTTTGCTGGCGGAACGGTAAATAGTGTCGAACTAGATCAGGTTGCTCCCTGCAGAGCTAATTTCCCATTAATTCGAGTCCCCTGGGCCCCCACCCATCGGAGCACGCGAAACAGATGGACTTCTACTTAGCCACAGGGTATAATCGATTCCGCTAATTTTCGCTTCCTGCAGAGACTGTACATCATATTTGGCTTCCACCGAGACTGTCCGCGAACTCTTGCTTCCTGCCGAGACTTCTTTACATGATAAATGGCTTCCTGCAGAGACTGTCCGTGTGATTCTGCTTCCTGCCGAGGTTCTCGGCAGGAAGCAGAATCACGCGTACAGTCTCGGCAGGAAGCCATTTCTCGAGGACAGTAGTCTCTGCAGGAAGCAAGAGTTCGCGGACAGTCTCGGCGGAAGCCAAATATGACGGACAGTCTCTGCAGGAAGCGAAAATTGGCGGAATCGATTATACCCTGTGAGATGGACTTCTACTTAACTGCTACAGCTACATGTACTAGCAGCTCTGCCATAGAGGCACCAGGTAGTCCCACAAATTCAGAGACAACGTGTCGACATGACCGAAATAGTGTTTACTGGGACGTTAAACCATAAGTCACTCGCTCACGCCGTTTATTCCCTGACTTAGCGGATGCGAGATGTAATATGATGAGCCAGGCGTCCGTCCGTATGTCCATCCATCATTTACTTGATCCGGTCTAACTTTACTCTTTGGAATATTTACGGGATATTTTAATGTAATGTAGACAAGTCGTGACAATGAGTCGCTTAGAAGAATAACAAGGCCTTGCGTCTCCTTTACAAACAGCTGCATACGACTCATACTGTGTACGAACATGTTATTATGCTTTATTATTATAATGCTGTCGGGTGACGTGCACCCAAATCCGGGTCCAGACTCATTGGCAGAGTCCTTTTCTTCCAGCAGCAACGTATCGTCTGCATTTGCCCACAATTTAAATATAATTCATTTAAACATACAAAGTTTATTGCCAAAACTGGACTTACTAGAGGCTGAAATGCAAAACTACGATATTCTAATATTTACGGAAACGTGGCTCTCACCCCAAACTTCTGATGACGATATTTTGATTTCCAACTTTGAACCTCCGTACAGGAAAGATCGGCGTGATCGACTTGGTGGTGGTGTCGCCATGTACATTAGAACGGGTATACAGGCAGTCCGTCGCCATGACATCATACAAGGTGATATAGAGGCACTTTGTGTTGAAGTTTCCATTAAATCCCATACATTTCTTTTATGTGGATTTTACAGGCCACCAAATACCGGCCAGGACTACTGGGACCTTATCGAACTTTCCTTTGAAAACCTGTGTAACTCACCGATTAACGACCTTGTAGTCTTGGGCGATTTTAACTGTGACTTGATGAAGTCCGCATCAAAGAATAAAATAAACAGCATAGCATTCTCTTATAATCTTCATCAACTTATCGACGAAGCAACGCATTATACTGAGAACTCTTCTTCGTTAATCGACCTAATATTCGTTAGTAAGCTTGAAAATGTCTTATACAGCGATGTTATCTCCCCATTTATACCTGATCTGGTAAGGTATCACTGCCCAGTAATGCTCACATTAAAATTTAGGAAACCGATACAGAAATTTTTCACTAGACACATTTGGTTGTACGAAAGGGGGATTATCCTAAATATAGACGTTTGTTAGAACAGACTGACTGGGAATTTATATCACCTGTAAATAATTTAAATGAAATCGCGGTTAAGGTTACTGAATTAATTATTAAAGCAGCCAAGGAGTCCATTCCAAATAAAACAGTAACAATTAGACCAAACGAACCACAGTGGATTAACTCATTTATTAAACGCCAAATAAGACAGAGAAAACGGCTATTCAGAACTGCAAAAAGGGTCAAAAGTGAACACGCCTGGAAAAGATTTAAGCAAAAACGTAACTCGGTCACGACAATAATTCGACAAGCTAAAAAAGATAACAACGAAAAACTAGCCAACGAACTAAAGCATACCGGACATAATTCTAAACTATGGTACAAAGTCTCTGCTGAATTTCTGAAAACGTCGCCACATTCTAACTCCATTCCATACCTTGAAATTGACAATAAAATTGCTGAGTCAGACATTGAGAAAGCTAAAATTCTGAATCAATACTTCGCAAGTCAATCCACTATTAATGATATAAATTCCCCCTTGCCTGATCTTGACCTTCCAAATCACCCACAGTTAGAAACAATAAATATTTCTCAAGATGATGTCAAACACGCTATTAGTTTATTAAAACCGTATAAAGCTCCAGGTCCCAATTCTGTAAGTCCTAAACTTATAAAGGAGGCTAAAAATGAACTGGCATACCCCCTTTCAAAACTCTTTAACCTCTCGCTAACTCTTAAAGCATTCCCTGACTCCTGGAAACAAGCAAACGTTACAGCTATTCATAAGAAAGATGATCGCTGTCTACCTAATAATTACAGACCAATTTCTCTTTTAAACTGTGAGGGTAAATTAATGGAACGGTGTGTTCACAAGTACGTCTCTGAGTACCTGAAACAGTTTAGCATTATAACGGATTTTCAATCTGGTTTTCAAGCGGGTGATTCTAAGGTCAATCAGTTAACTTACTTATACAATGAATTCTCAAAAGCACTGGATGAAAATAAAGAGGTTCGGGTAGTGTTTCTAGACATAAATAAGGCATTCGATCGGGTTTGGCATA
The DNA here is from genome assembly GCA_963989385.1 of Ctena decussata. NCBI lineage: Eukaryota > Metazoa > Mollusca > Bivalvia > Lucinida > Lucinidae > Ctena > Ctena decussata. The sequence continues at coordinate 77,597,311 of OZ022498.1, read as the reverse complement.
GGGGTTTACTGGCAAAACTTACAGCTATAGGGTTTTCTAAAAACATGACAGACTGGTTTAACAGTTTTCTAATTAACAGACAGCAAAGGGTATGTATTAGGGGTGTATCTTCTTCATGGCTAAAAATCAATGCGGGTGTACCACAGGGCTCAATCTTAGGGCCAACTTTGTTCCTAATTTTCATTAATGACATAGTTAATCGCATTAACTGCAACACTAGATTATTTGCAGATGATACAATTCTTTACAAAGTCATAAGTCATCCAATCTCAGCAGGCATAGAACTAAACATTGATCTTGAAAACATAACTAAATGGGCTTCGGAGTGGCTAGTAAACTTTCAACCTTTAAAGACCAAATCCCTAATAATAAGTAAGAAACGTCACAAAGTTGACCATCCTGTGTTAATTATGAACCATATCCAGATCGATGAGGTCAGCCAACATAAACATTTAGGCATAGTTCTTTCCGACGACCTTTCCTGGACTAACCATATTGAAACAATTTCTTCAAAGGTTTGGCAAAGAATTGGTTTACTGAGAGGGCATAAGTATCTTCTAGATAGGGCTTCTCTACAAAAAATGTACACATCTTTCATTCGCCCATTGTTAGAATACGGGGACATAATATGGGATAATTGTTCAGCTGCAAACAAGCGAGCATTGGAAAATATTCAAGTTGAGGCACTAAGAATTACCACTGGGAGGACAAAAGTTTGCAGCATACAAAAACTTTATGATGACTCAAAATGGGAAACTCTCCAAACACGTCGTAATAACCACAAGCTATGTCAGCTTTATAAAATGATTAATGTCTTGACACCCAGCTACTTGCAACAGCTCCTGCCATCTACAGTTAACCAATCATCCAGATATCCACTTAGGAACTCGAGTGATTTCTCCATTCCAGCATCGCGTACAGCTACTTTTTGTAACTCCTTTTTGCCTGCAACCTTGAGAGCTTGGAATGCACTAAGCCAGGATATTAGAAATGCACCGTCTCTTGGTAGCTTCAAAAAGAAACTAAAGATTCCTATAACCCTACCTCCCAGATATTTCGATACGATCCAGTTATCGCGTGAAGGACAAATTCTTCATGCCCGCATTCGTCTAGAGTGTAGCTCTCTTAATCACCATTTGTTTAAGAAAAACCTAGTCAGTAGTCCTTTATGTACATGCGGCCTGCCAGAAACCTCATCCCATTTCCTTTTGTCTTGTACAAACTATAATCTTTTGAGACAACGATATTTGTCCGTTTTACCGCATCGACTGTCACTATCACTTCTGCTAAACGGAGATACTAACGAACCGGACGTGGTCAACAATATTATATTTAAACACGTACAGTTGTACATACTGTCAACTAAACGCTTTGGATGACTATATTATCTCAAATATGACTTCTCAGCAGGCACATTGCGTCGAGGTGACGTCGTACTGACGTCGCCGCGACGTCATTACGACGCCTCGACGTCTATACGACGCTTTTGCGGCGTTATGTTTTGCTGGGTTATAACAAGTTTGGCTGTATTATATAGACTGTGCAGTCACCAAACTTAACGACACGATGTAGTCTCAACATCATTCCAGATGTTTAGGGGAACAGGCGGGGGGACGGGGCGGCCTAAGACCAGTTTACTGACTTATGTTAGTACACTATTATTTTCCTTTTCTACACTTCACCACAACTCACATTGTATATCTATATATAAGCGGTGCCGCTTAAGGAGGAGCCTTGGGAGTTTTCATCACTGTTGATTCTAGGCTTTACTGGCTGCACTTTGTTAGTTGTGACTTTAGCAGAGAAGACCCTGACCGGACTGCGCCGGAGTGCAGTCTGATCTGGGTCTTCTTTGGTGTCGCATGTTCCAAGGCACCTCTACAGGCGGCACATGTATATTTTCTACTTGCTGCAGCATATACATATTCAGTTATTCTTTCTTCTTAGTTTTTTTTCCTCTACTACAGATAACCGGTTGAATATAACATGTATTTAGTTCGTAAAATTCTAGCCATGTTGTAAAAATTATTGTACATATATTGTTTGCTTTGGAGGAGATGGACCTTATAAGCTCTAAGCTTCCGTTCAGATCCTCAATTTCGAACTATGTATATCTTGTAACATGCATGTTATTTTCTTGAATAAATATGTTTAAACCAAGGCCTTGCTCACACATTTTTATCCCCCGACCGAAAGGTTCGGGGGATATAGCGATGAGCCTGGCGTCCGTCCGTCCGTCCGTCCGTCCGTCTGTCCGTCCGTCCGTCCGTCCGTCCGTAAACACTTTCTTGTCCGCTCTATATCTTGAATACCCTGTGGAATATTTTCATGATACTTCACAGTTATGTAGAACAGGTCATGACGATGTGTCGCGAACAAGAATGGTAACTCTTGCTATTGTACTTTTTGAATTATCTCCCCTTTGGTGATTTTTTGGCAGATTCGTGTCCGCTCTGTATCTTGAATACCCTTTGGAATATTTTCATGATACTTCACAGTTATGTAGAACAGGTCATGACAATGTGTCGCGAACAAGAATGACAACTCTTGCATTCTTACTTTTTGAGTTATTTCCCCTTGATAGTTTTAAGTGTGATTTTTTGGCAGATTCGTGTCCGCTCTATAACTTGAATACCTTTTGGAATTTTCTCGTGATACTTCACAGATATGTAGAACAGGTCATGATGATGTGTCGCGAACAAGAATGACAACTCTTGCTTTCTTACTTTTGGAGTTATTTCCCCTTGATCATTTTAGGTATGATTTCGTGTCCGCTCTATAACTTGAATGCCTTTTGGAATATTTTCATGATACTTCACAGATATGTAGAGCAGGTCATGATGATGTGTCTTGAACAAGAATGACAACTCCTGCTTTCTTACTTTTTGAGTTATTTCCCCTTGATGGTTTTAGGTGTGATTTCGTGTCCGCTCTATAACTTGAATACCTTCTGGAATATTTTCATGATACTTCACAGATATGTAGAACAGGTCATGATGATTTGTCGCGAACAAGAATGACAACTCTTGCTTTCTTACTTTTGGAGTTATTTCCCTATGATGATTTTAGGTGTTCGCTTCATAGCTTGAATACCTTTTGAATTATTTTCATGATACTTCACAGATATGCAGAACAGGTCATGACAATTTGTCTCATACATGAATGATAACTCTTGCTTTTATACTTTGTGAGTTATTTCCCTTTGGTAGTTTGAGCTGCTGTTTGAGTCTCTGCTCCATATCTGTATAACCCTGGCCAGCTCCAGAATTTGAATAACCGTGTACCTTCTAGAATATTAATGATGATGCTGTGATATTTTATCAGTGTTCCTAACTCTCTCTGACCCCTCCACATTCCTGTGCCCCCCCCCCCCCCCACACACACACACCAGAAACCCCCCCCCCCCCCCCCACACACACACACACACACACCAGAAAAACAAACAAAAAAAAAATTTCCCCAGATTAGGATTCTATGTCCAAATTCACTTACTAGAGAGCTCAAAATTAGGTTTGTAGGGCTTGTACTTAAGAAGTTATTCACACATTTTGAAAGTTGAATGTATCATATACTATACATTTGTGTATATGGTGGCTGTTTGAGATATTACCTCATTTTAGCAGTCAAGCATACTGTTTTAGTCTGAGTGTTGGATAATCATGCATCTGTTAAAAGTTAATGTCAATCAGAAGCATAAAAGAACGACAATATATTACTAATACGTGTTTTGAAGTGCACCCTTTTTACCAAGGCCCATGGGGGTCTTCGGTCGGGGGATTTGCCATCTCTTCTGATGGCTATTTTTAAAAGTATTTACAATTCGTATTTTCCGCGTCCGCTCCATAACTTGGATACTTTTTTTAAATTAAAGAAGCAAAGCAAACACAATTAAAATTATACGTATAGCTTCATATGTTTACTTACACAAACAACCGCATTTAACCATGAATTACATCACACTTGCTAAAAACGCAAACTTTAGCAAATACATTGCATAAAGTGCATATAATCAACAGTAACATAGAACTAAATCATTTGAGCATGATTTGTAGGTTTGAGAAAATCACACTTTTCCATTGTATAAATTCAAGGTAGCATCTCATTTCAATTTGAGAGGAGCATGGCATACAATGCCATGCTCCGATACCAATGACGTCATAGATCTGTTACTATATGAAATTACCAACTGTTGTGCTTAGTACCTTAACAGAATGAAGTCTCACTGACATCAATTTGACATCAATGTGAACTCCTAGTTGCTATAGTAACCGACCTATGACGACATTGGTATCTGAGCATGGCATACAGTGTATGCAATGCTCCGCCAATTTTTCAATGGCATTACAAACTGAAATTCTTTAAAACAGAAACTTCAGATTTTCTCAAACAAATAATTTTTCTCAAGTCCTTTTTCCCTGTTGAGTTTGGTATAATAAAGTTACGTTATAACAAGCCTCTGTCCACAAAGGCAATACACATTTGATTGGTGTCGCGTAAAAAGTGACCCTATGCCACGAAAAAGCCAACAAATAGACCTTGAGCTGACAATAGACCCCCCTCCCCCCAGGGAGAGTTTTGTACCCTATGATTTTCTGAAACTACATTATATAAGAAACAAAATGACACATGTTAGCCCTCTGAACGTTGGGGCGTTAACGTGTGACGTCAACGTCAATTACACTACCCAAATTTACATATTCACGTTATAATAGAAAATACACATTGGTATACATATGTTAGTATTCGCCCTAAATAATGTTGGGTTTTGTCTGCTAGTACATAAATCGCTGTTTCAAGGTAATTGGGATGGTGAAGGATAAATTGACTAACCCGTATAACGTAGTTTACATTGTATTTGACGTTTTTCCCCTTCAGTGTCTAAATACATGTAATATAAGGAGCAAATTGTAAGAATTGAAGTGAAGAGAAAAGTTATTGTCATATATATGACTGTTTCAATATTCTAGTATAAATAACATCAAAACTTAAGTCTTACAAAATTCGTCAGCAGTCACGATAAATATGTAACGTATATAACCACAACAAAAATTCGGGGAAAAACAACCAGACTTAATCGCTGAATTGGTGGACTGAAATTATACATGCTCCATCAATCTTCTTTGATTCATGCCCAGCTTAGATAAGTAAGGCAGCAGTGAGCAGTGGATATATTAAATGTGGACAGAAACTATCTTATTTTGTAAGAATTTAACCTACGAAATGACGAGAAAAGCTAAGAAAGCCAACATCAGCTGCATTTTATTTTCAATGTTATCTGTATTATGTCTTACGTAGACACTGTTGTATATGTAAATATGAAGAAACGCCAATGTTATGTGTCCTCAAACTATAAAAAACATCGGATAGTGTATATTTGAAAAGCAATCTAACAGTAACGTTACGTTACATAATTGTAATATGTCCGGGGGGGGGGGGGGGGGTAAGATTTGTGAGTCATCTGTTATAAAAAATTTAAGTCCCAGGCGATATGAATTATTCATTGCTGTAGTATTAGCTTACCAATGGTAGTCAGATGGCAAATTTAGCTCTTTGAAATACACAAGAGCTCAGCAAGACGCACATAGACTGTTATAGCTGAAGCAGTTCGACTTTGTCTTCAATTCAGTTACACTTAAAAGTGACTTCATAAAAATGATTTTTTTTATTTTTATGCATAGAATGACATAAGTATAAGTTGATATATGCTGCAACTGATTAATATTTAGGTTCTCATAATGATGGGGATAAAACCAATTTTGCTACCTGTGCTGTTGGCTGGGCCATTCAACTACCCTACATACAAATATGCAACTGTGACTGCCAGCCGAGGCAATCAAAAGCAGTACCAACTCTGCCAACAGGGATTAACACCATTTTTGCTATGCTGTCAGTCTAATCGTCAGCCACGAGCCTCTTTGCACAGTAACTGCTTTATATAGGTTAGCAAATATGTGTGGCTGTCGTGTTCATAACTTACATGTTCATTTGTGATCTACATGATCTGTTTATGCAGCTTCCGGCCATCAAATACATTACAAACTATTAACAGTGTGAAAATTTAAGGTTGATAGAAAGTAACATACTTTTAAACGCATACAACATTCTGTCATCAGCCTGTTAAGAGTTTTATTTTTCATTATGTTGTTACAAATATTTAACTGGTCAGGTAATTTTGCAAACCCCATGGTTTTATTCCCACTTGTTGTACTATCAAGGACTAAAGGTGATACGAAATACAAATTTCAGTCAGACAACTTTTCAATATGTAAGCAACTAAAATTGTTGTTTGGATATTGCCAAAATGCTGTATTCTCTGACAGTATTTAACATATTTGAACAAAGATGATAAGATAAGCAGTAAGGTATCATAAATAAGCAGTTTTCAACCATATTTATTGCTAAAAAGTAAACAATATGGTAATACAAGGTCACAGAGATCAAATGCAGTAAGTTATTTAGGTTAGCCCTTCCTTGACATGTGTAGGTATGCATTATTTCTATTGTTTGATTATTTGCTCTTTAGAAATACTATATTACTAGTTAAGGATATCGGAAATGAAGAATCCATAAACTCGCAATGAATACGTTGTATACGTTACTTGTTTGGTCTTCCTTTCTTTTTCTTTTTCTCAATATTATGCTGCAAAGCACAACTACAATGTAGGCGAATACATTCTGAAGGAGAACAATTAAGATTTGCTCATAAATATCTGAACAGTGATGACAAACATTAATATATTCTGTCATTTTCATTTGCCATTTCATTATATGTGCAGAGCTACTGAAACACTGTCCCTGAAAAAAAAAAACATTTTTGTCCAACTAAATGTATCTTTATGTTCTTTGGTGAATAGGTGCTTTAATAGATGGTTGTATGTAGTTAGATTCTTTAAGAGATGATTGAATGTAGTTAGACTTTAAAGAGAAAGAAACAAAAGCATAGAAATATAGATCATCTTAAACATAGCATTTATAGATTGCTACAATATACTAGTAAACTGCCAGTGTCTCTTTTCTGTATTAAATGTTTCTGATACTATTCTCCCAAACTCCTGGTTGACACATTATTGTTAGCTACATAAATGAACTAAATAAAGCAATGTTTTGACACTACCATTATTTATTTTCAAAAGTTTGTTTCTTAGCTGTAACTCAGCAATGTTGTTTCCCTTAGTAACGTAAAATATACAATAGTCTTACAAAAGTAAGTATACCCTGCTAGCAAATATCTACATTACCTTTGATGCAGAACTGTATTTGGCTTAAGTTTTCAAAATTCAGGTTTATTGTTCTGCTTTATAGTTTTTTCAGTGTGCACGTAAAAAACTATACTAAACCCTGTCAATAATCAAAGTGGTATTCCATTTTGCATTGTTAATTACGGATCATTTTATAATTTTATACTAAACACGTCAAAAGCGCTTGGCTTTTATTGTTATCAAACTGATTGTATATCATTTTTTTCAAGCCCTATATGCAAAATCTATGCTGGCTTAGCTGCGACTTTATCTTTTCTGATGTGGTATTTTGTTTAGTTATTTTTTTATTTTCTTAGTTGTATAATAACAAAATTTCACGTATGTTACTGTCTTCAGAACTCAAATGTACAAATTATAAAAGAAACAAACTGGGCAATGCCATTATGAAATACTTTTATTTTTGATATAATAACAAAGTAAACAGCAAAAAACTGTTTTACATGTGCAGAATATGTCAATGCCCTTAATGTTACAATTTGAAGTATACTGTGTTTAATCACGTATAAAACACACCTCATGAATCCCAAAAAGTAATAACTGAGAGAAGTGTTGCTAGATACAAGTACACAATATATCATAAGAACACCCAGACTTATATGTGTTATTTTGTTTATCGACAGTGGAAAAAAATCTGATTAAAGGTATTATAATGAAATATTTTAAATGTTAATGTTATTTACGTTACTACTAGTAATAGTTTATCATAGAAAATAAACCAGACTGCATTTTTCTTTAATATTTAAAGATTCTTTTATGAAGAAACTGCTTCCAACGAAAATAAAATGATTCTATCTTCAAATTGTATGAGTTTAACATAAATAGCCCTCGGTAACGTATACAATCGATCATTTTGGCCGACTAAAATGCGTTCAAAATATTGTGGAACTGTTCTTTGCTGTTATGATAGGCTGGCATATTCAATATTACCTTTTACTGTTGTTTTTTAATTCATACAGTGTAGTTAAAGCACTTGAATTATACAGAAAGGATAACTGTAATATGGAACATTTATAAGGGGTTGCTGTGTTCAACATCCTATTACTCCCAAAGTATACAAGATAGGATAATAATTTTTGCAGATCTGAAAAGACCAATAAATTGTCTTTAATGCAGTAACAAACATATGATCTAATATTAAAGGAATAACTTACAAAAAGCAAGTATTTTGGATGGAAAGAGCAATTTTAATGGAGTGTAAAGACAAATGTCACGTATATTACACCATGTATGCTAAATTGACCTTTCAAACATCCTAACTTTTATCTACTTGATTGTTCTATTAGACTCTACTATAATACTAAACATAGGAAAGTGACTTTTATTTTTTTTTAATTTTTGATAATTTTATTTAATGTTTATTTTTTTATTGGGTAACGTTTGTAACAGGCTATTACAGCTTAACGCCCCACTCGCCAGAGGGCTAACATGCTGCAAAATACTTCTAAGATGCTGGGCTTTAAGAAAAGTATGGTCTACAAAACTCCCCCTGGGGGGGGGAGGTAAACCATATTTGGCTCATGGCCTAAAAGTGGCATGTGCGCCCGGCGAAGACTAAGATCAGCCTGGGCATCCATTCGCCCAGTCTGATCAGAGCCTTTGCTGTGCGTTTAAAGGGTAGCTAAGGGTCTATGCCCAGGCTGATATGCGTCTTCGCTGGGCGCACATGCCACTTTGTTTGCTTTGTCGTGTCGCAGCTCAAATCAGTCTGCGAATCAGATATGCTGATCAAAGTCTTCTGTTTTCATCTTTCAAATACCAAGGAGTCAAAGATTATGCGATAAGGAAAGTCTCTGATCAGACTGCTCGGATGCGCAGGCTAATCAGAGTCTTTCCTGTTCGCATATGGCGTAAGGTTTCAATTCACGAGACGTCAATCATTAATATCTTTCCTCACACCATCCAGCGAGCACATGGCGTGAAAATGCCGTCTTACTGACGTCCATGCGCATCGACGTCAGAACGACGTCATTTTGACATCATATGCCTGCTGGGCTTGCTCATTTATTCCTCCACAATTTCTTGGGCGTCAGGTTATCAAGTTTATTTTCTGCGTCAAAACGGTATCGCCTTTCTTTGTCCAGTGCCCGGTTGAGGCGGGCAAGTTTACGTTCTAGGATGAGTAGTTTAACGCCCTCGGACACCACATCGGAGTTGATCACGGACTTGTGAATGTCTTGGGTTGGGCTATGAACATATTCTTCTACACACATATGTAGCAGGCCTTCAAAACTGTACCTAAAAAAAGACAAAAGAAACAGTCAGATAAGGAAACTCCGGTTACATCGCCGGCCAGGCAGACATTTTACATACGGGTGTCGTAGCACCTATGCACATAGGATGGTTGATTGCTTCGTTCCGGCAAAGAGAGGAGGTTTACAACAACAACAGTCAAACAAGGTTCATTGTAGGAAAATATCCGTTTCCTACTGGATCAAGCATCAAACTTGGCGGGTTCATGTGAAGGACGCACTGATGCCATGCAAATCTTAATTTTTATTGATGTATTTGTTTATTCATTTGTTTATTTATTTTCAGAATTTTTAAAAGATGTTCAGTTCCATTTGTAATACGGCACTTTCAAGAAAGTTCACTTTTATGGAGAGCCGGAGTTCTCGGGGAAATGCTCTTGATCTTTCGCAAGCATATAAGCCGAGTGGTGACAGATCTAATGTTTAAAAGTCAACAAACCATTAGGCCAAAGAGGCAGGTATATCCGTCTTTCTTGCCATTCTAAAGAGACTTAATTTCCAATTTTATTTCTGTTTTCTTTCTAGTGCGCTGAGATTTTCCGTCAGGTGTTTGCGCCATGCTAGAAAACCGGCCACCAATTAGCAACTCGCTGCAAAGTAGGTTGCATTAAAAAGAATTAAACAATACGGCTGGAAACCCGTTTTGGTGCATATGCAAACAATGCGAACCCAGCTCCGACGCCGCAGAACGCGGCGTCTGATCATAGTCAACACTGTTTGCTTAAAGGGATTTCTATGCAAAATACACTAAAAGTGAAAACAATCACCAGAAGCCCCTAAAACTAGAAATGGACGCATCCAAATAATAAGGATGATCAAGTCCACTGGTCAAAAAAGAGGGTTAAACTATAACAGAAGCATTGTTTTATACAGATACCACACCGAGTAGGCGGCAATCGAAACGCTCGTGCAATCTACGAACGCAGATCAAAAATATGTTTGTAAAGTATGATTGTTTATACAAATAAAATATTGTTTAAACTAAACTAACTAGATCAAAAACAGTTGGAAACAGCGTTTTCGATTGCAAATTGGCGACAATTTGCAATCGAAAATGCTGTTTTGCAATCGAAAACGCTGTTTTTGATCCGCGTTTATCGATTGTTAAGAGCGTTTTCGATTGCCGTCTATACCCGGTGTGGATACCCTCCTTTTAAGCCCCCCCCCCCCCCCCTTGCTCTTTTAAAGGCAGAAATTTATGAAAACGTTTGTGGTGAGCTTCTCACTACAGTTTTGTAAATGTAAATGACCGCGATTTGCCAGGTTTAATAAAATATAACAGTCTTGAGTTTCATATAAAAAGGTTTTAGTAGTAGTAATTCAATTCTCATATCGACGTTGCCCCCGCACCTCAGCGGAACGAATCCATAGCCGCAGTAACGGGGCGCCGAGCGTCCGTCGCCGAGCGTCCTTCCATTAAAAAGGTTTTAAAAATTATTTGGGTCAATTATAGGCCCCATTGCTCTATCAACATGAAATATTTGATCGTGAGATATCGCTGCAAACTTCTCACTACAGTTTCGCCATTAATTATTATCGTGATTGGCTGGGTTTGAAAAATCAAAACGTCCTCGAGTTTACCATAAAATTGATTTGAAAAAAAAATACATGTAACTATGTCATTTTAGTTGCCAACTAAAATGATCTACTTTCGATTTCACAAGCTTTATTTCATGGTAAAAACACAAGGTACAAGAGATAACAATACAAGGTTCAGGCGTTTAACAGTTGATAAAAATACAATGTACAAAAATGTTAAGCAAGGGTCCCATTGATTGTGCCGCGTTTGCATAATTTCATTGCTGAACGGGGAACCAGAGACGAAAATCGTATTTTTATGGAGAGACTTGTAATTTTTCCAAAATACCTTGTTCCTTCTTTTTGCAAGTTATATGATGCAAAAAAGCACATCAACCGACATATTTTCATTAATTCTGAAGGCTGTACAGGTTTCATAATGATTTGTATTTTGACGATTTTTACCACTGGTAGGACTTAGGCGACTTTAAGTTTGCAACTAAAATGACCTAGACGCCAGTTAAACCGCCGACATGCACCATCCTTCTGCACCATATACGAGTCGCTGTATTCACTTGATCACGGCGCCGCCGCGAAAAAACCAACAAAGTAGTTGTGCACCCAGCAAAGACCCAGATCAGCCTGGGAATCCGCCCAGTCTGATCAGAGTCTATGCTGTCCGCATGGATGTACCCTCGGCTACATTTTAAGCACTTAGCAAAGAGTCTGGTCGGTTTCGATTTCATAAGCTTGAAAAAATGGTAGAAATACCATGAATGTACAAGAGTGGTGTCCAATTCATTATCTCGCTTTTGTTTATATTGAATTTCTCGAAGGGAAGCCAGTAAAGGAAATACTCTTTTTTGGAGCAATTTGTCATTTTTCAAAACCTGTTTCCCCAGCTTTTTGCCAGTATGACTCAGTATATGCACATGATTTACATTTCTAAAACACCAAACGTGACGGTTGGACCGCTTTTCATAATGATTTGTGTTTTTACGTTTTTACCACTGATAGGACTATTGGGACTTTAACTGAGCCCCGGTAGCTCAATGGGTTATATAAGCGGTGCTGACCTGCTGATCCACTGGAGGCGGAAATCCTTACAGCCTTTCATACTCATCCTCCCATCGTACTGATGTAATTGTAATACTGTTGAAAAGTACGTAAAGCGCAAGTCAGGTCATCCTTTTAACTACATTTGAACCACCAGAGAACACACATTTGATGAGACCAGGTTTTTCTATCTTTTGTAATTTTCCAACTTATGTTGGTTGTGTATGACTTACAGCAGCGGGAATGGTTGCAGTCGGGCGATGGTGCTATAGGTACCTTCCGGTGCCGGTCTAATTTGGATAACAGTAGGGCAAGGGCCTATTGCGCTTGCAGTAGGTGCGGGTGGGGATTGTTTGGCTATTGTTTCCTCTCGCCTAACATTTCTCTTTTGTTTCTCCCACTCTCTTGGAGATGACTCGATATCATGACTGAAATACTGTCTCTAAGAGCCGTTAAATACGAGGGGCATTTCAGAAATAGTGTAAATGAGTCTGCCATTCCTAGGAATGTTGAACGATTTTTATGTCTCAAAATTTAGGTTAACCTATCACCCAATGGTCTTCACTAAAATAATTTGGGTCACTGGTATTTTCTTCAAAATATGCCTTGACGATTGCTGTTAGGGTAAGAACACTGGGTAGAAACGGACGAAATATTTATGTGAAGACAAATTCACATTTTCTTGGCTCTGGATATAAGCAGCTCTGGATTGATACCTATATTATCTGTTATGTTGAAAATGTTCCAGTATGAAAAGTATTGTATCAGCTTTGCTAAAACATAAGATTTATTTTGCAAGATAGGCTAATCATGGAACAATGCGCATTTCTGGTGACGTCACTTCCTGTGCTAAGCTAAAATGTATAGTAAGCTGTTTAAACTTCGGTTTTGAGGTCGTTTTAAGTGAAAGTGAATGTTTGATGACAGATATGAAACAAAAAATAAATAAACTCTAATTCGTCATGCTTGGTTTCTGTTATAAAACATCATTTACGGCACCTAATGCTCTTTTGTCAGTGGTCTACCTGATTTTTTACAATAAGTTTCCCCACCCACCCACATATTTCAATGTCAGTATGTCATATAAAATAACAAGTATTTCAAGTCTTTATGTATGAATTTTGCTTTCAATATGTCCCTCTAATTTTTTAAATTAAACAAAGTTAAATTCAGTTAGCCTGTGTCTTTTTATTAGAAATAATTTCATTTTATTGTTTTGTATTTTACATGAATTTTTGCGACCTTGCAACTTCCGGCGAGGGTTTTGCACACGTATCATCCAGTTTAATCAGTGATTTGATGACAGTCGTAACAAAATATAGTGACCTTATCATTTCAGTAATAAAATGTCTGTCATTTGTTGAAATTTGATGTGAATAAGTAAAAAATCACAATTTATTGTCATAATGCATTTATAATAAATTTGCATTTATAACCACATAGCAGAGAAAAAATCTCGTTTATTATGTTACTTGTGCAGAATCTGGAAACAATTTCTGTATAGATTTCTTATTTTACATTTAAAGGACAATATAACGTGTTTCTTCATTAGAATATATCATTTTCTCATTGAGCAAACAGCAATAGACCACAAGAGACTTTCAGTGAAAAAGTACAGTTTCCAGTATCCACACCCTTATGACGTATAAGCGAGTGCTGTCACGCATGAGTGACTTTAGAAATTCTTTTAATGCATACCACTCTGAAGCACTTGAATTTACCTTTCCAGTGATATATAACACTACTGCTTAATATCAGCCAAAAGGCTACACCAAGATAATTTACATTATTTCTGAAATGCCCCTCGTACAAGACAAGCGACCAACCAGCCCAACAGAAGCAATCAGATGCTTCAGCTGGACATCAAATGGCTGGCTGGCTGGCTGGCTGGCTGACTGGCTGGCTGGCTGGATGGATGGATGGATGGATGGATTGCGATCTCACGTCCTCTTCAACAGTATTTCAGTCATATCAGGATTGTAGGTGATAATTCCGGAAAGGCTGTGTGCAGTGTAATCTCGTTTGCGATTAGAAAGATTTTCGCTTCCAGCGGGGCTCGAACTTGGGACCGCTAGATCAGTAGGCCAGCGCATAAGCCACTGAGCTACCTGGGCTCCTTGACATTAAAAGAACTAGAAGTAAAAAATGTTCGCCCGAAACAACCCGAATTGGGAACCTGCTGTAAAATTCCCAGCTGCAGCGAAGAAGTCTCAGCTTCGGTCTTGTTTTGTGTCCGTGTGTGTGTGAGGGGAGGAGGACTGGAGGGAATAAAGAGGGAAGGAATGCGGTTAATAATTTAGATTCATAACTGATAAGGGAAATCGGCTACATTTTTTTGTGAAAATGTAATATAAAACCAGCGACTTCTAAGGCAAATATTCAGGACAAGCCAAGATCAGGCTGCACCATGGTGTGGTCCATTTAGCACACTTTTGTTGTAAAACAGGATCTATCATTGGTCTCCGATGAGGACAGGGAAATCCCAACCCGAGGGCACACGGGGTGAGTCGGAAACGAGGCTTGCCGAGTTTCCGACACACCCCTTGTACCCGAGGGTGGGGACTATGATTTCCTTGTCCGCATCGGAGACCAATGATTGATTGTTTTTCTTACCTACGATGAACATTATTTCAATTTGAACGGGGAACTATTATTCCATGCGAACGGACACAACCGTAAGTAGTATTGTGACGTAACGTCAACGTTATTTCAAACGTCAGTTGGTAACGTCTTCAAAACGGCGGCACCCTCGACAGTGTTTGCGTGAAACATTGACTCTTTCGGAGTTTTTTTTTTCGAATTTAAGACATAGAACCAGATAATGTTGGACTTATAAAGAATGAATTTCTTTGAGGAAATTCATTACTTTAAAAAATAATGCGTAAAGTATAGAATCGCCGAGCCGGGCTTATCGCATTTCATTGAGCGAGTAGTGATACGCAGAATTCAAGCTCGTGTGAGCTGTCCCAGCCTATGGGCAAGACAGAATTTTCCAGCACCGCTAAAAATAGAACAAACTCTGTTTCGTATGTAAGAAATTATTATAACTACTCTATTGTTATGTTTTCATTCTGTTCATTAACATCTCAGGTGATGAAAGAACTAGTCTGAACATTCCATTTTCTAGTTCACTCACAACTGAATCGAACTCGAAAACAATGTGTCGTTTCTTTCTTTTTTCTTGTTAACAGCTCAGAGGATGAATGATGGCAATTTTCTTGTTCACTCACAACTGCATCGAACTCATAAACAATTTAGGATATCTTTCTTTACAATTCAAATGATGACTGGACTAATTTTACTTGATGTTGCGGTTTTCTCAGTTCACTCACTATTGAATGGTCGTGAAATGATTGTCCTATTGTTAAAAGATTAGCTTCTGAGTCTCTCAATACATGAATGGACCAGAAGATTCCATTATGATATGACAAATCATGAGTTTCCCTCAATGCTGAATGGATTAGTCTCGAAGCGATTGTTTCATTACTTTAATTCAGCCGGGTAATCTTTATGCTCGTAGGTTAGATCTATATTTGATATCCTCATATGATGAATAGACGAATCTGAAACATCCGAAGGTTCCATTATGTCAAATCTGCAGGGTGCAGGTTATTGGTATGTAAACTTGCTTTCCCCGGACAATGTATGAACTGGTCCAATTCTAAGACAAAATAATCCATTGAAATATCAAAGGTAACGACCAAACATGGTTATTGTGTTTATTTCCCTCTGATTTGAATGAACGAGTCCAAATTCAAAGACAGAAGATTCCATTCGGTAAAAAGTAAGGTTAGAGAAAAATAAGTAGCTATAGTTGTATCCCTGACGATGAATGGACTAGTATAGGCTCAGTCGAAAGTTCCATTATATACAGCTAGAAGGGTATATGTAAGCAGGTATGCATATGTCCCTCAGATGATGAATGAACTTGTCCAAATTAAAAAACAAAAACGAAAAAAAAAAAAAAAAAAAAAAAACCAAGGAGATTCCATTATATAAAATTAGTAGGTACCGTTTGTGTCCTTCCAATTATTTTTGAACTTTTCCCAAATCAAAAGCAGAAGATTCCATTACAGACAAAAAGTTAAAAACTGGTTTTAGTAGGCATCTTCTGTGATCAATGAGCTAGTCGAAAATTAAAAATGTGCATTTGGCATGTCTTACGGTGATGTGTGATTTTCGATGAGTTGTGGCTTTCTTCTTGATTTGATCTCACGTCATTATAGCAGACCGGAGGGTATAAAACTTTTCGTAGTAGCCGAATGCACTAAGCTTTATATATAACCTCGACGAACTTTTAACAAATAAAACATAAAAAGCTTTAAAAATAATTCGTGTCATTAAAGTTGGAAACTAAAATGACCTACTTTCGATATCATAAAACTGAATAAAATTGTATAAATGCAATGTAAAGGCGTGGGACCCATTCACTGTCCCAGATTTGTATATGTTCCATCAATCTACGGAGAACCAGAAAAAGAAAATTGTATTATGGTGGAGCGATTGGTCGTTTTTCAAAATCAGGTTCTTCCTACTTTTTGCCATTTATATGCACATCAACCAACGTATTATCAGCAAGCGTGAAGGTTGTCCTCTAAGAGTCTTATCCCCATGGTTGACATGCGCTCTTTTTTTTGCGCGTCTGTGTGGGTGTGTGAGAGCGAGGATGGCATAGGTGCACATCTGCCCGAACAAATCCTTAGAAAGTCATTTTGCGGAATCCAAAGCCATAAAAGATTATAATCTTTGAAGGCCGAAATATCTCATTTTTGAATCTCTCATGAAACAAATTAAATAATTGACCCTATTTGCATTATCAAATTCACGCGGTAAACGAGATCTTCGACAAAATCGCATTTCCGCCATATTACTTCTGTGTTTGTCGCTGAAATTACCATAATCATTTGTGACAATTTTAAGGATAAAATTTGATAAACAATAGTATGCTTATATGATCAATCGTTTATTAAATGTTTTTTGATGCAGCCTCAATAAAATTCCCAGTGTAAATTAGAAAATAGAATGGGAAAAAATGACTTCTGTTGCACACCTGGCTGCAACCACGAGCGGTCCAAAGGAGCAGTTTGTTCATTTTACAGTTTTCCAGAAAAGCCAGAATGGTTGAAAAAGGCATGGCTTACTAAAATTTCACGTGTTTCAGAAGTGAAAATTAAGGGAAAGACAGTCACAAAGGCTTGGGAACCAAGCAAACACACAAGAATTTGCAGTTGCCATTTTGAGGAACAACCCAATCCAAAAAGCAGGGGTGCGTAAATTTACCGGAACGGACTGAATTACCGGAACGGACCCGTTTCCCCTATCTTCAGTTGATATTTGTAATACTTTCATTAAATACACACATATTTCATATTCATACGTATTCTGTATGCCAACTAGCGCAAATTAGTCAAAATACTC
The DNA here is from genome assembly GCA_963989385.1 of Ctena decussata. NCBI lineage: Eukaryota > Metazoa > Mollusca > Bivalvia > Lucinida > Lucinidae > Ctena > Ctena decussata. The sequence goes on along the minus strand of OZ022498.1, from coordinate 77,579,811 downwards.
TTTGAGCATTTTGCGCCATGGGTATGCCTCTTAATAACCCACGCATATGTGTTTCATCTTAAAATCACATAGTCTTATATAAAAATCTTATCTTTCTACCAAGACTTAGAGACAATGAAAAACACAAAAAATCCTGAATTTTTATTCCATAGTATCATGGCCAACATTTCATCCATAGGAAATATGTAGATCTACATGTATCAAGTCAGTAGATGAAATCAGGGGGTTGCTAATTAAGTTAATGAATGTGCCAACAATATTTGCACACAGGCCAGCAAAACAGTCTGCCAGAAGACCTCATCGGAACAGAGATATAGGAGATAAAAGCGTGACGTCACTGATAAGATACCTGGGGGATTCCCCGAGTCTGGTTGGCAGAAAGGTTGATACAGCATTATAGAATATAGTAAATACGCGTGATTGTTTGTGTAAATTAAGAATTTAAAACAGCAAAATTTTAATGTTTTAGACAGATAATATGTAAGGCTTACATTTTCTTTTATGAAATTGAATTTCATGATTTATTTACGTGCTAGGATGCTTCAAAAATATATTTTGTTTATCCTTTCTATCACAAATGTTCATAGCGCAAATTTATAAAAGTCTAGATGATGTAGCGTGTAAAAGGGGAAACGGAAAATACAACTAATGAAGAACGGACAAACAAACCATTAAATGAATGAATGAGCGAATAAATGGCAGTGAATCGTTGATGAATGACTAGATGCATATCTTTTTTCTTTTCAATTTCTTAGTTCAAGCTTTTGAACTTCATGTAATTTTCAAAAAGTACTGTTGGCTTAGCTCTATTATAGAATTTTATAAACTGTTATAAAATCAATATTTTAGGTGGCATTTACTTATTTTAGGATGATAGCTAAAAGCTTACACTGAAACGAGATGAAATGCGAAATTCAATTTTATCATTGAATTATTGTTAGCATTAAACTGTTCTTAACTTGTTAGATCTCGTATTCACAAAATATAATATATATATTTTATCATAGATACTCTAATAAAAAGTATCTGAGTCTGTATCCTATGTTAATTTTCTGAATTATAAAATGTTTGTTTCCTATTGTATAATAGTATATTCGCGGTCTTTAGTGGATCCTTTGATCAAGGACGTCTTATCATAGTTCAAAACACGCCGCGGGTGTCCTGTGGTGTTCAAAACACGCCGCGGGTGTCCTGTGGTGACAATTTGAAATAAACATGTAATCTATAATAAAAGCTGTTTGTGCGCCGAGTGCGGCTAATTATCCGTTAGCTCAAACGTATGGCTTCCTCTGTTTTATTTATTTTTTCTTTCTTTCTTTATTGTTCACAGAATTTTAAGAAATCGCAACCATCGATATTTATTATTATTTCTATTATTTTCATTTTTAACTTTCTGGTCCCTAAATCCGATCGACATTTTACAGTAATTCCGCCCAAGTTCTCTTAGATATAATATTCTATTTTTTTCATCTTATCCTGTTTATACTAAAAAATACAATTTATAGTAGAAAAGATTAAAATACTGATCTGCAGTATTTTCATTTTATTCTGTTAATATTTTTTCAGTCGTGGTTATTGAGAAAAACAGTTCGGTTACGTTAATGGGTTTATCCAAATACGCGTTTTACTAAATGAATTCAATTAATTAAATAATTTCTTTTTCGTATGACAGGTGACTAAGACCTTATTTCCATTTTTTTAAATCAGTAGCTATCTATTCGCACTTATTTAATTATCTTTTACGCATTTTAGTGATTACACTTCAGACTATCCTATAGAAAAACACTGTCCGCTGGCTAATCTTTTGCCAACCAAGCTACCCACGTGATCATCCGATGACGTCACTGCGGGGATTCCCGTTTTCTCCTATACCAGCAAAAAAATGGCAAAAAGACCAGAAAGAAAAAGGTGCAGTATTTCTAATAATAATAAATAATGATGGTAATTTTAGCAAGAAACACAGAAGTAATATGGCGGAAATGCAATTTGATCGGATGTACCCCCTGGCCTCAAAATCTCGCGTAAACGAGATCTCGTTTACCGCGTGATTTGATAATGCAAATATCGAGAATAGACGTACCTATCTGCTAAAATGAGATAGTCCTCATTTATATCTGGTGGTATGTTACCAAGATGGTATTCCTTCCGAAGACTGTCATACGACTCATGAAGAACATTCTCACATGCCCGCCGTAGACGGAACATTTCGTATTCCTCTGCAAAGGGCAGCAGTTGTCTGGCAGTTTGTGCTGAAAGATATCAAACAGCCCCAACGTAATTTTCCAAACTTTTGAAAGTGCTCAATATTGTATGCATATATAGTAGTACCATGGTCAAACGATTTAAGGAGTTATGCATGACGGCATGAGTAGTTTTTGGAGAAAAAAAATCATCAGATTTTGTGTTTTGGGTTATTTTTTTATCAGATATTTTTAGATATATATTTAAACTACTGAGTAAACTAAATATGTGTCTTTAAAGGATTTAGTTAGCCCCGAAGAAATGAGGATCACAACTGATCGTAAATATGCTTGATGATGTGTTTTTACTGTATACTGCCTACTGCTACGCTGACTGTTGTGCATGTCCAAGAGCATGTGCATATACATTCACCGTCTTCTGTGTACTGTTAACTGTCTACTGCGTCCTGTTTACATGTCTGTTTTGCATTGTTTACGGTGTACTCTCTACTGTATTTAATTTGCATATGTACAACAATCATGAGCAAAAGCTAGATCATATTTATGTGTGCATGCTCTCTCAAGTGCTCAAAAAGTATGTTGTAGTAGACAGTAGAAGTAAACAGATAACACATAACAGGTCAAAATAAACATTAGACAGGACGTAGTAGATAGTAAACAATGCCCGGTAAACATCAAACGATAGGTATACACAGTATATAGTGACTAGTGCACAGTGGACAGTATACAGTCTACGTGCGCGCAAGCCATGCATGTGGTGCAAAGTTACTGTGGCAGTAGACAGTACACAGGAGAAAGGAGTATAAGAAATTTCATTGAAAGAGGAATTTGAAGTTGAAACGGAGTTGGAGCCGAACGAAGAAATGCAGTATAGATATGTCAACGGATGAAGAAAAATAAATACATGTAGAAGTGTGAACAAGAATTATAACATAGCTAGTGCAGCCTCCACGGGGGTGAGGAGGAAACTAACATTACTACGTTTGGTATCGATGTAACAAACACAATTGAATTTGGACTACTACTGTTCCTCGGCGTATTAGTGTGGAACTTGCCGGGGATTTGCTGGCAAATCTAAGTTTTTGCTGTTTTCATTGACTTAATGGTACAAAAGTGTGAATGCTGACATACCAGTGATCTCATATTGTACTCTCGGATCCAGGTAGCACACGAGCTGTATGACGTCCTCTAGTTGTTTGTTGGTCATTTCTACATCTTGTTTCTTGGAATTGGCGAGGTTCTTCTCAAACACAGGTGAGTTGTAGGCGAGGAGACAGCGGGCTGTAAACAGCTTCTTACCTTGAACCTGACAAGAGAGGTGCAATGTGTAGCATAAACACAGGGTATAAACCAGTCCGCCAATTTTCGCTTCCTGCAGAGACTGTCCGTCATATTTGGCTTCTGCCGAGACTGTCCGCGATCTCTTGCTTCCTGTCGAGACTGTCCGCGTGACTCTGCTTCCTGCCGAGGCACTGTCCGCGTGATTCTGCTTCCTGCCGAGGCTCGCGGACAGTGCCTCGACAGGAAGCAGAGTCACGCGGACAGTCTCGACAGGAAGCCATTTTTCGAGGACAGTAGTCCCTGCAGGAAGCAAAAGATCTCGGAAGCCAAGTATGACGGACAGTCTCTGCAGGAGGCGAAGATTAGCGGACTGGTTTATACCTTGTGTAAAACGAAGAGCAAGATTTTACTGTGCAACTTGTAGCAAGACGATATTTAAGGAGAAAAAATCCTCAGCAATCTCGCTTACATACTTAGGCATTAACTCTCAAACATCGTCAAGGACAATCACTCTGACCCTGACGTATTTATAATCCCTTTCACTAGATGCCAATAGTCTGTTACATTTATCATCCCTTGCAAAACACAGGTAGTGGTTTTAATATGAAGAAAAGTAAGTAAGAGGCCGTACATATAAAGCAACTATATACTACCTACATTGTATTAGTTTTCATATTCTTTCATATCTATAGTTCGCTATCATTCATGTTCATTTGCTTTGTTGCAACCGTAGCTTCATCATGACAAGTGCCACAGAAAAAAGTCATTCCTATTAATTTTCTGCCTTGATATATTTAATTTAGCCTATAGCGCTCGATAATAAATACAATCAAACTCTCGATATCTCACAGTTGAAGTTTATCCCAAACTCTGATATATCAATGAAAAATTTCCGCTCCCAGAAAATTTACTTTGAGATACCGGCAGTTTCAGATAACAGGGGTTAAAATTACTAAAAAAACAAATAAAAACTGTGCCCCAAGCAATATTCTTAGATATATCAGTGTTTGAGATAACAAGAGTCAGATATACTGGCCAAATCTATTTTATCTTAAAGTATACATTTCTTGGCGCTCTGGGGCGGGGTCTCATTATCTCACACAAAATAAGTACATTGGTCTTACCGATATGGCCACGTCGGAAAAGAAATCTTGTTTAAAGAATGGATACTCCAAATCATCTTCTTGTATGATAGGTGGCAGAGCTGCATGCTTGGGTTTGTGATGATCCACCCTTCGACGTTGATTCATGGTCAGTTGCACAGAACGTAAATCAGGCAGTCAAATTATTCCATTTTATGACTTTGGTCAAACACATAATATATCTGGCTTTCCAATAATGTTCCCAAATCAATCTATCTTTACATCTTTTAGAGGACAAGGTTACCAAATAAGTTCCTATTCTAACAAATCTTGGCTGTTAGAGCCGATCTTGTTGGTTAAATTACTGCTCTCATTTCAATCTTACTGATATACTAAAATTTTATGTGTACCTGTCTTATATATTTATTTATTTTTCATATGCATGTATATACTGTCTTTTAAAGTTCATATGAGACAAAAAAGTAAGTAATTTGAGTAAGCGTACTGGATCAATAGAGATTTAAAGAATATACGAGTACGGTACGTGTTTAAAGTTTCTTTTGTTTTCAGTCACTGACTTGCAATATTTCATTGCAATTTACTTTCCATTGTCTTTCGCATTAGGCTAAATAAACACCAGTAAGCTCATCTGGCTACTAAAGCCGCTCCGGAGTTAATCGTGGGTCGTGTGTCGGCAGCTGAAAATAGATGGAATGATGACATGCGATTTGACGTCCTTTTTAACAGTATTTCAGTCATATCAAGATGATGGGAGGACGACAATGAAAGGCTGTGTGCAGTGAACCTCGTAGCTGAAAATAATATTTTCGACAACCACTAAACTCATGGACCTCTGTAAAATTCAGCCTGTTCGAGAATCCAGGATGCCGCCGTTGCTGAAAATAGCCAAAGAAAAAAAAATAAAACAGAATTTCTTCCCCAGAACTGCTTTGTATATTTAGTTTAAATTTGACTTAAAAAGAATATAAAATAATGGAAATCTGTGGTGGAATTGTTCACAGTGACCTATGTTATGATAAGGAGTTCAACTTTATTAAGAGACAATATCTCAAGATCCGCTTAATCGGATCCTGGGCAACTTTGGTCTGTATGATCCCTGCATAAAGCTCTTTCAAGTTAGCCTAGATGGTCACCAGTCGCCATTATTAGGAAAATGTCAGTAATGGCCTGGAAAATGACAAAATTTCAAGGACCGCTAAACATATGTAGATTAAGATTCTTTTATAATATAAACGCAAGGGCGTAGCTACCAGTACGCAAATACGCAGATGCGTATTGAAATTTTGTCAACTTGACAAAATTTCAACACTCATCTGCGCATTTCCATGCTGACATTTTGTAAATAGAACAAGAGTTCAGTACCAACTGCCAACAGACACGAAAATACGAAATATCGTAGGGGTTATACCCCTAGATTTCCCTCCACAAGTATAAAACGTGATAGTGTGTATCATGTAAATGCCCCTAGCTACGCCCCTGTAAACGTATTCACTCCAAATTTAGTGCGACAGACGCGCGTTTCTGTATTTAACTTCTTCGGTGTCGCTAAACCCCAAAAGTTTGAAAGAAAAGATATGACGGCAGGTCTCGGCAGGCAAAGAGCATCCCTCTCCGAGCCACACTTACTATACTGTCGTATTCCGCGGGACATCAGGTAAGAGACGCCTACGTATCCCCCATCGAACCACCTCACCCCCTGCGTCTCGAGAAAGGCGACAGACAAGGGCATCAGGAAAAAGATGTCCGATGCAGCAAGAACCTGAAAAGAGCCAAAACAATTCAAAAGAAAGAATGAAAGCCAAACTCCGCTAAGATTCATGTCGCTATGACAAGTCAGTCTTAGTTAACTTGGCTAATATCTGCAAATGGACCATCCAAGATGGCCGTTGTTACAGCAAAACATAATTTTAAATGTGAATATCTCGTTGAACAATTGGATTTGGTCTCCTTTCATAATCCGGTTCGCTCATATCTGATTATTATATCAGAGGACTGTTCTGTGGTGGAAAAAAAGCAGAATTAGTTCTCAGCTATATAGGGGCTGGGAAATACTCCACAAAACCATCGCAATTCGGAAGGGAGCAGCCATTCATATTTGCTAGTGTCGTGTTTGAACCTACACGGCAGTAGTAAGTAACCAAACCTCGCCGCTGCTGACTGAGCTTTCGCTATAGGGGCGCCTTAATGATCGTTTTTTTTTTTTTTTTTTTTTTTTTTTTTTTTTTTGCTCAATTCGTATCAGAATTACCTCGCATAAAGCTGTTTTAAATTTAATTACATTGGGCTGTACAAGATGGTCCGCAAAACTTTTAAATGACAATATCTCAAAAACCCCTGAACGGATTTTGATCGAATCTAAATCAGAATGATCCTTAAAATGCTCTCTTTTAAATGCATGCGATGGATTATTCACGAAATTATTTGAGAGATCGTGTGTTTACCTAAGAGGCCGAGGCCGTATTTGATAACCTAGTTTAGTATATGCGAAATGTGCATGCCACGACCAACATGGGAACATGAGGTAGTAGGATTTGCGCTTTGCTTTAAAACCAGAAGAAAAGAAAAGAAATCTACGTTTATTTTCTGGCCAAACGGTGCATGTCCCCTTCAAGACTGTCCATTGACGCAGTTGGCATAATGCTTTAGGCTACGGCCAATTCGATTGATTTGAAGATCCCCAGCCGGTTCTTCGGCGATTATCTCCTCAGCTTGGGGTTTTAGCTTGCTTAAGATGACTTTCAGTCTGACTTTACTCGGATAACTGATGAGGCTGATGGTTCTACATAGTTCTGGGAGAGCTGTAGGTTTCCCTTTTTAGGGAAGGTAATAATCAACGACTGAGTCCATGGGGTCGGTTAGTCTCCTTTTCTACATATCTTATTTATTTATGCTATTTTCAGCACTGTGAACACACCTATCTAGAATGTCAGCAAAGGCGTATGACAGTATTTAAAGAAAGAAAGAAGAAAGAAAGAAGAAAAAGAAAGAAAGATTTTACAAATCTTTGTTGTAACATCAAATCAAGGTCTCCCTGCCTGCTTGACCAAGTCCTGTGGGTATATTGTCAACTCCAGCTGACTTCCCTAAACCACCCCCATATTGCTGGAATCTGAACTCTTAACATAGAATTTGTGCCAGACTTGATGAATAAGAGGTGGTATATGGTTACTCTAGTCTAGACTGAAACTAGAACTGTGTATACGCTTATTATAAACATTTTACGCGGCTAAGCCCAAATAAACATTCAGCTTGAGAACAAGCTGTAGAGCCTCTAAAAGGAGCCCTCAACAACAGCAACAAATGTTAGTGGCCCGTACGTGTACAGGTTGATTTGAGGCTACACTGACCCATACGCCTAGCCACTGCCCTTGATATACACGATAGTCATGCGAATAGCTGTTGAAACCGAAAGTAAAGTCCTGGGTATTTATCATGTATTTTTGCAACTTTAAAAGCGTAGTCTTAGAGTAAACAACGTCTTATTCGAAAGGCGAACGATAACTTATTCAAACATTTTCATTGTAAACAGAAATCAGCTACAGATTTGCATTAAGTGGTTGAAGAAGGTTTCAAGAGTGACAGGGAAACGTCTACTTTCATTTTCCATATAGCCAATATACCGAGTATTACTTTTTAATAAACTTGCGATGTCTGGCAAATTATTCCAGTAATATGAGATTATAGTTAAAGTATGCTTTCTATATTTATACCCTTTCAGGGCTAATTATCCTGGTTACTAGATGTAACATGGTTATATTGATACCTTTTCAGAAGGATACACCAGACACCTGATAGAGATCTACTGTTAGGATCTACTTCCAATGCTCTCAAGAGCATTTTGGCAAGAATCAAACTTAGCAGTTACCTAGTAAGTACTGGGCAAACCTGGGCCCAGTTGTTCAAAGCATCCGTAGCCTTACAAGCTCGTTAAGAGGTCAACTCGTTAAGTGTTTTACAACTTCATTACCAAATATACTGATATTTTTGTTGAAAAAATGTGAGAAGCTTTTGCAGTGCAAAAGCTTCTCACATTTTTTCAACAAAAAATATTGGCGTATTTGAGATATTAACGTTTAAATTTTTAACGAAATGTTAACTAACGATATCATTAGTTTTGAACAATCGGGCCCTGGTGACCAAAGATTTTCATTAATCTTGCTATGGAATAAAACAAGACACTAAATTCCTAGTCATGGTTGTTTTCTGTATTTTACTGATATAAAATTTCCTTGAATTGTACATTATAAATTTACATAAAAAGTAACAGGATTGTTTATTCAAAGCCTGTCAAATGAATGAAAATATGATTAGATCAAATAAACAGAGGATATTGAAAAAGTGGGCATTTAATATGAAATTCATGAATGGAGGCTGAGGCGACAGAGTCAGTGCATCGTGTGATTTTAACTGCAACTGAAATGTATTTTTTTTCTGTAGTGTAGCCAACCAGATAAAGCTTTTCATGAACAATCAAAAATGTTTGTAATCCTTTGGTAGTACCATAGAAATTCTAAGTATTGAGACAGGCAAGAATGATTCAACAGTGCAGACTCAGATCAGACTGCTCTTAAAATGACTCTGATTGGGATAGATCAGACTGCAATTAAAAGGAGAGTCTGATCTGGATCTACACTGTTTGTCATTCCATCTGCATTGTGTAGATGCATTGACAAACAAAACTAATCAGATTTTAAAAGTATTACGATAATTGAGCCGCGACATGACAAAACCAACAGTGTGGTTGTGCGCCCTGCGCAGACTCAGATCAACCTGAGCATCCGCCAAATTTGATCAGACCCTTTGTTATGTGCTAAAAGGGTAGCTAAGGGTCTAAGCCACCTCCGTGCGGACAGCGAAGACTCTGATCAGACTGGGCGGATGCCCAGACTGATCTGAGTCTGCGCTGGGTGCACAACCACATTGTTGGTTTTGTCGTGTCACGGCTCAATTATTTTTGATGTCTCAGATGTTTTAGATCCATAAAGTATTATCGTACTTGGCTTGTATACAAAGGGTAATTGAAAAGTTTTGCAAATGGCCTCATAACTTTGTTTATGGGCATGCAGGGTACAAATGCTATGCATATTCTGAAAGCACTACTTTTGGTCTTTACAATCATTTATTATGATACAAAACATTTTTATTTACAAAAAGCACTTTTTCTTTCTGACTTACAATGTATTTTATTAGGCCCCAGTCATAGCAGTGGGCTAATTTTACATCGTATTGTCCTCCATGTAAAATCTTTTCAGTGTTAGGCCCTCAATTCAAATATGGTTATAAATACAAAATATTTCTTTGTCAACTGCATGTCTATCATCGCCTACATTATCCATACAAAAGTTAGAAGGGTGGCAACCGTTATCAAGTCATTCCTTGCAAAGCAGTGCAAAGTTCTTATGACACTGTTAAAATCGACGTCAATGTCATTTTTAAAAGATTGTAGCGGTTTCATATTCTGCATTAATTTGAATTTATTGACAGATTATAGTTGATCCATGCAAAGGCTCTTGCTGACAAAATTTTGAATACTAACAGACTTGTTTTCATTACAAAATCATAATAACTTTAGTAGAAAGGCAGAATTTGCTATTACATGAAATATGGATAATACATATTTATGTGACAGTATGGTACCTAGATTAAATATAATTTCAGCAATACTTACAGGACAGTATTGTCTGGGCATTGTCTTTAAGCTGCAAACATTAAAAAAATCAAAGACTGCTCATATATGAATTAGGGTATACCTCTTTCAAAGAAGAAAAATGTACTGCTTTTGCAAACTTCTGTAGGCATAATAAAGCTTTATGTGTTTTTTTGCTATCAATAGTTCTGTCTTTATTGTGGTTACCAAGAAATTATGTCATTTGCAAAACTTTTCGAAGGCCCCTCTTATTGTCCTCCAAGTAAGCCTCCAAGACAGTTTTATTGGTAGTTGGGCTGAGGTCAGCTTACCCGTTTTACTTTTTGCTATTGCATTATCAACTGCTAGGGCTGGGACAATTACCCGGGTACCCCGAGGTCGGTTAAATCAATTACCCGGGTACAGATTTACTACCCATTACCCGAATGGTTATTATTATGTAGTGTATAAATATTCTATTCAATAAAATTCAAAGCATCCAATAGAGCGAGGTTTAGTGTGACTGTTTTGTATAAACCACATTTATATATTGCCATTTTTTTGTGTGTGTATTATAATAGAGAGATTTCTACATTTTCATTCTCTTCCTGTGCACACGTGTGCAAATGACAGACACCTAACTTATTATTTGCTCTAAACGTATACTTTCAAACTTAGGATATGCTGCAATGTTATGGTAACGGGTACCCGGGGGTAATAGGGACTCGGGTACCCAGGGACAAAAGCTCTACCCGTCCCAGCCCTATCAACTGCTAGCTAATGTACATTTTTATGGTTTGTGCTTCTGTAGACTTATGCTTTTCAACAATTTGTGAAAAAAGGAACAACTTTTGTGACTTCCTATAAGCTTCCCTGGATGACATATTAGCCCTTTTAAAATGGTGTCTACTCTTGAAGGAAAGAAGTTGCTTCTAGAGAAGCAAATTCTTTTCTTTCAGAGTTGACCCTTGCTGGGGAGGGATGCAAAAATGAAAATAGCAGAGTTACCTTCCCTGAGAGTTACCCATTCACCTTAAATTTAATACTTTTATTGAAAGCAGAGTAGAAGACCATGTCTGGAATAAGAGTATGGTGTATGCCAAGAAATGCTACAGAGAAGGAGCTGCATGCCCATTTTTCAAATCCAACCTATGGAGGCGGAAAGATCACATCTATTCATTATCCAATGTTTGATGAGGAGGCAGTCATCATCTTCCAGGAAGTTCATAGTAGGTTCAGATACTATTAAATGCCCTGGGAGTGGGAGGGTAGGAGTTGCATTTTATGACAGGTTAGGGAGGGGGTTGTGGGGCTGGGGAGGGGCTTTATTTGGAGTAGCAAGCGTTGACATAAAAAATAACTTTTAGAACTCTTTGTCTGTATAGGTTAAACAGTTAATTTCTGGGGAGTAATCAAAGGTAAAAAAAATATATGTATAAATGATGCATTTCAAATTATTGCACAGATATTTCAAATTTGAATGTAGCAATGCTTATATACGCACAACATTTCCATTACTCTTGATAAGATCCAATGATTTATTGACCAGGATCTTATTCAGTCTCTCACTACTTTTATATCACTGCCAAAAATAACAGATCTAGATTGTTTTGGTTCTCTACCATACAATAATAATAATCCAAACACATTTAAAATATTAATTAAGTGATGCCTAAGCATTTGGACAGACATTCGGCACCAGGTGTGTGCAACTATGGTTACGTACCGCTGAGCCACTTGAGGAACATCCTTAGGAGAATTGAAACAGAACAGAACAGAATGCCTAAGCATCTGATACGTTTGGTGATAAACAGTTATTCAAGAGTCATTTTGCAGATAGAGCTCTGACTAAGCCTGTGCTAAGGGGCTTGACTGCTCTTCCACATTTCATTACCAGTCATGAACAGACTCAAATAAACTGAGTCTGCTATTTTAATTTCTTTGGTGTATTCCTTGCTTCCAAAGGATCTGACTTTTGAGAAATAATTTATCTTAAGTGCAGCTGGTATTAAGTACTGTGTGGCAACTGAAAAACAACCCTCTGTATATCATCACTATGCAGATTATATAACATCTGGTCCTTTGGATCAATGAGTTCATTTAAAGTCATTTTGAAAATAGAGTTCTGCTAAAGCTTGTGTTGGGAGCATGACCTGTCTTCCACATTTCATTACTGGTAATGGACAGACTCAAATAAAAAGAGCCTGCTATTTTCATTTCTTTGATGCGTTCCTTGCTTCTAAAGGATCTAACTTTTCATAACTTAATTATACATTATATTTCTCATTTAGCGGCTGAAACAGTAAAGCACTGTGAGCACCAGATATGCGATGAAGATGTTTTTATCAAAGAATTGCCACGGTTTCAGGTTTGTATTCTTCCTACCAACAAAATACCATATTAATCCTATGAAGTGTCCCAGGGGTGTTGCATTTTACGAAAAGGGGGCTTTATTTAGAGCATGAAGTTTAGCCTATCAGACACTACCAAAGTCCCTCTGTGTTAAGGTGAATGGGTATTTTCTCAGAGAAAACAACTCAACTCTTTTGTTTGTGCCTCCCTTTTCAGTAGGGGTCAACTCTTAAACGGAAGAATTTGCTCTGCTAGGGTCAAATTCTTGCCTTCAAGAGTAAAGTCCATTTAAAGAGCTACCTCATACAGAGAAGCAAACAGGTATTCATGCAAGTTAAAGTAGCATTATTTTCGAAAAAGAGGCAGGGGCGTTTATTAGAGCAGGGGCATTTATTAGGGATAGCAAGGTACATCAATGAATTAATGTGACTGGGTACACTTTCAGGGGATGCATCCCTAAAATTTTCACTTTTGCCTCACTCCTGAGGAGCAAATTCTTTCCTTTTAAGAGTAGACAGTTTTTGGAAGGGTTTTCATTGCCTGGGGAAGCAGCAAACAGGAAGTCACAAAATTTGTTCCCCTTTTTGAAAATAGCAAATTCGTTCCCCTTTTTGAAAATAGCAGAAAAACATGGAAGCATGTCCACATATCTTAGATTTTTGAAGAAAAGTATTTCGTTAGGATGTATGGATGGATGGATTGCAATTTTACATATTTTTAACAGTATTTCAGTCATATCAGGACAATGGAAGAGTGATAATGAAGGCTGTGTGAAATGGAACCCTGTTTATGATTGGAAAAAATTCTGCCTCCAGCAGGTCTATTTCATTAGAATGTATGGATGGATGGATGGATGGATGGATTGCAGTTTTACATATTTTTGACAGTATTTCAGTCATATCAGGATGATGGAAGAGTGATAATGAAGGCTGTGTGCAATGGAACCCTGTTTATGGTTGGAAAAAAATCCGCCTCCAGCAGGTCTCGAACCCTGGACGGCTAGATCAGCAGGCCTGTTATACTTGCCAAGCTACTGGGGCTCATTATTTCATTGAGAAAGCTTTAGTTTGGATATATTTTATTCTTCCCTTTCTCATTATATTCCTATCTGCAGTGGCATACACTGTATGCCCTGGCAGATATGGGTGATGCCATAACTCCATTGTCATTGCAAACTGGGAGTTTAGGTGTATGGATACACCTCCATGTTTTTTGTCATTTCTATAAAGGAGAACAACTTTTGTGACTTCCTGTTTACTTTGTTGGAAGATGCAGCCCTTCTTAAATGGATACTGGTATACACTCTTTAAGGAAAGAATCTGTTCCTAGTAGAAACTTTTTCTTTCCTTAAAATGTGTATATCCATAGGGAGAGCAAATTCTTTCTTTAAGAGTTGACTCTCAATTAAAAGGGAGGCAGAATGAAAGTGGAAGAGTTCCTTCCCCTGAAAGTGTACCCATTCACCTTAAATTCACAATTTTATGTCATAACAGCAGCCTGAACCTTCTTTTAGCTTGATGATCATTTCACTGTCAGTTGCAGTCTGTAAGGGTATACCCTGTATGCCAGTGCAAACCAAAATTGAAAACAAAATGGTTTCATGAAATACATTGAAATCTCGTCATCAAACTAATATTTTTCTGAATAATTTAATTCTGTAATTTATAATGTTAAATAGATACATTTTGGTTGATTTCTTCTTCTGATCAAGTGCAAGCTTGGCTGCACCTGGATAGTCCCGCTGTGGTACAGCAAAAGTACCAACATCTATGCAGTAAGGCTTGCTTTTGTTACAATAATACCATAAACAGTAAAAATTCTAAGCATTAGGACAGAAATACCAGAGCAGGAAGTCTTACCATGAAAATTCAAAGAATTGGGACACCTGAAATAGTTACCTTAATCCCCCTAAAAATGAAACAGTTTGTTTACACAGTGCAGTTATGCTTCCAACAGATGAAGATGGAATGACAATGTTAATCCAGATCAGACTACTCTAGTCTGATCTGGGTCTGTACTGCTTGTTCAGATTTGTATGTCCCAGATCTTATAGTTTTTATGGGTATATGGGTATGCACTGTTTGCCAACAATTGATCTATAGTTTTACAAAGAAAAAAAAACTTCTGATAGGACAGCTTAAGTTCACAAGACCTGTCAGTGGGACAGGATAGCTTGCCTTACAGTGCCTTGCCCATCACTTAAAAAACTTTAACGTAAAACTTTAACATTTTGCTAACGCCGCCGCCGCTAATGCTGACGCCGTGGGTAGTATAATAGCTTTTCCTGAACTTCGTTCATGCGAGCTAAAAATGGGTAGAATCCTTTAGAAAAAATAAAATAGTATGTAACTCTACATGTATACATACGATGTATTATGGTCATTATATATGTGTTTGGACTTTTAAAAACTACATGAATACCTGCATAATCTGTGTTCTGTGAGTCCAACAAATTCATTTCTTTCCACAGGTCTTTACTAAGTTACAAGCAGAGGTTAATCCAGCAGTTAGTTCCTTCCTTGAAACAGAAGAAGCAGCTAGAGATGAACTGGTTCACCATGCTAATATCGACTACCACTACGACAAGGAAAAACATATTTCCAAAATGACAGGAACCTGGTATCAGCTGGAATGGGCCTGGAAATATATCTATGACATTACACATCAGCAACAAAAGGCTTTCACCAAAAGTGCATATATGAAAGATATACAAGGTCAAACAAAATTAAGTATGAGAGAGGTTGATAATATGCCAGAAAGAATGAGACTCACAGAAGAAACTGGCAGATCAAAACACTTGGAGGTAGAAAAGGAAGTTGAAAATAATGGAAGTATTCAGCTTACTAAAGGTATTGTGAAAATTCCAGGTGATGTAACAATTAGTATGCCAACAGGACCAAACATCAGTGAGAGTCCTGAGCCTGCACCTGTTAGTGCTGATACCAGAGCTGGAATGAGGAATTCGGGAGGTTTTGAAGTAAAGGCTGCTGCAGAAATGAAGGCTGAAGGTAAAACAAGTAAAGTTCAGAGAGCACTATCAGAGCAAGACACATTTAATGTATCTGGGACTAAAACAAAAACTTCTAGGTCACTGTCTGTTGAAGATAAGGATTCGTTGGACTTAATGGGAATAGAGTTCAGCCATGGTGGTTTGAAAGTCAGTTTTTATACAGGAGATATAACTTTATCTGAAACTGATGCTATTGTAAATTCTGGTATGGATAACCAGCTGGGTGTTTCCCTTGCAATTTCTAGAGCTGCGGGGCATGGGTTGTCACAAGATGTTGAAAGGTATTTTGAAAAGCATGGAGAATTAGAAACTGGCGCTGTTATGTGGACTAGGGCTGGTGGATCTTTACATAAAAATGTTAGATGTGTATTACACACAGTTGGGCCTCTGTGGACAGCAGATCTGTCCCAAGATGTTGGAGAATATCAGCTTACAAAAACATTTTTCAACTGTCTAACTGAGGCTAACAAACTGGAGTTGAGGTCTTTGGTGTTTCCAGCTATAAGTACGGGTATGTATTATCCTTTTAGGCCAAATGCTTTAGCCTTCATCAGTGTTGCAGATAAGAATGAATACCAGGGACAGTTTAGGGATTTTTCATATTTTGGTACAGAAGTGTCTGAGCAAACAGAGATCTAAACCCGACTGGTCAAGATCTGCACTGTCTGCTTTTCTTTGAGCACTGCACACACCATAATATATTATAATCAACTTAATCAGCTCTTAAGACAGTTACAGTTGTTGTTTATACAACTGTTTTGCATTTTTTTGCTTGGGATTTTTTTTGGTCTCATCAGCCCTGTTAAATGCTAGCTAAAACAAGAAATGTTACAGTATGTAACATTATGCCCCCGAAGGCCTTTTAAACTGACCTTTTATCCCAATTGTAACCTTGACCTTGGGCAAGGAATCCCAAATCTTGCAAGTGAGACGCCTTTTTATCATGCTTTACCTTCATTGTGAAGTTTGATGAAATTCACTTCAGCAGTCTTCAGTCAGTTTGGAGATATAATCTGACCTACAAGCCCTGATTGTGACCCTGACCTGGGGAATGGGAACCTAAATTTTGTTTGTGACATACAATCTCATTTTGTTTTACCATTTCAGGAAGCTGAAATTAGTTTTCTTAAGAAGTCCTTTTAGTAATTGGGGAGAAACAACTTGACCTTTGAACTCAGACTGTGACCTTGGACTTGGGTGTGAAAGCCTATTTCTTGTGTGTGGCTTACTTTCTCACTAAGCAATAAAGCTTCATCTTTCTGTGTGGAGTTTAAGGAAATTTGCTTTGGTACATTTCTGAGCAATTGTTGAAACATGATTTGACATCTTACCCCAGATTGTGACCTTGACCTTGGGTTTGGGAATATTATTATAATATGTTACAAACCTTCTCATTATACTTTGTATTTCTGTGGAATTTGATGAAATTCATTTAAGTAGTTTAATCATGGAGACACTATTTGACCTCTAACCCCCGTCAATGACCTTGACCTTCGGTTTGGGAATATAAATATTATTTATGACAAACCTTCTCATTATGCTTTACATTCTGTGAAATTTGGTGGAATTCAGTTATGTTGTTTTATAGTAATCTCAGACATTATTTGACTTCTAACCCACAACAATGACCTTGACCTAGAATGTGGTAACCTAAATCTTGTATGTGACACACCTTCTGATTGTGCTTTATCTTTCTCTGAAGTTTCATCAGATTTGCTTCAGGAGTTTATAAGTTATAGCTGAGACACGATTTAAGACGGAATTTGACCTTTGACCCTATTGTGACCTTGACCTTGGGCATGGGAACCAAAATCTAGTGGGCAACACACCTTCTTATTGTGCTCTATCTTTCTGTGAAGTTTCATCAAATTTGCTTCAGTAGTCTTTAAGTTATCCCTAAGACACGATTTGTTACGGACGGACAGACGGATGGTGCGATTTTAAATGCCACCCAAAGTCCCTTCGGGGGCATCAAAAACAAAACAAAAAAATCCAGAGAATATTTCATAATCTTGCTCTAAAATACCATATGCACTTGTACAAGTTCAAAAGTTTGATTTTAAGCTCAGCTTACTAAATTGTTCTGTCAGAACTGACTTGTTATCATTTTTTTTAACAGAACTTCAGCATATTTAAGATTCTTCCAGATAGCAAATTCATTTTTAAGCACAAAATCTTCGGAAAAAATGGTGTTATTATAAAGAGGATCCACTGAATTTGACATTGTAAATCAGAGGACTAGGTATTTTGTGACTGTCAAAACTTGCTGGTTTTGTTCTTTCTTAACATAATGATGAAGCAGTAGGATGAAGTCAGATATTGTTATCTGAATGTACACAAGATATCTGTTTGTGTTTACAGGCACATTTATGGGTTCTGTGGAAGTTTGTGCCAGATGTTTTCTGGATGCCATTTTGCTGTTCACTTATGAGCATAAGAGTAACCAGAGTCTGAAAGAAGTACATTTAGTTAACAAATACGAAGACAGCACTGCTAATATGGTGATTGCTATTCGAGGGCAACTGACAAAGGGGATGGACTTACTTACTGTTGAAGCTATAGAAGAAAGAGAAGAAATGGATAAGAAAATGAAAAAAAGTCCAGGCTTATATAAAAGGGTGATGGCAAAGGTATCAGACTTTCTGCGGGGCCCAAGTAATACGACACCAATGGGTCCAACAAGTGGAATACCTAGCACACCGAGAAAAGCAGTTACAATTAAGCCGCCAACAACCGGAAAATCTTTGCCAAAACCACAAGTCCAGGCAAAAGGAAGATCCAGCTGGAAATAGACTTTGTTATATGAGCCGGAACACGACAAATCCAACAAAAAGGCATGTGCTTCCAGGGAACTCAGATCAGCCTGGGCAGTGGACCGGTCTGATCAGTCTACGCTGTGCGCTTAAAGGGTAGATAAGGGACTATGCTAGCTCCATGCAGACAGCGAAGACTCTGATCAGACTGGGCGGATAACCAGGATCTGAGTCTTCACTGAGCGCACATGCCACTTTGTTGGTTTTGTTGGGTCACAGCTCACGTTTTCTTTTCATTCAGTGCATCACTGCAGAAGTGGAAGTTTAGTTAGTGCTGAAAGATGTTCTGTGATAGCTTCTGTATGTTTGTTTTTTAAATTATTCAAGCCATCTTTTTTCCAAGATAATAATTCAACCTTGTGTCTTCTCATCAACAAATGCTTAAGTGGTTTTCTAGTGAGATTTGCATCTGCTTCATGTGGAGAAATTTAATAGATAATCTGGGCCCAGCTGATCAAAACTAGGTTAAGAACTAATGTCTTTAATTAATGAGACGTCACATTTTCAAACATATTGTACGCAGAAATACTGTTGTTGTTTTTTTTTGCCAAAAAGATGTAAGAGGCTTTTGCACTGCAAAAGCTCCTCGTTTTTTACAGCAAAAAATATAAGCATACTTGATTTTTTGTGAACTGTAAACTTCAATAATCCTTGACTAAAAACTTGAAGGTAACGATGCTTTGCTTTGAACAACCAGGATCAAGTTTCTATGGCTCTTTTGAAAGTACAGTAGAGTCCGGTAACATTGCGCTGCCGCTAACATTGCACATTATTAGCGTGAACGGAAGATCAAAGATTATACCATTTCCGATGTCATTTTCGCCATTTTTTTTTTTTTTTTGCAGACAATATTTGTTTTTAGCTTTTGAGAAGCTTCCCATCTATCAGTGTGACAAAGATATCCAAAAACATGAATTCCACTCCCGTCAGCACGTCTGTATTTACAAATAAACATTCAGGTCAACAGTCGCAGGTCCACGCAGCTGAGGGGAATTTGCCAGAAACACTTACCTCACACTAGTTACGAAATTTTCGTCAAACTTTGTATTTAATATCCATAATTCAACCTTGTTTTGCAGTTATTTTGTTGTAATAATTGCATTTTTACACTGCTTGCAGACAAACGTTTCTATAAATGACGTCATATTTTTGGCGGGAAAATGTATCACTCAGAAAATGATATTGTTTTGGCAAAAATAATAATCATAGAATTATGTAAACTCATGTTTTGGTGTTTATCACTAATTAATTTTAGATAAAGTTTATATTCAGCTGTATAATAAATTGAAGATTGAAATTCTTAAAAGAATTAACATAGCCAGACATTTCCTTGCCACCGCACGTGACTTGCATGTGGCAGATTCAAGACGTGTGTTTAGGCTCGAGGCGATGTAAAGTTGTTGACGTAATCATTTGTGTGTCATTAAAGATCTTCAAAGTGATAAAATATTTGTTTCTAATAGATCTGCACAATGTTAGGCGACAAATTTGCTCTTCATTTTTCACTAGGGTGTCAATTTTTTAGCTCAGCTTATGTGAAATGAGCTATGAAATAGAGCTGTTTGATTATTTTATGTTTGAATGTTTAAATCATAGCTAATAACTGATGGTAGATTTTACATGTGTATTGTTTTCTTAAAACAAATTTATCCATCATATGTCTTAAGTGCGCAATGTTACCGAACAGCACCATACATAAAAACTACAATACTGTCCCTTTATAAAACTATATTTTAGCCAATTTGCCCCATCTTTTTTGTTTAATTTCAATAAGAGCCATTTCATGATAGCATTATATCCAACCATTATTATACAGAATAGCATTATAATGAGGTAGTACCTTAAAAGTTCTGAGTATTGGGACAGATAGGCCTGAGCAGACAGTGCAGACCTAAATCAGACTGCTCCTAGCAGTCTGATCAGGGTATTCGTTTTTTGCCATTCTATCTGCATCTTTAAGAAACACTGCTGCATTGTAAAACCAAACAGTTCAATTTTTAAGACAATTAAGTAAATATTTTATGTGTTCAAATTTGTAGAATTTTTCAGTGCTATATATTTGATTGATGGAATGGAGAGGAAGATATAATACTGCAAAGGATAGAGAAGAACCAGAGCCTTGCTGGACTCTAACCCACAAACACTGCTTCCTATTAGCAGTCTGATCTGGGTCTGCATGTTGTCTGGATCTGCATTGTTTGTTAAAATGACACCATTCACATTTTAATAGAAGATTAAACATTATTTCAACTGTAAGTGAAGACAGTTTTACTCTCTATGAGCCACATCATGTAACTTCCAACAATGTGGAAATTTAGTCACGTGATATTAAGATCATTCTTCTGTTCCACACAGGGTAATCTGAGACTTCACTGTTGGCTCTATGGCTTGGGCCCCTTCCATAGAATGTGACAAGCAAAGGCTCTGACAAGACTGCACTTATGTGCAGTCTGATCAGAACCTTTGGCTGTCACCAATGCAACATTGTTGGAAATTACATGATGTGGCTTAAAAGCATAAAGTAAACGATGGACTAAGTTCAGTTGTATGTCAAAATGATATCAAAAGGAATATGGAGTATAGTATATAATGCCAACACTGTCACCCACACAAAATGCAGTAGTATGTCAAAATGATACCAAAAGGAATATGCAGTACAGTATATAATGCCAACACTGTCACCCACACAAAATGCAGTAGTATGTCAAAATGATACCAAAAGGAATATGGAGTATAGTATATAATGCCAACACTGTCACCCACACAAAATGCAGTAGTATGTCAACATGATACCAAAAGGAATATGCAGTCAGTATACGATGATGCCGATGCTGTCACCCACACCACTGCGGTCTGCACTGACACAAATATATGACTGGCATTAGTAGCTTGTTTGACTGTGCATTATTCCAACTATTGAACTATTTGACCTAGAGTGCTGATTTTCTGTATGCTTTTGGTATTTGATGTGTCAGTCAATCAGGGCTCAGTTGTTCAAAACTAATGACATTAAATCTTCAAACATATACAAAAACACAAACAGTTTCTGAAACCATGAGGCCAAGAGCTTATATATTTAATATGTAGCAGTTTTTAGTGGTACCGTACATAAATCCTGCCAGTCATGTCCATTGTGTCCAAAATGGCCACGCCGGTGGGGAGAGGGGTGGGGTCATTTGTTTATATACACTGATTAATTTGCGTTTAACGGCCCATTGAGACACTATTTCAGTCTATATCGGACCGTCTCCCAGACAGCAAGAAAGAAATGATAGAGGAGAGAAAAATGTCCAAACCATCCCCACCCACTGCAACCACAGTAGGCCCTTGCCCTACAATGTTCCAAATTCGTAGGATGCCCCAGCACTGGAAGTTACACACAGCACCATCGCACCACCCGACCACCCCCTGTTTATACAGAGCTATAAAGCTAAGCAAAACCTTCCAAAATCTTCTTCTCTGAAACTAGGTGTGAGGAGCTTTTGCAGTGCAAAAATGTCTCTCATGTTTTTCTGCAAAAAAATACTAGGAAACTTGACTTTATGTGGACTAGAACATTAACTACAAGTAATCCCTTAAAAAGTTCATTAAGTTAACAATGCTTTGAACAAGCCAGCCCCGATGAAAACTGAGTAATTAAAAGAGGTATTGTTATGGTCACAGGTATAATTTTGATGGGGGCAAAATAATAAATCATACGCATAATCAGAGGTTGGTAACTTTATTTCACAGCTCAACAGCAAAACTTGGAATCACAATCAGCTATGCCCTATGTGTACTATTTACTATTATTATTTTATGTAATTATGGTTTCTTATGTACCCTAACATGCTTAAGTATTGGGACTCCTAAAACCATTAATTTTCCATTTGTCCCAAATAGAAAATGAATGGTTTTAGGTGTCTCAATATTTCAGCACATTAGGGTACTCTGTTTTTTGTGAGTGATATTATATCTTGGAAATGGCAATGTGATATGCACAGCTTGTGTCAAAGTGGGGTTCTAAGGATACTTATGAGATACACATAGAAGACCTCACTAAAGGGGTTTTACTAAGCCAATCTCTGTTTTCAAAATAAAAACAATTCTAAGAATTATCCTCAGAATCTACTCATGACAAAAGCTCCTGACGTTTCCGATTATCTGCCCTTCAAAGATGCAAACAACAGTTACAACAAATGTACAGATATTTTGTGTTCTAATGCACTTACGTATGTAACACGACATCTGGTTGGATAACATCAAAAATTTGCAACAGTATATCATTACGTAACGTCGCTTCTCATTGGCTGACGTCTGGTTTTACGTCGCTAAAAGCATTTGCTATGGGTGCAAAGTAGCATACTTTTAAAGGTTAAAATATGAAAAGTGCATTAGAATGGGGATTACTGAACTGAATATTGTCATTTGGGGAGGTAAATTGTCGGTTTTATGGTCGCAAATTGCATTTTCCGGCTCCACTGGCGCGTAGCCGTAAAACGAAATTTCCGACCATAAAACCTACGATTTACCTCCCCAAATTAAAAATTTTCAGTACAGTTATCCCCTAACTGAAAAAGATTTTCACGATTGGTTACAAACTGGAAAATGTGGGGGGGGGGTTTTATCAGAAAATGTAATATCTTATTGTAATATACAATTTGTAGATTACTTGTCACATTAAGAAGCAGGACTTTAAAGTGTTCTTTATTTCTTTCTTATATCCAATCTCATTGTTTCCTTTCAATGAAATATTCTTACAGATTCAACCATTTCCTATCCCTGGAACGTGTATCATTCCAAACTGGACGTAAACTATCTTCTAGGGCATTTGTTTCATAATACTCAGTGAATACTGTAGTTGATTTAATCCTACATGACAGTTCAGAATATTCAACAGATGACAGTTCAGAATATTCAACAGACTACATCTCTGTCAAGCCAAATCTGGCGCAGTCCTGAGTTTGATTACTCAGGGGGGAAATCTTTTCAGCCGTAAACAGGGTTCCATTGCACACAGCCTTTTATAATCACCCTTCCATTATCCTGATATAACTGAAATACTGCTGAAAAGGACTTAAAAGCATGTCATCCATCCATCATCATCAAAGGTATACTCTATGGCACAAAATATAAACATAAAAGCCACTTTGCTAAGTGAAAATATGAACAGTCAATCAGAAGTGGAGATTAGGAGATCTGATCAGTATTATGTTGTCACCTCTCATTATAACAGGTTGTAATGACTTACAACAAAGTTTTTTTATGAAGAATATCAAAAATTACATCAAAATTACCATCAAATCCTCCATCTTACCTCCTTACCTGAAGCTCTGATGGTCCGTCAGTTCATGCTGGTCTAAGGTTTAACCTTTAAAGTGCCAAAAAAATACAGACCAACAAATTTTCAACAAGACCTGTCCCCGTACAGGATAGCTCGCCAGCAGTGCCTTGCCCATCACATAAAAAACTTTTAACGTAAATCTTTAAAGTGTGACGCCAACCCCGACGCCGACGTCCAAGTGACAACAATAGCTCTCTGTACTTTCATACAGGTGAGCTAAAAACTAATATATCCAAGCTGTATCATATTGAGACCTCAAAGACTAGAGGGCAAACAGTTTAGCTCCATATGAGGTGCCTCAGCATGAGCCACTTCATCTGGATCTGCGCTGATATGACTGAAATAGCATTGAAAAGAACCTAAAACCTTCCAAGTCATCCATCCATCCATCCATTAATCAATCAAATGTGACAACTGTATGAAACATATTTGAACAAAAGCTTTTATGGTATATCTGCATATTTGAAGGCTGTATGTTTGGTATTTTTACAATTTTATCAAAAGTTTTGCAAGCTGTATGGTAGGTAGTTTGGTATATATCTGAAAATTTGGAAGCTGTTATAAGGTACTTTGAAGCACTCACTAGTCTTGCTTTTACATCACCACGACATACCAGCAGTTGAGCCACAACATGACAATGCCAACAAAGTGGCATGTGGGCTTAAAGGGTAGCTAAGGGTCTAAGCTAGCTCCGTGTGGACAGCGAAGACTCTGGTCAAACTGGGTGGCTGCCCGGGATGATCTCAGTCTTTAGTGGATGTGCATGCCACTTTGTTGGTTTTGTTGTGTCGTGGCTCATTAACGTTACCAAATATATTAGAACAGAAATGTCTGAGCAAACTGTGTAAGCCTAGATCAGAAGTTCCCATTATTTGAGGTGAACGGGTATACTTTCAACTGAAACAACTCGGCAATTTTCATTTTTGCTTCATTTTTAAATAACTCTTAAAGTAAAAAAAAATGCTCCCATTAAAGCAAATTCATTCCTTCAAGAAGTGTCCCATTTTGGAAGAGCTAGGTCACCCAGAGAAGCAAAAACAGGAAGTCACAATAGTTGTTTCCCTTTGTAAAATTGGCAGAAAAAAATACAATAGTTGTTTCCCTTTGTAAAATTGGCAGAAAAAAATAGAGGTGTTCCCATACACCTTAACTGACCAAGGTCTGTACTGTTAGCTAGCAGGACAAATGTACATGCTCGAAGTCTGTAGGTGTTTGACAAATTTTAAAAACTGTTGGCCCTTTTCAGTTCAGTGGTAGTAAGGTATATTCACTGAATAAGGGATGTCCCAACTGTATGATTTAGCATACTATGCCTGGACAATCAGTGCACTAATGAGAATTAAATTGGGAGCAAAATCTTTCCTTTAAGAATTAACCCCTTTTGAGAAGGGAGGCAAAACTGATGACAGAGATTCTCCCCCCGAATAGTATCCATTTGTCTCATAATTCCGTACTAGTTTGTGCATCTTTTTCTCTGCTGAGGTATTCACATCTCATATCAGTAACAAACTGTGATATGATAGCATTTACACAGAGTTCTAGGGAAAAGGGAATATCTGAGATATTTTCTATTATATCTGAATACACACATTGTGACCCCGCATTAGAACAACCTAAATAGGGTGGTTCTAATGACAGGTCACAACACTTTTTTTGTGGCTTTGATCCCTCATCTTAACTGCTTCAACATGACAATAAAACATCATCCCTAAGATATCATAAAAACACATCTTAAGCTCTATGTCGACTAAAACACACTTCTACATGGACACCAAGTTGGCTTCAGTTGATCATCACAGTCTTTAATATCTGACAATAACATTAATCTAATCATCTACAATGCACTCAAACTTGTCTGCTCTCAAAGAAAGAGTTTTGAAGCACTATCAGGACAGTTGCTTGAAATATGGCCTTTATCACCACAGAGAGTGCAGCACCTCACCCCAGGTACCCATCTTGCTCCAGTTTCCTGTACCGTGGGCTGGGGAGGATCAATGTAACTAGCAAGATCTGTTTCAGGAAAGTCATTGTCATAATCATTATTCACAACCTTAGAGGAAGCACCAAAATCTGTTGGTAGTTTAATTACTTCAGCAAAGTCTGAAGGAGGGAAATCACAATCATAATTACTTGGTTTTTGACTAGCAACAATCTTATTTTTTGCACCAATATCTTTGTCACTGTCAGATTCAGAATGCGTTTCCCACTGCTGGTCATCGTCATCATCAAAATCACTCTCAAATCCAAACTCATCTTTATCTTTACAGTTAATCTTTTCCTCTGGTGGTAACAGTACTTCTTCATGTATCACATTATCAGTTGTTTTACTACGATCTAAATCCCCCCACCAGTCAATATTTTCTTCATCTACACAGTCATTTTTAACAATATTGACTAGACTCTCTTCAGCTGGTGGCTCTTTAACACCTGTTTTCTCATGTTTCCGATCCAGTTCAGAATTCTTTGCTAGTTTTTCTGCAACTGACTCGTGGTGTTTTGGTGAATCATGTCTGTGTTTTGCATCTTTACCTTCATTAACTATATCTGTCATTTGTACTTTATCGGTCTTTTGGCCTATATCTTTCTCTTTACATATATCTGATTCTTGTTTTACAGGAGTTATATCCTGTTTAACTGGCTGAGACACAAATTCTTTGGCTATATCAGTCAGAGAGTGTCCTGACTTATTGCTTTTTGATATATTGCCTTTCTTGGAGGTAACTTTTTTGTTTATCACAGTTTCAGTTGTAGCAGATTCTGGTTCAGGGTTATACTCAAACCAGTCTACAATATTAGCTTTGGCACTTGCTTCCTTAACTTCAACTCCTTTTGCATTATTACTTGATGCAACACTGGCCCATGATTTGGACTTCCCAATGTTTTCTAGCTTATGATCAGCTGTCTGTTTTTCAGATTTGGACAGCTCACTGAACTTTTTGTCTTTGCTGGATTTTCCTTGATTCTGATCTGTAGAAGCTGTATAGTCCACACTAGGAATTTTATCACTAACAGAAAGGGCCTTCATGTCATCTGCTAATGATTCATTAGGTGTTTCATAGACACTATATGACCCTTCTGTGTAAGAATTTTCAAAGTATAAAGAAGTGGATGGGGCAGGAATTCCATCAAAATGTTTGTCCCCACTTGACATCGGATGGTCCTCATGAGGAGTGGAGTGATACTCCTGTGCCCAAGATTTAGCAGGACGCAGACTGATTTCAGGTGTAACCATCTCAGCACTGTTGTACAGCCTGAAAAAAAAAGACAAAAAATATTTCCCATCATCTCAAAACACCATCTAAATTCCCTCAGAGAATTTGCAGTTGAAGGGCAGGTGAAATTTGTGTTTCTTAAAAGACAGTTTGTGCACACATTTCCATAACTGAATCAAGAGCTATAGGCTCAAAGTAGCAAAACAGCCTGGAAAGTGCAGGGATACCTCTCTTTTTCATCACTGCTGTGATCCAGGTTCAACATCTTGCACTGATATGACAGGGTAGTGGTTACCCATTCATGGCCCTACATGTTCTCCAATTTCCTCCACAACATGTGACTGACCATAGCACAGCATAACCATGCCTTCAAAAGTGTGTTTATAAGCTAATGGAGATTTCTAAGTAATTACAGTAAAAATAAATATCAATAGATTAAATGAAAGACTAACAATGAAACAGAAGTCGTTCTACTGTTTACTTAATCTTTAAAATCCTCCTTTCAAATTTAAACACATCTGTGGCATTATTCCAAACTTTCAACGATATTTGCGCTTCATAAAAGAAAGTTTGATTCAAACAGCTATGAACAGTGAACATAAACTAATAAATGTACACCTGCAGTCTAGCTAGAGACTTCAATGAAAAGGTATTTCATAAAACTCCAAAGCAGTAGACTGATCAGGGTCTACACTTTTTTCTAGGCAGACAGTCTGATTAGTTATAACGAATATGGCAAAAAATCAAGTTACCTGCTTTCTGGAGAGAAAATAATGTCATGATAAACCTGGTCCTCATCTTCAGTCATTGTTCCTGCAAGTTATAAAAAAGTACAGTATTATATGGCATTTTTCATATGGTACCCTGTATTGATCCCAAGATCCAGTATAACCCAAAGACCCTTGGGCTGATACACGACTCTTGGATTGATGTGGTTATGGTATCAAAAAGGAAGTGATACAGAATTCGAATTTATACTTTTTTACCCAGTGTAATTGTCTAGGGTCCAAATACCTAGCAAAGACCTAGCTTTGCCCAAATACAAAGCTCCTCAATTTTGAAAGTTCTTCCATTTGCTTTCCGCTCCATCTGCAATGCTCTTTCCACGTTCTCTCATGACAATCTTGCTACTAGCTGAGGATATGACATGGCTTCCAGGGTGTGATGTGTCATAAGGCCCACATCGTGCTGTACATGGAGATTATCATATAGCAGTTTTTGTATCATACTCCATATTGACCAGAGATGCCCATATCCATAGGGCTGATATGGGATGATATGGGATGAAAGCTGATATAGGGTACTGTATAACAAATGAAATGTCATAATCTGTTTATCATACATTTAATGTCTGTTGAAAAGAATGTTTCTACAGGAAAATTAAAAATATATACTATCAAAACTCTCCCACACTGCCATTGTCATATGCTAGGTCTAGCACTACCACACAACTCCTTGATTCTGTTTGAAATACAAAGAATAGTATTCCAAGTTTTGTTTTTCACTCCATTTCTTAATTCTGTTTTTGATGTTTCCACTCAATGTCAACTATAATCTGCTTTTAGATCTTATTCTGCATTAACTCATGAGGATCTTGCTACTAGTTAAGCGTACATAGAGGATCTTACATGAGTGCTCATGTATTATTGAATTTATTATTAAACGAGTTGGGGAGAAAGATAAGATGCGAGGCTATGCTGAGCATCTTATTGTTTTCACCACCGAGTTTAATAAACTTTCAATAATACAGGAGCTCGAATGCACGATTCTATTTATCATATGAGACTAAAATCGCATTTTATTAGCAAATTTTGCACTAAAACGTCACAAATTCGCGATAAGAAAACGGGACGCGACAATTTGCATATTTAATCCACTAGTGGATTATCGTTTTTAATGCATGCCTTTATTACACTCTCAGATGCAACGTCATATGATAAAATACAGCTTCCGGGTTGTTATATGGCCTTATAAGTGAAAATCCTGGCTGTGATGGTACTTAGCATTATACTGAACCTGAAATACGAAGAAATTTGAAGACTCATTTGCCTTACACCGTGTTGTAGTTTAGTTTTAGGCATGAAAAAAAATATGTGTGTTTCAGGTTACATGGAATTTCAAAATAGGGCCAGTAGGTAGTGTTCTTATTTTGTTCAAAATTTTTATAAGGGAATGATAGGGAAACATGTTTGAACAGAATCCTAGACACACCTAAAAATCTTTTAAAAAGTTGAAGTGGGCAGTGTAAAAAACAAGGGCTTCGCAAGCGGCGCATAATACGCCCGTTTCAATGTCCTAAAAGAGTTACAGAATGAACAAGATTGTTTACAAAAGGATAGACAGGCAGACAAACAGGGGCAACCGCTCTATAATTAACTAGAACTGTCAGCGAATCCGACTATACCCCCGCTTAATTGCTTAAATCAAATGGTGTTATTTTTGTAACAAAAAGCATAAAGAGGGAGAAAAATCATTATTACCATGTATTCCAAATATGAATGGTTGCTGTGAAATCTATTACAAAAAATTACATTATTCAAAGTCAGGAGAGAAAGAAAATTGGAAAAATATAGGGAATAAGCAGGAGAAGAATGGTTCTCAATCCCACAATACAAGTTATCATCAACCTGCATACAAAAATCCCAACTCTAACTTACAGATGCATAGAAATCTTTTGCAAAAAAAATGGATTATTCAAAGTAAAGAGAAAAAGAAAATCGGACAAATACAGGGAATAAAAAGAGGAGAAGTCTGGTTCTCATTCCCACAATGCAGTAAGTCATCATAAACCTGCATACCAAATATGACTAATCTAGCTTGCATGGTTGTGGAGAAAACTTTAATGAAAAAGTTCATTTTCCAAAGTATGGAAAGAAAGAATATTGGACAAATACAGGGAAGAATAAGCAGAAAAAGGCTGGTGCTCAATCCCACGATACAACATATCGTCATCAACCTGCATACCAAATATGACTACTCTAGCTTGCATGGTTGTGGAGAAATCTTTGACGAAAAATTTCATTATTCAAAGTAGGGAAAGAAAGAAAATCGGACAAATACAGGGAAGAATAAGCAGGAGAAGGCTGGTTCTCGATTCCACGATACAACATGTCGTCATCAACCTGCATAACAAATATGACTACTCTAGCTTGCATGGTTGTAGAGAAATCTTTGACAAAAAATTTCATTATTCAAAGTATGGAAAGAAAGAAAATCGGACAAATACAGGTAAGAATAAGCAGGAGAAGGCTGGTTCTCAATCCAACAATACAACATGTCGTCATCAACCTGTATGCCAAATATGACCAGTCTAGCTTGCATGGTTGTGAAGAAATCTTTGATACAATCTTTGAACAAGGGAGATAACCTAAATACACTATATTACCATTTTTAGTTCTACTTTTTTCCCTTGACAATATATTCTACAAGAAAAGTTTACACAAAGATAGCCTATAAGAACTGATGAAAGGGATTAACTCTAAAATGAAGAAAGGGAGAGCAGCCATTGTTGTACGCGACACATCGTTAGGACTTCATACACATTGCTATGAAGTTTTATAAAGACATCCCAAACGGTTATCTAGTTATGGCGCGTACAAGACTTACAGGGAAAAAATTAATCAAAGGGGCATAACTTCAAAAGTAAGAAAGGGGGAGCAACCATTCTTGTACGCGACACGTTCCCCCACCCTAATACATATGCCTACCAAATTTCATGAAGATATCCCAAATGGTTACTGAGTTATGGTGTGTACAAGAATGTTTACGGACAGACGGACGGACAAACGGACGGACAGCTCCACGACATAATACGTCCGTTTTTTCAAAATGGGCGTATAAAAATAGGCACATTAGGGTAATCTGAAACACACAACTTTTTATTTTAAACCAAACTGGAGCCAGAAATTGATAGTGTTACATCCAAAATAGCAGTATACTAAATAGGGCTTTAGTGAAGCCTTCTATCCTGACTATACCATACCTTTATCACAGCATGTTGGTTTCACTTGGCAGGAGGAAGGGATCATTGTTCTCCTGGGGGTCTGGGTAAACATATCTGTTGATGGTTTCACCTCCACACTACTAAACATCTCCAGGAGAATACCAAGTAACCTCTCCTTGATTGACCTAGGCCATAATAAAGAATGAACTGTTTAAACAAATTTACCTTATGATCACGTTTCGAGGTTATAAAACTTGAGAATAATCTCAAACTAAAAATAAAGCACACTGATTGGCTGCTTCCGAGCATGTGCTCAGAAGCAGCCAATCAGTGTGCTTTATTTTGAGTTTGAGAATGTACTCTAGTTTTATAACCTTTGGGCCTGATTTCCAGTCCGGGTTCTCCCCACACCATTAAGGCATGTCGCTTGCAACATGCCTTCCTCTTGAAATTACCATGCCTTAATTTCCAATGAAAATTTATAACAAGAGTTGTCAGAAGACAACAAAGCCTGCTTTACAGGAGCTTGACTCTCACAGCGCTGGTGGTATTGAAAGGCTCTTGTCCAAATGTATGTGTCAAGTATAATGATTGCCATCCATATAGGGACTGAGAAATATGACTGAGTCAGTGAAGCATATCATAAAGTCAGTGAAGCAAAAATGTAGGTCCAATTCGTATATGAATGATGGTATTCAAATGGTCCTGTCCATATGTAGGTGAGTGCCAAGTATCATGGCCCTAATCCATACAGGAACTGAAAAATATCACAAAGTAGGTAAAGCGTATCATAAAGTCAAATGAAGCATAAAATATACTCAAATTCATACAAAGAGGATGCTGCTGAAATGATCTTGTCCATTTGTAAGTGTGTGCAAAGTATCATAACTGTTATTTATATAGGGACCAGGGCTACAGAAATCCGATTTTTTGTCGGTCCGGACCGATTTTGAGTTCGAAAAACCGATTCAGTTGGCATAAGGCACATTTTTTTCGGTCCGGAAAAACACGATTTGCGATGTGTGATGACATAATTACCTGGATTTTAGCCCTGTGTCATATATTAATCCAATAATCACGCACTGCTGTCAAAAGTTATCACAGATAAACAAAGTGTCGATTGTCTTGCCAAGGTGTGAAAACTGACTCAATTTCAGAAATCTTCGATAATTAGCACGAGCCACAATTTTAGCCAGCGGCGAAGGCTTTGGACAACTCGTAATTCACAAACACGTGCCGATGCACGGAAAAAGGCTGTGCAACGTAAGGTTACTGACTATTGTATACTTTCAAAGATAGCATAAGGAAAGAATTTGACTAGCAAAAAGAAAATTGAAACCGGTTTTGATTATGTGCCGGACTTGATTATGTGCAGTCTAGTCAGGGTTTTTTAGCCGACGTCATTTCTCGCGCAGAAAAAAAAATATTTTTTTTTTCTTCGTCCGTAGGTACCTTTTTGCAAGTATATTCATATTTCAAGGGAATTAATTCGAATACAGTAAAATACGTCAATCGTAAGGGAGTGACTATCGGCACGACCGTCTTGCGGATAAGAATCCTTATCCGCACGATTCTTATCCGCACGACGGTCTTGCCGATAAGAATTCTTATCCGCAAGACGGTCGTGCCGATAAGAATCCTTATCCGCACGACGGCGGTCAGATATTCTATAGACAAAGTTGCAATCGTTCTGAGAATTATTACTATTACCGTGTAATGATATTATTTCATTTCTGTTTGTAAATAATTGTTCTTAAGTGTCTGAGCCACAACACACAATGTTAATTTCAATAATTTATCTTATTTTTTTCATAAGCCTTTTGACTGTCGGACATACAGCCGGCTAATAATTGCGTAAATGCAAAGAACCTCTGACGGTTGTAATGTTATTTGCCTATAAAAATAGTCAAAATTAAATTTTTGATATGCCAAAGAATTTCTCTTGAAATTTGTTGCTCTCAACTTCCCCTAACTGGCCATGAATTTAATTTCTGATTACTTTGCACATAGACTTCAATTTTTGGTGGAAAAAGCCAAATTTTGTAATTAAACGTAATGGAAACAGTAAAAGTTTTTTAAAGATACTTTCCCCCCCCCCCCCGTGCCTCAGCTAGCCACTTTGCATGTATGTGTGTACTATCATAATACACATTATATGTGAGTGGCTTGCTGAGGCACGGGGGGGAAAGATAGTCTACAGCTGAAAAACTGAAAAAGTGGGTGGGGTACTTACACCCTTTATATCTAAAAATAGGCTAAAGTCCTTAGTACTGAAAAAATATTGCATAATATCAGTAACAGTAGTGTGTACGTCAGTTTTAGCATAGTTATCAATTAAGATTTTGATATCTTAGAAAACCAAATAAATGGACTTGATAAAATTGGTCTATGTTAGTCTAGAGGCATGATAATTTTTCAAAATCACTGTTAAAATGTCTTTATAGTACACAAGGCTACATATTAATGCCAAATATTTCAACTTTTGCTGCCCGAGGAAGGTGCAGTAATTTGTCGAAAAATGGGCAAATATGCATTGATACTGTCAGAGGTCCTTATACATTTCAACATCAGTTGCTGAATACTTTTTATCGGGTCAGATGATCAGGTTAACATGTAAAATATTTTTATTACAGTTAAAACACAGTCCGATGTGGGTATGATAACAGCTGTATATTGAACATTTGACATTAAGTAATTCAGATTATCGTAGCTTACCCAGACCTGTTTACTCTCAGACTTCGCCATGTGTAGTCAGGAAGGCAGCTAAGCGTATTTTCCAGTACTTATGTGTAGTCCAAGCATGAGGTAGTTTTTGGGGGGAGAGGAGGAGGCGGGAGGCAGGGTCTACTTTTATTTATTTAAATGACATAGTGGTTTCTAGCCTAGGCTGTCTTTCTCTTTTGAAAATCAGGTCTTTCATAGGTATGGATAAGGCAAAAATGAGGAAAATTAAGAGCTGGGGATGGCAACTTGACTCATCTTTGGCAAGTGCCAGCATTCCCAAGACCACTCTTTTCCATCCTAGTAGTCAGTAGTGAAGTATTTAAACATACTCAATAATCTCTGTCAATTAATGAATTTATTTTTGCAGGATAAATTATACATCTATAATGTTGATAAATAATAATACTCTGATTTCTTCATTGCAGCTATTAACTCAGTTATGGTCAACTATTTTGATCGCCAAAACACATGACAATAGAGTGTAGCTCACAAAATCAATTTGAAATCATGATATAAAATCAACAGACCATGACTAATATTGCCATTGTTGAACTTCTCTTGAAGGTTATTGACTGGCAATTAGTGAATTACACATGAAGCATAATTTGATTGTTTGTTTGCGGTAAAATGCACTGTTGATCTGTATTGCATAGACGCTTTAATTAGGGGCCAAAACGTCCAAATATGGTCCAAAAACACAGGAAAAGGACTGAAAATTGGATTTGCAATCTTGCGTAGTTTCAGATGGTCGAAACGTAGAGCGTATTTTTAAGCCAAATAGCGTAGAAAATACGCCAAAATCGTAGTTGTAAACAGGTCTGCTTACCATCGGCGACAGTAGTGTAGTGGCAACGTTTGCGGCCTTGCAAACAGGCGAACCAGGTTCAAGACTCCCCGTGGCTTCTTTTTTTTGATAAACTGAAAATTATTTGTCGCATAAAACGTTTGCCAATTAATAGTTCATTTTGATAACTGGCATAAAGTTATTTCAAACAATTCTTTGACCTTGACAGACAAGCTGAATCAGGAAAAAAATATTTGATTGTGACCTACTTGTGTCAGATTTTTTTTCCAGCAACGTTTTTGTCAATATTTTGTTTACGGCCTAATTCCGTCTCATTCCAAACATTTTAAATTTATAATATGTGTTACCAATATAAAATGTGTTGAAACAAACCATTGATTAGCAATAGAAATTAATCTTTGATATTGACTGGCAAATTACTGAAAGAAATCTAGACTAATAAACCCTTTTAGGAAAATGTCGAAACCTATTAATAAATAGCATTACATAAAGTAAATGTACTATCGAACAAAATCAAATTTGTTGTAGCAGATTTAACTGATATAAAAATGAATAAAAAATCTTTGCCCTTGCCCGACAACTGAAATAAATCTTTGACCTTGACCGACAAGTTAAAGACAGTTAGTCTGACAAATCAAGCCTAACTTTCTTTTAATAACTTATCAGTCAAGGTCAGTTGTTCTACTTGTCTGATAAATATTGTCAGATATAACAATTGTTGGGTTGCACTTATTAGTTGTTGTTGTCTATTTATTTATTTTTTTTTAATTCTCAGGATTTGTACATAAGCAAAATAAAATTTCTTTATATTAAACCAATTTTTCAGTGCTTACTCATATTGTCACTCTGACTGAATACGTTTTTACATACATATGTATAAGCGATATAACCTGTGCATATCAAACTGGAATATACCCAAAATAAGATTGCCCCCGTATACAGTAAAGTTGGGTGCCGGTTTTCAGACGATTTAACAACTAAAAGATGGTCAAAAGATGCTTTAATACCATATTTTAAGTTATTTAACATCCTCCATATGAATTGCTGACTCAGTGTTGTGTGAAACCATTGTAAGAAAGACCATAGCAACTGTAATGGAATATCTGATCGCCGTCGTGCGGATAAGGATTCTTATCCGCACGACCGTCTTGCCGATAAAGATTCTTATCCGCACGACCGTCTTGCCGATAAGGATTTTTATCGGCACGACGGTCGTGCCGATATCCTCAGCCCAATCGTAATACTTCGGCCAATTCCGTGAATGAAGATCGGCGAGGATGTCCGATTGACAGCATGTGTACTTTCACTTTCGGTCTGACTGTCTCTGCGCTTTTTAAAGCGCATTTAAAAGCGCATTTTTCACGATAAGTAAGAACATGTGGACTAAATGGCTACGTCAGCGATGACAACCGCATTATAACGGCGCTCCAGTGTAGTCATTAGTTTTCGGGACTTTTTTTGGATTGTGGAATACACAGTGTAGTCATTAGTTTTCGTGTCTATTTTGTATTCGTATGACGTCATCGGCCGTCCCGGACCGATTTGGATTTCAAAATTTCTGTAGCCCTGATAGGGACTGAGAAATATAAAGTCAGTGAAGCGTAAAAATGTAAGTCACTGTCCTACATGGTTGGTTACACTCGCATGCCCTCGTCCAGATGCAAGTTATGACCAAATATCATGACTCTAACCCTTATAACTACTTTGAAACTGACTTGAACACCAATGCTGAAAATGTTTTCAAAGTCAGCAGACCATGACTGGTAGTTCAAGGTCGTACATGATGCATATATTCAGGTGATCATGTGCTGTTGTAAGTGTGTATCAAGTTTCATTAGCCTAGCCCTTATACTTTGTGAGAAAAAGACCTAAAAGCAAATGGTTAACATAGGTTAAACAGCTCACAGACACGGACGAGGACGCAAACGCTGACTCATGCTCGAACTACAATGCTGGGGGTATAGCATAAGCTCTCCTTTGCTTCGCAAAGGCACGCTAAAAATGCTATTACTTTCATTTCTTAGCCAGTAAAGTTGTTTTAAATGCATTGAGGATCATCAATAAATTATTTATAATGTAAATTTAGGCTGATTTTGATTAAGGATTTTGAAAATTGATCAACAAGTCAACATCTGATCTTTGGGCTAAAAGTGACATGCCTTCTGAAATTTCTGGGAAGAACACTTGCTGTTTACAGTAAATTATTCTATGGATCAAACATGACTTTACATGCATTAACATTTGCCAGGTCCCGAGGGAGCTGTTGAAACCCAAGGCCTAGGTCTGCTAAGCTATCAGAGTTTCAAACTCCACTAAGACTGAATTCTTTCAAACTGTAAACTGGGTCCCTTTGCACACAGCTTTTCATCAGCTTGACGTGACTGTAATACTGTTGAAAGTACCATAAAGCTCCAAAACAGCCATTCATCCAAAATATGAACTTTATGAAAATTATCGTTGCTGCTGTATCTGTATTAATATACATAGTACAGAGCTTGTCACCACCTACCTTGTGACATTATCATTGAGAAGTTTCTTCTTGACTTCATCTTGTAATCTGACATAGAATATGTGATTATGTTTGCTCAGTTCATCACCGGACACTTCCCAAAATAATGTTAAACAATCAAGAAACACATTCTCTTTTTCTGTCTGACCAATCTGGGTACCCTGAAAATATATTCAACATTATTTCCAGTAAAGTCTACAGAACTGCAGGCCACCAAAGTGACTCTAATGATGGAATTTTAAAAATAGCCATCAGAGGAGATGGCAAATCCCCCGACCGAAGACCCCCATGGGCCTTGGTAAAAAGAGTGCACTTCAAAAAACATATTAGTAATATATTGTCGTTCTTTTATGCTTCTGATTGACATTAACTGTTAACAGATGCATGATTATCTAACACTCAGACTAAAACAGTATGCTTGACTGCTAAAAAGAGGTAATATCTCAAACAGCCCCCATATACACAAATGTATAGCATACGATACATTCGACTTTCAAAATGTGTGAATAACTTCTAAAGTACAAGCCCTACAAACCTAATTTTGAGCTCTCTAGTAAGTGACTTTGGACAAAGAATCCAAATCTGGAAAAAAAAAAAAAAAAATTGGGGAGGGGGGGGGGGTGCGGGAGGGGGCACGGGAATGTGGAGGGGTAAGAGAGAGTTAGGAACACTGATAAGATATCACAGCATGATCATCAATATTCTAAAAGGTACAAGGTTATTCAAATTCTGGAGCTGGCCAGGGTTATACAGTTATGGAGCAGAGACTCAAATAGCAGCTCAAACTACCAAAGGGAAATAATTCACTAGGTCTAAAAGCAAGAGTTATCATTCATGTATGAGACAAATTGTCATGACCTGTTCTGCATATCTGTGAAGTATCATGAAAATATTTCAAAAGGTATTCAAGCTATGGAGCGGACACTTAAAATTATCAAAGAGAAATAACTCCAAAAGTAAGAAAGCAAGAGTTGTCATTCTTGTTCCCAACACATCATCATGACCTGTTCTACATATCTGTGAAGTATCATGAAAATATTCCAAAAGGTATTCAAGTTATAGAGCGGACACGAAATCACACCTAAAATGATCAAGGGGAAATAACTCAAAAAGTAAGAAAGCAAGAGTTGTCATTCTTGTTCGCGACACACTGTCATGACCTGTTTCTACATATCTGTGAAGTATCATGAGAATATTCCAAAGGGTATTCTATTTATAGAGCGGACACGAATCTGCCAAAAAAACACACCTAAAACTATCAAGGGGAAATAACTCAAAAAGTAAGAAAGCAAGAGTTGTCATTCTTGTTCGCGACATATCGTCATGACCTGTTCTACATTTCTGTGAAGTATCATGAAAATATTCCAAAGGGTATTCAAGTTACAGAGCGGACACGAATCTGCCAAAAAATCACCAAAGGGGAGATAATTCAAAAAGTACAATAGCAAGAGTTACCATTCATGTACGAGACACATCGTCATGACCTGTTCTACATAACTGTGAAGTATCATGAAAATATTCCAAAGGGTATTCAAGATATAGAGCGGACAAGAAAGTGTTTACGGACGGACGGATGCCAGGCTCATCGCTATATCCCCCGAACCTTTCGGTTGGACACGAATCTGCCAAAAAATCACACCTAAAACTATCAAGGGGAAATAACTCAAAAAGTAAGAAAGCAAGAGTTGTCATTCTTGTTCGCCACACATCGTCATGACCTGTTCTACATTTCTGTGAAGTATCATGAAAATATTCCAAAGGGTATTCAAGTTACAGAGCTGACACGAATCTGCCAAAAAATCACCAAAGGGGAGACAATTCAAAAAGTACAATAGCAAGAGTTACCATTCATGTACGCGACACATCGTCATGACTTGTTCTACATAACTGTGAAGTATCATGAAAATATCCCAAAGGGTATTCAAGATATAGAGCGCACAAGAAAGTGTTTACGGACGGACGGACGGACGGACGGACGCCAGGCTCATCGCTATATCCCCGAACCTTTCGGTCGGGGGATAACAAAACTCTGAATTTGCAATATTACCAACTTTAACCTACTGAAACAGGAAAACAACTTAAAGACAAAATTTCTCTGCTGGGGTTGGGGGTGGGCGTGAGATGGTGAGGTGGGGGATGTAAGAGCCTGGTTCTTAGCACAATGAATATATACATGTAGGCATGAATAAATTTAAAAATTTATTCAACCAATCAGTGGACCAGATTTACCAAATATGATATGAGGCTCTGATAATATGTAATCAAGAAAGCTTTGAAAGCTTCTTACCTTATTGTTGAAAACTATCCATCTCTCGATGGTGCTCAGAATACTGTCTTGTATGCTTGAATTACTGAAACAAATATAAACAAGAAAAAGATTATATGAGCCACGGCACGACAAAACCAACAATGTGGTTGTGCGCCCTGCGCAGACTCAGATCAGCCTGGCCATCCACCCAGTCTAATCAGACTTTTCGCTAAGTGCTTAAAGGTAGCTAAGGGCCTAAGCTACCTGCATGCGGACAGCGAAGACTCAGATCAGACTGGGCGGATGCCCAGGCTGATCTGAGTCTGCGCTGGGCGCACAACCACATTGTTGGTTTTGTTGTGTCGCGGCTCATATCAAGATATGACAGTCTGAAAATGATACTATTCAGCATAGACTATCAGTAAAGCCCATTTCACATGTACAGAGTCCTGATATTGGAACCATTTCACCATAATGCCACAAATTCAGGGACGGTCTGAACATGATGCTATTCAGCTTAGTCTATAAGTAAAGCCCATTTCACATGTACAGAGTCCTGATATTGGAAATATTTCACCATATTTCCACAAATTCAGGGACAGTCTGAACATGATTCTATTCAGCTTAGTCCATAAGTAAAGCCCATTTCACATGTACAGAGTCCTGATACTGGAAATATTTCACCATAATTCCACAAATTCAGGGACAGTCTGAACATGATACTATTCAGCTTAGTTTATAAGTAAAGCCCATTTCACATGAACAGAGCCCCTGATGCTGGAAATATTTCACCATAATTCCACAAATTCAGGGACAGTCTGAACATTATACTATTCAGCTTAGTCTATAAGTAAAGCCCATTTCACATGAACAGAGCTCCTGATGCTGGAAATATTTCACCATAATTCCACAAATTCAGGGACAGTCTGAACATGATACTATTCAGCTTAGAATATCAGTAAAGCCCATTTCACATGAACAGAGTCCTGATATTGGAAATATTTCACCATAATGCCACAAATTCAGGGACAGTCTAAACATGATACTATTCAGCTTAGTCTATAAGTAAAGCCCATTTCACATGTATTGGAAATATTTCACCATAATTCCACAAATTCAGGGACAGTCTGAACATGATACTATTCAGCTTAGTCTATAAGTAAAGCCCATTTCACATGTACAGAGTCCTGATACTGGAAATATTTCACCATAATTCCACAAATTCAGGGACAGGCTGAACATGATACTATTCAGCTTAGTCTATAAGTAAAGCCCATTTCACATGTACAGAGTCCTGATATTGGAAACATTTCACCATAATTCCACAAATTCAGGGACAGTCTGAACATGATACTATTCAGCTTAGTCTATAAGTAAAGCCCATTTCACATGTACAGAGTCCTGATATTGGAAACATTTCACCATAATTCCACAAATTCAGGGACAGGCTGAACATGATACTATTCAGCTTAGTCTATAAGTAAAGCCCATTTCACATGTACAGAGTCCTGATATTGGAAATATTTCACCATAATTCCACAAATTCAGGGACAGGCTGAACATGATACTATTCAGCTTAGTCTATAAGTAAAGCCCATTTCACATGTACAGAGTCCTGATATTGGAAATATTTCACCATAATTCCACAAATTCAGGGACAGTCTGAACATGATACTATTCAGCTTAGTCTATGAGTAAAGCCCATTTCACATGTACAGAGCTCCTGATATTGGAAACATTTCATCATAATTCCACAAATCCAGGGACAGTCTGAACATGATAATATTCAGCTTAGTCTATAAGTTAAGCCCATTTCACATGTACAGAGTCCTGCTATTGGAAACATTTCACCATAATTCCACAAATTCAGGGACAGTCTGAACATAATACTATTCAGCTTAGTCTATAAGTAAAGCCCATTTCACATGTACAGAGCTCCTGATGCTGAAAATATTTCACAATAATTCCACAAATTCAGGGACAGTCTGAACATGATACTATTCAGCTTAGTCTATAAGTAAAGCCCATTTCACAAGTACAGAGTCCTGATACTGGAAACATTTTACCATAATTCCACAAATTCAGGGACAGTCTGAACATGATACTATTCAGCTTAGTCTATAAGTAAAGCCCATTTCACATGTACAGAGCTCCTGATACTGGAAACATTTCACAATAATTCCACAAATTCAGGGACAGTCTGAACATGATACTATTCAGCTTAGTCTATAAGTAAAGCCCATTTCACATGTACAGAG
Source organism: Ctena decussata (assembly GCA_963989385.1). Lineage (NCBI taxonomy): Eukaryota > Metazoa > Mollusca > Bivalvia > Lucinida > Lucinidae > Ctena > Ctena decussata. The sequence continues at coordinate 77,538,403 of OZ022498.1, read as the reverse complement.
CTCCTGATACTGGAAATATTTCACCATAATTCCACAAATTCAGGGACAGTCTGAACATGATACTTTTCAGCTTAGACTATCAGTAAAGCCCCTTTCACATGTACAGAGCTCCTGATACTGGAAATACATGTATTTCACCATAATTCCACAAATTCAGAGATGCCATTCATCCTCCACCTCAAAATTTCCTTGATTTTTCCCCTTGAATTATCCTCAAAACTCCAACACTTTCTGGACCTCCGCTACTTTTGATGTTGTTCTAATTCTCACCATGATGTTCCCCAGGAGGCTAAAGGGAAACCTCTGCTACTGAACACTCCAAAAGCATTTACCGTATACAAGGTAATTTTCGCGGTGTTCCATTTTCGCGGTATTTCGCGGTCACTTAAACTGCGAATATTAAAATCGCGAATAACTTCCTGTTACTTACAAAGTGTTTTATGTAGGCACAGTATACATATATTTTGTTTCTGTTTGTTTCGGCAGTTGCTGGTACTTTTCACTTGAGCCAGTTCTTTCATTAACCTGTGGCGGCCCTGCCGCAGGTTAATGAACGAACTGACAAAAGTGAAAAAGAAATAGTTTGCTTTTCGCACATGTTGCTAACCGCGAAAATTAAAAATCGCGAAAAATCAATTGTTATCTTTTCGACCCTTAACAGCAAAAATTTGAACCCGCAAAAATTACTGTGTATACAGTATATCAAGAAATCATAAGGAATACAATATCTAAGTTTCAGAAGAATACCTAGACTGAGCAGTGCTTACTTGATGTGGGCAAATGGCCCCAAGGCCCAGTGTAGGCGCAGGCTGATAACATGCGCTACAACACGACAAAACCAACAAAGTATCATGTGTGCCCAGCGAAGACTCAGATCAGCCTGGGCATCCACCCAGTCTGATCAGAGTCTTCATTGTCAGCATGGAGGTAGTTTAGAGCCTTAGCTACCCTTTAAGTGCACAATGAAGGTTCTGATTAGACTGGGTGACTGCCCAGTCTGATCTGAGCCTTCATCCGGCATATATGCAGCTTTGTTGGTTTTGTCGTGTGGCAGCTCAATCAGAGCTCTAGATAAGAGGGAGTATTTGGTGATAATTAGGGATAATTTTTGCTAATTCTGCATAAAAACATATGTTGTGACCCCTCATCTGAACCGTCTCGACGAGACGGTTCAGATGAGGGGTCGCAACATATGGTTTCAATGAGAAATAAAAAAAATTATCCGTCCATTATCATCAAATACCCCTCTTATCTAGAGCTCTGGAGCCTCAATTATGAACTTCTAGCTCTTTGGTTTACCTGTCTCTCCAGTCCAAAGACATGTTATAAACATGCCCCATTACTCGAAAAAAGTCTAAGTGAGTCTCTTTCTTTGGCACCGGAACCTGTAAGAAATGCATTTACATATTCAACACCGAAAACAACTTCCGAGTAATAAAACTCTGTGCCTAACACAAGCAATGCTAATAAAGGGCCACAATATATGTTTTATGTAGAAATGAGAAAACTATTCCAGATATATCCCAGAAAACATTTCCTTTATTTACAGCTCTGGCCCCGAGGTTATAAAATTTGAGTACATTCTCAAACTTAAATAAAGCAGATTTAAGTTCTAGATTTGACCCAGTGACCTAGTTTTTGACCCCACATGACCCAGTTTCAAGGATGGTCTAGATTTCATTTAGATAAACATTCTGACAAAGTTTCATGATGATTGGATCATAACTGTGCCCTGAGACTGTGTCATTCTAAGATTTATTTCTATTTTTAGCTCTGGCGGCCATTTTGTTCAGCGGAGTGGAACCGTTTTAGCAATTTTTGTTCAGTGTCATGAGTAAAACATTTCTGTGAATTTTTTTTGAAATCGAGCCATTGGCTTCAGAGACGATGATGTTTAAAGCTTTTTTTTTTCTATTTTTAGCTCTGGTGGCCTTATTGTTCAGCGGAGCAGAACCGTTTGAGTAATTTTGGTAGAGGGTCTCCTAAGGAACATTTCTGTGAAATTATTTCAAAATCGGCCCACCAGTTTTGGAAGAGAAGTTGTTTAAAGGTTTTTCTATTTTTAGCTCTGGTGGCCATATTGCTCAGCGGAGCGGAACCGTTTGAGCAGTTTTGGTAGAGGGTCTCCTAAGGAACATTTCTGTGAAATTATTTCAAAATCGGCCCACCAGTTTTCGAGGAGAAGTCGTTTAAAGGTTTTTCTATTTTTAGCTCTGGCGGCCATATTGTTCAGCGGAGCGGAACCGTTTGAGCAATTTTGGTAGAGGGTCTCCTAAGGAACATTTCTGTGAAATTATTTCAAAATCGGCCCAGCAATTTTGGAGGAGAAGTCGTTTAAAGGTTTTTCTATTTTTAGCTCTGGCGGCCATATTGTTCAGCGGAGCGGAACCGTTTGAGCAATTTTGGTAGAGGTCTCCTAAGGAACATTTCTGTGAAATTATTTCAAAATCGGCCCACCAGTTTTGGAGGAGAAGTCGTTTAAAGGTTTTTCTATTTTTAGCTCTGGTGGCCATATTGTTCAGCGGAGCTTGTTCTTGTTCTTGTTGTAAATCTTTACCGTCCCTCTTGGAACAACCACTGATGACTCAGCGTCGTAAAAATTTTTCAGTGTATATTATGCACATCCGTAAAATGTTTGTAAATTAAAGTTTATAAGGGGCATTATTATGTACAACAATCCATCACCATATTCGTGGGGCTTATCTCCAGTATTTACACAAATATCTTCTCAGAGGATATTCACCAAATGGTTTTAAAACATAAAACCATAAAACGATAAAATCATCACTATGCTGCATATTTTACGATGGCCTACTGCTGCTCATTTCTTATTCAGGGCAATACTGTTTAATATACGTTGCCGAGCTCCATGTAACAGGTAACAGAGTCTACGACTTTGGTACTCAATTTTTAAGATATGGTCAGTAGAGATATGACTGTATAGTTCCATATGTCCTTTACTTGCACCCAGGATGAACTGCAACTGCAGATTGACAGGGTGGTCGTAAAACGATCTACCATAACGTTCGACACATAGATTGTCAATTTCACTTATGACATTTTGCCTAATAGGTTCTAAAATTCTACACAGTAGTATAAAATGTTCAAGTGTCTCATTAGCTGCTTTACATAGGTAACATATAGCAGTTTGACTTTGGCCTTGAAACCGAGATCTCTTGTCTTGTAAAATATAGGTATCAGTTACTAATTTCAGTTTCACAGATAATCTTGTAGATTCACGAGCTGGGTCAGTAGATATTTGTATACTCTGATCCAAATGAAATGTCAGGGCGGAGTTATCTTTGTACCTTCCCCTGGACTTTTCTATTGTAAAAAAGGGGCACAGGACAAACATGCTGCTCACTCACCGGTAACAAAAATTGTTTAGCTGTAACAAAACTTGCAAATACAATTTTAAGTTATGCAATAACTGGACAACAATAGACGCACGTGGCTAGCCATATTACCTGTCCTTGTACAACGTCGATCAAAAAGGGACGAATTGATAACTTGCTATTTTACGTGCTTTTCAGCAGTATTTCAGTCATATCAGGACGATGGGAGGGTGATAATGAAACGCACTGTGCAATGGAACCCGGTTTACGATTGAGAACACCTCCGAGAATCGAGCTCGGGACCGCCAGGTCAGCAGGCCGACACTTCACCCACGACTGATCAGATACACAGGCTGATCTTATTATTCCTTTTCGCACATCCAATGGGGTACCTTTTCAGGCAACGCCGATCATTTACTATTTAATGTACCAGATCTACTGCGAGGATGCACAAACTGACCTGAGTCCTGTTTGTTCACACTTTCAATAATTTTCGCTTTTTCAGCAACGAAATAAAGAACATTGCGTTGTGGTTTGCCATATACATAGATAGGGATGAAATGAAATGCACAGGCTTATCTTAGTCTTCGCTATTCGCACATGCTATCTTAGTACATGTACAGCCCAACTCCTGATCTTCATGTATGATCATAAGGCCTGTCATCTTCGCAAGCCTAGTGTACTAAGCCCATTTACGTAATAACAAAATAAGAAGCAAAGTGGACTTAGCAGCCTTTACTTGCAAAATTTACAGCCTGTGTGACCAAATTCACTTTGTATATTCCTTATGATCCAAATATCTTCTATGTAAACGGAGACGACAGCATGTCCTCGTGATCCAAATAATTGAGCCGCGACACGACAAACTCAACAATGTGGTTGTGCGGCCAGCGCAGACTCAGATCAGCCTGGGCATCCACCCAGTCTGATCAGAGTCTTCGCTGTCCGCATGAAGGTAGCTTAGTGCCTTAGCTACCCTTTAAGCGCTTAGCGAAGATTCTGATCAGACTGGGCGGAAGCCCAGGCTGATCTGAGTCTGCGCTGGGCGCACAACCACATTGTTGGTTTTTTCGCGTCGCGGCTCATATTTTCTTTTCGAATGTACAGGCTTGTGTTTTTCTTCCCAATTTCGAGTGATAAAAAGGCCCAACAATGTGTTATGTCTGAATCCATCAAATACAAAATAGGAAAAAAGCTGATTATTATACAGGGAGAATGCACAGGCTGATCTGATGCTTCACTTTTACACCGATCATCTACACATTGTATAAATAGCATTATTTTAGCATGTATCAAGTATTGCAGTTGCGGCAAAACATCCAATGGGCACAAACCCGCTGAAAGAGCGTATTAATGTCAATGTTGACACGATGTTGCTTTTAGATTAAGAATGCATCACCGTTGATACGACGTTTTTTAACATTGCCCTTGGCAGTTTGCACCCTAAAATTTAAGCGTTCCAATATTCGTGAAATGTTTCATTTTACGAGCCAAGAGATATTCGCGAATATAAGCGTAAATAAATTGTCGCGAGTATTTATATGTAAGGTATGCCCGACTTAGGCACTATGCTGACTTTTATTTTAAGGTTTTGCATACACGGATGATATTACAAGTATATAAACGTAGGAAGCGCAGTCTGCTAAGACCTGGCTTACCTAGTTCGAATCCCGCGGCGGCGGAATTCGTCACACCGTAAACGGCACTTCCTTGCGGGCAGAATATCATTATCTTAATAAACTGCACCATCCTTCTTACTTGATGGTATCAACATAGATCTATACGTCTTTCATACACGACAGTAAATGTGGTGACAAGAGGTACAAGAACAATGCGTTATGCTCAGTGAACTTGAACAAGCGTGCAAAATTTATTCTACCGAATCTTCTAGTGGACTGATCGAATTTGACAGTGATTGCCAGCACATATTTGTTACCGCCCTGACATTTCTTTTGGATCAAGGTATAACAGGCTATGAACTTTATCAGGTTGATAAGAGTCACAATTCAGGTATGTAAGAGAACTATACAATTTACTGTCTATGATCACTCTGTCTTTCCAGTAAGTGTTCACTGCAGTTTTGATCATTTTTTTCCTTTCTGATTTACCCATACGTTCCTCTAGTAATGATATAGGATTTGGTAATCCATATTTATGTAAAATGCGGCGAATTATCACTAGCCAGCTGTAGCTCTGGTTGTTTTTGGTAGTTAACTGACGATAAGCAATTCTCTTCTCACGACTGGTATCATCCTGTCTACAGATGTTATTAAAAAATGTTAAAGCTTTCATATGTATCTGTCCTTCATTTGGTATAAATCCTGTAAGAATATACACCACTGGGTCTTTTTGAAACATAGCTCCAAAGAATGCAGACCTGCAGACTCAGGCATTATTATTTCTAAACCATATGTTAAAATTGGAAGTATATAAATACGAACGAGATGTAAAGAGGTTTCCGGGTCAAGCCCATTTTCACCGTGTAAACCAACTGGTAATAAGCCATATGCAGCACGTTGAGCTTTCGAGATGTTCTGTTTCACAGTCTCATTTTCAGTTTTCTTAATGGTCGAGCTCCTGCAAATACCAAGATGGGATGCTTTGTCAACTATGGGCATGAATTCCTCCCCAATCTTCCATTCGAGAGTATTTATAGAAGTGCGACTTTTTTGTTTAGTCAATTCAGGCTTAATCACGACACTTTTCTGAGGTTGAAGAATGTATCGGTGAAGTCCACTATAATGTTTTGAGGCGTTTACTAGTATCTGTAGGTCGGAGGGCTCATTACTTTGAACAGCGACATCATCACAGCATCTCTGCTTTCTGGAGCTGCAACACATATGTCCCCGATATGACCGCCCACTCCAGACTGGTCCAGACTATGGAACAAATCGTTTGAGTACACTTTGTACAAGTCCGCACTCAATAATCCCCCCTGCTTGACTCCCTGAATAACTTCAAATTTGTCTGACACTTTCCCGTTCCATCTTATAACTGAATAAGAATTCATATGCAAATCATCAATCAGATGCCAAGATGCTGGATTAATTCCATATAAAAATACCTTTCTCATTAAAATTTCTCTGACAACCACATCAAATGCAGATTTTGCGTCTAGAAATGCTATATAAACAGGCTTATTTAAGTCTTTACTTTCTCTATAGAACTCCTCTACAAGAAACGCAGCATTCAACGGTGAAGAATTTTCAGTGAAGCCCCTTTGGAGGGGAGATTGAACTGGTAGTGCGACTTCCTTCAAGTCTTCTCTCAGAACACACTCAATAACCTTTAACAGTATAGGGAGGACAGTAATACCTCTATAATTCTTTGCTTCTTTCCTTTCTCCTTTATTTTTAAATATAGGAGTCAATAATCCAGTTTTAAGTAACTCAGGAATTCTCTGTTGTTGAAAGATCTGATTGATTAGAAACACTAGAAATTCAATAAAGTCACAGCTGGTATATAACAGATTCTCAATTGATAGTCCAAAATAATCTTCAGACTTGCCTTTATTGATCTGACGCAATGCTTTCCTCACTTGAGTAACCGTTACAGTTTTTCTTTCACAATTTGATGAAGACTGCTTAATAAATTCGTAATCGTCTTTACATAACTTAAAAAAGCTTTCATCAAAATCAGGGCTGTCTGATGGAGTGGCCAAATTCTTGAAATGTAAGTGCCATCCATTCAATATGTCCTCTCCTTCAAAGTGTTCATTTCCAACGTTTAAATCACTAATAAGTGAGTTACCTTTTTGTCTTTGTTTCTTTATGAGTTTGTGAAATAGCTTCTTGTCAGATGAGGTTGACTTCTATTATTTTTTATTTCATTTCAAGTTTTCTTCGGGCTATCTCAGACCTTATCGCACTGCGATATAATAAACGAGATTCCTTTTTAGCTACTAACAAAGGATCACTGATATTTCTTGGTTTCCCTGCTTTCTTCCACTCTTTATGTGCCTTTCTGTTCTACTCAATCTCTGTGCAATTTCACCATTCCATACTTTCAATGCTGGTTTATTTTTGCCGTACTTCTTTCTTTGACAGCTACCTTCAGCAGCTTTTCGCAATACAGTCTGTGTTTTGTCGATGGCCATTTCTAAGGTCTCATAGCTCATGTTATGACAATTTAATTCATTCTGGAGTTTTCTTATACCAATATCCACATATCTGGAATACTTTTCCGTATCCATTTTGTCCCAAATTATCTTATTTGACTCAGCATGAGCTTGTTGAGTTGATATAATTGTACTGTCAATACTTATATATGTTTGTAAAACCACAGGATAATGGTCTGAAACACTTGATACCACGTCATTCAGCTTGCTAATATTCTGAACTTGGCTAGTGTTTTTAAACAGAAAATAATCCAGCTCTGAAATTTCTTGTCCATGAACATTTATGAAGGTTGGTCCATTATATTGGGTCCTAAAACCACATTCTATCATAAAATTCCTAAAAGTCACTGATCTATTTGTATTCAGTTCTTTAGAAATATCCTCATTAAAATCGCCGCCGATAAAAATTGTATGACTGTCTTTAAATTTTTCATGAATTTCGAATAGTTGGTCGAAACAATCGTCGAAAGAGTCAAAATTGTCCGGGGTATTTTTCGTAGGACAATATATTGATACTAACAGCACCGGTTCTTCCGTTCTAAGCTCCACACACTGAATTCTGTTCCCTCCATCTGGTACAGTCTTAACTAGCCTATCAACAGACTTCTTCCATAACATGCACACGCCTCCATAACCTCTGGGCATATGTGTTGGAGGTATGGGATTCCCTGTATCGACCGATTTCCCCACACCGGTTAGATCGGAGTGTATCTCTTCCAATAATGACAATTCACAGTCGAACAACCAATGCTCCTGTATCAAGAATATGTCTGCATGACTCATTAGCTCACTGAATGTGGTTCCACATGTTTTAATATTCTTACAGTTAAAAGTTCCTATACGTAGACAATTTTCATCGGTGGGTCCCAATGAGGATAGACCACAGTCGTTGTTATATGCTACCTTGTCGTTGTTCTGTCTGGACGATTCAACAAAAAAGTAGGGGTAACTTGTTTTACTCCAGTGTCGCAACCCTTCTCTGGATTTTCAAACAATTGTTTAAAAAATTCACTAACACATCTTTCAGTTCTTTCAGTGGCGCACGATTTAGTGACATTATCTTTAATTTTCTCTGCACTAACCACATTCTTTCCCACATCAACCTTTTCCCTACTCTGTTCCGTAGCCTTCGATCGTTGAGAGTTCTGATTAAGTATACCTGTGGTTCTCCTATCAAAGGAAATCTGAGAAGGGTGAAGTGTGGGTAATTCTCCCTTATCCTGCTGTTCTTTACCGTAAAACAACGGTCCACCGAGCATATCGTTTATGGAGACATTTTCCTTTATGTCAGCGTTTGTTTGTTGTGACTGGTTCTCCTCAACAATATAGCAATCCTGTTTCTCTTCCTCGCTCTCAGTTTGTGTGGATATGTGTATAGGACGAACATTTGAAACCGGAGCTAAGTCCATTTTCAGATTATCACATGTCATTTGCGAGTTCATCAGTCTCTCAACCCTATCAAATTGAGCTTCGACTTGCATCATACCATGCTTGTAACCCGCTCATGAATCCTATCAATCAGCGCACTCGTCCTGTTATGTGGTTTCCCATTATTTTCCTCATACCGTGCTGGCGAGCTCTGGTTAACATTTCCTAGACCTCTCAACAAATTATTCGATCTTTCAAGCTCGTTGACTTTCATTTCAAGTTTCTGAATGTGAGACTTGAACCAGACTCTCTCACTGTCCATCTCATCAATCATCTTTTCTCTTATCTTTAATTCTTCCTCCTTTTTCCTTATTTTCTGTTCCTTTTGTCGTAAATCTGATTGTTTTATCTCCTTCTCTTTCGCCTTTTGAATGGCGCCTTTTTGAGTTGTACTCAAATCCGTAGTCTGAGCTGAGGGGCACTGTTCTGATTCGTCATTGGCTTCCTTCAGAGGACGTTCGTTCTGACCTTGTACCGTCCCTTGTACCGTCTTGTCCTTAACGCCATTCATAGTCAACTGTGCTTGATCCTCCATATTATTAAAATCTTCTTATATAACCAGAGTCTCATGTACAGTACCGTATGACTGTCTATTAATATCACTATTATCAATCTCATCCAACGTATCAGGGTCATTCTGCTCATTTATGCCTATACAACCAAAACAAGTGTGATCACCATCTTCACTTACCACCACACATTGTTCGTGGGATTCAATATCACATTGATTACAGCTTACTGTCAAACCTTCTAACATTTTATCACATACCGGACAATGTACATTTACTTCTTCAGATAAAATCCTTTGTGGAGATGAGTAATGAGGTTTCTTTGGTAATGCGATCTGGTTATTATGGTTCACAATGCTAACATTATCCAGTTCACCTCTTACATCTGTTACCTGCTAAACATGAGTTCTGTCTTGATCATTTACTTTACACATTCTGCAGCAAAAAGTAACCTGAGTTGCTTCTTTCTCTCTATATTCAATTTCATCCTTTGTTAGTCTTTCACAATGATAATGGGTCCAATGTCCCCCTATATCACAGTATATAGCTTTAGATTTCACAGGTCTTTTACACCTTATGCAGCATTCTTTCTTATCTGGGGAACTCAATGCTTTCAAGTTTAATTGACTACTGGTGCCTTTGTTTGTTGTACCTGAACCTGATAATAACTGATTTAATTGCGTTTCAAGAATCTGATTCAACTTTTTAAGATCAACTGATTTTCCATTCAATATAACCTTGTTCAGTAGTTCATGTATGGTAGGAAGGTCTGACTCCATAAATTTATTTACTCTTTTACCATTTACGAGAAAACTGCATTTAGTAAAATAAACACATAGTGTGTATGCATGCCCGTTTTCATCACTGATCCTGATAATAAGAGCAACAGTCCTATCTTTCTGGTCAACGTCTCTATCAATGTGTACCGTGCCCCTTTCTGTGGGGTAATTTTCATAAAAGTGTTCCAGTGCTCTTTTAATTAATTCAAAAGATACCGCATCCGCAATGCCCCTGATACCACCATCGGTTTGTGGAACCGTTTGAGCAATTTTGGTAGAGGGCCTCCTAAGGAATATTTCTGTGAAAATATTTCAAAATCTGCCCAGTAGTTTTTGAGGAGAAGTCGTTTAAAGGTTTTTCTATTTTTAGCTCTGGCGGCCATATTGTTCAGCAGAGCGGAACCGTTTGAGCAATTTTGGTAGAGGGTCTCCTAAGGAACATTTCTGTGAAATTATTTCAAAATCGGCCCACCAGTTTTGGAGGAGAAGTCGTTTAAAGGTTTTTCTATTTTTAGCTCTGGCGGCCATATTGTTCAGCGGAGCGGAATCATTTGAGCAATTTTGGTAGAGAGTCCCCAAAGGAACATTTCTGTGAAATAATTTCAAAATCCGATCAGCAGTTTTGGAGAAGAAGTCGTTTAAAGCAAAAGTTGACGCCGGACGACGGACGACGGACAAAGACCGATCACAATACCTCACCTTGAGCACTTCGTGCTCAGGTGAGCTAAAAATGTGAATATCTCGTTGAAAAATTGGATTTGGTCTCCTTTCATAATCCGATTCGCTCATATCTGTTCATTATATCAGAGGACTGTTCTGTGGTGGAAAAAAAAGCAGAATTAGTTCTCAGCTATATAGGGGCTGGGAAATACTCAACAAAACCACCGCAACCCGGAAGGGAGCAGCCATTGTATCTATCTTCCGTTACGTCTTAACCCCCGAGGGGGACAACAGACGGGTTCCGGCGAACCAAGTGCTGAAGGGGGTTAGCTGGAACAAATGTATAGGAAAGTGTGTGAAATGAGTTTGTACAGTGCGATAAAGAGTGTTAGTATAGTTAAAAGATAAAAACAGAAATTGGTGTTTAGGGAGAGACATGGATTACCTGGCAGACAGCACTGCTGAACTGCACCAAGGTAGGAGGGACCGGTATGTAGGGTGGGAGGGCATTCCAATGGATGATAGTCCTAGGGAAGAATGTGAACCTGTAGTAGTCTTTATAAGTTGGGATTTGTCGATATGAAAGTGGATGAATATGTCTTGACTGTCTAGTGTTGCGAAGAAGGTACTCAGATGCAGGAATGGCAACAAGGTCATATGTGACCTTGTACATCATTATAAGACGGCAATCTATACGTCGTTGGTCTAGGGGGCGCCAGTTTAGGTCCTTCAACATAGCAGTGACGCTGGATGTGTAGTTATAATCTCTTGTTGCCCACCTGGCAGCCCTTCTTTGGACCGCTTCCACTTTATGTATATCAGTGGCAGTGTGGGGGGACCATACTGTTGAAGCGTACTCCAACTGGGGCCTTACTAGTGTTTTGTAGGCTACTGATTTCAGGTCCTTATTATGGACCCGAATGTTTCTTTTCAGAAATCCAAGAGTCTGGTTAGCGCTCTTGGTTACATTATCAATATGGGTACTCCAAGTTAGGTCATCCGAGATGGTGACCCCTAGATATTTTGCAGATGAAACACTATCCAGCTCAATATCATGTAAGAAGTATTTAGTCTGAATGGGGTTTTTAAGACGAGTGACATGAAGGACCTGACATTTAGAGGGGTTAAAGTTCATATCCCACATCTTTTCCCATTGTTCTAGGCTGAGTAGGTCCTTTTGGAGGACCTTGCCTTCGGACGATGAGCTAAGAGCAAGGTACATTGCAGTATCATCTGCAAAGAGCCTTACTCTTGATTTGACCTGCTCTGGTAGGTCATTGATGTATGCAAGGAAGAGAATTGGTCCGAGAACTGAGCCCTGCGGGACGCCAGAGGAGACTGGGATAAGGTTTGAATTTAGTCCATTAATTACTACAGCCTGTTTCCTATTATCTAAAAAGTCCTTAATCCATTGTAAGCTGGCTCCTCTGATACCATAGTGATGCAGTTTTTGAAGAAGTTTTTCATGGGCAACTTTGGCAAAAGCCTTACTAAAATCCAATAAAATCAAATCAGTCTGTTTGCCCATCTGCATAGTTTTAGCCAGTTCATCAATCAGCATGATAAGCTGCGTCTCGCAGGATCTCTTTTCTCGGAACCCATGCTGCAGTTCATAGAGAATGTTCAGTTCAGTAAAGTGTTTAGAAAGGCTAGATGCAACAATGTGCTCTAGTACCTTACAGAGGACACAGGTCAAAGATATGGGCCTATAGTTAGCGGGGTCGGCTTTGTCCCCTTTCTTGAAAATAGGGGACACATTTGCCTCTTTCCAAATATCCGGTAGTTTTCCAGTATCTAAGGATCTATGGAAAATCAGCTGCAGGATGGGAGAGAGCTCTTTGTGTGATGATTGTAGTACAATGGGTTTCAATTTGTCTGGTCCTGCAGCCTTGTGTGGGTTCAAGCCTGTGAGGAGCTTGTCAATGCCTTCAGCTGAAATGCTTATGTCTGGCATTTTGGGGTAGGGACTGGGCTGGAAGGGGAGTTCAACACCGGAATCGTGCAAGTCCTGCAATGACTTTTGGGCCAGGGACTTAAGACTTACTGGGGTCTTGGGGCTAAACACTGACTGAAACTGATCATTTAGAGTATTGGCTTTATCTATTTCAGAAGAATAAGTCTGTCCGTCCCTTCTCAGGGAAGCAATGCCAGTAGAATCCTGTTTGGAGTGCTTGAGCAGAGAGTAGAGTTTCTTTGTTTTGACCTTAGGGGGTTCTTCCATATTTTTGTACTGTACTGTAGATATATGTTCTGCCACTTGAGGCACACCTCCCTTGGGGAGTCAGGAAATCTTCTTAAAGCAGTTTAGTATTGCAGTCGTTCAGGACGTATATACACGGGACTAAAATGATGAAGGCTCCATCACCCTATTTACATTCTAAGAGTAAACCTGGATAAAACTGGATAAAAAAGGTTGATCTCGAGGTTTGTGTGTAAAGCAGCTCATCTCTTCCTTTTAGGGATTATTGATAGTCTTTGGTAGCGATCAATATGTAGGGCATGGCACAGACTGACTGCTTGCCTTTCCAGAGCTCTTAACCGGTTACCATAGTCGTTAACAGTTCAGGTATAGGAACAGCCATAGTAGAATAGCTCAATTTGATTCATCATAAAACTTCGCAGTCCATTAGACTCCAGATGCAGCTGGAACCATTTAACATTAGGGGATTGCTACTCGCCCTTTCTTAATTACTTATTTTCTCTGACTGTGTTGTTATGACCTGTTATTCTGATAACCTTAACACACTTATAAGTTTTGTTACACAGAGTTTGTTAGAGATAGAGAAAGGATTTCAGGGTAATTGATGATTGATTATTTAAAATAATATGGATACTAAATGTTTAAAGGATAACCAACACGTATCTTGACACGCCCATGCAAAATTTGAACCTTTTTATGGTTCTTAAAATGGCATTTTTCGGAGGAAAAATTGTCATATTTTTCTTATTTGTAGTCCAAGCATTGATTTTTGCGGCCCGTTAGACCCGCCTCCTTGAGACGTTGTGCGCTAATGTGCTGCAAAAAATTACAGTTGAAGTTTAAAGGTAGGTTCCTGTACTTTGAAATGCGTCAGAATTTTGATGATCTTTCATCCAAGTTGTCGGAAAGCACTTATAAAAGGGAATGAATAAGTTTCACTGAAAAGTGTAAATCACAAAAATATTAGAAAAGTTGTTTTGCAAGGGAATTCCTAACTCTGCTTCGCACACCAGTTAGCGCTATTTCTAGTTCGCGCCAAAATAGATAACGCAGCTGAGGTCATGTTGCATTGCATTTTGGGATAGATTTAACCCATCCACCATGCCAGGACCTCTAGGAGAGCTCACGACAAGGGAAAATTGACCTTTGGAGAATGGCATCAGAAATTGCGCACTTATATAGACATAATAAACATAGTTATTTTTAGAACTGGAATTCCAACGAAAGAAAATAAACCAAAAGGGAAAGCGACTATTTTCTTCAACATCTGACGAGTTTCTCAGTAGCAACAAATTCAGAAAAATAAGAGAATTCAATACTGCTCAGAAAAAGATGAAATTATTTTGTGGACATAATTGTTATCGCTAGTACAGGAACCTACCTTTAAATGAGAAAATTAAGGTATACAACTGTAAAACTCCACTTTTTCCAGAAAAATAGATGCGTTTACAGGGTAGCTACCTACATGGGCGTGTTAACGTAATCATTGGGGAGCTGTTTTGCTATATATTTCCTATTTATTGATATCTATAATTCAAATTATGGATATCCATTATTCGAATAATCGATATCCATAAATCAGGGTGAATATTGGATATCCTTAATTCGAGTTATAGATATCTATAAATCGAATTATGGATATCCATAAATCGAATTATGGATATCCATAAATCATGTCGAATTATGAATACCTATAATTCGAATTATGGATATAGATAACTCGATTTATGGATATCCATAATTCAATTTGTTGTTACCTTTAATTCAAGATGGTTTATGGATATCCAATATTGGAATGATAGATATCCATAATTCGAATGTAGGGTGCTGTTTACTGTATAAAAAATTATTCCTTATTTATTGATATCCATAATTCGAATTTTCAAATTATTGATATCCATAAATCAGGGTGACTATTGGATATCCATAATTTGAATTATAGATATCTATAAATCAAAATATGGATATCCATAAATCGCAGTATTGATATCCATAAATCATGAATTATAGATATCCATAATTTGATTTATGGATATTCATAATTCAAATTATGGACATCCGCGTATCTTTTCAGCTGCATTTTCCCTTAAGTCATTTTCTATTTCAACATGTTTAAAAAGGTTTTTTTTAATAAAGTCTGCTTATTTACAGTTTTCAATATCCGTCTTGTACATCAGCATGTGTGTGCAGGCTGATCTACAGAGACACAGCTGACATACTGGCTGATCAGGTGTCTAGTAA
The DNA here is from genome assembly GCA_963989385.1 of Ctena decussata. Taxonomy (NCBI): domain Eukaryota; kingdom Metazoa; phylum Mollusca; class Bivalvia; order Lucinida; family Lucinidae; genus Ctena; species Ctena decussata. Next base: position 77,523,134 of record OZ022498.1, on the reverse strand, counting down.
TTAAGTCAATTGGTATTAAAGTTTTACAGCCATATGACAAATGAATATAACAATATTAATGAATAATATTTTCCCCTTTTTATCAACCTAAACTAGCACCTCTTTCACTGTTCTGATTGTGCAGACATTATCTACAGGTTACTAGATTGTGTATTTGTGGTCAGCGAATGATTACGACCCTGGTGGTTTTATTGCCACTTCAGAACTATTATCACCCCATGGGGTAATTAGAGCCAAATAGCTTCTTCCACAGCAAAAGTATGGCTGTTCCTATACCTGAGTTGTACAGTCCACCACTGCACTACAGTCTAGGATTAGCTGAATGGTTGTGAAATCACTGCTTTGGCCATAGCCCAGGTTCTCTACCCGGTATACGACGAAACATAGAAAGACAAAAGAGAGAAGCGACACTTCATAGATAAGTCAAAACATAGACGGGAAATTTAATAGATCGACGAATAATAGAACGACCAATGATAGAACAATAAGTGTGAAAACGATAATCACTTGACCGCTCGGCAATGCTTTGCGTCATTGAACATTCGCTCATTTCAATGAAAACGTTTAAGATCAAAGGGTTTTGATATACCTCGCCATTTTTTAAACATTTTTCTCTACCAAGGCACTGAACCTGTCGAGCATAGGTCGCCTGGTTGATGATAAGGCCTCACACTCCAATAGGAAATGCTGTACTGTTTCATCACCCTCATGGCATAAGAGACACTCTGGATTTATCTCAGCTTGGTTAAATGCAGCTCTGTTGGTTTGTAGAATGAAGGTTCCAGTAGCAAGTTTAAGCTTAGTCCTAAGACGCCCCACGTCACGCACATTCATATTTGCTAGTGTCGTGTTTGAACCTACACGGCAGAAGTATGTAACCAAACCGCGCCGCTGCAGACTGAGCTTTCGCTATAGGGGCGCCTTAAGGTGGTGATTTGTGGTATATACAAAAATCTCAATAAAACCATAAAAAATTATCGTATCTCCCTGAAAGTTACCAGACTTCTTATTTTTGTTGTTCTCTACAGTTTAGAATACAAAATAGAGGGACATGCTGTTTAGAAAAGTGTTTTTATATGAAAAGATCAAAGGGTTATTTTGTGCGAATAAATCTAAAGAATGACCATCATTATTGAAAACGTAACTAGGTCTGAACTTAAATTAATCCATTAAAAAGAGCGTCCTAGCAATTAATTGTTCCAACTCTTTCTCAAATTGTAAGGTAGGCCAGATAAAAACAGTAGCTTTTTCTCAAATGTCTGACCATGTATATAAGTGCATGTATAGTGATTGCATTCATTAATACAGGTAGGTCAGTTAGGTACTCGGACAAAACGGACCATGGACAAAACGGACCAGACAAAACGGACCACGGTAAGGACAAAACGGACCACGTTTCAGGACAAAACGGACCATGTTTCAGGACCTGACGGACCACGCTAGAAGACAAACCAGACCATTATTTGGTGCCAATTAAAAGATGAAACAGTATATAATTACCAAAGACAATCATGTTAAATGGTCAATTATTTGACCACTGTTCATGATCTCAAGTATCTTTGATTGTCGCAACTATATAATTAATTTTAATACGCTGAAAAAGGACATACTTTTTTATCTTCTAAGAATGCTAATTGCTTTATTAGTGTTGCAACCGAAATTAAACATACTTTCTCAAAGTTAACGCCTTAACGGAAGGTCTGAAGTGGTCCGTTTTGTCCTGAAACATGGTCCGTTTTGTCCTGAACGTGGTCCGTTTTGTCCTGAACGTGGTCCGTTTTGTCCCAAGTGTGGTCCGTTTTGTCCGTGGTCCGTTTTATCCGTGGTCCGTTATGTCCCTAATTCGTCAGTTATACCTATATCATACTCACAGTATAAATATTACATTACAATGACCAAACCAGGCGTGTTATTGTAATTATTCAACCTCGAAAATCATGAAAATAGACTCTACTGTGTATTTTAAGACAAATAATTTGGACACAGGCCACACCTTTTTTATGCCCCCGTGACGATAGTCAGGGGGCATTCAGATTTGCTCCTGTCTGTCCGTCCGTCCGTCAGTCTGTCCGTCCGTTCGTCACACTTTACGGTATAGAGTTTGTGTAATCAACTACTCCCACAGTTTTCAATGGATCTTTTTCAAACTTCACATACATGTTGTGGACATATTGAAGATGTGCATGTGGGTTTTTGTTGAAGCTAGAATTAATTTTGACAGAATTATGGCCTTTTTAACTTAGTCATTTTAGGCAAATTTTTGCATTGTAGGGTATGCAGTTTGTGTAATCAACTCCTCCCACAGTTTTCAATGGATCTTTTTAAAACCTTGCATACATGTTGGGGACATATTGAAGATGTGCATGTGGGTTTTTGTTGGAGCTAGAATTAATTTTGACAGAATTACGGCCTTTTGAACTTAGTCATTTTAGGCAATTTTTTGCATTGTAGGGTGTGTAGTTTGTGTAATCAACTCCTCCCTAGTTTGTGTAATCAACTCCTCCCACAGTTTTCAATGGATCTTTTTCAAACTTCACATACATGTTGTGGACATATTGAAGATGTGCATGTGGGTTTTTGTTGGAGCTAGAATTAATTTTGACAGAATTACAGCCTTTTGAACTTAGTCATTTTAGGCAAATTTTTGCATTGTAGGGTGTGTAGTTTGTGTAATCAACTCCTCCCACAGTTTTCAATGGATCTTTTTCAAACCTCGCATACATGTTGTGGACATATTGAAGATGTGCATGTGGATTTTTGTTGGAACTAGCGTTGATTTTGACAGAATTACGGTCTTTTGAACTTAGTCATTTTAGGCAAATTTTTACATTTGTAGGGTGAGGAGTTTGTGTAATCAACTCCTCCCTCAGTTTTCAATCGATCTTTTCAAAAATTTGCATACATGTTATCGACGTATTGGAGATGTGCATGTGGGTTTTTGTTGATGCTAGAATTGATTTTGACAGAATTATAGCCTTTTGAACTTAGTCATTTTAGGCATATGTTTGCATTGTAGGGTAAGTTCTTTGTGTAATCAACTCCTCCCACAATTTTCATTGGCTGTTTTTCAGTCATTGGAGACTTGTTGTGGACACAGTGAAGATGTGCATGTTGGTTATGATAGGAAAAAAATAATTCTGAAGATATTATGGCCTTTTAAACTTAGTCATTTTGGGCTGCATTTTGCATTATAGGGTATAAAGTTTGTGAAATGTTTTCAGTGGATTCTTTGTAAATAGCATTTGTGCTTGAAAGGTGCTTTAGGGATGTACACATGTCCTGTGACAGGCGCTGCACGGGGGCATCATTAGTGTCTTACAGACACAATTTTCTAGTTTTTATCTGCGCAGCCTGACAACGCACAGCAAAAATGGAAAAAATAATTGCTAGCACGCTCTTCATAATACATTAATTTAAATTCAGACCTAGTTACATTTTCAATAATGATGGTCATTTTTTAGATTTATACGCACAAAATTACCCTTTGATCTTTCCTTATATAAATCCCTTTTAACATCAATAAGTCCTGCATTTGGGGATTCTGAATTGTGAGAAACAACTTAAAGAAGGCATCTGCTAAGTTTTGGGAAGATCTGTTGTATTTTCAGCATTTTATGCAGATTTTTGTCTTTGCCCCAAATCAGTGATAATCACCACCTTAATGGTCGTATTTTTTTTTTTTTTTTTTTTTTTTTTTGTTTCTTTGCTCAGTTCGTATCAGAATTACCTTGCATAAAGCTGTTTTAAATTTAATTACATGGGCTGTACAAGATGGCCCGCAAAACTTAGAAATGACAATTAATATCTCAAGAACCCCTGAACAGATTTTGATCGAATCTGTACCAGAATGATCCTTAAAATGCTCTCTTTTAAATGCATGCGATGGATTATTCACGAAATTATTTGAGAGATCGTGTGTTTACCTAAGAGGCCGAGGCCGTATTTGATAACCTAGTTCAGCATATGCGAAATGTGCATGTCACGACCAACATGGGGACATGAGGTAGTAGGATTTGCGCTTTGCTTTAAAACCAGAAGAAAAGAAAAGAAATTTATGTTTATTTTCTGGCCAAACTATGCATGTCCCGTTCAAGACTGTCCATTGACGCAGTTGGCATAATGCTTTAGGCTACGGCTAATTCGATTGATTTGAAGATCCCCAGCCGGTTCTTCGGCGATTATCTCCTCAGCTTGGGGTGTTAGTTTGCTTAAGATGACTTTCAGTCTGACTTTACACGGATAACTGATGAGGCTGATGGTTCTACATAGTTCTGGGAGAGCTGTAGGTTTCCCTTTTTAGGGAAGGTAATAATCAGCGACTGAGTCCATGGGGTCGGCTAGTCTCCTTTTCTACATATCTTATTTATTCATGCTATTTTCAGCACTTTGAACACACCTATCTAGAATGTCTGCAAAGGCGTATGACAGTATTTAAAGAAAGAAAGAAGAAAAAAGAAAGAAAGAAAGACAGATTTTATTACGAATCTTTGTTGTAACATCAAATCAAGGTCTCCCTGTCTGCTCGACCAAGTCCTGCGGGTATATTGTCAACTCCAGCAGACTTCCCTAAACCACCCCCATATTGCTGGAAATTGGAATCTGAACTCTTAACATAGAATTTGTGCCATACTTGATGAATAAGAGGTGGTATATACTAGTCTAGACTGAAACTAGAACTGTGTATACGCTTATTATAAACATTTTACGCGGCTAAGCCCAAATAAACATTCAGCTTGAGAACAAGCTGTAGAGCCTCTAAAAGGAGCCCTCAACAGCAACAACAAATGTTAGTGGCCCGTACGTGTACAGGTTGATTTGAGGCTACACTGACCCATACGCCTCGCCACTGCCCTTTAATATATACACGATAGTCATGCGAATAGCTGTTGAAACCGAAAGTAAAATCCTGGGTATTTATAATGTATTTTGCAACTTTTTAGGCGTAGTCTTAGAGTAAACAAGGTATTATTCGAGAGGCGAACGAAAACTTATTCAAACACTTTCATTGTAAACAGAAATCAGCTACAGATTTGCATTAAGTGGTTGAAGAAGGTGCACAAGAGTGACAGGGAAACGTCTACTTTCATTTTCCATATAGCCAATATACCGAGTATCAGAGTATTACTTATTAATAAACTTGCGATGTCTGGCATATTATTCCAGTAATATGAGATTATAGTTAAAGTATGCTTTCTATATTTATACCCTTTCAGGGCTAATAATCCTGGTTACTAGCTGTAACATGGTTATATTGATACCTTTTCAGAAGGATACACAGGACACCTGATAGAGGTCTACTGTTAGGATCTACTTCCAATGCTCTCAAGAGCATTTTTGGCAAGAATCAAACTTTAGCAGTAAGATCTACCTAGTAAGTTCTGGGCAAACCTGGTGACCAAAGATTTTCATTAATCTTGCTATGGAATAAAACAAGACACTAAATTCCTAGTCATGATTGTTTTCTATATTTTACTGATATTTAAATTTCCTTGAATTGTACATTATAAATTTACATAAAAAGTAACAGGATTGTATAAATTCAAAGCCTGTCAAATGAATGAAAATATGATTAGATCAAATAAACAGAGGATATTGAAAGAGTGGGCATTTAATATGAAATTCATGAATGGAGGCCGAGGCGACAGAGTCAGTGCATTGTGTGATTTTTAACTGCAACTGAAATGTATTTTTTTTCTATAGTGTAGCCAACCAGATAATGCTTTTCATGAACAATCAAAAATGTTTGTAATCGTTTGGCAGTACCATAGAAATTCTAAGTATTGGGACAGACAAGACTGATTCAACAGTGCAGACTCAGATCAGACTGCTCTTAAAATGAGTCTGATCGGGATAGATCAGACTGCAATTAAAAGGAGAGTCTGATCTGGATATACACTGTTTGTCATTCCATCTGCATTGTGTAGATGCATTGACAAACAAACTAATCAGTTTTTAAAAGTATTACGATAACTGAGCCATGACATGACAAAACTAACAATGTGGTTGTGCGCCCTGCGCAGACTCAGATCAACCTGAGCGTCCGCCAAATTTGATCAGACCCTTTGTTACATGCTAAAAGGGTAGCTAAGGGTCTAAGCTACCTCCATGGGGACAGCGAAGACTCTGATCAGACTGGGCAGATGTCCAGGCTGATCTGAGACTTTTTGGGCGCACAACCACATTGTTGGTTTTGTCGTGTCACGGCTCAATTATTTTTGATGTCTCAGAAGGTTTAGATCCATAAAGTATTATCGTATTTGGCTTGTATACAAAGGGTGTTTGAAAAGTTTTGCAAATGGCCTCATAACTTTGTTTATGGGCATGCTGGGCATATTCTGAAAGCACTACTTTTGGTCTTTACAATGATACCAAACATTTTACAAAAAGCACTGTTTCTTGCTGACTTACAATGTTTTTATTAGGCCCCAGTCATAGCAGTGGGCTAATTTTACATCGTATTGTCCTCCATGTAAAATCTTTTCAGTGTTAGGCCCTCAATTCAAATATGGTTATAAATACAAAATATTTCTTTGTCAACTGCATGTCTATCATCGCCTACATTATCCATACAAAAGTTATAAGGGTGGCAACCGTTATCAAGTCATTCCTTGCAAAGCAGTGCAAAGTTCTTATGACGCTGTTAAAATCGACCTCAACGTCATATTTATACCCCGCCACACTGTAGTGGTGGGGTATTATGATATACCTTTCGGTGTCTGTCCGTCCGTCCGTCACCTACCAGAGGTACACTGTGGACTGCACCCCGGAATTGGCACTATGGGCTGCAAATTGCTAGGGGTGTAACAATACATCGGACTATCGATATATCGCAATAGTAACATTGGCAATAGTCACTATCGATAGGGAAAGCTGCAATGTCAATACTATCGGCAATAGTGTTTCCAATATCGCAATAGTTTCAATAGTTTCTAGACATGCATCTTTTTCTTGAAAGAAGTCTTTAGCTAAAAGAATAATAGAAATGCATGTGGATTCCAAAGAAGGAAAAATAACATTTTCTTTTATTTTGTAGCCAAGGTGTGCATGTTGTGATACAACAGTCATTAAACAATGCTTTTCAGCCGAAAGTTTGTGAACATACCAGAGTTTTATACAGAAAAGCTCAGTTTCTGGATAAAAGATCTGTCCCCAATAGTTATCGCAATGCATTGCAATAGCAACCTGCAATAGTAATAGTATCGCAATGGTACTTCTTGCAATGTCAATACTATCGCAATAGTCATTTATGGACTATCGTTACATCCCTACAAATTGCACCCCAGAGCGTCTTTTGCAACCCACAATGTTTTTTGGGTAGTGTCCATTTGTTGAAAACTTACACCCCCTATATAGTTATAATTCAGGTGTGTAGAAATAAGCTTTGTGAAGTACCTTTAACGTGGATTAAACCTTCATGATTTATAAGTTTTGTCCAAAGGGGGGAGAACAATGTGGGATGCACCCCATAAAATTTATCGGACGGGCATGTCCAACAATGGACAAATGAGTCTGTACACATTCTGGGTTGTACCCCCAATATTTGAAATTTAGTCATTTTAGCTTATTTGTAAGCAAATGAAATACATTCATCATGGGGTGCATCCCACAATGCAGAAACACCCCACAAGGCACCATATTTTATACAAAACACCCCACAATGTAGGTCTGGTAAGAGCGACGTCCGTCCCTCCATCCATGCTCACCATTTCCGATTGATAACTGCAGTATTTATTCATGGAATTTTTTCAAATTTCGCATACATATTGTTATCGTCGATTAGTGGTATGGGATTGTTAATTGGCAAAATCCGTCCATTTTTAACAGAGTTACTGCCCTTGTTCGTATTGGAAAAATGGTTTCTGGCCTGTTATTCCTTTACCGTTTATGAATTCTGAATGAAACTTCATAGATTAGATATGTTGAACATCAAAGGTTACATATTGTGACCAAGAGCTGTCACTCTGACCTTCCAGTTCGTGGTTATCGGCCCTGATAGGTCTGAAAAATAGTTTCTGACCTGTAGTTCCTGTACTATAAGGAATATTTGAATGAAACTTCACAGATATGTTGAACATCAATGGTTACGAATTGTGACTAAGGGCTGTCACTCTGACCTTTCCAGTTCGTGAGTTATCCACCCTTGATAGGTCTGAAAAATAGTTTTTGACCTGTAGTTCTTTTACTATTCATGATATTTGAATGAAACTTCACAGATATGTTGAACATTGAAGGTTACATATTGTTACCCAGGGCCATCACTCTGACCTTTCCAATTCGTGAGTTATCTGCCCTTGATACATCTGAAAAATAGTGTCTGACCTGTAGTTCCTTTACTATAAGGGACCGACCATTTGATATTCTGGGGGGGGGGGGGGGGGGCCTGGTATAATTATCAAAAAAATTCCCTGTCTTTGGATATGCAAGAAAAAAATAACCTGGCTCATAAGGGGGTTCAAAAAAATAATCGCTGCGCCCCCCAGACCCCCATATTTATAGTAATATTTTAATATTATCTACAATTAGTTTACACCAGTGGGCCCGCATGTGCATACATTTACAAAAACATCCTATACAACATTCACATACATGTATTATTATTGATCTGCCACATTACTAAGTAAATGTTTCCACTAAAACTAAATTGCAAAAGAGTCACTAGCTTATCGGAGACAAAACCATTATGGCAAAATAAACACTCTAAAAGGCAAAAGTCCTAATATAAAAACCCTTATTTTTATCATCATTCCTAGTTTTTCTCTATTGTTTCCAGTCTTAAAATTGCCATTGAAATTGGGAAATTGCTTTAGCTTCTGGGGGGCGTTGCCCCCCCCCCCCGACCCCCCTTTGTTAATTTCTTAGCACATAACTTTCAGCCATTTTATTAATTGCCATTCATGTATAATGTGACTATCATGTAAGTAATGTGACTGTATCATGTAAGTATTTATCAAACTTTCTAAAATACGAATAAAGCATGTTAGGGCATATATTGGGATAGAAAAAACAAACTTAAATTCCTAATGTTAGCCCTAAAACTTTGCCAAAATAGCCCCAAATTTTGGCCAAAATATCTCTAATTTAAGGCCTAATTTTTTGCCAAACTCATACAGGGATGTTTGTATCTGTACCTTAGATGAAAAGAGTAACATGCTCCAGGCACTGGTTTGCAAAAGCAAGCTAAGCCATGCCCTTGGCCTGGTTAAAGACAGCACCATGTTCTTTTTGTGAGAAAAAAAGGTGTAAAAAATACTGATGTGGGTAAAATAAAAGGATATCAAGGTCAAGTAAACAAGGATCTGATATTTCAGGTATAAAATTAAAAAAAAAATAACCTGTTTGAGTTAGTTTGTAAAAAAAAATAAATTAGCTCCCACAAGGTGAAAAAAAAGAAATTGTTTCCAGAGGTCAGTGAAATAAAATGTCATGTCTCTATCGCCCAGCGAAATTAAGGTCCTATTTAAACTTTAACTACCTGGGGAATTAAAACTCGAGTCCATTTTCAATTTCATATTTCTGGTTTATTTTCTACTCATCCTTTAACTCAATTGATTCAGTTCATTCCCACCTGGCAGTCCACATAAAACACTTAAAACTTAATTCTCTGTTGACTACATTTTGACTGTTTTGTTTAAGCACAAGGTAAACTAATTTTTCAAACAATTTAATAAACTCTAAGACTTTTAAAATTTCAACCCTTCATTCTCACTTCCAGAAACTAACTCTCTCCTTCTGTCCGATTCTTCCTTCACTCCCATGATCTATCCAGCCTCTTGTCCAATCAGCTCGCTCTCTAACCACCACATGACTAATTAACCTGTTCACACCTTTATGTCATTCTATCCTGATTGGTCACTTTCTACACAAGGTCCTTATCTCTCTGTCACTCATCTCAGAACTGCACCCTCAGAGATCAAAAGAAATTAGCAAGTACTTGGAGATAATTCTGCTACTGAGTCTGCAGGACTACCCACTGAAAATAGTTCCAGCTGATTACCCTAATGATCACTTAATGCTTTATTAATAATTCAGGTTAATCAAACATCTTGTCCCTTTCCTAATGACATATACCATATATACATTTCTCAAAACTTGGTAAGGCTGTAGTTCAAATTCTCAAATATAACTAGGTTCAAATAATATTAAATTCAAAAATCAAAATATTAAAATTAAATTTCAAGACAGCAATTAAAGTAATTAGTACTTTAATTGCCCTTGTGATATATGCCCTTCCTCCAACTAAATTTGCTCCTGCAAATTGTATTAAAGTTCTACAACTTATATTTACAACTTCTACCTAAACAATTCCAATTACTTTATAACTGGCCGCATAAGACAGTCCAAATTATGAAAGTAATTAGTTCTGTTTAGCCACTGGGGTATATATCTGACAATTCAACGAACATACATGTAGCATAATATGATAGATACTTATTAACCAATTTCTGCCAGGTGGGATAAAGAAATAAATTTGCATGCAACAAAATACAATTTGATAAAACAATCAAACATCCAAAATCACTGATAAATAAAGCTTATGAAATAAATTCAAGTTAATGTTAAGATCAAGTTCTTACTCTATTCAGTTTTGTCTGTTTACTGGAATAGTCTTTAGTTTTACTTTCATAGCAAATTATTACTGACTGCCAATTATTACTTCACTGTCAAGTCACTTGATTTCATTTTCTGACATAAATTCAAAAATAATTGTCTTTAGAGTTCATTCTCTATTAAGTTTGTTTACTGATACTGAAACAGTCTTCTGCCATTGACTCCTGAAATGTTAATGTCACATCATATTACAATTATACACAGCTACACTTTTCAAGTCACCTTTCCAAATTCACAATTTTGTTTCACATAACTTTATAACACAATTCACATATATATCTGCAAGTGTGAACTTCAATTCGAGAAACTCAGGTACCAGAATATGTTTTGCCACAGTTATATAACATGTCACCAACCATACTTCTATTCTGCTGTGACACACCTACCCGGGTTATAACCTTGATTATTCTTTATTTGTCAAATATATTTATAATGACAGAATGATCAGTCTTAAGTCAAAAGTTTAAACAATTCTTCACTGTATTTTATCCAACATAACAGAATATGAAAGATACAGTATTTAAACTTTTTCAGTTAATACCCTTATGACTTGAGTTCCACCTAAAATCATGTATTAACAGGGCTAGTTCTATATAATTCATTTACTCCTCTGTTATTGGTCCAGACTCATAATTTTATATGTCAAATTCTAATTAACAGAATGACTAAAATTTATGGTCTTGTACTCAGTATTCATACGACACCTACTTAACAGCATTCATATGATACCTACTAAGAATATATGATACTTCCTCACAGAATTCATATGCTTTTTCTGGTGTTAATACTTCTACCTTTACAAACCACCACACCGAACTATATTGCCACTGTTGCACACACCTGATCAATAGGTTTTACATATGCATAAATTTTGTATATTAAATTCATAATTTCAAGTTAGGTCAAGGTCAAGATTGCCATGCTTAGTATTTCCCAACCCCCATTTAATACTTCTGACCTTTACCAATTGGGTTTAATTTAGAATTTACCATACTAAGGGAAAACTTTCTTCTGTCCTAACTTTGAAATTAGCTATCATTACATACAGGTTTATGCGTAATGGAACTAAGTCATGACTATAATTGTATGTGACTTGTGTGTGCTTACCAGCTTATCCCCTTGTTTTCATGTATGGGCCTTTATATTCATTTGGAGTTTGCTTCTCTCTTTTTTTTTTTTTTTTTTTTTTTTTTTTTTGAGCACATGAGTTTCCCCTACTGATATTTTTTTTTTTTATACAGATGCTTTATCATGGGCTGCCTCCATCAGTCCCACTCTTAAGCAACTGTTTCACATTTACTGCTTTGCAGGTGGCCTCTTGCGCACCTTACCTGAGTAAGTGTATTTGATATGATAGTCCTTTCTCATATCTTCAGGTAACTTCGTGTCATATGTGTATGTGGTTTGTGATTTATTGTTTGATGTATCTCTATAACGAACCTTGTATAGCATCCTGCCTTCTCCTCTAAAATTGGGATAGGCCTGCAGTATTTTCTCAGGAGTCAAGTTTTCTTGCAATGTGGCAGTTTTCTCTACCTGCTCCAGTTGCTGGTCAGTTTCCTCTCTCTTCTGATCTTCTTCTTCACTTTCTTCTTCACTATCCTCTTCCTGTGATTCCCCATCTTGCACTGGCTCCGGCATGTCAGGCGGAGGATTGGTAGGTCTTGTGTTGGGGTCATAGTAAGGTTTGAGCCTGTTAGCATGAACTACTGCCTTTACAGCTTTGTGTGTTTTCAGATTTCTTAGCCTAAAATTGACGTCACTAAGTTTTTCACTGACATAGTATGGCCCTGTCCATCTATTTATTAGCTTTGGGGATAGGCCTTTAGGAGTTCTTGCATCATAAAGCCATACATTTGATCTAACCTCATATTTTGGGCTTTCTGCTCTTTTATCATGCTGCGCCTTATACTTTGCTTGAGCCCGTAATAAGTTTTCACTGACTATCTCCCTAACAACCTTTTGATTTTCTAATATTCGGTTCAAATGTTGTTCAGTGGTCTGATTTAAATTTGTGCTAGGTATTAAGGCTGTGTCAAGCGGCATCCTACAATCTCTACCAAATAAAATGAAGTAAGGTGAGTAATTAGTGGAATCTACGGCTGGTGTGGTTCTGTAACTCAGCATAATGCTAGGGAGTAGTTGTGCCCAATCTGTTTGCTTTTTGTTACCGTAAATGCGCAGTTTTTGCAGTACTACACTGTTCATTCTTTCAACTTGAGCATTACAGGCTGCGTGATAACTTGAGGTTGATTATTTTGTTATTTGAAAGATTTTACACAGTTCCTTCAGCAAATTGGACATAAAATTTTGACCTCTGTCTGTGAGAATGGAATCCGGACACCCATACCTACAAATGATTTCATCGTACAGCTTCCATGCTATTTCCCGAGATTCCATAGTGTGTAATGGCAAGGCTTCTGTTCATTTTGAAAATGAATCAACTATCATGAGGATATAGCGAAAACCTTCAGAACTTTTTGGGAGTGGACCTAAAATATCAATGTGAAGACGGCTAAATACTTGACCTACAGGGAGTGGTTTGAGTAATGCTTGTTTCTGGTGTATATACCTTTTAGCTTGTTGACACGCTTCACAGGTTTTGACATAAGTCTGCACATCTGAATATAATTTTGGCCAAATATATTTCAGACGAATCGCCTCATAGGTTCTCTCCTGACCTTGGTGACCTCCAGTTAATGCGTCATGATAGGATTTCAGTACATCATTACGCATTTTGGAGGGCACTGCTAGTTGCTTCTTTACGTCTGTCCACTTGTGGCCTTTACTTCTAGGCTGATACAAATGATATAATATCCCATTATCAATGACATAGTATTGTGATTCTGCCACTATTCTGTTTGCCTCATTTCTGTTTTCAGGCACCTGCCCTTCTTCAAGATATGCCATCATGGGTTTATAGTCGGAGTCTTCTTTCTGCTGTTTTCTTAGATTGTCCGAAGATATCGGCCATAATTCTGTAATGTGTTGCAACGGATCTAGGTTTTCATATGTGTCAATGGCATTTATCATGGCAGATAATGAGTCACTGGGCTCTGGGCATGTAACTGTGGCTATCTGTGTCATGGGTAGTTCTTCGTAATGAAGTTTATACTCTAATGTGTCTGCTTCTTCCTTGTTATTTACTTGCCAAACTTCTGGGCCTAGACTCAGGTCATCAGGATCCTCTTTTTCTTTAGTGCAGGTCAGTTCAGACTCATTGTATGCTCGACGGGAAAGAGAATCTGCATTCGAATGGATTTTTCCGGCTTTAAAGATTACTTCATATTGGAAGCCCTGTAGAAACACTGCCCAACGACCCAGCCTACCAGTTGCCTTACTTGTTTTTAAAGATTTCAGGGCCTGATGATCTGAGTAAACGGTAAAGGGTTTATCAGACAGATATACTTTAAAGTGACGTATACCTTCAACCAAGGCTAGACCTTCAAGATCAGTTATACCCCAGTTCCTTTCAGTCTTATTGAGTGACCGTCCTCCATACGATATCACTCTTTCTCTGTTCTGCGCATCTTTTTGACCTAGAATATAACTGATCGCTTGAGTTGAGGCATCGACGTATAAGTAAAATCTGGCTGAGAAATCAGGAAACACCAATATTGGACTTTCAGTTAGGGCCTTCTTTAACTGGTTGAATGCATGTTCACATTCTTCAGACCATACAAATTTTACATCCTACTAAGTAACCTGTTTAGTGGCTGAGCTATCTGGGCAAAGCCTTTGACAAATTTTCTGTAATAGTTACAGAGTCCAAGATAAGCTCTCACATCCCTTTGCGATTTTGGTTGGGGATATGACAACACACTTGCTATTTTGTCTTCATCGACCATAATACCTTCCTTAGTAAATTTATGCCCCAAGTATTTGACTTCCTTAGCTGCAAAATGACATTTTGAGGGTTTTAGCTTTAAATTTGCACTTCGAAGCCTATCAAAGATTTCCTGCAGATGTAGTAAGTGCTGGTCGAAATTTGAACTATATACAAGTATGTCATCGAAATAGGTCTGCGCAAATTTCCAATTTATTCCTCGTAACACTTCAGACATGACCATAGCAAAAGCATTTGGACTGTTCATCAAGCCAAAAGGCAGTTTATTGAAGATGTAGTTCCCCTCATGAGTTGTAAACCCTGTTTTGTGTTTTGTGTCTGAATGTAGTGGAATTTGCCAGAAGCCTGAATGCATGTCGAGTACAGAATATATTGCTGCATTTGCTTGCCCTATTGAATCTACAGCATCTTGGAAATGTGTTACAGGAAAATGAATAGGTTCAGTTACATTGTTCAAGGCACGGAAATCGACAGCAAACCTATAGTCACCTGACTTTTTGCGTACTAAAATAACTGGGCTTGACCATTGACTTGTAGACTTGGATATAATGCCATGCTTTTCCATTTCTTCTATCTGCCTAGTTATTTCAGCACGTTTTTCAGGTGTGGTTCTATATGGTGCTCTCTTTATTGGCTTTGCATCCCCAGTCTCAATTCTGTGGTAATGCAGACTTGTTGTGCCTAACTCACTAATATTGGTGGCAAAAACATCCCTGTTTTTACCTAGCAGGACCAAGAGCTGGTGTTTTTGTGTATCAGTCAAGTCTGACTGTGATAAGTCCACCCCCATGGAGTTAGCTATGTGAGTGTATTCAGCATCAGACATCTGCTGCTGCTTGTGTGTATTGGCCTTATCAGTACCACATGTTTCAACCCCCACTGTGTTTATACCTGTACTGATAATGGACTCTTCCTCATTTTCATTACACAGATCTTGCTCATCTAATTGGTGTAATCTAGCAATGGGCTCATTCTGTCTGATTTCTATGTCTACAGCTGATGGGTTTAAAAGTTTGACATAAACAAAACCATTTTTAACTTCTGATAATGATCGAGCCCCCATTATGCAATGTTTGCTAGCTAAAGATGTTACAGGCTCTACAAGAGATAAATTTCTGCTCTGTGAATTTTTAACCTTGACCTTGGTTACCACTACTGTTTTGGATGGTATGCTAATCTTGTTCACTGACCTAGCCAAGGAAAGTCTCTGTGGGCTGGAAAACATTTTTGCAAGTCATACCACCTTGCACTTCAAGTGTGTAATTTTCAAAATCTACCCTAGCACGCTGGTTGGTCAGAAAATCAATGCCTAGTATAACCGGTTGCCTAAATTTCTCAAAAATGTAGAACTTCTGCTGTACCTCTAATTTACATATTGTCGGTGGCAATACAGTTGTACCCAGAACCTTAACACGTGTCCCACTTACACCCAGTACATACTCTATGTCTGGAGTTTCCAGTTCAAAATGTTCTGACAGCCCACTCTTCTTAAATATATCAAATGACATGCATGATATTTGTACCCCAGAATCAACCATAGCAGACTGTGAAATTTTCCCTATTCTTACCGTAACCAAATTCATATCTGTTTGCTTCGTCTCTGTAATTTCCACAAATTTGCCTTCCTGTATCTTTTGTTCCACAATTTTGTCCCCTTTTATCGTACCCTTCTTGTTATTTACCATATTTCCTCCTTTCTTACCATTCCTCATCCTTTCATTTCTATACCTATGCCCATCCCCAAGTTTGGAATTATTCCTATCCTTAAGGACAGGCGCGCACCCCTATTGCCTATCTTTTCTATACCAGCAATCCCTAGCTATGTGTGACATACCGTTGCAAATGTAGCAACGTCTATTCTGGTACCTGTTTTTATCAGAATAATGAACTCCACACTTACCATTCTGCATTGTCCCCCTTTGTCTTTCAACTTGGTTTAGCTCTGCCAAGGTCACTTCCTTCTCCAGAGATTGTCCCATCCTAGCGAATTTCTTAATGTCACTGAGTGTCTTTGCTTCTTTTTGAGCCACAAATTTCATTATCACAGGCTTAAGTCCCTGGAAAATCTGATCCATAATCTCCCTCTCACTTTTCTCTAAGTCGCGTCCCATCCTGATCACTTTCTCTATGTAATCATCTGTAGTTTCCTCTTTCAGCTGGCACAAAGCCCTAAATCTGCTTATGTCCCTAATCCTGTCTGACTCACTTGGTAGAAATCTCTCCACAAAAGCAGCCCTTAAATTATCGCATGTCCCTTGGATATCTTCACTAAGTGCGTGATACCACATCTCAGCTTGTCCTTCCAGCAACAAAAACAGCTGAATTGTCTTATCTTCATTCGACACTTTCCTTAACTTCATGACCTGCTCAAACTTAGCCAACCAAAACTTTGCACTTTCCCATTGGCTGCCACAAAAGGTGGGAATTTTAATTCCAGAGTTCATGTTTTCTAAATTAGCCATATTCACTTCTTGAGTTTTCTTTCTTTCACTTCTTGTTTTAGAACTACCAACTTACCGTTTTGACGACACTTAGAACTATGCCGTACCCAGATTCATCCACCATCTATCGCCCAGCGAAATTAAGGTCCTATTTAAACTTTAACTACCTGGGGAATTAAAACTCAAGTCCATTTTCAATTTCATATTTCTGGTTTATTTTCTACTCATCCTTTAACTCAATTGATTCAGTTCATTCCCACCTGGCAGTCCACATAAAACACTTAAAACTTAATTCTCTGTTGACTACATTTTGACTGTTTTGTTTAAGCACAAGGTAAACTAATTTTTCAAACAATTTAATAAACTCTAAGACTTTTAAAATTTCAACCCTTCATTCTCACTTCCAGAAACTAACTCTCTCCTTCTGTCCGATTCTTCCTTCACTCCCATGATCTATCCAGCCTCTTGTCCAATCAGCTCGCTCTCTAACCACCACATGACTAATTAACCTGTTCACACCTTTATGTCATTCTATCCTGATTGGTCACTTTCTACACAAGGTCCTTATCTCTCTGTCACTCATCTCAGAACTGCACCCTCAGAGATCAAAAGAAATTAGCAAGTACTTGGAGATAATTCTGCTACTGAGTCTGCAGAAAGAAATTAGCAAGTACTTGGAGATAATTCTGCTACTGAGTCTGCAGGACTACCCACTGAAAATAGTTCCAGCTGATTACCCTAATGATCACTTAATGCTTTATTAATAATTCAGGTTGATCAAACATCTTGTCCCTTTCCTAATGACATATACCATATATACATTTCTCAAAACTTGGTAAGGCTGTAGTTCAAATTCTCAAATATAACTAGGTTCAAATAATATCAAATTCAAAAATCAAAATATTAAAATTAAATTTCAAGACAGCAATTAAAGTAATTAGTACTTTAATTGCCCTTGTGATATCTCCATCAAGAATACCAGGCCCCCCCTCCCCCCCCCCCCCCCCCCAGAATATCAAATGGTCGGTCCCTAAGGAATATTTGGATGAAACTTCACAGATATGTTGAACATCAAAGGTTAGGAATTGTGACCAAGGGCCGTCACTCTGACCTTTCCAATTTGTGAGTTATCTGCCCTTGACACATCTGAAAAATAGTTTCTGACCTGTAGTTCCTTTACTATAAGGAATATTTGGATGAAACTCCACAGATATGTTGAACATCAAAGGTTACGAATTGTGACCAAGGGCCGTCACTCTGATCTTTCCAATTTGTGAGTTATCTGCCCATGATACGTCTGAAAATAGTTTTTTACCTGTAGTTCCTCTACTGTTTATGATATCTGAATGAAACTTTGCAGATATGTAGAACATCAAATGTTACACATTGTGACTAAGGACCGTCACTCTTACCTTTCCTGTTTGTGAGTTATCTGCCCTTAATAGGTCTGAAAAATGGTTTTTGACCTGTAGTCCCTGTACTATATGGAACATCTAAATGAAACTTCACAGATATGTTGAACATCAAAGGTTACATATTGTGACTACGGACCATCACTCTGACCTTTCCAGTTCATGAGTTATCCACCCTTGACAGGTCTGAAAAATGGTTTTTGACCTGTAGTTCCTTTACTAAAAGAAATACTTGAATGAAACTTCATAGATATGTTGAACATCAAAGGTTACATATTGTGACTAAGAACCGTTACTCTATCATTTCAAGTTTGTTAGTTTTCTACCAGTGATGGATCTGAAAATGGTTTTTGACCTGTTGTTCCCTTACTATATAGAATATTTGAATGAAACTCCACAGGTATGTTGAACATCAAAGGTAACATATTCTGACTAAGGATGGTCACTCGTACCTTTCCAGTTTATTAGATATTTGCCCTTGATAGTTCTGAAAAATGGTTTTAGACCTGTTGTTCCTTTTCTGTATGGAACATCTAAATGATATTTCATAGATATGTTTGACATCAAAGCTTACATTTTGTGAATAAGGAGGGTCACTCTTACCTTTCCAGTTCATGAGTTATTTACCTTTGATAGTTCCTCTACTACATGTATATGGAATATCTGAATAAAACTTCACAGATATGTTTAAAACCGTAGAATAAGAAACAGAGTTTCTCAGCTCAAAGAAATGCTTTACTGCCGGATCTAAATCTACACTGGTCTGAATGCCCCACATTGTTAAGAATCTCACAAGACTGCTATGTATGAGTGGTTTATATTAATACTATTTGTAGTAAGGACATCATATCTCTGTCTATCCCAGTTCTGTGGCTATTCAGCTATTATATATCTCAAAAAATAAGTTACAATGTCCAGCGGTGGCGGGGGATTATGCAGTGCCTGCGGAGCTTTTATCAAAGGATTGTAGCGGTTACATATTTTGCATTAATTTGAATTCATTGACAGATTTTAGTTGATCCATGCAAAGGCTCTTGCTGACAAGATTTTGAATACTTACAGACTTGTTTTCATTACAAAATCATAATAACTTAGTAGAAAGGCAGAATTTGCTATATTACATGAAATATGGATAATACATATTTATGGGACAGTATGGTACCTAGATTAAATGTAATTTCCAATTTCCGCAATACTTACAGGACAGTATTGTCTGGGCATTGTTTAAGCTGCAAACATTGAAAAAATCAAGGACTGCTCATATATGAATAAGGGTATACCTCTTTCAAAGAAGAAAAATGTACTGCTTTTGCAAACTTCTGTAGGCATAATAAACCTTCATGTGTTTTTTGCTATCAATAGTTCTGTCTTTATTGTGGTTACCAAGAAATTATGTCATTTGCAAAACTTTTCCAACGCCCCTTGTATTGTCCTCCAAGTATAAAATAAGCCTTCAAGACGGTTTTATTGGTAGTTGGGCTGAGTCCAGCTTAACTCGTATACTTTTTGCATTTGCATTATCAACTGCTACCTAATGTACATTTTTAAGGTTTGTGCTTTTGTAGACTTATGCTTTTCTACAATTTGTGAAAAAAGGAACAACTTTTGTGACTTCTTACATGCTTCCTGGATGTCATATTAGCCCTTCTAAAATGGTGTCTACTCTTGAATGAAAGAATTTGCTCCTAGAGGAGCAAATTCTATTCTTTAAGAGTTGACCCTTGCTGGGGAGGGATGCAAAAATGAAAATAGCAGAGTTACCTCCCCTGAAAGTTACTTGTTCACCTTAAATATAATACTTTTATTGAAAGCAGAGTAGAAGACCATGTCTGGAATAAGAGTATGGTGTATGCCAAGAAATGCTACAGAGAAGGAGCTGCATGCCCATTTTTCAAATCCAACCTATGGAGGCGGAAAGATCACATCTATTCATTATCCAATGTTGGATGAAGAGGCAGTCATCATTTTCCAGGAAGTTCACAGTAAGTTCAAATACTGGTACTATTAAATGCCCTGGTAGTGGGATGGTAGGAGTTGCATTTTATGACAGGTTAGGGAGGGGGGTCGTGGGGGTGGGGAGAGGCTTTATTTGGAGTAGCAAGCATTGAAATAAAAACGTTTTAGAACTATTTGTCTGGATAGTTTAAACAGTTAATTATTGGTGATTAATCAAAGGTAAAAAAAAATATATGTATAAATGATGCATTTCAAATTATTGCACAGATTTTTCAAATTTGAATGTAGAAATGCTTATATTAGCACTACATTTCCATTACTTTTGATGATTTCCAATGATTTATTGACCAGGATCTTATTCAGTCACTCACTACTTTTACATCACTGTCAAAAATAACAGATCTAGATTGTTTTGGTTCTCTACCATACAATAATAATAATCCAAACATATTTAAAATATTTATTAAGTGATGCCTAAGCATTTGGACGGACACTCGGCGCCAGGTGTGTGCAACTATGGCTGAGCCTCTTGAGGAACGTCCTTGGGAGAATTGAAACAGAACAGAACAGAATGCCTAAGCATCTGATAAGTTTCATGATAAACAGTTATTTAAGAGTCATTTTGCAAATAGACTTCTGATGAAGCCTGTGCAAGGGGACTTCACTGGTCTTCCACATTTCATTACCAGTCATTAACACACTCAAATAAACTGAGTCTGGTATTGTAATTTCTGGTATATTCCTTGCTTCCAAAGGATCTCACTTTTCAGAAATTATTTATCTTAAGTGCAGCTGGTGTTAAGTACTGTGTGGCAATTATAAAACATCTCTCCATACATCATCACGGTGCACATCTGGGGCCATATTTATATAACCACTTAAGTCATTGCTGTGCTGTTGCTAAGGCTTAATTTCTGTAAAGGAGATTTCCTACAACTATGAAATTTCTGAAAAAGACTGTTCCTCCAGAGCAAATTTCATAGTTGTAGGGAATCTCCTTCAAAGAAATTTAGCCTT
The DNA here is from genome assembly GCA_963989385.1 of Ctena decussata. Lineage (NCBI taxonomy): Eukaryota > Metazoa > Mollusca > Bivalvia > Lucinida > Lucinidae > Ctena > Ctena decussata. The sequence continues at coordinate 77,501,853 of OZ022498.1, read as the reverse complement.
AGCAACAGCATAGCAACCACTTAAGTGGTTTTATAAATACGGCCCCCCTGGTCCTTTGGGATCAATTGCATTTAAAGTCATGTTGAAAATAAAGTTTGGCTTAAGCCTGTGCTGAGGACAAGATGTGTCTTCCAGATTTAATGAACAAACTCAAATAAAAAAAAGTCTACTATTTTCGTTCCTTTGATGTATTCATTGCTTCCAAAGGATCTAACTTTTCATAACTTGATTATACATTATATTTCTCATTTAGCGGCTGAAACGGTAAAGCACTGCAAGCACAAGATATGTGGTGAAGATGTTTTTATCAAAGAATTGCCACAGTTTCAGGTTTGTTTGTTTTCTTCCTACCATATTACCATATTAATCCCAGGGGTGTTGCATTTTACGAAAAGGGGGCTTTATTTAGGGCATAAAGTTTAGCCAATCAGCCACTACCAAAGTCCTTCTGTATTAAGGTGAATGGGTAGTCTTTCAGAGAAAGCAGCTCAACTATTTCATTTGTGCCTCCCTTCTCAGTAGGGGTCAACTCTTAAAAGGAAGAATTTGCTCCTCTTTGGTATTATCATACCAAACTGGGTGTTGATATGTATGGGTACACCTCAATCTTTTTCCGTCATTTCTAGAAAGGGGAACAACTTTTGTGACTTCGTGTTTGCTTCCTTGGAAGATGAATATGCCCTTCCAAAATGGGGTCTAGCCTTTAAGGAAAGAATTTATTTCCTTTAAGTGTTGACTCCCATTGAAAATGGAAGCAAAAATGAAAACTGAAGATTTCTTTCTCCTGAAAGTGTACATATTCACTTTAAGTTTATAGTTTGGTTACTTTCAAAGAAATGTCATAACAGCATGCCATTCATTGACCAATAGTTTACCATATTAATCCTAATAAATTTCCTTGCTTTGATAAATGCCTCTCCCTCTTTTTCCGAAAGAAAAAATATAAAAATAGACCTGTGTTTTATGATTGTATACCTGTGTATAAAATATGAATCCAATACAAAAATCTTTTCAAAAGATATGGAACGGAAACCATTTTTTTTTTTAACAAAATGAAGTTGATAGATGGATGGATGGATGACTTGCGATTTTACGTCCTTTTCAACAGTATTTCAGTCATATCAGGACGATGGGTGGGTGATAATGAAAGACTGTGTCCAATGGAACCCAGTTTATGATTGAAAAGATTCCTGCCTACAGCGGGGCTCGAGCCCGGTGTAACAGGCCAGTTTTTCCCCCCAGTCAGTTTTTTCCCCGGGGAAGAACTGGGCCGGCCTATTTCTTCTCCGAGGAAGAAACTGACTAGTCAGTTTTTTCCCCACCCAGTCAGTTTTTTCCCCACCTTGATTTTTTTTATAATTTTTTTCATCAGTGTTGGGGGATTGGGGGAAAACCTGGTTATATTATTTTTGTCTCAAAAGACTTACATTTACATAAAATTTGTGTCCTGATTGGGATGGGGAAGAACAGGGCCGGCCCATTCTTTCCCCACCCTGATAAAAATATACAACTAATTTTAATAAGCAAACAACATTCATTGATACTGGGGAAATCTTGCCAAGTCAATTCTTGCATACAGTACCTATAAGCTAAAACTTATCTTCCACAGTTTATTATGGGGTCAAAGAAAGAAAGAATGGGCCGGCCCAGTTTTTCCCCACCCCCAGTGAAGAATAACCAACCCCTGTGGTAAACAGTGAAGCAAGACTTTCTCACCAGCTTGTCCCTCTGAAATAAATTAGCTGATTTCTCCACATACCAGTCATTCTCAAATCGTTTTTCTTCAAATAATGAGTTCTTTGATTTCAGGGTGGGGAAAGACTAGACGGCCCAGTTTTTCACCACCCCCATAAAATAGAGCTAATAGTATAACTTAGTCATACCAGAGTTTATACATACTGGAACATATCAAATTTCATTAGTATGCATAAAAACAGGCATTAACCCCATTTCTTAATCCAACTATGTTTTTCCACCATTATCACTTTTTTCAGGGTGGGGAAAGAATGGGCCGGCCCAGTTTTTCCCCACCCCATTTCATAATCCAACTATGTATTTGCACCATTATCACTTTTTCAGGGTGGGGAAAGAATTGGCCGGCCCAGTTTTTCCCCACCCCCCGTGCATAATAACCAACCCCTGTGATAAAGAGTGAAGCAAGATTTTATCACCAGCTTGTCTCTTTGTTATAAATTAACTGATTTCTCCACATACCAGTCATTCTCAAATCATTTTACTTCAAATAATGAGTTCTTTGATTTCCGGGTGGGGAAAGACTGGGCCAGCCCAGTTTTTCCCCACCCCCATAAAATAGAGCTTATAGTATAACATAGTCACAATGGAGTTCATACATGCTGGGACATATCAAATTTCATTAGTATGCATAAAAACAGGCATTAACCCCATTTCTTAATCCAACTATGTATTTCCACCATTATCACTTTTTCAGGGTGGGGAAAGAATTGGCCGGCCCAGTTTTTCCCCACCCCCAGTGCAGAATAACCAACCCCTGTGATAAAGAGTGAAGCAAGATTTTCAGTTTTTCCCCACCCCCAGTGCATAATAACCAGCCCCTGTGATAAAGAGTGAAGCAAGATTTTATCACCAGCTTGTCTCTCTGATATAAATTAATATGCATAAAAACAGGTATTAACCCCATTTCTTAATCCAACTACATTTTTCCACCATTATCACTTTTTTCAGGGTGGGAAAAGAATGGGCGGGCCCAGTTTTTTCCCACCCCCAGTGAAGAATAAGCAACCCATATGGTAAAGAGTGAAGCAGGATTTTCTCACCAGCTTGTCTCTCTGATATAAATTAGCTGATTTCTCCACATACCAGTCATTCTCAAATCATTTTACTTCAAATAATGAGTTCTTTGATTTCAGGGTGGGGAAAGACTTGGCCGGCCCAGTTTTTCCCCACCCCCATAAAATATAGCTAATAGTATAACATAGTCACACCAGAGTTCATACATGCTGGGACATATCAAATTTCATTAGTATGCATAAAAACAGGTATTCAAATAATGAGTTCTTTGATTTCCGGGTGGGGAAAAACTGGGCCCCATAAAATAGAGCTAATAGTATAACATAGTCACACCAGAGTTAATATACGGTGGGACATATCAAATTTCATTAGTATGCATAAAAACAGGTATTAACCCCATTTCTTAATCCAACTACGTTTTTCCACCATTATCACTTTTTTTCAGGGTGGGGAAAGAATGGGCCGGCCCAGTTTTTCCCCACCCCTAGTGCATAATAACCAACCCCTGTGATAATGAGTGAAACAAGATTTTATCACCCGCCCAGTTTTTCCCCACCCCCATAAAACAGAGCTAATAGTATAACATAGTCACACCAGAGTTCATACATGCTGGGACATATCAAATTTCATTAGTATGCATAAAAAAAGGTATTAACCCCATTTCTTAATCCAACTACGTTTTTTCACCATTATCATTTTTTTCAGGGTGGGGAAAGAATGGGCTGGCCCAGTTTTTCCCCACCCCCAGTGCAGAATAACCAACCCATATGGTAAAGAGTGATGCAAGATTTTATTACCAGCTTGTCTCTCTGATATAAATTAGCTGACTGCTCCACATACCAGTCATTCTCAAATCATTTTGTTTCAAATAATGAGTTCTTTTATTTCAGGGTGGGGAAAGACTTGGTCGGCCCAGTTTTTCCCCACCCCCATAAGATATAGCTAATAGTATAACATAGTCACACCAGAGTTCATACATGCTGGGACATACCAAATTTCATTAGTATGCATAACAAGGGCTTCGCAAGCGGCGCAAAATACGCCCGTTTAAATGTCATAAAGCAGTTACAGAATGAACAAGATTGCTTACAAAAGGATAGACAGGCAGATCAAAAAGGTGCAACCACTCTATAATTAATGACTGCAACATTATTTAAATATTTAACAAATGAAATATATATACAAGGGAGATAAACTAAATATACTAGATATTTTTTTTTGGTTCTATTACATTCCCTTGGCATGATTTATAATATACATCATATCACCATTAAGTTGTATTCAAATAGGAGTTAGAGTAAACAGGAAATTTACGCAAGGGCAGATGATTCAGTAAGCCAGAGTTGTGGTTCTTGTTCAGGATACATTGCCCAATTATTAAACACATTCCTACAAAGCTTCATTCTAATATTTCAAAAGGTTCAGGAGATATGGAGTGAATGAGAAACACCTAAAAATACTAATCAAATGGAGGTTACTCCAAAATTAAGAAAGGGGGAGCAACCATTCTTATATATGACACATTGTCTTGTGATCATGCACATTGCTATAAAGTTTCATCATGATATTCCAAACGGTTACCAAGTTATGGCATGCACAAGCTAAGTATACATAAAAATAACCTAAAAGTACTAATGAAATGGATGTAACTCTAAAACAGAGAAAGGGAGAGCAGCCATTGTTGTCCGCGACACATCGTTAGGACTTCATACACATTGCTATGAAGTTTTATAAAGATATCCCAAACGGTTATCAAGTTATGGCGCGTACAAGACTTACAGGGAAAAAATTAATCAAAGGGGTTAACTTCAAAACTAAGAAAAGGGGAGCTACCATTCTTGTAAGCGACACGTTGTCCCAACATAATACATATGCCTACCAAATTTCATAAAGATATCCCAAACGGTTACTGAGTTATGGCGCGTACAAGAATGTTTACGGACGGACGGACAGCGCCACGACATAATACGTCCGTTTTTTTTTCAAAACGGGCGTATAAAAACAGGTATTTACCCCATTTCTTAATCCAACTACATTTTTCCACCATTATCACTTTTTTCATGGTGGGGAAAGAATGGGCCGGCCCAGTTTTTCCCCACCCTCAGTGCAGAATAACCAACCCTTATGGTAAACAGTGAAGCAAGATTTTCTCAGCAGCTTGTCTCTCTGATATAAATTAGCTGATTTCTCTACATACCAGTCGTTCTCATATCATTTTACTTCAGATAATGAGTTCTTTGTTTTCAGGGTGGGGAAAGAATGGGTCGGCCCAGTTTTTCCCCACCCCTCCTTAGTGAAGAATATCCCAACCTCTCGCTACACAGTGAAACAAGATTTTATTACCAGATCATTTCTGTAATAAAATCAGCCATTTCTTTACAAATACCAGATGCTTTAAAATCATATTAGTTCAAAAAAGGAGTTCTTTGTATTCAGGGTGGGGAAAGACTGGGCTGGCCCAGTCTTTCCCCACCCCCATTTGTAAGAGCTCAATGTATTTCTTCTCAGTACCAAAGTTCCTAAATACTTGCATATCACAAATTTCACATGTATTCATAAAAGGAGTATTATTGCATTCTAAACAACCTACATTATCACTCTTTTAGTGCTGGGAAAGAGTGGGCAGACCACTTTTATTCTACACTTTCTAGGATGGAAAGGATCTGGTATGATAAGGCCCATATTTGGCCCCCTGAAAACTCATTTTTCAAAAGTTCTATTTCGATACCTAAAATGCATTAATAGGAAAGTTCTAACCTAAAATGTAACTGCAAATACAAAATCAACCAGTTATTGCATAAAATACTGTATGTGTGTATTTAATCTTGAACATACCCATACCCCAGCGGATTCTGATGAAAATGGCGAATTTGGTAGCCTTTGCGGCTTTCAAAATATATGAGCCCGGTCTCCAGCACATTTCATATTTTATATGCAGACATTATTTTGATATATTTACATGCCATGAAAACATTAAATGTGCTGGAGACCGGGCTCTATGTTTATTTTTAACTTTTTGTTACCAAACTGGCAGCGTTTGGAACATTTTCATTGGTTTCTCAACACAAAAACGTCCATATCTCCGCTCATAGACAAAATAAACATATGTTGTGGGTATTCATTTTCTTAGTTAGAACACAAGGAATAATTTGGTACACATTTCATTTTGATCTGTTGGAATTTTTTGGTTAGCGTCTCTGGACTTGAAACTCGAGTGGGTGGGGTACCTTGACAAGCCTGCAGTGCACAGGTAATTAGCCATGGTATCCGACGTATAAGCATTTTATCAAAAGCCTACTATCAAGAGCTTTCAAAAGCTATTGTAAATGACTTATTTCTTTAATGGAAAAATTATTATTATTAAACTCTTTTTTTCTTGCAATTTTCCTTCATATTATTGAACCAACATAGGCATGCCAGAAATCATGTTATTCTGAGAATTAACAAAAGTGAAACATATTATTTCTTCTTGTTCTCACACGCACAAATGATAAGCAATAGAAACCATGCAATTTCAAGAGAATTTGAATGGGGGCCAAAAATGGCCCTAATCATACCAGGTCCTTTAATGATAAAATATCTTGCTAGGATTTAAAAAAAGCTTTCAAAGTGTTTCCCCACTCAAAACGATAGAACAATATGCTATCAGAAAAATTTAAGGTGGGGAAAAAACTGACTGGGTGGGGAAAAAACTGATGGGCCGGCCCAGTTCTTCCCCGGGGAAAGACTGGGCCGGGGAAAAAAACTGACCGTTACACCGGGACTGCTAGATCAGCAGGCCAGCGGTTAACCTACTGAGCTATCGGGGCTCCTAAATGAAGTTGAAAAAAGGGCCATAACTCCCATAATGATTGTCAGATTTTACCCAAAATCAAACTGGACCTGTATTTTATGATTATATACCTATGTATAAAATATGAATCCAATACTCATACACAATCTTTTCAAAAGATATGGAACGAAAACCATCTATCGGGATGTACGTATGGGACGGGTCGTATGTACAGGACTGGAGAGACGGCATTAGGGGTGATACTAAATGCACCCCCCTCCCCCCACATTGAAAATAGGGGGGGGGGTCATATAAAAACCCTTATAGGGCAAGCAGACCTCTCCACTCCAGGTTCAAACTGGTAGAATCCTGTAAAAAAAGTTAAGATGCCTGTTTGCATATACACACAATGTCATGTATTATTTTTAATTATGTATGTGTTTTGGACTTTCAAAAGACTACATAGATACCTGCAGAAACTGCTTGCTGTGAATCCATTTAAGCCATTTTCTTTCCATAGGTATTTACTAAGCTACATGCAGAGGTTGATCCAGCAGTTAGTTCCTTCCTTGAAACATCAGAGGCTGCTAGAGATGAACTGGTTCACCATGCTAATATTGACTACCGCTATGACAAGGAAAAACATATTTCCTGCATGACAGGAACCTGGTACCAACTGGAATGGGCCTGGAAATTTATTTATAACATTACACATCAGCAACAAAAGGTTTTCACCAAAAGTGCATATATGAAAGACATAAAACCAAAATTAAGTACGAGAGAGGTTAATAATATGCCAGAAAGAACGAGACTCATAAAATATACCGGCAGATCAAAACGCTTGGAAGTAGAGAAGGAAGTTGAAAGTGATAGAAGTATTCAGCTTACTAAAGGTATTATGAAAATGCCAGGTGATGTAACAATTGAAGGAACAGACATCAGTGAGAGTCCTGAGCCTGTACTGGTGAGTGCTGATACGAGAGCTGGAATGAGGAATTCAGGTTTCGAAGTAAAGGCTGCTGCAGAAATGAAGACTGAAGGTAAATCAAGTAAAGTTCAGAGAGCACTATCAGAGCAAGATACATTTAATGTGTCTGGGACTAAAACAAAAACTTCTAGGTCGCTATCAGTTGAAGATAAGGATTCAATGGACTTAATGGGAATAGAGTTCAGCCATGGTGGTTTGAAAGTCAGTTTTTATACAGGAGATATAACTTTGTCTGAAACTGATGCTATTGTAAATTCTGGTATGGATAACCAGCTGGGTGTTTCCCTTGCAATTTCTAGAGCTGCAGGGCATGGGTTGTCACAAGATGTTGAAAGGTATTTTGAAAAGCATGGAGAATTAGAAACTGGTGCTGTTATGTGGACTAGGGCTGGTGGATCTTTACATAAAAATGTTAGATATGTATTACACACAGTTGGGCCTCTGTGGACAGCAGATCTATCCCAAGATGTTGGAGAATATCAGCTTACAAAAACATTTTTCAACTGTCTAACTGAGGCTAACAAAATGGAGTTGAGGTCTTTGGTATTTCCAGCTATAAGCACGGGTATGTATTATCCTTTTAGGCCAAATGCTTTAGACTTCATCAGTGTTGCAGATAAGAATGAATACCAGGGACAATTTAGGGATAATTTTTCATATTTTGGTACAGAGGTGTCTGAGCAAACAGAGTAGACCCAAATCAGACTAGTCAGGATCTGCACTGTTTGCCTGTCTGTGCGCACTGCACACACCATAATTTAGTATGACCACCTTAATCAGCTTTTAACACAGTTACAGTTGTTGTTTATTTAATTGTTTCACATTTTTTGCTTGGGATTTTTTGTCTCATCAGCCCTGTAAAATTGTAGCAAAAAAAAAAAAGGAAAAGAAAAAAAAAACAAGAAAAAAACAACAACGAGTATTTCATTTTCTTGCCCCAAAATAGCTCTGCTAACTTCATATGCACTTGTACAAGTTCAAAAGTTTGATTTCAAGCTCAGCTAACTGAATTGTTCTGTCAGAACTGACTTCTTATCAGTGCTCCAGGTAAGCAGGGGTAACAAGGATTATTTAGGGATAATTTTCTATATTTCTCCATAAAAACGTATGTTGTGACCCTCATTAGAACCGTCTTGCCAAGACGGTTCTTATGAGGAGTCACAACATAATGTTTTCGTTGAGAAATAAGAAAAATTATCTTTGAATTATCCTAAATACCCCCTCTTATCTGGAGCACTGCTTCTTATCTTTAAATGGCACTTCAGTATATTTAAGATACTTCCAGACAGCAAATTTATCTTCAAAAACAAATTCTGTTTTTAGCTCGCCTGAGCTGAAGGCTCCCGGGGAGCTTATAGGATAAGCAGGCTGTTGTCCGTCGTCTATCGTCCGTCCACACTTTCAAACCACTTCTCCTCTGAAACCAATGAGCCAATGGTAACCAAATTTCATATGTAGCCTCTAGGGGAAGGGGGAACGAAAAGTTGTTCAAACGAACTTGGTCACATGACCAACATGGCCACCATGCCCATACATGTATATGGTAAAAACACTAAAAAATCTGCTTCTCCAGAACCAATAGGCCGATGGCCTTGAAACATGGTATGAAGCATAGGGTACTCGAGTACTACCAAGTTTGTTCAAATTATGACCTTGGGTTGACCTTGATCTTTTAAACGGTAAGGTCAAATTTGCTTCCTTGTGCTTGTATTTGGCAAAATGCTAGAACATAAGATACCTTGAAAACTGTTGAAGATTTTGGGCTATAATTTCGAATATACAGCCATCTTGATGAGTACATGAAGATTAACGAGTACAAGAGGTCTTTGACATACTTTGACATTTGACCCAGGTCTCTCATAGTTTGACAGTTTCAAACATCTCCTCAAAAGCCAATAAGAAAATGGTAATCAAATTTCATATAGAGCCTCTAGGGGCTAAGGGAACAAACTTTTTTTTTTTTACTTACATTGCGGTCACGCCCATATATGGTAAAAAACTTCAAAAATCTTCTTCTCCATAACAAAAAGACCATTGGCCTTGAAACTTAGTACCGGTATGTAGCATTAGGTACTCAAGTACTACCAATATTGTTCAAATGATGACCTTTTGGTGAACTTGACCTTTTTTTACGGCAAGGTCAAATATGGGAAAATGCTAGAACATAAGGTGTCACTGAGGATCTAAAATTTGGTATATATAGTCATTTTATCCAGTACATGAAGATTTGTGAGTACAAGAGATCAAGGTCATTCTTTGACCTTAGACCCAGGTCTCTCATATTTTGATATTTTCTAACATCATCTCAAAAGCAACTGGGCCAATTGTAACCAAATTTCATATAAAGCCTCCAGGGCTTGAGGGAACAAAAATTTGTTTAAAAAACGAGGTCACATAAGCAACATGGTCGCCATGCCTCTATTATGGTAAAATCCTGTAAAAATCTTCTTCTTAAGAACCTGTTGACCGATGGCCTTGAAACTTGGTAAGAAGCATCAGATACTCAAGTTCTTCCAAAATTGTTCAAATGATGACCTTGGATTGACCTTGACCTTTTTTATGGCAAGGTCTAGTATGGGAAAATTCTAGAACATAAGATTTCATGGAAAATTTGAAGATTTTGGCCCAAAAACTGGTCTATACAGTCGTCTCAATTAGGTCATGAAGAATTATGAGTACCAGACGTCAAGGTCGTTCTTCGACCTCTGACCCAGGTCTCTCATATTTTGACCTTTTCAAACATTTCCTCAAAAGCCAAAGGGCCAATTATAACCAAATTTCATATAGAGTCTCCAGGGTTTGAGGGAACAGAAATTTGTTCAAACGGTGCAGGTCACATGACCAACATGGCTGCCATACCAATTTATGGTATAAACCTTTAATATTTTTCTTCTCCAGAACCAATACACCTGTGGCCTTAAAACTTGGTAAGTAGCATGGAGTACTCGATTACTACTAGGGCTGGGACAGGTAGAGATTTTGTACCCGGGTACCCGAGTCCTAGCCCAGCTCTGGTCCGGAAAATGCCCAGAAACAAGTTTCAATTTTCAAATTAGAAACTTTGTTTCCGAAATAATTTCGGTCCGGAGCTGGACTACCCGAGTCCCTATTACCTGCGGGTGCCCGGGTACCCGTTACCATAGCATTTTGAGCATTTCCAGTTAGAAAATGTACTTTAAGGTCAAACAAGTTTAGCTTTTGAAAAAGCTTGAGAGGTTATCCCTTAGCAAATGAATCTATAGGACGCAAGTGGTAAAGCAGAAAATTGGCAGCAATACAAGTTAATTTTATTGTATTCTTAGATTTGTTGAAGCTGTAGGTAAGTGGCGAGTTTGACAGCTTTTTCTTTTTGTCTAGTGATTGCTTGTATCAAGCGAGCTTCAGTGCTATTAACTTTTGTTAGATGACCTGTACTGTTTAGTAATGGCTCTTTGTAAGTGGACTGTACTCTCTGGTAAGTGCTTGTATTAGGTGAGATTCTTGTATTAGGCGAGATGAAGTGTTTTTACTGCTCATGTCTTCGCAATGCTGGAAGGGACCCTGCAGCTGGGTGCGCTAAACTATGGGAGCAAATACCGGTAAATAGTGGAACCTGTATTTAGCGTTAATCAAGCAGAACTTGTAATTGATCTGTACTGTTAAGTGATAACTGAACTTTCAGGTAACTGTTTGTATAGGGTGAGATAAAGTGTTTTAAGATATAAGCTATAAAGATAATGCATTAGCGATGCTGGCGAGAACCCTATAGCAGGGTGTGCCAAATGTAGAAGTACCGGGAAATAGTGGGACCTGTATTTTAGCAAAAGGAAACGGCGTACAAATCGAGTACGAATTCCTATCTTAATATGGTTTACCAATAATTTGTAAGGTATCTGTCATTTGCACATGTGTGTATTGGAAGGGTATTAATGTAGAAATCCCTCTTACAATATGCAAAAATGACTTGACAATGTATGGTTACAATTTATACAAGACAGTCACGCTGTATTTTGCTCTAGAGTAAGGGGACATGGCTTCGCACAGGGCATGGCTTCGCACACCTCCGGGATTTCTTAGTATGTGTCAGTCATCAGTTGTCTAAACATCATTTTGTTCTGTAAATATTTCAAGGTTGATGAATGAAGCTTTTTGACATCATTTTCGCGTGCAGTGCATCACGTGCAGTTTGGCGCCAAAATGTTTAAAACATTCAGATCAGAGTCAGCAAAGTTTAGCATTTTTTATAACAGGCAATATTATTGATACCACACTGTCAAAATTTGGCTCCTGAAGTATTAATGAAATTTGCATTTGTTATTTTAAGAATACAAAGTGCAAAATCATCATAAACTATGCCGGTTATATGAACACAAACGATTTTCCATGCTACGGGGTGTGAATTTTGTCCCCCACTTTTATGAGAAAAGTCCGCATATTATTAGCTCACCTGAGCCAGCGGCTCCGGGGGAGCTTATAGGATGGTAAGGCTCCGGCGTCCGTCGTACGTCGTCCGTCCGTCGTCCGTCCACACTTTCAAACAACTTCTCCTCTAAAACTGCTTGGCCAATTGCAACCAAATTTCATATGTAGCCTCCTGGGACCTTAGGAACGAAAAGTTGTTCAAACGGTCCTGGTCACATGACCAACATGGCCGCCATGCCCATATATGGTAAAAACCTGAAAAAATCTTCTTCTGCAGAACCAATAGGGCGATGGCCTTGAAACTTGGTATGTAGCATCGGGTACACGAGTACTACCAAGATTGTTCAAATTATGACCTTGGGTTGACCTTGACCTTTTTTACGGTAAGGTCAAATTTGCTTCCTTATGCTTTTATATGGCAAAATGCTGCAACATAAGATATCTTGGAAACTGTTGAATATTTTGGCCTAAAAATTGGTACATACAGTCATCTTAATGACTACATGAAGATTTATGAGTTCAAGAGGTCAAGGTCATTCTTTGACCTTTGACCCAGAACTCTCATATTTTGACAATATCAAACAATCTCCTCAAAAACAACTAGGCCAATTGTAATTAAATTGCATATAGATCCTCCAGGGGTTGAGGGAATGAAAATTTGTTCATACGGTCCAGGTCACATGACCAACATGGCCACCACGCCCATATATGGTAAAAACCTTTAAAAATCTTCTTCTCCAGAACCAGTAGACCGATGGCCTTGAAACTCGGTATGTAGCATTGGGTACTCAAGTACTATCAAGATTGTTCAAATTATGACCCTGGGTTGACCTTGCCCTTTTTTACGGCAAGGTCAAATATCGGAAAATGCTAGCACATGAGATTTCATGGTAAGTTTTGAAGATTTTGGCCTAAAAATTGGTATATACAATCATCTGAATGAGTACATGAAGATATATGAGTACAAGAGGTCAAGGTCATTCTTTGACCTTTGACCCAGAAATTTCAAATTTTGACAATTTCAAAGAATCTGCTCTAAAACCACTAAGCCAATTGAAACCAAATTTCATATAGAGCCTCGAGGGGTTGAGGGAATGAAAAAATTTTCTAACGCTCCTGGACACATGACCAACATGGCCGCCATGCCCATATATGGTAAATACCTTTATAAATCTTCTTCTCCAGAACCAATTGACCGATGGCCTTGAGACTTTGTATGTAGCATTGGGTACTTGAGTACTATCAAGATTGTTCAAATTATGACCTTGTGTTGACCTTGACCTTTTACAGCAAGGTCAAATATGGGAAAATGGTAGAACATATGATTTCATGGAAAGTTTTGAAGATTTTGGCCTAAAAAATTGGTATATACAGTTGTCTTAATCGCTCATATTTTGACATTTTCAGCCATTTCCTCAAAAGCCAAATGGCCAATTGTGAACACATTTCATATAGAGCCTCCAGGGGTTGATTGAATGAAAAATTTGTTCAAACGGTCCAGGTCACATGACCAACATGGCCGCCATTACCACTTATGGTATAAATCTTTAATATTTTTCTTCTCCAGAACCAATCCACCTATGGCCTTGAAACTTGGTAAATAGCATGGAGTACTAGAGTATCACCAAGACTGTTCAAATGGTGACCTTGGGTTTACCTTGACCTTTTTTGCGGCATGGTCAAATATGGGAAAATGCTAGAACATAAGATTTCATGGAAAGTTTTGAAGATTTTGGCCTAAAAATGGTATATATGGTTGTCTTAATGAGTACATGAAGATTTATGAGTACAAGTGGTCATGGTCATTCTTTGACTTTTGACCCAAAACTCATATTTTGACGATTTCAGACATGTTAAGTAAAAGCCAGCTTGCCAATTGTTCAGGTGAGCGATTCAGAGCCTCATGGCCCTCTTGTTTTTAGCTGTCATCCTATCTAGTCGTAAGTCCACTGTATGATTACACAAACGAGCTGTGATGGATTCAACTACAAATGTCAGCCACTTATTAACCGGTGTTTTCAAATCAAATAAAATTCTGAAAATTGCTGATTTTCGGCTTTCCATTAATGGAAGAGGCATTGACATTATACTATTACCTTGCATTCTCTAAATAATAATAGCATATTAGCTGTTCTTTTATGGTTTTCATTTACTGGTCCTAAAGTGTATGACAGAATGGTCAAAGACATCTAGAATGCTTCTGTTTCCTGCCAGAAGGGGTGTGCGAAGCCATGTCCTCATATACCCAAAATACCATGTAGGACTGCACTACATATTACAGCACGTGCTACATATGACGTCAGAGTCTGAGACCAAATATTTTCATCCTCAATTTCCAGAAAGGGTCAAGGTATATTATAATATAAACAAACAGGCGTTATTTTATAAGCTTTGTCAGCTAATGTTGCAAAAGTCATAAAAGTGTGCGAAGCCATGTCCCCTTACTCTACTTGCTTTGAATTCTATTGAAATAGGACATTAATGGATTACATAATAATAATATGCATTCGGGTAGCAGGAAGTAAATATATACACGGGTAATTGGTCTACCCGACCCCAACTCCTAGCGGAAATACTAGTCGCAGGGGGCGCTACGTCAAGGTAGGTAACTCCAGTCGTTTCTTGGCAGATTTTTTTCAAACCAAAAGTAGGTATAAAACAGGTGGTTAATCTGAAGATCGGTAATTACTTTCGCTATAAATCTTGTTAGTGTATGCCTGTTTATGTGTTGGGTAAGTTCTACATTCGATGACACATAATTTCGTGATTTTAACTGTGCTAATTTCCGGGTTCCAGGATTCCGAACCGTTCCGGAAATAGGATTATGTCACTTCCATATGTTAGGTATGTTTTGAAAGTTGAAACTATTTTTCTAATTTCGCCGTTTTTAGCGCGTTAATAACTGTGTTTCTGGAATTTTCTCCCTCAAGAGAAGGACAACAACCATTACTAACGTTTTGGGTCATTGAATTTGGTCATCCAAAGTGGACAGGTAAATTCACAGGTGGATGACCTTACTATGCATACTGTGCATGATTTTCTCAGGACCATGTTTGGGAGCAATATGAATTTATAACAGGATATAACCAGAAAAGTGAGTTTTGTGCTGATATTACTCCCCCTGTTTTCTGCCAGTTTTTGGAGTGTTTACTTTGTATCTAAGGGTTTCCAAGGGCCCAAATGTGCTTTCTATGGTCATGTGATATCATTTCTATTTATATTTTGTAGGAAATTTTGCATCCTATTTTTAAGTACAAGTCACTACAACTCCGGTACCCCGGTACTCGTCCCAGCCCTAATTACTACCAACATTGCTCAGTGATGACCTTGGTTTACCTTGACCTTTTATATGGCATGGTCAAATATGGGAAAATGCTAGAACATAAGATTTCATGAAAAGTTTTGAGATTTTGGCCTAAAAATTGGTATATACGGTTGACTGAATGAGTACATGAAGATTTAGGAGTACAAGAGGTCAAGGTCATTCTTGCAGTGTGTCCCCCCACATGCTTGCCCTCTACATCAGAGGGGACGTTCTCGGGGACACATGCAGGTCCAGTCCCTGCACACGCGGCCCCTAACACCAGGGGAGATTCTCACAGGGTCGCATGCAGCATTTTTGAGCCAATACTCATATTTTGACAATTTCAAACATAAGAAGAAGCCACTTGGCCAATTGCTCAGGTGAGCGATTCAGGGCCTCATGGCCCTCTTGTTATAAAGATGATCCACTGAATTTGAAATTGTATATCAGAGGATTAGATATTTTGTGACTGTCAAGACTTGCAGTTTTTGTTCTTTCTTGAAATAATAATTAATAGAGGATCTTACATGAGTGCTCATATATTATAGAATTTATTAAACGAGTTGGGGAAAAAGATAAGATGCGAGGCTATGCCAAGCATCTTATCGGTTTTCTCCAACAAGTTTAATAAATTCAATAATACAGGAGCATGAATGCAAGATTCTATTTATCATATGACACTAACTCGCATTTTATTAGCAAAATTTTGCACTAAATGTCACGATTTCCCCATTAGAGAACGCGACATTTTTATGGACGTCAAAGCATAACATTACGATGTAATTTGCATATTTAATCCACTAGTGGATTATCAATTTTAATGCATGGCTTTATTACACTCTCAGATGCGACGTCATATGGAGTCAGATAGTGTTAACTGAATGTACATGAGAAATCTGTTTGTGTTTACAGGCACATTTATGGGTTCCATGGAAGTTTGTGCCAGATGTTTTCTGGATGCCATTTTGCTGTTCACTTATGAGCATAAGAGTAACCAGAGTCTGAAAGAAGTACATTTAGTTAACAAATACGAAGACAGCACTGCTAATATGGTGCTTGCTATTCGAGGGCAACTGACAAAGGGGATGGACTTACTTACTGTTGAAGCTATAGAAGAAAGAGAAGAAATGGATAAGAAAATGAAAAAAAGTCCTGGCTTATATAAATGGGTGAAGGCAAAGCTATCAGACTTTCTGTTGGGCCCAAGTAGTACGACACCTATGGGTCCAACAAGTGGAATACCTAGCACACCGAGAAAAGCAGTTCAAATTAAGCCCCCAACAACCGGAAAATCTTTGCCAAAACCACAAGTCCTGGCAAAAGGAAGATCCAGCTGGAAATAGACTTTGTTATATGAGTCGGAACACGACAAAACCAACAAAAAGGCATGTGCTTCCAGGGAACTCAGATCAGCCTGGGCAGTGGCCCGGTCTGATCAGTCTACGCTGTGCGCTTAAAGGGTAGATAAGGGACTACGCTAGCTCCATGTGGACAGCAAATCAGACTGGGCGGATGCCCAGGCTGATCTGAGTCTTCACTGGGCACACATGCCACTTTGTTGGTTTTGTCATGTCATGGCTCATATGTTTTCTTTTCATTCAGTGTTTCACTGGAGAAGTGGAAGTTTAATTAGTGCTGAAAGATGTTCTGTGATAGCTTCTGTATGTTTATTAAATTATTCAAGCCACATTTTTTCCATAATGATAATTCAACTTTCTTTTTTCTCATAAACAAATGCTAAAGTGTAAAGTGGTTTTCTAGTGAGATTTGCATCTGCTTCTTGTGGAGAAATGGCCCTTTTGAAAATAAATAGACACTACAATACTGTCCCTTTGAGCCTATTTGCCTCATCTTTCTTTGTTGTTTAATATCAAAAGGGGGGCATTTCACAATAGCGTTATATCCAACCATTATTGTACGGAATAGCATTATAATGAAGTAGTACCATAAAAGTTCTAAGTATTGGGACAGATAGGGAGAGCAAACAGTGCCAACCCAGATCAGACTGCTCTTCACTGTATGCCATTCCATCTGAATCTTTAAGAAGCATTGCTGCAATGTAAAGCCAACCTGTTCCATTTTTTAAGACAATTAAGGTAAATATTTTATGTGTTCCAGTTTTTAGAATTTTTCAGTGCTATATATTTGATTGATGGAATGGAGAGGAAGATATAATACTGCAAAGGATAGAGCAGAACCAGAGCCTTGCCGGACTCTAACCCACAAACACTGCTTCCTATTAGAAGTCTGATCTGGGTCTGCATGTTGTCTGGATCTGCATTGTTTGTTAAAATGACACCATTCACATTTTAATAGAAGATTAAACATTATTTCAACTGTAAGTGAAGACAGTCTTACTCTCTATGAGCCACATCATGTAACTTCCAACAATGTGGCAATTTTGTCACGTGATATTAAGATCATTCTTCTGTTCCACACAGGGTAATCGGAGACTTCACTGTTGGCTCTATGGCTTGGGCCCCTTCCATAGAATGTGACAAGCAAAGGCTCTGACAAGACTGCACTTATGTGCAGTCTGATCAGAACCTTTGGCTGTCACCAATGCAACATTGTTGGAAATTACATGATGTGGCTTAAAAGCATAAAGTAAACGATGGACTAAGTTTAGTTGTATGTCAAAATGATATCAAAAGGAATATGGAGTACAGTATATAATGCCAAAACTGTCACCCACACAAAAGGCAGTAGTATGCAAAAGGAATATGCAGTCAGTATACGATGATGCCGATGCTGTCACCCACACCACTGCGGTCTGCACTGACACAAATATATGACTGGCATTAGTAGCTTGTTTGACTGTGCATTATTCCAACTATTGAACTATTTGACCTAGAGTGCTGATTTTCTGTATGCTTTTGGTATTTGATGTGTCAATCAGTCAGGGCTCAGTTGTTCAAAACTAATGACATTAAATCTTCAAATATATACAAAAACACAAAACAGTTTCTGAAACCATGAGGCCAAGAGCTTATATATTTAGTATGTAGCAGTGTTTAGTGGTACCGTACATAAATCCTGCCAGTCATGTCCATTGTGTCCAAACTGGCCACGCCGGTGGGGAGAGGGGTGGGGTCATTTGTTTATATAGACTGATTAATTTGCGTTTAACGGCCCATTGAGACACTATTTCAGTCTTTATCGGACCGTCTCCCAGAGAGCAAGAAAGAAATGATAGAGGAGAGAAAAATGTCCAAACAATCCCCACCCACTGCAACCACAGTAGGCCCTTGCCCTACAATGTTCCAAATTCGTAGGTTGCCCCAGCACTGGAAGTTACACACAGCACCATCGCACCACCCGACCACCTCCTGTTTATACAGAGCTATAAAGCTAAGCAAAAACTTCCAAAATCTTCTTCTCTGAAACTAGGTGTGAGGAGCTTTTGCAGTGCAAAAATGTCTCTCATTTTTTTCTGCAAAAAAATATTAGGAAACTTGACTTTATGTGGACTAGAACATTAACTACAAGTAATCCCTTAACAAGTTCATTAACTCTTTCGGTGCCAAAGTCGCAAAAATGCGACTTTGCAAACAGCGTATATCCAGATCAGCCGGCTCTTAAAAGAGCCGTCTGATCAGGATCTACACTGTTTGCCATTCAAATATGATTTTAAAAAGCCTGATTTTATGAAAAATGTCTTTAGATTGTTAAGATTTCCAATTACAAATCTGTCGTCTGATGATTTGAGCAGACGAAAATTTGTCGTCTGAAAAATTTGGCGCCGAAAGAGTTAAGTTAACAATGCTTTGAACAACCCAGCCCTGATGAAAACTGAGTAATTAAAAGAGATATTGTTATGGTCACAGGTATAATTTTGATGGGGGCAAAATGATAAATCATACACATAATCAGAGGTTGGTAACTTTATTTCACAGCTCAACAGCAAAACTTGGAATCACAATCAGCTATGCCCTATGTGCACTATTTACTATTATTATGTCCCCCCACCAAAGGTGAGGGGGGACATATTGTTTTCAGTGCGGTTCCCGGTGCGTCGGCGTCGGCGTCGGCGTCCCACTCTTGTATGCATGATATCTCTTGAACCAAATGATGGAATTTCACCAAACTTGCATGGATATATCATTGGGACAAGGTTAAGAGCTGATTAGATTTTGGTGACCTTGACCTCATTTTCAAGGTCACAGGAGAACTTAAATGGCGTGAAAATTTCTTGTATGCACAATATCTCCTGAACCAATTGATGGAATTTCACCAAACTTGCATGGATATATCATTGGGACAAGCTTAAGAGCTGATTAGATTTTGGTTACCTTGACCTCATTTTCAAGGTCACAGGAGGACTTAAATGGCGTGGAAATTTCTGGTATGCACAATATCTCCTGAACCAATGGGTGGAATTTCACCAAACTTGCATGGATATATCATTGAGGCAAGTTTAAGAGCCGATTAGATTTTGGTTACCTTGACCTCATTTTCAAGGTCACTGCAGGACTTAGATGACAATTACTTTTACCCACTATATCTCTTGAACCAATGGATGGAATTTCACCAAACTTGCATGGATACATCATTGGGACAGGTTTAAGAGTTGAGAAGATTTTGGTGACCTTGACCTCATTTTCAAGGTCACTGAAGGACTTAGATGACAATTTCTTGTAACCACTATATCTCCTGAACCAATGGATGGAATTTCACCAAACTTGCATAGATACATCATTGGAACAAGCTTAAGTGCTGATTAGATTTTGGTGACCTTGACCTCATTTTTAAGGTCACTGTAGGACTTAGATGACAATTTCTTGTAACCACTATATCTCCTTAACCAATGGATGGAATTTCACCAAACTTGCATAGATACATCATTGGGACAAGCTTAAGAGCTGATTAGATTTTCGTGACCTTGACCTCATTTTTAAGGTCACTGTAGGACTTAGATGACAGTTTCTTGTACCCATGATATCTCTTGAACCAATGGATAGAATTTCACCAAACTTGCATGGATACATCATTGGGACACGTTTAAGAGCCTATTAGATTTTGGTGACCTTGACCTCATTTTCAAGGTCACTGAAGGACTTAGATGACAATTTCTTGTACTCACTATATCTCCTGAACCAGTGGATGGAATTTCACCAAACTTGTATGGATACATCATTGGGTCAACTTTAAGAGCTGATTAGATTTTGGTGACCTTGACCTCATTAACCAATGGATGGAATTTCACCAAACTTGCATAGATACATCATTGGGACAAGCTTAAGAGCTGATTAGATTTTCGTGACCTTGACCTCATTTTTAAGGTCACTGTAGGACTTAGATGACAGTTTCTTGTACCCATGATATCTCTTGAACCAATGGATAGAATTTCACCAAACTTGCATGGATACATCATTGGGACACGTTTAAGAGCCTATTAGATTTTGGTGACCTTGACCTCATTTTCAAGGTCACTGAAGGACTTAGATGACAATTTCTTGTACTCACTATATCTCCTGAACCAGTGGATGGAATTTCACCAAACTTGTATGGATACATCATTGGGTCAACTTTAAGAGCTGATTAGATTTTGGTGACCTTGACCTCATTTGCAATGACATAGTCATCTATGTAGGATATCTTTAGAACCAGTGGATGGATTTTCTTCAAACTTGCATAGTATTTTAATTGCACAGGTTTTCTATTCATAAGGGTGGATTGGAAACGGGCTGGTGGGGGGACATCAGTTTTTCTCTGAAAAACATTTCTAGTTATTTTATGTAATTATGGTTTCTTATGTACCCTAACATGCTTAAGTATTGGGACTCCTAAAACCATTAATTTTCCATTTGTCCCAAATAGAAAATTAATGGTTTTAGGTGTCTCAATATTTCAGCACATTAGGGTACTCTGTTTTTTCGTGGGTGATATTATATCTTGGAAATGGCAATGTGATATGCACAGCTTGTGTCAAAGTGGGGTTCTAAGGATACTTATGAGATACACATAAAAGACCTCACGAAAGGGGATTTAATAAGCCAATCTCTGTTTTCAAAATAAAAACAATTCTAAGAATTATCCTCAGAATCTACTCATGACAAAAGCTCCTGACGTTTCAGATTATCTGCCCTTCAAAGATGCAAACAACAGTTACAACAAATGTACAGATATTTTGTGTTCTAATGCACTTACGTATGTAACACGACATCTGGTTGGCTAACATCAAAAATTTGCAACAGTATATCATTACGTAACGTCGCTTCTCATTGGCTGACGTCTGGTTTTACGTCGCTAAAAGCATTTGCTATGGGTGCAAAGTAGCATACATTTAAAGGTTAAAATATGAAAAGTGCATTAGAATGGGGATTACTGTACTGAATATTGTCATTTGGGGAGGTAAATCGTCGGTTTTATGGTCGCAAATTGCATTTTCCGGCTCCACTGGCGCGTAGCTGTAAAACGAAATTTCCGACCATAAAACCTACAATTTACCTCCCCAAATTAAAAATTTTCCGTACAGTTATCCCGTAACTGAAAAAGATTTTCACGATTGGTTACAAACTGGAAAATGTGGGGGGTTTTTTATCAGAAAATATAATATCTTATTGTAATATACAATTTGTAGATTACTTGTCACATTAAGAAGCAGGACTTTAAAGTGTTCTTTATTTCTTTCTTATATCCAATCTCATTGTTTCCTTTCAATGAAATATTCTTACAGATTCAACCATTTACTATCCTGGAACGTGTATCATTCCAAACTGGACGTAAACTATCTTCTAGGGCATTTGTTTCATAATACTCAGTGAATACTGTAGTTGATATAATCCTACATGACAGTTCAGAATATTAAACAGACTACATCTCTGTCAAGCCAAATCTGGAGCAGTCCTGAGTTTGATTACTCAAGGGGGAAATCTTTTCAGCCGTAAACAGGGTTCCATTGCACACAGCCTTTCATTATCACCCTTCCATTATCCTGATATAACTGAAATACTGCTGAAAAGGACTTAAAAGCACGTCATTCATCCATCATCATCAAAGGTATACTCTATGGCACAAAATATAAACATAAAAGCCACTTTGATAAGTGAAAATATGAACAGTCAATCAGAAGTGGAGATTAGGAGATCTGATCAGTATTATGTTGTCACCTCTCATTATAACAGGTTGTAATGACTTGCAACAAAGTTTTTTATGAAGAATATCAAAAATTACATCAAAATTACCATCAAATCCTCCATCTTACCTCCTTACCTGAAGCTCTGATGGTCCGTCAGTTCATGCTGGTCTAAGGTTTAACCTTTAAAGTGCCAAAAAAATACAGACCAACAAATTTTCAACAAGACCTGTCCCCGTACAGGATAGCTCGCCTGCAGTGCCTTGCCCATCACATAAAAAACTTTTAACGTAAATCTTTAAAGTGTGACACCAACCCCGACGCCGACGTCCAAGTGACAACAATAGCTCTCTGTACTTTCATACAGGTGAGCTAAAAACTAATATATCCAAGCTGTATCATATTGAGACCTCAAAGACTAGAGGGCAAACAGTTTAGCTCCATATGAGGTGCCTCAGCATGAGCCACTTCATCTGGATCTGCGCTGATATGACTGAAATAGCATTGAAAAGAACCTAAAACCTTCCAAGTCATCCATCCATCCATCCATTAATCAATCAAATGTGACAATTGTATGAAACATACTTGAACAAAAGCTTTTATGGTATATCTGCATATTTGAAGGCTGTATGTTTGGTATTTTTACAATTTTATCAAAAATTTTGCAAGCTGTATGGTAGGTAGTTTGGTATATATCTGAAAATTTGGAAGCTGTTATAAGGTACTTTGAAGCACTCACTAGTCTTGCTTTTACATCACCACGACATACCAGTAGTTGAGCCACAACATGACAAAGCCAACAAAGTGGCATGTGGGCTTAAAGGGTAGCTAAGGGTCTAAGCTAGCTCCGTGTGGACAGCGAAGACTCTGGTCAGACTGGGTGGCTGCCCAGGATGATCTGAGTCTTTAGTGGATGTGCATGCCACTTTGTTGGTTTTGTTGTGTCGTGGCTCATTAACTGGCTCATTAACGTTACCAAATATATTAGAACAGAAATGTCTGAGCAAACTGTGTAAGCCTAGATCAGAAGTTCCCATTATTTGAGGTGAACAGGTATACTTTCGACTGAAACAACTCGGCAATTTTCATTTTTGCCTCATTTTTAAATAACTCTTAAAGGAAAACTAGACAATCACTAAAGGTGATGAATGACCCTGCCATATGCCTCACTAGAAAAGTAATGTGTTAAAACATATTTGTGTGAAGTTACATCAAAATCTGTCAATAAATAAAGGTGCTAGAGGGATGACTGAGTTTTTCTTAAAAATAGCAACTGTGACCTTGACCTTGGAACTACAACCCTGAAAGGTTAACTTGTCCAAGATATTGTCATATTTAATATATGTGTGAAGTTCTATCAAAATCAGTTAATAAATAAAGGCGCTAGAACCATGACAAAGATTTACATGTACCTATAATAGCATCTGTGACCTTGACCTTGGACCTACAATGATGAAACGTAAATTTGTCCCAGATATTGTCAAGCTAAATATTTGTGTCAAGTTATGCCAAAATCATTCCAGAGGGATGACAGCATATTTTCTAAAATAGCAAATATGACCTTGACCTTTACCCTGAAATTCTGGATCACGAACTTGTCCAAGATATTGTCACACTAAACATTTGAGTGAAGTTACATCAAAATTGTCAATGAATAGAGGAGTAGAGGAATGATAAAGTTTTTTTCTAAAAATAGCAACTGTGACCTTGACCTTGGACTTGTTATTCAAGGGGACATAATTCTGCAATAAAGACCTGACTGAAAGTTCTGTTTCCTTTATGCACATGTTCAATGCATGTCTAAACTGTGTTGCAAGTTACAAATCCCTACATCAAATACTATTGGAGCAGTTGCAGAGACAAGAACAGTACTACAAAGTGTGAAATATGGTCAAAATATGCATGTCATTCAAGGGGATGTAATTCTGCAATAATGACCTGGATCAAAGTTCTGTTTCCTTTATGCACATGTTCAATGAATGTCTGAACTGTGTTACAAGTTTCAAATCCCTACATCAAATACAATAGGAGGAGTTGCAGAGACAAGAACAGTACTACAAATGTGAAATATGGTCAAAATATTTGTTATTCAAGGGGACATAATTCTGCAATAAAGACCTTAATCAAAGTTCTGTTTCCTTTATGCACATGTTCAATGCATGTCTGAACTGTGTTGCAAGTTTCAACTCCCTACATTAAATACTCTAGGAGGAGTTGCGGAGACAAGAACAGTACTCAAATGTGAAATATGGTTATAATATGTATATTATTCAAGGGGACATAATTCTGCAACCAAGACCTTAATCAAAGTTCTGTTTACTTTATGCACATGTTCAATGCATGTCTGAACTGTGTTGCAAGTTTCAACTCCCTATATCAAATACTGTAGGAGGAGTTGCGGAGACAAGAACAGTACTCAGATGTGAAATATGGTCAAAATATGTTTATTATTCAAGGGGACATAATTCTGCAATAAAGATCTTAATCAAAGTTCTGTTTCCTTTATGCACATGTTCAATGCATGTCTGAACTGTGTTCCAAGTTTCAACTCCCTGCATCGAATACTGTAGGATGAGTTGCGGAGACAAGAACAGTACTACAAAGTGCGACGTACGTATGCACGGACAGACAAGGGCAAAACTATATGCCCCTCCCCACTTCGTGTCGGGGGCATAAAAATGCTCCCATTAAAGCAAATTCATTCCTTCAAGAAGTGACCCATTTTGGAAGAGCTAGGTCACCCAGAGAAGCAAAAACAGGAAGTCACAATAGTTGTTTCCCTTTGTAAAATTGGCAGAAAAAAATAGAGGTGTTCCCATACACCTTAACTGACCAAAGTCTGTACTGTTTGCTAGCAGGACAAATGAACATGCTCCAAGTCTGTAGGTGTTTGACAAATTTAAACAAGAGCTTCGCAAGAGGCGCATAATACGCCCGTTTCTGTGTCATGAAGGAGTTAAGAATGAACAAGATTGTTTATAGAAGGATGGACAGGCATACAAAACAGGGGAAACAACTCTGTGACTGCAATGTTATCAAAACAACACATCAAATACTATTAGTACACCAAAAATCAGGTTCCAGGGTGAAGCAGCTCAGAAGTTGTGAACCGCAAAAGTCAAACAAGGGAGATAATTCATAAACTCTTAGTCGCAATACTTTCCCTTGACAGTATACACATCACCATAAAGTTTTGTTAAAATATTTCCAATGGTTAAGGAGATACAGAGTAAAACGGAAATTGATGCAAGGGCAGATAATTCAGAAAGTAAGCCAGAGTTGTGGTTCATGTGCATGATACATTACCCCAGTATTATACACATTCCTACAAAGTTTCATTTAAATATTTCAAAGGGTTAAGGAGTTATGGGGGAATGGGTTAGCCTAAAAAACTAATCAAAGGGAGGTAACTCCAAAATTAAGTAAGGGGGAACAACCATTCTTAAATGTGACACATCGTCTTGTGATCATGCACATTGCTATAAAGTTTCATCAAGATATACCACATGGTTACTTAGTTATTGAATGCACAAGATTAGTATACACAAAAATACCCTAAAAATCTAATCAAAGGGATGCAACTCCAAAACGAAGGAGAGAGCAACCATTGTTATACGCGACGCATCATCAAACCCTCATACACATTGCTATGAAGTTTCATCAAGATACCCCAAACGGTTATCTAGTTATGGCGCGCACAAGACTAGTAGGGTAAAAAATAATCAAAGGGGCATAACTTTGAAACTAAGAAAGGGGGAACAACCATTACTATACGCGACACTTTGCCCCATCCTAATATATATGCCTACAAAATTTTATGAAGATATCTCAAACGGTTTCTGAGATATGGTGCGCACAAGAATGTTGACGGACAGACAGACGGACAGACAGACAGACGGACGGACGGAACCACCTAAATAGGGTGGTTCTAATGACAGGTCACATCATGTTTTCGTGGCTTTGATCCCTCATCTTAACTGCTTCAACATGACAATTCTAATAAAAAATCATCCCTAAAATATCATAAAAACACATCTTAAGCTCTGACTATGTCTACTAAAACACACTTCTACATGGACACCAAGTTGGCTTCAGTTGATCATCACAGTCTTTAATATCTGACAATAACATTAATCTAATCATCTACAATGCACTCAAATTTTTCTGCTCTCAAAGAAACAGTTTTGAAGCACTATCAGGACAGTTGCTTGATATATGGCCTTTATCACCACAGAGAGTGCAGCACCTCACCCCAGGTACCCATCTTGCTCCAGTTTCCTGTACCGTGGGCTGGGGAGGATCAATGTAACTAGCAAGATCTGTTTCAGGAAAGTCATTGTCATAATCATTATTCACAACCTTAGAGGAAGCACCAAAATCTGTTGGTAGTTTAATTACTTCAGCAAAGTCTGAAGGGGGGAAATCACAATCATAGTTACTTGGTTTTCGACTAGCAACAATCTTATTTTCTGCACCAATATCTTTGTCATTGTCAGATTCAGAATGCGTTTCCCACTGCTGGTCATCGTCATCATCAAAATCACTCTCAAATCCAAATTCATCTTTACCTTTACAGTTAATCTTTTCCTCTGGTGGTAACAGTACTTCTTCATGTATCACATTATCAGTTGTTTTACTACGATCTAAATCCCCCCACCAGTCAATATTTTCTTCATCTACACAGTCATTTTTAACAATACTGACTAGACTCTCTTCAGATGGTGGCTCTTTAACACCTGTTTTCTCATGTTTTCGATCCAGTTCAGAATTCTTTGCTAGTTTTTCTGCAACTGACTCGTGGTGTTTTGGTGAATCATGTCTGTGTTTTGCATCTTTACCTTCATTAACTATATCTGTCGTTTGTACTTTATTGGTGTTTTGGCCTATGTCTTTCTCTTTACATATATCTGATTCTTGTTTTACAGGAGTTATATCCTGTTTAATTGGCTGAGACACAAATTCTTTGGCTATATCAGTCAGAGAGTGTCCTGACTTATTGCTTTTTGATATATTGCCTTTCTTGGAGGTAACTTTTTTGTTTATCACAGTTTCAGTTGTAGTAGATTCTGGTTCAGGGTTATACTCAAACCAGTCTACAATATTAGCTTTGGCACTTGCTTCCTTAACTTCAACTCCTTTTGCATTATTACTTGATGCAACACTGGCCCATGATTTGGACTTCCCAATGTTTTCTAGCTTATGATCAGCTGTCTGTTTTTCAGATTTGGACAGCTCACTGAACTTTTTGTCTTTGCTGGACTTTCCTTGATTCTGATCTGTAGAAGCTGTATAGTCCACACTAGGAATTTTGTCACTAACAGAAAGGGCCTTCATGTCATCTGCTAATGATTCATTAGGTGTTTCATAGACACTATATGAACCTTCTGTGTAAGAATTTTCAGAGTATAAAGAAGTGGATGGGGCAGGAATTCCATCAAAATGTTTGTCCCCACTTGACATCCGATGGTCCTCATGAGGAGTGGAGTGATACTCCTGTGCCCAAGATTTAGCAGGACGCAGACTGATTTCAGGTGTAACCATCTCAGCACTGTTGTACAGCCTGAAAAAAGACAAGAAATATTTCCCCATCATCTTAAAACACCTATCAAAATTCCCTCTCAGAGAATTTGCAGTTGAAGGGCAGGTGAAATTTGTGTTTCTTAAGACAGTTTGTGCACACATTTCTGTAACTGAAACAAGAGCTATAGGCTCAAAGTAGCAAAACAGCCTGGTAAATGCAGGGATACCTCTCTTTTTCATACGGCTGTGGCCCAGGTTCAACATCTTGCACTGATGTGACAGGGTAGTGGTTACCCATTCATGGCCCTACATGTTCTCCAATTTCCTCCACAACATGTGACCAACCATAAGACAGCATAACCATGCCTTCAAAAGTGTGTTTATAAGCTAATGGAGATTTCTAAGTAATTACAGTAAAAATAAATATTATTAGATGAACTGAAAGACTAGCAATAAAACAGAAGTCTTTCTACTGTCTACTTAATCTTTAAAATTCTCCTTAAAATTTAAACACATCTGTGGCATTATTCCAAACTTTCAACGTTATTTACGCTTCATAACAGAGAAGTTTGATTCAAACAGCTATTTACAGTGAAAATAAACTAATAAATGAATACCTGCAGTCTAGCTAGAGACTTCAATGAAAAGGTATTGCATAAAACTCCAAAGCAGTAGTCTGATCAGGGTCTACACTTTTTTCTAGGCAGACAGTCTGATTAGTTATAAAGAATATGGCAAAAAATCAAGTTACCTGCTTTCTGGAGAGAAAATAATGTCATGATAAACCTGGTCCTCATCTTCAGTCATTGTTCCTGCAAATTATAAAAAATTACAGTATTATATGGCATTTTTCATATGGTACCCCGTACTGACCCCAAGATCTAGTATAACCTAAAGACCCTATGACTGATACAAGACTCTTGGATTGATGTGGTTATGGTATGAAAAAGGAAGTGATACAGAATTCAAATTTATACCTTTTTACCCAGTGTAATTGTCTAGGGTCCAAATACCTAGCAAAGACCTAGCTTTGCCCAAATAAAGCCCCTCAATTTTGAAAGTTCTACCATTTGCTTTCCACTCCACCTGCAATGCTCTTTCCACATTCTCTCATGACAATCTTGCTTTTTACTAGCTGAGGATATGACATGGCTTCCAGGGTATGATGCTGGATGTGTCAAATGGCCCACACCGTGCTGTACATGGAGATTATTATATAGCAGTTTTTGTATCATACTCCATATTGACCAGAGATGCCCATACCTATAGGGCTAATATGGGATGATATGGGATGAAAGCTGATATAGGGTAATGTATAACAAATGAAATATCAATCTGTTTATCATACATTTAATGTCTGTTGAAAAGAATGTTTCAACAGGAAAAATAAAAATATACTATCAAAATGCAAAACTTTTCCACACTGCAATTGTCATATGCTAGGTCTAGCACTACCACACAACTCCTTGATTCTGTTTGAAATACAAAGAATAGTATACCAAGTTTTGTTTTTCACTCCATTTCTTAATCCTGTTTTTGATGTTTCCACTCAATGTCAACTATAATCTGCTTTTAGATCTTATTCTGCATTAACCCATTGCATTCTGATGTTTTTTTTGTCGTCTGCTGAAATTGTCTTCTGCATCAAAAAGCAAGAAAATTTTGACAATATTGGTCCATCTAACTCTTGTAGAAATGATGTTTAGGCAGCAAACAGTTTGGATCTCAGATCAGGCCCCACATTTGTGGGAACTGATCTGGGTCCAAACTGTTTGCCCAGATACCCCTAAAGGGATATCCCGAATGCAATGGGTTAACTCATGAGGATCTTGCTACAGTGGACCCTCTTTACATTTGTTCCCAAAAATTTTGATGTTAAACTGAATTTGCTGTTGTAAAGAATGCATATTTAGAACAATTTAGCCCTTCCGTGCAAATGAAAATGACGTTATAAAGAATTTTGCTGATGTAATGGGTGCCGTTGTAAAGAGGGTTGACTGTACTAGTTAAGGGTACAATACAGCTTCCGGGCTGTTATATGGCCTTATAAGTGAAAATCCTGGATGTGATGGTGAATAGCATTATACTGAACCTGAAATATGAAGGAATTTAAAGTTCATGACCCTGTTGTAGTTTAGTCTTAGCCTCAAGTTAGGCATGAAACCAGAGGGCCAATGGCCCCATATCGCTCACCTGAGCACTGAGGCACTGAGGTTACAGCAACAAAACCCCATGCACAACAGCAATAAACAAGTAGCCCAAAGGGCAACAATTGCTCACCTGAGAGACATTGTAAACCTATAGGGATATTATATTAAGATGCTCAAGGGCAGCTAACTCCACAGTCAGTGGTCCAATCAGGCTGAAAATTAAACTCATCCAAAACATTATGTATGCCCTCATTTAATATATGCAAGTTTAAAAAGTATCCGATCAAGAACACAATAGACAGAGCTGTCAAGGGCAGCAAACTTCGTAGCGGTTGGCCTGATCTGGCGAAAATATGACCTTGTTTAAGATATTATGCATTTCCTCATTACCTGCAAGTTTGAAAAGGATCGGATAAGTAGAAACCAAGAAAAAGTGGCGACATTGATTTTTTGGATGCTCAGGGCAGGTACTCCATACTTGCAGGTAATGAGGATATGCATAAAAGCTTGGATTAATCCAAGCTTTTATGCATATCCTCATTACCTGCAAGTATATGAAGAGGATCCGATGAAAAATGAAAATGTTATGACGTTATTTTCTCCATTATAAGACTATGGGATTTTTTTCAAATGCTCAAGGGCAGCTAACTCCGTAGTCTGTGCTCGAATCCGGCCAAATTTCGAACTCATCCAAGCTCTTATGTATGTCATCATTACCTGCAAGTATGATAAGGATCTAATCAAAAACCTTGATTGCAGCACCCTGAAAGTCAAACTTGCTCGAGATATTGTCATGCCCTACATTTGTGTGAATTTATTTCAAAATCCGTTGAGAAACGTAGGTGCTAGAGCAATGACTAAGTTTTTCTAAAAATAGCCACAGTGACCTTGACCTTGGGCACAGCATCCTGAAAGTCGAACTTGCTCGAGATATTGTCATACCCTACATTTGTGTCAAGTTATTTTAAAATCTGCTGAGAAATGTACGTGCTAG
The DNA here is from genome assembly GCA_963989385.1 of Ctena decussata. Lineage (NCBI taxonomy): Eukaryota > Metazoa > Mollusca > Bivalvia > Lucinida > Lucinidae > Ctena > Ctena decussata. Next base: position 77,470,877 of record OZ022498.1, on the reverse strand, counting down.
AGCGCTGACAAAGTTTTTCTAAAAATAGCCACAGTGACCTTGACCTTGGGCGCAGCATCCTAGAAGTCGAACTTGCTCGAGATATTGTCATGCCCTACATTTGTGTGAAGTTATTTTAAAATCCATGGAGAAATGAAGGTGCTAGGGCGATGACAAAGTTTTTCTAAAAATAGCCACAGTGACCTTGACCTTGGGCACAGCACCCTGAAAGTCAAACTTGCTCGAGATATTGTCATGCCCTACATTTGTGTGAAGTTATTTTAAAATCCATTGAAAAATGTAGGTGCTAGAGCGCTGACAAAGTTTTTCTAAAAATAGCCACAGTGACCTTGACCTTGGGCACAGCACCCTGGAAGTCAAATTTGTTCGAGATATTGTCATGCCCTACATTTGTGTGAAGTTGATTTAAAATCCGTTGAGAAATGTAGGCGCTAGAGCTATGACAAAGTTTTTCTAAAAATAGCCACAGTGACCTTGACCTTGGGTGCAGCACCCTGAAAGTCAAACTTGCTCGAGATATTGTCATGCCCTACATTTGTGTCAAGTTATTTTAAAATCTGCTGAGAAATGTTGGTGCTAGAGCGCTGACAAAGTTTTTCTAAAAATAGCCACAGTGACCTTGACCTTGGGCGCAGCATCCTAGAAGTCGAACTTGCTCGAGATATTGTCATGCCCTACATTTGTGTGAAGTTATTTTAAAATCCATTGAGAAATGTAGGTGCTAGGGCGCTGACAAAGTTTTTCTAAAAATAGCCACAGTGACCTTGACCTTGGGCGCAGCATCCTGAAAGTCAAACTTGCTCGAGATATTGTCATGCCCTACATTTGTGTGAAGTTATTTTAAAATCTGTTGAGAAATGTAGGCAATAGAGCGATGACAAAGTTTTTCTAAAAATATGTGATGACGTTGTTTTCTCCATTATAACACTATGGGATTTTTTTCAAACGCTCAAGGGCAGCTAACTCCCTAGTCTGTGCTCGAATCCGGCCAAATTTCGAACTCATCCAAGCTCTTATGTATTTCATCATTACCTGCAAGTATGATAAGGATCTAAGCAAAAACAGTTGAGAAAACGTGATGACACCATTTTCCCCATTATAACCCTATGGGATTTTTTTCAAACGCTCAAGGGCAGCTAACTCCGTAGTCTGTGCTCGAATCCGACCAAATTTCGAACTCATCCAAGCTCTTGTGTATGTCATCATTACCTGCAAGTATGATAAGGATCTAATCAAAAACAGTCGAGAAAACGTGATGACGCCGTTTTCCCCATTATAACCCTATGGGGGCTATCTGTTGCCATGGAAACCAGAGTTCTGAGCTGATCTGCACCAAAACCTAATGCAGCCTTTCCCCCACCCCAATGATGCTTCAGATAAAATTTGATTGCAATCAGCCCACTGGTTTCTGAGATATTTATGTTTGAAAGTGTTGACGCACGCACGCACGCACCCACGCACCCACCCACCCACGCACGGACGGACGACGGCTCGACTCCCATCCTATAAGCTCACCTCTGAGCCTTCGGCTCAGGTGAGCTAAAAACACCATTTATGTAGAGGATAATATCACAAACACTTATGCAAAAAAAATAAGCTTTATCCCCCATTAATGGCTTCTCAGAAGATCTTTGGCAAAAAAAAAAAAAGTGAAAATTTGGCCTTTCAGCTGCAATGGCAACCAATCAAAATCGGGTAATTGGGAAAAATTCATATGGCTGGTAGAGGACTACTCCAGGAACATTTCTGTGAATTTTTGTCAAAATATCTGCAGTAACACAGAAATAAATAGCAAATGTCCACTTTCCTCATTATAAGTCTATGGAAACTTTAAGTTGCCATAGCAACAAATTCACATGGGCAATGATAATATAAAACATACTTTAGGTAGAGGTTAAAATTATTAATATGTATGCTAAGTATCAGTTTCATCCCCCTCATGGCTTCACTTTTCCCATTATGAGTCAATGGAAACTATAAGTCGCCATAGCAACCAAAGTTCTTATGGGATTGGAAGAAAAAGAATAAAATTTATGTGAAAACTACTGTCATCAACATGTTTGCACAATATCAGCTTCATCCCCTATATGGCTTCTGAGCAGAAGATTTTTTTTTTTTTTTCGAAATTTACACTATATTTTGCCATGGCAACCAACCAAATTCAGCGATTTGGAGAAAATTCATATGAATCGTAGAGGACTACTCAAGAAACATTTCTGTAGAAAAAAATTTAAATAACTGCAGTTAGTTAGACAGCAAAAATTGCCAATTTCCATTTTCCTCATTATAAGTCAATGGAAACTCTTTGTTGCCATAGCAACCAAACTGCTGGAGCAATTGCCATGAAAAACAATAGTTCTATAGAGGCTAGTACTAAGGTTCTTTCTGTAAAGTTTGAGCTTTATTGGGCCACACAGTTTCTGCGAAGATGATTTTTTAATATTTTTCTATTTTTAACCATTCAGTTGCAATGGCAACCAGCCAAATTGCGCAATTTGCATAAATTTAACATGGCTGGTTAAAGACTACTCAAGGTACACTTCTATGAAAGTTTTGTCAAAATATCCGCAGTGGCATAGCAATAAATGCAAATTTTCCATTTTGCCATTTTAAGTCAATGGCAACTTTCAGTTCCCATAGCAACCAAACTGCTAGAGCAATTGCCAAGAAAAACAGTACTTTTATAGAAGCTAGTACTAAGATCCTTTCTGTGCAGTTTGGGCTTTATTGGTTGCATAGTTTCTGAGGAGATGATTTTTGAATATTTTTTCTATTTTCTAACCATTCGGTTGCCATGGCAACCAGCCAAATTGAGCAATTTACATAAAGTTCATGTGGTTGATAGAGGAATACTCAAGGAACATTTCTGTAAAAGTTTTGTCATAATATCTGCAGTGACATAGCAATAAATGCAAATTTTCCATTTTGCCATTATAAGTCATTGGCAACTTTCAGTTCCCATAGCAACCAAACTGCTAGAGCAATTGCCAAGAAAAACAGTACTTTTATAGAAGCTAGTACTAAGATCCTTTCTGTGAAGTTTGAGCTTTATTGGTTGCATAGTTTCTGAGGAGATGATTTTTGAATATTTTTTCTATTTTTTAACCATTCGGTTGCCATGGCAACCAGCCAAATTGTGCAATTTACATAAAGTTCATGTGGTTGATAGAGGAATACTCAAGTAACATTTCTGTAAAAGTTTTGTCAAAATATCTGCAGTGACATAGCAATAAATGCAAATTTTCATTTTTTCCCATACAAGTCAATGGAAACTTTAAGTTGCCATAGCAACCAAAGTTCTGAAGCGATTTGGATAAAAAAAAGTATTATTGGTTCCCCCTGCCTATAGATGCTATATATGAAATTTGGTAACAATGGGCCTTGTAGTTTCAGAGGAGATGTCGTTTGAAAATATTGACGGACGGACGGACGGACGACGGACGACGGATGCCTGCCTATATTATAAGCTCATCTGTGAGCCTTCGGCTCAGGTGAGCTAATAAAAGGCCATCGGCCAAGTGTCACCCGACGTTTGAAATGTGTCACAAACTGCAGCCCTTTATTCAGTTTCAGAGTAACTATATGGCCAAAAACAGAAAATATGTGTATTACAGAACCTGGTCAGCAAATAATAACTGAAGCACAATTACTGGGCCTCTATGAAGTTATAAAATACTTAAGTTTAGAAAGGGGCATTTATGTGTAAAACCAGAAAATATGTGTATAACAGAACCTGGTAAGCAAATAATGATTGAAGCATAAGCAGAGACATATACCCCAATTACTGGGCCTCTATGAGGTTATAAAATACTTGAGTTCAGAACTGGGCGTATATGTGTAAAATCAGGCTACTGAAACTTTAGGCCCTTACAGAATGCCCAAAACATAAGACTGTATACCCAATAACAAAATAACAAGGGCCATAATCCTCCTAATATGAATCTGATGAAAAAGAACAATGCATTTATGAAAATTCAGCCCATTAATATGAATAGTTCTTGAGTTATCCCTTTACCTTTAAGTGTATGTCTATTATCTATGAAAGGGGAATAACTCTGTCACTAATAAATTTAGCATATCCTAACAATAATCAGAATACTCAATTTACCAAATGCTAATAGCATACCAAATTTCAGCTCTCTCTGTCAAACGGTTCAAAAGTTGGAAAAATACCAAAAACGACAAAGGGCCATAACTTTGTAAAATATAGGACAATTGAAATTCCAAAATCACATGCACATCTTCAGATCATGATGAAACATTCTGCACAATTTCAAGTCAGTCTGATAAAAGATGTGACAGGAGTTGCGGGGACAAGGTCTGAGTCAGCAAGGGCCGTAACTCAATCAAAAATGGCCGAAACAAAAATAAAAAACCACATGCACATCTTCATATCATAAGAATACAATCTGTAAAATTTCAAATCAATCCGATGAAAGACGTAGGAGTTGCGGGGACAAGATTTCGGACGGACGGACGGACGGACGGACGGACGGAAAGACGGACGGACGGACGGACTGACACACGGACGGACGAGGGTCATTTCTATAGTCCCCCTCCGTCTACGTCGGGTGACAAAAATATGTGTGTTTCAGGTTACATGGAATTTCAAAATAGGGCAAATAGGTAGTGTTCTTATTTTGTTCAAAATTTTTATAAGGGAATGATAGGGAAACATTATGTTCGAACAGAATCCCACAAACACACCTAAAAATCCCTAAAAAAGTTAAAGTGGGCAGTATAAAAATAATAGGCACATTAGGGTAATCTGAAACATACAACTTTTTATTTTAAACCAAACAGGAGCCAGAAATTGATAGTGTTACATCCAAAATAGCATTATGCTAAATAGGGCTATAGTGAAGCCTTCTATCCTGATTATACCATACCTTTATCACAGCATGTTGGTTTCACTTGGCAGGAGGAAGGGATCATTGTTCTCCTGGGGGTCTGGGTAAACATATCTGATGATGGTTTCACCTCCACGCTACTAAACATCTCCAGGAGAATACCAAGTAACCTCTCCTTGATTGACCTAGGCCATAATAAAGAATGAACTGTTTAAACAAATTTACCTTATGATCAGGTTTCGAGGTTATAAAACTTGAGAATAATCTCAAACTCAAAATAAAGCACACTGATTGGCTGCTTCTGAGCATGTGCTCGGAAGCAGCCAATCAGTGTGCTTCATTTTGAGTCTGAGAATGTACTCTAGTTTTATAACCTCTGGGCCTGATTTACGGTCAGGGTTCTCCCCAGACCATTAAGGCATGTTGCTAGCAACATGCCTGACTCTAGAAATTACCTTTGCAACATGCCTTAATTTCCAATGAAAGTTTATAACAAGAGTTGTCAGAAGACAACAAAGCGTGCCTTACAGGAGCTTGACTCTCACAGCGCTGGTGGTATTGAAAGGCTCTTGTCCAAATGTATGTGTCAAGTATAATGATTGCCATCCATATAGGGACTGAGAAATATCATTGCGTCAGTGAAGCATAAAACTCATGTCAAATCCATACGTGGATGGCGATGCTAAAATGTTCTTGTCCATATATAAGTGTGTGCCAAGTATAATGGCTCTAACCCATATAGGGACTGAGAAATGTCACAAAGTCAGTGAAGCATATCATAAAGTAAGTGAAGCAAAAATGTAGGTCAAATTCATATATGAATGATGGTATTCAAAAAGTCCTGTCCATATGTAGTGTGTGCCAATTATCATGGCCCTAACCCATACAGGAACTGAGAAATATTAAAAGTCAGTGAAGCGTCTTATAAAGTCAATGAAGCATAAAATATACATCAAATCCATACAACGAGGATGCTGCTGAAATGATCTTGTCCATGTGTAAGTGTGTGAAAAGTATCATAACTGTAACCCATATAGGGACTGAGATATATCATAAAGTCAGAGAAGCATAAAAATGTAGGTCACTGTCCTACATGGTTGGCTACACTCGCAAGTAATGACCAAATATCATGACTCTAACCCTTGTAACTACTTTGAAACTGACTTGAACACAACTGCTTACGATAAATTAACTTAATTGTTTTCAAAGTCAGCAGACCATGACTGGTAGGTCAAGGTCATATATGGTGCATATATTCAGGTGATCATGTGCTGTTGTAAGTGTGTATCAAGTTTCATTACCAAAGCCCTTATACTTTGTGAGAAAAAGACCTAAACAAAAACGGTTAACATAGGTTAAACTACATTAACCTGAATTTTTTCGAAGTCAGTAGACCATGAACAGTAGATCAGGGTCATACATGGTGCATACATTCCTGTAATCATGTTCTGCCGTAAGTGTGTACCAAGTTTCATTACTCTAGCCCTTATACTTTGTGACAAAAAGACCTAAACGCAAATAATTAACATAGCTTAAACCGCTCACAGACACGGACGAGGACACAAATGCTGACGCATAATCGAACTACGATGCCGGGGGTATAGCATAAGCTCTCCTTCGCCTAGGTACGCTAAAAATGCTATTACTTTCATTTCTTAGCCAGTAAAGTTGTTTTAAATGCATTGAGAATCACCAATAAATTATTTACTAGAGCAAGTGAGCAGGGCCTCACGTATACCCCGGCCAGCCCCACCGCCTACCAACAACAAACTTTTAACAAACAGACAGAAAGACAATCAATATCATACCCAGTGATATACCCATGCAGTCATATCAATACATTCCATCTCAAGATTTTGCAATAAACAAAACAATACAAACTTAAAGTTCACTTTTAACACAAATGTTATAAATTTCAAAGTCTGTGACCTTGACCGACAATCAGCAGTAGCAGCCAGATGATGTAACTGTTTAAGCCTACAAGTAAATCTAAACACACAGCAAATGGTTCCATTCAAGTATATTGAAAATTTAAGCAAACAGACACAACTTAATGCATAGATTTTACCACTAAAGTTATACAAATTTAAAAGTCTGTGACCTTGACCTTAGGTCTGCAGCAGCATCCAGATGATGCAAACTAATATGTATCTATCCTGTACTAACACTAAGCAAATCTGAACACATTTCAATAGAAGCACTCAGAAAAAACACAGTCAGCAAAACAAGAACTTATCACAAAACTTTAACACAACTGTTTTACAAATTTCTAAGTCTGTGACCTTGACCTTAGGCAAGCAGCAGCATGCAAGTGATGCAAACTGATCAGTATCCATCCTGTAGTAACACTAAGCACTTATGAATAAGTTTCAGTTAAGACTTATAAGAAAACAGAGCAAAAGAAAAAACTTAACACAAAACTTTAACGCAACTATTGTACAAATATCTAAGTCTGTGACCTTGACCTTAGGCCAACAGCAGGATCCACGTGATGCAAACTAATAAGTATCTATCCTGTAGTAATATTATGCACATATGAGCAAGTTCCTGTGAAGACTTTCAGCAAAAGAGAGCAAAAGATGAAACTTAACGCAAAACCTTAACGCAAAAGTTAACGAACGAATGAACGGACGGACTAATGGATAGACGGACGAACGGACGGAAAGACAAAAACTAGATACCCCTCGACATACTTCGTGTGCCTGGGGTATAATAATGTAAATTTAAGCTAATTTTGACAAAGCATTGCTATGTTAAGGATTTTGAAAATTGATCAACAAGTCAACATCTGATGTTTGGGCTAAAAGCGACATGCCTTCTGTAATTTCTGGGAAGAACACTGGCTGTTTACAGTAAATCATTCTAGGGATCAAACATGGCTTTACATGCATTAACATTTGCCAAGTCCCGAGGGAGCTGTTGAGACCCAAGGCCTAGGGCTGCTAAGCTATCAGAGTTTAAAACTCCACTGAGACTGAATTCTTTCAAACTGTAAACTGGGTTCCTTTGCACACAGCTTTTCATCAGCTTGACGTGACTGTAATACTGTTGAAAGTACCATAAAGCTCCAAACCAGCCATTCATCCAAAATATGAACTTTATGAAAATAATCGTTGCTGCTGTATCTGTATTAATATACATAGTACAGAGATTGTCACCACCTACCTAGTGACATTATCATTGAGAAGTTTCTTCTTGACTTCATCTTGTAATCTGACATAGAATATGTGATTATGTTTCCTCAGTTCATCACCGGACACTTCCCAAAATAATGTTAAACAATCCAGAAACACATTCTCTTTGTCTGTCTGACCAATCTGGGTACCCTGAAAATATTATTCAACAACATTTCCAGTAAAGTCTACAGAACTGCAGGCCACCGTAGTGACTCTAATGATGGAATTTTAACAAAACTCTGAATTTGCAATATAACCAACTTTAACCTACTGAAACAGCAAAACAACTTAAAGACAAAATTTCTCTGCTGGGGTTGGGGGTGGGAGTGAGATGGTGGGGTGGGGGATGTAAGAGTCTGGTTCTTAGCACAATGAATATATGCATGTAGGTATGAATAAATTAAAAAGTTTTTCAACCAATCAGTGGACCACATTTACCAAACATGACAATTTTCCTGGCAGACTGGAGGCTCTGATAATATGTAAGCAACTGATCATGAGACAGAATGACACACTAGAGCATTATCCTCCTTATGCAATACCATCTCTGTTTTGAAAGCTTCTTACCTTATTGTTGAAAACTATCCATCTCTCGATGGTGCTAAGAATACTGTCTTGTATGCTTGAATTACTGAAACAAATATAAACAAAAAGATACATGTAATATGAGCCACGGCACGACAAAACGAACAATGTGGTTGTGCACCCAGCACAGACTCCAATCAGCCTGCGCATCCGCCTAGTTTGATCAGTGTCTTCTTTAAGTGCTCGAATGGTAGCTAAGGGTCTAAGCTACCTTCATGCGGACAGTAAAGACTCTGATCAGGCTGGGCGGATGCCCAGGCTGATCTGAGTCTGTGCTGGGCGCACAACCACATTGTTGGTTTTGTCGTGTCGCAGCTCATATCAAGATATGACAGTCTGAATATGATAATATACAGCTTAGACTAACAGTAAAGCCTATTTCACATATACAGAGTCCTGATATTGGAACCATTTCACCATAATTCCACAAATTCAGGGACAGTCTGAACACGATACTATTCAGCTTAGTCTATAAGTAAAGCCCATTTCACATGTACAGAGTCCTGATATTGGAAACATTTCACCATAATTCCACAAATTCAGGGACAGTCTGAACATGATACCTTATCCTCCTTATACACGGTAATTTTCACAGGTTCAAAGTTTGCCTGTGGGGGAGAGGGGGGGGGGATTTCACATGTACAGAGTCCTGATATTGGAAACATTTCACCATAATTCCACAAATTCAGTGACAGTCTGAACATGATACCTTATCCTTATACACGGTAATTTTCACAGGTTCAAAGTTTGCCTGTGGGTGGGGGGGGGGGGGGGGGGGAGGGGCAAAAACATAAACATTAATTTTCGCAATTTTTAATTTTGGTGGTTAGCAACATGGGCAAAAATCAAAATTGCTTGATTTTCATTTGAGCTAGTTCTTTCATTAACCTGCAGCCGCAGGTTAATGAAAGAACTGGCTTAAATGAAAAGTACCAGACTTTACCGAAGCAAAGGAAACAAAATATATGGACACTGAGTCTAGTGATGATACTTTGTAAGAAACAGGAAATTATTTTGCAATTTTAATATTCCCGGTTTCTAAGTGACCGCGAAAAAAAGAACACCGTGAAAATTATCGCACATATGGTACTTTTCAGCTTAGTCTATAAGTAAAGCCCATTTCCCTGATACTGGAAGTATTTCACCTTAATTCCACAAATTCGGGGACAGTCTGAACATGGTACTATTCGGCTTAGTCTATAAGTAAAGCCCATTTCACATGTACAGAGTCCTGATATTGGAAACATTTCACAATAATTCCGCAAATTCAGGTACAGTCTGAACATGATTTTATTCAGCTTAGTCTATAAGTAAAGCCCATTTCACATGTACAGAGCTCCTGATACTGGAAATATTTCACCATAATTCCACAAATTCGGGGATGTCACTCATCCTCCACCTAAAAATTTCCTTGATTTTTCCCCTTGAATTATCCTCAAAACCCCAACACTTTCTGGACCTCTGCTACTGTTGTTGTTGTTCTAATTCTCATCATGATGTTCCCCAGGAGGCTAAAGGGAAACCTCTGCTACTGAACACTCCAAAAGCATTTACAGTCAACTCTCGATATCTCAAACACTGATATCTCAAAGTACCCTCTTATATCAAAGAATATAGTTTGGACACTTTTCATATTTTGATATAGATTTCAACTACTTTTAGCTCAAACTACTGATATCTCAAAGTAAATTTTCTGGACACTTTTCATATTTTGATGTAGATTTCAACTACTTTTAGCTCAAACTACTGATATCTCAAAGTAAATTTTCTGGAACCAGAAAATTTACTTTGAGATATCAGAAGTTTGGAATGTAATTCGACTTTGAGATATCGAGAGTTGACTGTATATCAAGAAGTCATAAGGAATACAATCCGCCCAGTCTGATCAGTCTTCACTGTCTGCATGGAGGCAGTTTAGTGCATTAGCTACCCTTTAAGTGCACAATGAAGATTCTGATTAGACTGGGTGACTGCCCAGTCTGATCTGAGTCTTCATCTGGCATATATGCAGCTTTGTTGGTTTTGTCGTGTGGCAGCTCAATCAGAGCTCTAGATAAGAGGGAGTATTTGGTGATAATTAGGGATAATTTTTGCTAATTCTGCATAAAAACATATGTTGTGACCCCTCATCTGAACCGTCTCGACGAGACAATTCAGATGAAGGGTCGCAACATATGGTTTCAATGAGAAATAAAAAAAAATTATCTGTCAATTATCATCAAATACCCCTCTTATCTAGAGCTCTGGCTTAATTATGAACTTCTAGGTCTTTGGCTTACCTGTCTCTCCAGTCTAAAGACATGTTATACACATGCCCCATTACTCGAGAAAAATCTAGGTGAGTCTCTTTCTTTGGCACTGGAACCTGTACAAAAAGCTTTTATATATTCAACACTGAAAACGTTTTCCGAGTATTAAAACTCTGTGCCTAACACAGACAATGCTACTAAAGGGCCACAATATATGTTTTATGTAGAAATAAAAAAATTATGTCAGAATTATCCCATCCAACATTTCCTTTATTTACAGCTCTGGCCCCGAGGTTATAAAACTTGAGTACTTTCTCAAACTCAAATAAAGCACACTGATATTTTGAGTTTGAGATTATACTAATGTTTTATAACCTCTGACCTGGGTTAAGCAAGGTCAGACTAATATGAGTGGCAATGTACCCATATAGCTTAATATCTGGATCTCTAATAATTTCATCTTTAGCATCTTGGTATAATTCAGTAAGCACAATAGTGAGCCTTCTTAAACTTTAACCTGCAATTTATCATGAATCTTACTTGTATCATCTATAAGACAACAATATATTGATACATTATTAAAGTTCCGAGCACACCCATTGTGTTTTAACATTGGCTGCTGCCATAATTTGATGTTAAGGAAACTGTTGACTTTCAGGGAAAGCAACTCTGCCATTTTCAGTTTTGGCTCCCTATTCAAAGGGGTCAATCCCGAAAGGAGGAAGCAAACTCTGTCCCCTAAAAGTATACAGTGCCAGATAAGAAGGGGTAACAGGGATAATTCAGAGATAATTTTGCTCCAGATAAGAAGGGGTAACAGGGATAATTTGGGGATAATTTTCATTATTTTTCCTTAAAACATACATTGTGACCCTTCATTAGAACCGTCTCGTGAGACGGTTCTAATGAGGAGTCACAATGTATGTTTTGATTAAGAAAAATTATCTCTGAATTATCCATGTTACCCCTTCTTATCTGGAGCTCTGACTATACCTCATTTTTGAAGGACTACTTCATTGGAAGAAGCAAACAGGAAGTCACAAAAGTTGCAACCCTTTGTAAAATGGCTGAAAAACATGAAGGAGTGCCCTAACACTAAAGATCTTTACAAACAGATGTGTTCAGATGCAGCAGAGGGTATGAAATCCACAGCAAAGTCGGATGTTTAAAACAGTCTTCGATCAAAGAACTTACCCTCACATGTACATCCAGTTGCTTCTTCAAAGCTTTAGCTAGTGTGTCTTTGATATCAAATTCATCTTTAAAAGATAAACAAAATTTAGTATAAGGACTGAAAATGTCAGAAATACTAGCTTGCAGAGTAATAATTGTGTTGAGTAAATAATCATTTACAGCAACTTATGATCCTTTGTTGATGCCCAACTTGAAATCTTACAATAATATTAACTTCAATCTACATTTTACAACACTTGGTCATCAGGATACTGTTTTCATTATCCTACTAATTTCTCTATTGAACCATTTCATCTTTGCATATGGAAAATTCTTCATGCCCCTGGGGGCAGTCAGATCTAGGTCCACACCATTTACTCAGACATGTTTATCCCAATGCAAAGAGCAGAGCATCAGTAGTCCAGTAGGTTAAAGTACTGGCCTGCGATTTAGCAGGCCAGGCCCCGAGGTTATAAAATTTTTTTAGTGCTCAACTCAGCTGAGCATGAAATTTTCTCTGCTGATAAATATGAAAATGCCAACTAATGTTGGCATTTTCATATTCATAAGCAGAAAAAATTTCATGCTCAGCCAAACTGAGCAAGAAAACAACCGTACTTATCAGTAATTTGCTATTTATTAGCAGGTAAAATTTCATGCTCAACTCAGCTGAGCATGAAAAAAGTTTTATAACCTCGGGCCCAGTTTGGAGACCCACTGGAGGAGGAAATCTTTCCAAATATAAACAGGGTTCCACTGAACACACTCTCCCATTGTCCTGATATGAATGAAATATTGTTAAAAAGAACGTAAAATGGCAAATCTCAATGCCAAGATTTTTAAGGTAACTCTTTCACACCAATGTTTGCAGACAGTATACCACTTGCGTCCTTTTTCAATGTGGTCAACTCTTAAAGGAAAGAATTGATAGTTTTAGATGCAAAGTTTTTCTTTCAAGAGTAGATGCCTTTTGGAAGAGCTTCAGAAAGATATCAAGGCTGGTTCCCTTTAGAAAAATGGCTGATAAACACCCGCATCAGTACATAATATTCATATAGCAAATACGGTTTAAAGACAATTTAAAGAAAAAATTCTATATTCAAGTAATTCAATGTTCTGTGCAGAAAAGCACAGATAAGAATTGCAGAATTGCAACAACTTTAACTGAGATAACTTTGTGAAACTGACCATTTAGTTTACTGATGGTATCCATGACAACCAGATGATAAAGATTGTATTCGTGGATAGAAGTGGCCAATAACAAGACAATCACATCATATAGCTGTTTCTCCACTCGAGCTGTCTTCACTGGAAAGGAAATATAACATATGAGCCACGACACGAGAAAACCAACAAAGTGGTTTTGCGCCTAGTGCAGACTCAGATCAGCCTGGGCATCCACCTAGTCTGATCAGACTCTTTGCTAAGCACTTAAAGGGTAGCCAAGGGACTAAGCTACCTTCATGCGGACAGCGAAGACTCTGATCAGACTGGGCGGATGCCCAGGCTGATCTGAGTCTGCGCTGGACGCACGACCACACTGTTGGTTTTGTCACGTCGCGGCTCATAGATAGTTTGTAACATCATACATACTGTATAGAGGAGCAGGTAACACAAGTTCAGATGGTAAATTATTTATTATTTCCTCATTTCTCTAAGAATCACAACTTGAACCCGATTTGAGCCCATGACCATGAGCTCTATGTCAACAAAGTCTAACCAAGAAACCCTACAGACAATGCTGGAAAAGAAAGGTCTTGCTTTTTGCTGTTGCATGTGAGAAGATTGATTAATTGATTGATCTGATGCTTAACGTCTACGGTAAACAGCTAAGGTCATGTCGGGACGGTCAGTTAACCTAACTACACTATTCCTGGGCAGGCTTGGACCTCCTAAGCGGTTAACCAGTACTATGTGCACATACTTTTGCCATTAACTGACAACTGCCCTTCTTGAATCAGCGGAAGGAGAAACGAAAGTATGTGGCCAGACCAGGTTTCGAACCAAGGACCTCTGACTTATGAGTCAGGTGCCCTACCGATTGCTCTACACCGCCCGGCACATGAGAGAAGAAATATCAACTTACAAGACTCCACTATCTCCTCTAAAAGTGCCCTGGTGTTATCCATCCCTTCTGTTTTACTTGATTCCAAGGCCTACAACATAAATACAGAATCTCTGTAGTCAACCCGCAACTGTATCTAATTTGTTCAGTTGTATCACAGCAAACAGTGCTGTCTAGACTGATCTAGGTCAACAATATTTGCCAATAATGAGGAGAACTGGACATGTCCAAGTTTAAAGGTAGACAAATTCATGACAGGAATGGTTCCATGACAGGCATGGTTGATTTGTCTGAACATTTAAAGTAAATACGGCATAATTTTCATACAGAAAACTGATGGCTGAATTGTTTCATGTCTCAATTTTATAATACAGAAAGATTTTCTTTCATTCCTTGGCTGTTTCCAAGTTGCACTTCAACAGATAAAAATGACAAAGAAAATACTGCTATGACAGAATGCAATAAGTTTAATATATTTCTCAAAAAAAAAAAAGGACTAGTTACTCCATTTTTCTTCCACATTACAATTTCCATCTTATCACCCTGATTTTAGTTCAAAGACTAGTACCCATTCCATTTATAATTATACTTGTCATTGACAGCCACTAGTAAATGTAACTTTTTGACAAAAATAAACTGCACAATGCTATGTCTCGTCTGTCTGCATTGCCACAAAACAGAGTTTGAACAGAAAATGTCATGCAAAGTTTATTCTGCCAACACCCTCCATGACAACAATGCCAGAAAAATAATACCTATGTCTCACTTCTTCTACTCACAGAAAACACTATCAAAAACTTTCTCTGCTGTTCCAAATCACAGCATTGTTGTAGACTAAAAATATGAGGTAACATTTTCACTAGCCAAGAGTACTAAGTCAACTTTGTTCCTTTAATACTTACCCTTGGCCTAGGACCCATTTGGAAACAAGATTTTCAGCAGTACCACCCTTTGGCTGAAGCAAGTGCTCCCCTTGGTACAAGTTATTTTTAGACCAATCAGAAGATCTGTTGCAAAACACTTGTCCAAAAACTTCCCCTAATTGTTCAAAACAACGATGAACTGGTCAAATCTTGACACCTACTCCTTTTTTGGTAATTGTTCATGGTAAACACAATATTTTTCTATTGACAAGAGTGCCTATTATGTGATCAATGTTTTGTTATGGATAATTTGACTGGATGCAATGGAAGTTGCTCGCATCCAATGAAATGAGGCAGTGGGAAATTTGACTTACGAATAGACAGTTGGCTAAGGGTATGTAAAGTGGACATAGTATCCTAAGATTGTGAAGCTGATAGGGTAACTGTGCCAGCTTTACCTAAAGTGGACATAGTATCCTAAGATTGTGAAGCTGATAGGGTAACTGTGCCAGCTTTACCTAGTCTATAAAGGTGCATTCTCCTCAAATATTTGCTTCTACCTGCTGTTTTGCATCTGTATCAGAAACACTAATAGAACTACAGGAAGTATGCCGAAGTTTCACGCATACCACAAGCCAGTTTCACTCCCTCACAAAACCAAACTTAATGTAGAACTTTATGAAAATTCTAAGAATTGGGACTGAGCAAACAGTGTAGATCCAGATCAGACTGTTCCCAAAGGAGCTGTCTGATCAGGGTCTACACCCTTTAACATTCCATTCTTCTAGACACATTACTGTACTGCAAAACCAAACTTTCATTTTCAGGGTAATTATAGAAATTAACTTAGGTGTCCCAAACTTTAAGAACTTTTATGGATAAGATAAGAAAACTAGTATGTATGAGGTGAAACTACACAACTTACCTCTTTAACTGCAACAGAGAAGTCAATATCTGCAAGGTAATTTTGTGGCATTTCTTCCAGTTTGGGTGGTCTTTCCGGCTCCATATGCCTCTGACGACTTTCGTTGGTCAGCCTTTAAACAGAAGGAGAATAGGGGCATTTTGTTAAGAACAAACAAGGGAGTAGGAACGGTCAATATACTTTAAAGTTTAAAAGATCAATCCTTTAAAATTCTAGATTTCTAGTGTCTAGGTTTTCTACCAAGTTCTAGCTTTCCCCCCCCCCCCCCCTTTTTTTTAACTGACTGGTAAGCATACCATTTCTTTTATGATAAAAGGTACACTTTTTAGTCTATAGAGACAATACACTCAATGTTTGGTATAAAAGCACTATGCTGGAATTCCTGTTTTAACATTAAAACTGTCAATACTGTGCAACACTTTCTTCAGTTCACATTTATTCACAACAAGTTACCTTCTTTTGACTGGTGACCTTCTCATATCTTCATAAACTGAAACAGAAAGAAAATATTTCAGAATTAAAATTTGATTTTACAGCATTCATCGTGTGATGAAGCAGTGGGCGGAGCTAAAATTCACTGAAGCGCAAAGCGCTTCTTGTAGAATTTTAGCGACGACCACTGGCTTCTTCACAGGATGAACGCTGAAAAATCAAATTTTTATTCTTATATTAACACTTTATTTTTAGACCCTTCCTGTGCTGTTTTCGTGGTAATTTAAATGTAGAATATGCAAAATATGCATCGAAGAAAAGACAGAAATCACGTATTCGGCCATTACGTTAAACAGCCGTCGCCATAACGTGGCATCTATCGAACGTTACGCGGACCAATTAAGACGACTGTTTATCTTAGACGTCCCTTGACGACAACGTCACATGATCAACTGTCATTTATCGGTATATGAAGCCTGTTGCTCTTTACGGTTTACCTCTAGGAAGTCAGTGGCAAGTGTAAATATTTCCTGATAAACAGTTTCATGATTCAGAGCTCCAGATTATATGGGGCTTTAAGACTGTTCCAAGAGAATTTTTCTATTTCCAAATGAAAACATATGTTGTCACCCTTCATTAGAACTGTCTCTACCCCTCATTAGAATCATCTCCCTGAGACGATTCAAATGAGGGGTGACAACATATGCTTATGTTGAAATAGTGAAGAAATATTGAAAATTATCCTACAGCAAGTGAGCAGGGGCTCACGTATACCCCTGACCAGTGCCACTGCATAATGAAAGCAAACTTTTAACACAAAATTTTAATGCAAATGCTATAAATGTACATATATGCAATGC
Source organism: Ctena decussata (assembly GCA_963989385.1). NCBI lineage: Eukaryota > Metazoa > Mollusca > Bivalvia > Lucinida > Lucinidae > Ctena > Ctena decussata. Next base: position 77,453,699 of record OZ022498.1, on the reverse strand, counting down.
AATTACTGAGCTATGAGCAAACAAAAAGGTTTAACCCAAAACTTTTACATAACGAAAATGCCTAAGTCCTAATTATTGACCCCAGGTCCCACCCAGGGGCTTAGACAGCTGACAGCAAAGGTAATGCTATTGAGATATCATGAACCAATATGAAAAGAATCTGATAAGTGGTTACAGAAATAGGAGCACAATTAAAAAAGGTTTAAGGCAAAACTTCGACAAACAGAGGGACTGACACACAAACTGACAGACGAACAAATGGATGGAATGACAAAAACTATATACCCCTTGACATACTTCATATGGTGGGGGTATAATTATCCCAGTCCTTAACTGGGCCACTGCATATCTTTTTTTTTCTATATGGCTGTGATGATCCTAATTATTGAGACAGAAGAGCTCAACCAGTTTACACCAAGATCAGACTGCTCCAAAAGGAGCAGTCTTATCATGACCTGCACTGTTTTCCATTGTGCCAAACAGCAAAGACTAAAAAACATCCAATGAAATCCATAGTCTAGCAAGACACTTAGCTTAAGCCTGTAGGTTTCCAGTCCCTACATACAGCTTGTGACTAGACTGTGCTGATGCTCAGGCTATATAGCCTGGTCTAAGTCTTTACTTGTGGCATATTTGTTAAAACACCATTTTTGCTTGCCGTGGTAGGTATTTCAGTCAAGCAGTACATACGGGCCCAATTTTGAGGACATCTGTCTTGGAGCTCTGATGGTACTCGTGTAGATTGCTATTTCAACGCTATCTAGGCTTCTAGAACTAAACACAATCTCTGACAATTTTTTAGAAATATGAAAGCTACCTACAGTCATATATACATATATCTGTTCAATCTGTAAGTCTTTTGACAATGTTTTTTATTAAAATATGGATGATACCTAGTCAGATATTATTCAATCCATTATAGTCAACTCTGAGACTGACACATTACCCTTGTGAATTGCTCAGACTGTACCAAAGTGCAGTATTTTTGCTGATCACTGGTTGCTTCATATTGTCTCAAATTTCTAGACTGAATTTTGTGAAGAATAAAGTGTACCACCTGTGTCTACTACGGGATACATAAGCTATAGACAAGTTATTACTCAAATACTGTTAAAATTCCCCATCTTTGATTCTACATTTATAGACAACAGTTATAAGAGCTTACACTGCAGACTTTCATTGTTGGAAGCATCTCTAATTTCTTCCGAGATTCTGTCAAAAATATCAGGTGCTCCTGCCTCTCGATAGTCCTCAGCCAAATTCTCGGAGTCACCTCTCCCTGAAATTAAGTATATTCACAAGTGTAACTCTGCCTCGACCATATTTCATCCAAGTATACTGTTTTATATAACTTACCAGTACTTTTATATTTCAGTGAATGGAATCAAACTGCTTCAATAACCAATATATTTTTATATCATGTAATCTACCGTACATCATTTTAATAACCAATATACTTTTATCTCATATAATCTACATTATAAATGAAGTGGAAGTCTTGTGCATAATGCAAACACTATAAGTATGACAGCTTGAGAACATGAAAATGCTGCTTTTCATACAACATATTTCATATTTTTGTTTTTCTAACGCTTGTTCTGAAAATGAAATTGGAAAGTATTGGATGATAAACTCAATATCATACCCCATGATCCACCATAAACCTATTTTTGTTTTTTTACCATCTTATTCTCATAACAGTGTTCCCACGTAGCCTCAAGGGAAGGAATCCATAAAATGGTAATCCCTACACCAGACCTATTTGTGTCCTCTCCAAATGGAAGAGATTGTCTGCATATTGCTGAAGTTTCAGGCCCCTCATTAACAGACTAATCTACCATCAGCAGAACCACCTTATTTCTGAGGAACCACAACTGATGTCTTGTGGCAAAATATGAAAAGGTTCTTTCAGAAATGCCGTAAAAATTCTATGTATTGGGACAGATAAGTTGGAGTAAACAGTGCAGACCCAGATAAGACTGCTCCTATAGGAGCAGTCTGATCAGGGTCTACACAGTTTGCCATTCAATCTGCATCTTATGCACATGAAACTGCAATATAAAACATTATTATTCCATTTTCTGGACAATAATTTGAAACTATATTAGGTGTCCCAATTTTCAGAATTTTTGCAGTATTATCAAATATGAGCTGCGACATGACAAAACCAACAAAGTGGCAAAAACTCAGATCAGTCTTGGCATCCGGCCAGTCTGAACAGAGCCTTCCCTGTGCGCTTAAAGGGTAGCTTAAGCTATATCCATGCTGACAAAGAAAAACTCTGATCAAATTGGGCAGATGCCCTAGCTGATCTGAGTCTTCACATGGCAAACATGCCACTTTGTTGGTTTTGCTATGTAGTGGCTCAATTATACTCCTGTCTTACCCAGTCTGGCCATCTTGACAAGTTGCATCTGTTCCTTGCTCTCTCTAGCTATGTCATCAGCCTCCTCTTGAAGAGCCATCAACTTCTGCTCATAACTCTTCTGGTGTAGACCATGCGTAGACACATTCATTGTGTGCTCAATGTCGTTCATATCGAAGTTGGCTATGGCTGGAGACTCGGGGCTGATTGGTGATTGTTTTGAAGAATAATAGGACCCAGGCGATTTTGATGGTGTAGATAACGGTGTTGCATTGGGCATCTGCAGTCTGACTGAAGGATTGCCCTTTGTTTTTTCCTCTGCATAGCTGCTACCACTAGGAGAAGTTTCTATTTTAATTGGTCCTTCTCTATATCTATCCCTGCCATTGTCTCTGTAATCACTTCTTACATTACTGTCCCTGTAATCACTTCTTGCATTGTAAGATACTGGATAAGAACCAGGATAACTTTTGCCGTAAGAGTTTGTAAAATTGCTATTATTAAAATTGCCTGGATACTGTTGACCATAACTCTCATATTTGTGTCTTTGGTTTAAGTCATTATTGGAAGATTTATTAGACTCGTAGAATCCCGGTGGAGTTAATGGTGGATGAACATTCTGAGATTCAAAACCAGCATGATGTTCATAAGCAGTGGGTGGGGTGAGAGAGGTTTGTTTCGGTGATTTTGAAAAGTTCATTTGTGTTACATCTGTATATGGCTGTTTTGGCTGATAAAAAGGTGGAATAAAAGTTTGTACATTTCCATTCTGTAGTTTATTTACTGCTGGACTACTCCCATGGTTCCTGGCACTACTTCCTTCCTCACCATTTCTAGAACTTGCAGATCCTGCTTGGCCAGAAGCTGTTTCATAACTGGGCATGCTTCTGGGTGACTCTGAAGAATGGAATGCTTTCTGAGGACTCCTATCTGTGTAATTTGAATTAAAGTCTCTTCCATATCCATTCTGAATTTTTCCTGGACTACCATATACCTGATCTGATCTATCATAATCATGATGGTATACTTCTCCTCTCCCTGGAGATCTGGAGAAATACGAGCCTTCACTTGAACCTGGTGAGCTGCCTTTTCCTAGACTAGATGGTTTGGTGGGAGAATCTGTGGGTGTTGGAGGGTATGTAGAGACATTCTCAAAAGGGAAGAAATCGTGGACAGGTCCATTTCTGGTGGCACTGCCTGGTGAGGATCCTGACTGTTTCCTGCCTGGAGGAATGTACTTCTCGGACGTTTTGGTGGGAGATGAGACAGTTTCTTTAACTTCAAGTCTGTTCATATCTTTGCCAGATATGTCGTCATTGGAGACAGCACTGGGTTCTGAAAACAAAATACCAAAAAAAATTTAAGTATATGGACAGATAGGTCTGGGCAAGCAGAACAGACCCAAAAGGAGCAGTCTGATCAGGGTCTATACTGTTTCCATTCCATCTGCATCTTTTGGATGCATTCCATCATTGTGAAACCAAACTAGGTCAATAATGGTAATTAATTAGGCGTCCCGATGTTTAGAATTTTATGGTACAATTAGATTGATTGATTGGATGCTTAACGTCCACGGTAAACAACTAAGGTCATGTCGGGACGGTCAGTTAACCTAACCACACTATTCCTGGGCAGGCTTAGACCTCCTAAGCGGTTAACCAGTACTAAGTGCACATACTTTCGCCAGTAACTGACAACTGCCCTTCTTGAATCAGCGGAAGGAAGGTACAATTAGATATTGATTACCTGAAAGATAAAATAGAATCCCAGCCTATTAACAAGGGCTTCGCAAGCGGCGCATAATACGCCCGTTTCAATGTCCTAAAGGAGTTACAGAATGAACAAAATTGTTTACGAAAGGATAGACAGGAGACAAACAGAGGTAACCACTATAATTAAGTAGAACTGTTGGCGAATCCGACTATACCCCAGCTTAACTGCTTAAAACAAACAGTGTTATTTTCGTAACAAAAAGCATAGAGAGAGAGAGAGAAATCATTGTTACCATGTATACCAAATATGAATGGTTGCTGTGAAATCTGTTACAAAAAATTACATTATTCAAAGTAAAGAGAGAAAGAAAATCTGACAAATACAGGGAAGAAAAAGAGGAGAAGGCTGGTTCTCAATCCCACAATACAGTAAGTAATCATTAACCTGCATACCAAATATGACTACTCTAGCTTGCAAGGTTGTGGAGAAATCTTTGACGAAAAAATTCATTATTCAAAGTATGGAAAGAAAGAATATTGGACAAATACAGGGAAGAATAAGCAGGAGAAGGCTGGTTCTCAATCCCACGATACAACATGTCATCATCAACCTGCATACCAAATATGACTACTCTAGCTTGCATGGTTGTAGAGAAATCTTTGACGTAAAATTTCATTATTCAAAGTATGGAAAGAAAGAAAATTGGACAAATACAGGGAAGAATAAGCAGGAGAAGGCTGGTTCTAAATCCCACAGTACAACATGTCGTCATAAACCTTTATGCCAAATATGACCAATCTAGCTTGTATGGTTGTGAAGAAATCTTTGATGAAAAATTTGATTAAAAGGGGACGGAAGGACAGACAGACAGACGGAAGGACGGACGGACAGATGTAAACCTGTATACCCCCACTTTTTCAAAGCAGGGGTATAATAATGACTGCAACATTATTTAAATATTTAACACATCAAATACAGTTGTATAAGTTGCTTGTCAAAATGAAACAAGGGAGATAACCTAAATATACTAGATATACCATTTTTTGTTCTACTATACTCCCCTGGCAATATATTGTACAAGATAAATATACACAAAATAGCCATTAAGAACTAATGAAAGGGATTAACTCTAAAACGAAGAAAGGGAGAGCAGCCATTTTTAAAAGCGACACACTGTTGGGACGTATACACATTGCTATGAAGTTTCATGAAGATATCCTGAACGGTTATCTAGTTATGGCGCGCACAAGACTTGCGGGAAAAAAAAATAATCAAAGGGGCATAACTTGGAAACTAAGGAAGGGGGAGCAACCATTCTTGTACGCGACACGTTCCCCCACCCTAATACATATGGCTACCAAATTTCATGAAGATATCCCAAATGGTTACTGAGTTATGGCGCGCACAAGAATGTTTACGGACGGATGGACAGACAGACAACGCCATGACATAATACAGTCAAACCTCGATAATTCGAACTGACAGGGACCTCACTACTTCATTCGAATTATCCGTATTTCGAATTTTCGAATTCGTCCATTCTCGTTTATTTCCGTACATTTCGGGAATTCGTTATTACGGAAGATTTCAGACAGTCCGATATTTATTTCTCTTTTCTTACTGACGTTCATGGATTTACAAATCAATGAAAACAAAACCAGAACGTGGAATAATTAATATTACATACCAACATCCATGATCATTTAATGTCGCGAGACCACCCCTCGTGTTTGGCACCGGTACATGTGTATTGTTCGAAAACAACAAAGTGCCGAATATTTTCCTTGCTCTGCAAATCATCTGTCTATGACAATGCTGCGCCGGCGAAGATCAAAGCCAGACTGAACAGAAACAAGCTAGCCGCTTAAATTAAGGGTTACTTGTTTTTATGTCGGACTTTACCGTACTTTCACTTCCCGTTTATGTTTCCGAGAACTGGGCTACTTTCGTTTTCAGAAAAAAAAAACGACTCGACCGGTCATCTGAGCCGAGTCAGGGGAAAGGTTCCTCAGTCATTCGGACTCAATGTATTTGGGAACAACGAATACTCAAACCAGCCTGTCAGTCTGCGCAGTGTAGCTAGAGACTCTGTTTAGTGCCGTGTGCAAATCGTATGATCCGTGCGCAAACAGTACGAAACCCAAAGTTCGGATGCGCATGCTAGTCCGATAGTCCGAGCCATTGCTGGTTACAAAAGCCATCACATGTAGCTTTTAGATTTACAAACTTCAAACGAGATACATGTAATCCCTGTCAATTATGCAATTAGACAGACATCTTTTGCTCAACAGTAATTAATGGTTAGTGGTTGTGAAGCGATAATACCTGTATACAGGTGGCAGTGATGACCTGAGGCTGTAAATATTTATCTCATCGATGACAATAGATGTATTTTTCCGGCACGAAATTGGAGCATGAATTTTGATTTCGAATAATAGAGGGGTATTTATAATGAAATTACTCCATCAGGACCTAGTTTTTCTTTCGAAAAATCCGATTTTTCGAATAATCGAAATTCGATTTTGCGAAAGTGTTTTTGCGTAGAATTAATGGGCTTACGATCGGGACCGTGTTTCAACTTTGAAAAATCCGGTAGTTTCGAAAAATCGGCGTTCGAACTACCGAGATTCGACTGTACGTCCGTTTTTTTCAAAACGTGTGTATAAAAAGTGAATGGGTACATCTACACATTCTTTTGGCCATTTTTACCAAGGGGGACAACTTAAGTGACTTCCTGTTTGCTACAATGGACAACATAGCAATTTCAAAGTAGAGCCTACTATTAAAGGGAAGAAATTGTGCCTAGTGGCACAAATTCTTTCTTTTATGAGTTGACCTACATGAGAAAAAGCCTAGACAGATGGATGGAAGATTTGTGATTTTACATCCATTTTAACAAGATTTCAGTCATACTGACAATGGGAGTTTGATAATGAACTGCTGAGTGCAATGGAACCCCAGTTATGGTTGGAAAGACTTCCAGCTGCAGCAGAGTCTTAAGCCTGGGCCCACTTTATAAACAACACTTTCTGACAACAATTTTATGAAGCATCCCCCAAAACATTTAGTCCAAAATCTCACCGAAGTATACCTTTCATAAAAGGCTGATGTATCTGACTATTTCATTTTGCAGTAAGTATAATGCAATACAGTATTTACCTTAAATGAATGGGTACATTTTCAGGGGAAATAACTGTGCATTTCTCATTTTTTGCCATCCTTCTCAGTTGCAGTCAACTCTTAAAGGAATTTGCTCCTGAAGAAGCAAATTTTTTCCTCTAAGAGTCATCCAGAGAAGCAAACAGGAAGTCACTTTGTAAAATAATGGAAAAACCTGGACATTTACCCATACACTTTTAACATTCCAATATCTCGACAAAGTTTGTACTGGCCTCCTTTAACTTCAAAGTTAAACAATAGATAAAACTACACATGAAACATCAAATCCTCAAAACTTGAAACAAAAGCTTACTTTCATCTATTTTCCAATTCTAATCAACCCCATCTAAACTGGCTGCTTTAAACTTAAACACATGCAAAGAGAAAATAATAGTGTTGAAATGTCAAACTGGTTTTGAACTTTGAATCTATAAACAATTCAATATTACACTAAACATGAGGGTTGGTCAATAAATTTTCTTGCTGTATGCTGAGTTAATGACAAATTATGTAAAAATTCAAAGTTTTGGCACAGTGTCACTACAGCAAACACACAGACAGAGATCAGGCTTCTTCTTAACATTTACTAAAGAAGCCATCTCATTTAGAACCAGTATCATCAGAAGCTACATTATTCACCAGCACTGTTTTGATAGTCTTCAAAATACATCCTTTGCAGAAAAGTAACAAAACTTTCCAGCATATAACTTATAAATTTGGAGTGCAACAGAGTGTACAGTATCGTAAAATTCCAAATACTTAGGCAGACAGTTTTGGGGTAAACAATGTAGATCCAGATCAGACTGCTCCTGATCTCAGTCTCCACTGCTTGCCATTTCATCTTCATCTCTTGGATGTATTACTGCATTGTAAATGCTAACTGTTCCATTTCAGTCTAATTAATGTAATTATTTTGGATGTCCCATGTTTTGAAACAGTGAACTGCTTGATTATTAGGTTAATTACAGAAATTATTTCAGGTGTCCCAATTTTTTCATATTTATGGTACATACCAGGAGGAGGCTGCAGCAAGGCTAAGAACGCTGGGATCTCACTCACAAACTCTGGCACCTCATTGTCTTCTATTGGCTGAAAATAATAATACTATAACAGTTGGAACGCAGCTCAAAGGAGTAGGGATATAATCAAACACATAGCAACGAATTTTTCTTCGAAATTGTCGCCATCAAAATGGCTATCGACAAATTCCATAGTACTTTAACGCCACCATACAGATTAATCAAATCGCCCCACCGGTTGAAATTTTAATAGCACTTTTCTGACTTCCATTATTGAATTTTTCTGTTAAAATAATTCCAGGACATCCTTTTCTGCCTGTGTAATTATTGACGAAACAGTGCCCTTTACGTCAGCGTCAAACATGTGAACAAAAAATTACGATTTACAGCTTATTCGACTTTCTCCAAAACGCAGACCTATGCCATGATAAATATTGATTATATTCTACTATTATGTGAAATTTCAGAAAATTTGGTTTTGGAACATTTTAAAATTGCAAAATAACATATGACCACCCGGTTTGAAAACAAACTGAAAATAGCGTCGAAATCATGCCAGCCTTACGCGCTAAGTGTTAACTGCCAAATTTCAAACTCACAGTTCGCCTGTACGTAGAAACGTAACACCTCTTACTGATTAATCTTCAACCAAGACCGAATAAAACAGTCAAGCAAATACATTTTATTCATATTTTATTGTCAGATACAATAATATCATCTCTCACCTCTATGCTCTAGCAAATCGTAAACACAAGCTTATGACGTGATTTTAAATCGATTAGAAGTTTGTATAATCATGGCTTAAAAGACGGACTTAATCAGCAATTGATGTTCATTTAGGTACAGTTCATGCTATCGTTCAGGAAAAGCCTTCCCCTCATAATTGAACGGTAATTTAACGGTTATTTCTTTTTTTAATTAGCAGATCACGCGCTTGATTTCAAAAGTCAAATAAACGGTTGTATGTGAGTAACCTGGGAGGGATGAGAAATGCACCCCCCTTCATGGGACGGTTACAGTGCTGGAAACAGCCAGTGGCCCAGTGGTCAAATGTACCTAAATTTTGTCTGGGGCCACCAAAAAGTTTCAAATTATGAACTTTAGTGGCCCAAATTTACCTGTCTGGCAATAATAAATGCATCGAATATTTAGCTAGTGGCTAATTTGGGCCACTGAAAATGTGGCCTGCTGAACTTTTGGGCCACCACATTGATCTAGGGAGTGTCAAGCACTGCCAGTTAGAAGCAGGAGTGTAGGGGTTATTACACTTTACGCACAATTATGTTTATCCTTTGAGAGCAATAAGGGGCCCCAAAGATACTTTATATTGCCGCTACTATTGAAATCTTGTTCAATTTACAAATACCAGCATCATCAAATATGGCGATACCTGTTGAAATTTTGTCTATTTGACAAAATTACAATACGCACATGGCTATTAGCGTACAGGCAGTTACGCCTTTGAGAATGGTCAGCAGTGCACTGTATGCATGCGATGTTTTTGCATTGCCTGTATAAGTTTGAGAAACTCGTCAGGCATCTGAGTGTGTGTGTTTGTTTTTTGTTGTTTTTTTTGTTTTTTTTTGGGGGGGGGGGGGGGGGGGGGGGTCAACATTTAACAAATCTGCAGGTACACGGGTAGATTTACATAAAATAATAGAATAGAATAGAGCATTTATTTCTCCAATTACGAACCCTTTCGGTTATGCAGTCACATATAAACAAACAACAAAAACATTTACTAATAATTAAAATTGTGTTTTCCTATTTCTCTATTAAAATGACTGATGTTGCCTCATATTAGAGTAGTCTTGGCGAGGCGGTTCTATATACAGCCGCAACACGTTTACATGGATAACTGGCACAAATTATCGTAGAATTATTATCAATACACAACTTTATCAATTCCTGTTAGTTTTCCTGAACTGGGAGACTCTTCAAAAATTCTTTGCTCTCAAAGGAGCAAATGCTTTCCTTAAAGAGTTTACTCCCATTGGAAAGGTAGGATAAATCAAAAATATTATTGCCGAGATGCTTCCACTGAAAGTGTACCCGGTTGCCCTAGGCCCACACATTTACATGTACACTCTCAATTTCTTTTCAGTTCCTTCCAATGCTTAACATGTTCATTCTTCATTTGTATGCCGACTAAAATTGTAACATTGTAATTGTCCGGTTGACTAGCAGGCCCGGGTATCTTGCAGGTCACCAGAAGATTTGATATTTTTGCATTTACAAATCGTCCCGAAGGCACATGTCAAGGGCAATCCAATACACTTTATACTCAACTCTGGGCTTAATCATTATTCTTCATACTCTGCATCCTGAAATTAAATAATTGGGTAGTCGATTTCCGAATCGAATTGGACAACAGTCGAAATACATTCATAAGGCAATGATAGGAATTGAGCTAACGGCCTTCAGATTCTCATCTGAACACTCTAAGCTACCAAATGTGGTGACGTGCGGGAAGGTTTTCACTTTTTCCCTTACTGCAGTATTTTCTGAGGGTCAGTAAGTACACGGGTGACCTGCAACAAGCAAAGACTAAGATAGCTTGCGCCACAAATATTATAAAAGTTAAGATGAACAGCTTGCATGTGTGCATTCTATTATGAATCTTGGCTGGTAGCGTTTTTGTTCATGCACATTTTGCTAAATGAAGGCAATGATGGGTTGCTTGAATAAGTATACAAAGTTCATGCGTATTTCAACAGTTTCTCACATGCCCGCTATTTTCAACTTTCAAGCAGATTGTTTAAGTATACTGTCAATGGTCTTTACGCTTATTCGGGATGTGAAATGTGCCAAAGTGGAGCGATTCGTATACAGTTTAAGTTCATTTGCAGTACTTTGCTTCCACGGAATAAATGGCTGTTTTTGTGCCACGTGCCAAACGTCGGATGGCATGTAGCAAGCCTCCAAATTTTCCCCACACCTCCCACATCCGCACACCCCGACACATTTTCATGCTCATCATCGAACACACGAAATGCTCTTCGTAACTTAATTCAGAACGGAAAGAGTTTGCTTGCAAGCCAATCAGGGTTTTGCTATTTGCTTATATATAAAGTTTTGTATCTTGAAGCAGTCTTGTTAGCCTAAGCAGATTTTGCTGTTGTCATATCCGACAACATTCCTCTTTCCCTGTTGCGGCTCAGCTGTTGGTAAGATTCAAATGATTGTAATAAATCTCAGTATGTGTAACACAATGAAGCCAAATCGGGCAGAGAGAGAGAGAGAGAGAGAGAATACGCTGTCACAGCAACGACTGCTCAAGTCATTTTTGGGACCTATACATCACTCCAGGCATCAGTCAAGATGAATTCCCCCACTTCCCTGGCCCCCACCCACCCCCACCCTCGTCACCAACCGCCTCCTTCCATCCCCACCTGGCTTGTTTCTTTCTAAGTAACTTGAGCGGCGACGCGAGAAAACCAACAATGTAATTGTACGCCCAGCGCAGACTAAGATAATCCTAGGCATCCACCAAGTCTGACCAGAGTCTTCGCTGTCTGCAGGTAGCTTAGACCCTTAGCTACCCTTAAAGCGCTTAGGGAAGACTCTGTGCAGACTAGACGGATGCCGAGGCTGATCTGAGTCTGCGCTGGGCGCACAACCACTTTGTTGATTTTCTCGTGTCGCGGCTCATATGTTCTCTGTAATTGTGGAGAAATTATAAAATCAGATCGTATATTTTTCGAAAACTAGACAAACAAAACGACAAGAAAGAAACTCTTTACTTCGTACTGGTGCATTTCATGTTCGACTTCTAATCTGTTTACATGGCATGCGGACTGGCAATCTAGCTCGAGGCAATATACGTCATTTCTTTTATTACGTCACAACACTGACCTAATAACTTATTTGACAGAAAACAGATGACTGTTTGAAAGATAAATAATATTAGAAAAGGATATTATTTTCACAAATTTGAGTGGCAGAACGTCAGATTTGTACAATGCCAATCAGGTAAGGTACGTTCTACCAGTTTGTAGTCTATTTTAGCTAGCTAAACTCCGTAATTTTTCTCCTTTTCAAGTATTTAGCAATCTGAGCTAATGTTTGACAAGCTGTCAACCTCAATTTTCTGTCTAAATTGTGGCTGTCCGGCAAGTATTGCTGGTGCTCATATCACGTGCAAGACCGTTTCCTGAGCGTTAAAACTACAGATGCCATCTTTTATTTTGCAATTTAAAAATGTTCCAAAACGATATTGTTTGAAATTTCACATGCAAAAAGAACAAATAATAAAGTTTTCGATGGCATGGGTGTGGGCATTGGAGAAAGTCTCAGCTTTCTGTAAATTATGTTTTATGTTGATGCAAGTTTTCGGTAGAATCAAGATAGAGTATTGTCATTAGACGATGAATATTTTAGCATTTCGAGCAATTTTGGCCCTGAATTTTGTTAAGAAAGCCTGCTTAATACTAGTTAGCAAAACATTTTTATGTGTTTAATCATTTTAATTTAGCCAATACCTCTAAATACATTTGAGAATAATGGGAAATTTCGTCAAGAACAATGTTCGCCATTTTTGGGGGCCTATTTTTTATGTGGAAGGATCCACCGTTGTAAATACAATCACCGCTTTTCGAGGGTTTGCGTTCCAACTGTAAAGTCAAACATCTTTCAGTTAAAACCCTATTATTCTTGTACAGCTTAGCTCAGGGGTAATCTGAATGGAAACAGCTCCCTCAACCGACTGTCTTTTCCCATCTTGAGCTGAGAGAGGAGTTCAACATCGGGAAATTCAACTCTCTGAAATTCTTAAAATGTCACAAAACTTCTGTCTATGGGCTCTAGGCTTGGCCCTGCATCATGGTGACAAAAAAGTATTTTCTTCATAGAAACTGCCATGGGTTGAGTATTCTTGAAACATCTCAAAAAGTGGATTTTACTAGCATACTAAGAGCTATGATAATAATCTCTTCTTACATAAAATTTTTATTTCTAACAAATCCAACTCATTTTTCACTAATTATACTTTTATACTGGAAGCTCCTTCAGCTTTGGAAACATCAAAGCATTTAGTAAACTAAGGAAATTGTAAGCTCATGTGAGTTTAAAACTTTTATCCTTAATTTTGCAAATGCACTGGTACTTGAACATTTGACAAATCCAACAGTTAACAAGTATGTTAAGTTCCCAATGCTTTGAAAATCTACTGGACCAAGGACTTCAAGTAATGCTTTTCATGCTGCAAAAGGTGTTAAGTTTTCTCAGAACAGGTCAAAAGCATTTTCTTGGTTAACAGTCTGATCTGGGTCAACAGTTTGTTCAGACACCAATTCAGAGCTCTAGATAAGCAGAAATAACAGGGATAATTCATAGATAATTTTTCTTAGGCCAAAAAAAGGGGGTCAGTCTTGTTTCCGGAAACCCGACTGACCCCCTTTTTTTGGACCCGACTCGAAATTTTTTAAGGCGCCTCGCTATCGGTAAAAATCGGCAGCCCTCATTTTTGCCGGTAGTCCCGGTTTTTATACAAGTCCCGCGGCGTAAGCCAGTAAGCCAAACGGCGCATACCGCCATTACTGCAACCGTGTCTTCCGATAATTGTCACTTACGGCCATTTGATCTTGTCCCGACGTATAAAATATCTCCACTGGCTTTAAAATTCTAGTACGTGTCATAATTAATAGGATTACCACAGGTGTCAGCCAGGCGAAAATACCGCCTACGGCCAGGCTACGGGCCAATCGAGATTGTCCATATGGAGCACTGAAACAGGTAACACACGTCGGACCGCCTACCTGTCAATAACGAGTGTCAAAATAACGCCCACACGTAGATTCAACCTCTAAACAACTGATCAAATCACGATGACTGAGCGTTTGGATAAAAGTTGTCCATCTTTTTTTCCTATCGCGAGAATGTAATGTGTAATGAATGTATGTGTAGGGCTTATACATGCCGTCTTCAAAAGTTTGTGAATGTAGCCATAACACACGAATACTGAAACATGTATTGACAAACTCTGTCCTAAGTTTTTAAGAACACAACATTCATATTGACGTTAGCCCAAACAATGGAATCCATACTGTCGTCAATGGAGTTATTAGGAATATGAACCTCTTCCGCAAAAAGCTAAGATACACTGTTAAAAAAGTCGCTATTTCCGACGCGTTATGGTCCACGCTCTGGTATAATTTACATTGTTTTCATTAATGGTACTTTTAAAATACGAATATTGAAACGTCCATTTCACCGATTTCCTGGTTGTATCTTCATATTGTCATGAAACCCAGTGCGAAAATAATGCCGAACAGTGCACAATAATAGCGCATTCTGATCAGGGTCTACACGATTATACATTCGGTATAATACTAACGGTAGCGTTGATATGCAATTACCTGCTTGTTTAGGGGTCAAGCACGTTTTGCTTTGATGTTAATATCAAAGACGCCGCTGTGAGTATACGCGTGCCGTGCGCAGTGCCATTTTAACCGTGAGCGGCTAAAGGTACCTCAGTACACACACTGATAACTAACAATCGTATCAGCCAGGGCAACTAAGCAGTCAGACCGGTCTTTCTTGTTCACATCTAACATGAATAATAAAAGCATCGTAAACGACTGCGTAATACCCCGCCACTGCAAACCAATACCCGGTCTTCTATCTTTTATACATTTTTTTTTATCATGACATGAACCTCATATTACCTAGATTATGTGTTGCAAGTTTCAGGAAAATCCTGTTAATCTTTGACTTTATACAGAATTTTTTCATAATTTTATACATGTATATAGCTCTGGGGCAGGGGCAGGTAGCCTATGTGGACTTAATACTACTCGTAACAGAAAGCTTATGTTATTTTAATCATTTCTATGAAATTTCATCAAGATATACCGAAAATCTGATTTTATATTGATTTTTTCATGATTTCATACATGTATACAGCATGTGTCAGGGGCAGATAACCACTGGGGGACAAAATTTTGATCAAGACATAAAACTTATATCAATATGATAAATTGTTACAAGTTTCAGAAAAATCCCTTTCGACTCTAATTTTATACATTTTTTTTCATTATTTCATACATGTATATAGCCCTAGGGCAGGGGCAGATAATCCAGGTGGACAACATTCTGCTTATAACTGAAAGCTTATGTTACTTCGATCATTTCTGTGAAATTTCATCAAGATATTTCAAAGTGTAAAAGAACTGCAGACCAAAAACGGTTTTTAAGACCATGAAAAGGGCAATAACTCCATAAGAAGACATCGAAATTTGCCCATTAACAATCCCAACCGAGATCTTCCCAAGACCAATGCACATGCCATGTATGAATAAAATCCGTTAATAAATACTCAAGTTATCAAACGGAAACGAAGTGCTCACGGACGGACGGACGACCGGACGGACGGACGGACGTACGACGGACGGACAGACACACGGACAGCCAGTGGGAAAACATAATACCCCGCCACTAACGTGTGGCGGGGTATAAAACATAATACCCCGCCACTAACGTGTGGCGGAGTATAATAATGAAGATCGACCTAAAGACAACCGAGTTCTTCAGTGGAAGCGTGTCAATATACGCTCTTCACACGTTCCGTAAGTCACCTATTTCCGACGCGACCCATTCGGCGGCAATGAAAGGGAATATTATGCAGTAACAGACAGTGCAACCATCGTAACTCGGGCAAATCCCCAGTTTTTAGAATGCTCAGGCTTATGTATTGTTCACAAACAAACAGGAATGACTCTGATTAGACTGCGCAAATGCTCGGGCTTCCCTTCGTAGAACAAAAAAAGTTCACTATGGGAGAGAGAGAGAGAAAGTGGTGGGGGGGGGGGGGGGGGGGGGTTAAAATATCCATGCATAGGTCATTCCTAAAAACTTCAGACTTCATTCTCTCAATACGTCAAAATCTGACACCATGGAAGTCTGGACTTCCAAATTTTGAAAGTTAGTGGAAGCCCTGCTTCCATCAAGATGGCGTCGTCGTTGCTGGCGATTTACATCCTATATTATAATCTTCCATCAGGTCCTCTGGGTTTCTGCAGGCATCAAACCTCTAGGCTAGTTCAACAGCTGAAAAGACTAACAAATTACATGCTAAAACCTATTAGCATCTAGCGCAAAATGTTTGGAGAAGGTTTATAAAAATTCTCTAAAAAAAAAAAAAATCCGACCTACCGACTCTATTTTTTTTTTTGGTGACGTTTCCGGAAACAAGACATTTTTTTGGGGGGCCTTATTTCTCAACAAAAACAAATGATAAGAAGGAATAACAAAGATA
This sequence comes from Ctena decussata, assembly GCA_963989385.1. Lineage (NCBI taxonomy): Eukaryota > Metazoa > Mollusca > Bivalvia > Lucinida > Lucinidae > Ctena > Ctena decussata. The sequence goes on along the minus strand of OZ022498.1, from coordinate 77,437,189 downwards.
ATTCATAAAAAAAAATTCTTATTTCTCAACAAAAACATATATGACCCTCATTAGAACCATCTCAACGAGACGGTTCTAATAAAGGGTCACAATGTATGTTTTTATGGCAAAATAAGGAAAATTATCTCTAAATTATCCCCGTAACCCCTTCTTATCTGGAGCTCTAACCTCTGTTCCAGTATTAGGGTTCATTATTTAGAACTTACCAGAGCTAATTCTTCATCTAGTAGCTGATGAGCTATCGACCTAGGATTGGACCCTTCTCTGAAATAAAACAGACCAAGACACACTACATGATACACCAACAAGCTGTATTGTAAGTTCCCATTTCCACACTCAATAGGTGAGCTACAAACAATTTTTAGAGAACTATATTAGCATTTAACTGCTGTATGCCAGTATACTCTTTACCTACACAGTATAGTGTTTCCCCTAGCCTGGAAAAAGGGCAGGGTGCTGGCCAGAAAAAGGGCACTTTTAGCGCATGACACACACCCTGAAGGGCACTTTTCTGAAGCTATTATTTTCAGAGACAGTTTTACTAAGGGTATAAACACTTTCTAACAGGACAAACACCTTATTTTTGCATTGAGATGTAAATATAAGCATTATAAAAGGCCTCTTTACACACAGAAAGCTGAATATTGCAACAAAATGACATTAATATGAATGAAATTACCCTCTGAAATTTGAGGGCAGAAGGGTAAGGTCAAAAGGCAGAAGGGTAAGGCCAAAAGGCAGAAGGGTGCAGCACCCTTCTAAACCTCTATAGGGGAAACACTACAGTATTTCAGTCACATCTAGATGATGGAAGGGTGATAATCAAAGGCTGTATGCAATTAAACCCCATTTACAGTGAGATAAATTCTGCCACTGATGAGATCTAAACTTGGTACTGCTACCACAGTAAGCCATAGCCTAACTGACTGCTGCAGGGGGGCACTGTCACACTAACTGGCCATACATCATTAGCCAATTTTTTCCCTGGAATATCTTACAGTATTCTAGAGCCTGCTGAATAATTCTGAGATAAGGAATGTGTGAGATAAAGGAGCATGCCAAACTAAAATCTATCAGCAACCTGGGCCTGTTTGTTCACAACAAAATCAACAAAGTGGTTGTGCACCCAGTGTAGACTCAGCCTGGGCACCCGCCAAGTCTGATCAGATTTTTTGCTAAGCACTTAAAGGCTAGCTAAGGGCCTAAGCTACCTTCATGCAGAAAGCAAAGTCTCTGATAAGACTGGGCGGATGCCCAGGCTGATCTGAGTCTGGGCTGGGCGCACAACCACTTTGTTGGTTTTGTCGCATCGCCACTTAAATGTCGTTAGGCGACGAGATATTTTCTGATGTATTTTATGCAAAAATCACTAAAACTGTTAGGTCAACTTTATTTTAATGAATATTCAACTAATGGCTTCATTATGCTAAAGATGCTCGTAGCAACTGAGCTCAGACTTCCAACAGAGAGCTGGCTGGAATATTTGACTCCTGGCTTACCTTCCATACAAAGAGACCAATAAATATCCTGGGTCAGCATATATAACAAGGGTCTGTAATGTACAAGCAGCTGTAAGGCTGGTAAAAGTTTTCACTCCTCTACTGGTCCAACTTTTAGCAATCTACAAAAGACACAAGTACACACAGTTGTAGTTATAGAGGATCTTACATGAGTGCTCATGTATTATTGAATTTATTAAACTCCTTGGGGGAAAAAGATAAGCTACGAGGCTATGCCGAGCTTTTTATCCTTTTGCCCCCAACGAGTTTAATAAATTTAATAATACAGGAGCACAAACGCAAGATTCTATTTATCATATGACACTAAAATCGCATTAGCAAATTGTGCACAAAAACGTCATGATTTCATCATTTTTATGGACATCAAGGCATAACGTTACGACGTAATTTGCATATTTAATCCACTAGTTGGTTATCATTTTTAATGTATGGCTTTATTACACTCTCAGATGCAATGTCATATAATAAAATATACTAATTACCCTAACATTCAAGTTTCCTTTGCAGAAATGGATAGAACGGCAACCAGAGCAGATCTAGATCAAACTGCTTCTGACCTAGGTCTACACTGTTTGTTTAGGCATTTCTGTCTCAATACTTAGAGTCATAGTATTACAGTAGTCAAGAGCTCCAGATAAAAGGGGGTATGGAGAATAATTCATAATAATTTTTCTTATTTCTGAATAAAAACATCTGTTGTGGCCCTCATTAGAACCCTCTTGCCGAGACGGTTATAATGAGGGGTCACAACATATGAGCCCGTCCAGATAGAAATCGACCTTATGACACGCGACGTGAAACTGAGATAAGTGACGTCAAAGTTTGACGTTACGTCAGACGATTTTCCCGCTGTTTCACACGGCATGTGATTTAACTTTAATATGAATGTTAATAGTGTGGGAAACCATCGTAGGCGCATATTTGTTGCCAGGGATCCAGAAATATGATTCTTTGGAGCCTTATGCATCACCAAAATTGCAGTTTGCGTTTATTACCGAATTTAATAAATTGAAAAAATATTTTATTCGCAGATGCGTAAAAAAGCTTGATACTGGTGGCAGTTCTGGTCCCATTTTAGTTCATGTTAATAAATTTTCAGCTTTGATCTAGCGAAAATAATTTTCAATCTCGAACAACAACAACAACAACAAAAGTAAGATCCCGAACTGAAAAAAACCCAAGCCTATAGCTTTGTGAAGGTACATGTATACAAACGGCGTCGGCATTTTCATGTATACACTGACATTGTTTACAAGTTTTCAGTTTAAACTGCAAGACAGCAAACAAAATGTAGATACAATCTTGTGCAAAAGCAATTTCAAGTTTTCATGCATTGCTTGTTTTCTATACCACAGACTGCCAGATCGAAGGTAAATTTGCAATACGATTTTTTCCTCTCCTCCAGTGCCGGGGCGGAACATTGCAAGGCAAGGGCCTACTGTGCCTGCAGTAGGTGCGGGTGAGCGTTGTTTGGACATTTTTTCTCTGGTCTATCATTTCTCTTCTTTCTCCCTCTCTCTGAGGTACTGGCAGATATAGACTGAAACACTGTCTCCAAGTGGCGTCAAACCCAAAACAATCAATCACTCAATCCTCTCCTGCCTGTCAGCGCTGACGAATGCCGGATGACAAACGGCAAAGGGCGGCATAAAGAAGTGTATTCTGATTCTTAATGTCTCTAAATGGTGGAAGACAAAACGCTTTCCAATTTTAACACAGTTTTCGGAGATCCTAAACCATTTTGATCTACTTACAATTCCCTGTCCAATGAGATGAAAATTGCGAGTTTAAGTCCGTCTGGTTGTTTTGTGTGTGTTTTTTTTTCCTTAAGCTTATATAGTTTTAATTTCTTCTTTCCCTGTTTATATTGCTGGTGGTTGGTGGATTATATTTCTAAAATAAATCAACAAATTAAAGAAAAAAAAAAAAAACCCGATGTTTTACTTTTGTTTAAAATTGTGATTTGTTTGCTTTTCCGCCGTTTGGTAACTCAAAGTCCGTACCTGTTACCATAGTGACAATTTTACTTTTGTTACGGACACAGAAAATATAAGATCGCGTCCCCTTTCTAAAGAGACGCCTATATGATCAAGAAATCCATTTTAACCAAAAGCTGGCATAAGTGTGGATGTGGAAAAGCGGGAGGGTAGGATCTCGTAATAAAACGTAACTGAGTTTCACATAAAAAAAAGGTTGAAAAAATTATGAGTCTTTTAAGTTGGCAACTAAAATTACCTCATTTCGAGTGAGTTTTTTTAGCTTCAACAAAATGGTAACAAGGGCTTCGCAAGCGGCGCATAATACGCCCGTTTTAATGTCATAAAGGAATTATAGAATGAACAAGATTGTTTACAAAAGGACAGACAGGCAGACAAACAGGGGAAACCACACTTTAATTAATGACGGCAACATTATTTAAATATTTAACATATCAAATACTATTAGTATACCAAAAATCAGCTTCCAAGGTGAAGTGGCTCCTAAGTTGAGTAATGCCAAAGTCAAACAAGGGAGATAATTCATATACTAAATACACTAGATATACCACTCTTGGTTCTAATATATTCCCTTGACAATATACACATCTCAATAAAGTTGTGTTAAAATATTCTAAACGGTTAAGGAGTTACAGAGTAAACAGGAAATTTATGCATAGGCAGATAATCCAGTAAACAAGGCAGAGTCATGGTTCTTGCTCAGGATTCATTGCCCCCATTATTACACACATTCCAACAAAGTTGCATTCTAATATTTCAAAGGGTTAAGGAGATATGGAGTGAATGGAAATGCCTAAAAATAATGATCAAAGGGAGGTTACTCCAAAATTAAGAAAGGGGGAGCAACCATTCTTATATGTGACACATCATCTTGTGATCATGTACATTGCTATAAAGTTTCATCATGATATTCCAAACAGTTACTGAGTAAATGTATGCACAACATAAGTATACACAAAAATAGCCGAAAAGAACTAATACAAGGGATGTAACTCAGTAACGAAGAAAGGGAGAGCATCCATTGTTGTACGCGATACATTGTTGGGACTTCAAACACATTTCTATGAGGTTTCATGAAGATATCCCAAACAGTTATCTAGTTATGGTGCGCACAAGACCTGCAGGGAAAAAAAAACAATCAAAGGGGCATAACTTGGAAACTAAGGAAGGGAGAGCAACCATTCTTGTATGCGATACATTCCCCCTACCTACTACATATGCCTACAAAATTTCATGAAGATATCCCAAATGGTTACTGAGTTATGGCGCACACAAGAATGTTAATGGACGGAGGAAAGGGAGTTAACTCCAAAATTAAGAAAGGGGGAGCAACCATTCTTATATGCGACATATTATCTTGTGATCATGCACATAACTATAAAGTTTCATCATGATATTCCAAACAGTTACTGAGTAAATGTATGCACAACATAAGTATACACAAAAATAGCCGAAAAGAACTAATACAAGGGATGTAACTCAGAAACGAAATAAAAGCACCGCAGGCACTGCATGATACCCCGCCACTGCTGTGCATCCTAACTTATTTTTTGAGATATATAATAGCTAAAGAGCCACAGAACTGAGATAGACAGAGATATGATGTCCTTACTGTAAATAAATATTAATATAAACCACCCAACAACGTGGAGCATTCTGACCAGTGTAGATTTAGATCAGGCTGTAAAGCATTTCTTTGAGCTGAGAGACTCTGTTTCCTATTCTATGGTGTTAAACATATCAGTGAAGTTTCATTCAGATATTCCATATAGTATAGGAACTACAAGTCAAAAAACATTTTTCAGATCTATCAAGGGGGAATACTCATTAACTGGAAAGGTAAGAGTGATGGTTCTTTGTCACAATATGTAACCTTTGACGTGAAACATACCTATGAAGTTTCGTTCAGATATTCCATATAGTAAAGGAACTACAGATAAAAAAACGTTTTTCAGATCAATCAAGGGCGGATAACTCACAAACCGGAAAGATCAGAGTGACAGTTCCTATTCACTATATGAAGCATTTGATGTGAAACATATCTGTGAAGTTTTATTCAGATATTCCATATAGAAAGGGAACTACAGGTCAAAAACCATTTTTCGGACCTATCAAGGGCAGATAACTCATGAACTGGAAAGGTAAGAGTGATGGTTCTTTGTCACAGTATGTAACCTTTGATGTGAAACATATCTGTAAAGTTTCATTTAAATATTCCACATAGTAAAGGAACTACGGGTAAAAAACATTTTTTAATTCAATCAAGGGCGGATAACTCACAAACGGGAAAGGTAAGAGTGACGGTTCTTAGTCACAATATGTTACCTTTGATGTGAAACATATCTGTGAAGTTTTATTCAGATATTCCATATAGTAAAGGAACAATAGGTCAAAAACCTTTTTTCAGACCTATCAAGGGCGGATAACTAACAAACTGGGAAGGTCAGAGTGACGGTCCTTAGTCACAATATGTAACCTTTGATGTGCAACATATCTGTGAAGTTTCATTCAGATATCATGAACAGTAAAGGAATAACAGGCCAGAAACCATTTTTCCAATACGAAAAAGGGCAGTAACTCCGTTAAAAATGGACGGATTTTGCCCATTAACAATCCCATACCACTCATCGCCGATAACAATATGTATGCAAAATTTGAAAAAATTCCGTGAATAAATACTCAAGTTATCGATCGGAAATGGTGAGCACGGACGGACGGACGGACGGACGGACGGACACTGAAAGGTATAACATAATACCCCGCCACTAAAGTGTGGCGGGGTATAAAAAGGGAGCGCAACCATTGTTGTACGCGACACATCGTTGGGACTTCATACACATTGCTATGAAGTTTCATGAAGATATCCCAAACAGTTATCTAGTTCTGGCGCGCACAAGACCTGTAGGGTAAAAAACAATCAAAGGGGCATAACTTTGAAACCAAGGAAGGGGGAGCAACCATTCTTGTACGCGACACTTTCCCCCTACCTAATACATATGCCTACAAAATTTCATGAAGATATCCCAAACGGTTACTGAGTTATGGCGCGCACAAGAATGTTTACGGACGGACGGACGGACAGACGGACGGACGGACGGACAGCGCCATGACATAATACGTCCGTTTTTTCAAAACGGGCGTATAAAAATACAACGTACAAGCCTGGAACCCCATTTACTGTCTTACCTTTGTTTATATTGCATTGCTGGGCGGGAAACTAGAACAAGATATTGTGTTTTGCTTAGCAGTTAGACAGTTTTCAAAATTATGTTCTCTCTACTTTTTGCCAGTTATTTGGCACAGTATCTGCTCATCAACCCACATTTTGTCACCAGTCATGAAGGTTGAACTGCTTTTCAAAACGATTTTTGTTTAGGCCATTTTACAACTGATAGGAATATGGAGACTTTAATAGAACATGCATGCAACTATGTGTATGCAAATGAGCCGCGACGTGACAAAACCAACAAAGTGGTTGTGCGCCTAGCGCACATTAAGATCAGAGTCTTCGCTGTCCGCATGGAGGTAGCTTAGACCCTTAGCTACCCTTTAAGCGCTTAGCGAAGGGTCTGATCAGACATGGTGGATGCTCAGGCTGATCTGAGTCTGCACTGGACGCACAACCACTTTGTTGGTTTTCTCTTGTCGCGGCTCAAATAAACTCAGCCTTTGAGTCCACTAGGCCTTTGGGCCTGGTAAATTGTATGGTGAACAGATGCTCCAAAGCAGAAGTGATATTTCTTGTGACGTGGCATATGCCACATGTGTATGTTTTCCCGCTATTTTTACAAAGGGAAACAACTTTGTGACTTTCTATTATGCTTCCTCGGACGTAGCTCTTCAAAAATGCGATCTACTCTTAAAGGTAAAATGCTGCTGAAGGATTTTTGCACAGAAACAAATTCTTTGCTCTTGAAAAGAAATGACAAAGTAAAACTTAATTGCTTACTCATCTTTAGAAACAGTTGAAGTCTTTCAAAATATTTAAAGGTATGTTTTGTTTATTTTTTTGCTTTATGCACTCGAAGCCAAAGGAGCACCGGAGGTTTGAAGTTTCCGGATCGTCAGTACGTGTGAACGGCAGTACTTAAGCATGTCGGTCAGTCCGAATATTAAGTAGCTGCTTCGGAAAATATATTTTTTGATAACTGTTCGAGGTAAAGGGATCATACTTGGTATGACATTTACCTGGACCAAAGCCTTTCCATCTGTTCTACCTTTCCCAAGAGGCATATCCCAGGGTTGGACCAAAGTCTAGAGCTTTGTTACGTGAAAATTTAAACATACTGATTACATGCTTTTGCTGGGTTAACGTTAATAATAATGATATGCATTTCAAGTGAAAGCATTGATAATGGCGTTATCCATAACAGTGTAACGCGACGTCACGTAACGTTATTAATTCTGGCAAATTTCATTAGATACCAGTATGTTTAAAAGTGCCATAACATCCTTAATAATCTATATAACTTCATACGGTTTTTACCTTTTTGTTCTATAATGGCATGCGCATTCAGATAACAGAAAACCTAAAAATTGAATTTTTATGTCATAAGGTCGATTTCTATCTGGACGGGCTCATATGTTTTATTGAGAAATAAAAAAAATATCCCAAAATTATCCTGTTTCCCCCCTCTTATCTGGTGTAATGAACTTATCTCAATATGTTTGTTTTGTGAAAAAAATTAACAAAGCCAAGTTAAGGTAGATGGCCACACTTTCATGGGGAACAAGTCTGCTTTTTTTGCCTCCCTTCTCAATGGGAGTTAACTCTATTAGAAAGAATTTGTTCTCTTAAGAGCAATTTTTTTTCATTAAGAGAAGACTCCTTTTGGAATGGTTTGTTCACCTGGGAAGCACGCAGGAAGTCATAAAAGTTGTTTCCCTTTGCAAAATTGCAGAAAAACATTTAGGAGCAGTCTCATCCGGGTATACACCGGTTGTCTAGGCATTTTTATCAAAACTTTATGTTCAGATTTATAGAACATTCACTGAAGCTGTACAAAACTATGAAGTTGTACAAATCTAGCGAATAAGACTTTCACATTAAACTCACTGGCTTTATCCCTGCCAGGCAGCACCTGACAGCCATCGGAGGTACACTTCTCACAATGGGAGGGAACTCCATGCAGATATTATCCAAGGTGGCTACCTCTGTGCTGCCATAATCAATGTAAAATATGTCTGCTGAGTCACTGAAATGAAAATGGGATGTGTACATGGCCTAAAAGGCAAGTTCAGCTGAAATTGCTAAAATTTCTTGGTATTGTATCAAGCACCAATCTCAACCCAAAAATTTTCCAATTAATAATCACAAACTCTATGTGTTTCATCTTTTGAAAGACAACTTGCTTTTTCTTGGAAATCTCTGTTCAAAATTCATCAAATACAATTCAATCTTTTAACTTAAAACATCTTAAGATTCCTTCAATTTCTAATTGTAAAGTAAACAACAGGAAGAAAGGGTATCTGACCAAACACTAGCAACTAGCATTCTAAAATGACGATTTATTTACCCAAACACTGATAAATAGCATTTTAGTTAACTTTAACTAATATGACTTCAGATCGAATGATGCAAAAAATTTGTGACAGCCTATCTGTGATACACTGCTGAAAACCCAACATCAATACAGAATGTCGCTTCTTATTGCAAACTGACCGACGCCCCATTTTATGCTGGTAAAAGCTTTTGCTTTGTGTGCAAAGTGGTACACTTTGAAAGGTGAAAATTTGAAAAGTGGTACACTTTGAAAGGTGAAAATCTGAAAAGTGGTACACTTTGAAAGGTGAAAATCTGAAAAGTGGTACACTTTGAAAGGTGAAAATTTGAAAAGTGGTACACTTTGAAAGGTGAAAATTTGCTCAAGCATATTAGAATAGCGATAACTTCTGGAATTTGCCAATTGGAAGAGTAAACTGTTAGTCTTATGATTGTGAAATAGTGTTTAAGCGCCACTGACTCGGCCCCATAAAACCAATATTCATGACTATGAAACTGATGATTTACCCTCTCAACTGAAGAGTACCTATAGTTATCCCACAATTAAGAACACTGACAATACAGACAAGATAACTCATTATTAGAGAACATACCAAACATGCACTGTTTTCCACCATTGCTACTTTAGTGTGTCAAGCCAAAGGATTTCTCAGAATGTAATAACCCTAACAATTCTAAATATTGGAACACCTAAAATATTTACCGTAATTGTTCTACTTATGGAATAGTTTGGTTTTACAATACTGAAATGCGCCTAAAAGATGCAGATGGAATGGCAAACAGTGTAGACCCTGATCAGACTGCTCCTACAGGAGCAGTCTGAACTGGGCCTGCACTGTTTGCTCTGGCCTATGTGTCCCAATATGGTAATTATTCTTAGTATTTGATCTATTATTTCTTTGGAGAGTGGGTGATTATAGACCCAAATGACCGCACTTTTGTACTGCACTGAGGAACTATCACTTTCTTATGAAACGATACAAGTTTTTTGGGTTCTAGTACTGTATAATCTGACTAATGAAAACCAATTTAAACAGGGCTGCCATACTGACCTGCTGATCCTTGACACCTGGCCCCTCCTCCAGCGGATGTCTGACTGACCGGTATCAACTAGGACCAGCTGACCAATCACAATGCTGTCAGCATCAGCAACACTGGACCAATGACTCTCACAGTAGAGTTGCATGTCCTGTTGGATCTTCAGAAAACAGGCCAATCTTTCAGCTGAAACATTACATATTGGGTTTATCATAGCTCGTGATAGCCGATATAGTTTAGCCAAATTAGGGGTAAAATATTCAAACATTTTCTATTACTACTTTTTATCCCTACTAGAAGTATTACAACTATTGCAATCAAATCATTAGCTTTCCATCAAAAACAGTCACAAGGTTATGCAATTTGGGGTAAATGTCATTGCCAATTTTTTTTCTTTGCCAAGATTTTTTTTCAAAAGTTCAGAGATTCTACAATGATACTATCATTACAACACTTTGGAAATGAAAATTTGGTCCTTTTCTGCATCTCAATGAAAACATTTTGCTGTATTTCAGTCATCTCAGTAAAGCCTCTAAGGCAGAGATACCACTACTAAGTTTTCCTGGAGAAAAAAAGAAAAAATAATCTAAAAATTGGAACACCTACTATAATTACAGTGATTGTCCTAACAAGAGCTGTCGCCTGACAGCATAGCTCGCCTGAATTGGTGCTTGCCCATCACACAGTCCCTATGGTGGTGTGGACTGCTATGCATAAAACTTCAGGCAAGCATGTCCATAATGACAACACGTTTATAAACAAAAGCTATCTCAGAAATAAGTGTTAAATAAAATTAAAATAAAAAAAATCCACATGAAATTTCAAAGTACATGAGCTTAAGGTCAAAGAACCTTAGGTAGGGGGAGGGGGGAGGAAGGATGTATCAAAACCCTGAACCATTATCTAACATCAGTCCAAGTATTAGTATCAACTGAGTCCATCCTGGCACTGTGAAATTATGTCTTCATGCATATAAAACTTTAACCAAAATCTTTAAGGCAAAATTCTAAATTGATAACCTTGACTTAAAGGTCATCCAATGGGATAAGTACATAGTATTTTGTAAAAACTCAAAAAAGTGTCTAACATCAGTTCCAGTGTAAACTATATCTCTGCCAAGCATTATGAATCAGTATGCAATTAGAAAACTTTAATAAAGACAAAATTTCCTAAGTCCCTGACCCTGACATCAAGGTCACTGAGCGGGGTTGGGGTAGTACTCTGTAAAACTTTGAACTAATATCTAACTACAGTGCAAACATCAAAAGAATTCATTCATGGGTTCAGGAGATATGGGTCTTTAAAAAACTTCAACCAAAACATTCAATCAATAAAAAGACAATTTTCTAAGTCCATGACCTTGACATCAAGGTCACTGAGGGGGGTGGGGGTAGTACCTTAGAAAACTTTAGACCAATATCTAACTACAGTGCAAGTATCAAAGGAATCCATCTATGGGTTAAGGAGATATAGGGCTTTAAAAAACTTTAACCAAAACATCCAGTCCAAAAAACTCCCAATTTTCTAAGTCCATGACCTTGACATCAAGGTCACTGAGTGGGGTGGGGGTGGTACCCTGTTAAACTTTGGACCAATATCTAACTACAGTGCAAGTATCAAAAGAATCTGTTCATGGGTTAAGGAGATATAGGTCTTTAAATAAACTTTAACCAAAACATCCAATCCGGACGCCGACGCGGACGCTGACGCCGACGCGGACACTGACGCCAAGGTGACAACAATAGCTCTTCCTGAACTTTCGTTCAGGCGAGCTAAAAATGGAACAGCTTGGTTTTACAGTTCAAAAGATGCAAATAGAATGGCAAACAGTTTAGACCTGATCAGACTGCTAAAAAGGAGCAGTCAAATCTGAGTCTGCACAGCTTGCTCAGACCTGTCCCAAGCACCCCACCCACCTGTCTCTCTGAAATTTTGACTGACATGTATCTGAAGCTAGGAGTTGGAATCATTTCCCAACTGAACTGCTTACCAGATCCCATCTGCATCCAGAAGTAATGGGGATCAATAACCTGAGTCACCCGGCCTGGAAACAGGATCTCAGATGGTTTAGGCCCCTGCTTATCCATGCTGCTCATCTACCTGAAAAAGTAATGGTTCATTTGTCAGAGTGCTCCAGATAAGAAGTGGCAACGGATAGCTCAGAGATAATTTCCTGGGCCTGGTTGTTCAAAACATCGTTAGCTTAACAAAGTCGTTAGTCAAGGATTCGTTAAGTCTTCCAGTACAACAATCAAGTGTGCTTATATTTTTTGGCTGACAAAATGAGAGGAGCTTTTTTTGCACTGCAAAGGCTCCTCTCTTTTTTTCGACGAAAAATGGCAGAGCTATTTTATACAATATGTTTGCAAATTTAATATCTCGTTAACTAGCGAAGTCTTCGGTTTTGAACAACTGCCCTCGTGTGTGTGTGTTATTGTCTAACGTCCACCATGGTAAACAGCTATGGTCATGTCCGGACGGTCAGTTAACCTAACCACACTATCCCTGGGCAGGCTTAGATCTCCTAAGTGGCTAACCAGTACTAGATGCACTTACTTTCACCAGTAACTAAAAACTGCCCTTCTTGAATCAGCGGAAGGAGAAATGAAAATGGTCGGACCGGGTTTCGAACCCAGGACCTCTGGCTTATGTCAGGTGCCCTACCAATTGTGCTACACGGCCCAGCAACTGCCCTTGTACTTCTGCCAATAATACAACCAAAATTGCGCGGAAGGCGATGTCTCGCCTATTTTTGCATTGTATAATACAGAGGTAAACCCGAAAACTTGACAAAAAGTTTACATCACCAATGCTGATGACGTAAAAGTACTGTAATACATGTACCTATGTGTCACATTCTACTAATCACAGGTGAGGCAAAAAATGAGACACGGCACAATTAAACCAACAAAGTGGCATGTGTGCCCAACGAAGACTCAGATCAGCCTGGGTATCAGCTCAGTCTGATCAGAATCTTTGCTGTGTGCTAAATAATACCATGTCACCCCTAAGTGTTTCTGTTTTAAAACCACCCAAACGATCATCATGGGATAGGACGGGGTACCTTGGAGGGCAACAACAGTATAAATAGGGTCTTTGCAGAGTGTGGGAAGAGTAAGAAAAAGTAGAATTTGTCACTGACAGGCACAGGCTTCCTTCCCTGTACCCCTTCAGTATTGTTAAAACAGCACACCTTGAGTGTGTAATCTTACAATGGACACTCCACTTGGCTGATTAATAACTGAAAAATTATATGGACTTTTCTTTCATAACACTGTAGTAGAAAGCTAGACTTTACCACCAGAGCATAAGAAAAAATTTTGCATCCGTGAAATTAGCAGAGTTGTGATTACACACCTTTGAAATCTTGTTAAGCAATTGACAATCTCTCTAAATGTCCGGGATCTGAAGTTTGACCAAATTCTATCGGTAATTTTGTCTCTTTAAAAAATATTAATGGAGGTTCTCTCCAAGTCAGACGCAAAGGGTGCAATGCATCAGTACCCGTATCAGCACTGGAATACTGTCCAATATATGTTCATTCAAAGTACAGCGCAACAATAGAACGGAAGTCTTCAACTTCATATGGCAGAAGTGGTTTGATTTCCTGGAAGACACATGATGGACAGTATTGGGTGGTAGGAACGCAAGTGACGTGAACATGCGTACCTTCAATCTGAAATTAAGTTTGTCAACGTACTTAGTTCGAAGGCCGAGTTAAAAAATTTGGCGCGCGTTTGCCTGCCCAATAGAGGGAATTTTCAATGACGCATAGCATTGGTGCACTTGGGTGCATAAATCTGTATGATGGTGATGTTGAAAGGAGCTGCTCTCAGGCGAATTGAAATCAGTCTGCTGGAGACTGGTCGGCATCCCAAGACAGCACTCACCATGTCCTTATGCACAAGAAATCCAACCCCATACTCATGTTTGTCCTCTTCTCCACTGAAATAAACCTTGTGTCTGTCATCTGTTGACATCTCACCAAAGTTTTTCCAGCGCATCTCACAGAGCCCCAGTATGTTCCAGTGATACCTGTCCATTGCATGAGTCAGCTCTTCAAGCTTCCCAGCTGGCCTCAGAGTCCTTACATTCCAGGTGCCAATTGAGATGTTCTCCCTACCTCTGATTTTCTTGATCTGTGTTCCACCAGTTGCATACTTGTCACCTACGTCCCGGTGTCCAACAGTAGGCGCGGTCATTGTTAACCCGGGCTGCGACCGATCCGGTATTAAGGTCTTATCTAGATTGTCAACCATGGTGTTTCAAGGGCAGGATTCAGCCTGACGGAGCCCATCCCTCTCCAGGCTATATATGTTGACCACAGCCGAAATCCATGATTATTGTATGGCTCGCCTTGGTCATGAACACATGGCCGTTGACTCAAAGAGTTCTTCCGCCCTGGCCGTTGACTTCTTCTAGGAAGACTTCCGCCCAGTGATGCTGTGTTAACACCACCCCTTGTTGACCCATAGGGCTGGGAGACTCATGGAGGTGGGAGCGTCTTATTTCTTCCCATCAAGTCACTGACTTGTCCACTGCCTATAATATAGACAACCAGATTCAAAGAGTCAAAGTGATCGGGTCTGTCCCTACCTATCAGTGACCCCCTTAATCTAGCTGTTTCACCAAGCTGAGCAGGGCTCGCTCGGGTCTGGCTGCTAACACTAGATTTAGATTAAAGTTCCACTCTGGCCGTTGACTTCTTCTAGGAAGACTTCCGCCCAATGGTGCTGTGTTCACAGGTTTTGTTCATAGGTTTTGTCTAGAGACCTAGCAATGAACTCCCAGGTGGACTGCCTGCCAAGGCTAAGAGCTCCACCTACCCCTTCTAGTTTTATTTAGAGACTAGTAACTCTTAGACAGGACACCTTCCCAGGTTGATGAGCCCCATCTGCCCACATGCAACAGGTAGTACTGGCTTACATGGTACCAGTAGCAGGTTATGCCTGACCTGACCAGCGTCACCATAAAATTTGTTAAAGTTTGAAAAAGCTTGAGAAGTTAGGATAAGCTAGCTGTAGGGGTACGGGTCGATTTTATTATTGTGAAAGTAGAGGTATCAAATAAGACCAAGACCCCACCCCCTCCCCACATAAAAATAATCGTTGCACCCAGCCCCCTCCCCCGCCACCCACAGACTTGCTCTTTGATATCTAAATTCCGACACCCTACCCCTACTCCCCTTTCCCAACCCTACCATGACATACCTGGTAGTATGGTTAGAGTCTACAAAGCTCTACTTTGTATCTGATTATACATGACGGAAAGGTTAGCATAGGCGGCAGAAATATTACCAACCTGCGGTTTGCCGATGACATAGACGCTCTTGCTGAGGAAGAGCAGGAACTAGAAGCTCTAGTTGAAAGTCTCGACCAGACCTGCACAAGGTATAAGATGGAGATCAGTGCTGAGAAGACCAAACTGATGACAAACAGGGCAGATGGCATCCAGAGGGAGATCAAGGTAAAGGGGCAGAAGCTGGGTACTGTAAGCAGCTTCAAATACCTTGGAGCAGTTGTCTCAGATGATGGCTCAAAACAGGAGGTTCTCTCAAGGATAGCACAAGCCACTTCAGCTCTTGCCAAGCTGAAACCAATTTGGAGAGATAACAACATATCTCTTGGATCAAAGGTGACACTTATGCGCTCCCTTGTCATTTCCATATTTCTGTATGCCTGTGAATCATGGACCTTGACAGCAGAGTTAGAGAAAAGAACGCAGGCCTTTGAGATGAGATGCTACCGAAGGTTACTGAACATTTCGTACAAGGACCATATAACCAACGAGGAGGTTCGCAGGAAGATCCAAGCAGCCATTGGAGAATATGATGAACTCCTTATGCTGGTCAAGAAACGGAAACTAAGGTGGTTTGGCCACGTCTCGATGTCTTCTGGTTTAGCAAAGACAATTCTTCAGGGCACAGTGAAAGGAAAAAGAAGAAGAGGTAGACAGAAGAAGAGGTGGGAAGACAATATCAAGGAGTGGACAGGAATGGATTTTGCCAGCTCAACTAGGGCAGCTGAAGACAGGACAAGGTGGAAAGGGATTGTTTTAAACGGAATGATCTGAATCATGTAGAGTTTGTGTAAACATTTTCAATTTTTTGACCATGCCACCAAGTCATGAATTCTCCAAAGAGAAGTCAGAAGGTGTGAAATCTGGCCATTACTAAAACCTTGTACCGCACCGCACAAAACCTTGTACTGCACTTACGAAAATTTCCGCACATAGCCGAGTAAATTCCGAACTTTACCGCACTCACGTTATATGCTATCTCTATATATAGATCTGTTCCTGTCTTTCTCTGTGACAGTAAATAATGAATTTATTAATGAATATTTATTGTATGTCGAATTAAATTCGACGAAAATACTTCTCCATCTCAATACATATACTTAAGATCACTCTGCCATTTTCTGCAAGCAAACTGTCTTAGAGACTTGGAATATTTTCTTTGCATGCGTAATAATAAGAGAGTTGGAATATTTTCTTTGCATGCGTAATAATAAGGCAAATTTACATTATACTGTCGAGGCTTTTCTCCAAAGAATTTAAACATGTATTTTTCTGGTGATTGCAATACAGACATGCTTTTAAGAGTCACTTCCAACCCCCGTAGCAAAATTTTTCAGGCAGATACCCTTTGTAGGTGCTCCTATGTGGGCCGAAAATTCGTAATAAACTTCTTGTATCTTGTATGCGATTTGTTTAAATCTAAGAAATTATACGGATAAAGTTACCTGAAAACAAAAATATATATCGAAAGTATATCTCAGCTTTATTTTTATAACTAAACCCTACCAAATCTAAACGCTAGGGACTATTATGTGATAGTTGACCTGAGATTAAAAATCCGTTTTGGGGCTGGGCAATTAAGGTTTCAGCATGATATGAATATGTATATACTTCCAGTACATTAACATGTTTAAAAAAATTATTAACAAAATCAGCATATTCTAAGTTACATACCCTTTGCCTACAGAAGAGGCCGTAAAATTCGGTAGGGTTCGGAAATCTTTGGCGGTGCGGTTCTCTATTTTACCCCAGTGCGGTGCGGTACAAAGTTTTAGTAATAGCCTTGAAATCTCCTGGTGCAAAACTGCCAGGTAGTGAAAAGGTACTGCATATCAAACCTGTTATAATAATCTTTATTTACAGTCGCTTGTTTTTATTAACAACATAAGCTCTGTAGAGCTTTTATAGTGATTTAGTAACACTATATACATATAAACAAGTTGAGCTGCAGATATGTAACTTGCTCAAGGTCACAACCCTAGAGCCCTGGTGAGGTTCGAACTCTGGACCCTTCGATCAGGAGTTGGGCACACTACCACTGCGCTCCACGTTGTTCCTTACTTTGACAAAGTTCAGCTAGTATATATCATTTGGGTTTAAAAGAACACAACAGTATATGCAATGTGTTTATGGTTTGGATGTCACTGATCACTTTCCCAGGCGTCTGAGATGACACTGACACTAGTAGATGAGACCAACCTGTGCCCAGTGAAACTTCCCAAAGAAGGTATGGAAACCTTCTTAGACTATTTCTTCACCTCTCGGTATTTTTTCGTCGTGTTTCCTTCTTCAGTAATTAAGAAAGAATATATTTAAACATTATTTCACACTGTCAAGAGAGTTTTTTGGGTGCATTAATATCAAAACAAGAAGAATCTAACAGACTTCTGACACTTCTTTGCTCGCGGCCATTACCCGCTAGATGGCTCTTCAAAAAGTAAGGTAGCACTAAACACCGAGCGCATTCGGCTACCTTACCCGAGTACTCTTTCTTTCTTTCTTTCTATATTTACTGCTACACCCTCTTTTCAGAGTATTATGAGCAGGTGTACTTTTGTACACTCCAGTGTTGCAGGAGGAAAGCCTACATATAGCCATGTAGCTATAGTAGGGATCTTTAACCTGCAGAGGGGATGACTCTCCCTGCACAGGGGGCCTCCAGTTAACGTCCCGATCCGAAGGACGGCACACTTGTTAGCATCATCCCTGCAAATGATGCTAGAAAAACGCGTTCGGACATAGGAAGACTTCACCTTTGGTGAGGCTCGAACCCACGACCTCTGGCTTCAGAGTCACTTTAAGTGATTCACAATCACAACTTCCCCTCTCTGGCCAAGATCAAGGTGACGTGTATGATAATACTACTATCTTGCAGGATGAAACTATTCCAGGAGGTTTCTCTCTGACACAAAGCGGATCCCCACCCAACAGGGGAGGGATATCTGACAATGACAGCTAGGGTACCAGTTTTAACTTTGTTAATAATACTGCATCACAAGATAATAGTCAGCTTAGCAGTAATGTATATAATTCAAATTTTATTAAAGTTCTGTACACAAATTCTGACTGTCTCTCTCAATCAAAGTTGGTTGAATTAACCAATTACTGTGACCACAACAGTATACATATTGTTGCAATATCAGAAGTACTACCAAAATATTCAGTTTTCCAGCCAGATGAATCGAATTATAGGATGGAAGGTTTCTATTTTTCTATTCTATTCTATCCCATAACCTTACTAGGTCGTTGGGGCACCACAGATGACTTCAAAACAATCCCTTTCCACCATGTCCTGTCTTCAGCTGCCCTAGTTGAGCTTGCAAAATCCATTCCTGTCCACTCCTTGATATTGTCTTCCCATCTTTTCTTCTGTCTACCTCTTCTTCTTTTTCCTTTCACTGTGCGCTGAAGAATTGTCTTTGCTTAACCAGAAGACCTTGAGACGTGGCCAAACCACCTTAGTTTCCGTTTCTTGACCAGCGTAAGGAGTTCATCATATTCTCCAATGGCTGCTTGGATCTTCCTGCGAACCTCCTCATTGGTTATATGGTCCTTGTACGAAATGTTCAGTAACCTTCGGTAGCATCTCATCTCAAAGGTCTGTGTTCTTTTCTCTTACTCTGCTGTCAAGGTCCATGATTCACAGGCATACAGAAATATGGAAATGACAAGGGAGCGCATAAGTTTCACCTTTGATCCAAGAGATATATTGTTATCTCTCCAAATTGGTTTCAGCTTAGTAAGAGCTGAAGTGGCTTGTGCAATCCTTGAGAGAACCTCCTGTTTTGAGCCATCATCTGAGACAATTGCTCCAAGGTATTTGAAGCTGCTTACGGTACCCAGCTTCTGCCCTTTTACCTTGATCTCCCTCTGGATGCCGTCTGCGCTGTTCGTCATCAGTTTGGTCTTCTCAGCACTGATCTCCATCTTATACCTTGTGCAGGTTTGGTCGAGACTTTCGACTAGAGCTTCCAGTTCCTGCTCTTCCTCAGCTAGAGCATCTATGTCATCGGCAAACCGCAGATTGGTAATGTTTCTGCCGCCTATGCTAACCTTTCCTTCATGTTCTTCCAGAGCATCAGACATGATCCGTTCGAGAAAAATGTTGAAGAGGGTGGGTGACAGAAGACATCCTTGTCTTACTCCAACTGTTGTTCTGAACCATTCTCCTGTGCTGCCATTTATCAGGACTGCACTTGTAGCCTTGTCGTATAGCTGCTCAATGGTGCGAACTAGATTTGCACTGATATTGTACTTCCGCATGGTGGCCCATAAGGCTGCATGCCATACCCTGTCAAAGGCTTTTTTGACATCAATGAAGACATGGTACAGATTCTGCTGATGTTGGAGATACTTTTCACACAGGATTCTAAAGTTGAAGATTTGTTCTGTGGTGCTCCTTCCTGCTCGGAACCCAGCCTGTTCCTCAGCGATTATCTCCTCGGCTTGTGGTTTAAGCCTGTTCAAGATGACTTTCAGCATGACTTTGCTTGAATGACTGATGAGGCTGATGGTTCTGTAGTTCTGACAGAGCTGTAGGTTGCCTTTTTTAGGGAGCGTAATAATCAGCGACTGAGTCCATGGGGTAGGCCATTCTCCTGTTCTCCAGATCCTGTTACAAATATCTGTTAAAGCATCAATCATGATCTCCCCGCCAGCTTGAACAAGTTCTGCTGGTATATTATCAACTCCGGCAGATTTCCCCTTATTTAGTGCTGCTACTGCAATCTCAACTTCCTCACGAAGGATCGGTTGTTGATCTTCTCCTGGGGGCTGATTGCAGTCCAGAACCGCATTGTCACCGTAAGTCTCATGGTTGTATAGTTCTGAGCAATATTCTGTCCATCTGCTGAGAATTTCTTGTTCCCCTGTAAGGCATTTCCCAGACTTGTCCTGGATAGTTGTGGATCTACCCTGTTTCTCTGAAAATAGGTCCTTCACAAGCTGGTATGCTTTCTTGCTGTTGTTTTTGTCAAGCAAGTTTCAATCTCCTCGCACTGACTAGCTATCCAGTCCTCCTTCGCTTTCTTCACTGCCTTCTGAATCCTCTTGTTTGCTTTCCTGTATTCTTCTGCTCCTACTGCTTCATACCTCTTCTCCTTCAAATTTCTCCTCTCATCACAGAGGTCGAGAACATCTCTGGTGACTCAGGGCTTTTTCCTGCAACGTTCCTTCCCAAGTATCTCACTGGCTGCCTCAGTCACTACTGTGTTGTAGGTGGTAATCATGGTATCTATGTCCATGTCATCATCCCTCAGACCAATGAGTGGTGCAAATTTCCCACCTATTGTTGCTTGAAAAGTGCATGCCACATCTGGGTCCCTTAGCTTCTCAAGATCAAACTTTAGTCTTGGCTGGGTTGGCTTTCTAGCCTTCTTCAGACGAACTCGGAAGGTCATCATCACCAGGTCATGGTCACTTCCTATGTCTGCTCCAGGAAAACTCCTTGTCCTATGGATGTTGACTCCTGATCGGAAGCGCTACCTAACCAAGATGTAATCAATCTGATTGTGGTGTTTCCCATCTGGACTGTGCCATGTCCATCTTCGTGATGGTTTGTGAGGGCCAATGGTGTTTGTCAATACTAGGCTGTTACAGGTTGCAAACTCTAGAAGTCTGAAGCCTCTCTCATTTGTCTCGGATGGAAGGTTATGACCTATTTATTTCGAATCTGAATGAGGGTCGTGAATGTGCTATTTATGTCAGGCAGAATCTTGCAGCAACAAAAGTGACGTTTGTAAGTGATTTTAATGAATCCATATGGTGTCAGTTAAGTCTAAAAAATAATGACAAACTCTTAGTTGGCTGTATATACAGAAGTCCAAACAGTTCATCAGAAAATAATCAAGCTCTATTCAATTTGCTAGATATTGTAAAAGATAGTAACTATTCACATTTGCTGATTACCGGTGACTTTAATTGTAAGGAAATTGATTGGAAAGAGAGCAGTGCAAATGTTAATGAGAACCATGTCTCATCACTACTTTTGGAAAGTATTCGGGATTGTTACTTGTATCAGCATGTATTTGAACCTACAAGATTTCGCGAAGGAGAAACACCGTCGTTGTTAGATCTGGTACTGACAAATGAAGACAGTATGATTACTTCAATCAACTATATGTCAGGTTTAGGGAAAAGTGATCATGTACAGCTTACTTTTGTTTTAACTGGTATATAGAAGTGAACAAGCACTCTCTTAAGAAGCATAACTTTTTAAAGGTGATTACATGGGAATGATGAAGGATTTAGAGGATATTAATTGGGATATGGTTTTGGATGGGCTGGACTTGACTAACTCATGGGAGGTCCTTACGGAGAAAATTACCAGATTAGTAGAGAAATATGTACCAGTGAGTAGGGTCCAAACTGGGCAAGGCAAGAATAACCCATTTGTAAACCAGGAATGTTTAGAAGCCATTAAACGGAAACATACAAAGTGGAAAAAATATCAGTATTGTCGAAATGATCAGAATTATGAAGTCTATAAGCAGGCCAGAAACAAAGTTACAACAGAAACGAGATAATGTAAATACAGTCATGAGAAAACCTTGCTTCCAAGATAAAAACAGATTCAAAGTTATTCTGGAGCTATGTCAGATCAAAACTGAAAACAAAAACTAGTTTAAATCAGTTAAAACAAGCTTGTGGGACCCTAACCAATGATAACCAGCAAAAAGCAGACCTGTTAAACAGATATTTTGCCAGTGTGTTTGAAATAGAGGGAACAGGACCGTTACCGGATTTTCCGGATAGAGATTATACAGAAACATTATCAACAATCAGTATCAGAGCAGATGTTATAAGGAAAGCCATTATTAAATTGAAACCGTCAAAATCGCAGGGCCCTGATAACTTGCATCCCAAATTTATAAAGGAATGTTCCGTTCAATTAATTGAACCTCTGAAGTGTATATTTACAAAATCTCTAAATGAGTCAAAACTGCCCAAGATATGGAAACAGGCAAACATTACAGCAATTTATAAAAGTGGAGAGAAAACTAACCCAGAGAGCTATCGACCAATAAGTCTGACTTCAGTAGCATGTAAGCTTATGGAGAAATTGATACGAGATAAATTATTAGAACATATGACAAGCAATGATTTTTTAGTCCCTTTCAACATGGATTTATCCCTGGGAAATCATGTGTGACACAACTTTTAGAAACTTTAGATGAAATTACAGATGCAATTGAACAAGGTTTTGATGTTGATATAATCTACCTTGACTTTTGCAAGGCTTTTGATAAAATCCCACACCGACGCCTAATGAAGAAATTATGGGCTTATGGAATCAGAGGCAAAATATACAAATGGATTGAAGAATTTCTAAAAAATAGAATTCAGAGAGTGGTTGTAAATGGGTGTTTTTCAAACTTTGAGCAAGTAACGTCAGGGATACCACAAGGTAGTGTCTTGGGACCAATCCTTTTTGTCATATATTTATCAATGACTTACCTGAAGT
Organism: Ctena decussata; assembly: GCA_963989385.1. Classification (NCBI taxonomy): domain Eukaryota; kingdom Metazoa; phylum Mollusca; class Bivalvia; order Lucinida; family Lucinidae; genus Ctena; species Ctena decussata. The sequence goes on along the minus strand of OZ022498.1, from coordinate 77,414,371 downwards.
TATACAGATTGTAATGAGATTGTATGCTGATGACTCTAAGCTGCTAGGACGTGTAAAATCAGTATAACATGTAAATAATGTGCGTACTAGTCTAAATAACTCAGTGATTTGGGCTAATAAGTGGCAAATAACATACAACTACAAAAAATGTCACCATTTACATATAGGAAACAATTTTCCTGATACTGAATATACTATGGAAACAGCAAATGGACCAGTTAAGGTCTCGAAGGTGTCCAGTGAGAAAGACTTAGGTGTCGTATTTGATTGTAACATGAAATTCAGTGTACATATAAGTAGCAAGGTGACTAAGGCCCATCAAATTCTAGGTCTTATCTTCAGAGCATTCACTTATATGGACAGGGAGATGTTTCTCACCCTGTTTAAATCTCTAATCAGGCCGCATCTTGAGTATGCAACAACGGTGTGGTCGCCTATGTATAAAAAGGATATGATTCAGTTAGAGAATGTACAACGTAGAGCGACGCGGCTTGTTACCAGTTTACAACTTTTGTCATATCCTGATCGCCTGAGAACCCTAGGTCTTCCTACGCTGGAATATCGTCGAGATAGAGCTGATATGATCCAGGTCTACAAAATACTGAACAACATTGACAAAATTGATAAAGACTCTATGTTTAAAATGTCAACTTACGTGGCAACGCGGGGTCACAACCAGAAGATTTTTAAACAGCGATATCGGCTAAGAATTAGAGGACATTACTTCAGTAACAGGATCGTTGATACATGTACCTGGAATCAACTTCCAGCATACGTTAATAATGAACCCTCTCTCAACATTTTCAAGTCAAGACTGAATAATTGCTAGTTAGGGCACCCTTATAAGTTCAACCCATGGTGTTATACTTCGGGCGAAAGGACCATAATCAGAACCACACACCAGAATGCGTCTACAGAGGTCTCTGGGCCTGGGATGACCTCTACTACGTAAGAAACGTGAGAAACTTTAACCTTGAAGGGTGAGGTGCAGCCACATGATTTAAATTGCAGAGTACAAAACTGGTGGCATAACCGGTAAATCTTGTAACATATTTTATTCTTTTTTATTTGTCAAAAAATTGGCCATTGTTTAATCTGTGGATGACAGAGGCACTTTGTACAGTGACGGCTCATGCTAGAGTTTTTAAAGGTGAACTAAACGGTCTGGTGACTGTTGTTTTTTTTTTTTGTAAGGCGCACTATCTGTCTGGTACCTGCTTTTGCTTTCCTGTCTACTGATAAATGCCGTTAGGTTATGACAGCTCTTGAAAATATGTGAGCTACACTGTCTTGCGGTAGTTTTTAATCGGCGAGCTACACTGTTCATCTACATCTGCCAATTAAGTGCATGGCCAATATTCGCATAGTCGCACTGTGAACAAGCGTAAAACATTCGTACTGGGAGGTTCTTATGTACCGTTAAAATCAGATAAAAACATGTTGTTCACAATCACGGTCTAAGGATACCTGCACTGACAAGGAGCTTGAAGTCATCGGTGCTGATATGACATTGGCAGGCAGGCCATTCCAGAGACGGACCGTTGATGGAAAGAAGGATCCCTTGTAGGCGTTGACTGAACAAAATATTGGCAGGAATCGTTGATGTGTCCTCTAGTTGCTACTCCTGTGGCTGTCAGGCACTGGCCTGAAGAGATTTCAACGAGGTTATTGACGATCCTGTACATCATTGTGACTTTGTCCTGGTCTCGCCTTGATTGAAGGTCCTCCCAACCAATTTTTGCAACATTGAAGTGACACTGCTCGTTCGGCGGTAATCATTGCAGCAAAACCTGATGGCACGCCTCTGTACAGACTCCAATTTGGCTATGTTGAATTTTGTCACTGGGTACTATACCGTCGAAGCATACTCGAACTATGGACCTGTAGCATTTGGCCTTAACAATCTTTGGGCAGCTTGAAAGATTTCTGCGAAGGAAATGGATATGGACATGGCAAGTGTATGTTTGGTAACTGTTGTTGTTCAGTGAGCTATAATTCCAAAGATAGTCAGTTCTCGTAAGGTATGCTATACTGTCTGGTGACAGTTTTTGATAATTTAGTTGTACTGTCTGATCACAGTGCGTGTTGTCCGAGCTTTGCTGCATGGTAGCAGCTGCTGTTACGCGAGATATAGATTCTGGTGATAACTTTTATTACGTAAGCTCTACGATTGGTGACTATTATTGTTAGATAAGCTTTACTGTCTGGTGACTGCATTGCATGTTGAGTACGCTGTCTAGTGGCAGCTTTCAGCTGTCTCGGGATGTCCAACTACACATCCATAAAGTATATCCCATTAGCCATGTGCAACCATGTTGTGAAGAACCTGGACCTCTGCTCATTTTGTCTTCTGGCTTCTCTTATAGGTCTATGTCTAAAAAGTCACCCTCAGTCCTGCCACCAGTGGCCAAACCTCATGCATGAGCATTTCCGTGACGTCTAATGTGGCAAATCTATAGAGAGCTGGCTCATCGAGTAGACCGCAGTTTTATTGTCTTGTTTGTTTTCGTGTTGTTATAGCTAAAACATTGATACATATCTTCTGTGCACTGTCTACTGCGATAGAAACTCTGTACACTGTCTACTGCGACAGGAACTTTGCACAGGCGCAAGAACAAGTGCACACGCTGGCTACACACTGTCTTCTATATACTCTCACTGTCTAGTGTGTACTGTTTACTTTTTACTGCATCATGTCTAGTTTTCCCGGTCTACTGTACTGCGACATAGTTTTTTGCGCATGGATTAGAGCATGCGCATATACATGAAGCCTCTACTGATGCACTTGCATATGCACAAAGTCTAAATAACTACCATATCCCGCCCTTTGTTCTGCCCTGGTTCATCAAATACCTAATTTGTTCAACCCCCACCCCCCTCCACACACGCACAAAAGAAAAAAATCTCAGTCCACACAACAGTAACAAGAGGGCCATGAGGCTCTGAATCGCTCACCTGAGCCGTTGGCAAGATGCTTTTTCCTATGTCTGAAATTGTCAAAATATGAGTCTTGGGTCAAAAGTCGAAGAACGACCATGACCACTTGTACTCATAAAGCTTTGTGTACTCATTAGGACAACCATTTTTAGGCCAAAATCTTCCAACTTTCCATGAAATCTAAAAGTTCTAGCATTTTCCCATATTTGACCATGCCGCAAAAAAGGTCAAGGTCAACCCAAGATCATAATTTGAACAATCTTGATAGTACTCGAATACTCAATGCTACATGCCAAGTTTCAAGGCCTTCGGACAATTGGTTCTGGAGAAGAAGATTGTTAAAGGGTTTTACCATATATGGGCATGGAGGTCATGTTAGTCATGTGACCTGGACGTTTGAACAAATTTTCATTCACTCAACCTCTGGAGGCGCTATATGAAATTTGGTTTCAATTGGCCCGGTGGCTTTTGAGGAGATTGTTTGATATTGTCCAAGTGAGAGCTCTGAGTCAAAAGTCAAAGAGTGCCCTTGACCTACTGTACTTACAAATCTTCGTGTACTCATTAAGATGACTGTAAATGCCAATTTTTAGGCCTAAATCTTCAAAACTTCCCATGAAATCTTATGTTCTAGCATTTTCAATATTTGACCTTGCCGTAAAATGGTCAAGGTCAGCCGAAGATCATCATTTTGAACAACCTCTATAGTACTGGAGTACCAAATGCGACATGCCAAGTTTCAAGGCCATCGGTCAATTGGTTCTGGAGAAGAAGATTTTTAAAGGTTTTTACCATATATTGGCATGGCGGCCATGTTGGTGATGTGACCTGGAATGTTAGAAAAAAATTCATTCCCTCGACCCCTGGAGGCTCTATATGAAATTTGGTTACAATAGGCCCAGTGTTTTTTTATGAGGTTGTTTGAAATTGTCAAAATATGAGAGTTCTGGGTCAAAGGTCAAAGAAGACCTTGACCTCTTGTACTCATAAATCTTCATGTACTCATTAAGATAAATGTATATACAAATTTTAGGCCAAAATCTTTAAAACTTTTAAAATCTTAAGTTCTAGCATTTTTCCATATTTGACCTTGCCGTAAAAAAAGATCAAGGTCAAGCCAAGGTCATAATTTGAACAATCTTGATAGTACTCGAGTACTCAATACTACATACCAAGTTTCAAAGCCATCGGTCAATTGGTTCTGGACAAGAAGATTTTTAAAGGTTTTTACCATATAAGGGCGTGACGACCGTGTTGGTCATGTGACCTGGACTGTATGAATAAACTTCTGTTCCCTCAACCCTTGAAGGCTCTATATGAAATTTGGTTTCAATTGGCCCAGTTGCTTTTGAGGAGATTGTTTGAAATTGTCAAAATATGAGAGCTCTGGGTCAAAGGTCAAAGAATGGTCTTGGCCTCTTGTACTCATAAACTTTCATGTATTTATTAAGATGACTGTAGATACCAATTTTTAGACCAAAAGCTTCAACAGTTTCCAAGATATCTTATGTTGTAGCATTTTGCCATATAAACGCAAAAGGAAGCAAATTTGACCTTACCGTAAAAAAGTCAAGGTCAGCCCAAGGTCATAATTTGAACATCTTGGTAGTACTTACGTACCCAATGCTACATACCAAGTTTCAAGGCCATCGACCTATTGGTTCTGGAGAAGAAGATTTTTAGGGCTTTACCATATATGGGCATGGCGGCCATGTTGGTCATGCGACCAGAACCGTTTGAATAATTTTTTGTTCCTAAGGCCTCAGGAGGCTACATATGAAATTTGGTTACAATCGGCCCAGCGGTTTCAGAGGAGAAGTCGTTTGAAATTGTGGACGGATGGACTGACGATGGACCGACGGACGACGGACAGCGGAGCATTACCATCCTATAAGCTCCCCCGGAGCTGCTGGCTCAGGTGAACTAAAAATCGTAAATCGGTTAAGCCCCACCCCCCCCCCCCCCCCCCGCCCCCATCCCCCTAGTAATTTCAGTACTTGCCTTCCCAAGGCAGCACTTCTGTTTTGGTTCTTCTTAGTCGTTTCATGTGTTGTTCGTCGCTTTGACTGTTTTGATATATGGTTTGTTATGTTAAGGCTAGCCCTGACATTATAAGATTAAAAATAGGTAAAAATAGATGTTTAATGTTTTACGTATAAATTGTTCTTATTCTCAGGGTTGGCGCTTTTTGTAAGACTGTTGTGTGGGCGGTGGTTTTGTTGTTGTTTTTCTTTTGTTGTTGTTGGGTTGAACAACTAAGTATCGGATGAACCAAGGCAGAACAAAGGGCGAGGGTTGGTCGACCACAAACCGGTTAACCCCCCAATAATCCCCTACCCCCTCCTCTCCCCTCCCCCACCACGCCCAGTAATTTCATCACTGGCTGTCCGAAGGCGGCAGTTCTGTTTTGGTTCCTCTTGGTTGTTTTATGTGTTGTTAGTTGCTATGTCTGTTATTGATATATTATTTGTGATGCTCAGGCTAGCCCGTTGACCACCTACAGGGTGTCTCAAAAAGTGGACCTTTTTTTAATTGCTGTAACTCCTTTATGTATCGAGGAAACTTGAATAAAATTTCCTACGATTGTATCAATCTGATACTTCCTTGCATTTCTGATGTTTTACTATTAGGTTAAAGTAGATCTTTTGAATTCGTTCAAAAAAATAGTAGGACACTTAAAGGAACAAAATGGTTATCAGTTCTTTGCCATTATAGTTCTTTAATGTGCCTTTATTAGCCTACCTCTTCCCCTTTCTTGCTCAGCTCTCCAGCTTAATCATGAACAGCATATTTCACCACCCAGTTCTTGCCACAACATAACAGCCAATTTCATAGGAGTTTTTTTTTTCAGACTTTCTTCCATTATTTGAGATTTTTAACCCTTGTTTCCTTAGAATGCAGACCTGACAGCACTCTGAAAACCATTACTTTTTCACTTAATGCCATTTTATGCTTTCAACAATGCAGATTAGAAAAAACGATGTCATTTATACGTTATAACGTCATCATGACGTCACTTCCTGTTGAAGCACTACTTGATAAAGAATCTTCACGAGTATCATTTTGCTACAACTATGCGAAATTTTGAAACGTTTCCTTGATAAATAAAGGAGTTACAGCCATGTCAAAAAAGGTCCACGTTTTTAGACACCCTGTACATGGGAAATGGCTGTTCACATGGCTATAGCTACCGCTGGTGTTGTCTTTGGTGATGAATAGTTTTTTGTTGTCTCTTTCCCACATGGTGTCCTGGGTTGGATCCGGAATTGAATTGTGTTAGTTCTTGAGAATTTTCCTTCTTACTTTTGTAATTGGAGATATCGGCTTAATTCCCTTTCTTAAAATTTAGAGACATATTTGTCTCTTTCCAAATATCGGGTAATTTTCCAGTATCCAAGGAACTTTGGAAAATTAACTGCAGGATGTGAGAGAGTTCCTTGTCTTTAAAACAATAGGTCTTAATTTGTCTGTGCCTGCTGCCTTATGTGGATTCAAGCCTGTGAGAATTTTGTCAATATCTTCAGCTGAAATGCATATATCAGGCATTTCGGGGTAGGGACTGGACTGGAAGTGGGGCTTAGCATCAGAGTCATGCAGGTCCTACAAGGTATTTAAACAAATCTAAATTGTCTGTATTAGTTTCCATGGGCTTTAGCCTATAATTACAGCTTTTATGTAACAGGTCTTATTTATAAGTCTGTACTCTTTATCTTTTCCTTTTGTGTTGATACGGGGTAGAGCTTTCGCGCCTCGCTTTTCTGTGGTGTGGAGGATGATGTTTAATAATCAAGCTGTCACATTTGAAGTACTACCATTCCGCGAGGTGTTTTGGTGTTGTACATCTATTAGCCTTGTCTTCATTAATCGCAGAGTATACATGGTAAGCAGTTAACACCTTATACAGTATGTTATATATGCTTTCTTGTATTCAAATAATATTACATAGATCATTACAATATCGTGTTTTATATATCTTCTGTATACAAAGTTTCTGTTATTTACATACTTTATTTGCCTTAGGTTATATTTGACATTTTGCATGCTATATAGATCTAATTTTTTTCAAGTTTTATTGCATTGTTCTGTACTGTTTTGTATTGTTTCATATATATCTTGATTTCTGTCTTTCCTTCGAAATTTATAAAGTCTAATATACATGTATGTTAATCATTTTTAATCAATTTTTGGTGCTATCTATCTATCGATCGATCGATCATTTTCTGATCATATCCTCAGGTGTGGTGGTTGGCTAAATTTAGAATTTAGCTGAAGGGAAAAACAAACTTTCGGGGTGGGCCATTAAAACTATTTATAAGAAGCAGATCAGAGGCATGCTAAAACACATGCCTCTGGACCGATAATCTAAATAAGGGCCTTAAACTCCTCAGCGGTTTTGGCAGAAACCGCCGAAGAGGGGAGACTTTTCCACACGGGGATAGTCCTGCGAAAAAATGAATTTTTCAGGGAATCACTATATGCAAGGTATCTAGTGTATTGTGAGTCATGGGATGCCCTAGTCCTTCTCGACTTTGGTGCTGGGGTCAAGTACTTATCCTTCTCAAGGGACACTGTACCAGAATGAATCTTGTAAAAGAAGGTTAAGGAGGTCTGCTCCCAGTGGGCCTCTAGGGATGGCCACTCAAGCTCGTCCAGCATATCGCCGACACTATTTGTGTTCCGCCATCGCCTGCAGATCCACTGGCAGCTGTTCTCTGCACCTTCTCAACCTGCTGAATCTGAGTTTTATGATAAGGATGCCAAATAGGTGCTGCATACTCTAGCTGAGGGCGAACCAATGTTTTGTATGCAGCTTCCTTAGTTTGCCGAGGTGCCAGTGCCAAATTGCGCCGAAAAAATCCCATTGTCTTAGTTGCCTTACTTGATATTTCTGAAATATGTTGACCCCAATCCAAATTGTCTGTAATCGTTATACTTGGCGGACTGAACCTGTTCCAATCTTTGCTGATGGAGAGAGTAATTAAAGTGTATTTGCTTGCTAGGGAGGTGCCTAGTCGCCCTCATAGAATGACATTTGGCAGCATTAAATTTCATTTGCCAATCGGTCTCCATTGTGCGAGGCTGTTCAGGTCATCTTGCAAGATCTGGCAATCCATGGGGATGAAGATATTCCTAGACAAAACACAATCATCAGCAAGAAGACGAGCAGATGACCTGATGTTGTCTGAAAGATCATTAATGAAAATAAGAAACAGGACCGGTCCTAAGACCGATCCTTGAGGGACACCAGATAGAACCGGGACTGGATCTGAGGCTTGTCCATCTAAAACCAGAGAGCGATCAGAGAGCCATGAAGCGATCCACTTATGATTAGATCCTCTAATCCCGTAATAATCTAATTTGTACAAAAGCCTCCTGTGTGGTACCTTGTCAAAGGCCTTTGCGTAATCCATAATAATTACACCAGTCTGCTTGTGGCCACGATTTAGGGCACCATCCAGGTTGCTTACTAAATCGTGGTAGAACTGAACAAGTTGGGTTTCGCAAAACTTCAGACTTCGGAAACCATGCTGACAGTCAGCAAGTATGCTCTCAAAGGCTAGATGCTTGTTGATGTTACTTACTATTATATGCTCGAGGGTTTTGCAACAGATGCATGTAAGCGACACCGGTCGATAATTAGCAGCATCATATTTTTCTCCTTTCTTAAAAACCTGAGCTACGTTTGCTTGTCGCCAATCATCTGTTACAGCGCCCTGAGCAAGCGACTCATTGTAGATGAAGGCCAGGATAGGAGCAATTTCAGAACTACATTCCTTTAACACCCTAGCACTCAGGCCATCAGGCCCAGATGCCTTGTGTATGTTCAGGCTGTTCAACAATTTAGCGAGCCCATTTGGGTCAACTGTAATCTCCCCCATGGGGGAGAATGGACTAATACCTTTGGAGGGTTTTCAGAGTCAGATTCACATGTGAAAACTGACTGAAATTGTCTAATGTTAGCCTTATCAAATGTTACCATTTTCTCTAAGTGAAGTGATCCCAAACGCATCTTTCTTGAGGGACTTGACAAATGACCAAAACTTTTTCACTTTTTCACTTTTTCTGGGGCAATCGGGATCAGGGTTATCGGTCTCAAAGGAGAAGTTTCCAATATGCATCTCTGATGACCTTCTGAACATGTGTTCTGAACCGTTTGTAGTGGTTCTTAATGTCAGGGCTGCTTGACTTGCGAGCACGATGATACAGTTTATCTCGTTTTCTAATCAGTCGTTTGATCGAACAATCGATCCATGGTAAACTATATTTCGTCTTGGTCATTTTTGTCGGGATAAACCTTTCGATCTATCTATCTATCTATCTATCTATCTATCTATCTATCTATCCATCCAGCCAGCCAGCCAGCCAGCCAGCCAGTCATCCATCCATCCATCCATCCATCCATCCATCTGTCTGTCTGTCTACCATACTCACATTATCCATAACCCTCTTTCGATTATCATTTGGAATTGACCACGCAGGGTGTTAGTAAGAGAAGTAATAAGTGAAATAGTGCAGGATAAAACGGTTTTAAGGCAAGGTGGAATAAAGATGATAGCGATAGTGTTAGTTAATGGAGTTTAAAATCATGATAAAAACAGTATCTGCGTTTAGGGGAAGGTATGACTGACCGTTGGAGTAAGACAAGGATGTCTTTTGTCACCCATCCTCTTCAACATTTTTCTCGAACGGATCATGTCTGATGCTCTGGAAGAACATGAAGGAAAGGTTAGCATAGGCGGCAGAAACATTACCAATCTGCGGTTTGCCGATGACATAGATGCTGTAGCTGAGGAAGAGCAGGAGCTTGAAGCTCTAGTTGAAAGTCTCGACCAAACCTGCACAAGGTATAAGATGGAGATCAGTGCTGAGAAGATCAAATTGATGACGAACAGCGCAGACGGCATCCAGAGGGAGATCAAGGTAAAAGGGCAGAAGCTGGGTACCGTAAGCAGCTTCAAATACCTTGGAGCAATTGTCTCAGATGATGGCTCAAAACAGGAGGTTCTCTCAAGGATTGCACAAGCCACTTCAGCTCTTACCAAGCTGAAACCAATTTGGAGAGATAACAATATATCTCTTGGATCAAATGTGAAACTTATGCGCTCCCTTGTCATTTCCATATTTCTGTATGCCTGTGAATCATGGACCTTGACAGCAGAGTTAGAGAAATGAACGCAGGCCTTTGAGATGAGATGCTACCGAAGGTTACTGAACATTTCGTACAAGGACCATATAACCAACGAGGAGGTTCGCAGGAAGATCCAAGCAGCCATTGGAGAATATGATGAACTCCTTATGCTGGTCAAGAAACGGAAACTAAGGTGGTTTGGCCACGTCTCGATGTCTTCTGGTTTAGCAAAGACAATTCTTCAGGGCACAGTGAAAGGAAAAAGAAGAAGAGGTAGACAGAAGAAGAGGTGGGAAGACAATATCAAGGAGTGGACAGGAATGGATTTTGCCAGCTCAACTAGGGCAGCTGAAGACAGGACAAGGTGGAAAGGGATTGTTTTGAAGTCATCTGTGGTGCCCCAACGACCTAGTAAGGTTATGGGATAGAATAGATGACTGACCTAACTGACTCCTAATTTAAAGAAGTCAAAATCTGCAACCTGGACGACATCAGCTGGTAATTTGTGTTCCACAGAACAAAAGTGATGGGGAAAATGAGTACTGATAATAACAGACCGATGATAGACAGATGGGCACATGCTATTTACTTGTTTAGTTATCATGCTTTTTGTATGCGTTTTACTCTTGTTTTACCATTTGACTTTGTTTGTCGGAAAAATCATCTATAAGCTGATCTTAGTTGTTACTTTAAATCCGAAGTGAAATAAAGCTGCTTGTATCTCATATAGCTCTAGTTCTATCAATTATGTGCTGGGCTCCTCTGGAGCATCTTCGCACAGTTACTATTTACAGGCATGTGACAAGGGGTATGAAGTCCTGTACAGCTAAAATTGGTTAAAAACATCCGTGTTTACGGGTACTCACGCAGGATCAAATTCTTGAAGGATTCCAGGGACTGGGCACTGACTGTCTCAATAGGCAGGCTATTCCATAACCTTATCCCTGATGGGTGCATTATCGCTGGCAAGTATAAATGGTTGGCTGTTCCGTTTTGGCTTTCGGTGGTTTCAAAGAGTGTTTCCAAGTCCCTATACAGCTGAGAACCACTTATGACTTTCCTACACCACAGAACAGTCCTTTCATATAGCATTCATGAATGAGAGTAGTGCGGGAGAAAAGTTTCTGGCCCGATTCGGTATTTCGTCACACCCAAAAGTACTAATAGTCAACAAGATGGCGACCTATTTGGAGAGCATGCAAAACCACTTCAAAAATAATGGGAAAACTCGAGAGTTCGCCGCGCATTCTGCAAAAGTCCATTCAGTAGCTTGGAGCTGTGATGGGAGGAAATTAGCGTCAGGCTCTTACGATAAAACTGTCAATGTTTTTCACCTTGATCGTGATAGATTGGTAAGAAGTGTTGATTTGATGGAGGTTCGAAGGGTACACCATTTCGTGCCGTTTGAGGAAAAGGTCAAGTAACAGCTGTGCCGGAAACGGCCAGTGGTCCCGTGGCCAAATGCGCCTAAATTTTGTCTGGGGCCACCAAAATTCTTCAAATAATGAGCTTAAGTGATCCAAATTTATCTGTCTGGCAATAGTATCGTCCCGGTATGTGTTTCTGCGCGGTATGTGTTTCAGAGCCCTAACTATAACCATAAACTGTACATGGTAAAGCATTTGCACTGAGGCACTTTATTGACATATATAATTCGCAAAAGGTCTTGTTCCTTGCCATAATAAAGAATGGCCAAAACTTTTAACTATACTAACACTCTTTATCGCACTGTATAAACCAAAACTTTTAATTATACTAACACTCTTTATCGCACTGTATAAACTCATTTCACATACTTTCCTATACATTTGTTCCAGCTAACCCCCTTCAGCACTTGGTTCGCCGGAACCCGTCTGTTGTCCCCCCTCAGGGGTTAGGACGTAACGGAAGATAGATAGATAGATAGATAGATAGATATCATCTAGGAGAAAAGGAATTAAAAATCAAAACATGATGTGCTTTAAATTGCCATTTTTCTTAATGCACTTTTGTTATGGTTGTTGTGACCCCTAAATTTTTTATACTAGCAAATTTTTTTAAGAGAAACTTCTCATCTGTTAACGGTATGGTTAATATCTTTCATGTCATGCAATAGTTGAGGTTCACTGAAAATATGTTAATACTTTTCAAAAATATTTATGACAAGAGGGTCCTTATATCCAAAAGAAGTGTTTAGCAGTATCAGTAAGTAACGGTATCTTGTATTGTTTTTGTTTATAATCTGAGTTGTAAAGATCAAAATTATTTTTTTCTTTTCCAGTTATGTCACCAGGTCCGGTTGTAACACAATGTGCATATCCGTCTTTAACATTGAAGTTTGGAACTTTATAGAAATTTCCACTTTGAGGCATAGGGGCTGACAAGTTTGTAAAAAAGGCTGTCATTGCTCCAAGGTTGGCATGCTATCTGAAATTATTACCACCGTCTCAAGAAGGGTTGGTTGATGATTTATACCTTTTGTTAAATGATGTCAACAGGAATGTATTAACTCCTGGAATCAGTATTTTCTCCTCACCAAACCAAATAAAATTTTATTTCAAAATTTCAAAAAGGGCTCTGAAACACATTCCGCGCCAGAAAGATAAGTGAAAATAGGTAGTCTCCTCAAATACAAACTCCTGATTTTAATTCTGCACAATATTTCATGAGGACAAGCGTAATGGTAGGATAAACATTACAGGGGACTTTAAATATGTGTTTGGGCCAGCCTTGCTGCATAAGCATTTAAGAAGTTGATTTTGATCTTAAGGGCTCTGAAACTGATGTCACTGGGATAAATGTATTGAATATTCAGCTAGTGGATAATTTTGGCCACTGAAAATTTGGCCTGCTAAACTTTTGGGCCACCACATTAATCTTGGAAGTGTCCAGCACTGGACAGTAACGTGCAGGAAGGAAAGCTATAGATCTATTGTTTCGAGTCTGTCAGCAATGGAGATTTGAGAAATAATGTATGGTGGTGGCTAACAGTGGGAGAAATTCTGAGTCTGCCCGTGCATGTTTGGGTAGTGTCAAATCTACCTGTACGACTAGCCAATACAGGCTAGTTAGAGCAACTGGGTTATGATGCAGCAGGTCAAGGGTTTAGACATTTCGTCTAAATTTCGTCTAAAAACGTCTAAAATTCGTTTTAATTTTGTCTAAATATAATTTATAAGGCAAATATTTTTGGAACATCAGTTTTATTCACACATCAATTCAAAGACATTGAAATGTTTGAAAGTCTAATAGTTTAGTAGCTCAAGATATAGCCAGTCCAACGCAGGTAATCATGGTGGTCTATGAAGTGGTAGCTCTCGCAGACAAGATTGATCAAAGGGCAATAAATGGATACAACAACAACAATGGCAGAAAGTGTTTTCAAGTCAGGTGCGACATTTCGTCTAAAAAATCTTAAATTATTTTTCGACCAAATGTTGCACCCAGCTGTTTTTTTAAACGAATTGTCCATTAGACAAATTGTCCATTCAACAAAATGTCTGTTAGACGAAATGTCTGTTAGACAAAATGTCATTTAGACGAAATGGTCGTTAGACAAAATGGCCATTAGACGAAATGACATTTAGACGAAATGTCGTCTTCTGGTATATTTTATTTTGTAATTTTTTAATTGTTGATTAAAAATAAAAAAATATATATATTTTTATTGTTTTTGTTGTGGAGGGTCATATGATCTTTTCAACACTTTTCGGGCTACCAGCTCCATACCTAATAGGCTATGACCCAGGTTCCTTGGCTTGGTCCCCAACAGTTGTTTTTATGCTGCGCAGAAAAAGATTTTGCCTTTGCTTTTCCGGAACTATAATGATTTCAGAAAATGTTCCCTGGTTCCCAGAAACTTAAGTTATCCTTCCCTTGGTTTCACTGTTGTCAGGTTCCACTGCCCCATACCCATACCCAAATTCCATGTCCCCTTACAAACCACCAAATGAACCTTTAAGGTAAAGGCAGAGTGTGACGTTTTGGAATTTATCTTTCCCACAATTTTTCTTAAAACAATATTTATTGTGTTTTAAAAGTGGTTCACCCCCCCGCTCCCCCCCGCCCCCCTCCCCCGCCCCCCCCCTCTCCACCCCTTTACCCCGTCCTGTATCTATCCTGGTTTTATTTGACAATAGACTAACATCTGATCTAGTCTAGTGACTAATGAGTAGTCTAGTATATTCTGTAACCTTGTAAGGTTGTTTAGGCACCACTGACAGTCTTTGGCCTTCAGTTGCCCTTGCTGTGCTGATAAAGTCACAACTGGAGACTATTGTTGTACTTTATTAAAGCTGGAAATTGTACTTAAAATTTTTGATCCCATAGGTGATAGTCAGGTGTAACTGTTGATGCATTGGTATATAGGGATTTTCAAACAAAGATGTATGTTGTGCCGTTAGATTTCAGATTTATTTTGCTTCATGTGATTTCGAGTCTGTTTTGTTGGATTTCATTCTGTAGCATTTCGTTGAGTTTTGTTTCATTTCGTTCCGTTTCGTTTCTAGTTTTATAGGTACCCTAACTGAGGCTCCATTAGCCTAGTTATGCCGAGGTAGAGCATTTAACTGTACGCAATATGCCAGCCATTTAAAGCTGGAATAGTACCAAGAGTATAGAAATGAATATATCTTAATCATTACCTGCTGACTGGATTTTGACCAAATTTGTGTCAAACTGGTTCTTGCATTGAGATCTTCCAAACTTAAATAAAAAATAATGTGAAAATGAGAAAACCTCAATTGTACAAACAGAGAAGCAAGCAAGGTGTCCACTGTTGCTTAAAATTGCAAAATACAAAAATGAGGACATTTCAAGCAGGGCCCTGATAAGAAGGAGTATTTGGTGATAATTACGGATAATTTTTGTTAATTCTGGATAAAAACATATGTTGTGACCCCTCATCTGAACCGTCTCGATGAGACGGTTCAGATGAGGGGTCACAACATATGGTTTCAATGAGAAATAAAGAAAATTATCCCTCAATTATCATCAAATACCCCTCTTATCTAGAGCTCTGTTCAAGAGCTTTTAAACATGCTGAAAGGCTTTTATCAACTGCGCATTGCATTTGCAAATTTATGCTGATTGAGATGGCTACCATCCACTGCTACTGTTAAATGGCAATTAAATTAATTGCAGTTTATAGGAAACACAAGAGTCTATCGCTAGTATCAAATGTACAGGTGGTCATGTGTATTTCATTCAGGTTGTATAATATGTCCCAGTTCAAGCTTGATAGATACTGCTCATTCCCCTTCTGGTTGCCTGGTAGCCCCTGAAAATATTACCAAATATCATAAGACTAATTTCAAGAACATATGGACATTTGCAAATTTACGCCATGGACCATCCATTAGAGAACTTTGATACATTGTGGCAAAATACCCAGGTGAGCTATATCAAGCCCATTTGTTCCTCTTGTTCAGCAAGTAGGGACGGCTGCTAAATGCAGTCTTCAGTTGCCCTGTTTCTGAAAACATCACTCAGCATGGTTGTGACATGAATTGTGGTTGTGAGAACAGGTCTTTTATGTCAGAAAATCAGTGTGAGGCTGCTCACTTATTCATGAAGTGAATGGCATTGTTCACATGAATGGCTCTGGAATGTCACATGAAGTGAATGGCATTGCTTTCATGAATGGCTCTGGCATGTCACATGAAGTGAATGGCATTGCTTTCATGAATGGCTCTGGCATGTCACATGAAGTGAAGGGCATTGCTCACATGAATGGCTCTGGCATGTCACATGAAGTGAATGGCATTGCTCACATGAATGGCTCTGGCATGTCACATGAAATGAATGGCATTGCTCACATGAATGGCTCTGGCATGTCACATGAAGTGAATGGCATTGCTCACATGAATGGCTCTGGCATGTCACATGACGTGAATGGCATTGCTCACGTTAATGGCTCTGGCATGTCACATGAAGTGAATGGCATTGCTCACATGAACGGCTCTGGCATGTCACATGACATGAATGGCATTGCTCACATGAATGGCTCTGGCATGTGACATGCCAGAGTCATTCATGTGAGCAATGCCATTCACTTCATGAATGAGTGAGCAGCCTCACACTGCTCTTGTCATGTGAGTTGTGAGGGCTCACTTGAGTGACTTACTCCTTTGAAGCTAGATTTACAGTATTCATATATTTCAGTCCAAAGACATAACATTCCGAGGGCATGGTGACAGTGTAGACCAGCTATGTTGGCATCCTAAACACCCAGACCAGCTAGTCACTGCCAGTGGAGATAAAACTATAAGGCTCTGGGATGCCAGAACCAGTAAATCTATTGCTACGGTCAATACAAAAGGTATACATTTCCAATTACAAAGCACAGATACATTAATGATTAGATACAAAGTCATTACATTGGTTGCATGGATATCAATTGTTGTTATATACATGTACATGTACTTGATCAGACTGCTCCTACACTGTTTGCTCATGTGTGAATGTCCAAATATTTAGGAGAAATATGGTAATTCTCAGTACTAGAACACAAACTATTTTTCTCTATCCATTAAAACTTATGTTGTGACCCCCTCATTAGAACCGTCTCGTCGAGCCGGTTCTAATGAGGGGTCACAACATATGTTTTCATTGAGAAATAAGCAAAATATCCCTGTTACCCCTTCTCATCTGAAGCTCTGATTATGATAATGATGATTGATGATTATTGTTTTTGTTACAGGAGAGAACATCAATATTTGTTGGTCACCAGATGGCAGCACCATTGCCGTTGGTAACAAAGAAGATCTCATCACATTTATAGACGCTAAAACTCACAGGTCGCGGAATGATGAACAGTATAAGTTTGAAGTGAATGAAATTTCATGGAACAATGATGGCGACCTTTTCTTTCTGACCAGTGGACAGGGCAGCATACATATACTGAGGTATTATACATGTGTATAGATGTACATTTTAGGGGGATTATGTAAATGGTAGTAATTCTTGGGTAGCTTTCATTAGTTTTAAAAAGTATTCTGATCCCCTTTGTAGGAACTTCCTCACCAAGGAAGTTCACCTGGGGGCTACAAGATTTGTTTCTTTAGTGGATTAAGTGAAATTGACTCTTTTTCATAAAGAGCACAGGGTAAATGCATGTCATAAGCAAAATGCAGTTTTGATATGAAAGGATCATGAGTATATGAGCCACGACACAAAACCAACAAAGTGGTTGTACGCAAAGCACAGACTCAGATCAGCCTGGGCATCCGACTAGTCTGATCAGAGTCTTTGCTGTGCACTTAAAGGGTAGCTAAGGGTCAAAGCTACCTCCATGCGGACAGCAAAGAATCTGATCAGACTGGGCGAATGCCCAGGCTGATCTTGGTCTGCGCTGGGCGTACAACCACTTTGTTGGTTTTCTCATGTCGCGGTTCATGTTATCATTACTAATTTTCTAAATCTAAGCAAATACATATGATGGAATCGACTGACAAAAAATACAGATATTAAGGTACATAGTAGTGAATTTGTCATGTCAGTTCCATAAAGAGTTAAAAATACTTTTATTATACAGTAATACTATGAATTCTGTCATTCATGTTTTGGGACAGTCATTTGCAGCTTTGCAATTTTAGACATATTTGCTGGTACTTAAATTTGTGCATTTACTATATTTTCCAGTTATTCCTTTATGAAAAAGACATCACATTCGTTGGTATTTCAGTTAGCTGTTTCATGTTGACCTTAGAAATCACAAACATTAATACACTGCAAACATTTTTACAATTACTGTGCTTTACAGATAAAGGTGATAGTATTGTGATTACAAAGATACACACCACAGTGTTGTACACATACATGTAATGATGTATCAGTTTAGTTCCCAAATTTGCTGTAAATCAGTTGCTTATGCACATATACTGAATTGCTCCAAGTATGAATTTGGACAAGTTCAGTTTTCTTTAAAGAAGATGTTTCATAAGACTGTTGGCAAACAGTGTGTATCCAGATCAGACTGCTCTTAGGAGCAGTCTGATCTGGGTCTACACTGTTTGTTCTGATATTGTTATCTGAACACTAACAGTATTTTTGTTGTTTTTTCAGCTATCCAGAGCTGAAGACACAGCATGTGTTAAACGCTCATCCTGCCAATTGTATATGTATAGAATTTGACCCCAAAGGTCAGTACTTTGCCACAGGGAGTGCCGATGCTCTAGTCAGTATATGGGACCTAGATGAACTTGTCTGTGTCAGAACATTGTCAAGGTAAGTAACTCTCAGAGGCCAGGGGCGGTATTCATAAAGCCACTTAAGTCGTTGCTATGCGGTTGCTAAGGCTAAATATCTTTAAAGGGGATTCCCTACAACTAGGAAATTTGGTCTGGAGGAACAGTCTTTGTAAGACTGTTCCTCCAGAGCAAATTTCATAGTTGTAGGGAATCTCCTTCGAAGAAATTTAGCCTTAGCAACAGCATAGCAACCACTTAAGTCGTTTTATGAATACGGCCCCTGTATCGTCATTGTTGCCATGACAAAGTTAGCAGGTGCTTTATAGTAATCATCTTGTCTGCCTATCCATCATAAAGCCTTTTTTGGCCCAAAATGATGCCATTTCATCTCACTGAGATTAAGGTGAATGAGTACATTTTCAGGGGAAACAATTGTAATTTTTAACTCACCTGCACGAAAGTACAGAGAGCTATTGTTGTCACTTGGATGTCGGCGTTGGGGTGGGCATCACACTTTAAAGTTTTACGTTAAAGGTTTTTTTTATGATTGGCAAGGCACTGCAAGCGAGCTATCCTGTACGGGGACAGGTCTTGTTATTTTTGCCGCTTGTCTTGGTAGGAGTCAGGTTTAAAGAAAAGAATTTGCTGTGTTAGGAACAAAGGAGCAATTTCTTTTTTTCTTAAAGAGTTGACCTCTTTTTGAAGGGCGTCATCATCATGGAAAGCAAATAAGAAGTCAGAGCTCCAGATAAGAAGGGGTAACAGGGATAATTCAGAGATAATTTTTTTATATCTCAACGAAAACATACAAAGTGACCCCTCATTAGAACCGTCTCGGTGAGACGGTTCTAATGAAGGGTCACAATGTATGTTTTCATGGAAAACTAAGGAAAATTATCCCTAAATTATCCCTGTTACCCCTTCTTATCTAGAGCTCTGAGAAGTCATGCAAGTTGTTCCCCTTTCTAAAAATGGCAAAAAAGCATGGTGTACCCTTACAAATAAATTATTAATTTTATGAACTATCTCATTCTCAATCTATATGTTTTGCAAATGTATGGAATTTAATTTGTTTGAAGGGTTAATATTTCCTATTTTCTCTCATATTCAGGTTAGACTGGCCAGTCAGAACAATCAGCTTCAGCCATGATGGCAGACTTTTGGCGTCTGCTTCAGAAGATCTCATTATAGACATTGCTGAGGTTGAAACAGGGGAGAAGGTTGCTGAGATAGGATGTGAATCTCCCACATTCACTGTATCCTGGCATCCCAAGAAACCTTTACTAGCCTTCGCTTGTGATGATAAGACTGACGACAGGGATAGAGACCGTGGAGCTGGCACTGTCAAACTGTTTGGTCTCCCTGGAGACCACTAGTACTGGTAGTGCCACCTGGTGACGGGTGGCTGAATCCAGGGGACACAACTCTGAATGATATAAAGATCTCCTTAAGATGTAAAACATCTTAATGAGATAGTTGAAAGTTGGTGGTGCCATATACAGCATTATTGCGAAAGCTGGTGCAGTTATATTGTGACTTTTATGGCAGTTAGGTACATAGTGCCTTCTGATGCAATAATTCAGCAGATTGTATGGCGTTGAGAGAATTTCTGAGGAAATTCGACAAGCTCATAACAGGGCTGTATATTTACAGGCTGAAATATTTGTAATAAAGTGCTAGCCAGGCCAATATAGGCCTCCACATAAATTTAAGTTCTGTGACATTTTTTTTTTGCTTGTTTCAGTTACATGCAAGGTCGGGGTTCTGTTATCAAATTGTTAGTTAGAGAGACCTTATCGAATTTCGGTTTTATTTCTCCATTTCTGCGTAAGCGGGATCGGTTTTATTTCTCCATTTCTTCAGTAAGCGGGATCTTGTTAGAATCTTACTAAATTGATTTGAATGAGGTCCCACGTTTTGGTGGAGCACTTAGCAAAAATAAAATTTCCTGTGCAGCACTACAGATGATTTCACCATTTATCAGAATCTTAATAGTATTGCAAGTCTTTTTTGCAGACATAAAGATCCTTGTAGATATTCCAAGACTGGACAAATCAAAAGTTCATTTTCTTGTCTGATGAATAGGATGACATTAAATGGTGTCAAACCATTATTTTCTCTGTATGTTCATGACAAAGTTATGGTCGAGTAAAATGAATTTAAACTTGCCTGCCAAAAGTTTTACTTGTCTTCAGAGTTAAGAGGGGTATTTGATGATAATTGGGGTATAATTTTGTTATTTCTCATTGAAACATATATTGCGACCCGTCATCTGAACTGTCTCGAGACGGTTCAGATGAGGTGTCACAACATATGTTTTTATGCATAATTTACAATAATTATCCCTTAATATCACTAAATACTCCCTCTTATCTAGAGCTCTGCTTGTCTTGAATGGCAAAACAATGGATTTTTCCGGCCCTGCTAATCTGCAGGATGAAGCTTTACTCCCGATGCAGGGACAGATGATGTTCTACATGAATGGTGTAAGCATGTTTTATATTCTAATCATATTGTTTGCACATTTGCAAACATATGTGTTATTCTGCCCATTCAGATTGAAGAATAATATAGTAAAACTAAATACTTTGTTGCTGTTTTTTGTTTAAACCAGAAATTTGAAACACATTTTTAGCTTTTCATATTGTATATGTATTACCTACATGGGTTTTGATTTTTATGAGTCATTGTTGACCCGTTTCACAGAGTCTCTAAATACAACAGGTTGGCATGTTTGCTTCCCTTTCCTATATGTTTTTTTTTTGGGGGGGGGGGGGGGTAATTTTTTTATACGCCTGTTTTGAAAAACGGACGTATTATGTCATGGCCCTGTCCGTCTGTCCGTCAGTCTGTAAACATTCTTGTACGCTTAACTCATTAACCATTTGGGATATCTTCATGAAATTTGGTAGGCATATGTATTAGGTTGGGGGAACGTGTCGCGTACTAGAATGGTTGCTCCCCCTTTCTTAATTTCGAAGTTATACCCCTTTGATTAATTTTTTCCCTGTAAGTCTTGTACACGCCATAACTAGATAACCGTTTGGGATATCTTTATAAAACTTCATAGCAATGTGTATGAAGTCCTAACGATGTGTCGCATACAATGGCTGCTCTCCCTTTCTTCGTTTTAGAGTTGCATCCATTTCATTAGTACTTTTAGCCTATTTTTGTGTATACTTATCTTGTGCATGCCATAACTTGGTAACCGTTTGGAATATCATGATGAAACTTTATAGCAATTTGCATGATCACAAGACAATGTGTCATATAAAAGAATGGTTGCTCCCCCTTTCTTAATTTTGGAGTAACCTCCATTTGATTAGTATTTTTAGGTGTTTCTCATCCATTCCATATCTCCTGAACCTTTTGAAATATTAGAATGAAGCTTTGTAGGAATGTGTATAATAATGGGGCACTGTATCCTGAACAAGAACCACAACTCTTGCTTACTGAATTATCTGCCCTTGCATAAATTTCCTGTTAGTCTAACTCCTTAACCATTCAAAATATTTAATACAACTTAATGGTGATATGATGTATATTATAAAATCATAGCAAGGGAATGTTGGTTGATTGGTTGATTTGATGCTTAACGTCCTCGGTAAACAACTAAGGTCATGTCGGGACAGTCAGTTAACCTAACCACACTATTCCTGGGCAGGCTTAGACCTCCTAAGCGGTTAACCAGTACTAAGTGCACATACTTTCGCCAGTAACTGACAACTGCCCTTCTTGAATCAGCGGAAGGAGAAACGAAAGTATGTGGCCAGACCGGGATTGGAACCCAGGACCTCTGACTTACGAGTCAGGTGCCCTACCGATTGCGCTACCCGACCCGGTGCAAGGGAATGTAATAGAACCAAAACTGGTATATCTAGTATATTTAGTTTATCTCCCTTGTATGACTTTGGCTTGGAAGCTGATTTTTGGTATACTAATGATGTTTTGAATATTTAAATAATGTTGCAGTCATTAATTATAGAGTAGTTGCCCCTGTTTGTCTGCCTGTATATCCTTTTGTAAGCAATCTTCTTCATTCTGTAACCGCTTTATGACATTTAAACGGGGGTATTTTGGGCCGCTTGCAAAGCCCTTGTTTGAAATGTGTTTTACAGCCATTTCAAGAGTGTTTCACTCATACTGAGCCAATTCTTGAGCAGAGGTGGATGACAACTAGAGCTCCTGGGGAAAAATAACATGACCTTCCGCAAGCAGAACTTGGCTTCTTCTTTTATGGGCCAAGCAAGCCTCTAACCCACAGCAGTGAGAGACCTGATGTTGAATACCACTAGGTCACGGAGGCCCATTTTTTGAGTCACTGTGAAAGTGAATGGATACATTTTAATGGGAAGCAACTCTGCCATTTCCATTTTTGTCTCCCTTATCTGAAGGGGTCAACTCTTGAAGGGAAGAATTTGCTCCCCTTGGAGCAAACTCTTTCCTTTAAGAGTAAACAGTATTTTGTAAGGAGTTCACCATCCAGGGAAGTAAACAAGAAATCAGAAAAGTTGTTTCCCTTTGTAAAAAAGGGCAGGAAAACATGGAATTGTACCCAGTCACATCAACTTGTGTTGCAGAATCTTTAAATACAAGTCAGGAACAATAAGCAGGATACCAATAATAAGCTAGTCATTATGTGCAAGAGATTCTATCTTTTAATATTACAAAAATATAAATAACAGGTCTATAAGCTATGAAGGCTTATACATCAAGAATTTTTGCACAAAAAAATGAGTTAAAGACTACAGAAATACGGCAACACTATTAGTAACGTATATTACAGTTTTGCTATTTTTTTTGTTCAGACCATGTTAATAATCTGAAATTGTTATTCAATCGAAAATCTCTGAACATGACATACAGGTATATGACCTTGACATTTTCACAGACTGAAGACAATCAAAGACATGGGTATTTCAGCTGCTAAAATTGCACGAAATTTACATTATTACAAGATGGTCATGTAGGTTAACATGTAGATACCAAGTACAAATATCAAGTTCTAAATATATGGATCTCTATAAATGACATAACATCTCTACATTGTTCTTAGAAATGAGATATAAATATTTAGGATTCTATGTAATTAGCACTAAAATGTCATATTGAATATAGCAGATACCGTAATCGCCCCATTTACCGCACGGTGCGCTTAACTTTTTCAAAATTGCAACAAAAAGGTGTGGTTAAAAAAGTTTCTAATAACCACACGCTCAGAACGAAAAAAAAACAACAACAACAACAAACGGTCATTGTCTACTGTAAAGATGTTAAGGAAAATCGATACGGTAAATTCTTATTTAGTTCGAACAGTTAATCTGGGTGTTCGAAGTGTCATGACAATATTTAGTGTTCGAACTATTTGAATTGCCAATTTCCGGGAGAAAAACAATCTCATGTCAAGTCGCAAATTATATCTCATACTTCTCAGTATTAAATATGTCCTCATTATGCATGTATTTCATTCTCTTCATCCTCCTCAATATTCCAAATAAATATTCCGAAAGAAAGGAAAGTATTTCAACACATTTACGATGACCTACTATGCGTTTGTCAGTGCTCTGGCTATTCATTCACCGCAAGGGGTCTGCTTTAAATTCACGGGCTTCTTTTAATAACACAGACATTCTAATTCTGGAAGATGCGGTCCTTTTGATCTTTCCTGTTTCTGTCTGTCCTATATTACGTCCAAGGGTGCAAAAATATTGGCAACGTGTCATGAGAAAGGTATCGTATTACATGTGCAAACAGCAAAGCCTTAGACCAGTCTGCGCATCTTTAAACAATTATTTTGCAAACTATCGGCGAATCCTGGAGATTTGTAAGAATGGTCAATGTTCGCAAATGCACTGTATGATGCGGGTGTTTGCTGACCGGATGTGTCCTGAGGCCCTTTTGAGGCCCACGGGCCGGCTATGTCAATGATAAACCTATCCTATGGCTACCTTGAACTTTGTTTAAATTCACAGACCATGCATATGCGCAGGCTGGTCGCTTCGTTTAGTTTGCGCATGTATTCAGACTGAAATTTTTTTTAGGAAACAAGAGTTTGTCGTAATGACAATTTATTTCTTTTGCAACCCGGGTTTCTCATCTGTCGTTCATGTTGCTTTCCCAAACGCACTTTGGCGCACGTGCACAATATCGCTATATGACTAGAATTGCTCTGAGAATGGCGCCTTTTCGCATGTATGAAAGGCAAAGACTCAGTTCAGCCTGCGCACCCCCGCAACCTCATAACTTCGTAAGCTCGATCCTTCTCGGATCAACATTTGCATTCCCATTGTTGATGCAGACAGAGAAGACGCTAATCAGACGGCGCAGGTGTGTAAGCTGATCCGAGTCCGCTATATCATAACACTTCGGCCAACTCCGTAAATATCGGCGAGGATGCCCGATTGACATTTAGACCGATAGAGTTGCTCTCTTCGCACATTGCCTCGGGAAAACAAAACTGAAAACACTGTCGCTGTTGAAACAGTAATGGTAAGTTGAACTTGATGCGTTTTGTGAGTTTCAAAAGGAAAAAACAGTGTGCGCTTGTGAATTTTTTCCGGAAATGACCTTGGTGTGCGGTTATAGGGGCATGTGCGGTAAATGGGGCGATTACGGTATAATAACTGAACACAATAACAGACCTTAGAAGAATACACCACATACTAAATTAATGAAGGAAAATGAAAAACTCAATATCCCAGTAATTATTGAGTGCTGGGTTTTAAAAAGATGTGAAATGACAAAGTACAAGGAAGAATAAAATGTTAAACCATAAGTCTCAGATGCATGCACGGTTTGAGTTTGGAATGAATCTAAGCCACTATTATTACCCAGACTTAATTCTGAAGTGTAACATTCACTTTCTTTTAATTTCTGTAGGAAATATGCTATAAACTTTTTTCTATCTATACCTATTATCATATGCATGTGAGGAAGAAAACATAAATGACGGAAAATTCATGTAACATAAGTATTGCAGTATTCATAGCTAATTTTTAATTAGATATTCAGATCCAACAACAGTATTTGTACATTTAAAAATGTTTGATCCCCTGTAGAAATATCATTAATCAACCATTAATCTACCATTGTATGGCTGCTGCAACAGTGGACTCCTACACAATTTACCAATCTGCCATTTTACATGTCAATATCAGATCATTATACAGTACTTTGCCAAAATTGTGACCAGAGCTCTTGATAAGAGGGAGTATTTAGAGATAATTAGGGATAATTTTTGCGAATTCTGCATACAAACATATGTTGTGACCCCTGATCTGAACCATCTCGATGAGACGGTTCAGATAAGGGGTCACAACATATGGTTTCAATGAAAAATTATCCCTAATTATCATCAAATACTCCCTGTTATCTAGAGCTCTTGTGTGACATTCTTAATCCAAAGGACAGTATGCAGAGGTCCTTATGAGGTTATTGCTGTTCAGGCCGCAGTTGTTTAAAGGGTCATTAGCTTAACAAAGTTGCTAGTCGATGATTCATTTAGCCTTACAGCACTAACAAAATCAATTGCCATAATGTTTTTGCTGAAAAAATGTTAGGAGCTTTTGCATTGCAAAAGCTTCTCACATTTTTCAGCAAAATATGGCAGTGCTTTTAAGTTAGCATAAAATTGTAAACTTCTGTTTCTACTATAAAAAAGACAGGTTTTAATACTCCTAAAAAGTGTTTTAGGGCATCACACATGTCAGTAAAATAAATACTATTCCAGGGCCCGAGGTTATAAAACTTTTTTCATGCTCAGCTGAGTTGAGCGTGAAATTTTACCTGCTAATAAATAGCAAAGTACTGATAAGTACGGTTGTTTTCTTGCTCAGTTTGGCTGAGAATGAAATTTTCTCTGCCTATGAATATGAAAATGCCAACATTAGTTGGCATTTTCATATTTATCAGCAGAGAAAATTTCATGCTCAGCTGAGTTGAGCACGAAAAAAGTTTTATAACCTCGGGGCCAGGATTATGACATTTTTGGCATGGTACTGTGCATACTCAAATCAACAAAAAAACAAATATAAATCACAGATAATATCTTAAAAGGATAAATGCATTAACTGGATAAAAGGATAAAAACAAGAAATAGATTTGTCAAGCACATGTATAATATTGCAGTTTGATTATTTGTATCATATGTCTAATGAAAATGTTCAGGAGTGAGGTAAAAGGTTTTCTCACTAAATCCGAATCCCTATTTTTAAAATCACAATATGTAATTGCCAATAAAAGTCCTAAAACTATCTATATATTCGATTCTTGATAAGCCAAAAATCTTGGAATGAACATCAATTGTTCCATAGAAATATGTACATTAATGTTTCTATGAAGAAAAAGATGTTTCCATCCCTCAAAGTTTAGCTTCTCTGTAGTTCTGTTTGCCCACAGAAAAATGACAATACAATTTACTGAGCTATGTACATATCTTATGATAAACAGGAAGCACATTAACTTTAAATATAATATCAAGCTGTTTTCGATGTTAATAAAAAATATGGAGTATAAATGAACTTTGAAATATTGAAAAGTGTACAAATGGCTATATAACTGGAGATGATAAATAATGATCATGAAATAGCCATACGAAGATATCATGTGTTTTATGGCAAAATCAATGCAAAAAGTTCCGATTTACAAGAAGTTATTGCCACAAAAGTATATTTTGAACATTTCTGATCCTTGTGTATATTGCAGTTTAAGGCTTAGATTTATAAAAGGTCACTCCTGTTTATTCAATTGCATAAATACACAAAGAAATAGTTGCATAGTTCTTGATTAACTTGTACACAGATTCTCCAGTAAAAGTTCCAAAGATTTCTACAAAAACTTTCTTTGTAACACATCTGCTGCAAAGTCAAGGTCATCTGTTGTCATGTTCTTCCTTCATTTCAATACTGGCTGACTTACTCCGAGCCGCTGCCTGAAAGAAAAATAGTCAAACTATGTTTATCTTAATAACTTACTTCAGCATAATAACCTACTTCAGCTTTATCAATATGAGCCGCGACACGAGAAAACCAACAATGTGGTTGTGCACCCTGCACAGACTCAGATGAGCCTGGGCATCAGCCCAATCTGATCAGACTCTTTGCGAAGCGCTTAAAGGGTAGCTAAGAGTCTAAGCTACCTTCATGCGGACAGCGGAGACTCTGATCAGACTGGGCGGATGCCCAGGCTGATCTGAGTCTGCGCTGGGTGCACAACCACATTGTTGGTTTTCACACGTCGTGGCTCATATATTCAAGTTAACAGTCATGTCTTAAAACTTATGTCCCCAAATTATGGATTGTCTAAGGCATGCTTTTGAAAGAAAAATATTATTTTTACCGAAGCAAAAACAAACGAAAAGAGTTGCTATCTAAAAATTACTCCCAGTTCAGTAAAACTCTAGACCAATATCTACCATCATGCAAAATATAGATAAAGAACATCATTTAGTGTTTGTTAAATAGTAAAACTTAAACTTTGGTTCACTGGTCAAAATGTTCAAATCCACAGTGGGTCTTTGCTGTTCAAAATAAACAGACAACAACCTTTCTGGTAACAAACACCATTCTGAGAGCCTGTTCACCATTAGGATAAAAAAAGAGTTCAAAGTCTGGTTAAGAAGAAATGAGAAGAGAGACACAAAAGGAAGGGCCATAAAGTATACAAGCAACAAAAGTTACCATGTGCACGTGGAACTGTGGTCAAACTGACAGAAAAGGAAAATAGTTCTGAATGCTGATATGAGCCATGACACGACAAAACCAAAAGGTGGCATGTGCGCCCAGCGAAGACTCAGATCAGCCTGGGCATCTGCCCAGTCTGATCAAAGTCTTTGCTGTGTGCTTACAGGTTTGCATAGAGTCTAAGCTACCTCCATTCCGACAGAGAAGACTCTGAATCAGACTAAGTGAATGTCCAGACTGATCTGAGTCTTAGCTGGGCACACATGCCACTTTGTTGGTTTTTGTTGTGCCACGGCTCATACAGTCTTTAACCAGGAAGCTTAACCAAACAAAGAAATGTTTTATGCACATCAAAGGACAAAACACTTCCAGAAAATGCTTAAGAAGTGATTTCTTTCAAAATGAACATTAAAATGGATATCATGGCCATCACTTGTGATGTAAAATGTGGAATTGATAGGCTGTTAGAATTTAACATTTACAGGCTTAAGGCGTATGGGAACTCCTCCATGTTTTTCTTCCATTTTTACAAAGGGAAACAACTTATGATTTGGAGCCCTTCTAAAATGGTGCATGCTCTTAAAAGGAAGAATTTGCTCTTATGGGAGCAAATGCTTTCCATTAAGAATTGACCCTAATTGGGAAGGGATACAAAATAAAAATGCAGAGTTGCTTCCCCTGAAAGTGCACCAGTTCACCATAATGTGTATGATATCAAGAGAGTTAACTCTGTAAGAAGTATTAGTCTTTCAGCTCTCAGGTGGCTGTTCTCAAAAGAATAAATTTGCTCTCAGAGCAGGCAAATCCTTTCTTTTATTAGCAGCCATTTAACCCTTTGCATTCTGGGTATTTTTTGTCGTCTGCTGAAATTGTCGTCTGCATCAAAAATCAAGAATATTTTGACAATATTTGGTCTAACTCTTGTAGAAATGATGTGTAGGCAGCAAACAGTTTGGATCTCAGATCAGGCCCCACATTTGTGGGGCCTGATCTGGATCCAAACTGTTTGCCCAGATACCCCTAAAGGGGTATCCCGAATGGAATGGGTTACGAAGAAAGTGTCGTCTACCATGGAAGCAAAGTAAAATCAGTTCAAGTTGTCTCCCTTGTAATAATGTCAACCATATCATAGTGAAACATCAAAATGACTAGCATAACACCACCAAGATCAGTATGACCCAGCTATGACAGAAGAAAGTGCAATAAAAAAAACTTCTAAATAAAATGTACCTTGTTGAGCCAAAATTAATCCTAGTAAAACAAACATATCAGTGTTTTTACACCAACCTATCATTATCTTTAAACTGTTTTTTAAACCAGACTGAGGGAAACTTATTTCAATATACAGAAATATCATTAAAAAGTATTTGTCTGACATTCTCTTACACCAAGTACAAGCCACAGCAATAAACAGCAGTAAAGTTTTTAACTTTTCTCCTGTCAGTATACAAACATTTTGTGATCTTTCTTTAGAACCGCATTACACAGCTGGTTCTAATGAGGTGCACAACATTTTATAGGTGTTTAAATAAAGCCCTTGGAATTGAATGTGCAACTGTAATAGCTTGTACTTCGTGTACAACCAAATGACAGCAATGCTTGTTTCAAGAACACAATCAATATTGTGAGAAGTATTTTCAACAACTCACCTTTTTAGTTCTTGGTGGCGCCTGTGGCATTTCTTCAATGAAGAATGCTGGAACAAGTCCTCTTGTACCATTAATCTGAAAATGACCAAAAAAAAGATGTATTTTTAATCTA
This sequence comes from Ctena decussata, assembly GCA_963989385.1. NCBI lineage: Eukaryota > Metazoa > Mollusca > Bivalvia > Lucinida > Lucinidae > Ctena > Ctena decussata. The sequence goes on along the minus strand of OZ022498.1, from coordinate 77,384,696 downwards.
TTCAGGACTTTCTATACTTGAATGTTCAAGATTGTTAAAATTACTTGCAACTTTCATGGTCCACAAGGCCGCACAAACTTTTGTTATAAATACTCAGTTTAAATTTTAATCTTTAATCATTTTGCTTCAATTACACAGACTGATCAACAAACTTACAAATGTGTTCTTGAAGGCATGGATGGGTGTTCAATGGCCTTATGTTGTGGATGAGGCATAGAGAAAACCACCAACCTTGGATGAATGTTATGGCATTTCACTCCCTTTTCAACAGTATTAGTCATATCAGGAAATGGGAGAAATGAAAGGCACTGTGCAATGAAGCCGGCCCATTCAGATTTGGATAGAATTTTGCTGCCAGTGGGACTCAAACCCACAACCCTGTGATCCTAAGTTGGGACTGCTAACCAATTGGCAATGCCAATCTTGGAACCTGGACCACTACTTGTCACATGTCCATGGCACAGTTATCAAGAAAAGCATGATCATGTATACTAGAAAGCTTATTAAAAATGGTTTGATCACAAACTCTTGCCTCCAGCAAAAGCAAATATGATTACACTATTGGTACATGTATATACAGTTGTTTGAAGGTTTACATTATGTGTGCACCCTGATTGGACTCTTACAGCTAGTATGCCCATACAATCCCTTCCATGCGCACAGGTTAAAAGAAGTATTTCTTTCACACGGAAGTGAATGTAGTTGTGTTGGTTTACCTCTCCATGGTAGAAGCCATCAGCTCTCTGTCTGCCGTACACTGTTATGACATCACCAGCAGAGAATGGTAGTTCGCTGTTAGGATGGTCTTGTGGGGAGTTCTTAGCAGGGTCATAATCATAAACTGCCATAAACTGGAAAAAAAATCATGAAATTTTATTGCCATAAATTTTCATAACTCTTTTATGGTAAATGGGCATATTTCACATTTTCTGCCACATATGCAATGGGAAACATTTTTTGTGAGTTCCCGTTTGCTTCCCTGTCCAATGAAACCCTTTCAAAATCAGGCCTGAAAGAATTTGCTCCCAAAGACTTGATCCTCATTTACACCATAGGCAAAGGCAGAGTTGTTGCCCCTGAAAATGTATCGCATTTACCTCAATATTGTGTTTATTATGGAGGTACATCAGCTTATCTAAAAGACTTAATGTCTTGTATAAGTTCTATGTTTGTGAGTTTGCCGTCTCATGAAGATTATGACATAAGACTCTTCTGAATGAAATCTATCTTAAAGTAATTAAGTAGTCACTTTGTTTCCACCCCACCCCCTCCCCACCCCCTTCCCACCCCTAGGCCGAATAACAGAAATTCCTCAGAAAGGCTGGTCTTGTCAGTCAGTGCACTATTACATAACAGAGCTAAATCAGAAAACTCCACAAAAGTTAATACTGCCCATTTAACTGCTGACAACACAAAAGGAATACCTATATCTCACTTCTGCAACTACAGGGACCACAAAAACAACTCACCGTTCGTTTAGCACCATGTCTATATTCATTCTCATCTATCACAGTATGCATGTCCATCTCTGATTCAGTGTCACTGTTTTCTTCACTTGTCACCTCCTCAACACCCTCATACAGGATCTCTGACAACTCTGACACTTGACCGTCTGCTGACACTGTCTGAATGCCAAACCTGTGGTGGGCGTGAATGTCAATGTTCTCAAGAACTGCCTTTGAAACATTAGCACCTCTTGGATGAATCACAGCCTTGTTGTCTTTGTAGATCTATAAACAAATCAATTTCTTTCATAAATATGGTTCAGACATGAAACTGAATAAATCTAAATTCATTACTATCTCAAATTTATTTATTTATTTTTTACATATTCATCCTATAATGCAACTAACTTCCCTTATTCAATAAAAGATTACCTACCCTGTATCCTGTGACCTTGACCCCATTACTACAGCCCTGGTTGTCAAGACTAGCTGGTTGCCATGTCAGTTTGAGACTGCTGTTGCCAATGATTTTCTCAACATGAAAATTGGTAGGGGTACATGGAGGACCTGCTGGTGCAATATGGGTAAACTTTCTGTTGCTAGGCAACTCCATACTGCCATTAGGAAGCCCATTAATTTGGATGGTATTTGGAAGACCTGAAATAAGTAAACACCTTTCAGAAAGTCATAGTAACTATATTAAAAACAAAATACAGTCAACTTCCGATATCTCGAACTCTGATATCCCAAAGTATCTTCTTATATCAAAGAATGTATTTTCTATTTTTATTTACATTTCAACCACTGTTATCTCAAACTACTGATATCTCAAAGTAAATTTTCTGGTTCCAGAAAATTTACTTTAAGATATCGGTAGTTTGGACTGAAATTCGACTTCGAGATATCGAGGGTAGACTGTACTAGCTGATATGTTGGAGAAAAAAAGAACAGTAAAAAGAAACTTATATGCATTTAAGTACATATACATACAGAATTGTCTGCTGGCAATTACTTTGGTACGTGTACCTCCTCTCCATGATTCAGCTACAATTTTTTCAAGAAAGACAACCTTAACAATAGTCTTTGCTTTCCTGGAAAAGGATTTCTTTTTCATGGGGGCTACACTATAAGGAAAGAATATGCTCTCACAGAGCAAATTCTTTCCTTTAAGGGTTTGTAGCTCCAAGGGAGAAGGTCAAATAGTCAAACTTGCTGAGGTTGTCATCTCACATGCAACCAAACTTTCATAAGTAATTCTTTTCTTCTGCTTAGGCAGTCGCAACATACAATTTCATGCAGTATAAGTGTATTTTTTCCAGAAGTACATGCACACTGTATCATTAAATACTTCGCTAACTTAAAACACTTATTTTCATATATTTTTGTATAGATTGCATTTATCCCTTATTTTCTAAATTTCACAAGAGCACAGAAGAGAAACGAATTCCCAAACAAAACAAGATACAAGTGCAGAACAAAACAGATGTTATATTTGTTTCCGAATGTGAAGACACTACCAAAGGGACAAACTAAACCAAGCACTGAATTATACAAAAGTAGTATGGCCTTTTCTGGACCTGTCATATGGAACTGTCTGCCTGATGTTGCTAAAAATGCCCTATCTATTCAATCATTTCACTCTAAATGTATTCAATGGATGAAAAGCTGATCTGCCTTTTGTTTATGCTATTTATTGTAAATTTGTATATACATGCATTATAGTATACTAGTGTGTGAGAGAGGAATGTGTTAGCAAATCATCATTAACTCTTTGAGTGCCGAAAACCAGACGACAAAGTTTGCGACAGCAAAATTTCAATATATGCTTTGTCCGGGCTATATCATATTGAGAATTCAAAACCTAGAGGGCGAAAAAGTAGATCTAGGTGAAGCAGCTCATGATGAGCCACCTCAGCGGGATCTACGCTGTTTGCAAATTCTGCTGTCTTCGTCATTGGCGCTTAAGGTGTTAAGCTGCTTTTGTTTTGTCAGTCTGTGTCATTTTCTTTTCTTTTTTTTCTCCACTAGTAGACTTGTCAGTTTTGTAATATTGCCACAAAAACTCTAAGAATTGGGACTTTTACCTCATTACTATAAGAACTTTGGTAATGGACTGCCAGTCTTTGACATTGTTCAAGTCTGCATGCCCTGTAGAGGATTTATTGGCATAACATGCAAACCTTGACTAGAAAGTCTCTGCTTGACAGTAGGATCTACAGTAGCATGGTACACTCAATCATGTCTGTCTCAATACTTAGAGCTTTTGTGACACTTGTATATTTTGTGCAACTTTTTGTATATTTGTAAATATCTGAGGGCCGCAAGGGAGATTAGTTTTGTACTAATTGTGTTACCCTCTTGAAATAAAGACTTTATTATTATTATTATTATTATAACTATTTCAGAATAGATAAAATTTTTGAGCATTCAAGCACCTTGTTTGTGTATACAGTCTATGTGAAATTTACAGGTGGATAAAATAAAAATTTGCATCTATAAATCAAAGGGTCAATCTTTCTCCTTGCCAATGCTTCAGAGTGAACAAAAACAACTTTGAACTTAAAACAAACAGCTGAAATACAAACAAATGATGACAAAGCATGCAACACCTATGTACCTCTGTTACTATTTTCAGTTTGCACCTTACTATCAGTTGGTAAGTCTATATTTTCAATTTTGGCAATATCCTTAAGGATAGAATTGGTGTCCTTTTCTCCCAGAACTGTGATGGGCACTGGTAAAATTATATAATAGTCTCATTGTGTTTTCTATTATGACATTAGCTTAAAGCTACAGAGTAAAAAATAATCACTGTCACATAAGTGAAAATGAATATTGAGTAACCTACAGTATTTTCTTCACTGAAATCAATTATTTGCCATTAACCCTTAAAGCGCCAAAAAAAGTAGACAACAAAATTTACATTTGCAATTTCAAAAAAAAATCTCATCCAGGCTACCTATACCACATTCAGAATTCAAAGACTAGAGGGCAAGAAGTGCAGCACAAGATGAAGAAGTTCATTATGAGCTAACTCATCTGGATCAATGCTGTTCACAAATGCAACTACAGGGGCCGTATTCATAAAACGACTTTAGTGGTTGCTATGCTGTTGCTAAGGCTAAATTTCTTTGAAGGAGATTCCCTACAACTATGAAATTTGCTCTGGAGGAACAGTCTTACAAAGACTGTTCCTCCAGACCAAATTTCATAGTTGTAGGGAATCTCCTTTATAGATATTTAGCCTTAGCAACAGCATAGCAACGACTTAAGTGGCTTTATGAATACGGCCCCAGTTGACTGTCATTATCTCAAACAATGATATCTCAAAGTACTCTTGTATATCAAAGAACAAAGTTCAGACACATTTCTTATTCTTCTTTGCAATTCAACTCTGGATATCTCAAACTACTGGTATCTCAAAGTAAATTTTCTGGGACCAGAAAATTTACTTTGAGATATCATTTGTTCGAGTTGAACATATCTAAATTATCAAAAGATGACGGTATTTCGTTTTTTGACACTTTCAGGTTTAATAGATCTTATCAGAAAGAAGCTCCTTTGTTAGAACTGCCTCAGACATGTGATTCTGTAGGGAGCCACAGCATGTATATATTTATGGACAAATAAGGAAGGTATCCCATAAAAGCAAAGATCCAGATCAGCTTGCATATCCAGGTAGCCTTATACATTGTTCCAGATCAGAAATGGTAACAGGGATACTTTTCTACATTTCTCAATGAAAATGTCTATTGTGATGAATCATTAAAACTGTCATGAGAAGAATTTTCTTTTAGGAATAAGAACAAGAATTCCACAGTATTCAGTACCTTGCCTATCTTTGCATTGTTACAAAGCAGAGCTAAATGTGAAAACTCAACAAAGATTACACCGCTGCCAAAACCAGGAAAGAAAGACTTAAGAGAGGCTGACTGTAAACATCGAGCATTGGCCCATAATAACGTGGAAAGTCAAAAATTACGGATTTGGCTCAAATTTTGGGAAATTGATATATACCATGCTTGTTTGTATTTCACAAGTTTTTAGAGGTCAACGTTCGGCCGTTTCCATGGTAACCAAGAATCCATTTTGAAAATATCAATATTGAGACATGTATGTAATATTTCCTCGATAAAAATCAAACAACAAATATTATCCCATTCCTATTTGCTTGTATAGTTTGAAAATACATATGTATGTAACAAGATAACATGATATGAATGTTTTCTGTCCCTTATTATCAACGGGAGAGCTTTTACTGGAAAAAATCGACCCAATTTTGAGTGAAAAATTGGTTTTTTATTCGCCTGATAACTAAAAATGGCAGTCACGTTTAACAATAAGGCAATATATGCATGATAGAGTAAGGTTTGAAGTTAAAGAAAGTAAAAAAATTAGGTGTAAACTCGAAAAACTTTAAAAGTTATCCATCTTTGAAATGTGTCAATACGGTAAAATAGTAGGAAGGGAGATAATTCAAACTGGCATTATCTACCTCCCTTGACGATTACAAATCTGCGAACACTACAGGTAGTATCCATGATCTTTAATAATAAAAGATAGTATCTTTGAAAGACTAAGATTACTGTCAACAATGCTCACCATGACCTTTTTTTATCTATGAAATAGGTCCATTTACCAAGACTGCAGTTGCAGTTGTATTCGGTACATTTGATGACAAGGGTTGTCCCGAGCAAAACGTCTGCAGAAATCACGGAATAGAAGAACGGAGTAAAACCGTTTTATTTGCAGCAATATTTTTGCCTTATCTTTATTTTATGTTGAAATAAATAATTTACTAATGTTTTTTGAATGAATTCTTCTGTGAAGCAGGTAATACGCAAGAAGAGGCATTTTTCAGGACAGAAAGTGGTGCAGACTAGAGGCCTACAGCGTCTATTCACCGAGGGATATTGAAATTTTAAGCAATGTTCTGTTACCTATGATCGTCATACTACATAGAACAGCTAAAAATGTATGGATGAATGAATTTGGATTTTATGTCCTTTAATTTTAACAGTATTTCAGTCATATCAGGACGATTGGGGAATGTGGTTGGTGAGAAGTGTGTGTGTGTGGGGGGGGGGGGGATGAGTATGAAAAGCTGTGCAGTGGAGCCAAATTTGCGGTTGGAAAGATTAATGCATCAAGCAGATCTCGAACTTGAACCACTTGATCAGAAGGCGTGGCCTTAACCTAGTGTGCTACCCGGGGCTTCTAGAATAGCAAAGAAAGTCGTGTAATTTAGGTAATCCTGATAGGGGTGCCATCTTAAGTATAAGAGTACTCATGAGTGATTTATTCATCCCATCTAATTTCATCCACTTTTCTGTAGCTTAGCGAGGGAAGCGCCTGCGTGCTAAGCTAGCAGTCCTTGTTCAAATCTCTTTTTTTTCAATCACCGGGTGCCATTGCACACAGTCTTTAAAAATCAACCATGCCTTGTTGCATGACCTAAGTACTGTTGAAAGGGCCATAAAACTACAAACCTGTCATTAACTCTTCGTTTTCCAGTCTGCCATTTAAATGTTAATTTGTGGTGCCATAAAAATGTTTAAAATGTCCATTTTGGTATGAAATTATTATTGGTTGAGCGTGTGATTTTTCGGCTTGTTTCTTACATTTAGCTTTTCTTAACTCACTCCGGCTTCGCCGTCGAGATATAAACTACGATTCGCGCTCAACACCATGTATACATCAGCGACAATTCACTTGTAAGAAAAAAAATTGTTCTTAATCGTGTAGTTCTATATCACGTATTTTTTCACATTTGTACACACTTTCTCTTCACAAAACGGCGATATTGCTATTGCATATACAGTGGGTGGGGTATCTAAGCAGCAACTTTAAATCTGTTTATTAGAAAAAAATGAAAACCATTAGAGATACGGAAACCAAGTACTGAACTACATTAAAACCATATCGATTCTACTGCAAATTAAGAGTTGTATATTAGTTACATGGGTTTAGGGTCGTTTTGAACTGATGTAACACATTTTTATGCATCGTAACCATAGAAACAGTATGAAACACTACATTTCTACGCCGTTATTTGCAAAGATGGGATAAAAATGCGACTCTTTATTTGTTTAATAAGCAAATTCAAACTGAAAGTGTGGAAATTAGGGTAAAAAAATCTAAAAAACTGTTGTTTCTGTAAAACTGTAAATGCGACAGGGACACCCTTTGCACGTGCATTTATTCTGTAGTCAGTGAAAGTTTACAACTAATTGCTTTTGCTATGTACCGTACTTATGTTGCTGTTTGAAGACGTGTTAATGATATATTCAGGTCAGGCTGCCATTTTCAATAACATCAATTTGAAAAAGAGCTATTTTCACAAATTTTATTTTTTCTCCGACTATATGTACTTCCAGTTGCCATGGTTTTAACAACGTGCAGTAGCCAGTGCTCTGATGGTGCAGAGACTGACAATTACATTTAGTCTTAAACACCATACCAGTTAACTATTTGATACTTGCTTCAGGGCAGACACGTTTTCCCTTTGAAATTCATGAAAATATGTAAAATTTGAGCGGCCTAAAAATGGTTGCCATGGCAACAGTAATTGCTTAGATATCTCGAGAACCGTTTGACATATTTCACTAATTTTGTCACTAATCTTCATCTTTCGTCGAGAGCTTTAAACCATGACATTTTTAGCAAAATACAAAATTTTGAGTTTCCATCCAGTGCTCGATCCTTACAGTCAGCTTCTCTTAATATGTCTTAATTCTGCTAGCCGAGGCAAAAAGTGTCTAAGAATTATCTTGAAAACACAAACTCATCTGGACCTCTGTAAAGTCTGGTGATGACATATTCAATTTTCGATTGTTGGCTAGGACCTTTCTGCCCCAGTCTTTAAGAAAAACGCAGGGAAAACAGTTTGCTGCATTTGCTGTACTGAGGTAATGCTCCAAAATACTAGGACAGTTTTAAAGACAAATTGCTTAAAAATAAGATAAACTTTCAGGATAGTCAACAGTGAATGGTTGTTTTAAGTAACCTAATGTGCTTTAGTATTGGAACATGTAAACAATTAGTTTTCCATTTGTTCCAAAAAGGAACCATATTCACATCCATTCTGGAAGTCTAGCCTAAAAGATGAAATGTTGAACTTACCATGTGAGTCTGTGCGATGGGCCTGCTGTAGATTATTGTACATCTGGGCAATCCTTTCTGGGCTGGCATCAAGGTAGCTGGGTACAGACTGCAGACAACAGAAACTTACATGTAGCACATACATATTTTGAATGTTCATCTTAAAACAGTTTACAAAGGTTACATACCAAATACAAGAATTCCACTGAAGACTCTAAACCTTGCATCATACTCGCATAGAAGTAGGACAAAAGATTTGAAGGATACAGCTATAGACTTACACTACAGCTGATGCATGGGTGGAGAAAGAAATTGTGGACAGATGAACAGACTGATTAATGACCAAATCCCTGTACTTCATCTTATTATAGCTAATGCAAGAAAAATATATTTCGTCTTCGAATTAATTCTGATTCATGATTTTCCTCTGATACTGGTACATTATTTCAGTGTTTTAAAAGAAGTTGCAAGAACATGCATTATTTATTCTGACAGTATTTAATGCCACAATAATCTCTTTCTTGACTTACCTGTCTATTGCTGGCCCTCTGATGAGGCATTGGTTGAAGGTAACTGGCTGGTACCAGTCCTACACGTCCGTTCACTTCAGCTTCATAGTAGCCATACTGATCATAAGGTCCTGTCACAAGCACTCTATCTCCCTCCTTTAAAGAGAGCTCTAGTCTCTGTCTACCACTTTGTGAAAACACTGACGGATCATAGTCTGCTATGGCAACAAAATTTGGATTATTTGGCATTCTGTTTAAATCTGGTCTAAATGAGGATGACAGCATGGGACTAACTAATGATCTCTGTCCACTGTTTATTACTGAGTTATGTCCCCTACTTCTATGTGAAGGATGACCACTATACACTCGAGGTAAATTGTTGTAACTATGGCGATGTGGTACATGTCTATGAGGGCTTGAAAATAAGTCTGCTGATTTTGGACGGGGTGTATGACGTGGACTAGAGTCTCTTAATAATTCAGTATCACTTAAATGTGCCATAGGATCACTACTATCAAAGGAAGAATCCTGTGAAAATGAACGTCCTAGCTGATTATGATTATAATCCCGTGATGGTAACTGGCTGGCAGACTTGAGCCTCTGTAGCTCTTGTTGCAGACGCTTGATCAGATTGTCCTGAAAAAAGAGATACACCAGATATTAAGGTGAATGGATACATTTTCAGGGAAAGTAACTATGTCATTTTCATTGATGCTCCATTCTCAATGGGAATTAGCTCTGAGAAGAATTTTGTAGACAAATTGTTCTTCACAGAGATGATCCCTTTTGAGTGGGAGTTCTTCTTATATGGATGCAAATACTAAACTCTTAAAGTTCTCTCCCTTTCAAAATCAATAGCAGAAAAACATGGAGGCTTATCCATGCATCTTTAACTAGGGCTAAGAATAAGGACCTGTGACATAATGTAAATCTACTTATATAACTAGTAAAAATCAATGTTAAAGCTAATATTTATAATGCATGTCTGCATATATATGCCAAATATTTCAACTTGACATCTCTAGAAAGCTGCAATAATTTGCTGAATAGGAAAATTTGCACTGATACTGTCAGAGGTTCTTCAATGTCTTCACAAAAGTATTCAATGAAAATAGAATGGCTACTGTTTGACACATATTAATTGAAAGAAAATGTACTTCCAAGAAAGACAATTTGTTCAAAAGTCTACAGTGTATCAACATTAAATTTTGCAATTTTGAGCTCAGCATGTTTGCACAAGCTGTTATCTCTGCAAATACATAGTTTTACTAAGTCTAGGACAGAACAAATCTACAAAAGTGCTTATCTGAGCTTTTGAAGCTAAATGATTATTCATTATTCCTACCTTTTCATTACATGCATTTTTCAGTTGGACAATCTTGGCTCTCAGCATACCCTCAGTGGATTGTGGGATAGATTGTCGGAGTTCACCTGTCTGTACCTGCAATATAAAAGTCAAAATTATTTGTTCGTTTTTAAAAAGCTGGAGTGTAATAAAGAATGCATACAGCCTATTTTCAGTGAGTGATTTGGATTAATAGCACATCAGCAAGAAAGAGCTATTTTGCAGCAAAAACAGGATATCTATTATAGATGCATAACTTAATGTACTACTAACTCTCACAGTACATCATTTTTTTACTCAGATATCATATATAAAGGACAGCATAGACATAACAAAGACACACACTTTTCATGGGAAGCAACTCTGCCATTTTCATTTTTGCCTCCCTTGTCGGTGGATGTCAACTCTTTACGGAAAGAATTTACTGCCAAAGGAGCAAATTTTCAACTTTAAAACCCCATTTTGTAATGGCTTTCTCATCCAGGGAAGTACATGTAAACAGAAAGCCATAAAAGTTGTTTCCCTTTATAAACATGGCAGAAAACATACATAGTTCACCCCATTCATATAAGTCTTTGCTGAGACAGACCTGACACTATCTCAGTATTTTCAAAACACTATCTCAGTATTTTCAAAACTCTATCTTACAAGCTACCTAGGGATTCTTTTTGTACATACTGTATTAATCCTATTTAATGCCCCTCCTCTAAAAAAAAAATTTGGCCCCTCACTCTTTTTTCTGAAAATAATTTATACTGACTTGCCAAAAATGCAAAATTTCAGGTACACAATCCAAAGTTATCGTAGTTTATATATGGTCATATCTTTATCTCATCATATTCTGTGAGCTATTTCAAGCAAATATCAGCCATTTTATAAAAGTCAAATTTTTAGATGGTTAAAATCATTTTATACTGTCTTTTGAAAGCATTTTGGAGCATGGCTGGTTTATTATTTTTCAGACTCTAAATACTTCCATCCTTTCGTAAAATGCAATGCCTCCAGGGCATTTAAAGGTAGGTTCCTGTACTAGCGATAACAATTATGTCCACAAAATAATTTCGTCTTTTTCTGAGCAGTATTGAATTCTCTTATTTTTCTGAATTTGTTGCTACTAAGAAACTCGTCAGATGTTGAAGAAAATAGTCGTTTTCCCTTTTGGTTTATTTTCTTTCGTTGGAATTCCAGTTCTAAAAATAACTATGTTTATTATGTCTATAAGTGCGCGATTTCTGATGCCATTCTCCAAAGGTCAAGTTTCCCTTGTCGTGAGCTCTCCTAGAGGTCCTGGCATGGTGGCTGGGTTAAAACTATCCCAAAATGCAATGCAGCATGACCTCAGCTGCGTTATCTATTTTTGGCGCGAACTAAAAATAGCGCTAACTGGTGTGCGAAGCAGAGTTAGGAAATCCCTTGCAAAACAACTTTTCTAATATTCTGTTGATTTACACTTTTTAGTGAAACTTATTCATTCCCTTTTATAAGTGCTTTCCAACAACTTGGATGAAAGATCATCAAAATTATGATGCATTCCAAAGTACAGGAACCTACCTTTAATAGGATTAATGTGGTATATGGCAGAGAGTCAGAGTTTACAAACAAAAACAGAGATATTTGTGATAATACAACTGCAATATGTACTCAAAATATGATACATAAATTATTAATTGCATAATGTGAAAGTGCACATGCAACTTATACACATAGTGTTATTACAGTACGGAGTTTCTGATACAAGTTTAAAAGACACTGCAAAATCATCAGAGTTCATCACATTATATAACAAGCAACAAAAATAACATCACATATTTTTTAAAAAATGAGAAGGCAATCAACAAAAGTAAAGATCTTCAATATACTTTCTGGGGGAGCAACTCTACAATTTTGGTTTTTGGCTCCCTTCTCAATATGGGTCAACTCAAATAGGAAAGAATTTGCTCCTAAAGGAGCAAATTCTTTCCTTTAAGCATTGTCCCCATTTTGGAATGAATTTGTAATCCAGGGAAGCAAACAGGAAGTCAAAACACTGTCTCCCTTTGGCAGAAATGACAGAAACATGCAGCTCCATATACCCTTGCTTTTCACTCTATAGTCTCCTAAGAACCCACTGATTAATTCACATGATCAGAGAAGGCTCTGACCAGACTGAGAAGAGGCACAAGTGACAGGCATCTTCACTATTTGCAAATGTAATATGGTCTTTCTGTCAAATCACGGCTTTAATAGTCTTATAAGAAAGTTGCCCTTCTGATCAAATTTATGAAAATTACATAACATACACGTCCACTTCTGAAATACATTTTATTTTATTAGGGTGAATCATAGTCAACAAAAATTTTATAATAGAAATATATACAGAAAATAAAACAGAAAATAAAGGTGTTCTGAATCATGATTTTGTGTCTGTGACGTTGTGTCTGTGACAACAGCGATTTACTTGGTTAGCCTTGTAGATTTCTTTATCAGCAGCCTGTAGATTTCTTAGCTTTGGCTTACGGGTAGGATTATTTCTATCCATGTCTTTCAGATTCTGTTGTTTCAGTTTGAAGTTTTCTCTGTCTTTATCCTGTACTTTCCTTCTCAGGTCAATATTTTCCTCCGTAAGTTGCTCAACTTTCTTCATCTATACAGGTTGCAACAAAAGATGACTACAATTTGCACGCTTTTTCCATGAAAGGGTACATACAATGTAACAGTGACTATGACATGTTTACCATGCATTATCTGTCATTTTCAAATTTTCAACGTAAGAAAATTTTATTTTTCTTAAATACAAAGGCAGAGGTTTGTCTTTTTATTCATGTATAAAAAAATTAATGATGGACAAGTCTGATCTGGGGTAAAGGCTATAAGCAGAATGGGAAAATTTTATGAGGAATAATATATCCGCCCAGCCGTCCTATAAACTAGTCAGTCTAATAAATTTCAGAAGTGCCCCATCAACTAAAGCCCTATCAACAGGTCAGACTGCTCCTGCATGTTTGACATTCAGCCTGCAATTTTTGACATATAGCCTAGTAGTAAAAAAAAACTAACTTCCATTTGCATCTTTTAGATGCGTTACTGCATTGAAAAACCAAACTGTTCATTTTTAGGAGCGTTACGGTAAGTCTTTCAGTGTCCCAAATTTAAAATTTTTAAGGTATTTTTGTTAATTGCAGAAATCACAATGTAAAATCAAACATAAGTGACAACACTTCAAGTACCCTTTCTTTCAGCAAATTGTTTGTACTCTTCAAGCTCTCTTGTAGTGTGGCATGTTTAATCTGAAGCTTGTCATATTCTCCCATTTTTCCTTGGAAATCTCTGATTTCATTCTCAAGGTCTTTTTTCTCCATGGTTACACCCTCTATCACCTGCAGCTTGCCCTCCAGCACTAGGATCTTTGACCTTAGCCCCCTTGCTTCAGTGTCAAGGTCATCTCTCTGTTTACATGTGTCCTCCAGCTGATGCTGAATACCTTTCAAACTCCTGTATGCTTCCACAAGTTTCCAGAACTTGTTAGGATAAAATAAGACTTAGAACAACAGTATATTCACAGACCTAAATTAGTATAAAAATGCTGACAAATTCACAAACGAATAACAATAACATCTCTAACAATACCAGCTACAGTGAAGTCCCTTAATAAGTCTCATAAAAGCTTCTCTTTTTTTTGAGGAGCCTATCTTGGTTCTCCATTTATTTTCCTCATCAATAAGTATGAAGTGGGTCAGGGAGGACCATCCCACAATCATACCTAACAGTCTGTGGCATATACATTATGTAAAATGTTTTGAATTTTGGGATAAAAAGCATAGTTTACAACTTAGACACGTTAAGTCTCCTGAAAACTGTGGGAGACTCCTGGAAAAAGTACTAATCAAATGCCACACAGAAAAGTATCAAACCTCTCAAAGTTTAATTGTTTGGTATTTGTCACATTTATTTATTATTTATTTTGCATGCAAAAAGCTCATACTTGTTGCCATAAACTGGCCTAGAAAGCTGAACTCCACCAAAAAGTGATTCTTGGTCAGTAGACACTTATTGAAGTTGATATAGGTGCATATACTGAATTTGATATAGGTGGACATTTCAATGCATTTCTTTAACCAGATGGATGTAAGGTTTCAAATTAACAGCTAGTTTTGAGTTTTCTTCATCAAAACTGTCCCTAATTATTATCAAATAGTCCCTCATCCCAATAGTTCTGTAATAACGATAGCTTACCTGGCCTTTAAGTGTATTATATTCATCCTTCAACTCCTTTAACTGTTTATCAGCATCCTGTAAATCTGTCACCTCTCCCTCTAACAGCCTTAATGAGTCGAGGGCGTTGGTACGCATGTCCTCTATGGTACGACATTCCTGTTGCCACTGGCGAAGCTCTCGCATTAAACTGTCTACTTCATTTCTCTGTTAATAAAACAATTTAATTTTCAGATCATAAACCTGTTGTTTGAAAATATAAAACTATATCAAAGGAAACTGTCTTAGAAAATCAAGGAAAAGAAACTACCAAAACCTGCATGAAAGTCTGTATATAAGTTATTACATCAAATTCTAGCATGACATTAATATTTTCCTCATTGAAGGCATAGGAAGCGGCATCATGTGAAAATTTGTGATAATTCACATGTCTAACATCAACACGTGCCAATTTTGTGCCTTGATGATGTTGAATGTAAACATGATATACTTGCATTTTCATTTTGTAAAATGTTAGACTCAAAATTCACCTTCCTGAATTAATATTTCCTGATCTGCCCTCCAAAAAGAGAAAAACGGGGTTTTCCCTTCCTCAGCAATGCCAAAAATCTAGATCCTGTTTTTCCTTCCAAAACAATCCTGAAGTTTTGGAAGGGAAAACCCCATCCTACATCAGAATTATATCAGAATTATTCATGACTGATTTAGATATTTGGGGTCATCCTGGGGGAGAAAAAACATCTTATATAACTGAATAAATAAATAAATATGTAAAATTCTAATGCACTTACGTATGTAACGCGACGTCTGATTCGATAACGTCAAAAATTTGCGACAGTATATCCTGCGATATACTGTCGAAAACCCCATGTCATAAAGTAACGTCACTTCACATTGGTTGATGTCTGGTTTTATGTCGCTGAAACCGTTTGCTATGGGTGCAAAATAGCACAGGTTTAAAAGGGAAAACTGTATAAAGTGCATTAGAATGGGGATAACTGTATTGAAAATTGTCAATTGGGGAGGTAAATCGTCGGTTTTATGGTTGCAAATTGCATTTAAGACTCCGCTGGCGCGTCGCCGTAATACGAAATTTCAGACCATAAAAACGCTGATTTACCTCCCCAAATGACAATTTTGAGTACAGTTATCCCCTAAGTATATGTATAAGTAAAATATCTGTTTTACCTTTGCTGTTAGCTCCCTGTCTTTCTTTGCTAACTCTGTGGTGAGAGCTCCTGTATCCATCGCAATATCAGATGGGCGGTGACCTCCATCCATAAGCTCCGCTCTCACCTTAGCCACCTCTTTCTCTATTTTGTCTACCATGTCTTTTTCTGTGTTTAAGTTCTGAGAAAAAAAAGCAATGTGTCTTTTATTCAGTATATTAGAAGACATCTACAATATCCAAGCAGGCCCTGACACAGTCCTATCTTTTAAACAAAATTTATCTCTGAGTATATTTTCTATAATATTCACAATGACTTTGAGACTTTTTTCTTTTTCTTTTCTTTTTTTTTTTTTTTGGATGCTAGAAAAGCCTCAAGCAGAACACAAAGTTTAATCTTACTAAACAATCTTATCTTATCAATCTGTCTTGTCTGATTGATTTTACCTTATCTTTGAGTATGTTTTCTACAATATCTGGTAAAACAGTCTTATCTGATAAAATTCTTTGAGTATGCTTTCTACAATATCAAGTAAAACAGTCTTATCTGATTAAAATTACCTTATCTTTGAGTATGTTTTCTACAATATCCAGGAAGGCCTCAAGGAGACGAAATGATCTTGTCTTTTCTTCTAGCTCTTTTTCAAGCTTGTTGATCTGCATAAGAGAGTCAGATTATTAAGAGACTGAAGGAATGATTTTGATATTGTTGATTGATTACAATTAAAAAGGGGCCTTAAGTCATGTGCAAACAGGAAATACTTAAGGTACAGGGATACACTTTCAGGGAATACAACTCTACCATTTTCATTTTTTGCCTCCTTTTTCCATGGGGGTCAACTCTTAAAGGAAATAATTTGCTCCTCTAGGAGCAAATTCTTTCCTGTAAGAGTAGACCTCTTTTTTGGGAAGTGTTTTGTCAGCCAGGGAAGCAAACATAAAGGTCATAAAAGTTATCTCCCTTTAAAAATACCAGAAAAACACACATGGAAGTTTACCCAAACACCTTATAACAGCCTGTATATCTGCTAAAGACTAATCAGGATTAGCTTTCACTCTACAGATTCTCCAGGTTCTGTAGAATGTTCATGCAAGCAGGTATGAAACTGACAAGACTGTATTGCTGTGCAGGGAATCTGAGTCTTCCTTGTTTGCATGTAATAAGGTCCCTTACCCAAGTCATATAAAGTATATAACTGATGTACTTGTAAAGAGACATAAAAGAAAAAAGCTTCATGTGAAACAAGTCTACTATTAAACTTCATGGGAAACAACTCTACTGTTTTCATTTTTGCTTCCTTTCTCATCTCTCAAAAGAAAGAAAAAATTTCCTCTTCTGGTGAAAATTCTTTCCTGTGAGAGTAGAACCCCTTTTGGAAGGGTTTCATCGCCAAGGGAAACAAACAAGATGTCAAAAAAGTTGCTTCCTTTCGTAACAAGACCTGTCACAGGGACAGGATAGCTCGCCTGACAGCGCCTTGCCCATCACATAAATGGTTGGTTGGTTGATTTGGGTTTAACGGCCCTTTGAGACAGTATTTCAGTCTATATCGGGCCATCTCCCAAGAGAGGGAGAAAGAAGAGAGAAATGATAGACGAGAGAAAAATGTCCAAACAACCCCCACCCGCACCTACTGCAAGCACAGTAAGCCCTTGCCCTACTACTATTCAAATGAGTAGGACGCCCTGGCACTGGAAGTTACATACAGCACCTTTGCACCCCCTACCCCCCATCACATAAAAAACTTTAACGTAAAACTTTAACATTTTGCTAACGCAGCCGCCGCCGCCGGGGGTAGTGCAATAGCTCTTCCTGAACTTTGTTCAAGCGAGCTAAAAATGTAAAAAAAAAAAAAAAAAAAAAAAAAATGGAGATTTACCCATTTACCCATTCACCTTAAAAAAGATACGTCACATCAGGGTTTATATCCAAGGTTAAAACTGTTAAAATTACAGTTTTGACGTTGTTGTTGTTCCTATTCACCTAAGGATGGTCTCCAAGAGGCTCAGCAGAACGAACCCATGTCTGCACCTCATGGCACTGAATCTGTCCATTACAGTTATGACAAAGTTTCATACTTATTATATAGCACTGTGAGAGACACCTTAGGCTTTTATAACAGCATGAGCATTAATGAGAACTTTTACATATACCCGACTGGCCATAAAATGTTGTTGTTTTTTTTGCAAAATAAGGAAACTGGCAATATTAGACTTATTTTTCCAATGGGCTAATGATACCCTGTCTTGTGGATTAATTATGAACATGATTACCTAGCACTATGTCAAAATGCTAGCATTCCAGGAAAAGTCGAGAGAAGCAGATGACAGTAGGGGATTATTTTTGCATACTTCATCCATAAAAATGTGTTTCATGGCTCTCATTAGCACTGCCTAAGAAAGATGGTTGAATAAAGTGTACAGCATATAATTATACAGAGAGCGAATCGAGATTATCTCAAATTACCATCCAATCCCGAATTTTCTCCAGATCTTTACAAAACAGAACTTCACTGAGTGCTGCGTCACCATTGTATGCCAACGACAATGATACCACTGCTGCCAGAAGAGCAATACCTATGTCCTGCTATTTGCTAGTCAATGCATCCACAAGACTGCATGCACACAGCCTTATTCGTAGTACATCTAGTCTAATACAACTAAAACATTGCTGAAAATCTGCAAATTACTGTGTGTAGCTAACAATAGAAAAAGTGGTACAACAATAGAAAAGTGAAAATTTTTAATACCAATAGGTAATACTGTCAAACCTGCTTATGTGGTCACCTCTATTAAGGGGTCACCTGCCTTTAGCAGCCACCTTTTCCAGATCCCTTGAACCAAAATACAGTGCAAATGAACCTGTATTAAGGGGTCACCTGTCTTAAGCTGCCAATTTTTGGGCTTCCCTTGGGTGACCCCTTAAGACAGGTTTGACTGTACTAGCAACTTCTTAACCAAAACACTAAGCAGCTCACAATATCCAGTAAAAAAAAGTCTGAACTTTAAAAGTGCAAAACAGAGAAGTTTACTGTGACATTGATTTCTTGGATTAGATCACAGTGTTCAAATGAACAAATGAAAATGAAGCTTTTAACATTTAAAATCAGTTTCAGAATTTGGTGATAAGACAACAGATCATGTCAGTATTGCTCCTAGATCAATGTTATATGTATAATACAGAACCATTTCCAGAAATTAACCATGACCTGCAAAAATGGTGCTTTATACATAACCAGCAAAGGCTTAGACCAGCCTGCACATCCATGCAGTCCAGGCCCAGATCCAGATCACCATGTACCAGTGTGGCTCTGCATAACTGGTGGGGCTGGGAGTGTCAAGATGTATGTGTGTGGGAGGGGTGGGGGAGTAGAGGGGCTTGAAAACATATAACATAATTACCGGTAGGGATCAATTTGATGAAAATTTTTGATAATGCTGTTTATATCTAACCACATGGATAAATTATCTCAAACTGTCATCAGATGCTCATTATTATCTGCAGGCCTACATATTACATGTATACATAACACAGAGGCCCAGACGGTGGGGCTGAAGCCCAAAGCCCACCCCCTGGATCCAGGGCTACAGTCTGATCCGAGCATTTGCTGTGTGTTCACAACACATACAGTCAACCCTCTTAACAACGACACTCTTTAAAACAGCAAAATTCTTTATAACGTCATTTTGATATGCACAGAATGGCTAAATTGTTCTAAAAAAGCATTCATTACAACAGCGAATTCAGTTTAACGTAAAAATTTTGGGGAACAAACGCTGTCGTTGTAAAGAGGGTTCACTGTACTGTATTTATTCAGCTTTAATGTGGGGGTGTTTTTCCCTTCCAAAATGACCCGACATATGTAAATCAATGGTACAAATGCTCTAAGATTGCAACAAGAAATTTTTTACCTTCCAAAACAATCCCAAAATACTCTATAAACAACATTAAGTGAAATAACTTATATAACTTGTGATACAATATCGCTATCTCACCTTCATTTTACGTCGATATGCAGGTCTTGTTCTCAAAGGCTTAAACAATATATAACAATGTCCAAGTTGCCGCGTAAGTTAATCAACTAAAATCTATATCAATGCTGACTCTACCTACAAGCCAAAGTTTTAATTCTCTGCTCTTAATACTGTAGTGCAACAAGATTTACTTGATCAAAAATTTGGACAAAGCTTAAATCTCTAAGTGCTTGTTGCTGCCCTTGCCCTCATTTTTGTTTCATGCTTCTCCATCTTCATTTGATGTTCTCAGTGGCATATATTTACACTCATTGACAATTTCCTTAGATGAACTATACTGGGTTGACAGTGTTCATACATCCATGAACAACACTCGTTCACGCAACGTTACGGGTAAGCGATGTCACGAGTAATTCAAGTAGTTGATTGGCCGACGTAACATTCGATATTTGTCCTGTCATAGTGACTGCTGGTGAAAGTCATAACCAAACACGATGGTTAATAACCATTCTTTGTCCTTTCCTGGGTTTTAAATTAGTCAAAACTTCATGAATAAGTAACAAAATTGATGTGAAAACATAGTATAAATATAAAAGATAAGTTTCATATTTTCACTTTTTTTTTTCTGTAAGTTCATGGAAGTATGAGCACAATGAGTCATGTGCAAGGTTTACATGAACGCCCTTTGGACATCACTTACTTTGCACACAACCCAATGTGTTCATATTTCCAAGAACATTGGAAAAATAAAATTTATTTCTAAAGTATACTTGGGACAGGTTTCATCCGCATTAAAATTGTCTGATACAAAAATAATCAGCTACCTTAATTCAATTGTATTTTCTTATCCATTGGACAAGAATATCCCTATCTAGAGGTGTCTGGAGAAAATGCATGTATACAGTAAAATTAAAACAATAGAACTATTATAGAAAATTAGCTTGAAGTATGTAGCAGAGCCCTAGATAAGAGGGAGTATTTGGTGATAATTAGGGATAATTTTTTGTTAATTCTGGATAAAAACATATGTTGTGACCCCTCATCTGAACCGTCTCGACGAGACGGTTCAGATGAGGGGTCACAACACATGGTTTCAATGAGAAATAAAAAAATTATCCCTCAATTATCATCAAATACCCCTCTTATCTAGAGCTCTGTGTAGTACTGCCCTGAACAAAAATGTATTAATTCAACAGATAGTCTGTACAATCAAATACATTGAGTAAGAAAACATATCAATGATGAAGTTGAGACTTCAACAAGGAAATTGTAGGCTTGTTTTCACATTATTTAAGCCTAATGCTCAAAAAGTCTCACTTGAGACTAAATAATCTGAAAACTAATCTGAGACTTCCTTGTCTCAGCCTCAACCCTATCATAGAGTCTATTAATGCCATATGCTCACACTTTTAACAAATAGTCCTAACATGACAATCTAGAAAGAAGAAATACATGTCTCTTACCTCATCTTTAAAATATTTGTTCTCTCTCTCTGTCAGTTCAAGTCTTCTGTTGCTCTCATGAACCTGAAAAATTGCATACAGAATTAGCAGAAGTTACAACCTAAATTTCAGTTCATATAAAGAGTCCTAGCAACCCAGTGGGTTCAGTGCTGGCCTGTTAAGCTAAGGGCCCATGTTCAATTCCGGCTGGAGGTGGAAATCTTTTCAACTGTAAACATGGTCCCATTGCACACAGCCTTTCATTATCACCCTCTCATTGTCCTGATATGACCAACATAGAACAGAATGTAAAATTGCAAGTGATCCATCCATCAGTTCAACTATGCATGTATAGAATCAGCAGCTTAAAAAGTGAGGTACATTTAATTACTGCTCTTATGACTTCTGAATGTAAGATCATTCCTGCAGTATTGAAATCCATAAAAACAAATTACTTGTAATGTCCTGCAGTATTGAAATCCATAAAAACAAATTACTTGTAATGTCCTGCAGTATTGAAATCCATAAAAACAAATTACTTGTAATGTCCTGCAGTATTGAAATCCATAAAAACAAATACTGTATGTTTGTTTTTATGGATTTCTGTTCTGCAGGACTGATTTCACGTTCAGAAGTAACTGCAAGGTATTTTGACATTTAATACAAAAATATAAAGTTCATGTAGTTGAACAGTTTGTATCTTTTACCAGCTCTTGATATTACTAGCCCTTAATGCGCCAAAAAGCAGACGACAAAATTTACGTCTGCAGAATTTCAAAAAATGTTTTGTCCAATTGATATCGTATTGAGAACTCGAACACTAGAGGACAAACAGTGTAGATTCAAATGAGGTGGCTCATTATGAGCCACCTCATCTGAATCTACACTGTTTGCCAATTCAACAATTTTAATTTTTGGCGCTTTAAGGGTTAAACAATATTTAACATATCTGATGCAAGAGGAAGCATGAATGTGATTCTGTTTATCATGTGGTACAACATTACAAACTCTGACCTAGACATTAGTGTTACAGATATCATTTTACAATTTTTAGTCTCATTTATTCACAGAGGCGAGCATACAACATTCTTAGATGAATTTCTCAATGTAAATAATACAACAAAGAACCTACCTTGGCCTTCCAGGAAGTGAGGTCTAACTCACTATTAAATTCTCTTGCCGAGTCAGATTCTCGGGCCTGAAACAAAGTGTACCAAAAATCTTTATGACAGATCTCCAAGGTAACATTCTGAGACTGAAATTCTTCTTTCACAAAACTTAGGAAACTAAGCCCAGTATGTTTCAAATGAATGTATTTACTTTCCAGCATCATTATGTGACTTCAACAGAGCTTTCAGGCATTAGTAGTGACTAATTTAATACCTCTTCACTCCCCCAAGGATAAATCTTTGCCAGCATGTTAGTTTCAAAAATTTCTTATTTTACCAGTGTATACATCGCTCAGATGTTGGCAATCTTACCAAAATATTGAGTTAGATGCATTTTGGGTTTTCTTGTCAATTTTATTTGCCTTGAGACTTACCGAAAGTTGTCTCTCAATGTGTGCAATTCTGTCTCTAAGGGTCATCCCGCTGGTTGCCACAGAAACTGAGGCAGTACCCCGTCCACTGTCAGCAACACTCTCTGTAACTGATGGGGTAACAGAGTGGCTGATGTGTGACATGCTACCTGTTGGCACTCTTTGATGTGACAGAACCTGAAATATTGAAGATACATGTACCTCTGTGTGACTACAATATCATCTCTAATAAGGGTGCATTCACTAATAATAGCACCCCAAATATTTTCATTTTTCACTTCTTAGTTTATTCAGAATCTAGGAGCAGCCATAGTGTATAAGGAACAAGACTACCAATCCAGGGGTCGTAAGTTTGATCTTCTGCTTCTCCAGTCTTTCCAATGAGACTTTAATCTGAAGCCCCATGTTTATCAGCAACAGATCCTGGGTTAGAGATTATAAAACTTGAGAATAATTTCAAATTTAAAATAAGCACACAGATTGGCTGCTTCCGAGCATGTGCTCAGAAGCAGCCAATCAGTGTGCTTTATTTTGAGTTTGAGAATGTATTCAAGTTTTATAACCTCTGGGCCAGAATTAGAATAACATATGACTGATATCACATGGAAAGGTACATTATGCCATGAAACCTATATGTCCAAAACTACGTTGCCTCAAACCCAAATTTTTTTCAGATAATCTAATGCTAGTTAAATGCAATATCCCATTAATGCTTAGCATCCCATAAACAGGATGTAGGCAAATAGTGCAGACCCAGATCAGGCACTGCAAAACACGGTCTACACTATTTGCTTAAGACAAATTGCTATTTCTCCTTAAATAAAAGAATAAAAATAAACAAAATCAGACTCCCCTTAACTGACAAATGGACTCATCCAACTGATAAGAATAGAAGAGTCCACTGGGCATAAATGGGTTCAGCATGTTTTTAGTGTCGAGTCAGGTAACTTCAGACAGCTGATAAATTCAGACAGTGACAATTTTTCCTTTATATGTCAGTTCTCTGGAATTAAAACAAAATTAACTGAGCAAACAGTAAAAATCCAGATGAGACGGCTCATTATGAGCCATCTCATCTGGATTTTCACTGTTTGCAATGGTATGTCCGAATTTACCCGCTGTCTGAAGTTACCCGACTCGACCCTACTGAGTCAAAAAATAAGTTAAATTTTTCTACAAACCTCTTTTGGATCAGATAATTCATCCAGACTGTCCTGAACTGGAGTTGGCATGTGTAGTGTACGTCCAAAACTATCTGTCACCATCATACCATGTGGAGGTCTTGTATGGGGTAGCGGAGGGGAACGTGACTCTAGTGGGCTACCTTGGACACCCTGTGTGTATGTCTGCCTCATTGGCATTTGTGTTGTAGCTGGAGCTACATTCCTGTAGTTACGTAAATCTGTGTCATTCTGTGAATAATATTGGCTTTCTGATTCTGACGGAAGAGCTATTCCTAATTCAAGCTCTTCATCATGTCTGTGGGACCGACTGTCAACATGTTTGTTGTCGGCAGCATACAAACTTGTTGCCTTGCCGACATTTATCCATTCACTTCCTCTGCTGTTTTCTTCTGGGAATCGGGACTCAATTTCCCTCCAATGTTGATCCTCGTATCTGCCGGTACCTGGTGCCTCTAAGGCTGTCATCAGGTCATTGAGCAGATGTTCACGGGACAACATGTTCCCTGTGGGCTTAGACTGGTTGCTTCCAGCCTGTGTCTGCAATGCAAACAAAAAAAATAAATGAATACCAAATTAATCCTATTAAACGCCCCGGAGGCATTACATTTTGTGAAAGGGGGGTGTTAATTAGAGCCTAAAGTGTAGTAAATCAGCCACTGCCAAAAACCTCTAATAAGCAATATAAAGGTGATGGGTATATTTTCAGAGGAAACAACTCTATTATTTTTGCCTCCCTTCTCAGTAGGGGTCAACTCTTAAAGGAAAGAATTTGCTCCTCTAGGACCAAATTCTTTTCTGTAAGAGTAGACCCAATTTCAAAAGGCTACCTTATCCAGACAACTTAGGAATACATGGAAATTAATATATTCATCATTTGTGGAAAAGAAACGGGGGCGTTTATTAGAGCAGGGGTGTTTATTAGGATCAATACATTAATACTGTAAACAGTGTTTAACATCACCACACCCACATATACAGCGCTTCATTTTTTTCTTTATGTCCAGATAGAGTTAAACTCTAGTAGGATCCTATTTTCTTGTCAATATTATACAGCCCACACTTAACTTGTGGAGTAAAAATAATTTTCAACCCAAAATACATGAATTCAATTTAATCTGACCAAAGATATTTACGTATGTGTATTCCACACATAGTTCTTGCGTTAAGTATCAGGTATAACATATGTTAGACTGAGTAAAAATCTCATCAATCCAGAAGAATCTGGCATATATCTCATTTTAAAATTCTCATACGGTTTTCACCTATTTCTGAAAAAAGAGCTTCAACAGACACATGAACATTGATAAATTTCATGCACTGCATCCCTAAGTTCAAAATGTATGATTTTAAAGCTAGATGACTGTAGCAGAACAGCATTTGTTTCCCCACACAACAGTGAATCCCTTCTCCAAGGTGGGAGATGTAGGGAGGGCTATTTTTAAAAGACAGAAAGCAGTTTTTTCCCCTTATGGAGTGGAGGCAACTATTTCAATGTCAGACTGAACTCCCTTGGAGATGTATTTATGAGCCTTACGGCAATTCCGCAGCTACCATAATACAAATGAGCTGCGACACGAGAACACCAACAAAGTGGCATGTGCACCCAGCACGGACTCAGATCAGCCTAGGTATCCCCCCTGTCTGATCAGAGTCTTCGCTTTGCATTTCAAGGGTAGATAAGCGTCTTAGATAGCTCCAAGCTGAGAGCCAGGACTCTGATCAGACTGGGCGGACACCACTTTGTTGGTTTTGTCGTGTCGCGACTCAAATAAACTGTACCAATAAATTTCACAAAGTACAACATTCATCCCTACGATAAAATCAGTTAATTCAGTGCAAGTTTAGTCAAATTTTCACTCTATACTTTAAAACCTACTTTAACGATAGACTCCTCCACCACCTGCCCCTGGGTGGGTTCTATCCAATCCTCACCCCTGGGGGCATCTTCTCCATGTGGAGACTGACGACTAACTTCGTTTTCTCTAGAAACTGGTTTGTTGCCTGAAATAAGTGTTGTGTATTTACCCTAAATATTGGGACATTTTATCATTTTTACTGTAATTATCCTAAAAATTTGGACAATCTAATATTAAGGTGAATGGGTACACATTACGGGGAAGCAACTCTCATTTTTCTTTTTGCCTCTCTTGTCAATGGGGGTCAACTCTTTAAGGAAAGAATAGAGTGGATCCATATTTGGAAAGGCTTTGTCTTCCTGAGAAGCAAAAGTGAAGTTACAAAAGTTGTCCCCCTTTATAACAAGAGCTGTCGCCTGACAGCATAGCTCGCCTAAATAAGTGCTTGCCCATGACACAGTTGCTATGGTGGTGTGGACTGCTAGGCATAAAACTTCAAACAAGCATGTCCACAATGACTACATATTTATAAACAAACGCTATCTCAGAAATAAGTCTTAAAAAAAAAAATAAAAAACTCCACATGAAATTTCAATGTCCATGAGCTTGAGGACAAAGAACTAAGGGGTAGAGGGGTAAGGGGTGGGGTGGATGTGTGTGTGTGTGGGGGGGGGGGGCTAGGATGTATCAAAACCTTGAACCATTATCCAATATCAGTCCAAGTATTAGTATCAACTGAGTCCATTGTGGCCCTGTGAAATTATGTCTTATAAATATATAACTTTAACCAAAATCTTGTAGACAAAATTCAAAGTTGATAACCTTGACTTCAAAAGGTCATCCAGTGGGGTAAGTATATAGTGTTTTGTAAAAACTCAAAAGTGTCTAACATCAGTTCAAGTGTAAACTAAATCTCTGTCAAGCATTATGGATCAGTATGCAATTAGAACACTTTAATAAAGACCAAATTTCCTAAGTTCCTGACCTTGACATCAAGGTCACTGAGCGGGGTTGTGGTAGTACTATGTAAAAATTTATACTAATATATAACTACAGTGCAAATATAAAAAGAATTCATCTATGGGTTCAGGAGATATGTGTCTTTAAAAAACTTTAACCAAAACATCCAATCAATAAAAGGACAATTTTCTAAGTCCATGACCTTGACATCAAGGTCACTGAGGGGGGTGGGGGTAGTACCTTGGAAAACTTTGACCCAATATCTAACTTTAGTGCAAGTATCAAAAGAATCCATCCATGGGTTAAGGAGATATTGGGCTTTATAAAACTTTAACCAAAACATCCAGTCCAAAAAACTCCCAATTTTCTAAGTCCATGACCTTGACAACAAGGTCACGAAGTGGGGTGGGGGTGGTACCCTGTTAAACTTTGGACCAATATCTAACTACAGTGCAAGTATCAAAAGAATCCATCCATGGGTTAGGGAGATATAGGTCTTTAAAAACTTTAACCAAAACATCCAATCCGGACGCGGATGCGGACGCGGACGCTGACGGACGCGGACGCCGATGCCAAGGTGACAACAATAGCTCTTCCTGAACTTTCGTTCAGGCGAGCTAAAAATGAGGGGAAAAACATTGAGATTTATCCATACACCTTAATATCCCATGATGCATCAATAATTTGCTGTTGGCTGGTAATCAGTGTAGAACCTGATCAGACTGCTCCTTATTAGCAGTCTGATCAGGGTCAACACTTTTTGCTGAGGCACTCCTGTCCCAGTGTTTGGGCTCATGGAAATAAAGAAACAAAAAATTTCTCTAACCTTTAGATAAATCTGGTTCCTTCTCTTACTCCTCATAGTGGTACTATTAAAAGGGTTGTAACGGTAATAATCCATAATCTATTGTTTAAATTTTTTTTCTCAAATTTTGGTGTAAAACCAAAGTCGACTGTGATAACTTAAAAGTTGAAACATGAAAATATAAATGTTGCATTTCTGAAAGATTTCTATTTATAAACTGTTCCTGTAAAACAAGGTCCAGCTAGACAGGCTTTCAAAATACGAAATTGACGAAAGCACCAGACAAGCAAAATTTTGGGGATGAAGGATAAGCTGGTCTTATCTTCTCATAAAAACATATAATCTCGAATGCTATAGGAACTGCCTCATTGAGGTTAATTGATATAGTCATCCGACAATACACTATACAATATGTTTTGTGGCAAAAACATAAAATGTCAAAAAATTTGCCACTAAAGTTTAGATTGTTAGGTACTAAATTTGACAGATATTTAAATTTTGAAATTTTAGAAGTGTAAAACTATCTTCATATTTGACATTAAGAAATGACATTTTCCAGTGAAGTTTACTTGTAAGCTGTCTATGCTAAATGTTGGGGAACTATAAGCAATTATCGAAATTATCAAAAAAATTATCAATTAGGTTATACTATCCAGAAAAGTGCAAAAAAAATGCTTGTGGTACACTGCAAACAGTGCAAACACTGATCAGACTGCTCCTAACAAGGAGCAGTCTGATCAGGGTCTGCTCTGCTTGCTCGGGCTATTCTGCCTCAATATTTGAGGTTGTTATGGTATAAAGTATCATATTCAACTTCTGTTTTAGTTCAAGTAATCATGCCTTTCTTTTCTCTATAGTCGCATGACTTGCATAGAACAAAAACACTAACATTTTCAAACAAAATATTAAATGAACACATGAAAAAATGTTTCTTTTGGTGTTCTATTATCTTAAATCCCATCTCATCTATTAAACTGTGTGGGTCTGGTCAATGGATTATGGCTTTAGACTCCTAATCCAGAGCCAGAGGTCAGTGATTCTGACTCTGACCAAGGGTGTGATTATTTTTCTAGCTTCTTAATTATGTCATCCACATAGTATTAACAAAATGACTCAACACTGCTGAAAGGGCTATAAATCCAAAATCAATCATCCACCTTGCTTTTCAAAAATCAGTGTTCTCTCCCTTTGGCCGGTATAGAGGTGGTA
The DNA here is from genome assembly GCA_963989385.1 of Ctena decussata. NCBI lineage: Eukaryota > Metazoa > Mollusca > Bivalvia > Lucinida > Lucinidae > Ctena > Ctena decussata. The sequence goes on along the minus strand of OZ022498.1, from coordinate 77,355,966 downwards.
TGTATAGTACGGAAATCCACAGAAATTAAAAGTGCAGACTATTTCAGTATACATTTTTAGTGAAAATGCCACAATTTTACAACCACAGAAATAATTCCCAATATATTATCTAACATGGATTATGTAATACTTACTGAGAGGCCCCTGAGTTAACTGCCCTTTCAAAGTCTGATTCTGCAAAGTCTGAAACGCAAGAAAAATACTATTAAAACCAAAAAAAGAAAGTTTCAAGGGGCACAACTAGTGCTTCCTTCACCATCCAAGTTTTGCTTCTTTCCCTTAAATGCATGTATGTCCACAGTCCGAATGAGGCTGCTCCTATTCTCCTTTCTGATTTGGAGAAGAAACACACTCGGTGCCATGGATTCATTACCTTGAGCCTCCTGGGAAACATTATGAGAACTGGAGGGAAAAAAAACAAAAACTTTTGCCAGAATAGTTTTAATAAAGAGATAGTCTGTAGCACAATCATATTGGCAAGCCAAGGGTACTAAGTCCACTTTGTTGTTCCTTATGTACCCTAGGCCGACAGCCTATTGGCAAACAAAATTTCCCACTGTGCTATTGTTGAATCTTGGTAGTTCGAACATGGATATTTCGAAACTACCAGATTTTTCGAAGTTGAAACACCGTCCCAATCATAAGCCCATTAATTCTATGCAAATACACCTCCGCAAATTCGAATTTAGATAATTCGAAAAATCGGATTTTTCGAAAGAAAAATTAGGTCCAGACGGAGTAAAATCCATTAAAAATACTCCCTATTATTCGAAATCAGAATTCATGCTCCAATTTCCTGCCGGAAAATATCAGCTTTTTGTCATCGATGAGATCAATATTAACAGCCTCAGGTCATCACTGCCACCAGCACAGGTAATTATCGCTAAGTTTTGATGGCTAAGTCAATAATTACTGTTGAGCAAAAGTTGTCTGATAATTGCGTAATTGTCGCGGATTATCTTGTTTGAAGTTTGTAAATTTAAAGACCAAATGTGATGGCCTTTGTAACCAGCAAAGGATCGGATTAGCATGTGCATCCGAACTTAGGCTTCGTTAGTCGGTGATCGTACGGGTTTGCGCACGGATCGTAAGTTTTGCACACTGCACTTAATAGAGTCTCCAGCTCCACTGCGCAGACTGAGAGGCTGGTTTGAGTATTCGTTCCCAAATATATAAATAGAGGTCACTGATTAACTCTGAATGACTGAGGAACCTTTTCTGTGACACGGCTCAGATGACCAGTTGATTTGTTTTTTCTGAAACGAAAGTAGCCCAGTTCCCGGAAACATAAACGGAAAGTGGAAGTACAGTAATGTCCAAGGCGTTGAGCGGCTAGCCTGTTTCTGTTCAGTCTGGCTTTGATCTCTGCCGGCGCTGCATTGACATAAACAATTGATTTGCAGAGCTGGGAAAATGTTCGGCAGCTGTGCGGCTTTCAGACGATACACAAAGTACATGTGCCAAATATGAGGGGTATTTCGCGATATTAAATTATATCGTGGATATTTTGGATATTTCCAGTATGTAATGTTGATTATTCTACATTCTGAATTTGTTGTCATTGATTTGTAAATCAATGAACGTCAGTAAGCATAGAGAAATAAAATACCGGACTGCCTGAAAACTGCCGTAATAACGAATTCCGAAAATGTAAGGAAATGAACGGGAAAAGCCAAATTCGAAAATTCGAACTACGGATAATTCGAATAAAATAGTGAGGTCCCTGTCAGTTCGAATTATCGAGGTTTGACTGTATTTTGCTAGATGCGAGCAATTGCCATTGCATCCAGTCAAATTATCCGTAAGAAAATATTTTATGCATAACAGGCACCCTTGTCAATAGAAAAATATTGAGTCTATCGTGAACAATTACCAAAACAAGAGAAGACCATCAATATTTTATCACTTCATCAGTGTTTTGAACAATTATTAAGTTGTTGCACACAGCTGTGTTTGTAACAGATCTTCTGAATAACACCCGCCAAGAAAAAAAACTCTCTGCAGCTAAAAGACAGCACTGAAGGAAATCCGATTTGCTAATAGGCCATCAGCCAAGAGTACTGTACCATAGCCGGCTCAAAGGCGTGCATGCCTACGTAAGGAACAAAGTGGACTTTGTACCACTGGTTTGCGAAGATGTAGCACAATATACAAAGACCTTACCTTAACAGACTTATTAGCTTGGTCAAGACGATTCCTGAGAACTTCAACTTCAACCTCATGTCCACAGACATCCTAAGAAAATGGGAAAACATACATGTATTGTGAAAGCACAATACTATAGTAACTCTAAATATTCAGACATGCATGCACTCTTCCTTATTTGGACAAATGAGCCACCATATGACAAAATCAACAAAAAGGCAAGTGCACCCAGCGAAGACTCCTGAAGATCAGCCTGGGCATCTGCCGAGTCTCATCAGAGTCTTTGCTGTCAGCAAGGAGCTAGCTTGGACCCCTAGCTACCCTTAAACTGCACAGCGAAGACTGTGATCAAACTGGGCTAATGCCCAGGCTGATTTGAATTTGCTGGGCCTTCATGACACTTTGTTGATTATGTCATGTTGCAGCTCAATCCATTTGCTCCAGGCAGGAGACATTCTATCAGACCAGGGTTGTCACTCATCCATCATTTCTAAAATTCCCTTACTTTTCCATGATTTTTCCCTTTTCTTTCCTAATATTTGGGTCCCTTTGATGGACCCAAAATTTGTTTATACCCTTTAAAGGTGTTAGAGGAATCACTTGAAAATTAGGGGTAAAAGACAGCGAATTTGCTCCCCTCAGATTTTATAACTCGTGGATTACCATTAACAACTGTCATACGAAAGTTTCTGCTGTTCATAAAAAAAAAAAAAAAAAAAAAAGAATCTGGTTATAAAACAAGAGGGCCATGAGGCCCTGAATCGCTCACCTGAACAATTGGCAAGGTGGCTTATACTTATCATGTCTGAAATTGTCAAAATATGAGTTTTGGGTCAAAAGTCAAAGAATGACCATGACCACTTGTACTCATAAATCTTCATGTACTCATTAGACAACCATATATACCATTTTTAGGCCAAAATCTCTAAAACTTTCCATGAAATCTTATGTTCTAGCATTTTCCCATATTTGACCATGCCGCAAAACAGGTCAAGGTAAACCCAAGGTCACCATTTGAACAGTCTTGGTGGTACTCTAGTACTCCATGCTATTTACCAAGTTTCAGGGCCATAGGTGTATTGGTTCTGGGGAAGAAAAATATTAAAGATTTATCCCGTAAGTGGTAATGGCGGCCAAGCTGGTCATGTGACCTGGACCCTTTGAACAAATTTTCATTCAATCAACCCCTGGAGGCTCTATATGAAATGTGTTCACAATTGGCCCTTTGGCTTTTGAGGAAATGGTTGAAAACGTCAAAATATGAGCAATCTGGATCAAAGGTAAAAAAATGACCCCAACCTCTTGTACTCATAATTCTTCATGAACTCATTAAGACAAATGTATATACCAATTTTTTAGGTCAAAATCTTCAAAACTTTCCATGAAATCTTATGTTCTACCATTTTCCCATATTTGACCTTGCTGCAAAAGGTCAAGGTCAACACAAGGTCATAATTTGAACAATCTTGATAGTACTCAAGTACCCAATGCTACTTACAAAGTCTCAAGGCCATCGGTCAATTGGTTCTGGAGAAAAAGATTTTTAAAGGTATTTACCATATATGGGCGTGGCGGCCATGTTGGTCATGTGTCCAGGACCGTTAGAAAATATTTTCATTCCATCAACCCCTCGAGGCTCTATATGAAATTTGGTTTCAATTGGCCCAGTGGTTTAGAGCAGATTGTTTGAAATTGTCAAAATTTGAGATTTCTGGGTCAAAGGTCAAAGAATGACCTTGACCTTTTGTACTCAAAAATCTTCATGTACTCATTAACATGATTCTATGTACCAATTTTTAGGCCAAAATCTTCAAAACTTACCATAAAATCTCATGTTCTAGCATTTTCCCATATTTGACCTTGCCGTAAAAAAGGTCAAGGTCAACCCAGGGTCATAATTTGAACAATCTTGATAGTACTTGAGTACCCAATGCTACATACCTAGTTTAAAGGCCATCGGTCTACTGGTTCTGGAGAAGAAGATTTTTAAAGTTTTTTACCATATATGGGCGTGGTGGCCATGTTGGTCATGTGACCTGGACCGTATGCACAAATTTTCATTCTCTCAACCCCTGGAGGATCTATATGAAATTTGGTATATAATTGGCCAAGTGGTTTTTGAGGAGATTGTTTGATATTGTCAAAATATGAAGAGTTCTGGGTCAAAGGTCAAAGAATGACCTTGACCTCTTGTACTCATAAATCTTCATGTAGTCATTAAGATGACTGTATGTACCAATTTTTAGGCCAAAATCTTCAACAGTTTCCAAGATATCTTATGTTGCAGCATTTTGCCATATAAAAGCATGAGTAAGCAAATTTTACCTTACCGTAAAAAAGGTCAAGGTCAACCCAAGGTCATAATTTGAACAATCTTGGTAGTACTCGTGTACCCAATGCTACATACCAAGTTTCAAGACCATCGACCTATTGGTTCTGGAGAAGAAGATTTTTTCAGGTTTTTACCATATATGGGCATGGCGGCCATGTTGGTCATGTGACCAGGACCGTTTGAACAACTTTTCGTTCCTAAGGTCCCAGGAGGCTCTATATGAAATTTGGTTACAATCGGCCCAGCAGTTTCAGAGGAGAAGTCGTTTGAAATTGTGGACGGACGGACGGACGACGGACGACGGAGCCTTACCATCCTATAAGCTCCCCCGGAGCCTCTGGCTCAGGTGAGCTAAAAAAGTTTCGTCCGAGCTATAACATACTAAGAATTAAGAGACTAGGAGGTAAACAGTGTATATCCAGATCTGGATATATGCGGTTTGCAAATTCAACAATTTCATTTCTGCGGTTATGTATTACAGTAACTACAATATATGCATTTGTTTGCCCAACAGCAGATCTGACTGCATTTATAGCCTTTATGGAATTGATTTCCTCTGCAACCGCAGACTCAGCAGTCTCGAAATATAAATTGTCAATTACTCTAAATGCATTTGCTGGAAATTACTGGCAGCTAATGCAATTTGGTATATACTGTTACAATGAAAGGCTCTCTCTGTTAATGGCATTAACAAGAGGCCCAAATGGGCCTGATATCGCTCACCTGGCTATTATGCAACGGGACCATTCTGATACAAAATTGGTCCAATTCCACTGAGATTTTCTTATTTTCACATTTTGCTACTTTTGATAAAACAGTGGCCAGCTTGCCTGGTCTTTATTTATTTACTTTTGAAACACCTCAATGCAAGAATCATTTTGCCACAAATTTCATCAAAATCCATCCAGGGGCTACTGAGATATTGCCAGTTTCATGTTTTGTGCTATTTTTAGTAACGGCAGATGGCGGCCATCTTGGATTGCCAAAATGCAAAAAATCGAAAAGCCTTCATGCAAGGACCATTTTGACACAAATTTGGTCCATTTCCATAGTAATTTTCAAATTTTCACATTTTGCTATTTTAAGTAACACAGGCCAACTTGACGTATCTATATTTGTTAATTTTTGAAACACCTCAAAGCAAGAATCATTTTGCCACAAATTTCATCTAAATCCATTCAGCGGTTACTGAGATATATTCATTTTCATGTTTTGTGCTATTTTTAGTAACGGCAGATGGCGGCCATCTTGGAATGCCAAAATGGAAAAAATCGAAAAAGCTTAATGAAAGGAACATTCTGACATAAAATTAGCCCAATTCCATTGACATTTTCTAATTTTCACATTTTTCTATTTTTAGTAACAGAGGCCAATATGACTGGTCTACAGTTAGATATTTTTGAAACATCTCAATGCAAGAATCATTTTGACACAAATTTCATCAAAATCCATTCAGCGGTTACTGAGATATTGTCATTTTCATGTTTTGTGCTATTTTTAGTAACAGCAGATGGTGGCCATCTTGGAATGCCAAATTGCAATTTATCGAAACGACTTCATGCAAGGAACATTCTGACACATAAGTGGTCCAATTCCATTAAAGGGTTCTTGAGTAACTGTCATTTTTATGTTTGTGCTATTTTTAGTAACACCTGATGGCAGCCATCTTGGAATGCCAAATTGCAATTACTCGAAATGGCTTAATGCAAGGAACATTCTGACACAAAATTGGTCCAATTCCATTCAAGGGTTCTTGAGTAATTGTCATTTTTATGTTTGTGCTATTTTTAGTAACACCAGATGGCGGCCATCTTGGAATGCCGAATTGCAATTAATCGAAACGGCTTCATGCAAGGAACATTCTGACACAAAATTGGTCCAATTCCTTTCAAGGGTTCTTGAGTAATTGTCATTTTTATCTTTGTGCTATTTTTAGTAACGGCCCCCATGGTGGCCATCTTGGATAGTCAACTGGCACAAAATTGAAATAATTCCATTCAAGAACCATTTTTGACCAAATCTGGTCAGAATTGGTTGCATTTTTTTGAGATATTGACATTTGAGCAAAATCGGTCTTGTAAATGCTAAGTAGGTCACTGTGACCTAACTCCGCTATAGATTTTTTTTATTTTTATAATTTTTAATACCAAGGTCCCATTTATGTTCCATGCAAACTTTCAACCAAATATACCAAACGATTCTGGAGAAGAAGTTGATTTTGTTGTTTTTGCTATTTTTAGTAACGGCGGCCATCTTGGATTCTTGACCTGACCCAATTTTATAATTTTGAAACCCTGCAGTCTGGTCATGCTCCATGTGAAATTTGAGATCCATGGGTTCAGTGGTTTTAGAGAAGAAGTTGTTTGAAGTTGTTTAAATAGGTCCTTTTTTGACATTGGCATTTGAGCAAAATTACACTAATAAACAGAAAGTAGGTCACTGTGACAAAACTCCGCTACAGATTTTTTTTATTTTTACAATTTTGAATACCAAGGTTTTACTGATGTTCCATGCCAAAATTCAGACAAATATACCCAGTGGTTCTGGAGAAGAAGTTTATTTTGTTGTTTTTGCTATTTTTAGTAACGGCGGCCATCTTGGATTTTCAACCTGACCCAATTTTACAATTCTGAGACCCTGGAGTCAGGTCATGCTCCATGTGAAATTTGAGAACCATGGGACCAGTAGTTTTACAGAAGAAGATGTTTGAATATTTGTTTTTAGGTGTTGACGGACACATTGTGTGACGACGCACGACGCACGACGCACGCCGGACGCATTGGTATGACAATAGCTCACTATGGCCCTTCGAGCCAGGTGAGCTAAAAATCAGGTGACTCCTCCGGAAGCAGATCTTGTCATAAGCAATTTCTTAATGATCAAACTAGATATAAGTTACAAAATAGATACACATCCAGGGAGACAACTCTATTTTGGAAGTATTAATCTCCCTTCTAACAGGGGGTGGGGTTAGTCTTAAAGGAAAGAATTTGCTTTCAAAAAGAGCAAATTCCTTCCAGAATTTGCTCTTATGGAAAGCAAATTCTTTCCTTTAATAGCAGCTCCCAGTAGGAATGATACCAGAAAAGCTATTTACTGCTTTGTTAAAAGTTGTCTCTCTTGTAAAAATGGCAGCCAAGCCATGGAGGTGCAGTCATCATCTTACTGTGTCAAAATATCTAAGCTTATTACTATCACACAACAGGCTTACTTTTCCCTCTCTCAGTTCTTGTATCGTCTGGTGCAAATGAGAATTGAGACGATCTGATTGGCTCATCTGCTGTTGCGTCTGCTCCATCAGGCTTGCTCTGGTTCTCAGCTCCTGATACTCCACCTCTGGAACCTGAACAGCACCAGCGGTACCCGAAACATTCTGATGTTGCTGTGCCCTGGACTGTAGCTCAGCATTACTGGCCTGTAGGGCAATAATTCTTCGCTGGCAGTCTTCAAGGGTTCTCGGCAGTTTAAAGTTGGTTTCTCTACCACTATGGTCGGGGCTCTGTGGGAAATAATTGAAGATGTGTTCTAAATGTTACACTATTCAACAGAGAGTTGTTGTGTTGTTGTTTAACGTCCACTGTAAACAGCTATGGTCATGTCAGGATGGTCAGTTAACCTAACCACACTATTCCTGGTGAAAGTAAGTGCACTTAGTACTGGTTAACCGCTTAGGAATTCAAAGCCTGCCCAGGAATAGTGTGGTTAGGAGTTGGTAAAAGTAAGTGCACCAAGTACTGGTTAACCACTTTGGAGGTCTAAGCCTGTTCAGGAATAGTGTGGTTAGGTTAAGTGACAGTCCCTTGCAAAAGTGGTGACTTCCATGACTAGGTACATGTTTATAATTCCAAATCAATTTGACTAGAACACAGGGCTTTCCCCACACTAGAATGACCCAAAACATCTTCACTAAGTCCTGCATTATTCTGCTATAAACAATCCCAAAAATCTAGATCTACCTTAAAAAAATGGACCTAGATTTTTGGGTTGTTTTGGAGGAAAAAAACAACCTGTCTTACAGGTAAAACTGGGGGACAATTGAAAATTGCTGACAGTGGCCAGAAAGGCCGAAAAGTACACTGTGCTACCTTTTCAGTCAAGAACTTTTATTAGATAAGAGGGAGTATTTGGTGATAATAAGGGAAATTTTCACTTAAATTGCCATAAAAACATATATTTTGACCCCTTATTAGAATTGTCTCATTAGAACTGTCTCACTGAGACGGTTCTAATGAGGAGTCACAAAATATGTTTTAGATACCTAAAATTCACTTCAAATATTTCACTGATTAGGGCCTATGTTAACTCTTATGCTGAAACAGACTTTGGACCAGTCTACATGTCTTGTGTGTAGAGCCACATAAGCACTTGAGCCGCAACATGAGAAAACCAACAAAGTGACATGTGCGCCCAGCAAAGACTCAGATCAGCATGGGCATCTGCCCAGTCTGATCAGAGTCTTCACTGTCCCCATAGAGATAGCTTAGACTCTTAGCTACCCTTAAAGCACACAGCAAAGACTCTGGTCAGACTGGGCGGATGCCCAGGCTGATCTGAGTCTTTGCTGGGCACATATTCCACTTTGATGGTTTTGTCGTGTCGCAGCTGACTTGTCTTGAGAGGAGAGCCACATAGAAACTTGTGGTCTAATGGCCAACAATGCCGACCCTGGTTAGACTACTCCTTTAGGAGCAGTCTGACCTGGCTTGCTCCAGTTTGATCAGTCCCAACAGTTGCAAAATTTACATTAACCAAGGTAAAATATCGGTGAAATGTATACATTCTTAAAAAAGTTTTATACAGTTTATGAAATATTACTTTGCTGGTAATCAGTATGTGTAAATCTAATATCTTTAAATTGAAATTTAAGTTATTGACAAAAGATCTTAAAGTACCTGTGTTATCAAGGGAAAATATTTACCTACAGCAAAATGCGATCTCACATATAGGTGAAATTGAGATGACAAAACTTGTAAATATCGTACAAGTAGGTCGGTTGTCAGTTTCGCTATCCAGTGACCTCCCAATCAATAATCAATGATGCTCTCTCAATAATACATTCATGAATGATTTTGTCTTGTCAGGCTTTCTTGAAAGCCTAGACTTCTGCCTAATGGAATGAAAAGCTCCTTAAAAAAACTCAGTAAACTGTGAACTTATACACATCATTCTGTTAAACCTATAGGGCAAAAAAAAAAAAAAATCTAGATCCCTCATGTCAGACAGACCTAGTCTTTTCTGGGGTTGTTTTGGAGGGAAAGAACACCCATCTTAGATACAGTAGAGTGCAGACCCTGATCAGCCTGCTCCTTGTAATCTGGGCTGACAGTTTTTACAGTTCCAATACTTAGATTTTAATTTATTTAACAATAATTTGACAATCACCCTAATGTGCCTAAGTATTGGGACACCTAAAACCATTAATTTTCAATTATGGACAAATGGAAAATTAATGGTTTTAGGACAAATGGAAAATTAATGGTTTTAGGTGTCCCAATAATTTTTTTTTTTTTTATAATTTATTTTGAAAAACAACACATCTCATCTTTGACAAAAACATAGACACGGTACATATACAGTATATAAATTGGTGCATTTTTAAAATCATGATTCCATATAGCATTTCCAAATTGAGTCACACAGTAGCATCAAAATCCTCAACTAACTAACTATCTATCGTACATTTTACCTTTTTGGAGCACGCATATGAATACTTAAAAGTTTCCCCCCAACAACAAAACCCTCGTTCATGCAACTGGTAACAAGTACATCATATCCTTATGAAGTTATCAATGTAAACATTGCGAGATCAGTTCCTTCCATCTATCCTCATTCATTGGGTCAATGTACAATGGGTTTTGATTGGCCACTAATAAAAAAAAAATACTAATAAAGAGGTTTTAGATGCGTATGCGAACAGCGCATGCCCAGACCAGTCTTCGCATATGAGTCTGGTCTGAGCCCTTGCTGGCCACATACATTCTGCAGGACCTTCAAGTATTTATCCTAAAAACAGCTATGACCAAACTGCAGTAATGTTCAGACCTTTCAGAGTTTTCGCCGTTTGCAAATATAGAAACTATTCTCTAGCAAGCCGACACTTAGACAAGTAAATACACATTGGTAACTAAAGTTTCGCTTCACTTACTATGTTATTTATGTACAATATGTATATATAGACGTGCCGGCCACGACAGCAAATATTCATGGTGCACACATTCGTTTGGATTTATATAATGCAGGTGTATATTTTCCTGAGTAAGAGACCTTGCAACACAAACTGGACTGGAGGTATGGCATTTTTATCAACTTTTATGTATTTCAGAGGAAAATTCAGTTTTGGTTACTAATATGCAGCTACATGTAATTACCGTATTAACCCAAAGTATTTATACAAAGCTATTTTCGCAAACAGTGTGACCGATATTAAAGCGTTTAAAGCAGCTTGATCATCGTCTACAACTCTTTTTCACATTTATAAAATGTTCTCCTAATATTGATGTGAGATTGTATCTAAAAACAAAAAAGAAAGAAACACAAAAGAGCACATAAGCGAGGTGTTGAAATGTCCGAATATAGTATTACATACGGTATGTATTACATGTTAGCAAGTACACACTATTCAAAGTATTATCAGTATACAAAAAAAAAAAAAATTAAATCAAATATATAACATAAAAAAAAGAAACACGTGAATAAGAGTTTCAGAATATTACACGTTCTCTTTTTTTTTTAGAAAGCCCTTGTAAAATTGTTCATATTATGGAATGTACTTTGCTTTTCCTATCTCCATTTTATTCATTTGTTCATTAATTTTTAGGTCAAACCTCAAACAGCAAGAGCCATTTATTCCAACTTTTTGAAAACTTTTCATAGCTACTTGTCTTAATTGCTATGTACTTTTCAATAGTCAAATATTGCTTTACTTCTTTTTTCCACACTTGTAAATTAAGTTGCTTATTATTAATTTTGCAATTATATATATAGTAGCATGTTAAAATCAGTATATAATTGATAGGTTTATTTATTGATATGTTATATGTAATACCAAATATTGCCGCCTGCCTATTTATATTTAAGGAATACTGAACAGTTTCTAAGAACCAGTTCTCAATATTCTCCCAGAATTCCATGACTAGATTACAATGCCAGAACAAATGTTGAATCGTTTCCGGAAGAGATCCACAGAAACTGCAAAGGTTATCTTGCTTAATTTTCATTTTCACCAGCAAATCGTTTGTAGCTAAAATCCTGTGTAATATACGATACTGAAACCAGTGAATTTTTGTATTATTGCAACATTTTGCTGGTAAATTATATATCAATTTCCAATCTAAATTAGTGTTTTCAAAAACATTATTCCATTTATCTTGACTTTTTATATGTAGATTTATTTTATTAAATACAGCATACATTTCCTTGCATCCTTTTTTGTTTTTCATTATTTGTTTAATATTATAAGGCAAAAAAATATAAAACATACAAGTACAAGGTGTTTCAAGTATTATTCTTTTTCTTCTAATATAATTTTCTACAGCTGACCTGACCCCCCCATATTCTAGAAAATTAACTTGAATTTGGTATTGATCGCAAAATGTATCTAAATCCATAAAATTTCCATTTGCATCAAATAAATCTTTGATATAGTATATATGTTTATTAAACCACCTTTTGTAAAAAATTGTTTTATTTGCAACTTTAATATCTTTATTGTCCCATATGTTAACTGATAAGATATCTTCTAACGTAGTAGGATTGTTAAGATTACTCAACTTAATCCAAGAATCAAGCACATCATTCCAAAATTGATTGTTTTTATTCATTTTTTGTCGTCGCACATATTCAACTCCTCTTGTAATTAACTCGCTTATTTGCATATAATATACTTGAAAAATATCTCTGTAATTTGCATCTGTAATTAACAATCTCCGTATCCACGTGCATTTTAAGGCCAAAATATAGTTATCTAATTGTATCATTTTGAGTCCACCATTGTCGTATTCTTGCACTATCACATTTCTTTTTACTCTGTCTATATTAGATTGCCAAATGAAGTTAAAGAATATTTTATTAAGTTTGTTTATTATTTCTTGGGAAGGATTTGGAAGAGAAATAAATAAGTGATTAAATTTCGATATGATTAAGGTTTTTAAAATTGTAATTCTACCAAAGGGTGTAAGCAAACGTTTGGACCATTGCTTTAGTTCCCTTTCAACTTGCTTGATTTTTTCGTAAAAATTTATTTTTATCATATTTTCAAGATTACACGAAAATCTTATTCCCAGAATAGTAAAATCTGTTTGATTCCAGTCCAGTTTGTATCTATGATTGAATGTTTGACCACCAAACTTCTTACTGCCTATCCATACTGCTCTTGTTTTCGAGTTATTTACTTTTAAACCTGACATGTTTGCATAAAGTCTAAGGATATTCATAGCCTCAACAAACGACTGTTCGGTACCATCTAATATAATCGTAGTGTCATCCGCAAATTGAGAGAGTCTGTATTCTATCTCACCTATTTTTATTCCATTTAAATTTTCATTCTTTTTGATCATCAGGGATAAAATTTCAGCACACAGTAAGAATATGTAAGGTGATAATGGGTCTCCCTGCCTACACCCCCTATACGTTTGAAAAAAGTCTGATAAAAACCCACTTTGAATAACCGCTGAACTTATATCATTGTAAAACACTGTCATCCAATGCCTGACTCCCCAAAATTGAACATATGCAGTACTCTTTGAATGAAATCCCACGAAATAGTATCGAAAGCTTTTTCAAAATCTATAATAAGTAGAAGCCCAGGAAGGTTAAATTCTTCTGTAAAGCTCATAATGTCATATATTAACCTAGTATTTTCACCAATATAACGACCACTAATGAACCCTGTTTGGTCAGTTGAAATAAGTTTTGGTAACACAGATTTAAGCCTTTCTGCTATACAACTAGATGCTATTTTATAAATTACATTTAAAAGAGTGATAGGGCGCCAATTTTTCAAAAATTCTCTAGGTTTATCTCCCTTCGGTAAGCAAGTTATTATCCCCTGACGTTGTGTAGTTGAAAGTTTGCCAATTCTGTAACCTTCATTTATAGCCCGTTGAATAAATGTTTTTAAATCCCAATAATTTGGCATATTGTCATTTTCCTATTTCTGCATAATGGTAGCCTTTCATTTTAACCATTTTGGGGCTGAGACAGTTCTGATGAAGGGTCATCATGTATGTTTTGATGGAGAATTAACAAACAATATCCTTAAGTTATTATCAAGCTCCTCATCTCCAGCTCTGTGACTTATAGCTATCAGAACATCACCTTAAATTATACTTACTACTATCCCAGAGTTTTCCAGTTCCTGTACTCGAAACTTCAGGGTATTTTCATTCCGCTGTAATTTACTCAGTTTATCTTTCATAGCTGCCTCTGATTCAGTTAACTGCCTAACAGTAGCATTTAAGTCTACCTCTTTCATTTGTAACACTTTCAACTCCTGTTGTAATCCTTGTTCACTCTTTTGCAAAGCACTGTTTTCTTGCCTTAATTTGATATCAGAATCTCTAAGAGTTGTTAATTCATGCTCCATACTGTTTACTCGCTGTTCCATTTCTGAAGCATGATGAGAAAGTGGAGAATTTTCAGTCATAGAATGATGTAGTCTCTGGGTTAATTCCACATTCAAAGCTTCCAGTTCAACAATTCTAGCTTGAGCATTAGCACCAAATATTTCCAGCTCATGAACTGTTGACTGCAGACTTTGAACAACATTTTCTTGATTCTTAGTCCGCTGAGCTAAATCAGCTTCAGCATTTTCAAGTTCCTTCAGTCTCATTTGTAAATACTCAGATCTCTCAGAGAATGCAAACTTTTCACTTTCCAAGTTCTGAACCTTTTGTTTAAGGTTCTCTTCCTTTACACTCATTTCTTGAACAGAACTTTCCAAAGTTTCTGACTTTGTCACTAGAATTTTTTCATCTAATTTATATTGCTTCACTAAACTTTTCAATCTGTCTTCAAGAATCTCTAAATGCCTCATCTTATCCTGTAAGTGTTCATTCTCACTTTCAAGCTCATCTAAGCGAGCATATAGTGAGTTTTCACTTGCTTCAAAGTTTTTCATCTGTGCTTGGAGATTTCTCTCAGCAAGCTGTAGTTCCCTTATCAGAACATTTTGTTCATGTATTATGTTCTTGTCCTTTCTGGCAATGTCATGTAATTCATCTCTGTCCTGTTCTAAATCTATCACCTGAAGCAGAAAGAAAACTTTTAAAATAGTTTTTTAGTGCAACATTTAATCCAGACCCACCTCAACTCAGGAGCATTTCTTCCAATACATGGCAGCATAAAATGCCACTAAGGAATTTCACCTCACCTTATTTTTTTTCATTTATTTTTATTTTTTAGTGGGTTCTTGTTTATTGGCTTTTTCCAGAGAAGTGAACCTACATCTGGCATATGAAAATGTACTCCAAGTGATGCAGTTAAGAATAAAGTTTGCTTTGGTACTTTTCTGAGTAATTGCCGAGACATGATTTGACCTCTGACCCCAGATTGTGACCTTGACCTTGGATTTGGAATCATAAATATTGTGTAACATACCTTCTCATTATGGTTTACCTTTCTGTGAAGTTTGATGACATTAGCTTCAGCAGGTTTTAAGCTATCATAGAGGCAAGATTTGACCTTTGACCCCCCAATTGTGACCTTCACCTTGAACCTGGCAACCCAAATGTGATGTGCAACACAACTTCTCATTATGTTTCATCTTTCTGTGGAGTTTCATTAAATTTGCTTCAGCAGTTTATTAGTAATCGCTGAGAGCCAATTTTGAGACACAATTTGACTTTTGACCCAACTGTGGCCTTGACCTTGGGCGCAGGGACTTAAGTCTTGTGCAAGACACACCTTCTAATTATGCTCTATCTTTCTGTGAAGTTTCATCAAATTTGCTTCAGTAGTTTTAAAATTATTGCTGAGACACGATTTTGAGACACAATCTAACCTTTGACCCAATTGTGGCCTTGACCTTGGGTGCAGGGACGTAAGTTTTTCGCGTGACACACCTTCTCATAAAGCTTTATCTTTCTGTGAGGTTTCATCAAATTTGCTTCAGTAGTTTTAAAATTATCGCTGAGACACGATTTTGAGACACAATTTGACCTTTGACCCAATTGTGGCCTTGACCTTGGGCGTAGGGACCTAAGTCTTGCGCGCGACACACCTTCTCATTATGCTTTATCTTTCTGTGAAGTTTCATCAAATTTGCTTCAGTAGTTTTAAAGTTATCGCTGAGACACAATTTGTAACGGACGGACGGACAGTCGGACGGACGGACGGTGCGATTTTAATATGCCACCCGAAGTTCCTTCGGGGGCATAAAAAGCATGCTATTAACTAACTTTCTTTCAGCTAAAAGCTACTGCATTAAAACTTTTACAGTTTGCTAATGTTCAAGCGTGCAGCAAGAATATGTTTTTGGTTTATTTGGGAATGACTTAAACCCATAAAGCACCAAAAATGCAAAAAAACCAAGACTTATTTGTCTGCCAAAATTTCAGAAAATGTTTTGTCCAATTAATATTATATTAAGAACTTACAGAATAGAGAGCAAGCAGTTTAGCTCCAGATGAAGCAGCTCATTATGAGCCACCCCAGCTGGATCTACACTGTTTGAAAATTCAACTATATTAAGTGTTCATGTGTCCCAAATGATTTGTACTCCCTCATGATCACAGGGTATAATCGATTCCGCTAATTTTCGCTTCCTGCAGGGACTGTACATCATATTTGGCTTCTGCCGAGACTGTTTGCGATCTCTTGCTTTCTGCCGAGACTTCTGTACATGATAAATGGCTTCCTGCAGAGACTGTCCATGTGATTCTGCTTCCTGCCGAGGCTCTTGGCAGGAAGCAGAGTCACAGGGACAGTCTCGGCAGGAAGCAGAATCACACAGACAGTAGTCTCTGCAGGAAGCAAGAGTTCACGGACAGTCTCGGCGGAAGCCAAATATGATGGACAGTCTCTGCAGGAAGCGAAAATTGGCGGAATCGATTATACCCTGTGATGATGTCTGACATGCAAAAGTGATATGATTTTTAATATTTTCAATTGGAAAGCTGTGAATACCTGTTGCTTCAGATGCTTTTCTAACTTCTCCAGCTCTCTGATTCTCTGCCGTAATACGTCTTCAGCTTTATCCATCATACTGGGGGATATCTCAAGACCTGCTGAATCTAAATAATCATAGCCTAAATCAGTTGGTTCCACATCAACACGTATTGTTTCTGACTGACTTAGACTTGATATAGTAGCATGAGGTAGTGGAGGAACATCAATACTGATAGTTTTTGAGGTTTCTAAATGAAGAGCTCTAGGAGAGGATGTTACTCTAGTTGCTGATTCATCGAGGTTTGACTGGACTCCAACTTCTGTTGTTTGTTTTTCTTCAATTTCAGAGTCAATAGAAGATATGTTTAAAGTGCTGTCTGAAGTTGGTGAATATCTGAAACAAGAAAAAATAAACTTTCAGAATCCTATGGCTTTCTCTTCTGCAAGTATGGTCAAAGTTTCAAACGCAGCTGTAAAAGGAGGTATCATGTGTTGTACTATAACTCTAATTAGCTTCTGGTGTATATAGTTTTAATGATAAACCTCCTTTTCTATTTGCTACATGCTAAATTTTAAATTTAGCACTGCACAAACTACTATAGTGGTCAGACATGGTTGAACTATGATAAGAAGATAAATGGTTGGACAGATGGATGGACTGACCTATTAGGGAAAACAAATTATTAGTTAGGGGACTAGGGCTTGGGTGTCTCTAATGTATTTTTGATGGGATTTATTCTTAAGCAGACACATAAAAAATGGGTTTATGTGATTGAAAAGATGGATCTATATGGCTTAATTTATAATGGCAAAGACATATATCCATTAATAATGGACAGACACACATACTAACATATGCACATCTAACACATTCATTCTAATGAACACTTGCATCAAATACATGATAATAACAGCAGAAAATGAAAGGGGCCAAAACAGACTGGTTAAAATCAGTTGTATAGCTGATAGTTAGGTTTACCACATTAATCATAATAAACACCCCTACTCCAACAAACGCCCCCTGCTTCTTTTCCAAAAAATAATATTATATTAACTTGTATGAACTCATGTTTACTTCTCTGGTTGACATTGGGTCAATTCGTAAAGGAAAGACTTTGCTCCTATAGGAGCAAATTCTTTTCTTTAGGAGTTGACCCCAACTAAAAATGGAGGCAAAAATAGTAGAGCTGCTTCCTCTTTAAGTATACCTATTTGCCTTAATACTCTTTATTAGGGCATTAGGCAGTCGCTGATTTACTACACTTTTGGCTCTAAATACACACCCCCCCCCCCCCTTTTGCAAAATGAAACACCCCTGGGATGTTTAATAGGATTACTGCGGTATATTAGACTGATCACCCTAAATTCATTTTTTCAGGTGATTCAAATTCACAGTCAAAGCTGAAAATATACCTTTTGGATTATGGAAACTTGATAAAAATCCAAATAAAAATACAAAATATCTAGTCCAAGTCAGAAATACCACACTTATTTGCATTTCATGAAATATTTATCATCCTATCTCCCACCTATTGAACTATATATTGATGAGTTCTCTATCCAATACACATTCTTCTGCCCAGTCTATTGATCGAAACTGCAACTAATTTCACCTTTATAGAAAGCTTCAGGTAAGACATGTTTTTGATGATAATGCTGCATATTTCTCCATCATGTCCATAACTTATTGTTGGAATTAACAGAAATGTCAAAAACTTCAGACTGCAATCTATGTGATCTGATGCATTTCAATTTTTAGTGAGACCCTCAAAAATAATACCATTTATATACCCTAAAGTGCTTAAGTATTGGGACATCTAAAAACCATTATTTTCCGTTTGTCCCAAATGGAAAATAAATGGTTTTACATTGTCCCAATATTTAAGCATATTTAGGTATCGTATTGTCATAACAAATGCACAATGCTAGCTTGTAGAAATTTCATTTTTACCTAAAAAATTACCATTAAAGAAACATTCTATTAAGCAAACAGACACAAACAAGTGAAGTTTGGGGGAACGTGCCTCACAACAGTCTGCATATATATGTATATGGCAAATACTGGTGAAAATAAAGTTGTCTCCGAAACTAAACACATGAACTACAACATTTGGGAAGGAACTCTATTGATTAAACTATGGGAACTTAATAAGACAGAGGGAGATGGATGGCTGGATGACTTGTGATTTTACATCCTTTTCAACAGTATTTCAGTTATATCAGGACAATGAGCGGATGATAATGAAAGGCTGTGTGCAATGGAACCCTGTTTACGGTAGGAAAGATTCTCCACTCAAGTGGGGCTTCTAAGACAGAAGGAGAAAAGGAATGCTTCTCAAAAACATACTAGATGTGTGCCAATTACTATTAGAGCATGCGTGCAAATAATGGCAAATGCGGTAATTGCTGAATACAAATTTAGTTCTACTTGAAATATAAAATTGGATGAAGTACAAATAAATGAGGTTTGAAAAACTTAGGAAACGGCTCTTAGAAAAAAATCAAATGTGATATACCGTAAACATGCTAAAAGATTCGGACACCTTAAGTACCTAAAATGGAACAATTTTCTATTACAATGCAATAATGTGTCCAAAAGATGCAGATGGAATGGCAAACATTGTAGATCCAGATCAGACTGCTCCTTATGAGCAGTCTGATCTGGGTCTGCACTGTTTGTTCAGCCCTGTCTATACCAATACATAGAATTTTTACAGCATGTCAGTGACCCTTACAGAGCTCTAGATAAGAGGGCGTATTTGATGATAATTAGGGATAATTTTACTTATTTCTCATTCAACCCATATGTTGTGACCCCTCACCTGAACCGTCTCGTCGAGACAGTTCAGATGAGGGGTCACAACATATGTTTTTACGCCGATTTCGCGAAAATTATCCCTAATTATCACCAAATACTCCCTCTTATCTAGAGCTCTGCCCTTATTTGGGGTGACTACTCCTATAAACAGCAGCTTTGTCTATGACAGAAAATCACCTGTACATAATGTTTTTAATATAATAAAAATGCTTACTCAATAATATTGACTTCTGTTCAGGATTTTCTGATTTTAGCATTTCTAAAATTCCACTGATGAAAATTTCAGGATGTACAGGTACCTACTTTCAAAATAAATCTTACACATCTGCACAGTGGCTTATTGTATTCAAACAAGAATAGGCTTGTTGAAAAATATTTTTGATTTCTATATGTTATGACCTATAAAAGGGTAAACATATATTATGTACAACCCAATAAAATTCACTGTATAAATGTCAAAGGGGCTGATCAGAGCCATACCTACCTACCTGTAAACTCAGGTGTGTATAATAACTGAGCACAAGAAAATGTGCCTTGGGCATGTGCTACCATAAGAATTCTAAATGTTAGGATGGATAGGTCTGAGCAAACAGTGCAGACCAAGATCAGACAACTCAGGGTCAACACAGTTTGCGATTCCATCTGCATCTTTTAGACGCATTACAACATTAAAAAGCAAACTGTTCAATTTTTAGGACTGTTACATTTTCCCAAAGCACTCTGGTTTTCGCTCACCTTCGATAAATGATCAGCTTGATATATGTTACAAAGCTGCCAAGGACCAAAGTCATGTAATTTTAGATACCTCATTTAATACTTTCAGTCTAAGACAATTCTGAAGAGGGGTCAAAACAAGTTTTTCATAGAGAAATAAGAAAAATTATCTCAGAATTATCCTCAAAACCCCACCTCATCCTGAGCTCTGCTTAACTAGAAATTATCGTTATATACATTGCATATTTAATTCATTACTTGAACTATAATATCAGAATGTCCTATTTGCTGATATCAATGAAGTGAGTAATTGGTATCATATTTGTATAGATGGCATTCCACTGAACAGAATTCTATTGATTAGGACGAGTGGTTTAATACTACTTCAGGTAGTAGAAGTTCATGAATGAATGTGTTCTATTTAGTAAAACGCAATAATTTTCACACAGGGGGCAATCAAAAATGCTCATGCAATCAAGGAAGCAGATCAAAAAACGGGATTTTTTAGAGCGTTTTTGATTGCTGCCTACCCCGTGTAATTTTTTGCATTAAAAAAAATTACCACTTTTATTTGATTTCACTATAAAAGTTCCTTCTCTTATTTTTGAATGTAGAAATATGCACCTAACTAATTTTCATATGCATTCTGTTAGCTATTTTGAGATATGATACTATGTACACTGGATTAATTATGTCGAATAAAATGGCAGCACTACGTAAATCTGGCCCCAAGGTCATAAAACTTTTTTCATGCTCAACTCAGCTGAGCATGGAATTTCACCTGCTAATACACAGCAAATTACTGATTATGTACGGTTGTTTTCTTGCTCAGTTTAGCTGAGTATGAAATTTTCTCTGCTTATGAATATGAAAATGCCAACATTAGTTGGCATTTTCATATTTATCAGCAGAGAAATTTCATGCTCAGCTGAGTTGAGCATGAGAAAAGTTTTATAACCTTGGGGCCAGGTGGCAGTTTGGCACAACCCCCTATACTATTCACACCCAACAGTCAAGGGAATGTTTAATCTACATTCAGGTGAATTGGTGCATTTTCAGGAGAAATGATTCTGCTGTTTTCAGTTTGCTTCCCTTCTCAACGGAGGTCAACTCTTAAAAGAATTTATTCCTGCAGGAGCGTTTTTTTTTTCTTTAAGAATACACCCCTTTCAGGTGTGGTTTCATCGTTCAGGGAAGCAAACAGTTGCCTCCCTTTGAAACAAGACCTATCAACATCCAGGATAGCTTGCCTGACAGCACACTGCCCATCACATAAAAAAAAACTTTAAACAAAATGTCCTGTGTGGATACCAACACCCACAGGGGTGCCAACCCCAAGGTGACAACAACACAAAGGGTAGGCGGCAATCAAAAGAGGCTCTTAACAATCAATTAACGCTGATCAAAAACCATTAGAAACAGCGTTTTTGATTGCAAATTGTCACCAATTTGCAATAGAAAACACTGTTCCTAATGGTTTTTGCCACATTCGTCGATTGCTCAAGCGTTTTCGGTTGCAGCCTACCCGGTGTAAACAATAGCCATTCACGACTTTTGTACAGGTGAGCTAAAAATGATGGAAAAACATGGAGGTATACCAGTACTTCAGATAACAAGCAGTAATAGAGATAATTTCCCAGCAGGCACCTGACGTTGTGATGACGTCGTACTGTAATGGCGTAATGTCTCATCAACGTCAGTACAACGTCATTTCGACATTATGTGCCTGCTGGGAATTAGGGATAATTTTCCAGATTTTTCCATAAAAACATACATTGTGACTCCTCTTTAGAACCATCTCACAGACATGGTTCAAATGAGGAGTCACAAGGTATGTTTTCATTGAAATAAGAAAAATTATCCTTGAGTTATCCCTGTTACCCCTTGTTATATGGAGATCTGGCAATACCCTTACACCTTAATCCTACATACCACTCTTATAGTGTTTGTGAAATAAGGGGTGTAAACCCTACATCCAACTCAATAAAACCTATAATATTACCTCCCTTAATCTGGTTATTCTCTGTCATATCTGAGCATCCAGGCTGTTTTGCCATACTCAGTAAGTGAACTTGGCCAATTTGAAAGGTGGAGAGTTAATTATTATAGGTTAATTGTTAAGGTGAATATGTATACTTTCAGGGGAAGCAACTCTGCCATTTTCATTTTTGTCTCCTTTCTCAATGGTGGCCCACTCTTACAAGAAAGAATTTTCTCCCCTTAAAGCAAATTCTTTAAGAATACTAGTTGACCCCTTTTGGAAAGATTCTATTGTCCAAAATCAAATCATAGTTGTCTCCCTTTGTAACAAGAATCCCACAAAACAGAGCTATAAAAGAAAACTCAACAGAAGTATAATTTTTAGCTCGCCTGAACGAAAGTTCAGGAAGAGCTATTGTTGTCACCCTGGCGTCGGCATCCGCGTCCGTGTCTGTGTCAGCGTCCGCGTCCGGGTCAGCGTCCGCGTCCGGATTGGATGTTTTGGTTAAAGTTTTTTAAAGACCTATATCTCCCTAACCCATGAATGGATTCTTTTGATACTTGCACTGTAGTAAGATATTGGTCCAAAGTTTAACAGGGTAACACCCCCACCCCCCTCAGTGACCTTGATGTCAGGTCATGGACTTAGAAAATTGTCTTTTTATTGGGAGTTTTTTGGGACTGGATGTTTTGGTTAAAGTTTTATAAAGCCCAATATCTCCTTAACCCATGGATGGATTCCTTTGATACTTGCACTAAAGTTAGATATTGGTCCAAAGTTTTCCAAGGTACTTACCCCACCCCCCTCAGTGACCTTGATGTCAAGGTCATGGACTTAGAAAATTGTCTTTTTATTGATTGGATGTTTTGGTTAAAGTTTTTTAAAGACACATATCTCCTGAACCCATTGATGAATTCTTTTTATATTTGCACTGTAGTTAGATATTAGTCCAAAGTTTTACAAAGTACTACCCCAGCCCTGCTCGGTGACCTTGATGTCAAGGTCAGGGACTTAGGAAATTTGGTCTTTATTAAAGTTTTCTAATTGCGTACTGATTCATAATGCTTGGCAGAGATTTAGTTTACACTTGAACTGATGTTAGACACTATTTTGAGTTTTTACAAAACACTATATACTTACCCCACTGGATGACCTTGATGTCAAGGTCATGGACTTTGAGTTTTGTCTTAAAGATTTTGATTAAAGTTTTATATTAGTGAAGACATAATTTCACCATGCCACAATGGACTCATTTGATACTAATACGTGGACTGATGTTAGATAATGGTTCAAGGTTTTGATACATCCTAGCCCCCCTCCCCCTCCCCCCCCCCTTACGTCCCCTACCCCTTAGTTCTTTTTATTTTAAGACTTATTTCTGAGATAGCTTTTGTTTATAAATGTGTTGTCATTATGGACATGCTTGCCTGAAATATTATGCATAGCAGTCCACACCACCATAGGCAGGGGCGTAGCCAGGGGCAATTACATTGTACGCACAATCACGTTTTGTACTCATTGAGGGAAATAATGGGGGGTTAAGCCGCTAAGATATTTCAAATTTTGGTGTCTGTTGGCAGTTAGTATTAAAATTATGCCCAATTAACAAAATTTAGCATGAAAATACGCAGGTGTGTGTTGAAATTTTGTCAATTTGACAAAATTTCAAAACGCACCTGCGTATTTGCGTATAGGCAGCTACGCCCTTGATAGGGACTGTGTGATGGGCAAGCACCTATTCAGGCGAGCTATGCTGTCAGGCGACAGCTCTTGTTATAATACTTACTTATTTGCTTCACTGAGTGTCCGTACTTGGTCCTCTAGTTCTCGTATTTTCTTGGAAGACTCTGACGTAACAGAGGTATGGGCAATCTGGGTTTCAGCTATAGAAATCCTAAAATGTACCATACAAGCTTTAAGCATTTGGACAGACAAGTCTGAGCAAACAGTGCCGACCCAGATCAGACTGCTCCTATATGGAGCATATATGGAGCAGTCTGATCAGGGTCTACACTGTTTGCTATTCAATATATCTTTAGGATAAGAACTTGATAAGCTTTAGCTTCTGTTCTGATCATATGAATGTTTTCATGTTATGTATATTCATGTATAGTTGTAATGTTATGAAGTAAAATATGTTTAAACCAATTCCATCTGTATACATGTACTTTGGATGCATTACTGCACTGTAAAACAAACTGTTCCATTTTTAGGACAATTACATGCATTGTTATTTAGGTGTCAAGTTTTAAAAAAAATTATTGGTAAAGGTAACATAAAAGATATGTTAATGTCTTATATGATTATCTTTTAGAAATTTTGTCCCATACATACAGGCCGATAGCCGTCCTGTTACATGGATCTAGATTTCTGGGATTATTTCGGAAGGAAAAAATCTAGGCCCCATTATTCAAAGCATCATTAGCTTAACAAAGTTGTTAATCAAGGATTTGTTAAGTCTTACAGTACTCACAAAATCAGATGCAGTAATGTTTTTTTGCTGAAAAATTGTTAGAAGCGTTTGAAATGTAAAAGCTTCTCACTTTTTTTCAGCAAAAAATTGCAGTGTTTTTGTGTACAATACATTTTTAAATTTAACCATCGTGTTAACTGACAACATTGTTAGTTTCTCGTTAACTAACAACATTGTTAGTTTTTAACAACCATGTCCTGTCTTATAACTGAATATTCAAGATTTTCAAGATTCAAGATTTTCAAGATTTTAATTACAGTAGTCTTACCTTAACTTTTCCTCGCTGGATTGAAGAGCTTCATATTTATGTCTTAGGCTGCTAATAGATTCTACAAGCTGCATGATCGCTTCATTCAGTTCTTCACTCTCAGTCTGCAAACATTTTAGATGACATATATAAACTATGCCATGAACCCCCTTCCCTGGTCATACTGAAAATCACTAAATGTCTGGGGTATCAACATTTCATGGTTTACTGAAATTTACATATTGGCGCATTTTAACTTTGGCATACATGATATACCATGGCTTCATATAGTAAAGAAAATTTGATGAAAATCTGTAAAAAAATTTCTTTCTTTTTTATTAAACTGTACATTGTGGCATCTATTAGAATCACCTCATCGAGGTAGAGAGGTATATATTAAGGAATTCTATAAGCATTTTGCTTTCATTCCAATCCAGTTAACTCTATTTTGTGTATATCTTATGTTGCATGTCAGTGAAATTATGAATAAAACATGTTTATAGAAAATATCTCATATACTCATCAGGTTCTCCCTTTTGTTTGGCTGTGAGTATGTAAGTGTATTGAATATCAATTATAGGTGGTCTTATATTTTAGAAACCTTTGTCTTAACAGCCAATATTGCCAAAATTAGTAACCGCCTAATGTAAGTGTTTTACAGTATACCTGTAGCAATGATATAACAGGGCATGTATGGAATCCTGATCTATATATGTGAAGTTATGGTATGTAACTGTTTAATGTTTGGAACAAGCTGACATGCAAATTGTCAAAGCTTGAGAAACTGAAAAATTGCCAATGGTCTAACAATTTGGTGCATGTGTTTGGTCTGATCACATTTTATGGAAACTGTATATTAGCTATTTCTGTAAAAATGGAATTTACAAAATGGCTGACCAGTAATATCCTCAACAAAAGAGTAGAAGTTCAATGGCTTGATTTCTGACTGCTTATTAACCTTGGTTACCTGGAACTATTGCCATGGTCCCTACAGGTTATTTTATGCATGATTAACCCTGGATGGCTGGAACTACTCTTGGCTACAACTAATTTTCATGGTTCCAAGCCTGTTTGAGTCACTGAAGTTCTAATTTATTTGTATTCAATCAAAGCGTATTTCAAGTTACAATGAATTCTCAATGTCTTTATCAAAAAGCATTTATAAAGTGAAAAGGACTCTTCTATATAACAAACAGTCAATTCTCAATATCTTGAAAACTGATATCTCAAAGTACCCTCTTATATCAAAGAATAGATTAGACATATTTACTATTTTTACTATTATTTTAACTCCTGTTAATTAAAACTAGTGATATCTCAAAGTTAATTTTCTGGGACCAGAAAATTTACTTTGAGATGTCAGTAGTTTGGGATAAAATCTGACTTTGAGATATCAAGAGTTGACTGTATATCCACACTTACCTGTGTATGCAGCTTTTCCTGAATTGCTTCCACAGACTTCACATAACTGTCCAATGTTTCTTCACCTATCATAGCAGTGATACTTATTATTACTTCACTGAAGAAATTGACTTTTCCTTCGAGCTGAGATATTCTCTCATTTTCCTGAGCTTGTTTCTGTTCAAACAGTTTAACAGTTAATAATAACTGATCCCTTGTCATTTCATTATACTGTGAATCTACCTTTCCAACTGACTGAAACACATCTGAATTTGTCGTATCAAGGGTATCCACTGACTGATTGTCACTATCAAGGCCATCCTCCTCGGAAGACCTGTCAAGGTCAAGACTAGAAGTTGATGCGTGAAAACTTGATGTACTTTCTCTAAAATTGAGTAATTCCATCTGCATGTCCTTAATTTCATGCTTTAAATCTTTTTCTTTACTTAACAGCACTTTTAATTTTCTACCCAATTTGATATTTTTATTTTCAAGCTCTTCTATTTTAGCCTGATAGTTTATTTCTCTCTGATCAAATTCTTTCATTTTCCTTAGCATATCAAGAGGAACTGATCCTAAAAGTTCACTTTCTGAGTCCTCACTTCTCAGTAATTTTACTTCTTCATCAGTGAACACACTTTTTGTGAGTGGATTTTCAGGGATCACTTCAGGATTATCAGACATTACAGGAATCTCCATGATTTTATCACCAGTACTATCTACTAAGTCTGCTGCAGCTGACTTACCATTTGGTAAATCTGCAGATAACTGAGCTATTTTTTTCTCAAGCTCTTGATTTTGTGTCATTATCATTTGATGTCTATGAAACATTCTCGATTCAGATATTTTACAAGCAGCTACTTCATCCTCTAATTCATTATTAGATGTTTCATACTCCTGTAATTTTTTCTTCATAAATTCCTTATCTCGTATACTTTTGTTCAGTTCATCCTTTAATAGCTTTTCATTGGCATCTTTATCTGAGAGTTTATTTTCATATTCAGTTTGAAGTTCTTCCAACTTTTCTTGAGTACTCTGTAATTCAGCTTCCAGTTCCTTCATTGCTCTCTTCTCAGATGATACACTCTTCATCCAACGTTCTTCACCTTTTAATAATGATTCAACTTTCTTTTTCTCATCTTCATATGATTTTTGAATAGATAATAATCTTACAGCAAAGTCAGCCTTTTCAGTTTCTGATGCACCTAAACTACTTTTGAGGGAGAGTTTTTCTTTTTCTAAATTTTCAATAGAACTTGACATTTCCTTTTCATGTTCTTGTAGGTCTGCCAATTCTTCTTCAAGATCAGTTACAGACCTGGCACTTAACTGAGCTTTCTTCAATTCTCTCTTGAGCCTATCTTCCTCTTCTTCGAGTTCCATCACTCTTTCCATTAATGAATCTTCAGTCTCCTCTAACCCTTTTACTTTATCAGATAATTGTCTAACCTGGTTATCTGTGGCAGTTATAGAACTAAGTTTTGTACTTAGTTCCTGGTTTTCTGCCTCTAGAGTCTGAATTCTAACAAACATGCTAGATACAGGTTTACCTTGTTCCTGATTTCCCATTACACCTTCTAGGAAATCATCTGTTCCAATCATTTTATGACAGAGCTCACACTTAATGCCATCTTTCACACTCTCATATGCAGAATCAACGGATGGCTGCCTAGCCTTACTGCTTCCATCTGTAGTGTCAGACACTACAGGTGCATTTTTCAGAACAGAAATTTCTTCTCTTAGTTTAATTTCAGTTTCTTCAAGCTCACTTACTTTTTCCATAAGTCTACTTTCTCCATCTAACAACACAGAAATTTTACTCTTTAACTCTGATTCTGTATCTACAGATTTAACACTATTTTCAGTCACATCAGCTGAAGTTCTATCACAAGTACATTTGCATTGTTTTGATAACTGCTCCCTAAGTTGGATTTCTATTTCTTCTAGCTCCATTATCCTTTCCATGAACTTACTCTCAGCATCTTGCAAAACATCTGCTTTTTCTTTTAGTTTTGTATATTTTTGTGTCTCATTTTGTAATTCTTCACATTTTTCTAACAAAGTCTTTTCTGATTCATCTAACTCCATAATTCTTTCATGAAGTTCATTATTTTCAGTTCGTAATGATTCCACTTCAAGTTTATATGTCACAACTTCTCTGGCTATTGTGTCATAATCATCAAGATTGTCAGTTCTCTGGGACTTCTTCAATTTTTTCTCTTGCTTTTTAAGTTTTTCTGACATATATTTTTGTTCTTTTTCAGCTTCCTGAATTTTTTCTAATAACTTCTTTTTTGTTTCTTCATTTTCCTTTAAACTATTATGTAAATGTAAAACTTCCTCCTTCATTGTTTGATTTTCACTTACAAGCAAATTAACATCTACATTTAACTTTTCAGTTTTCAGGTTATCATGTACTTCTTTTTCTATGCTAACAAAATTTTCCAGTTTGTTTGCAAGTTCTAATTTAGCAGATGATTCATTCATACCATTTTGGACTAGCTGTGAACTTTCCTGTGCAGGATGTATATCCGGGTTCTCATAGTACTTTATCTTTTCCATTAATTCATCCTCATGTTTCTCTAATTCAAGTACTTTGTGTGACAGTTCCTCATTTTCAAGTTCTAAATCACTCACTTGACTAGATAAGTAACTGTTTTCTTTTTTCAATTTTTCTAAAACAATGCAATGCTCATCTTCTTTACTTTCAAGACTTTCTATTGTATCTGATAAATCACTATTTTCATGTTGAAGTTTTTCAATTAAAATCAAGAACTCATCTTCTTTCTTTTCGAACTCTTCAATCTTTATTTTGTATTTCTCTGATAATTCTAGTTCTTTTGATTCTAATTCAGCAACACGCTGAGAAAACCCAACAGTTAAGTTAGTTTCAGAATTCTCAAGATCATCTATCTTTTTATTGAGCAAAATCTCATTTTCTTCAAAGCATTTAATTTTGGCAAGTAAATCATTTTCAGTCTTTTCAAATTCAGCGATTTCTCTTTCTAGAGACTCTAATTTTTTCTCATGATTTGCTTCCATTTGAATCATTCTTTGCTTCAAATCATCTTCATGGTCTTCCATTGAGTCTAATCTGTCTAACAAGTTTTCCTGTGAACTTTTCAATTTTGAAATTTTTCCTTCATAGCTCAACATTCTACAAGCAGCTTCCTGTGAATTTTCTGACTTCTCCAAAACTGCAATATGTGATTTCAAGGTTTTTTCATTGTTTTCCATTTCTAATATTGTTTCACCAAGTTTCATTTCAGTCTCTTTCAAATGATCTAAATCCTCCTGAAGTGATCCAATCTTTTCATTCTTTTCTTCTGCATTCCTCTGAAGCTCATTTTCAAGTTCTTTAATTCTTTCTTTGAGTTGCTCAATAGTTTTATCATTAATTTCTGTTGCTAAAGATTGACCAGATGTGTTAAGGTTAATATCACTTTCCCTGTCTTTAAGTTTTGATTTTAAGGCCTTATTAGCACATTTTAGCACCCTTATCTTTTCTTCCAACTGCTCTCTCCTGTTTGCTTCTTCATCAGCAACCTTCTTCCAGTTGTCACTAAGAATTTCATTTGCTTCCTCAAGATCTATAACTTTAGAGCTCAGTTCATGATTTTCTGTTTCCAAGGAAAGGACCTTGTCTTTCAAGGATTCAACTTGGTGCCCATCTGCAATTAGTTCCTCTTTTAAGTCTAATCGCTGCTGTAGCACCTGGTTATTTTCTTCAAGTTCAGTCACTTTCTGTGAAAGTGATGCTTCAGTGTCTTCCAAAAACTTAACCTGAAATAATAAATGTGGGATTTTAAAACAAAGTAGGCTACACAGTGTAGAAATTCACACTAGAATCAAATGACTCAAGTCAGTGCTTGTTCCATGTAACATGGTTTAAGTCAGCAATGATACTCAGCACTGACATGAGCTTTTTACATGAAGCAGTCACTGACTTAAACTGCCTAAACTGTAATGAAACTTAAATTTTGTGTAAACAGGACATCTATGGCTGCTTATATTTATATTTACTCTTCTCATTAGTTATCTAAACATTACATAGCATCAATACCTTAAAGTGTTGTTACAATACTGAGTCCAAAATACATGGGAAAACAATCTCTTGGCAGATTTTCATATTTACAATTAGAGACTTCAAACATGAAACAAAATGTGTAACCGCTGCAAATGGATCTTAAGGCAATTATCTATTAGCAGATTCTGGTTGACAACAATATATGAGCCGCCACACGAGAAAACCAACAATGCGGTTGTGCGCCCAGCACAGACTAGGATCAGCCTGGGCATCCGCCCAGTTTGACGAGACTCTTCGTTAAGGTGCTCAAACGGTAGCTAAGTGCCTAAGCTATCTCCATGTGGACAGCGAAGACTCTGATCAGACTGGGCGGATGCCCAGGCTGATCTGAGTCTGCGCTGGGCACACAACCACATT
Source organism: Ctena decussata (assembly GCA_963989385.1). Classification (NCBI taxonomy): domain Eukaryota; kingdom Metazoa; phylum Mollusca; class Bivalvia; order Lucinida; family Lucinidae; genus Ctena; species Ctena decussata. The sequence continues at coordinate 77,325,306 of OZ022498.1, read as the reverse complement.
GTTGCTTTTGTCGTGTCGTGGCTCATATCAAATCCTGAAATCAGATCTTCTTGAATGCAGCCTACAGTCATCATTATACAAGTTACTTACAGATACCATTATTTACTGACTGATCAATTATTAAATGACTTCAGACACTATGGTCCTATGTGCAATACATAATTAAGAAACAGAAAATACTATAATCTATCATCAATACAAAAAACATCCAATGTATTAATACAATATTACAGTGAGACTTCAGAGCTCTAGATAAGAGGGAGTATCTGATGATAATTTTTTTTATTTCTCATTGAAACCATATGTTGTGACCCCTCAACTGAACCGTCTCGTTGAGACGGTTCAGATGAGGGGTCACAACATATGTTTTTATGGGGAATTAACAAAAATTATCCCTAATTATCACCAAATACTCCCTCTTATCTACAGCCCTGCTGAGTACTTGAATAGTCAACACCTTTGGGTGGCAATCAAATAGTTTATGTGCTATGCAATCCTGGGGTCTTTTAGTCGCATTTCTTACCCTGTAGTCAGAAATAGCCAACTTAAACAAAACTGTTGAAATATCATTTTTTCTAATACATCATTGGACAATTAATGAAACAAGCAAAGCAAATTGTCATATCTGAACAAGAGGCCCAAATGGGCCTGATATCGCTCACCTGGCTTTTGTATCCGAATGGTCCCCATTCTGATACAAAATTGGTCCAATTCCAGAGATTTTCTCAATTTCACATTTTGCTACTTTTAGTAACAGAGGCCAACTTGTCTGGTCTTTATATATTTACTTTTGAAACACCTCAAGGCAAGAATCATTTTGCCACAAATTTCATCAAAATCCATTCAGGGGTTACTGAGATATAGTCAGTTTCATGTTTTGTGCTATTTTTAGTAACGGCAGATGGCGGCCATCTTAGAATGCCAAAATGCAAAAAATTGAAAAGCTTTCATGCAAGGACCATTTTGACACAAAATTGGTCCAGTTCCATTGTAATTTCCTAATTTTCAAATTTTGCTATTTATAGTTACAGAGGCCAACTTGACGGGTCAATATTTGTTAATTTGTGAAAAACATCAAAGCAAGAATCATTTTGCCACAAATTTCGTCTCAATCGCTTCAGCGGTTAATGAGATGTTGTCATTTTCATGTTTTGTGCTATTTTTAGTAACGGCAGATGGTGGCCATCTTGGAATGCCAAAATGCAGAAAATCGAAAAAGCTTATTGAAATGATCATTCTGACAGAAAATTAGTCCAAATCCACTGAGATTTTCTTATTTTCACATTTTTCTATTTTTAGTAACAAAGGCCATTATGACTTGTCTATATTTATTTACTTTTGAAACATTTCAATGCAAAAATCATTTTGACACAAATTTCGTCAAAATCTATTCAGCTGTTACTGAGATATTGTCATTTTCATGTTTTGTGCTATTTTTAGTAACGGCAGGTGGTGGCCATCTTGGAATGCCAAATTGCAATTAATCGAAATGGCTTCATGTAAGGAACATTCTGACACAAAATTGGTCCAATTCCATTCAAGGGTTCTTGAGTAATTGTCATTTTATGTTTGTGCTATTTTTAGTAACGGCAGATGTCGGCCATCTTGGAAGCCAAATTGCAATTAATCGAAACGGCTTCATGCAAGGAACATTCCGACACAAAATTGGTCGAATTCCATTCAAGGGTTCTTGAGTAATTGTCATTTTTATGATTGTGCTATTTTTAGTAACGGCAGATGTCGGCCATCTTGGAAAGCCAAATTGTAATTAATCGAAATGGCTTCATGCAAGGAACATTCTGACACAAAATTGGTCGAATTCCATTCAAGGGTTCTTGAGTAATTGTCATTTTTATGTTTGTGCTATTTTTAGTAACGGCCCCCATGGTGGCCATCTTGGATAGTCAACTGGCACAAAATTGAAATAATTCTTTTTAAGAACCATTGCTGACCAAATCTGACCACAATCGATTGCTTTTTCTTGAGATACTGACATTTGAGCAAAATCGGTCTTGTAAACGCTAAGTAGGTCACTGTGACCTAATTCCGCTATAGATTTTTTTCATTTTTACAATTTTTAATCCCAAGGACCCATTAATGTTCCACGCAAACTTTCGGCCAAATATACCAAATGGTTCTGGAGAAGAAGTTGATTTTGTTGTTTTTGCTATTTTTAGTAACGGCGGCCATCTTGGATTCTTGACCTGACCCAATTTTACAATTTTGAAACCCTGCAGTCTGGTCATGCTCCATGTGAAATTTGAAACCCATGGGTGCAGTGGTTTTAGAGAAGAAGTTGTTTGAAGTTGTTTGAATATGTCGTTTTTTGACATTGGCATTTGAGCAAAATTACACTCGTAAACAGAAAGTAGGTCACTGTGACAAAACTCCGCTACAGATTTTTTTCATTTTTACAATTTTGAATACCAAGGTTTCATTGATGTTCCATGCCAAAATTCAGACAAATATACCCAGTGGTTCTGGAGAAGAAGTTTATTTTGTTGTTTTTGCTATTTTTAGTAACAGCGGCCATCTTGGATTTTCAACCTGACCCAATTTTACAATTCTGAGACCCTGGAGTCAGGTCATGCTCCATGTGAAATTTGAGAACCATGGGACCAGTAGTTTTACAGAAGAAGATGTTTGAATATTTGTTTTTAGGTGTTGACGGACACATTCCGTGACGACGCACGACGCACGCCGGACGCATTGGTATGACAATAGCTCACTATGGCCCTTCGGGCCAGGTGAGCTAAAAATTGCTCATACAGTATTTTGTGGTTTAATTCAGATGGAATGTTATAAGAAATACTCAATCCTCATTTTAGCTGCTTTACCTGAAATTCTGTTCTCATTTTAGCTGAGAATTAAATATACCGGTAACATAAAATGTAATTTACATGGTTGAAAGAGCATGCTATGATTGATATATTATGCGCTTTTGACACTTTTCTCCAAAATGCAACACAAACCTAAGTAAAACAATATACTGCATCTTAAACATGTTGGTAACTTTAGAAATATTGTTAATATCTTATGCATATCCAAAATATGAATGGGGGGATAAAATGCATTTGTATAATGTATAATAATTATTATAAAATTTACATAAATGTTCATGCATACCTCAGAGTCCTCAAATATATGAACAAAAACACTGCCATTCAATCCAGAATTATACCCTGAACTATAATGATTACCATACTTTAAAGTAAATGAAGGTTTCCAAAATCTAATACTCTTGTCCTAATTTAATACATTTACCATTAAGATTGGGACATCCCTGCATTTTTCTGACAGGCTCTCCTGTCCTCAATCTGAACAAATTTATTTGTTAGTTTTGTTTGCTTGGGAAATCTTTTGTTAAATACTGGAAAACAGTGTGGACCCTGACCTGACTGCTCCTCAGGAGCAGTCTGATCTCGATCTACACTATTTTCTAAACAAAAATCACTGTCCAAGTATTTATGGTAAAGTACTGTAAATAAAGTAAAGTAAATACATATCCAACATGCCTAAAAGCCTTAACCCCCACAACACTAGAATTACAACAATACGAATTTTAAATGGTTCATAAACTGCTTATTCCTAATTCCTTTCACAATGCACGGAGATATGAATACACACAAAAAAGTGACTAGACTATTAGAGAACATTATCTTATTAGTATTGAACATTGATTATCCAGTATGGCTCAAACTTGGCACATTGTTATTCACACATACCTGCAAAACTGACCAAACTTGTTAACATTTTTAAAGCTACTAATGCTGCTGCTGCTGCTGCACACAGCTGCTAACAGCTGTGTTGTTCAAAACTAACACTGTCATTAGTTAAAGAGACATTAAAATTTCAAAACGTGTTGCATGCAAAAACACTGCCATTTTTTGCTGAAAAAATGTGAGGAGCTTTTACAGTGCAAAAACTGATCTCATTTTGACAGCAAGAAATAGTAGCAAACTTGGTTTTATGTGTACTAGAAGACTTAAAGAATCTTTGACCAACAACTTTGTTCATTAAGCTAACGATGCTTTGAACAACTGGGCCCTGTTAAACGCACAATTCCATTCCCATTAAAATTTCAGACCTATTGTTGGCAAAAATAATGTCATTTTTTGCCCAAAAATTGTGAGGAGCTTTTGCTCTGAAAAAGCTTCTAACACTTTTTCAGCAAAAACTATTAGCACACTTGATGTTATTTGTACTACAAGACTTAGCGAATCCTTGAGCAACAAGCCAACAACTTCCTAAAGCAAACAATGCTTTGAACAACTTGGCCCTTCGGATCTTTTACTTCCAAGCAAACGTTGTTCACAAATGAGCCGCAACACGACAAAACCAACAATGTGGTTGTGCGCCCAGCGCAGACTCAGATCAGCCTGGGCAGCCGCCCAGTTTAAACAGACTCTTTATTAAATGCTTAAAGGGTAGCTAAGGGTATAAGCTACCTCCATGCGGACAGCGAAGACTCTGATCAGACTGGGCGGATGCCCAGGCTGATCTGAGTCTGCGCTGGGCGCACAACCACATTGTTGGTTTTGTCGTGTCGCAGCTCAAATTTGCTTTATATATATATATATCAGTAGAAAAGCACTGTCATAATTAGATTAATTATCAATTTGATGAAACTTGAATTTTTAATTTCCATGTGGGAACGGAATTGCAAGTTACCTTATTAGACATGGATAAAACTGTGTTAAATCTACTAACACTGCTCAAAATTCAAAATTGCACACATAACAAAATTGTTAAAATTACTAGTACTGCAGCTTCACATAGCTGCAAACTGAACTAACTTGTTAAAGGAACTAAAACAGCATGCTGCTTTTATATATCAATGCTGATTTCACTGTAAAATACAAACGGCAGGAACAAAGTGGCTGGGATCAAGGGGCAACCTACGAAAACCAATCCTTTTTCCGAACTAGCATTTATTTACAGCTCTATTAAGGGGAAGATATTTGATGGTAATTTATAGATAATTATTGGGACACAAAAAATAGTCACCGTAACTGTCCTTAAATGGAACAGTTTGGTTTTACAATATGGTCATGAGTCCAAAAGATGTAGATGGAATGGCAAACAGTGTGGACCCTGTTCAGACTGCTCCTAGGAGCAGTCTGATCTGGATCTGCACTGCTTGCTCAAATCAATCTGTCTCAATTCTTATAATTTACCTCTCCAAAAAAAAAATGTTATATATGCCTCTGATTACAGAGCTGCCTCTGTGGTGGACTAATGTTGACCAAAACTTATGGGTACTGTTTCAGAATAATTATCAAATCGTTTCCTTATCTGGAATTGAGAGTTTGAGAGTTTTTATTTTGACCAAAACCCCTAGCCGGGGTTTTCTGCCTGTTGCTTTTGAAGCTTTCCATTCTTCATTTCACTTGAAGATATGTACTACAACTACAATTACATTAAAAACAAATTCATTTTCTAAATTAAACCTTACGTGACATTATAAATGGCCCACTGCTGACCCTTACATTTGCATACTGGTATAACACTCAGTGCATTAATCTTTAGCCAAAGTATAACCTTCTCAGCATTTTTCAAACATTTTTTCATTATGTTACATCAAAATGCTGTATCCATGGCCTGTAGAAAGAATTTACATTTTTCAAAAGCTATACCTTAAATACTATTTAAAAGACTAAGTTGCAGATTATATGCAAACTGGTACATGCAAAATGGATAAAATATTTAACCCTTTACAATTAACCCTGAAAGCACCAAAAATGTATATACCAGTAATGAAATTTATGTCCCCAAAAATAAAAAAAATATTTGGTCAACGGTATATCATATACTAGAGAGCAAACAATAAAAAGTCCAGATAAAAGGCTTATCATGAGCTGCCTCATCTGGATCTACTCTGTTTGCAAATTCAGTTACGGAATTTTCGTTTGTGGCACTTTTAGGGTTATCACTGCAAGTAAATACTGCTGTCATCTGTCTCCTCTGTCTCATGTTTAGTAGATATGAGCCGTGACATGATAAAACCAACAAAGTGGCACGTCAGTCCAAGAAAAACTCAGATCAGCTTGGGCATCCACCCAGTCTGATCAGAGTCTTCACTGTCAGCATGAAAGTAGCTTAGACCCTTAGCTACCTTTTAAGCACACAAAGAAGGTTCTGATCAGACTGGGCAGATGCCCAGGCTGATCTGAGTCTTCGCTGGGAGCACATGCCACTTTGGTTGGTTTGTCATGTTGCCGCTCACATATAGCTGATGTTTGTAAACAATATGAAAGTATAACTTTACTCAATGGTTATTTGAGCAATTGCAAAAGACACTACTTAAGTCAATATTTTCAACATGCATTATTCAGTTTCACATGCGAAGAAAGATCACTCTGAAAGGCTTAAAAGAAAAGAAGCTGAGGAAATGTTTGAGTTATTGTTAATGATAAGACAGAATTATTCTGCAATGGTCAAACTCTACATGCCAAGTTTGATTACAATAAGCTGTAGCATCACTCAATCTCCATGCCATTGTAACTACCTTATCCATCAGGGCATGTTCTGTAGCATCCCTCTCATTTACTATCTCTTTCAATTCCTTAATCTTTTTTTGAAGCCTCATAATTTGTTTCTTCAGTTTATCACTGTCACTGTTCCCCTCTTCAACTCTGTCTCTAAGCACTGTCTCGCTAGTTTCTAGTTCATTTATAGTCCTTTCTGCTAGTTTCAACTTATCCTTGTACTGTCTCTCAGTAACTTCTGCATTCTGTACACGTTCTTGCAGATTTTCTATAGTTTCATGAAGTTCGACATATCTTGGGTCTTCAGAATCAGACGCTGACCCAAAAGAGTCCCCGCGACAGTTTTGAGTCAGTTCGAACTTCAGAACATCGTTTTCATCTTGAAGTTCTGCAATCTTCTTCTGAAGCTTGTCAACTTCATATTCAAGATTGCTTTTCATTGGCTTTAAGACAGTTCCTGTAAAATCTATTGCTGGTTCAGACTTGGTCCTATGTTTTTTGCGACCAGTCTGTTTTTCGAAAGTGTCTGTACTCCCAGAGTTCCTAGCCCTAGTTTTAGAACTTCCATCACCTTGATCGAAAATTGAAAAGCCTGGTGATTCTTCTCTAACTTCTGAGAGTTCAGAAATTTCATTTGGATGTTCGGTAAATTCAGCAAGAACGAGACTTTTTGTCGGTGTGCTTGTTCTTTCTGGTTTAAATCTTGTCGGTTCACTTCTTTCTTGAGATTTGGCACGTATGTTCTCATGTCCCTTTTCGGCTAGCAGCAGTCTCTGGTTAAGGATGTTTCCTGGTACCTTGGGCTATAGTTCAAATGATGTTTATTTATATGATGAAGAAAGAATATCACTAAATATGTTAACAGGACTACAGACATATGTCTGAACAAAGAACAGAAAACCTAAGCAAACAGTATGGGCAAAGATCAGACTGTTTTTAATAAATCTCTTGATAGAGCAAGTGGACTTGTCCCAATTAAAAAATGGACAAGTCCATCACAAAAACACGTACAGGATGAAGATGACTACCAATACACAGAGCTATAAAGGCATAACCCAATGTATTCCGACATCATTTGCCAATCACTTGGCATGTATAATTTTTGAATTTGGACAAGTTTATCTGTCCTATTAGGGGATGCTTAAACTGTTGACTGAAGGGTAAAAAACCCTGAAAAGTCTGATATGAGCCTACACTGCACGCTCAAGTATATGTATTTGTCTCTGAATAATTACCCTATTAGGAAACCCAAAGCAAAAGTTGTTAATTAGAAAAGAAAAGAAGAAGAAAAATAGGAAAAAGTTATAGTGTTCCAAAATCTGATTCTTGACTAGATAAGAATTAAAACCTTTCAGACTTCAAAATGTAAATGAAATTCTGTAAATAAGAAAGATTAAAAGAAACCTGAAGCATTTCTATGCATTCTAAATTTATTTTTCATTAAAATCAAAGATACATTTATCAATAGAAAATTTTCAATGCATTATTGCTGCCTAACAGAATGGCTTTCAGCTGAGGCAGAACTCAAGCTGAAAAATCTACACTTGCATATTTGAACCGCGACACGACAAAAGCAACAAAGTGGCATGTGTGCCCAGTGAAGACTCAGATCAGGGTGGGCATCCACCCACTCCGATCAGAATCTCCGCTGTCTGCATGAACGTAGCTTAGACCCTTAGCAACCCTTTGAGCATAAACAAAGACCCTGATCATGCTGGGTGGATGCCCAGTCTGATCTGAGTCTTGCTGGGTGCACATGCCACTTTGTTGGTTTTCTCGTGTCGCAGCTCATTTTATTTAAACATTTAGACAGAAATGCCTAAGCAAATAGGACAGACTCTGATCAGACTGCTCCTTAGGACCAGTCTGGTCAGGGTCTGCCCTGTTTGCATTGTACTACAAAACAGTCAAAGACATGACAAGTGTATTTGTGTGAATTGGAATCTGGAAGTATAGCAAATAAGGTTGTTTTGTTTTTGTATTTTTTTCATATAAAAGAAATATCTTAATTGTTAACTTTAGGGTAAGGAAAGATATTCAAGATTTCTTAAGGACATAAGTCTGATATCATCAGTCCTAATTCAAACATAAAACTATATGAAAGGCATCATGGAAGTAACATGTCTTTTAGTACAGAAGTCCCAATGCCTATGAAAAATAGAAATCAAGGGTGAGAATATACATCAGCAAAGTTTAATCATATACAAGATAAACCAAAATTTGAAGGTGAGAACTCTTCTTTTCCCTTTATACAAAATTTAAAGTGTAATGTGCATTTTGCATTTTCGAGATCCCACCATTGGCCACCAAGTCCCCATCCATCAACCCCAACTCAAATCCCAACTCCAAATCAGACCCCCATCCATCCACCCCAACTCAAATCCAAACCCCAAATCAGGCTTATCTTGATTTCTCAGAGATATGAGAACTTTGAATAGAAAAGCAAGAAGCAGAAATTAAAAGATGGAATATTTGTACAGTACATGTACATAGAAATGGCTACAACATTTAAGTCTATTTGGGATAACTTTTACTATATTAAGGTGAATGGATACCCTTTCAGGAGAAGCAACTCTGCCAGTTTAACTTTTGCATCAATGGGGGTCAACTCTTAAAGGAAAGAATTTGGTCCTTTAGGACCAAATTCTTTCTTTTGAGAGTAGTCCCCCATTGGGAAGATATGTCATCCAGGGAAGTAAACAGATAGTCACAAAAATGCATACCTCTGTAAAACTAGCAGAAAAGCACAGAGGTGCACCCATACCCCTTAACGACTATAGCAGATAAAATTTGGTGTTTGAATAAAACCAGCACACACCTTCACCTGCAGTAGTTCTTCTCGTTCATCTCGTGTCAGTGAGAGGGACTGCTCCTGTGAGTCAAGCTTCCTCTTGTAGCTTGCAAGCCTCTCTGCTAACCCAGACTTCTCTTGCTGCAAGGAAACAACCTTGTCCTGCAGTTCGTTCATAGAGCCCTCCAGGTCTATCACATGCTGAAATGGAAATTGGCGAAATAAAGAAGGAACTGCCGCCACAAGATCTTTTGCCCACCTTGAGTGTGTCATGGACCAATAAATAGAGACTAAATTTTTTTGTCATGATGCAGCTTATGTAAAATTTTCTTTCCTTGAAAACAAATATGGACAAAACACAAGCATGTGTAGTATAAGTATACTCGTATCCGAGTAGATCTCCTCAGCTAGTAGATCTCGTCATTCTGCTTAAAACGAGTTTTTCGCGTATTTTTTTTCCACTTCATCTGCCTTAATCCGAAGTTTATGATACATTTGGTCAAAATAGTGCAAAAACTCATCAAGATATCTAGCTGTGTATATATAAATGCCGTTTTTTCTCTTTTGGATTCACAAAGTCGCGTGATTACGTCAGGGGCATTCACGTGAGCACGTTCAAGCCACGTGCTGACCTCTCTTAATTGGGTCAGGTTTTCCAATATTGTGTCTACTTTGCAAACAAATTCTGAATGTAAGTCAACATTGCAGGAAAAACACAAAAATATTAAAATAGCAAACCTGACCCAGTCATCATTTATCGTTTTCAGCAGCCTCGTGAACAAGACAAACTCTTTGTCTCAGTTTTGTGTTTGTTTTCGTCTGCTGTGACCTCATTAAAAGATTGAGCGCATTCGGCATACGAACATACTTTGTTACATGAAAAAGATGTCAAAAATCATTATATAGGAACAACAGCAAAATGGGTTTTATATTTATTTTAAAATCGAGCTCAAAAGCAACATGACGAGAACTGCTTCTGGACGTGACGTCTGTGCGTGATAGTATATCAAATAATGATCGCTCCCTGAGGTTCAATTCTATAAATAAATTCATGACGTGTGTGTCGAAACCAGAGTTATTAGGTACACAATACACAACTACCGCAAACTGAAAGAAAACCTGCTTGTTTGGGAGAAAACAGGAAACTGTTAGAAAAAAATGACGAGAACTACTCGGATACGAGTACATGTATATAATTTTGGTCTGGTCACTTTCAGGAATTTTGCGGTAACTCTATCAAAAATTGTTCTCAAATACAGTCAATTCGCGATATCTCAAACACTGATATCTCAAAGTACCCTCATATATCAAAGAATATATTTTGGACATATTTCCTATTTTTACTTAAATATTTTCATCTCTTGTTATCCTAAATTACTGATATCTCAAAGTAAATTTTCTGGGACCAGAAATTTTACTTTGAGATACCGGTACAAATGTATCAGTAGTTTGGGATGAACTTTGACTTTGAGATATCGGGAGCTGACAGTAGGCTTTACTTATCATATGAGTCGTACCATATTGTTTAGTTTTAGTTACCTATTTGCAGAAGGTTCGTATTAATTTCAGGGTGGGAATGGATCTGCCCATTTATCAGGGGTGTGCTTTAGATTAGTACAACCAGAAACTTGCATCATTTAACAGTGTTTTTGGCATTACCTGTTCAGCCTGTTTCAGTTGTGTGACAACACTGTCAACCTCTGAAGCCCTTCCATCTAACAACTGGGTCAGCTTAGATTCCAGACCCTTGATGGTCTCCTTATATTGCTTCTGTAACTGATTGGACATCTCGAGCTGATCTCGGAGTGACGTCTCGTTACATCTTAGCTCTTCAATCTCCAGACATAAACTCTCCTGGAAAGAGATGATCTTATAAAGTACAGCTGTTTTGTGGGGCTTACTTACACTAGCTACAAATTTAACCCTAAATGCGCCAAAAGCAGACGACAAAATATACGTCTGCAGAAATTTCAAAAAATGTTTCGTCCAAGCGATATTATATTGAGAATTTGAACACTAGAGGGCAAACAGTGTAGATCCAGATGAGGAGGCTCATTATAAGCCACCTCATCTGGATCTACACTGTTTGCAAATTCAACAATTTTTCATTTTTGGCGCTTTAAGGGTTAAAGCAGTTGTTTACCAGAACTATTTGGGCTGATGAAACTATCGAGAAACTTAAGGTGCATGGATACATTCCTCCATGGTATGGGCATTATATTTACATGGTCAACAAATAACAGTCAGTGCCAGCTTCCTTAATATGTAGTGTTTCCCTTTGCCAACAAAGACTACTCCTTTTAGAAAGAATTTGCTCTCTCTGATAGCATTTTTTTTTTCTGTTAGAGTAATCTCTTTAAGACTAGAGAGGCAAATCATTACAGATTAGAGTGAGTTCTCTTTGGGGTACATCAATAAATCTTCACAGTTCAGCGCCTGGTTGTTCAAATTAAACTAACAAAGTTGTAACTTAACAAAACATATTTTTAAAGGTACTGTATGCAAAAACACTGCCATTTTTTGCCTAAAAAATACAGGTGCAACAGCTCCTCCTATTTTTTTCAGCAAAGTACATGTATGTATTAGCAGTCTTGATTTAATGCATACCAGAAGACTCAATAACCAGTCTTTGACTAATTGTTTAACTGACAAAGTGCAGGCCTAGATAGTGCTGCTGTTTATTTACCTGATTATTTTGCCCGATATCATCTTGTGACGAGTCCCCACAGGCTGTGTCATCTGTCACTGTAGAAGCATCACATGTTGCCGTCTCATCATTCTGAAATGTACAAGATAATCAATTACAGTATTAAATGTATTAATTTTGTGATCAGTATACAAATCTCTTAGTATGGTGGGATTTCCATTATAATTTTGTGGTATTTTCTCAAAAGCCCTTATTAGAACTGCCTCACTTTCTTATTTCTCCGAAAACCCTTATTAGAACTGCCTCACTTTCTTATTTCTCCAAAAACCCTAACAGAACTGCCACACTTTCTTATTTCTCCAAAAACCTTTATTAGAACTGCCTCACTTTCATATTTCTCCAAAAACCCGAACAGAACTGCCTCACTTTCATATGTCTCCAAAAACCCTAACAGAACTGCCTCACTTTCTTATTTCTCCAAAAACCCTAACAGAACTGCCTCACTTTCTTATTTCTCCAAAAATCCTAAGAGAGCCGCCTCACTTTCTTATTTCTCCAAAAATCCTAATTAGAACTGCCTCAGTGAGGCAGTTCTAATTAGGGTTTATGGAGAAGTAAGAAAAACAAGAGCTATCCACATACAGGATAGCTCACCTGACAGTGCCTTGCCCATTACATAAAATTTTGCTAACGCCGGTGCCAGTGCCAAGCAGATGCCAGGAATGGTGCAATAGCTCTTCCTGTACATTTGTACAGGCACAGGCAAGCTAAAACAGGGGCTAATGAGGGGCCACAATCTAGTTTTATGAGGAATAAACAGAACTTGTAATATCACTAATATCATCATCCCCCATCTGAAACTCTCCAACACACATAAACGTCTGAGCCAGAATGCATGCTGTTATATTCAAATTCAAATTTAATGGCACAAACATTGACACAGCCCTTCAACCCAGTTCAGTCAAGGGCCATAGCTGCTAAAAATATCATTGGACAAAGCTCTGTACATGTGAATAAAATATTTATTATATGTGTGAATAAAAACATGCATCCAGTATCCCAAGCAGCATTTGGAAGACAGCTGTACAAAACTGACTAAAAGCATTTCAAGATTTAATTCTATGATAAATTTAAATCTAAAAGAAAAGATCAACACAGCATAATGGTAGAAATGTGAAAAGAAATCGACGACAGAAGAAAGGGGTACTACCTTGAAAATTTGGTTGAAATAAAGAGCTAGAATCAGATCAGCGTGCTAAAACTACGATCCCTTAGGATTTCATTATCAAAGACAAATTTAAAAGGACTATAAATTCTGTTTCATTAAAAAATGGAGACATGTCCTTATTAGGGGGCATGTACCTGATCAAGTATACTTAAGGACAAAAGTTCTGCACGGATGTCAATTTAACATCCGTGCAGAACTTATGTCCTTAAGTATATTTTAAGTGTTATTCTCAATATATAACAACATAAGACATGTGTTTGCATTAAGAAAAGCAAAACACATAGCCACAGCCTTCAGCAAGCCACAAGAAAGAGAATGCAAACACTGTCAGAAGCAATTTGCTCTAATAACAGTAATTAAGGTTGCAATAATAAGATACTGAAACCATATGGCAGTTTCATTAATGAGTGGTGGTTCAAGAAAAGGCCCTGAATGCATGCATTCACAGGATAGCCGAATTGGGCTGCTGAAATATAAGCCACCACACGAAAAAAACAACAATGTGGCTTGTGGGCCCAGTCAAGACTCAGATCAGCCTGGCCATGCGCCCAGTCCGATCAGAGTCTTTGCTGTTTTTGTCTTTGCTGTAGCTAGCTTGGACCCTTAGCTATGCTTTAAGTGCACAGCAAAGAGTCTGGTCAGACTGGGTGGATGCCCAGCATGATCTAAGTCTTCACTGGGTGCACATGCCACTTTGTTGGTTTTGTCATGTTGCAGCTCATATTTACTTTCTATCACTGGTTTCTTGTTTCTGAGCTTTATCCGATTTTAAGTTATTATTTTGTTAAAAATGGGAGAAAACAACCCATCCTAGGATAAGTAAATCTTGGCAATGCTCAACCAACCCCTTCGAATAGATATCCCTGTTCTACATGAACACTCATGATTCCATATGTGACAGATTCATCCCTTTTCAGACTGTGATATGCTTTATCAAGCGCTAGAAAACCAAAACCCCAACTTATGTTTGTTTTCTGTTTTTCTTCTTTTTTATTGTAAAAAGAATTTCAGTAAATTCATCTTCAAGTGGCAATTCAAAAGACACTTTTAATGGATAAGCTCGTATCCATCGATGCGTGTGTGTTTTAAGAAAAGATATGCATTTAACAATGCAAGTGCTCGCATAGCGGTTTGCTCACCTTGTTGAACACACCTCAATTGTCTGTTTGCATTTGCACAGGGTATAATCGATTCCGCTAATTTTCGCTTCCTGCAGAGACTGTACATTATATTTGGCTTCCGCTGAGACTGTCCGCGATCTCTTGCTTCCTGCCGAGACTTCTGTACATGATAAATGGCTTCCTGCCGAGACTGTCCGTGTGATTCTGCTTCCTGCCGAGAGCCTCGGCAGGAAGCAGAATCACGCGGACAGTCTCTGCAGGAAGCCATTCTTCGAGGACAGTAGTCTCTGCAGGAAGCAAGAGTTCGCGGACAGTCTCGGCGGAAGCCAAATATGACGGACAGTCTCTGCAGGAAGTGAGAATTGGCGGAATCGATTATACCCTGTGATTTGTGTTCTGGTACATTTTTCCAAGATGGTTCTCCCATGTAGGAGGAGATCAATGACTTACTGAGCCAGGTGTATGCTTCAACCATAAAAGTATCAGGACAGACAAGTCTCTCTGAGCAAACAGTGTTAACCCAGATCAGACTGCATTGGAAGCAGTCTGTTCAGGGTCTACACTGTTTACCATGCCATCTGCATCTTTTGAACATATAACTGTGATGTTGTGAAACTGAACTGCTCCATTTTAGGGCAATTACGGTACTTATTTCAGATGTCCCAATGTTTGGAAAATTTATGGCTAGGTAAAAGAGGCTTCAGGTAAGTCAAAATTTTTGGAACAAAACTTTGGTTTGGTTTCTGATATCATCATGACACATTATGTTGTGGGTCCTCATTAAAATGGCCTCAATGAGGCCATTTTAATGTGGACCCACAACATATGTTTTAATAGAAAAAATACAAATTTTACAAAAATCGTGGCATACCTGCAGCTTTGTAAGAAACATATATCACAATGATTCACAATGAAAAATCACAGTTGGCAACTGACTTAGCAAGAAACTCATCTATTTCTAGAAAATGAGTAAAAAAATATAGTTTACCTTCTCCTGATTACCAATTACTGAATGTTAATCAAAATCTGTAGGTTGCATTATGCTGCAACCAAGACATGACAATTGCAGGCTATTTTTATCAAAATGTCTATGACCAATTTTTGTATGACTGTTTAGGCTTTCCTCAAAATTTCTGATAAACCAACTAAACATAAAAATCTTATGATTTTATTACATTTGCTTTGTTAGTCTTAAGGGTGTACATCAATCCAAAGTTTCAGAAAGCATGGGCTTTTTAAAACTTTAATTAATAAAGAAACTCTTAAGGCCCCCCCCAACCCCCACTCTCAAATGTAACAGCTCTCAAACAAGTTTAAACACCAGATTTCAGCCTGATCCATTTATAAAAAGAATAAATTCTTTTCAGCAGAAATGGTCCTTAACAGTGGAGCCAGTACTACTTCTAATTGGTATTTTTATGACTGAACTTCACCTGTCTGTTCTTGTACCTTTGATCTTCTGACCATGAGAAAGCACAGGTACACTGCCTGGTTAAGGTGAGTTCAGGTAAATGATCTATGGTAACTGGAGTTACCACAATACACCTATATACTGGGAAACACTAAACATAACTCTGTACTAATGGTTGTATGTTTTGTAATGTTTTTTTTTGTCTGAACATTTTTTGTCCTCTTGTCCTATTGAACTGTATCTCAGTCATATCAAGCCAATGGAAGGGTTATAATGAAATTCTCTGTGTGCAACGGTCCCCCTGTTACCGTTGAAAAGAAAGAGTGCCTCCGTCAGGAATTGAATCTGGACCAGCTTAGCTATAAGCAGTTCCGGGCCTAAACCACAAGGCTGA
The DNA here is from genome assembly GCA_963989385.1 of Ctena decussata. Lineage (NCBI taxonomy): Eukaryota > Metazoa > Mollusca > Bivalvia > Lucinida > Lucinidae > Ctena > Ctena decussata. The sequence goes on along the minus strand of OZ022498.1, from coordinate 77,309,226 downwards.
AACTTTTCGTAAAAAAAAAACTTTGTAAATAAAAACAAGTGAATGAAAAAATAAACAGTCAGATGAGTTCAAAACATACATTTCAAGGTAAAAATCAATCATTTGTGAGAAAAAAATATGGAAAATATATTAAACTCGGGTCAGTCAAGGTCTTGATACTGAGGCTAGCTACCACAACAACCTAAATTATATGGACAGAAGACCTGCAGCAAACAGTGTAGACCAAAATCAGACTGCTCCTCAGGAGCAGTCTGATCAGGGTCTGCACTGTTTGCCAGTCTGTCAGCTTTACTTACACATCAATTTATATCAAAATCAACTTGTTCCAATTTTTAGGATAATTACAGCGTATTTCTTAAGGCTGTCCCAACTTTTGGGGCACCTATGGTAATATACATTAAGTCAATACATCAACATTTGCAGTAAAAAAACAGTGTTTATGCTAATGGTTCAGCAGGCAATTAAGAAAAGTATGATACTAAGTAGTAATGTCACTTTCATCCACATCAAATCAACAAGAGAGGACAGTAATGGCCGGATAGTTTATGACCAAATCGTTCAAGGGAGAAGACTCCCAATTAAAGAATGTCTTAAATAATAATATTAACCTGATTATGCGATATATGGGTATCCAAAATTGTATTTTTGGATATCCATAATTCAATTTTTGGATATCCATATTCTGGTTTATGGATAGCCATTATTCTGCATGAATTCTTGGATATCTATAATTAGGTTTATGGATATCCATTACTGGATGTTTTGATATCCATAAATCTAATTTAGGATATCACAAAATCATGATGAATATCAGATATTCATAAATCGAATTATGGATATCCATAAACAGAAAATAAATAGTAAAATGGCATGTAAGAAAAAGTATTGTAAGTTTTTGTGTGTTTTTTTCCATCCTGAAAACGTCAATTCCATTTCAGTCACTGTCCACTTGTGAATTGCATGCATTTATAAACAGTACAGACATTATACAGGATGACTTTTCAATTCAATTATGACAAGTCATTGAGGACGGCATCATTTTCATTTTTCCTTGTAATTAACAGCTCTTAATGGGTCACGGAGTAAAACATGACACCAAATATTGCTAATTTACAACCAGCAAATGTAAATCTGAGAGTCCCACCTTTGATCTTACTTCCTCATACCCAGCTAAAACTGGGTTTACGGTAAAACTTCCAAGTATTGGGACAGATATGTTTGAGCAAACAATATACCCCCAGAGCAGACTGCTCTCAGACTGCACTGCTTGCAATTCAACCAAAAGCTTTATACAACAGCTTGTGACACTGGGCATGACGGATGGTCCAAATTCGAAGGTGGACTTGTCCATTTCAGAAAGTAGGTTAAGGATTTTTAGGTGTCCCAATACATAGTAAAAGATACACAACAAAAAAACAGGAATTCACTTTCATATTCTTTTTCTATTCTTTTTTTTTTCAATTTCTTCATTAAATCATATGTAGTGTGACCAAATATCACAAAGTACATAATGCTAATGAATACTGTACCAAGACAAAATAAGAAGGCGAAGCTAGATTTTCATGCAAAACTTTTGGTTTTATTTGGTAGTCTGAAAATAAAATGTTCTACTTTTTAAAACATAAAAGATTTCTTTGACCCATTTAGTATTTATATCATCATCTGAAACCACTTCAATCTATTTAAAGGGGAAACATGTGGAAAGATCAGACACATGTAACTTCAACACCTGCTTTTAACAGGTTTTTTTTTCTTTCTTTCTTTCGAATTTATAAGGTTCTCCTGCAGAATGAGGCAAAAAATGAAATTTTGTTTGTTTGCAATTGTCTACCTACCCACCAAAATCCTCCCCTATCCCCCAAATTTTTTTTGGCCATTTTGGACAGCATTTTTTTTTTTAAAATAGTAAGACAAACAGGCCTGACCAAACAGTGTAGACCCAGATCAGACTGCTCCTGGGAACAGTCTGATCTGGGTCTGCACTGGGAGGAGTCTGATCTGGGTCTGCACTTTTTGCCTTAATACCTGCACATTTTGGATACACCATTTGGATGAAATAGATATGTTTAAAATGTAGAATGCTGTTATCTTAGTATTATGGGCAATTAGTGTAACAATGTGTGACATTTTATGTAGTACCAATATTTCATAGTTTGCCGGAATTAAAAAAAAAAGAAAGAAGCCAACCTACCTACCCTCCAAAAAACCTAGTCCAGCAAGGGCAAACAAAATATTTTCTATGCTTGGCCTGATATACACGCGCGCATTAACCTGAAACTTATAAATGCTTTATCTGCAGTTGCAGTCAGTTTGGCAATAACACACTGAATGAAACTGTTTCGTTGATAAAATTTCAACTTTTTATATCAAGCTATCATCATTTCATAACCAAACTAGAAATGTTTGTAAAAACAAAATGTACCCCATGCATCGCAGTGTCATTATCTGAAAATCTTGCTATGTTGGCATGCTGACCTTGAAAATAAAGTCAAGGTCACTAAAATCAAACCAAGTCATTAGCTCCTGGTTGTTCTACAAACTATCAAGTTTGATACAAATTTATCAACAGATATAAGGGGTAAGATGCACGTAAGATATTCATAAGGATACTTAACAACCACTGTCCTCTTGTGCCCGCTTAAAAATGGGGTCAGGGTCAGCAAAATGTAGTAAGATAGCTCTTTGGTCTGACCCAATGATATGTATATAGCGAAATAAGTTTGGTGAAAAATGGTTAAAAGATATAGTGCAGACAACTTATTTTTAAGCAAGTTCATTAATTACTGCTACTGTACATTTGTGAACACAAAAGTAAGTACAGTAGATGGGGAGGGTTTGGGGGGTCTGTAGGGGGGGGGGGTCATAAGTTGGCCCCAGCACCTTACAATCCCAGCAGGCACACAATGTTGAATCAACATTGAATCAACCTTGATTCAACATTGTGATGTTGAATCAATGTTGATTCAAGGTTGATTCAACCGTGTGTGCCCAGTGGGATTCTTTATCATTTATACAGCTGAGCAACATACCCTCGGTAGCAGAAGGCAGTTCAAGTTCAACCTTTATATCCATAGTTCTATTTGAAAATCAAGGTGTAGTGTAATCCAGTCACAGTGGATCCAGTAAGTCAGAATTCATCACTTTTGGTTTTGGTACTATATGTCACAGAAATTTTTGCAACACTTCACTTCTTTGAAACATTTTCTCAATAATTTTCCAGAAAGTATGGAACATTGCAAGTCTGTTTCTATTATCTCCACACACATAATTCCTGCACACATAAACATCAGAGAAACATAAAGCCTGCAGCTCCAGTCTCTCATTAATGAATTCTGCTAGAAATACTTTCTCTACTTCTGTCAGTTTTTTCTTGTAATGGCTCTTTATTGTGCTAAAAATTTCTGTCAGTTTGCCAAGGTTACTCAGCTGCAGTAGCTGTAAGCTGTAACTACTTGTAGCAGCTACTGTGCTATTAACAGTGATGAAAATAACAGAATTCGCAAACAGGGTAGATCCTGATGAGGTGGCTCATTATGAGCCACCTCATCTAGATCTACCCTGTTTGCCCTTTAGTTTTTAAATTTTCAGTAAGATATAGCTCGGATGAAACATAATTTTGAAATATTTGCAGACGTAAATTTTGTTGTCTGCTTTTTGGTAAAGGGTTAATATAATGGTGATATATTTTCAGATCATAGCCCTTAAAGTGCCAAAAAAGCAGACAACAAAATTTACTTCTGCAAATTTTCTTAAAACGTTTCATGTTTGGATCCAGATAAGCTACCTCGTCTGAAACTATAGCTATTTTCATTTTTTGTGTTTTAACCCTTAGAGTGACAAAACAGCAGATGACAAAATTTACGTCTGCAAAATCAAAAAAGAAAAAAAATAATGTTATATTGAGAATTCAATGCATCCCGGGCAAACAGTGTAAATCCATTATGAGCCTCATCAGGATCTATGTTGTTTGCAAGTTAGACTTAGATCTTTTAGTCTTAATAAAATGGGGAGGTTGTAATCACAGACAGCAGTTCTATGTTCTAAAGATTAAAAAATGCATATGAGCCGCGACATGAGAAAACCAACAATGTGGTTGTGCGCCCAAGGCAGACTCAGATCAGCCTGGGCATTCGCCCAGTCTGATCAGAGTCTTCCCTAAGCGCTGCTACCTTCATGTGGACAGCGAAGACTCTGATCAGACTGGGCGAATGCCCAGGCTGATCTGAGTCTGCCTTGGGCGCACAACCACATTGTTGGTTTTCTCGTGTCGCGGCTCATATAGATAATTCTCACATGTCTAGACTGTCTTGTAGCAGCCGCAGTTTTAGCTGCCGGCTATATCTATATAACAAAGAATTTTCTTCTGAACTGATTTGCCTCTTTGAGAGGACATTATCATGCCAAAGGGATATCAATATTCTATATTTGAGTTAATATGAATGAGACACCTCTTCAAGTTTACTCCCAGTGTGGGAACAAGAACTTGACCGAAATTCCCATATTCAGAGCCCAAGGGCAGTGGGGTGGCAGTGGATTACTGAATGGCAGATATTACCAAAATATAGATTGTATCCCTTTGAAAAATGTCCTCTCTATGTGAAATATTTATTTCCCTCGACACTTTTGCTCAAGGGAAATAATCCAGTAAACCCTAGGTGGGAAGTTTAAATTTATATAGGTCCGTCCCACAGGACTGTATAGCTAGTTTTGGATAATAAAGTGGGGAAATCAAACCAAAAATTTTGAATATTGTCAGGCATTCCTTGGGCAATTCTTCATTCTTACCCCACCACTACCTACCACACACAGTGACCACCTATCACAGAAAACATTAATCTGTGCATTACTGAATCTCAACCACCACCACCCTTATGGAAAAGACTTGTATGCTCATTACTGAGTTTCAAGTTGTTGTTTTTTTGGGGTTTTTTTTACCACCATGCCAGTTTACTCTAACCCAAAAAGATGAAAAAAAAAGGTAAAAAAAAAAGAATTGCCTGTACGTATTTGTATCAATGAAAATCTACAGTATGTTTGCTGCCAAAACCTATTCATCAATTCCGACAATGTACAAGCCATTAGTAACTGATCATGATCAATCCATACCACACAAGTTATTGCATGAGAAAATGTGTTTCAGAATGTACGAACAGAAAAGACTCGGATAAGGCGAAAATTATTTATTTATTTATTAGAAATTTCTTGACAACATATATATATAAGTCAAAGGATTGGACATAGGCTAGGCCTATGTTTGTCCTCTCCTAAGCCGAAAATTATTAAGGCAACTGTGCCATTCTCATTTTTGCCAACATTCCGAATAGGGGTCAACTCTCAAAGGAAAGAATTTGCTCCCATAGGAGAAAATTCTTTCCTTTATGAGTAGCCCCATTTTGAAAAGGGCTTTATTATCAAGGGAAGCTAATAAGAAGTCATAAAAGTTGTTTCCCTTTAAAAAATGGTGGAAAATGGTGGAAAAGCTTGGAAGTGTACCACTACACCTTAATCTGAACACACTTCCCCTATAATTATTAAATATTGGGACACTTAAAAACCATTAATTTTCCCTTTTGGACAAATGGAAAATTAATGGTTTAAGGTGTCCCAATACTTAAGAACATTAAGGTATATGAGTCTTTCCCTATACACAAAAACCCTCAGGGTCCATTGTACTATCAGGGTTCGAATCAAATATGGGAAAGACTGGCAAAACCTTTTCTAATTTGAGCTTGCAATAGTGAGATTCAGAATCTCTATAATTTGTTGTTGTTTCAGTGTGTCCTTATTTATGATTTCAACGTAATGTTTTGGTAGTTTTTTGTGCTATTAGCCTACATATATGGTGATTTCTATGCTATATTTGGGGAAAGGTGTACTTGCTTCGTGCAGAGCTGACAAGGAATTTGCCCTACAACAGGACATGATCTAAATCAGGTCAAACATACTGAAACCCATGTTCGACATACCTTTGACACTAATACGACATGGACCTGCTTACAGGTATAACTCATAGGTACCTAGCTACTACAAAACAGTCATTAATGCTTGTTACTACTGCCATTAACACATGTAATCGATGCCCGACCACACAAACTCTGACTTAGCAATGACAATTTGCAAATTTTACCATAAAACATAGTCAACACTCATTATGACCATAATTCATGTCAACAAACTTCTTTGAAACATTAAATTCACAGGCAGAAATCCCAGAATTAGATTCTTCATTTGCAGCAAAATTTTTTGTAATGGCACTGAATGCATTGTGGAATGCTGTTCTCTTAAAACTGTGCTTACAGTATGGTTTCAATGTAAACTACAGGGAAACTACATCACATTATGTGATTTTAATGAATGGGTCCATGGGATATTTATAGAAATCGTGTGCAATTCAAGTAAGGCCCAATTTCACGTCGGCGGATCATTTCTTGGTGATTTAAACTGCGGTGGCGACTTCGCTAAACTGCCTATAAAACCACGGTTTAAATCGATTTCACGTGTGCAAAATTTACCTGATTCAGTAAAACCATGGTTTTACCAAGTTGATTATTCTTTCATGTAAGAAATCATGTAAAATTGACTCGCAAAGGATCTAGTATGCGCAAAGGAATTATAGAAACTTCAGAAGACACGCCTTTTTAATAGCGCAGCAAGGTATCGCAGCAGAACAAGGGCTGCCTCAGAAAATATTATTTTTTGGTAGCGCATGGTAACTAGCACCATTATGAAGGCACCACCCTCACTCATGTCACGCCTTCTTCGGGACGCATTGGTTAAAGAGGCTTAGTGGGGGCCGCCTTCGCTCGCTGTTTAATACGTAGGCATCTGTTACTTGATTTTTGCAGGTACTATGTCTCGCGGAAGGTATCAGTTAGAGTTCGGCCGTAGCTTATTGAGACTTTCCCACTTCATTTCTCTATCAAAAGCTCTAGATTCAGCGACACAGTAGAAGTCAAATACAGAAACGCGTGCTTGTTGTCCCATATATGGTAAAAGTACGTTTATATTAGCAGAGCAGCGGAAAAAGGGCCACCCCAGATAATCTCAGCATTTTGTAGCACAGCTGAACTAGGGCTAGTTTAGAACACTTCACTCTGGTAGCATATCTGAACCAGCGCTGATTCAGAAGACATTACCCTTCAGCAGGGCAGCGAAATTAGTGCTACTTGTTCTTTAGAAGTAATCAATCTTATGTATTCTCATACAAACATCTTCTAAAGTAGCACCTTTTCCGCTGCACTACTGAAGGATGGTGTCTTCTGAAGTAGCGCTACATGTACTTAACTGCTACTGCTAAATTGGATGCCATCTGATATACTAAAGATCTAGCTCCGTTGCGCGACTAAAAGGGGATTTAATCTGAAGGAGCGCTAGTTCCGCTGCTCTACAAAAGAGTGATGTTTCCAGAAGTAGCGCTACTTCCGCTACCCTGGTGAGGGGTAGTGTCTTCTGAACTAGCGCTTGTTCCTCCCCGCCACTGAAGGGTGGTTTGATTTTGTTTCGTTTTTGTTTTTGTTTTTCTTTTCTTTTTTCTTTGAAGAAGCGCTACTTCTGCTGCGCTTCTAAAAGGAGACAGACTTACTTCTGCTGTAATGCAAGATTAACCTGAAGCAGCACTTATTATGCTGCTGTTCTGAAGTGTGTCTAATAATTTTATGTACACTTTGCCTAATGCCATCCTCATCCTTGAAAAACGAAACCCCTAGCTAGCCAGTTATTAACATGCAAAATACATGGCATCACGTATTCGAATGAGCAGTCTACTCTGTTTAACATACTTCCGCAGACTGAGGATGGCAACACGTGTTATTTCTATTGGTAAGCTAAGTGAGGACAAGCTGACAAGGATAAAAACGGACACCGAAAGTGAGAAAAAAAGGGATAAAAAACATGGGAGGCATTAATGAAACAATTTAATGCGAAGCCGATTTAATCATGCGCAGTAGAAGAAAAAAACTGGAAAGTTAAATTGTAGGAACTAGAAAATTGTCTCTGTAAGATACGAACGATGCCCCGGTACAGCGCCAGTCACAGGGCCGTGTACATCCCTAAAGCACCTTTTAAAGACAAACACTATTTACAAGGAATCCATTGGAAACAGGAACAGTTGTTTATATAAACTCCATAATCCTATAATGCGAAAAACTAACAAAAATGACTAAGTTCGAAAGGCCGTAATTCTGTCAAAATTGAATTTATTTATATAAAAAGCCATATGCACATTTTCATTATGCCCTAATATGTGTTTTTTTTTTGTTTTTTTTTCAAAAAGAATTCATTGAAAACAGTAAGAGAACTTGATTACAACTTCATATCCTCTAGTGCAAAACAGCTGCCCAAAATGAATAAGTTAACGATTTACTCCCTTTATAATAATAACAATACTGATTTGATGAAATATTTCATGCAATACCTCCGACATGGTCTAACTATACATTTGAATTAGAGTTTAGATAATAATATTTAATAAAAGTGACTTTAAACAAAAAATAAGATAATTTTTGTATACAATCGCGGACCGCGGTTGAAATCGCATTATTGGACAAAAATAATTTATTCATACGTCACAATCACGTGCACGAATAAGAAAAAGACCTCTACATGATCACATGACACACGCGGTCAAAAACGATATTCTTACAGGCCGTGAGGAAATAGGTAACTTGCATTTTAATTTGAAGATTATTTTTCATTCCACATTTATCGAATAAAATGCATTTTCACAAAACTTTTACGGTTAATTATGAGACTACTACATTTTGTCTAACGAAATTTTGTTAAAATATTTGTTTCTAAAAACATGAAATAAATGAGGGAGACAATCTTTAATCAGGCCGTAATTCTGTCAGATCAAAATTTTTACTCTAACAAAAATCTGCATGCACACTTTTATTATGTCCATTGCAAGTATGCCAGGTTTGAAAAAGGCGCATTTAAAACTGTGGGAGGAGTTGATTACACAAACTCAATAACCTAATATGAAAAAAAAACTTGTTGAAAAGCCGTTCCAGGGCCTGTTACAGGGCTGGATCAAGGAATTTTGGTAGGGGGTTCAAATTAGCAGATGGTGGTTTGAATAATGCAATTTGACCAATTTTTCCTGAAATTCCCCATGAAAATTGAATAATTTAGGCTGAAGAGGGCGTTCATGTGAACCCCGAACCCCCTCTGGATCCGCCACTTTGTTAAGTTGTAGGTCATCCACCCGGTGCTTGTGAGCCAATCCAGCCTTCGCAGTTCTGTTCTTTGTGAAACAAAACTATTTTACAAATTATGCACCATCGAAATATTCAAAAGGGTCAAGTCTTTGAAAATGATTTCTTGGGCTCTTTGAAACATTAATGAGCCGTGACATGACAAAACCAACAAAGTGTGATCAGAGTCTTGGCTGTGCGCTTAAAGGGTAGCTAAAGATCTTAGCATAACCGGCATGCGGACAGCGAAGACTGATTAGACTTTGCGGATGCCCAGGCTGATCCGAGTCTTTGCTGGGTGCACATACCTTTGTTTTGTCATGTCGCGGCTCATTGTGCATCACGAATATCATTTATGTCGAGAAAATCATCATAGCCATCCTTTTTTCTCACAGAATCAATGTTTGTCAGTCCTTAATCTTTCATTTTTCGACGCTCAAAATGATCCGTAGTTTTATTCACAATTAAAAATAATCTATGAACGTGAAATTCATTCCGAAGATTATCTGTGTAAATAAGCAACCAATAGCTTTAATTCTCGGTTTATGGGCGACGTGAAATTGGGCCTAAGACTTTGTTTGGTATTTCCATTGAAGCAGATACCCTGCAAAAATTATTGAAATAAGTTTCCTGACAAAAATCAGATTTAAAAGTTATTGACTAGCAATCTGAGAATGTGGTTGCTCATCAATAACTTTTAATTCAGATTTTTTTGTCAGGGAATTCTGTTGGATGGGCATATTTCAATATTTTTTGCAGAGTATCTGCTACAAATTTCATGCGAATCTGACCAGTATTAATGGATATATCAAACAAAGTTTTACCTGATTTGCATGCAATTTCTATAAATATCCCATCGATGGACCCATTCATTATAATCATGTGACGTGACGTAGGTTCTCCCCAATGGGTACTTGTCATTGGTTAATTAGCTATATATGGCTGTTAAGAGGTGGGCAGGTACATATCAATTCAATTTTAAAGGGGACCCTTAAATGACATCAGGTCCTTACCCTTCAGAAATTATTTAGGATGGTCAAGCACTTTATTGACACTTGTTTACCATACCTGTATTACCCCCTTTACATTCTAACGAATTCTGATGTTGCAGACATTTTTTGTAAGGTGCTCCAACTTTGAATTAGAACAGGTCTGTTTGGCCTAGCAAACAGTGCAGCTACTGATCAGACTGGTCCTGAGGAGCAGTCTGATCTGGATCTACACTGTTTGGTCAAACAGGCAGTCCAAATATAAGACCAAATACGGCTATGTCAACATTCCTTTAATCCCAACAATAATGTTTACACTAGTCAACATGATATTACTTAATAGAAAGTGTAAAGAGAGAGAAATCAAATAACATTATCATAAAGGGGAGATAACTCCTCCCATGAATAAACATACACAGGTGTATGTGAATAAATATGAGCTGTGACACGGCAAAACCAACAAAGTGGCATGTGTGCCCAGCAAAGACTCAGACCAGCTTGGGCATCTGCCAAATCTGACCAGAGTCTTTGTTGTCTGCATGGAGCCACCTTTGACACTTAGCTACCCTTTAATTAAGCGCACAGGGAAGACTCTGATCAGACTGGGCGGATGCCCAGGCTGATCTGAGTCTTCGCTGGGCGCACATGCCACTTTGTTGGTTTTGTCACGTCGTGGCTCATATCTTGCAGATCTTTGTAGTGTATAAGTATTTAATCAGTAAACAAAAAGTCAGTATAATTTCAAGATTTTTTTACAATGGGGTCAATGAGCTAAAATTTTATTAATTTAATTACTAGCATAAATTCTCTCATGTGAGGTCTGTTTACTATTAAAATTTTTATGATCCATCAAAATGTCATGTACTCAAATTGAGCCACATCACAAGATGGATGGATGGATGACTCGCAATTTTACATCCTTTTTAACAATATTTCAGTCATATCAGGACAATGGGAGCATGATAATGAAAGGCTGTGTACAAAGATTGGAAAGATTTCTTCCTCCAGGGAGTCCTGAGCCCAGGACTGCTTGTTCAGAAAGCCAGCTCTTAACCTGCTGAGCTACTCAGGCTCCCACATACATTGCAAGCTGAATGCACTTTTACATCCTTTTCAACAGTGTTTTGGTCATATCAGGACAATGCAGCCTGTTTTAGTAAGCATGGGCATCCAAGTTTTTGCATACTTTATCAGAAATGTGTTGGCAGTTTCTTCACTTAGAAGCAACAAAATGTATTAAGGATGCTGAATTTTCATAATGGAATCATTCTAATTGGATGATCTGCTTCTAAATCTGGACTTCTTTATAGTCGTCAGTTTGGGGCAAGAGGTTAGGTGTGGAGAGGAGGGGGAGCTAGAAAAAGAGCTGTCATGTGACTGCCTAGCTTGCCTAAGCAAACAGTATATTAAAACGGCATTTGAAAGAATCATAAATGATTTTCTATACATAATCAGATGCTGCACTAAAATCAGGTGAGAGTGTATGCACTGATCTGACTGCTCCTGAAGACTGTCTGACCTTGGTCTGCAACCCCGCTTTCACCTTCACAAGGTCAGTCCCAAATACAGAGGTCAAATTGACTTTGATGGACTCTTTCAAGACCATGACTTAGGAAATATTTTCCTTCAATCTATCATAACTGACCTTTACAAGTTGTACATGTAATCATTTGAAACTTCTTACATTTCGGTTTAATTAAATTACATCTCTCTTACCCCTAATCAATTATTAAAGTCCCCCTGGGCAAGCAATCCAGACAGTGTTATGCCATAATTTACATTTCAAATCATAGTATATTCCACAGTACCTCCTATCACACAATGATGACAGTCATGACAACGTCGTTGCAGTTTTGTCGCTTGCATTTCCTCATTTTTCACCTTTTGCATTTCCTTATTTTTTTTCACCTTATTATAACTTACATTCTATAATATCTCTAAAAATTTCATGCACCCCATCCCTCAGAAAAAGCATGGAAAAATGTTTTTCAGATCTATTTTTCCTGAAAACAGTTGGCAGACTGCAAACAGTGTAGACCCAGGTCAGACTGCTCCTGAAAAGATCAGACTGATCAGAGAAGTCTGATCTGGGTCTACAAAATGCCTGGGCATTTTTGAACACAAGACATTTGATTGTACTGTTATTTCATGGATTCTATCACCTTCAAAACAACCCTTGACCTCCTATAAACGATCTATGCAGAAATTCAATGAAAAATTACAGGCCTCTGATCTGGGTCTACCCTGCTTGCTATGGCAATACTAACACAAACACTGTAAGGTCGGAATAATTACCAAAGGGTTTTCTTTGCTTTTTTGTTTCCTTCTTTTTCTTAAATTTTCAACACTGATCTCTTGGGTAAAACGGCCAGACAGTTCCCATTACTTCATTTAATTGGAGCAAATATTGGTAATGGCTGGTAACTTAAATACAAAACATTACATACCATAACAATATATGATGACATCATTGACATCATATACCTCTAGTCGCAGACTGTTTTGTATTGTAGCTACAAAGAGACAGAATCATTTCCGCTTTGACATACTGTGACTTCAGTTTTGAACCACAACTTCTTGTGTGATTACTTGGTAACATCATGTCCTAACATGAGCCATGACACGACAAAACCAACAATGTGGTTGTGCCCCCAGTGCAAACTCAGATCAGCCTGGACATCCGTCCAGTCTGATCAGAGTCTTCGCTGTCCACATGGAGGTAGCTTAGACCCTTAGCTACCATTTGAGCACTTAACGAAGAGTCTGGTCGAACTGGGTGGATGCACAGGCTGATCTGAGTCTGCAGTGGGCGCACAACCATATTGTTGGTTTTGTCTTGTCGCGGCTCAATTATTACTTTTTAAACTGCTACTATCCTCAGATTTCTGATGGAAATCTCTCCCACCCAGAACCAAATATGCAAGTGGAAAGTGCTTGAACCTGCATTCTGCAAGCAGGACTTGCATATTCACTGTGTGTTTTCACAGATCATGTTTTCCACAAATGAAAATAACCATAATTATTTCAAATTTATCATGACCGACACCAATAATTTGATGAGTCAATCTTTCTCTGCAGTTAAACATATAATTGCAGGAAGGTCTTGAAAATACCATAATTATGTGAACAAACGTACAAAGCAGTTTCACAAATTCATTCTCTTTTAAATGCACAGATATTCAAAAGTTAAAAGAAACTGTGATCAGAGTTGGTCAGATATCCTAGACTGCCACTCTTACACAGTCTTGCAGTCTGATGGTATATAAGTGAGTGAACAGGTTTAATGTCCTGCCAACATAGTTATAGGTCACACAGAAATGGGAATCTAGGTTTCAAATCTCACCCAAAAACCGCAGCATCAGGGAATTGAAACTGCAAAACTGAATTGATAGCCTGGCATGTAAAGCTCTAATACCACCGCCACTGCTTGCAGGGGTAAAACAAGCATCTGCGGAGACCAAACCTCTGCTACTCGGCCCAGCAGTTACAGCACCAAAACTCATCTCCTCAAATCTTGCAATACACAATGTAATATTTATCGCCAAGTCTGCCAAAAAGGTAAATAATATTCACTAAACAAGAATGCGGCCAACAACACCCTGGGGGTTATTTGACATCTTGTTTATCCGAGGTATAAAAGTCACCACCCATATGGCACAACCGCCATATTATCAGATCAAACAGTGAAAAGTTGTTGACATGTAATTACGTTACAGACAATCTAATCCTACTGTTACCATCAGCTGTCTGTCTGTACAGCCAAAGGCCTTATTTCTAATCTGTCTTTTTGATTTTGTCATCAAACACAACATTAGTTGTATGGGTGTAACTGAGAAAAATCTAAACATATTCAGAGCTTTTTATGCTAGAAGACCTGATCAGGGCCTCCATGTGTAACTGTTTCAGGGCCCCAGTTGTTCAAAAGTTACCGAGATATTATAGTTTCATTTTAAAATGCATTTTAAGCAAAAACACTGCTTTTTTTGCTGAAAAATATTAGCAGTTTTTGAAGTGCAAAAAGCTCCTCACATTTTTTTTTGCAAAAAAACAACTGATTTTATGAGTTCTGGAAGACTGAACGAATCCTTGTCTAATGACTTTTTACGCTAAAAATTATTTGAACAACTGGGCCAGGCTCATTAATAACAAGACCTGTCCACATACAGGATAGACTGCCTGACAGCGCTTTGCCCATTCACATAAAAAAACTTTAATCTTAAACTTTAACATTTTGCTAACGCCGCTTTTGACGCCGACGCTGGGGATGGTGCAATAGCTCTTCCTGAACTTCATTCAGGCAAGCTTAAAGAAGTGATGAAATAAAGATTATTATTATTATCATGATGATAGGCAACAGTTTTATAAAACATGCCTGAAACTGGATAAGCTGATTACCGGTATTTGTGAAACTTAAACTGCCAAAAAAGGAAACAAAAAAATTTACACCTGCAAAATTGCAATAGCTATATCATATTGAGAATTCAAAGACTAGGGTGGAAACGGTGTAGATCCGAATGATGGGCCACCTTGTCTGGATCTACGCTGTTTGCAAATTCAACCGTTATCAGTTTGTACACTACAGACTCAGACCAAATGATAGAGAAAATGCCATCCAGCTTTATTGTTGTTTACTTATCAAAGCCTACAAAATATCTTTACCTTAACAATCCTATGCTGCTGCCTTCCTCGATTTTTAATCCATGATTTAAACATTTCCAAAACTGGCATACTATGCAAACCAAAACTATATATAAGTTCTGAATTCATAAGAATGCATCTTTAACAATTAAAAGGAAGTGAACAACAAGTGCATAAAGCCTAATTTGATATGCAGTTATGCATTTTATTAATGTTTTGTTCAGGAAGTTAATTACAGTATTTAAGCTATTCTGTAATCTACCTATCTCCGACAGAAATTTTCATAAAGGAAACAAACTATCTTGACAGAGTGCATTACATTCATGAACAGATGAATGAAAGAGTCTTTAGAGCTATTGCCCTTTTTTAATGAGGAGAAAGAGACACACGGTGAGTCAGTTCTGTCGCAAACATTAATGCAACTTGGGATGTCAACAATGACATTCTAGCAACTGCAATAGCTCATCCTAAATGCACTTCCAAACAAGACAATTAAAACAGGAGTTGTAAGAAGACAATGGGAGCTGACTCTCATAGCGACAAAGTATCACGACTCTAAACCATGCTGGTAAAGAGAAGTATCATGAAGTAAGTGAACCATAAAATACTGATCATAAAACAGATGTTCCTCATGAACTGGTGGATGGATGACATGCGATTTTACGTCCATTTCAACAGTATTTCAGTCACAGCATGATGGGAGGGTGATAAAGAAAGGCTGCATACAATGAAACCCCAGTCTGCCATGTGAACGCAAATGCTGTCATATGTGCTCCGAAAAAGGACTACCAATATAACACCAAAGGTATAGCATAACCTTACCTTTGCTTCACTTAGGCATGCTAAAAACTGACCTTATATTCACTGAACCATAAAATATAAGTTGCTGTCAGCTGTGGGTTAGGTCAACTTGCTTTCAGGTGCTTTCATCTCTGTGTAAGATTTGGTCAAGTGCTGTTGAAAAATGGACCCGAACGTCACAACATCGAGCTTATGCACTACCCTCAGTGTGCACATCATGTGCACACTGAGGGTAGTGCAATAGATCAGCTTAAAAGTTTGTTTTGCACACACATGCTAAACAGCCATGTATGACCTGAATTAACCATTTGGAAGAAAAATGTTTAACTAATGGTTTGTTGTTATCTTTTCTGTTTTTGGCAAGAAAGATAATGCACCAAGATCAAAAGTATGAGATAAATTGAATGAACTTTTAGTGACCACTAAACAAAAGTACTTGATAATCAGTCGATGAGATCCAAACTTTGATAAAAACCAAACAGCATTTAACAAATGCTTAATGTATATATATTTTTTTCATCCTCATACTAGTGGGTGCTTCATGCAGCTATTGAATATCAATGCTTACAGTGACAAAACAGCAGCCAAGAAAATTTACATCCGAAAAAATTCCAAAAAATGTACCATCGAATCTATATCATACTGACAATTCAAGGACCAGAGGGCAAACAGTGTAAATCCAGATGAGGCGGCTCATGATGAGCCACCTCATCTGAATCTACGTTGTTTGCAAATTCATCTATATTCATTTCTGACACTTTAAGAGTTACTTCCACCCAGGCACATACCGTTGAAATGACATCGTCTTGAAGTCGATGCGATGTCATCACATCGCACTGACATCAATATGACGTCATTTCGACGTTGTGTGCCCGCTGGGTTACAGTTACCTTTGGTAGCCTGTGCTTGATTTGAAATTGGTCTGACCCACAAAATATTGTAGACCCTGATCAAGCTGCATAGTACATAACTGCCCATTCTCATTCCAAGCAGATATTTTGGTGGTCTGGAGCCAATCTCGGCAGAATTTGGCCATATTTTGACAGCAAAGTGAGAGGGGTCAATTACTGGAAAAGTACAGTCATTTCTGGTACGAAAAGGTAAACAGAAAAAATGACCAAACAATCATAAGGGAAGACAGCTGTTGTCCAGACAGACCATCAACACAATCTGCTCATTTTTCTTTGGCCAATCTTGGTGAAAGAAATAACATTGAATTTGTCTTCTTTCATTTTCTCTGATTATCTCACAACCAGCTGTTGCCTCATATATATGACATTTGCAATCTGCTTAGCCAGCTCAAAAACATAAAATGTATAAAAAATGACAGCCACAATGTAATGTAAGAAACAATAACAGTCAACAGTGTATATGCCAAATCAATAACTTTTTGTTTGTCATTTTCATGGTTGACAATAACTTATTGACAATCAAATTCAGGCAGGAATGTACACAAATAGATGTAAATATCAAAACAATTACTTAAAGGTAGGTTCCTGGGCTAGAGATGTCAATTATGTCCACAAAGTAATTTCGTCTTTTTCTGAGCAGTATTGAATTCTCTTATTTTTCTGAATTTGTTGCTACTGAGAAACTCATCAGATGTTGAAGAAAATAGTCGTTTACCTTTTGCTTTATTTTCTTTCGTTGGAATTCCAGTTCTAAAAATAACTTTGTTTATTATGTCTATAGGTGCGTGATTTCTGATGCCATTCTCCAAAGGTCAATTTTCCCTTGACGTGAGCTCTCCTAGAGGTCCTGGCAGGGCGGATGGGTTAAAACTGTCCCAAAATGCAATGCAGCATGACATCAGCTGCGTTATCTATTTTTGGCGCGAACTAAAAATAGCGCTAACTGGTGTGCGAAGCAGAGTTAGGAAATCCCTTGCAAAACAACTTTTCTAATATTTTTTTGATTTACACTTTTTAGTGAAACTTATTAATTCCCTTTTATAAGTGCTTTCCAACAACTTGGATGAAAGTTCATCAAGATTATGATGCATTCCAAGGTACAGGAACCTACCTTTAAAACTGGTTTTAGTAAATTTCAAAATGGAATGGCAAACAGCGAAGACCCTCATACATAAATGGTCTTTGATTACTCTTTATAGCAGCTGCACTTTGAATTTCAAACATTCATCAGACTCCTACACACCCGGTAGGCGGCAATCAAAAACGCTTGTGCAATCAACGAATGTGGCTCAAAAACATTTAGAAACAGCGTTTTCGATTGCAAATTGGTGACAATTTGCAATCGAAAACGCTGTTTTTGATCCGCCTTAATCGATTGTTAAGAGAGTTTTCGATTGCCACCTACCCGGAGTGTCCTAACTAACTCCATATTTGGAGTCCCTATTTTTGGGCAGAGGACTCCTGGTTTCTTTCTCTTTTTTTTCCAGGAAATTCCTTTAAAATTACCATGTGGGGCTCCTACATTACACCACAAAGATGTCTCTGAGACTTATCTTTTATAAAACTCTACCATAGAGAGAACCCTGGCTCATCGAGAACTTTATTATACAGCTGAGCAACGTCTCAACAGTTTATTAATGTGCATGCCAAATTTTGCATATTATCGTTATTTATTTTGCAGCTGTGCATTTTTAAGTAATTTGGACAGTTTGTCGTCATTTAAGACACAAAATGAATGACTTTCCTTAAATTTTATAACATCCTCAGGTGAAACTAATTAAATGTGACTTAAATTTATTCTTAAGTAATGAGAAATTTGATGCTGCTTGGTAGTTTTTGTTTTGTATGCTTTGATAGATACCTGTATTTTTTTTAACCCTTAAAGTGCCAAAAATTAAAATTGTTGAATTGGCAAACAGTGTAGATTCAGATGAGGTGGCTCATAATGAGCCACCTCATCTGGATTTACACTGTTAGCCTTCTAGTGTTCGAATTCTCAATATGATATCGCTTGGACAAAACGTTTTTTGAAATTTTGCAGATGTAAATTTTGTCTTCTGCTTTTTGGCGCATTAAGGATTAACTAGATCTTTAACATGCACTGAAAACATTAACTCACCAGCATCTACTGTAAGTGCACCAACATATTCTTGGCACCTTCCCTGCTTCAAATCAAGTCTCCATTCACTAAGTTTTACAGTTGTAGACCTGAACTGAAGCTTCTTTACAAAAGAAAAGCCCCTGCATTCCCCCCCCATTCAATCCCCCTCACTTCCACAAAATTCTACTGACAAATCCACTAGAACTTCCCTTTCTTAAAGGCAGCTTATTTGGACTTCTTTCCAACAAAATTCTGACAAATCCACTCACACTTGCCTTTCTGAAAGAACTTATTTGGACTTCCTTCCGTCAAATCCTTCTGACAAATCCACTCACATTTCCCTTTCTGGAAGGTAGCTTAAAAATTCTTCTGACAAATCCACTCACACTTCCCTTTCTCAAAGGCAGCTTATTTGGACTTCTTTCCAACAAAATTCTGACAAATCCACTCACATTTCCCTTTCTGAAAGAGCTTATATGGACTTCCTTCCATCAAATCCTTCTGACAAATCCACTCACATTTCCCTTTCTGGAAGGTAGTTTAAAAATTCTACTGACAAATCCACTCACACTTCCCTTTCTGAAAGATAGCTTATTTGGACTTTCTTACACCAAAATTCTACTGACAAATCCACTCACATTTCCCTTTCTGGAAGGTAGTTTAAAAATTCTACTGACAAATCCACTCACTTCCCTTTCTGAAAGATAGCTTATTTGGACTTCCTTACACCAAAATTCTTCTGACAAATCCACTCACATTTCCCTTTCTGGAAGGTAGTTTAAAAATTCTACTGACAAATCCACTAGAACTTCCCTTTCTGACCGGCAGCTTATTTGGACTTCTTTTAACAAAATTCTGACAAATCCACTCACACTTGCCTTTCTGAAAGAGCTTATTTGGACTTCCCTCCATCAAACCCTTCTGACAAATCCACTCACATTTCCCTCTCTGGAAGGTAGCTTAAAAATTCTACTGGCAAATCCACTCACACTTCCCTTTCTCAAAGGCAGCTTATTTGGACTTCTTTCCAACAAAATTCTGACAAATCCACTCACATTTCCCTTTCTGAAAGAGCTTATATGGACTTCCTTCCATCAAATCCTTCTGACAAATCCACTCACATTTCCCTTTCAGAAAGATAGCTTATTTGGACTTCCTTACACCAAAATTCTACTGACAAATCCACTCACATTTCCCTTTCTGGAAGGTAGTTTAAAAATTCTACTGACAAATCCACTCACTTCCCTTTCTGAAAGATAGCTTATTTGGACTTCCTTACACCAAAATTCTACTGACAAATCCACTCACAATTCCCTTTCTGAAAGATAGCTTATTTGGACTTCCTTACACCAAAATTCTACTGACAAATCCACTCACATTTCCCTTTCTGAAATGTAGCTTATTTGGGAATACAGATGTCCTTTTAAGAGTGTGAGAGGCTGGGCTGGGATAGTTAAGGCCCAGGTTACATTCATACAGGCCAGGTCACAGCATAAGCTGATATGGAAGGAACTTACCCACCAAATGAGAGATGTATGTAATCCTTTGAAATCTACATCCTTGGAGATCTAGATATGAACACTACTGATAAATATAATAATTTCCTAGATAGAAATAAAATGTTTCAACCCAGAAACCAACTTTTTCACTCACAAAATTAATGTCAGTTATCACACTACAGAACCCTCAATTTCCATTCATTTTTTTTACATATTTAAGTCAGAAAAAATACGGTTTCACATGAGGTTTCCCAGTACTTTAACCCTTAAAGCGCCAAAAATATTAAAATTGTTTAATTGGCAAACAGTGTAGATCCAGATGAGGTGGCTCATAATGAGCCACCTCATCTGAATCTACACTGTTTGCCCTCTAGTGTTCTAATCCTCAACATGATATCGCTTGGACGAGACATTTTTTGAAATTCTGCAGATGTAAATTTTGTCGTCTGCTTTTGGCGCATTAAGGGTTAAAGACCCAATACTTTAAGACACTGGCTTCTGAGCAAACAATGAATGAAGCAGCAGACAGCCAGACAGACGAATAAAGGAAAATGGATGTACTTTCAGAAGAAGCAACCTACAAGTCTTTTTTTGCATCCATTTTTCATTGGGGTCAACCCTTAATGGAAAGAATTTGCTCCTCCAGGAGCAAGGGTCGACCCCCTTTTGGATGGATTTTGCGGTTGTTGTTGTTGTTTTTTTCCCCTTCTCATAGGGACTCAACTCTTAAAGGAAAGAATTAAAAGGAGCAAATTCTTTCCTTTAAGAGTCAACCTCTTTTAGAATGGAAGTCATAAAAAGTTATTGACCTCTGAAAAAAAATGGTGGAAACCCAAGGAACTGTGGCATATACCGTTACTTGTTCACATATTAGGATGATTCCAGTACAAGTATTCTAATAATTACATTTACCGTATTACAACATATATTTAAATTAAGTCCATTAAATTCCAGATTCAGGTACTTTATAGGTTCTTGAACTGTTGAGCTGTCTCAAATTCCAGACTATATATATCTTAATTAATTCAAAAAGAGATGATATATCCCTTGCAAAACAAGTTGAGCCAGATTTCTTTTTTGCAAGTTGATATAATGTATCAAATTATATAACCAACCAGCTGACGCAGCTTCGTTTTTATTCATGATAAATATAAACCTTACCTGTAAATCTTAAAGTACGCATTATTTTTGTTTATCATGCAGCAACACTTTTAAGAATTTTGAAAACATTTCAGCATTTTCAAAATTCACTGTATCAAAAATTGGTCAAATTGCACAAAAATAAAATTCAAATTTGATCATTCTCTTTTAAGAAGTATGCAGTATAAAAGCCAAAACAGCTGTAAATGTCTACTGTAAGAAAGATTACTTACATTCTATGAGGTACCCTAAAGTGCTTTAATTTTGGGACACTTAAAACCATTAATTTTCCATTTGTCCCAAATGGAAAATTAAAGGTTTTAGGTGTCCCAAAATTTAAGCGCATTAGGGTAAGATTTTGGTTTCACCAAAGTTTTGCAAGTCTTTCACTATTACATTATAAATAAAGATGAATTTTTATGATTCTTTTATATGGACTCATTAGCAGGTCTAATTTTTGACTACAACTTACAGAAAAACAAACAAATAGAACAAGACATCTAATTCCTAGGTTAGATGGTTACACCAATATATTTTGCCATGCTATTAGTCAAAAGAACAGTACTCGATCTTGCTATTTTGTTTTATGTAAAACATCTATATTTTTGTTGCTAATGACCAGATAATAACGTGTCATCCATTAATCATTATTTTTCCCATATTATAATGCAATTAATCCACTTACTTCACAATATGTATCACGCTAGGGATATAACACGCTGCACTTTACTGATACGTTTTTTACTCAGTCATCTTTCATAAAAATCCACCTTATAACGTAGTCATCTTACAAACTAACTAATGTACCGAAACAATATGTCACACCATGCGTAGTAACTCATGTATCCGTTTTATCATTCAATCAAAAGAGAGACAAAAGCAGATTCATAAAATGAATTCGACACCTTATTATTTCCGTATACTAAAGTCACATGTTCCGCAATTTTTGAATGGGGACAATGGAAGAAAAAGATTGCTTATTATCCAATATCGACTAAACTAATAGCCCACTTCCGAAACTTGAACAAAAAATAGCGGTCTGCTCAATAAACATCTTCAGTCAAATAAGGTGAAATACTGCATGCCTTGTAACCCCTGCAGGTATAAATCCAGGTAAAAATTATATGTCGTATTCAGTGTTATCCAGAGGCTTTATTTGTCAACAGAGACAGAGATCAGTCAACGTAAAGCGTCTAAATATTTGGACAGATGCGCCAGAGCAAACAGTGTAGATCCTGATCAGACTGCTCCTGAAAAGGAGCAACCTGATCAGGGTCTACACTGTTTATAAAATTTTGCTAGTAATTTTCTAACACACCGTCACAAAGCAAATTAAAGTATTTCAATTTTTACAATAATTACAGTAATTAGTAGAAATGTTCGAATATTTGAAGTTTTTACGGGAAGACGAGGATTTGCTCTTATCATCTGCGAGATTTACTGTTAGCAAACAATGTTATGTCAGACGTGACTCAATCTTAAAAAGAAAATTATCGCAATTTAAAGTTTTGGTAGAATTGAAATTATCCTAGTTACAGCCGAAACTGAAAACCAACACTACTTCAGCGCTGTGGGAAGTTTTGAAGAAAGTAAACAAATGAAGCAAATGAAAAAAATAAATTGGAGATTGCACTAAATCTACCTGTATTTTCATACATGTGAGCTAACAAGACCCATTTAAGGACAAGATAGCTCAATGAATTACTCACATTTGCCCATGTTAAAAAGTTAAACATACAAGATTAACATCATGGATGCCAAAGCTATACCTGGGATGGCTCTTCCTGTAATTTTTAGCTTGCCTGTACGTATGTACAGGAAGAGCTATTGTACTACCCCTGGCGTCGGTGGCGTTGTTAGCAAAATGTTTAAGTTTTATGTTAAAGCTTTTTACTTGATGGGCAAGGCGCTGTCAGGCGAGCTATCCTGTACCGCAAACAGGTCTTGTTAAACATGTGAGCCCACAAAATCTGTCCACATATAGGACAGCTTACCTAACTTGCATAATCAGTATTTGCCCAGGAAATATAAATCTTTCGAACAAAATATTCCTTCTGAATGCTGACACTGATCAAGGTGACAACCGCTCTTCACTTTCGTACAGATTAGCTCAGCTTAACTCCTTAAGCACCAAAAAGCAGAACAAAATTTACGTCTGCAAAAATTCAAAAAATGCCTTGTCCAAGACATTTCATATTGAAAATTCAAAGACTAGAGGGCAAACAGTGTAGATGTAGATGGGCCGCCTAATCAAGATCTATGCTGTTTGTAAATTCTGCTGTATTTGTCCCTGGTGCTTGAAGGCCCTAATGCTCTATAAACATGAAAACTTTCATCACAAGGTATCGCTGCAAGCTTCTCACCATAGTTTCTTCATTGTAAATGATCGCGATTGGCCGACTTTAAACAAATGAAACATTCACGGTTTTCACATAAAAAGGGTTTGAAAACTTATTTGGGTCATTTTAGTTGGCAACTAAAAAGACCTACTTTTGATTTCATGCCCTTGAATAAAATGGTAAAACTACAATGTACAAGGGTGAGGCCTCATTCACTGTGGCGCTTAGCTGTTTATATTGCATCACTCAACCGGAAACCAGAAAAGGAAAATCATATTTTGTTGAGCGATTTGTAGTTTTTCAAAAACCTGTTTTCCATACTTTTTGCCAGCTACTTGGATCAATTTATGCACATCAACCTACATTTTATTATTAAACGTGAAGGTTGGAAAGGTTTTCGTAATGATTTGTGTTTGGGCGTTTTTTACACTGATACAACTATGGAGACTTTAAAGTGTTAAAATTCCTTGTAATGAACAGATCTGATGAATATTTTTAAAACCACTTAAATCACCTGAGTCAACAAATAAATCTGTTCCTGTTCTTTCCAGGTTAGTTTTAACCTCTTCATATATCACATATGTAACACATATAAAATATTTTAAGGAAAACACATATACTGTTTTAAAATCAAACTCTTTACCCTTATTTCTTCCCTAATGTTAATCCACAATAAATATTTACTTAAATTCTAGCTAGAATTATTTATGACACTTTATAAAACAAAAGAATTCCATGCTCCACCTATGTTTTACAAAACGTAGTGTCAAAAAAAGAATATTTGATACTATCAACATATACTATTTGTAACATATAGTAACTACATGTGTACCATTTACTCTTAGATTTTTGGACACCGAATGGACTAGCTCTCCCATCTTAAAATTTGGATGAATTTGTTTGCCCCATTTGGGTACATACATGTATATCTATGTAAAATTATTGTGACATTATTAGCAAACAGTATAGATCTTGATCAGACAGCTCCTTAGGAGCAGTCTGATCTGGATCTACACTGTTTGCTCCAATAATCTTACCAAATGTTTGGGGTTGAAAAAAAAATATTCAAAAACAATTGTTACCAAAGGTGAATCAGATCTTGAAGTCCATCCAAAGTCATTGCCAATTACAATGACAAATTGAAATTGAGACAATATGATTCTTATTTTGTAACAAATGAGTAAATAGTGTGGTATTTCAAATTTTCATTATCATTTTAATGAGGGCGCAAATTTCAATAACAATTAATTTGTATGAAGAAATCACCAAAACAAATAATAACTTTGGCTGATATCCAAGCAAAAGAAGCATCTCAAATTTTACTGCTGAATTTCTTTTAAATTGTGTTTTCTTGAAATATAGCTGAATATCTGCTATTAAGGTTTTACTTATTTATTTATCATCTGCATTTTCTTATTTTCTTGAAAACACCCCTACCAATATAGCAGAACCTTTACTGCCGAGTTTCAGCTAAAATATTTGCTGAAGTGGCATCATGGTTGGAGGTTGGAGACACTCAGTTATAATGCTGAAGGTCATAAGTTCGAACCTGGATTCAGCCAGCCAGCAAATGGAAAACTGTGTCAAGCCAGCAGTAAATGGGTATGGGAAGGATAAGGTAGCAAAAGGAGAGGGATGGGCTCTGCCTTTCACATTATGCTGTGCCCAAGATACAGCAGGCCTCTTTTAAGACCCCACTGCCCCTATTGACCACTTGGCTATGAAAACCTTTATCTTTTTTTATTTTCTTAACCTATAGGAGAAATTTTATCTCTGAATTTATGCTTAATTTTTTCCTAGAAAATATACATAGATGCATGTATAAATTCATGTTTCTGACACTTGCAGTATCCATAGCTACTGATACTGTAGGGAAGCATCATTATTGTAAAACTGCTATTAAGCACTATTATTGCCTGTCAACTTATCATACATAATAACTGTGATAATCCTATGTACTGAGGTGGGTGGTAGTAGGGCGATGGTGCTGGTTATAACTTCCTGTGCCGGGGCATCCTACTTATTTGGATAAAAGCAGGACAAGGGCCTACTGTGCTTGCATGCAGTAGGTGCAAGCAGGGGTTGTTTGGTTTTTTTTTTGTCTTGTCTATCATTTCTCTTTTTTTCTCCCTCTCTCTGGGAGACAGCCCGATATGGATTGAAATACTGTCTCAAAGGGCTGTTAAACCCAAAACAACAACAACAACGATACAGTAGGGAAGCGTCAGTTACTGAAAACTGCTATTTAACACTATTATTTTTCCTGTAAACTTATCATACATAATAACTGTGATAATCCTATGTGCTGAGATGCCTTTACCGAAAAAGAGAAACAACTTTTGTGACTTCCTGTTTGTCTCCAACAGTGGTGGATCAAGAGGGGGTTCAAACGAACGCCCTCTACAGCCTAAATTATTTCATTTTCATGGGGAATTTCAGCAAAAATTGGTTGAACTGCGCAAATCGAACCCCCTCAGCTAATTTGAACCCCCTATCCAAAATTCCTGGATCCACCCCTGTCCTAGATGAAGAAACCCTTACAAAAAGGGGTAAACTCTACAATCAGAGTTGATCCACACTGAGAAGGCAGGCAAATATGATAATGGCAGAGTTGTTTCCCTGAAAGTGTATCCATTCACATTTTGTTTAATCCTAATAAGCACCCCTGCTCTAATAAATGCCCTCCCCACCCCCTTCCCCCTCACTCTGCCTCTTCCGAAAAAAATGTTATATTAATTTGCATGAATTCCTGTTTGCTTCACTAAATGAGAACAGCTCTTTGAAATGGAGTCTACTCTTCAAGGAAAGAATTTGCTCCTGTAGGAGCAAATTCTTTCCTTTAAGAGTTGACCCCTACTGAGAAGGGAGGCAAATATAGTAGATTTGCTTCCTCTGACAAAATAACCATTCTCCTAAAAACTGTTTATTACCCGGTAAGAGTTATTTTGGCCTGATTTACTTGGCTTTATGCTCTATATTAGCCCCCTTTTGTAAAATGTAAAATACAGGTACAGTAATTCAGTACATGTGATAAACAATATTCAAGGTATTTTTATGCACTTGGCATCTGCCATCTTAAGTACACCCTGATACTTTTTTCTACCATTTTCCCCAAAATTAACATGCCAAAGCAAAGGTCAGAGTTTACAAACCGACTGTAATTCATTTTCCTATCACAGAAAAAAAGCAATATAAATAAACATTAAAGCCCCAGTCACACACACACATTACGGATAGGGCGGATAGTTGCGGATAAAATCCTCAGTTTATCCGCAGAATTTGTGGGCGTGGCCTAATTTTGTTTAATGAATTTACGGATATAGTTACCAATAGATGCGTATGGATACGGAACTACTAACCTTCCGTTACCTTCTGTAACTTTTAGATGCGGATAAATACCTTCAGATGCGGACTTTTGCGCATGCCTAGCTAATAGAAGAATAGAAAAGATTAACTGCGACGTCCACATCTGTGTCTACTCCTTGTATGCTCCAGTCACACACACACATACGGATTGTGCGGATACTACGGATGGCCCGTCCGTATCTATCCGTTTTATTCGTAATGGATCCGTATCAGATCCGCAGAGTCCGTAACTGTCCGTATCATATCCGCAGAGTCCGCAGGATCCGCGTCAAAATTTTGAAAAGTTTCAAAATTCGGGCGCGGATGAGTAAACCGTAATGGTGCGTTACTAAACGCATATATCCGCATCTATCCGTATCTAATCTGTGTCGCATACGTATCTATTCCGTATCTTA
Source organism: Ctena decussata (assembly GCA_963989385.1). Classification (NCBI taxonomy): domain Eukaryota; kingdom Metazoa; phylum Mollusca; class Bivalvia; order Lucinida; family Lucinidae; genus Ctena; species Ctena decussata. The sequence continues at coordinate 77,281,853 of OZ022498.1, read as the reverse complement.
TCCGTTATTGAACCTTATATTCCGCAGTCCCACTTCAAGTTGAGGACCGATACGGTTTCAAGCGGATCGTTACCTTTAGTTACGGAAGTTACGGGTCTCGTTCGGCGTACTGTAACGGACTGTTTTCTACAGTAACGTTTCAATACAAAAAGGTTGCGTTCCAATACTGACAGATACCCACAGGATGGTTTCGAGAGGCGGCTATAAGGCAACAACTTCAGTAGGGGGAGGGGGGGGGGGGGCAAAGAGACAGACACTGTATCTCAAGGACTACTACAACAGAGAGGTCGGGTCGGTGCAATGGCAGTGACGTATGGTGCAGGTATGGTGCGATGTTATGTTTCTTATTTGTAACAGCCTAGTGGGGTCATCACCTTGCCAATAGCAAAAGTAGGGCCATCATTTCATAAACTTAGTTGACTTTTATCAATTTGAATTAGTTGTCCAATATAGGACAAAGTAATTCTTTTATAAATTACAATTAGTTATCCAATATAGGACAAAGGTTAATGGTGAAATGAAGCAATAAATATCTACTGGTCAGGCTTGAGTAGCCGAAACTTCGAAGATGGCCTATGTTCCTTCTTTCGAATGTGTTCTGTGCTCTTGAATGAGCTCTTTTAGATTTCTATTTTACGTCAGTGCCACTGGTTTCGTGCCGTGCGGCGACCGTAAAACGTCTCCCCGTACGTCATCTATAGTGCAGATTATATATAATTTTTTCCTTTGAGGTCAAGAAAATATTCTGAGAAATCAGAAATTTTCGTTTGGTTTAGATTTATAGTCTAGATTATTGCATTTTGTTTCCTTTTAGATCTTTTATGGTACTAACCAGTCTTTGAATTTACTGCCTCATCAAAATTAAGAAATTACATTATGCTTTCTCTGGTTTTCGTAACCAAATCATATCGGGGTCACTGATGCGGTTTGAGTAGCCGAATTCTCGAAGTATGGTCCATGTACCTTCCTTCGAATATGTGCAGTGTTCTTGGAGGATTAGAATAGTATCTCTTTTATCAACTGCCGACTGAATATCTATGTCAACCAAGCAGTAAATGGATACCTTTTTATAAATCAGGGAAGGACAAGGCAGCGAAAGGAGAGAGATGGGCTACGCCGTTCATATGCTATGCCCAAGATACATTGACCCTAACCACCTACTCCCACCCCTCCTCCCCCAAGCCACCGCCCCTACGGTCAATAGGCTATAGGAAACCTTTACCTTTACCCAATTTATAGTTTGAATCCAGGTATACAAATTCAAATAAAAATCTTTTCCTTCATGAGCACAGAACACTAAACACATTTGAAAGAAGGAGCATGTGCCATACTTCGAGGTTACGATTTTTAGAGCCTCAACAATGACCCTGACATGACCCATGACTTCCGTAACTAAAGGTAAAGCTCAGTATGAAACCGTATCAGTCCTCAACTTGGGACTGCGGAATGATTGGTTCAGTTACGGATAAGATACGGAATAGATACGGATGAGAAACGGATTAGATACGGATAGATGCAGATAAATGCGTTCAGTTACGGACTTTTACGGTTTACTCATCCGCGCCCGAATTTTGAACCTTTTCAAAATTTCGACGCGGCTCCTGCGGACCCTGCGGATATGATACGAACAGCAATGGACTCTGCGGATGCGATACGGATCCATTACGGATTAAATGGATAGATACGAATAGACTCGGACGGGCCATCCGTAGTATCCGCAGAATCCGTATATGTGTGTGTGACTGGGGCATAAGTGAGCTGCATGATCTCCTTATAAATCATATTTATATTGTCATATAGCGTCATAAGAAACATATTTTACGCACTGACACATTTTATTTAGATAAAAAGAAAGCAAGATAATAAAAAGAAAATAAAAACTTTCAACAGATAACCTTAATTGTAAGAAGTCAATAATAATACTTTTCAGCCTACAGCAAATTTTTGTAACGATTTTAATGTTTTCAATTACGATCATGTTGGAATGATTAAACATTTTACAACTTTACAAGTTTACATCTACACAAAACATACAGTGCTCAAAATAAGCTAAAATTGGAAGGAGGATGTGGAGAGGGTGGGGGAGGGGGTGATTTCAAAGGCTATACAAATATTTCCAAACACAAAAAAGTTTTTTCACAGAAACATTTCAGGCAGAAAATCACAAGAATTGAGATTTTATAAAATATTTCACTGTGAAATACATGTATGAAGACCTAACTCTTAAGCGAAAATCTGCAAAATTTCAAAAAATGTTTCATTTAAGCTACATAATACTGAGAATCCAAGGACTACAGGGCTAACAGCATAGTTCCAGATGAGGCAGCTCATCATGAGCTGCCTTGTCTGGATCTATGCTGTTTGCGAATTCAACTTTTTTCATTTTTGGTCCATTTGATCAACTCCGTTCCCTGAATTTAGCTGATCTGCCTCCATCTTTCAAAAAGTACGGTGGAACTGCCAAGAAAGGCCACTTCTCAGCAGTAGCATGTCCCTATAATAGCTATCATATTTATTCGGCTATAAGACAGGGTTCCCCTATCCAAAACTTACCCAACATATAAAACAGTCTTGTGTGAAATTCAGCTATAAGATTTTCTCCCTTTGCTAGGATGGCTAAGATGATTCTAGATCTTCGATAAGATGGATCCAAATTTTTTGGACTGTTTTGGAAGGGGAAATAACTTGTCTTATAACTGAATAAACACAACAGCCCTACCTATATATCTGACCTCTCACAAAACAACCCCTGAATTCCAACTCACAAAAAATGTTCTTTTTCTTCACAAATAAATGTCAAAAACATGTCTTATCATGGGCAACTGAGTGTGCGTTGCAAAATATGGTGTTGGGTATAATTTATAAAGTTAATACTGTAAATTACAAGATCTGCAAATGTTTCACAGGCGTTGTCTGTTGGCAACACTCTTTGGCATAAAAAATTTAATGTTTTCTATAATAAAACTTTTGACAAATGGATGCTCGGATGCACACACTGTTTGCATTGCAGGATTTTATGAATAAAAAAGAAATTTTTGTTTTTTTTTGTTTTGTTTTTTTGTTTAAATCTAATCTGATAATACTGTTGAAAGGGCAGTAAAATCAACATTTTGCATCTATTCATTAAACAGGAAACTCCCCATTATAAACCTTTTTTTTAACAAATTTGAATAGCTCAGCAAATAATTTGTATTTCCTTCTATCAATACAACACTATGCAAATACATGAATTAACCCACTTTCATAAATTTTCACTATTTCTCAAAATTTTACCCAAGTTTAGTGCATTACCATAAAAACTCTAAGTACTGAGACAGACATGAATGAGCAAACAATGAAGTCTTAGACTGAAAGCAGACAGCTCCTATTCTAAGCAGGGTCTGAAAAGCTTTTTTCACTCATCACAGTAAAACTAGGACTGTGAACAAAACATTTTATAATACAAAATAATTCTATAAATTCTAAAAACAGTGATTCTAAAACAGTATCATAAAATATCTAAATATTGGGACAAGAAAGTCTGAGCAAACAGTGCAGACCCAGCTCAGACTGCTCCTGAAAGAGCATTCTGATCAGGAACTAAATTATTTGACATTTCAACTGCATCTTTTAGATGCTTTATTGCATTCTAAAATCAAACTTGAGTTTTTTTAGAAGAAAACTGTAATTATTTTAGGTGTCCCAATTTATCAAACTTTTATGGTCCATGTACAAATAAATTTCTACAAATTCTCGTAAATTACCTCTGTATTCCAACTTTAAAACAATCCAATTTCTCTAATGGAAAGAAACCATTAAAATTCACATAGAAACAATACTCCCACAAATATGGTTCATCCGTTTTATTTCCAGAATAAGTCCATTTACAAGATATTTTTCTATTTTCTAGGCACAGACATATACCAATCAAGTGCATGTACAATGTACTATATGTATATCAAAAACAAAGTTTTAATTTTATGCAATAACAAATAAATCTATGAAAACAAGGATTCGCAAAAGTTACGAGTTGAAAGTTTCATGTCACCTGCCCAAGACCAATAATAACTCACATGATTGGTCAATATTGACATATTATAGCTTCAAGGGAAGTTAATTTTTATTACAAATTAAACAGGCATTCTAGTGTATTACTATACATAAACTCTTGTAACAAAGAATCTACATTCACACTTTGAAGTTTACATTATTCATTAACACTTATAATAATGGTGATGCTAAGTCAGTATTAGTTTTTTGTAATAAAAAATAAATAATAAATAAATAAATATGCAGTACGCTCCATAATGCTTCATTACACTACATTTGGGATCCAGTGTTGTAGGTGAAAAGCATTATACTGAGACAGCCCCAGATCCAGGGGGTGGACTTTGGGGCTTCTGCCCTACCATCAGGGACTCTCTGTTATAATATGTAGGCCTACAGATAATAAGGCGTATCTGAAGACAGTTTGAGATAATTTATCCGTGTAGCTAGATTAAAATATATGCTGTAACATCTCATTAGAATCGCCTCAATGAGATGTCACAACATATATTTCAAGGCAAAAAAGACATAAAAAAATTCTCATCAAACTGGTCCCTAATTATGTCATATATATTCAAGCCCACCTCCCTGCCCCTTCAAATATATATCTCGGCACCCCCAGCCCCACCAGTTATCCAGAGCCCTACCAGAACATGGTGGTTTGGATGCGGGCCTTTGAGACTGGACTTAACTGAGGAATAAAAGGCAAATGAGCATTCTAATTAATGCATAATAGGAATGTAATGAGAAATCCGAGAGGATAATGTCAAATATTTTGAGAGTATATTCTGCTATTTATAGTGACAAATCCAACATCATTATGAAACATCGCTTTTAAATGGCTGACATCAGGTTTTACCTTGCTGAAGTGCTTGCGTTGGGTGCAAAGTAGAGCACTTTAAAAGGTGAAAATGCAAAACATGCATTAGAATGGGGACAACTGTATTGAAAATAGTCATTTGGGGAGGTAGCTTGTCAGTTTTATGGATGCAAAACAGTTAACTGCGTTTTTTGGCTCTACTGGCATGTTGCCATAAAGTGTTTGCAACCGTACAGCCAATGATTTACCTCCCCAAATGATAGTTTTGAGTACAGTTATCCCCTAATTATACAATCATTTTGTAGTAGCCAAGACATGACAGTGTTACGGTATATCCAAAACAGCATTATAATGATGGGGCTGTGCATTATGCTAAGGCTAAATAGTAACAATATCTGGCAAATGCAGAATCTGACAATTGAACATCATTTTCAGAAAAAAAACAAGCATTCTGAAGAACAACAATAACTTCTCCTTCAAAAAAAATAATAAATAAATCCAAAATCACTTACTATTGATTTCAACTTTCCTCAATATGTTTCAAAATGGTTATTCTGACGTTTGTTACTTATATTATTACTCAGTTAGGCATGTAAGGATCTCAGAGACACAAAATCTTGAAATTTTGCTGGTGTATATGTCATAACTCTTTCAGCATAGAAACAAATGTTGTGGTTTGTGGTCTCTATCAAAATCATCTTGGATGGGCTGTTCTAAATAGTAACCACTACATGTTTTATTGTACAATAACAGAAACGATCATGAAACTCAAATTTATCAAGAGCTATGGTTAACTAAGACATTGGGTTATTACCAAAACTCAATTTAAAACAAAACTCACTGCTAAATGAGCCACAACACGAGAAAATGAACAAAGTGGTATGTGCACCCAGTGCAGACTCAGATCAGCCTGGGCATCCACCTGGTCTGACCAGAGTCTTTGCTGTGTGCTTAAAGGGTAACTAAGGGTCTAAAGCAAGCTCCATGCAGACAGTGAAGACTCTGATCAGACAGGGCGGATGCCCAGGCCGATCCGAGTCTTTGCTGGGCCCACATGCCACTTTGCTTGACGTGTTGCAGCTAAAATAAGTTTTGGTATGCTATATGAGGTCAGTCTTAAGTATGCCACACCTTCATACTTTGACCAAAGGCCTTTATATAAAAATAAACTACATAAAAACAGATGTATTGCTGAAAGGACTTTTCTTGTGAAATTTACAAGTTTTTACACTTGTTTCAAGTTGACAAATTCTAATCAGCAAGATTGATCTTATGATAAATGATTGGTTCGTTTAACAGGGTAAACTTATTTACCACCTATACATTTTTTCATACTGTCAAAGCTTGGGAAAATCTGCAAACCAAACTAACAGAGACCCTAACCAGCTGGCCTGTATATCCCAGGAATCTAGTAGATTTATCACTGGTTGTTTACATAATATCGATGGAATTTCCAGCATAAGCAAGGGCCGTGAGAAGACTGATCAAAGGTGCAGGCTGATCTGGGACTTTTGCTGTTCATAATTGGGTGGCTTTCCTATGTCGAGGCTCAATTCTGGTGTAAGAAAGGTCACAATCAACACATCACTTTTTAGAGTATAGGTTTATAATTATTGTCATTTTTTTTACAAAAATGACTTTTTGTTTACTTTTCTTGAACCCAAGACAAGCAACTTCATCTTCAGATACTAACACCTGGGGCTGTATTCATAAAGCAACTTAAGTCGTTGCTATGCTGTTGCTAAGGGTAAATTTCTATGTTGGAGATTCCCTACAACTATGAAATTTGGTCTGGACTGTTCCTCCAGACCAAATTTCATAGTTGTAGGGAATCTCCTTTATAGATATTTAGCCTTAGCAACCGCATAGCAACGACTTAAGTCGCTTTATGAATACGGCCCCATAGCTAAAGATAGTTGGGTGACAGGAAGAAACTGACTAAATTCTCTGACATCCCTCTGCGCTGCACCTTTCACCACCTACCCATCTATTTACACCATGCCATCATTGTAGAGACGCTCCATTTGTACCAAAATTTGACTCTCTATGTAAAAGAAAATGCAGGGGACAACCAGCAAACCATGTTAAGCACAGAGTATTCATAAACACATACAGTTATCATATTCATAAGTCCTAAATATTAATAAAAGGAAACAATAATGCAATTGAACTTGTGATTACATCTTTTCCTTGAAGGTTAAATCAATATTTATTCAGTTACGAAACAAAAGGGAGTAAACTTGCACTGAAAATCAATGGTCAGATGGCAAAATTGCTCTGTCCAGAGGGATAATCATAATCAGAACTGCACTTGAAACTGAACAGTACAGTGATAACCCAAAACATTGTAGCATCTTAACATTTTGGGTATACTTTCAGGGGAAACATCTCTGCAATTTTCATTTCTGTCTCCCTATTTCAATGGGGATTAACTCTTACAGGAAAGAATTAGAATTTGCTCCCTAAGAGTAGTCCCCATTATGGAAGGGTTAGGTCACCAAGGGAGGTAAACAGAAAGTTACCAAAGTTATCTCTCTCTCTGAAATATTCCGGAGAAGCATATAGGTGAACCCATTTGTCTTAAAACTTGATTTGTAAAGATTAGGATTGAGTCAGGTAATTTCGGACAGCAGGTAAATTTGGACAGTGACATTGTTTCCTTTATATGTCAGTTGTTTGGAATTAAAACAAGAGGGCCAAGGGCCCCGAATCGCTCACCTGAGCAAAAAGGTTAAAGGTCAAATTAGGGTCATAATTTGAACAAACCAGATAGTTTGCAACCATTTCCAAATGGTTCTGAAGAAGATTTTTGAATGTTTTTCTATGTAATGCTATGGTTCAAACCCTGGACCCCCTGGGGCAGGGCCATTTGGACCCTGGGGCCATTATTTGAATAATCTTGGAAAAGGACAACTAGGCAATGCTAAAAGCTAAATTTCAAGTCTCTGAGCCAAGTAGTTCTGAAGAAGAAGATTTCTGAATATTTTTCTATGTATTTCTATGGTTCAAACCCAGGACCCCCTGGGGGGGCCATTTTTGACACTGGCACCATCATTTGAACAAGCTTGGTAAGGGACCACTAGGCAATGTATTATACAAAATTTCAAGCATCTGCACTAAGGGGTTCCGGAGTAGAAGGTTTTTAAGTACATTTTAATTTCGACCCCAAAACTCCCTGCCCCAGGGCCATTTTGGATCCCAGGGCAACCATTTACACAAACTTTGCAGGAGTCCACCAGGCAACGCATCATATCAAATTTCAAGCATATGAGCCAAGTGGTTCTGAAGAAGAAGATTTTTTAATAGTTTCCTATGTATTTCTATAGCTCAAACTCAGGACTCCTTGCCGCAGGGCCATTTTGAACCCTGCGGTCAACATTTGAACAAACTTGATAAAGGGCAACAAGGTAATGCATCAAACCAATTTTGAAGCATCTGAGCCAAGTGGTTCTGAAGAAGATTTTTTAATATTTTTCTATGTAGTTCTATGGTTCAAACCCAGGAGCCCCTGGGGCGGGGCCATTTATAGACCCTGGGGTCATCATTTGAACAAACTTCGTAAAAGACTACTAGGCAAAGGTACAAACCAAATTTCAAGCATCTGAGCCAAGTGGTACTGAAGAAGAAGATTTTTCAAATATTTTTCTATATATTTCTATGGTTCAAACCTAGGACTCCCGGTCCCAGGGCCATTTTGGACCCTGGAGCCACCATTTGAACAAACTTGGTAAAGGTCTACTTTTTAAGGCAATACAGTAGTAACTACATCACAAATTTCAAGCATTTGAGCCTTGCGGTTCTGAAGTAGAAGATTTTTTTATTATTTTTCTATGTATTTCTATGGTTCAAACCTGGGACTCCCTGCCCCTGGGCCATTTTGGCCCTGGAGCCACCATTTGAACAAACTTGGTAGAGGACCACTAGGCAATGTTACATACCAAATTTAAAGCATCTGAGGCAGGCAGTTCTGGTGAAGAAGATTTTTAAGTATTTTTTAGTTTCGAACCCACCCAAGACCCCCTGCCCCAGGGCCATTTTGGACCCTGGGGCCACCATTTGAACAAACTTGGTAGAGGACCACTAGGCAATGCTAAATACCAAATTTCAAGCATCTGAGCCAAGCAGTTCTGGAGAAGAAGATTTTTAAGTATTTTTTAGTTTCGAACCCAAGACCCCCTGCCCCTGGGCCATTTTGAACCCTGGGGCCACTATTTGAACAAACTTGGTAGAGGACCACTAGGCAATGCTACATACCAAATTTCAAGCATCTGAGCCAAGCAGTTCTGGAGAAGAAGATTTTTAAGTATTTTTTAGTTTCGAACCCAAGACCCCTGCCCCAGGGCCATTTTGGACCCTGGGGCCACCATTTGAACAAACTTGGTAGAGGACCACTAGGCAATGCTTCATACCAAATATCAAAGCCCTAGGCCTAGCGGTTTCAGAAAAGATGTCATTTAAAGCAAATTGTTGACGACGCACGACGGACGACGGACGACGCACGACGGACGACGGACACTGGGTGATCACAATAGCTCACCCTGAGCCAATGGCTCAGGTGAGCTAACAAAAACAAGACCTGTCCGCGGGACAGGATAGCTTGCTTGACAGTGCCTTGCCCATCACATAAAAAACTTTAACGTAAAACTTTCACATTTTGCTAACGCCGCCGCCACTGCCGATGCCAATGCCGACGCCGGGGGTAGTACAATAGCTCTTCCTGAACTTCGTTCAGGTGAGCTTACAACTGGGCAAACAGTGAAAATCCTGATGAGATGGCTCATTATGAGCCGTCTCATCTGGATTTTCACTGTTTGCAATGGTGTGTCTGAATGTACCCGCAGTCCGAAGTTACCTGACTCTACCCTAATATTCTATAGTGCTTCAAATAGTTGCTGGCAGAATGGGCACAGTGCAGACCCTCATCATTGTGCTCCTTAGATGCAGAAGAGCCCTGGCAACTTAGTGGGTTGAGTGCTGGCCAGCTTACCTAAGAAACCCCTGTTCAATTCCCACTAAAGGCAGAAATCTTATCAACCATTAACAGGTCTCCATTACACACAGCCTTTCATTATCTCATTGTTCTGATGTGACTGAAACACTGTAAATTTGCAAGTCATCCATCCATCCATCCATGCATCCATCCAAGTTTCAATAATTGGGTTCACAATGGTAAATAACCTGAATTCTTTCGTATATCACTGCAAGGGAAGCAATCCAGACAGGCATACATAACATACTACCATAGTCTGTAAGTGCTTGTCTCAAGTACAATTAATTATGCAGCTGTATTGGGGCTCTTGATAATTCAAAAACTGGGGAATGAATTGTAAACATAGTGCTGCAAAATGATAAATGGTGCCATCAGGCCTGAGCAAATAATTTAGCATAACAAAGGCAGTGCAGCTGCTTTAAATCAGTGAGAGAAAATTCATTTTTCAGTTTAAAAGTTCATAAGGCTCTACAGACTGTGGAAATGAGGAGGGCAGACTAAGATAAATCTGCTTGTCTGTCTACCCAGCGGGCACACGACGTCGAAATGACATCATACTGACATTGATGCGACATCACGTCGCATCGACATCAAGACGACGACATTTCAAGGTTGTGTGCCCGCTGGGTATTTTCTGTTGCACATGACCTAATGCATCTTTCCTCATGAGGTATTTCTCTACAAAAACAATTTTAATCTCAGTTCTAAATAGAAAACAACAATAAAGAAAGCACCTTAATTTTCTCTTTGTTTCAGTCTTAGGGTGAATGGTGAATGGATACACTTTCAGGGAAAGCAACTTGCTAATTCTTTTTTTCCTGCCCTCTCAACGGGAGTCAGTCAACTCTTAAATGCAAGAATTTGCTCCATTTGGTGGGGGCTCTTCATACAGGGATGCAAATACTAGGGGAGAGTCGGGTAACTTCGGACAGCGGGTAAACTCAGACACTGACATTGTTTCCTTATATGTCAGTTGTTTGGAATTAAAACAACAATTAACTGGCCAAACAGAGAAAATCCTGATGAGACGGCTCATTATGAGCCGTCTCATCTGGATTTTTACTGTTTGCAACTGTATGTCCGAATTTACCAGCCTAACCGAAGTTACCCGACTCTCCCCTAAATCCAAAACTTGTCGCCCTTTGCAAAAATGGCAGATATACAAGGAGGTGTATCAATTCACCTTAAAGTTGAAGTACAAAACAATTACCTTGAAAATCATCTCATGCCAACATGCAGGTAAAATCATGCAGCCTTAAAATAGAATGAAACATGTCAGAGTTGCAGATGGCATAATGAGAACTCTGGGCCCAACTGCTCTAAACTAACAACATTGTTAGTTAATAGGATGTTATACAGGTATTTTCAAATGGGTTGTATGCAAAAACACTGCCATTTTTGCTGAAAAAATGTGAGTAGCTTTTGCAATGCAAAAGCTCTTTACGTGTTGTTATTTTTTCAATAAAAATACTAGCACACTTGATTTTATGTGTACTACACGTAGAAGACTTAACAAATTGACTGATGATCAATAAGCTAAATGCTTTGAACAACGGGGGCCCCTTGCACCAGATAAGGGCGGGTCTTGCTGATAATTCTAAGAACATTTCTTCATTCTTTCAGATGTTATAAAGTTGAGTAGTCTAAACATGTTTCTTGGACAATCAACTGAAGTTTATCTAAGAATAATCATTAAATGAACCCAACCTGGGCCCCAAGGTTATAAAACTTGAGTACATTCTCAAACTCAAAATAAAGCACACTGATTGGATGCTTCCGAGCACATGCTCGGAAGCAGCCAATCAGTGTGCTTTATTTTGAGTTTGAGATTATTCTCAAGTTTTATAACCTTGAACCCTGATCTGGAGCTTTTGCAAAAAGCAAGCTTGTCAAAGAGCTTCTATCTACATAAACTGAAAGTTTACATGATGAAAAAAAAATCAAAGAATGTAATAAAAACATTGTACATGCAGCAGTTTACAATAAATTTTTTTTTTACAACTGATCTTATACTATATTGGTCAGCTGCATAGCATTTGCCTCAGCCTGGAGTATGTAAAGTTGAGGGTAAAATCCTGGCTGAGTTGGTCCAAATACTGACAACCTGCTTTTTTGCTTGGCACTCAACATACAAATGTAGATTTTTTTTTTGTACAGGTGAGCTAAAAGTTAATGATCATTTAACCAAACTCAATAGTGTGTTCATTAAACATTTTTTGCACTATTCTTTTCAGGAATTGAAGCTAGAGGGAGGCTAGGGCAAAGCTGCCCCCTTGCACGCTCAAACTTCTCCCTGTTTTGAGCTGAAGAAATTTATATGTATAGAATATAGGTAAGGATGAAAGATGGACAGAGACTTCTAATAAAGTCAGGAAGGCTTCTCCATTGTTAACCCTTAATGCGCCAAGAAGCAGACGACAAAATTTACGTCAGCAGAATTTCAAAAAATGTTTCGTCCAAGTTACATCACATTGAGAATTCAACGACTAGAGGGCAAACAGCGTAGATCCAGGTGAAGTGGCTCATTATGAGACATCTCATCTGGATCTACACTTTTTGCAAATTTAACTATTTTCAATTTTGGCGCTTAAGTTTTTGGCGCTTTAAGGGTTAAGTTTTCTAGCTTGAGCCATGCTTATGGAAGTTTTAAATACAATGTATTTTCCTTTAAGCTTGTAATTATTGCACTGTTATACATATCAACTTAAGTAAAGGCTGCTAATATAAATTTCATTAAGGACCACTTTGAATACCCTATTGTGCTTAAGTTTTCCGTTTGTCTCAATAATTAAGCAAGGTACGGTAGTTGCTGTTCAAAGTTAAAAGGGGTAATGAGAAGTTCAGCAGGCAGCTTATTGTGCCAAGACCGTGACAAATTCTACATTCCAAATCCTTACCATACCTTTCACTGGACCTAATATGACCTACCTTGTCACAGTTAACACTGTGTTCAGCCTCCAGCACCATGAATTCCAAGTTCTCAATCTGTTCCTGAGATTCTTCAAACAGCTCTGTCAAGTTAACAACCTTCTCAGTAAGTTCTTGAACCTACAAGAGACACAAACTTTATATTTTTCACTCTTTCTAGCTGAAAATGGTACTTCACCATAGTGCATATCAAGTATTTTTTTTTTGTTTTGTTTTGAGGGGGGAGAGGAGGAGGATTTCAGTTTCAGAAGCCATTAAAAAATAATTTAGGGGGAAGAGGAGGAGGATTTCAGATTCATAAACCATTAAAAAAGAATCAGAGGAGGATGATTTCAGATTCATAAACCATTAGAAAAATAATGTGTGTGTGTGTGGGGGGGGGGGGGGGGGGGGGGGGGGAGGTGAATTTCAGCTTCATTAACCATTGAAAAATAATTATCTACCAGTGGACAGGAAGTTTTAGGAGTTTCTTCTTTATTTTGTTTATGTCTTCCCCGGAGGGAAGTGGGCCGATCCCGGAAGTACTGCAATACCGGGCCAACCCGTGGCGAGAGCGGAGCAAGCCCCTGACATCTCACCTATGTCCAAAAATCAGTTTAATATCGAAGTCCCCCAATGGGGGACGTATCAGATATTAAGCTGATAAGAACAGATACTACACTTTGATCTTAGCCAAAAGGCCGAGAAGCGATACTTCCAACTTGTTTTCCACACTTTTTATATTTCTGTACTTATTATAATGTTAAGGTATAATGTCTGCCTGCTGTTTGCACATTTCATCCATTAATAATAATTTATTTACATTCATCCTAGCCTTTAAATGCTTTAGATATAATCTTATATGTAAAATGAATGTTTTCAGATGTAAAGCTGGTATTAAACAATTGTTATATGCCCAATATAATTAGTTTAAGTGAGTCTGATCAATACCGACAGACAATATATGCTGACGTCAGATTATCAATCACATCTACCTCCCTTGAAGGCTGTTCTATAATTAGATCATGTATCCCGTCTTATGGTAAAATCTGCCTTCAGATAAAATCTTACAGGTAAAGTTATTGTACAGGTATTAGCTGATAATGTATCCTGCCGAAATTACCCAAAATATTGGGAAACCTTAATCACCGTCATTACCTACCGGTAAATGTGCTGAAGTATTGAGACGCCTAAAAACCATTGGTTTTCCATTTGGGACAATTAGAAAATTAATGGATTTAGGTATCCCAATACTTAAGCTTATTAGATAAATAGTATCCTAATTTTGAAGAAGGTAACTAGTAATATGTTACGAGAATTGAAACAGAACAGAACAGTTTCTGGAAAGATAGACAGTGTAAAATGGATCAGACTGCGCCTTTAGCAGTCTGATCTAGATCTGCACTTTTTGCTTATGCATTTCTGTATCAATCTTACGGGCATTGCCACACCTGTAGAGATAAATCAAGGCTGCCATAATAATACCATTCACCTTATAACAACAAAATGTTTATATTCTTATTGTGAGGGTAGCCTTTATGTAATAAAACAGATAATCCTTCATTCAAAACCAAACAGGAGTCTCACCTTCACACTGATACAGTGTGAGATTGATCTTTTACAGAATTAAAACGTCAAAATCTGTAGGTTTATGCAGACATAAAGCTCCACATAAGGTTGTGTTTTCAGAATCATAAATCTGAGCCCCAGTGGTTCAAAACATTTTTAGCTTAAAAAAGTCGTTCGTCAAGGATTTTTTAAGCCTTCTGGTACATATAAAAACAAGTGTGCTGATATTTTTTGCTAGAGAAATGTGAAGAAATTTTGCACCGCAAAACTCCTTACAATTTTTGTCAGCAAAATATGGTAGTATTTTGTGTACAATGCATCTGTAAATTTAAATCAACATGTAATATGGTTAGTTTCTTATAACTGGGGGTCTGATTGTGAAATATGCCTTACCAAGTTCAGCAATATTTCATTTGCATTTATTTTGTTCCTCAGCAAATGCTGTACACTTTATATAACAATCTCTCTTGGGCAGTTATCACGAATATGGGCATATCTCAAGAATCAGTCCAGAGCTACTTTTTAGGATAAGTAGCGGTTGTACCAGTCTACCTATACAAACTAATTTACAAGCTTTAACAAGTGGATTTTCTCCTGTAGTCCTGTAGATGCAGACAAACCACAGCATACCTATTTTTATACCATTCTCATCAGTGTATAAGACCTTGCATAGTATGAAATACAGTAGAACTTCAATGGCTCGAACACTGATGGCTCATTTACCCTGCCTGGCTAGAACTCATTCCTAGGTCCCCGGGGTAAATCTATATTGAAACTAACCCTGGATGGCTAGAATTACCTTTGGCTGGAACTAATTTTCATTGTCCCAAGCCTGTTCAAGCCATTGAAGTTCTACTGTATTGAATACTAAAGTTAAGCTTTTTTCAAGGACTGTACAATTCAGATATAATGGTTCACTTTTGTTTGCTGTCACCCGACCCACAGATTTAAGATTGGGTTGGTCGGTAGGTAAATAATTTTTTCTGATGGAACTTAAGAGATAAGATTATTTATGTTTGAATTTAAAGAAGATAGGACTCTTATTTCTGCTCATAATCCTTTAAGCCTATTCTTTTTATTGTAGGACTGCATATAGTGTATCATTCAAACAAATTTACTGAAACCGAAGAAATACAATAACTGAATCTAAAACTAATCAAATTAGCTAAAAAAAAAAAAAAAACTTCCTCGAGAATGTCAATAAAATTTTTTGGGTAGGGGGCATATGGAGTGGGTAAGTCCGGGGACAGCAAACAGATAATTTTTTAAGGTTGGCCTAATAATACTCTACCTTATTGTTAAGGACTTGTTTTTCTGCCTGTAAACAATTCTTTTCAGCAACCAACTCATCTTTCTCTGTTACCCAACTAAAATTGTCCACCTATAAGAAGAAAATTAAAATTTAGAACATAAGGTGGGATGCCATTCTGTTCAAACAGCATAAAAATCTGAGACGTAACATGCGAAAACCAACAAAGTGGTTGTGCGCAAAACGCAGACTCTGATCAGCCTGTGTATCTGCCAAGTCTCATCAGGGTCTTCGCTCTGTGCTTAAAGGGTAACCTATGGTCTAAGCTACCTCCAGTGAAGACAGCGAAGACTCTGATCAGACTGAGCAGATACCCATGCTGATCTGAGTCTTCCCTCGGCGCACATGCCACTTTGTTGGTTTTCTCGTGCTGCGGCTCATATGCTGTTGCCTGTCAGCAGAACCACCTTAGAGAGGCAGATCTAAGGAGGTGGTGACAATATATGTTTACATGGAGAAATAAGAAAAATAATTGCAACAGCCAAGACTCAGCACAGATTTTATACAAAGATTGGCTGACAGCATTATGTAGAGAGGATTTTATACTTCAATAAATCCTTTTGATGTTGTTTCTCTACACAATTTCCTCTTCTGACTGATATTTTTTTCTTTTCTTTTTTTTTTTATTTTCTTTAACAAACCTTCCATCTGAATTCAGATTACAGTCCAAATTTTCCTTGGGATCGATGTGGCAAGCTTGTGTTGAATGCTGATCATGACACAATGTCAGCATCGTATCAAACATCAGTAGGCATGTGCTTCAAAATTGCAGTGCCCTCAACAGTGATTCTGTTTGACATACTGATCTCCCAAAATTTTATGAAATCAGCAGAGTGTGAAATATAGGTCAAGGGTAGAAGTCAGTGCAACATCCCTTGAGATCATTCTAAGAGAAACTTTATGCTAAGTTTGATGATAATAGGTATCATACCTTGAGAGATATGGACTTATATGCAATGGTCAATCTAATTGTGGACAGATGGATGTTAGGACACACAGGTGAATGGAATGACTGACAGATGAACAGATGGAAAAGTGGGCTCCTATATAACACTTTGCTAAAGCAGGTGTGAAAAGAAACAAGAAATGTTACAGTGTGTAACAAATGCCCCCGAAGGCCCCTTAAACTGACCTTTGAGCCCTAGTTGTGACCTTGACCTTACACATTGAACCTGAGTATTGCACATGATATACATTCTCATTTCGGTTTACT
This sequence comes from Ctena decussata, assembly GCA_963989385.1. Lineage (NCBI taxonomy): Eukaryota > Metazoa > Mollusca > Bivalvia > Lucinida > Lucinidae > Ctena > Ctena decussata. The sequence goes on along the minus strand of OZ022498.1, from coordinate 77,265,019 downwards.
TTTCTGTAATGTTTAAATGCACTGTGGAAGTTTAAGAGGATTCAAGGAGACTTAATTCAACCACTAACCAAACTGCGTTGTGGCCTTGATATTGGGTGTGGGAACCTAAATGTCGCACCTTACATAACTTATACTTTACTTTTCTTTACATTACCATTTTATCATGATCCTGACTTCGGGCAACAGAACCATAATTTGTTTGTGGCATATTCGCTGTTTTATACCTTTTCATGAGGTTAAATGAAGTTAACTTCAGAAGTTTTTAGGTAATTGAGGATGAATGACTTGACCTTTGACCTCTGGCTATGACCTTGACATTGGGTGTGGAAACCTATGTCTTGTGCATGGTAAATTATCTCATTAGGCTTTATCTTTCTTTAAAGTTTGCTTTGGTTCTTTTCTGAGTAATTGCCGAGACATGATTTGACCTCTGACCCCAGATTGTGACCTTGACCTTGGATTTGGGACCAGAAATATTGTGTAACATACCTTCTCATTATGGTTTACCTTTCTGTGAAGTTTGATGACATTAGCTTCAGCAGGTTTTAAGCTATTATAGAGGCAAGATTTGACCTTTGACCCCCAATTGTGACCTTCACCTTGAACCTGGCAACCCAAATGTGATGTGCAACACAACTTCTCATTATGTTTCATCTTTCTGTGGAGTTTCTTTAAATTTGCTTCAGTAGTTTATAAGTAATCGCTCAGAGCCAATTTTGAGACACAATTTGACTTTTGACCCAACTGTGGCCTTGACCTTGGGCACAGGGACTTAAGTCTTGTGCATGACACACCTTCTAATTATGCTCTATCTTTCTGTGAAGTTTCATCAAATTTGCTTCAGTAGTTTTAAAATTATTGCTGAGACACGATTTTGAGACACAATTTGACCTTTGACCCAATTGTGGCCTTGACCTTGGGTGCAGGGACCTAAGTCTTTCGCGCGACACACCTTCTCATAAAGCTTTATCTTTCTGTGAGGTTTCATCAAATTTGCTTCAGTAGTTTTAAAATTATCACTGAGACACGATTTTGAGACACAATTTGACCTTTGACCCAATTGTGGCCTTGACCTTGGGCGTAGGGACCTAAGTCTTGCGCGCGACACACCTTCTCATTATGCTTTATCTTTCTGTGAAGTTTCATCAAATTTACTTCAGTAGTTTTAAAGTTATCGCTGAGACACGATTTGTAATGGACGGACGGACTGACGGACGGACAGACGGACGGACGGACAGTCAGACGGACGGACGGACGGACGGTGCGATTTTAATATGCCACCCGAAGTTCCTTCGGGCGCATAAAAAGGAATCTATCACAGAAAGTAGGAGGTTTAAGGGGTGCAAATCCAATGGGTAACTATGGTAACCTACCTTAAACTGTTCCAGACAGGATTCCAAATTCTCTATCTTACAGTGGGCAACAAACAGATCTGTCTCCAGGTCAGTCTTCAACTACAGACAGACACAAAATAAGAAGCAACATGACAAAACAAATAAATGGCATGTGGGCCCAGCGAAGACTCAGATCATCCTGGACAGCTGATCAGAGTCTTCCCTGTGTGCTTGAAGGGTAGCTAAGGATCTAAGCTACCTCAATGCTGACAGCAAAGCTTCTAATCAGACTGGGCAGATGCCCCAGGCTGATCTGAGTTTTTGCTGAGAGTACATGCCACTTTGTTGGTTTTGTGGTGTCGTGGCTCTTATAATTAACCTACATATCACATTGACTGTCTGGGAAGCAGTACATACCTTGATTAGACTAACCAGTCTGATCAGAGTTCATCTGCTTTGCTAACAACTTTATTCAAACATATTGAAATGGTTGAGGTAGCATATATTAAGGAGAATGGTTCTACCTCCACATAAATCTGCCATTTTTGCATAGGAAACAACTTTTGTGACTTCCTGTTTGCTTTCCTAGACAACAAAATCTTCCCAAAAAGGGATCAACTCTTAAAGGAAAGAATTTTCTCATCTAAGGGGTCAACTCTTAAAGGAAAGAATTTGCTCATCAAAGGGGTCAACTCTTAAAGGAAAGAATTTGCTCATCTAAGGGGTCAACTCTTAAAGGAAAGAATTTGCTCCTATTCTTTCCTTTAAGAGTTGACCCCTATTGAGAAGGGAAGAAAAAAGAAAACAGCAGAGTTGCTTCTCGTGAAGTGTACCCATTTACCTAAAGGGAAATGTCAACAAAACAGTTCAGAGCTGAAGTGGACAAAAACTAACAAACAAACAAATTTAAGGCCCATAGGGCAGTTATTCAAAGAAGGACAACCTCCATACACTGATTAATAATTGCCCACATCCAATCCTGTTACACTTATTTTTTTTGCAAGAATTGCTGATAAATAAATGTCCTGATGCTTTGTCAAAGTGCACAAAATTTTGTTAAATTCAACTACATGTACTTGTTTCTAAAGTCATCTTTATAGTGTTCAAAGGCCAACTGGCTGGCCTGTCAGTCTAAAGATCATTTTACAGATGCAGTCACTGTCAATACATATTCAAAACCAGAAAATTTCACACCAATTAATATCTTTTCATTACTGAGCAAATTTGCACAAATTTATTACTTAGTAAATAGTTCATCATTACCAATTCACAATATAAACCTTTACAAAACTTTATACAGCATCAGCAAGATCAGGTTGGAATCAGTCAGAAAGCCTCCAAGACTAGTACCTTATTATATCTCTGTGGGTCTGTTCTACATCCTAACAGCCCTTGTAGCTTGGCCACAGACTTCTGTAGAGCAAGGTGCTCCTTCATGAGATTCTTGTAATTCTTCTCAAGGTCATCATTTGGAAGCTAAAGAAAATTAATGACGGTACAATGTCTCAGAATAATGTAACAAAATCACATTTTACCCTAATGTGTTTAATACTGAGACACCTATAAACCATTAATTTTCCATTTGGGACAAATGGAAAATTAATGGTTTTAGGTCTCCCAATACTTAAGCACTTCGGTAACCAAAACACTGACATGATTTTAAGGTCTATGCAAATGAGACAACAGTCAAGAATTTGTTTCTCAAGTAGCTAAATGCCTTCTCTGATACTGCATTGCTACTCTGAAAGGAAACAAGACCTGTCAGTGGGACAGGATAGCTCGCCTGACAGCGCCTTGCCCATCACACAAAAAACTTTGACGTAAAACTTTAACATTTTGCTAACGCCGCCGCTGATGCCTGGGGTTGTGCAATAGCTCTTCCTGTACATTCATACAGGCGAGCTAAAAATTGCTCTCTTAAGCTTAATGCCAGTGGAGTTTTTTCCCTTGAATTGTACCCATTCACCTTAATATTATGCAATGTGAAGAAAAGGTGAAACCAATTTTCATGTCACTTTTCATGTCACTTTCAGATAATGCATTCAGACAAACACATCTTGGGTCCTGTTGTTTCTCTGATTATTTCATGACAAAAATTTTGTAAAACACATACCTGAAGATAACAGTGTTAGAAATAAGCAATTGCCTGATTGCCCGACACATGTTGAAATTGTGTCGGACAAGTTCAATTTCATGGCTGGGTGCCTGGGGGGGGGGGGCATTTTGTCCATTTCAGTCAGTTCTAACACTTTCCTCCCCATCTTGCCAATTTGAGCGTTCTAAAGAGCAAATCTGAACTCTTTCTAACTGGTCATTTGCTTTTAAGTATCCAATGATATGACTTGTTGCAGGTGGACTTTGTTAGCTTGCATAAAATGGCGTAGGAAAAAGTGCCGAAAATGTTTTTTATATGTTCATCACAAGTAAAACCCGACAACTTCTCGGCCAAACAAACATCAGCTAATCGTTCCGAAATCAAGAAATACTACGAACAAATAAGCGGAAGCGTGACTTTCAGAGCCATTGGGCTGATGAGTTTCAATGGCTCCAGTATTCTATCCATATCTGAATGACTTGTAAAGTTTGCAAAAATCTAGGTTCAAAATTTAAATAGACGCGCTTTGGGTTCTTAAAGTGTCATCATAAGCATTATAATCTATGGGATAGAAATCACAGCAAAACAAGACTTGCAGACATAAATATGCATCGTTTAGTGAAAAATATAGACACTTTAAAGTGTGTGTGTTGCGGGAGGGGAGTGCAAGATAAAGGATTTCAGGACAAGTTCAACTCAACTTCAGGTTGCCCCCAGACAAGTTGCTATTTGGGTCTTATTTCTAATACAGAAGCAATAGCTATGACATTTGCTTTGCTGAGTGCTGCAAATCCTGCAGTAAAGGTCTTTACCCTTGATGCTGGACTACCAATCCAGGAGTTGCAAGATCGATCCCTGGCTTCTCCAGTATTTCGGATAAGATTTTTAAACCAAGGTCCCATCTCCATATGACTTAGTTGTTGGAGGGTCGTGAAACATGAGTTCACTCACTCACTTTTCTCTTGACTTATTTCTGATGTAAAGTCCGAGTCAGATATATGCGTATAGCAAAAGTTAGAAGCAATTATTTTGCTTTTTCTTCCCAAAATCTTTATTTACATCTTTTATTATGTTTGTTGCAAATATTTATAAACTTCTAACTTACCTCTTCAATATTTTCATCATCTGACAAGGTTCCAACAGACACTGATGATGTTGACAGCTCTGAGTCAATGGAACGATCATCATCTTGTACACTGCTTGGACTCCCTAGTCGGGATATCTAAAATAAAGCAAGACTCTACTGATCATGAGAGGAAAAATTTCTACATCAATATATAAAATCAAAATACAGTACAAAACAAATGCACCTGTATTTAGGGGTCGTCTCATCAGTCGATTTTTGTATTCCTCTTGTGGAACCCCATAGTGCCAGTGGGCCTCTAACTCCCAATGCCCCTATGACCACTTGGCTATGGGAAACCTTTACCTTTTCTTACCTTTTTGTGTTACCCCTTCAGACAAATTTACTTTCTGAGGGGATCACCAAAGGGGAAGATATGATTGGCTGCTGAATAGGCTGTCTCATTGAAGACCCCAACTGTAAAGTATTTTTATGTGCAAATCTGCAATGAATGTGTGATCAGGTGCCTACAAAAAAGTTAATTACCTCTGTAGGTGACATTCTCAATCTTCTTTTCTTTCTGTGCTGCAGAACTTCCATTCTTCTGTCCTTCTCCTGTAACAAAATAATAGGTTCATTAAGGTATAAGAGTACAAAATCAGGGGAAGCGACTCAGCCAACTCCCTACTCAATGGGAATACTCTTAAATGAAAGAATTTCCTCCTAGAGGAAGGCCTTTGTCCTTCGGGGAAGCCAACAGGAAGTCACAAAAGCTGTTTCCCTTTTATAAAACTGGCAGGAAAACATGGTGGTGAATCCATACACCTTAAATAGTCAGTACAAACCAGAGTTCATGGACACCAGAGCTCATGGACACAGAGCTCCAGGAAAGGTGAGTATTTGAGTATAATTATGTGATAAAATTCCAAATTTTCAGTATCTATATATGTTGTGGCATTGCATTAGAACTATCTCATTGAGGCAGTTTTAATGAGGGGCTACAACATGTTTGTGAGGCTACTGATTTTACCATAACAAGAGCTTCGCAAGCGGCGCATAATACGCCCATTTCATTGTCCTGAAGGAGTAACAGAATGAACAAGATTGTTTATAGAGGGATGAACAGGCAGACAAACAGGGGAAACAACTCTGTGATTAATGGCTGCAATGTTATTAAAACATCTAACACATCAAATACTATTAGTATACCAAAAATCAGCTTCCAGGGTGAAGCAGCTCAGAAGTTGAGAAATGCCAAAGTCAAACAAGGGAGATAATTCATAAACTAAATAAACAAGAGTACCATTCGTGGTCATAATACAGTGCCTTGCCAATATACACACCATCATACAGTTTTGTTAAAATATTTCCAACGATTAAGGAGTTACGGAGTAGAATGGAAATTGATGCAAGGGCAGATAATTCAGAGGTAAGTAAGCCAGAGTTGTGGTTCATGCTCATGATACATTGCCCCATTATTATACACATTCCTACAAAGTTTCATTAGAATAGTTCAAAGGGTTAAGGAATTATGGAGTGAATGGGGAAAAGGGGGAAGCCTCAAAAAACTAATCAAAGGGAGGTTACTCCCAAATTAAGGAAGGGGGAACAGCCATTCTTATATGTGACACACCGTCTTGTGTTCATGCACACTGCTATAAAGTTTCATCAAGATATACCCAACAGTTACTAATTTATTAAATGCACAAGATTAGTATACATGAAAATAGCCTACGAAATCTAATCAAAGGGATGCAACTCCAAAACAAAGAAAGGGAGAGCAACCATTGTCATACGCAACACATTGTCCCACCCTAATTCACATTGCTATGAAGTTTCATCGAGATACCCCAACCGCTATCTAGTTATGGCGCGCACAAGACTAGTAGGGTCAAAAACAATCAAAGGGGCATAACTTGGAAAATAAGAAAGGGGGAGCAACCATTACTGTATGCGACACTTTGCCCCATCCTAATATTTATGCCTACAAAATTTCATGAAGACATCTCAAACGGTTACTGAGATATGGGGTGCACAAGAATGTTGACAGACAGACAGATGGATGGACAGGCGGATGGACAGCGCCATGCCATAATATGTCCGTTTTTTCAAAACGGACATATTAAAATTATTGGGACAGATATGTCTAGGAAAATGGTGCAGATGTAAATCAAACTGCAGTCTGATCAGGGTCAACACTGTTTGCCATTCCATCTGAATCTTTTGGATGCATAAATACAGAATAAAACCAATTCATTCCATTTCAAGGACTATTACAGTAATCATTTAAAGTGTCACAATTTTTAGCATTTTTAGAATTTTAAGGGTACGCAACATACATGCATACACATACAAAAGACAAATGAGCCGCGACACGAGAAAACCAACAAAGTGGTTGTGCGCCTAGAGCAGACTCAGATCAGCCTGGGCATCCGTCCAGTCTGATCATACTCTTCGCTAAGTGCTTATACTTAAGCTAAGGGACTGAGCTACCTCCAAGCGGACAGCGAAGACTCTTATCAGACTGGGCGGTTGCCCAGGCTGATCTGAGTCTGCGCTGGGCGCACAACCACATTGTTGGTTTTGTCGTGTCGCGGCTCAAATGACGTGTCCATTATCTCTAATATGCATACACATACAAAAGACAATGAATGTTTCCATTATCTCTAGCTCCGGCACTCAAATAAGGTGTTTGTTTCTGCCAACAGAGCCAGCCATCAAACTGCAGAAACTAACATTTCTTTGGCCCGACTTATCATTCTGGCATGATATTGAACTCTAAAACTGTAAGAACAGCTTCTACTGCCAGTTTACCACCTTTTGTTATCACTATTCACTAACATTTATTTAGAAAAACAAGCCAAAAGTTTCATTTAGTAAATTGTGTTTTGACTGGCAAGAAAACAATAACTATCAGAACAGACTGGCCATCAGTCCAGATAAGAATGGGTTTTGAGGGTAATTATGAAATATATTTTTGCTCATACATAAACAGTGTAACTCAAAATACAGATATGTTTGGCCCAAGACTGGTTAGGAGTAAGACAAATTATCCCAGAATTATTCATATCTAGACCTTTGATAATCCATTCTAAAGTTCTTAGGCTGAAAAAAAAAAAAAAAAGTTAATATGTTTCACATTGCATTAAATAAATTTCTTGGAGTGGTATCCCTGTGGGCATATGAAGTCAGAATGACATCATACTGACGTCAAAGTGACATAATCATGTTTCATCAATCAATATGACATCATTCCAACATCATGTGTCTGCTGGAATAATTTCATTTTATCATAATGATTCTATGCAGGAGGAATGGGAACTCAACGAAAATTAACTATAAAATTTGGAATAATTTTCTAAGTAAAGCTTGTTTAATGGTATGAGGGTTTGAAGCAGAGGTGCAGAGCACACCACTTTTAGTTTCTTGACTTAACAATTCAATACTGAATGACCCTTCATCCAGTCACTTTGTCTCTTCTCAAATTGATTATGACATGGCATAATGACCTACTCTAATGTAATTGCGCTGCGTACCAACGCAGTGCTATTTGTGATGAGTTTGGGAAGGCGTTGAGTGTAGATTTGTTTTATTGATTATTGCTATAAGCGACTTAAAAAGTGAACTTTCATGCATTTTTCATCACTGAAATTTCGATTATGACATCAAATGACCTGAAACATAACATTAAAATATCTTTTTTCGATCTTTATTATTTTTATTTTTTATATTTCGGGATAAAAACATGGAACTATTTTTCTGTCCTAAATGTCGAAAGGATCATCGGATTTGATAAACGCATTGTATTGTTGCAAATATGTCAGCTATACGACGTTTTTCATTTTTTGCACAGTAAGTGTTAAATCAAGTTAGCTTTTAGCCTTCATGGTATTGGGTAAAATAATAATTGTTTAGCGAGAAAGAAAAGTTTAATAGCATATACAATCGTCTTTAACTATAGTATCCTTTCGATTTTTCGAGGTAGTTGAGGTCACCGACATGCGAAGAAAACCGCGCGATGGAACTCAGCTATTGCGTAACTGCCTTATTTTTAGAATCGGTTTATCCATACCATTACCGTTGATAGATCTGATATTAGGACACGAACAGGAAACGTGTATTTCTTTTATATATCCATCCATGGTTGAACGGAGCTAATCACCATTTTGGCACTTTTGCTTACTATTTTGTTGCTTTGTTTTTTTTTATTACAAAATGAGTATAATTTTGAATTAAACATTTCTAAACAGCCACAGAAACAGTAGGGCATAGTTTGAAATCTGGAATGGAATGGAGTGGAAAAAACAAGATAATCTACATTCCATTCCACTACAGGCAACCCAGCGGGCACATTGCGTCGGAAATACGTTTTATTGACGTTGATGCGATGTCATCACGTCATTTCGACGCCATGTGCCTGCTGGGAATATGCTGCCAAAAATTGGCTCCGTGAAACAGAAAGGGGCGCATCTTCTGTTAATATTACGACACGGGATAAATTCCTTCAGCTGAATTGATCCTTACCCCCCCCTCTCCCTCCCCCTCCCCCCTCTCTCTCTCCCCTCTCTCTCTCTCTCTCTCTCTGGGTGTATGTCCTACTATCATAATTTTACGGCTAAATTTTACATATTATTGTATGTACCGGGTAGAAAACTGTAACCTCGGAACCCTGATTTTGTATCATTCTGAATAGCAACGACTCAGTGACAGACTGAAACAGTTTTTTATAGGCTAGGCTTACGGACAGAACCATTAAGAGAAAGTCAAATGAAGGAATATAGTAATGACCTGGTTCAAAATCTTTTTTTATCAAATGAAAATTAATGGGCGAAGAAATAGTGATTTCGATGAAATCCCAAAGAGGAAAGCTCGAGTTTTTTTTTTTTTTTTTTTTTTTTTCAAATTAAAAAGGCGTCATGCAAGACTTGCCAAGCATGAGACTTGAGATTTCCTTGTCTCCATCTAAATCCAATCATAGATTCTGGGGCACTTCTGTCCTAGTAACTACAGTCATTATGGGACTTTAAATCGGGAGTACTCGAAACTTCAGGAATGCAAAGTTTTGGAAAGTAAAACTGAGGTGAAATAGTCGTTGTCTTATAATCAAAGAGCCCATTATGAGAAGCTAATTAGCTAATTACAAAACTTGGAAACATTTTCTAAAACTCAGATTTGCTAAAATTGTCTGGTTTATAGTACTTTCATGAGAGCTGTGTCACGCTTAAAGTTTGCTAACGGTGATTGGGTACTCGTTCAGGGAAGCAACTCATGCCAATTTCATGTTTGCCTCCCTTCACAACAGGGATCAACTGAAGAACTTGCCCCTTGAGGAGTATTTTTATCGTGCCCGCTTGCGGTAAGCTTTGAGACATAGTTGTTACAATGTCAGTTCGGTGTATGTCCGTGCATGCGTGCGTAAGTCCGTGCGTGCGTCCATCCGGATTTGTCCGGACCATAACTTCTACATTTAAGGACGAATTTCAAAATAATTTGGCACAAGTGTTCTCCTTGATGAGTAAAAGTGCCTTTTGAAACATTTGTTCATGTAGGTCCAAGGTCAAGGTCACACTTGAAGGTCAAATGATAAAATGGCCATAAATTGAGCTTGTCCGAGGCATTACTTCTACATTTACGGATTGATTTCAAAATAATTTGGCACAATTGTTCTCCTTGATGAGTAGAAGTGTCATTTGAAACATGTTTATGTAGGTCCAAGGTCAATGTCACACTTGAAGGTCAAATGATAAAATGGCCATAAATTGAGCTTGTCCGAGCCATAACTTCTACATTTACGGATGGATTTCAAAATAATTTGGCACAATTGTTCTCCTTGATGAGTAGAAGTGCCATTTGAAACATTTGTTCAGGTAGGTCCAGGGACAAGGTCACACATGAAGGTCAAATGATAAAATGGCCATAAATTGAGCTTTTCCGAGCCATTACTTCTACATTTGCGGATTGATTTCAAAATAATTTGGCACAATTGTTCTCCTTGATGTTTAAAAGTGTCATTTGGAAAATTTATTCAGGTAGGTCCAAGGTCAAGGTCACACTTGAAGGTCAAATGATAAAATGGCCATAATTTGAGCTTGTCTGAGCCATGTGAAAAGTTGCGTCATCTGCATAAAAGTCACAGAAACAAAATTGAGTGAAAAGGGGGAGGTCGTTTATAAATAGTAAGAATAGCGTGGGCCCCAGGATAGAGCCTTGAGGGACACCAGATTTTATTTGTATAAACTCAGAATGACCATGTCCATTACAAACTGCTTGCTTGCGTTCACTTAAGTAAGATTTAAACCAATTTAGAGATGGTTCACTTAGTTTGTACAGCGCAAGTTTTTTCATTAAAATTTCATGATCCACTACATCGAATGCTTTGCGAAAGTCAATTTAAAGTGAACCAACTAGATCGCCTTTATCAAGTATCTGAAACGCGCGATCGTCACCTGAGATCATCGTCCAATGGCACTCTGGCAGTTCCGAGATCACGTACGTCTGTATTTGACCACTCATTTTCAGTCTCAGCACCGAAATTATGGAACTCACTTCCTATAGATATTAGAAACTCGGCAACACTTAATGGTTTTAAAAACAGTCTTAGAAATGTTCTTTGACAAACTCACTTAGTGAGTAATTTCAATTTGTTATATTTTAACAAGTCATTTTATATTTTAAGCATATTTTACCTCTGTATGTGCTTGCATTGTTTTACCTAGGAGTTTGTATGCGCCTTTTAACATGTTTCTCTCAACATTTTATAATTTAAGGAGCACAGTCTCTAAATTCTAAAGTAAATAATTAATAAGAAACCATCACCAATGAGCCCACGGAGTAGCACTTGCTGTTTGGACATTGGTTTCCGCCACTTGTTGGCTGCTCCGTGGGGCTCAAAGGTGCAATTCAGTGCCAACAAAACAGGGTATATAATGCCTGTTTCAATCAGCTAGCTGTGATAATGAATGCTGTAGTTCTACTTCAGCTCCTCAAACAAGGTGATATAATATTTTAGTATCCCATGTACATATTGTATATATATTGTTGTTATATGTTTTATAGAGGGCCACATGGTAGAATAGCCATCTGGCTAAATGTGTTACCCTCTTAAAATATTGTAAATAAATAAATAAATAACTTCAACATTTACGAATGGATTTCAAAATAATTTGGCACAATTGTTCTCTTTGATGAGTAGAAGCGCCATTTGGAAAATTGTTCAAGTAGGTCCAAAGTCAAGGCCACACTTGAAGGTCAAATGATAAAATGGTCATAAATTGAGCTTGTCCGAGCCATTACTTCTACATTTACGGATAGATTTCAAAAGAATTTGGCACAATTGTTCTTCTTGATGAGTGGAAGTGTCAAGTGACATACGTGTTTAGGTAGGTCCAAGGTCAAGGTCACACCTGAAGGTCAGATATTGTAATTGTCATACATTGAGTTTGTCTGGGTCATCACTTCTACTTATTTTCCTATGTGAAATTTGAAGTAAAAAGAGAAGAAAATGCTGGCTAAGCATGATGTTGTCCGGCTTCTTTCTAGAGTGAAGCAGTTACTTAGTCTTGACATACTTATAGGCCACTATAGCAAACAGCGGGCTCGACCTTCTAGTTTCCTTTAACAGTAGACTCCCTTTTGGAAAGGCTACATTATCCAGGAAAACAAACAAGAAGTCACACAGTCAAGTTGTTCCCCTTTGCAAAATGATGAAAAAAAACAAAAAAACAACAACCCAAAACATAAAGGTATACACATGACCGAGATCAATTCAATACTTTAAATATCTTTCAAAACATATTTAGGTATTTCAGTATCATAAAAAGTTTTGCATGGGCCTTCAAACTAGGTAGTCTTCATCAGAAAAGTCACACGTTATTATTCTATTAATTTTAATGCCCACTTTAATCTAAACACCACCAAAATAAATAAATAAATAAATGTTTTAGAGTCACAGAACAAACAAATAACGCAACGTTTTGCAAAAACGTCATTTGACTCACACACAAAATCTTAACTGGACATGTTCTTAGATTATTTTGACTACAATTTATTGGACAGCCTCAAGCTCAATCTTACAAAGAAAGTAAAATTCTGTTATACGTCACAACACTATGAGTTTTTTTTTTACATAAAACACACAAGTTAAACAGTAAATTCAATGTAAATGTCCTTTAGCTTAAAAGTAAATGTAGGGTGCCTGTCTTAAACTCGGTGCTATTCATCCAAGCTATAACATTTTTTTTCTGCTCTATAAATAAAACTGGTAGAAATAGTTTGACTAAAGCTTTTGAAACTATTAGTGAAATTAACTGTGACCATGCAGAACTTTTGTTCATATGTATATATAGCCTTAGTTTATGCTGTGTTGTTCCAAATTACAATGCTAATCACAATCCAGCGTTACGTGTCATGTTTAATGATTTAAGAATATATATTATCGTTACTTTAATTCGTTGATACATCAATACCTTATTTTATACAAAGTTACTAAAAATGGATAATCAAGTCTTAAATTCTGTTTTCAGCAGCGCTTCCTCATTTGCTCTATACTAGAGCAACTTTTTACTTGTTATTACTGTAAGGATGTTATGATACATTATTATGGCTGCATCACAACAACGGCTGCCTTGATAGCACTATCATGAAAGTGTTTTCAATGATCAATAACTCTCCCCAACACTCAATGGACACTTGCAATTGCTGTATTTTACCATGCCCCACCTAGGCCCCTTTATAATCAAGAACAGGTCAGTGGGCTTGGGATGGCTGGTCTTTAGTCATAAGAAGTCCAGAAGCCCCTTCTGGATTCAGCATTCTAACCACTAGAACTGCCAGGCCCAGAACTCTGTTCAAGCACTAGTACAGTCACCTCTCTATATCTCAAAGTCAAAATTTATTCCAAACTACTGATATCTCAAAGTGAATTTTCTGGGACCAGAAAATTTACTTTGAGATATTAGTCGTTTGAGATAAGAGGACTTGAAATGTAAATTAAACTAGAAAATGTGTTTGTAAAACACTATGCCCCCAACTATATGCCTGACCCTAACAAGGTCAATGAAAAGATTTCAACCTACCTATAAAATATCAAGGCCAAAGCAGTTACAATTCTTGAGTAATAGATCAACCCGTAAATATTATGTACAGACAAGAAAAAGGACATAACTCTGTCAATAATGAATGCAACATAACGTAACCATCATTAGATTGATCGACATATCAAATACTATTAATATACCAAAAACGAAATGTCTAGGTCAAAAAGTTCAAAAGTTGGCAAACTGCCGAAGTCAATCAAGGAACCTCATTCATTCAAATATTTACGAAATTAGCTCAAAAGTTAATCAGGTGATCTACACTTTAGGCCCTACCAGAATGTCGAATATTAATACCCTAGCTCAAATACTTTTTCCAAAATTTTACTAACAAACTTACACTTATTTTTCGAAAAGGGGCAGAACTCTGTCAATCATGACCTCAACATAGTTTGATTATCATCAAAATGATCAACACATCAAATACTATTATTACATCTCTAGGTCAAACCATTCAAAAGTTGAAAAATGCCAACGTTAACGAAGGGGCATAATTCAGTCAATTTTTTATGAAATTAGCCCAAAAGTTAATCAGGTGATCTACACCTTAGGTCATACCAGTATGCCAAATATGAACAACCTAGCTCAAATACTTTTTCCAAAATTTTGCAAACAAACTCAATCTTATTTATCGAAAAAGGGCCATAACTCTTAAACTACATGGTCGATGGAGAAGAAATAAAATACGGGTGTGCTTATTTTCTATGGTCTCTCCACCTATGCATTATCAAGGCTCCAGCAGTTACAGTTCTTGAGTAAGGGATCCTACCTTACCTATTTTGTACAAATAAGCAAAAGGGGCATAACTCTGTAAATAATGAACACAACACAATGTAATTATCATCCAAATGATCAACACATAAAACACTTTAAGTATACCAAAAATCAGGTCTCTAGGTCAAATGGTTCAAAAGTTGGAAAAATGCCAAAGTTAACAAAGGGGCATAATTCAGTCAATTTTTTACAAAATTAGCCCAAAAGTTAATCAGGTGATCTACACCTTAGGTCCTACCAGTATGCCAAATATGAACAACCTAGCTAAAATACTTTTTCCAAAATTTTGCTAACAAACTTACATCTAATTTTTCAAAAAAGGGGCATAACTCTGAAAGTACATGGCTGACGGAAAAGAAAAAAAATACGGGTTCACTAACTTTTTATTATCTATCCATCTATGAAATATCAAGACCCCAGCCTTTACAGTTCCTAAGTTACAGAGCATACCCAAAGTGTTACGGACGGACGTAACGAACGGACGGACGGACGGACGGACAGACAAGCCCAAAGCAATATGCCCCCTCAACTTCTTCGAAGTTGGGGGCATAAATAGAGAATGTGTCCAAACTGTATTCTTGATATGAGAGGTAACCACTAGATCTGCCAGGCCCACAATTCTGTTCAAGCACTTGTACATTCACCTCTTGATATCTTGAAGTCGAAATTTATTCCAAACCATTGATATCTGAAAGCAAATATTCTGGACCCAGAAAACTTACTCTGAGATATCAGTAGTTTGATATAACAGAAGTTGACATGTCAATTAAATAAGGAATGTTTCCAAACTCAGCGGTACTTTGAAATATCAGTGTTCGAGACATGGAGAGTTGACTGTATTTAACTGAGCAAATACACCATTCTCATATAACTGCAATACTGAGATATCTAGACTTATACCTACCGCACAAGTTTGCCTTAGACTAGCCACCAACTTTGTTTGCTCTGAGATCTGAGATTGTAGTTTGCCTATCTCCATTACTTGTTCTTCTAGTTGGCCTTTCTCCACTTTCTCTCTCTCCAACTCTGTGGTCAGCTGGTCACATTTACACTGATACTCTTGTAACTGATTTTTCTGGTAAAGATAAAGATGATCTTTTAAAAATGTGGTCATTTAGCTTTAGAAGCATAGCATATAACATGGATGCTGTTATTTTATCAACAGGAAAGGTAATTCATATTATTTTCAAAATGCATTAACACTTAAAATGCCAAAAATGAAATATAGTTGAATTTGCTACCAGTGTAGCTTCGTTCTAGTCTTTGAATTCTGAATATGATAGAATGGATGAGACATTTTTTTCAAATTTCACAGATGCAGATTTTGCTGTCTGATTTTTTGGTGCTTATGAGTTAATCAGAAACAGGAAAGAACATCTTGACCAATGAAACCATCAAAATCAATCTCAAAAGCTCTCAGAGCCAAGGTTACTGTCTGCCCCCAAATGTAGACTGAAGGCATCTTCATAAATTACAGATCCATGGTTACTGTTTGCTCCCAAAGGTAGATAGAATGAAGGAATCTTCATAAATGACAGATCTAATTTCTTTCAAAATATGTTTTAACTTTTGCCAGCTGGACTAGCTAAAACAGTCAGGGATTGAAATCAATTTGCATTTCCAATTTACATATTTCAGTAAATGCAAATTTTTGACATACAAACATACAAGCCTTATCACATAAAAGGCTGCTTTGTGTATCTGTTAAAGTGATGATTCAAACCAGTCGGTGATCAAATGAGCCATCATACAAAAAAAAAAAAAAGTGCCATGTTTGCAAAGCATGACTCAGATCAGCCTGGGCATCCATCCAGTATGATCAGTCCTCCCTGTGCATTTTAAGGGTAGCTAAAGGTCTAAGCTACCTCCATGTCGACAGTGAAGACTCTGATCAGACTGGGAGGATGCCCAGGCTGATCCGAGTCGATACTGGACGTACATCCCATTTGGTTGGTTTTGTCGTGCCGCGGCTCAAATCAAAACTAGCTTTCTTCAAATCAAGCAGACTAGCTAACCTTCTTTTCTTGCCTGTAAGGTCTTTAAGGTCTATACATAGTGTATAGGTGTGCAGGCTGATCTGAGCCTTTGCTGTTTGCATGCCATGCATGTCACAGTCCATGTGCATCTTTTGGACGCATTACTACATTGTAAACCAATGGTTTTGTTTCTGGACAATCACCATAATTATATTAGATATAAGCCGTGACATGACAAGGATGCCCAGTCTGATCAGAGTCTTTGCTGTCAGTATGGCTAGCTTAGACCCTTAGCTACCATTAAAGTGCAAAGCGAAGACTCTGATCTGACTGGGTGGATGCCCAGGCTGATCTGAGTCTGCACTGGGTGCATGTGCTCATATACAAATTTTAAATTTTAAGAATTTTCACAGTAATTACAGTTTTATCGTTAAAACCCTAATTTTCTTTCGCTGTAGATACCAACCAGTAGTTTGTTTTCATCGTTTATGCACCTCATCTGGTCCTTCAAGTTCCTGTTCAATGTCGTCAGCTCCACATTTTTTTCTAAAAACTTTCTGTTTTTATCTTTGAGGGGTTTAACTCTCTGGTCAAACTCCTTCATCTTTTTTACCTACAAAAATAATAATGATATTCTGAAGCATCATTTTTAACAGTCATCTTCATTATGAATTGTAGCAATATATTCTTTTTTTAACAACAAGCATCTGCCCTACACCAACCGTTTTTGATGAATGTCTGTACTTTACATACAATTTATCAATTGCCATAGCTTCTGTTATTTCAACAAAAATATTGTACACTTAATTCGTTTCACCAACTAGCCTCTATGAGATGTCACAACTTGAAATTATGTCAGCTATACAATATGTGACTAAAACACAAGTTCTCTTAAGGTGGTGATTTCTGGTAAATGTAAAAATCTGCATAAAACCATAAAAAAGTAACGTATCTCCCTGAAAGTTAGAAGACTTCTTATTTTCGTTGTTCTTTACAGTTTAGAATACAAAATAGACGTACATGCTGCTTAAAAAAGTGTTTTTATAAGGAAAGATCAAAGGGTAATTTTCTGCGAATAAATCTGAAAAAATAACATCGTTATTGAAAATTTACGTAGTGCTGAAGGTGCATTATTGCATAATGAAGAGTGTCCTAGCAATTATTTATTCCAACTCTTTTTCAAATTGTAATGTAGACCAGATGAAAACGGTAGCTTTTTCTCAATGTTCAACCATGTACAAAGTAAATGTACACTGGACGCATTTATTAAATATAGGGTAGGCAAGCATACCTATGTTAACACCTACAATATAAATAATACATTACTGACATGGTCAGTGGTGTGTAGATGAAATTGTTCAACCTTGTTAAAATAGTATCACCTGTCTCACCGGTGTGTTTTGACAAAAAAAAATTGGACACAGAGTGCATCTTTTTTCATCTGCTCAGCCTGATAATGTGTGAAAGAGTTTGACAAAATAATTGCTAGGACGCTCTCCATTATGCAACAAGGTACTCTAAGCACTAAGTATATTTTCAATAATGATATTATTTTTTCAGATTTATTCGCAGAAAATTACCCTTTGATCTTCTCTTATAAAAACACTTTTTAACATTAACAAATGCTGCATTTTGGGATTCTAAATTATGAGAAACAACATAAAGAAGGTATCTGCTAAGTTTTGGAAAGATCAGTGTTATTTTGAGTATTTTATGCAGATTTTTGTCTTTGTCCCAAATCAGTGATTATCACCACCTTAATCATGGTATATGTAACTTACAAAATATACTGATTAGTCCTGAAGAAGTTCATGTGTGTAACATTCGAGGTATAGACTATCTCCATGTATGTAACTTACAAGCTGTTGACTTGAAAAGCACATGTATGCAACTTTCACGCTACTGACTTGTCTAAGAGAAGCACATGTATGTAACTTACAAGATACAAGTTATCTTGTTTCGATAGTGACATCGCTTTGCCTTCCATGGCTTTCAGTGCCACCTCCAGGTCGGCTCTAGATACTCCCTGAGACTCTCCTGAGTCTTTCTTCTGAAACAGACAGACAGACAAACTGTTTCCTAACTGTAATCTAAATGGTAATATACCTATTATCATTCTATAAGCTAATCAGTAATATACAAGACCAAAATTACAATTTTCAGATTGACAATATAGAGGAAAGGAAGAAAAGGATATACAGGACCGAAAGGAAGAAAAGGATATACAGGACCGATGCACACAGTAGTCCATCAAAATGTCATCCTCTGTCTAAATGCCAGCAGACCTAGTACCAGCCAAACCTTATCTTATTTATAAACCAATTTACTGGTCCAGAACATACAGGTCAAGGAACCAGCTGGCTTATTACTGTTTTACCTATTGACTTGTATGGCTACACTATCTGACCAAGCACTGACTCTCTTCCATTAAAGGTTCCCATTAAAGGAAGCATTGCATGCCATACCCAAACACTTTGTGCCCTGACCATGCCACTATAGAAACAAGACAGCCCACAGGGCACCTATAACCAGATGACCACAGCCAAACATGCTCTGCTGGTAGTGTAATTGCAAAGTGCACACATTAGGTTTCACAAAAAGCTGAAGTTACTTCAGGCTTACAGAACCCCAGATATATGAATTATTCATTCAATAATTAAACTTTTACTTGCTGTCAAATTTTGTAAAAGCAGGCCCCCTTGACCTAGTTTTGTGGCAGCTGCCCAGCAGTTGTGTGACATATGCACCAACAGAGGCTAATTAAACAGCCTGGGTTCTAGGGACTGGTGGTATCATTTCAACCAAATTAGGTAAAAGTGATCTTGCTTAATGGCAGATAGCCTTGAGTGGTGAAATGCATGCACTACTGCTATTTCAACACGCATTGCACCAAATTTGCTGAAATTGCATACAATGTTAATCTAGTTCACATATGGCTTAACACTGCCAAAAATGTAAATAGTTGCTACTTTGCAAAGTGTGTAGATCCAGATCAAGCACTAGCAGCTCATAATGAACTGCCTCATCTGGATCTACACTGTCTGCCCAGTTGTCTTTAAATTCTCAGTTTCACATAGTCTGGACAACACTTTTTCAAAATTTTGCTGCATTAAAAAGTTTGTTGTCTGCTCTTTGGGCCCTTTAATAAACTGTGTAAAGATTACATGGTTTTATTTTTTTTGTCTCTTCTCAATAATGGTCATCTCTTAAAAGTAAGAATTTGCTTTTCTAGGAACAAATTCATTCCTTTAAGAATAGACTCCATTTTGGAAGACATAAATTATCCTGGGTATCTGCCCACTGGGTACCAGCAACTCCAGGAAATCATAGACCAGACACCCAAGAAGGACATTCTGGTTGCAAGGGGATTGGAATGCTAAAAATGGACAGGCAGACTGGGAAAATGTTTGTGGACCCTACTGCAATGATGAGACAATTGAGAGGTCTCAGACTTCTAGAGTTTGCAACCTGTAACAGCCTAGTACAGACAAACACCTCGGCCCTCACAAACCATCAAGAAGATGGTCATGGCACAGCCCAGATGGGAAACACCACAATCAGATTGATTACAACTTGGTGAGGAAGCGCTTCCGATCAGGAGTTCACATCCATAGGACAAGGAGTTTTCCTGAAGCAGACATAGGAAGTGACCATAACCTGGTGATGATGACCTTCCGAGTTTGTCTGAAGAAGGCTAGAAAGCCAACCCAGCCAAGACTGAAGTTTGATCTTCAGAAGTTAAGGAACCCAGGTGTGGCATGCACTTTTCAAGCAACAATAGGTTGGAAACTTGCACCACTCATTGGTCTGAGAAGACCAAACTGATGACAAACCGTGCAGATGGCATTCAGAGGGAGATCAAGATAAAAGGACAGAAGCTGGATACTGTAACAAGCTTCAAATACCTTGGAGCAGTTGTCTCAGATGATGGCTCAAAAGGGAGGTTCTCTCAAAGATTGCACAAGCCACTTCAGCTTTGACCAAGCTGAAACCAATTTGGAGAGATAACAACATATCTCTTGGATCAAAGGTGAAACTTATGCACTCCCTTGTCATTTCCATATTTCTGTATGCCTGTGAATCGTGGCCTTTGATAGTAGAGTTAGAGAAAAGAACGCAGGCCTTTTAGATGAGAAGCTACCGAAGGTTACTGAACATTTTGTACAAGGACCAATGAGGAGGTTCGCAGAAAGATCCTAGCAGCCATTGGAAAATATGATGATCTGACGCTGGTCAAGAAACGAAAACTAAGGTGGTTTGGCCACGTCTCAAGGTCTTCTGGTTTAGCAAAGACGATTCTACAGGGCACAGTGAAAGGAAAAAGAAGAAGAGGTAGACAGAAGACAATATTAAAGATTGGATAGGGATGGATTTTGCCAGCTCAACTAGGGCAGCTGAAAACAGGACAAGGTGGAAAGGAATTGTTTCAAAGTCATCACCCTAGTAAGGTTATGGGATAGAATAGAATAGAGTAGACATTATCCTGGGAAGCAAGCAGGAATTTTAAATCATGAAAGTTTCTCCCCTTCCTAAAAATGGCAGAAAAATATTGATGTATACCCATATGTCTTGAAAATCATAGAACATATTTTGTTGATGAAAACATTAGCTGAGATTATAAACAGCTATCAGCTCTTAACCTTGGCACAAACACAACTGTAGTGTTAATATTCATGGAATTTCTGTCTGGCCAGGAAATCATACAACATGAAATAGTAAATAATTTGAAAATTGTTTCTAAATACCACATACCAGCTAGAGCATACACTTGAAAGTTCTTGGCTGAGCCAAATCATGATCTGACAAAATATTTTGTGGCAAAAAATGAATGGCTAGCTGGCTAGTTCAACAGAGCTGATGTTTTTTTTTTGTTTTAACCCATTCCATTCGGGATACCCCTTTTTAGGGGTATCTGGGCAAGCAGTTTGAACCCAGATCAGGCCCCCACAAATGTGGGACCTGATCTGAGATCCAAACTGTTTGCTGCCTAGACTTCATTTCTACAAGAGTTAGTTAGACCAATATTGTCAAAATATTCTTGATTTTTGATGCAGACAACAATTTCAGCAGACGACAAAAAACCAGAGGGCCAATGGCCCTATATCGCTCACCTGAGCACTGAGGTTACAGCAACAAAACATCATGCACAACAGCAATAAAAAGCACCATTTATGTAGAGGATAATATCACAAACATTTATGAAAAAATAGCTTTATCCCAACTTAATGGCTTCTCAGAAGAAGATCTTTGGCTGCAATGGCAACCAATCAAAATCAGGTATTTGGGAAATATCCATATGGCTGGTACAGGACTACTCCAGGAATATTTCTGTAAAGCTTTTGTCAAAATACCTGCAGTAACACAGAAATAAATAGCAAATGTCCACTTTCCCCATTATAAGTCTATGAAAACTTTAAGTTGCCATAGCAACAAATTCACATAGGCAATGATAATATAAAACATACTTTAGGTAGAGGCTAATGTTATTAATATGTATGCCAAGTATCAGCTTCATCCCCCTCATGGCTTCATTTTTCCCATAATAAGTCAATGGAAACTATAAGTTGCCATAGCAACCAAAATTCTTATGGGGATGGAAGAAAAAGAATAAAATTTATGTAGAGGCTACTGTCATCAACACGTTTGCACAATATCAGCTTCATCCCCCATATGGCTTCTGAGCAGAAGATTTTTTTTTTTTTTTTTTCAAAAATTTACCCTATATTTTGCCATGGCAACCAATCAAATTCAGCGATTTGGAGAAAATTCATATGAATCATAGAGGACTACTCAAGTAACATTTCTGTAGAAAAAAAATCTAAATAACTGCAGTTAGACAGCAAAAATTGCCAATTTCCGTTTTCCCCATTATAATTCAATGGAAACTCTTAGTTGCCAAAGCAACCAAACTGCTGGAGCAATTGCCATGAAAAACAGTATTTCTATAGAGGCTAGTACTAAGGTTCTTTCTGTAAATTTTGAGCTTTATTGGCCACACAGTTTCTGTGGAGATGATTTTTGATATTTTTCTATTTTTAACTATTCGGTTGCAATGGCAACCAGCCAAATTGCGCAATTTGCATAAATTTAACATGGCTGGTTAAAGACTACTCAAGGTACATTTCTATGAAAGTTTTGTCAAAATATCTGCAGTGGCATAGCAATAAATGCAAATTTTCAATTTTGCCATTATAAGTCAATGGCAACTTTCAGTTCCCATAGCAACCAAACTGCTGGAGCAATTGCCAAGAAAAACAGTACTTTTATAGAGGTTAGTACCCAGATCCTTTCTGTGAAGTTTGAGCTATATTGGTTGTATAGTTTCTGAGGAGATGATTTTTGAATATTTTTTCTATTTTTTATCATTCGGTTGCCATGGCAACCAGCCAAATTGTGCAATTGACATTAATTTTATGTAATTGATAGAGGACCACTCAAGGAACATTTCTGTAAAAGTTTTGTCAAAATATCTGCAGTGACATAGCAATAAATGCAAATTTTCGATTTTTCCCATACAAGTCAATGGAAACTTTAAGTTGCCATAGCAACCAAAGTTCTGAAGCGATTTGGATAAAAAACAGTATTATTGGTTCCCCCTGCCTATAGATGCTATATATGAAATTTGGTTACAATGGGCCTTGTAGTTTCAGAGGAGATGTCGTTTGAAAATGTTGACGGACGGACGGACGGACGGACGGACGACGGACGACGTACGACGGACGACGGACGACGGATGCCTGCCTATACTATAAGCTCACCTTTGAGCCTTCGGCTCAGGTGAGCTAATAACCAGAATGCAATGGGTTAAATGAAGGGTACACCTCCATGTTTTTCCACCAGTTTTCAAAGGCAGACAATTTTCATGCATTCCAGAACTATGTAGCTCTTCCAAATGGGCCCTACTCCTTAAAGAAAAGAATTTACTCCTTCAGGAACATTCATCCAAAAGATAAGAAATCAAACAAGAGAGCCATGAGGCCCTTCTTCGCTCACCTGAGTAAAAAGGTCAAAGACCAAACAAGGATAACCATTTTGAACAAACCTGTCAAAATATGAGAGACACTGGTTAAAGGTCAATGAATGCCCTTGACCTCTATTACTAAAAAATGTTCATGTACTCATTTGGTTGACTGTGATCAACTTTTGCACCAAAAACTTCTACAAGTTCCATGAGCTCTTATGTTTAAGTATTTACCCATATAAAAGCACCAAAAAGCAAATTTGACCTTGTCGTAATAAAGGGCCAAGATCATCCAAGGTCATCATTTGAACAATTGTGGTGGTTCTCAGATCTCAAATGCTACATACAATAAAAGGCCATCGGCCAAGTGTCACCCGACGTTTGAAATGTGTCACAAACTGCAGCCCTTTATTCAGTTTCAGAGTAACTATATGGCCAAAAACAGAAAATATGTGTATTACAGAACCTGGTCAGCAAATAATAACTGAAGCACAATTACTGGGCCTCTATGAAGTTATAAAATACTTAAGTTTAGAAAGGGGCATTTATGTGTAAAACCAGAAAATATGTGTATAACAGAACCTGGTAAGCAAATAATGATTGAAGCATAAGCAGAGACATATACCTCAATTACTGGGCCTCTATGAGGTTATGAAATACTTAAGTTCAGAACTGGGTGTATATGTATAAAATCAGGCTACTGAAACTTTAGGCCCTTACAGAATGCCCAAAACATGAGACTGTATACCCAATAACAAAATAACAAGGGCCATAATCCTCCTAATATGAATCTGATGAAAAATGAACAATGCATTTATGAAAATTCAGCCCATTAATATGAATAGTTCTTGAGTTATCCCTTTACCTTTAAGTGAATGTCTATTATCTATGAAAGGGGAATAACTCTGTCACTAATAAATTTAGCATATCCTAACAATAATCAGAATACTCAATTTACCAAATGCTAATAGCATACCAAATTTTAGCTCTCTTGGTCAAACGGTTCAAAGTTGGAAAAATGCCAAAAACAACAAAGGGCCATAACTTTGTAAAATATAGGACAATTGAAATTCCAAAATCACATGCACATCTTCAGATCATGATGAAACATTCTGCACAATTTCAAGTCAATCTGATAAAAGATGTGGCAGGAGTTGCGGGGACAAGGTCTGAGTCAGCAAGGGCCGTAACTCCATCAAAAATGGCCGAAACAAAAATAAAAAACCACATGCACATCTTCATATTGTAAGAATACAATCTGTAAAATTTCAAATCAATCCGATGAAAGACGTAGGAGGAGTTGCGGGGACAAGATTTCGGACGGACGGACGGACGGACGGAAGGACGGACGGAAAGACGGACGGACAGATGGACGGACTGACACACGGACGGACGAGGGTCATTTCTATAGTCCCCCTCCGCCTACGTCGGGTGACAAAGATTCAAGGCAATCCATCAATTGGTTCTGGGGAAGAAGATTTTTAAGGGGTTTTACATCATCTCTGGAGGCTTTACATGAAATTTGGTTAAAATTAGCCCAGTGGCTCTTGAGGACTTGTTTGAAATTGTCAAAATATGAGGGACCTTGGTCAAAGATCAATTAATAATCTTGACCTCTTGTACCCACAAACCTTCATGTACTCTGATGATTTAGATAACTGTATATACCTATTTTTAGGCCAAAATCTTCTATAGTTTTGATGAAATCTTATGTTCTAACATTTTCCCTCATACAAGCACCGGACAGCAAATTTGACCTTGCTTTAAAAAAGGTCCAGGAAAACCCCAGGTCATCATTTGAACAATCTTTGCAGTACTTAATAAAAGCATTGCCAACGTCCGCGTGATACCCCGCCACTGCAAACCTTTTTCACACACTGATTTTTCCAGATTTATGCATGTATATAGCTGGGGGCAGGGGGAGATAACTCCCATGGGGTAAATTTAAGCATCACTGGAGGCTTTCATCACTTTGATCAGTTGCTGAAAGTTTCAGAAATATTGCTTCAAACTCTGATTTTATATGGAGTTTTTCATGATTTTATACATGTATATAGTCACAGGGCAGGGGCAGATAACCCCCAATGATAAAATTTCTGTGCTCATAAAAAGCTTTTGTTACTTTGATCATGTTTGTGAAGTTTCATCATGATACTCTAAGTAGTAAAGGAACTAGAGGCCAGAAACCGTTTTTTGTACATGGACAAGTGCCATAACTCTGTCAAAAATTAACGAAATTCGCCCATTAACAATCCCAAAAGAGACATTCTCGGTACAAACCCATATGCAAAATTTGAAGGAAATCCGTTGATAAATACTTAAGTTATCGAACGGAAACGAAGTGCGGACGGACAGACGGATGGACGTACGTACGACGGACGGACAGACACACGGATGGCCAACGTGAAAACATAATACCCCGCCACTAATGTGTGGGGGGGTATAAAAACCTGATGCTACATACCAGGTTTCAAGGCAATTAGTCAACTGGTTCTGGGGACGAAGATATTTTAAAGGTCTTTACCATACATGGGCATGGCTGCCATGTTCATCATGTGACATGGTCCATTTGAAAAAAATTTAAATTTCGTTCCCTCAACCCCTGTAAACCAAAGGATAGGAAATTCAACAAGAGGGCCAAGAGGCCCTGAATCGCTCACCTGAGCAAAAAGGTTAAAGGTCAAACTAGGGTCATAATTTGAACAAACCAGATAGTTTGCAACCATTTCCAAATGGTTCTGAAGAAGAAGGTCTTTTAATGTTTTTCTATGTAATGCTATGCTTCAAACCCTGGACCCCCTGGGGCAGGGTCATTTTGGACCCTGAGGCCATCATTTGAATAATCTTGGTAAAGGACCACTTGGCAATGCTAAAAGCTAAATTTCAAGCCTCTGAGCCAAGTGGTTCTGAAGAAGAAGATTTCTGAATATTTTTCTATGTATTTCTATGGTTCAAACCCAGGACCCCCTGGGGCGGGGCCATTTTGACCCTGGTATCATCATATGAACAAACTTGGTAAGGGACCACTAGGCAATGTATCATACAAAATTTCAGGCATCTGCACTAAGAGGTTCTGAGAAGAAGGTTTTTAAGTACATTTTAATTTCGAACTCAAGTCTCCCAGCCCAAAGGCCATTTTGGATCCCAGGGCCACCATTTACACAAACTTTGTAGGAGCCCACCAGGCAATGCATCATATCAAATTTCAAGCATCTAAGCCAAGTGATTCTGAAGAAGAAGACTTTTTAATAGTTTCCTATGTATTTCTATGGCTCAAACTCAGGACTCCCTGCCGCAGGGCCATTTTAGACCCTGGGGCCACCATTTGAACAAACTTGGTAGAGGACCACTAGGCAATGTTACGTACAAAATTTCAAGCATCTGAGCCAAGTAGTTCTGGTGGAGAAGATTTTTAAGTATTTTTTAGTTTTGAACCCAAGACCCCCTGCTTCAGGGCCATTTTGTACCCTGGGGCCACCATTTGAACAAACTTAGTAGAGGACCACTAGGCAATGCTACAAACCAAATTTCAAGCATCTGAGGCAAGCAGTTCTGGTGGAGAAGATTTTTAAGTATTTTTAGTTTCGAACCCAAGACCTACTGCCCCAGGGCCATTTTGGACCCTGGGGCCACCATTTGAACAAACTTGGTAGAGGACCACTAGGCAATGCTACATACCAAATTTCAAGCATCTGAGCCAAGCAGTTCAGGAGAAGAAGATTTTTAAGTATTTTTTAGTTTCGAACCCAAGACCCCCTGCCCCAGGGCCATTTTCGAACCTGGGGCCACCATTTGAACAAACTTGGTAGAGGACCACTAGGCAATGCTACATACCAAATTTCAAGCATCTGGGCAATGCAGTTCTGGAGAAGAAGATTTTTAAGTATTTTTTAGTTTCGAACCCAAGACCCCTGCCCCAGGGCCATTTTAGACCCTGGGGCCATCATTTGAACAAACTTGGTAGTGGACCACTAGGCAATGCTACATACCAAATTTCAAGCATCTGAGCCAAGCAGTTCTGGAGGAGAAGATTTTTAAGTATTTTTTAGTTTCGAACCCAAGACCCCCTGCCCCAGG
This sequence comes from Ctena decussata, assembly GCA_963989385.1. NCBI lineage: Eukaryota > Metazoa > Mollusca > Bivalvia > Lucinida > Lucinidae > Ctena > Ctena decussata. The sequence continues at coordinate 77,237,647 of OZ022498.1, read as the reverse complement.
GCCATTTTGGACCCTGGGGCTACCATTTGAACAAATTTGGTAGAGGTCCACTAGACAATGCTTCATACCAAATATCAAAGCCCTAGGCCTAGTGGTTTCAGAGAAGATGTCATTTAAAGCAAATTGTTGACGACGCACGACGCAAGACGGACGACGGACACTGGGTGATCACAATAGCTCACCCTGAGCCTATGGCTCAGGTGAGCTAACAAGAGGCCCACGGGCCACAAAGCTCACCAGATCTTTAGCACAAATTGCAATCGAATTTGTATAGGCTTAAAATTGCTGTCACATTTGTACAGGCTAATACAAAATATACAACTACAAAGTCTCAGTCTGACAGTCTGCTGAGTTGATAACAAAATATATAACTATTTCCCACATTATGATTGCAGTAAATGCCATTCTAAATTTCCACATCATTAGTCAACGTAAGTCTTATTTGCCATAGCAACCAAATGAAAGAGCCGATTTTCATGAAAAAAAAAAAATTCAATTCCCAGCCCAAGGATACTAAAGATAAAATCTGAGCCCAACTGGCTAGTGGCTTCAGAAAAGATAATTTTTTAAGCATTTTCCCCCCATTTTTTGCATTTTGGTTTCCATGGCAACCAATAAAAGGAGCAGTGGGCCAGAAAACATATAGCTGTTAGAACACTTCTCAAGCAACATTTCTATAAAAGTTCTGTCAACATATCTGCAATGGCTTGGCAATAAGTGCCATTTTTCAATTTTCCCCATTATGAGTCAATGCTACTCTAAGTTACCATAGCAACCAAACTAAAAAGCTGATTTTCAAATAAAACACAAACTTTCAATCCCCCAGCCCAAGGATACTACAGATAAAATCTGGGCTTAATCAGCCAAGCGGCTTCAGAGGAGATAATATTTTAAGTACTTCTTTTTCATTTTTTGCATTTTGGTTTCCATGGCAACCAATAAAAGGAGCAGTGGGCCAAAAAAAGCATATAGCTGATAGAACACTTCTCAAGGAACATTTCTATAAAAGTTTTTGCAACATATCTGCAATGGCTTGGCAGTAAATGCCATTTTTCAATTTTCCCCATTTTGAGTCAATGCAACTCTAAGTTACCATAGCAACCAAACTAAAGAGCCGATTTTCATAAAAAATATAAACTTTCAATCCCCCAGCCTAAGGATACTACAGATGAAATATGGGCCTAATTGGCCAAGTGGCTTCAGAGCAGATAATTTTTTAAATATTTTTTTCCTTTTTCTTTGCATTTTGGTTTCCATGGCAACCAATAAAAGGAGCAGTGGGCAAAAAAATATACAGCTGATAGAAGACTTCTCACGAAACATTTCTATAAAAGTTTTGTCAACATATCTGCAATGGCTTGGCAGTAAATGCCATTTTTCAATTTTCCCCATTATAAGTCTATGGGAACTCTAAGTTGCCATAGCAACCAAACTAAGGGACCGATTTTCATAAAAAACACAAACTTTCAATCCCCCAGCCAAAGGATGCTACAGATGAAATTTGGGCCCAATTGGCCCAGTAGCTTTAGAGGAGATGTTGTTTTAAAGTGTTGACGGACGACAGACGACGACATACGACAACATGCGACAGACGACGACGACGACGACGACGACGACGGACAACTGCCTATACTATAAGCTCCCCCGGAGCCTTCGGCTCTGGTGAGCTAAAAACACAAACTTTCAATCCCCCATCCCAAGGACACCACAGATGAAATCTGGGCCTTATCGGCCCAGTGGCTTCAGAGGAGATAATTTTTTACGTATTTTTTCCATTTTTTTTTTTTGGATTTCAATTTCCATGGCAACCAATAAAAGGAGCAGTGAGCCAAAAAAACATATAGCTGCTAGAAGACTTCTCAAGGAACATTTCTATAAAAGTTTTATCAACATATCTGCAATGGCTTGGCAGAAAATGCCATTTTTCAATTTTCCCCATTATAAGTCAATGGGAACTCTAAGTTGCCATAGCAACCAAACTAAAAGGGCAATTTTCATAAAAAACACAAACTTTCAATCCCCCATCCCAAGGATGCCACAGATGAAATTTGGGCCCAATCGGCCTAGTGGCTTCAGAGGAGATGTCGTTTAAAAGTGTTGACGGACGACGACAGACGACAGACGACATACGACGACGACGACGGACCACTGCCTATCCTATTAGCTCCCCCGGAGCCTTCGGCTCTGGTGAGCTAAAAATCTGTACATCCGAAGGACAGGAAATTCCAAATTCTTACAGCAAAAGGACTGGAAATTCCAAAATTTGAACACTCAATGGATAGACAAGAATTCTGAGGGAGGCTGCCATGACAGCAAAAAGGTCTTTTTCTCTGGATTACTCTACTTACCTATGCTACTGTTTTTTCAGTCTTTAAGAATGGAGATAAGAAAGCCTTTGGATGTGCAAAGACAGAATGAAAAGTAGGTCAAGGTCAGCAAATGGTGCTGGCATATGACACGAGAAAACCAACAAAGTGGTTGTGTGCCAATCACAGACTCAGATCAGCCTGAGCATCCGTCCAGTCTAATCAGAGTCTTCACTGGCCTCATGGAGGTAGCTTAGACCCTTAGCTATCCTTTGAGCCCTTAGAGAAGAGTCTGATCAGACTGGACAGATGCCCAGGCTAACCTGAGTCTGCGCTGGGTGCACAACCACTTTGTTGGCTTTCTCGTGTCACGGCTCATGATGTAAGTTTGTGTGAAGTGTCAACACAAAAGCTTTTGTAGTCTCTGAGAAAAGGAGCTAAATGAAGCCAGTAAATGTAAATTGCTATATTCAACACAGTATGAAAATGTAGGCCAAGGTCAGCAAAGAACACTGGTATTGAAAGACAATGTCATGATATAACGTGGTCCAACCGTAAACTTTTTTTCATAATAGGCATTTTAGCCTCTAAGAAAAGGTGATAAAACAAAATTGGCTATGTTATACAGAGCATGAAAAGCAGGTCAAGGACTTGACCAGCAAACAACACTCGTTGTCTGCAAAGTTTCATCACAAAAGATCTGAAATGCAACTAAACATACTGGGTAAACATTGTGAACGGCAATAACAACACTGCTGCCAGGAAGTCTCCCCTATATCACTGCATGTTAAAAACAGCCTATTATCTATTTACAGAAATTATTTTCTTACTTGGAAAATACCTTGTTTTATAGATGACTAAAAGTATTCCCGTATGAAGCTTTGAACAAAACCTATTTCTGGCATAGGTTATGTTGGAACAAAACCTATTCCTGGCATAGGTTATGTTGGAACATAACCTATGGCAGGAATAGGTTTTGTTCAAAGCTTAATATGGGACTTAGTTTTAGTCATCTATAAAACAAGGTATTTTCTGAGTAAAAAAAAATTTCTGTAAATAGATATTAGGCTGTTTAAAGCAGTCAAGGCAAAAAATACATAATTTGTACATCCAAAGGACAGAAAAATCTACATCCAAAGGACAGAAAAGTTCCAAAGTATGTATGTATATCCAAAGATAGAAAATCACAAAATTTATATTGTATATCCTCAAGAAAACCAAAAAAGAATTTGTACCATACAGCCCCAAAACAGAAAATTCCAAAATTTGTACATCAATGAGGAAATTTCGTGTGAGTTATCCTGTCACACTACTTTCAAACTGATTAAAAAAGCTAGTTAGATCAAATCAACTGAATGTTACATTAGCTGATTATAACTACAGGGTAGGACTGTTCAAATTCAGTCAACATATTTACCCTAAACATTCAGACATCTAATCTATTTTCATTACCATATTCCTTCCCAGCAGGCACATAACGTCAAAATGACATCGTAGTGACGTCAATACGACATAATTATGTAGCATCAACATCAGTATGACGTCATTTCAACGTCATGTGCTTGCTGGGTTTGGTATATGATGGGTTTTCTCTCCCCAAACAATCACAATTATAAGATGGGTTTAGATTTTTTTGGAATTGTTTTGGAAGGGATCCATCTTACAAGACAGATCTAGATTTTTGGGACTGTTTTGGAAGAAATTCATCTAATATAGAAGAATTACATAAGACAGGACTGGTTTAGATATTTTTTACCATTCTAGAGGCAGAAAATCCAGCCTTATTATATGGAATATACATAGATTCTACCATCAAACTAATCCTTATGAGCAGTTTGATCAGGATCTACTGTGGACCCTCTTTACAACAACAGCATTTGTTCCCAAACATTTTGCTGTTAAACAAACTAGAATACATAGCCATTCCGTGCAATCAAAATGACGTTATAAAGAATTTTGCTGTTGTAATGAGTGCGGTTATAAAGAGGGTTGACAGTACATGCCTTGCTCAGACTGTTCTGTCCAAATATTAAGGGTGAATATGGTATAATGAAGTTGTTTGAATTATTCATTACAAGCTGCAGTCAAAAACATGAGAAAATGGTGGCGGTGTTGGAGGCTGATCCTACTGTAAAGGAATCATCACATGACATGACAAAATAAACATGACAAAATAAAAAGCTTTATTATGTATTCTATCAATCATATATCTTTCAAACAATCCTTGATCTTTCCATCTCATAATGATAAGTCTATCTACAAGGATGGTACTGTAAAATCTAAAAAAATTGGGACACTGGAAATAATTATCATTATTGTCTTAAATCGAAACAGTTTGATTTTACAATGCAGTTTTGTGATGAAAAGAGGCAGATGGAATGGCAAGCAGTATAGACCCTGAGCAGACACTCCTTTAAGGGGCAGTCTGATCTGGGTCTGCACCGTTTGCTCAGCCCTGTCTGTCCTAATACTTAGAATTTTTATGGTGTGTAACATGTCAGGGCTCTAGATTAGGAGATTTTCTGATGATATGAATTGGATTATTTTCTTAGTTCTTCACAAAAACATATATTGTGGCCCTCTTAAAAGAGGTCACAACATATTTTTTTCAAAGAGTTAATCGAAATTCTATATGCCATAATGACCCTAAATATTCGGACAAATAGGACTGAGCAAACGTTGTAGACCCTGACCAAAATGCTCCTCAAACATTGTAGACCCAGATCAAACTGCTCCTTGACATTGTAGACCAAGATCAAACTGCAAGGAGCAGTTTGATCAGGGTCTACAATGTTTGCCATTCACTAAGCATCATTTGGATGCATTAATCTGTGTAAAATCCACTTTCTAAGAATTTTCAAACAATAATTGTCTGACTTTCGGGTGTCCAACATTTTAGGGTCATTAGGGTAACCAGAGTGAGTGGGGGCTTACAAATCCTCCCAGCCAGTGCTACTGCATGCCTTTAATTAAGTGAGATACCAGCCAAGGTTCAGATATTCCAAGTAAAAGGTAATGAAAATTGTCTTCCTTGTTTGGGACATGGTGCCTTGAAAAGCTAAATCCATGTATGAAGTTCCACAGCATAGACAGGGGTGTCATTAAGAGGTGGGAGGCGGGGATTTCCCCCTTCTAGTCAGGCCTTATCCTCGGCCTAAATTTTGCAAATTTCTATAGGAGTTGTATGGAAAACATATGAAATCCCCCGCCTACTTTGCCTTGACCCCCGGGTGCCAAAAATGTTAATGAAACCCCTGCATAGACGTGGATTTAAGATGAAAATGTGGTATGAGCAATCAAAAAGTTTTAAAACAGAACTGTGATGTTAAAGTTGAATGAAACAACAGTATAACGCGCCTGACTTTGCAAATCTTCAAACAAAACGAAAGCATACCTATGCAAAGACAACATGTATGCTTTAGTCACTGCTATAGATCTTCTTGGATTTTCATATTGGCAAGCTAATACATGTTTCCTATGCTTTGGATATATTGTAATGTGCCTAAACTTTGGGACACCTTCAGAAATAATTTTCCATTTGGGACAAATGGAAAATTAATTATTTTTTGGATGTCCCAATACTTAAGCACATTACGGTAATTATCAGACATAGGAGCAATCAGAAAGTTTTAAAACAAAACTGTGATTGAATGAGACAAGACAAGCTTTGACTTATTTTAACATTTCAAACAGCTTACCAGGGTAGCAGAGGAAGCAACGTCGTCGGTCCCAACTTTATCTGTTGCCATAGTAATGTTGCCGCTGGAGTTCAGTTTACCCAAAATCCTGGACACTCTAATTATAGTGTCAGGATCAAGTATAATACGAGACCGCTGGCCAGTTGCCGGGTCTGTTCCGTCGCCACGTTCCGCTAGATTCTGAAGAACTTCGTTTAATTCCTCTTTCGAATGTAGTTCTTCCAACTAGAAAAACAAAGTGAAATATATTGTTATAATTCACCATTATTTATTAGTTCACAATAAACTTTTAATTTTCATGTTTAACTAAAATTTCTGCTTCCAAAAATCCTTCCATTCAGCATACAGTTAAGTATTATGTTCCATTTTGCCCGCTGATCACAAAATTATTCTCAATCTGTTTTTTTTTAACTATTAAAGACAACTGTTTATAGTGCATGTTTGATTGCATTTAATAGTGAAAACAAACACAGTGAAATATGGCTGTGAACTGTGAGAACATATATTTCGGTACTGTCCACTGCAAAATATAATTTTCCATTTGGGACAAATGGAAAATTAATGGCTTTAAGTGTCCCAATATATAGTAAGTAAGTAAGTAAGTAAGCTTTATTTAAAGAGGGTTACTCATTTGGCTTTTGCCAATCTTCCATGAGGCCCTCTAAAAGTTCATGCATACAAACTTTACAATTCAGCATCATGATGATAAATATATAAGCACATTAGGGTAGTAGACCTTCATTGGCTTTAACAGGCTTGGGAACATTAAAATCACCTAGTTCAAGCCAAGGGTAGTTCTAGTCATCCAGGGTTAGTTTCTATATAAAGGGACCTCTAGGAACCCAGGAAAGAGCTCCAGTCAGGCAGGATTAATAAGCCATCAGGGTACCAGCCAATGAAGTAACCGAATTTTTGAACATATTGTATGCCAAAATGTTGTTATTTTTGCCGATAAAAATGTAAGGAGCAAAGAAATACATGTATTAGCGAAATGATTTTGCGAGTACTAGAAGACTTTAACTATCCATGCTTTGAACAACTGGGCCCAGGGGTCGTATTTATAAAAGCACTTAAGTCGTTGCTATGCTGTTGCTAAGGCTTAATTTTTATAAAGTAGATTGCCTACAACTATGAAATTTGCTCTGGAGGAACAGTCTTTTTAAGACTGTTCCTCCAGAGCAAATTTCATAGTTGTAGGAATCTCCTGAAAAGAAATTTAGCCTTAGCAACAGCATAGCAACCATTTAAGTCGTTTTATAAATACGGCCCCAGATTCATAAGCTAGCTTCAAATACTGCAAAAAATAGCACTACTTTCCAGTTCATGGTATGAAATTCAGTAGTTTTGTTGCAATGAACTTATGACAGGATAATGGTCTCCTGTTAGCAGATCAAAGGTACTTTATTGTGTCATAATTCCAAACTAATTTTCAAATCAAATAAAAAGAACATTACAGTCATTTTCTCATTAAATTAGGAATTTTCTTCACCTAAAAAGCCTGATAAATGAGCCATCCCACCAGTAGTAGATTCATATCTTACAGTCACAAAGAGAAAATCTTAGCCTAGCCACTAGGCGAAGAAGTTATATAAGTCAGCCATTCTTTTTTCCCAGTTCTTACAGCTAGTCTATACTTATAGCTCGACTTCTTCGCCTGATAATGTATATATCAATAAAGTTTCCTTTTAAAAAGGAAAGGCTTGCCGAGTTTTTACATTTTGTTTACATTACAGTATGTTGATACTAACAGAATTGGAATTATAAGAACTAGCGTTTGAGGACCGAAGGAAATGAATTAAGCCTAATTATGAAGTAGTTGTTGTTCATTTCTCGTTATAATTTATTTCTTAACTAAATCCCCTCTAAGGCCAGCGATGCCGCAGTGCATGGGCAACTTTTTTCCTCAGACCCGTATAATCTACCTGTAAACGACGATATCGCGTGAGCTTAAATAGCATTAAATCATATAGAACATTGACAGTTTTTCTCTGTTTTTGTCTTCCTCGAATAAAAAATGAAAACTGTTGTGTTAGGTCAATATAGTGCACTTTTTTAGCTGCATATAGATATTTTTTTCAAATTTTTAAATTTACATTTAACGGTCCTTTTTGCTCTGAGTAATATGGCCATCATTTCCTATTCTAACACAGTGCGCCTATAGAAGCAATGGAAAGTTTCCGTGTTTTATTCTGCAACAATTCACTGTTTCGGAGCGCGTGAGTCTTATTGCTGACGTCACTGGCATTACTGACGTAGTTTTGTGACGTTTTGAGACGTTAGACGGTGTAACGTCTCTTTTTTTATTCAAAAATCGCCCTAAAAACGTACATTTACCTTAGATACAGTTAAGAATATTGGCGGGAGCATGAACGCACGGCAGGAAGGTTGGGAGAGTTTGAATGAAAATAATACTTTTTCAACCTTTTTGAGTGTTAGAATCGAAATAGTTCAGCTCTAGCATTGAATTGTTGAGTAATAGTTCACTGTTTGTCGGTCAGTTGTACGTAGATATATCACTCGCGCTCCGCGCTCGTGATATGATCTACTTTACAACTGACCTCCAAACAGTGAATTATTACTCAACAATTTACTGCTAGAGCTGAAGTATTTCTTAAATAGTATATAGGGAAACTAAAGAAAATGAACAAAAAGTTACTCAGTTATCTACGTTTTTCTTAAAGCACGGATCTAAAGTAAAAAAAAGTTGTGTTATCCTAGTATTCTTCACTATCTTACAAATCTTTTGATACATTTTGTAACAAAAACAAAGAAATATTTTTGCGGTCATTTTTTACAAACTTAATGCTACCCTATATCCAAAAACTGAATTTTCAGTTCCGTGCGTGACTGTATCGAGGTGAGGAGAATTGTTGGGGACGGATTGGATTCCAGTTGCATACAAAGGTTCTTGCATGACAAGAAATTCCTGTACAACCAAAATGACGTTTTTATCACTGGCAAACTGATTCCCAGCCAATTCTTGAAAAAAGGTTGAAGTGATCAACAGAAATGCTGCACAGGCAAATGGCATACCCAAGAAGCAATATCTTGATCCAGTGTTATGAAGAATCATGCATGATATTTGGGTTTGGGTGGGAGGGTATGTGACCCCTTAAGGAGCTTGTGGTCGATGAAATTTCAACTAAACTGCACCTTCCCTTCTTCGAAGGTAAGTCTTGTTAAATTTTCCAATTTCATCTCCCACATAGCACAATGAATATGCGTCATTTATACACCGGCTTAACAATTGTACATGTATAAACACGGTCAGTTGTGCACGTTAGCCACACACACACAGATAGATCGTATACTTTATTTGGTAAGATGTGATGAGTGATGAGGAAAAAAATCAGTAGCGCCTGCTTGCTGAATTTAAACAATAAATTTTGACTTTGATTTTTTCTGCTTTGACAGGTTTACAGTAATTCATTACTGACCGTTCCAAGGCGGTAGTTCTGTTGTGCTTCTCTGTTACCTGTTTTTGGTGTCAGAGTTTCTATGATGTTTTACCTTATGTATGTTCTTATTATTTTTGGTTCGGTTTGGGTTGCTGAGTGGCCACCTTTTGGAAACAAGCTGCTCACTCGGTTGGCCATATGTTCTCTGTATCTTGATTATTTGTAATCTTACTTGTTTCCAACTATGGTTTGAGGGCTGGATTTGGATTTTGATTGTTTCAGTTCCTGGTCTTTGCATACTTTTAACTTTTACAGATATATAAATCGGCCCACGCCTCAGCACAATCTGATAAATCTATCCTCAGTTAGCATGATACATTTTTGGATCTGCTGAAAAAGAAAGACCCTGGTTAGTCTGCACAGATGCTTTAGCTCGAGTGTGGTGACTGCTCTAAGTAAATACATTACTCAATACTCTAAGGCCCTTTTTTGCCCAACGCCGCTGCAAAATAAAGATAGCAAGCTTTTTGGGAAAAGCGTATACTTGTATGCTGAGAGTCGTGGATACGGAAAGTGCCGACTGTTGGCGACAATGCGACCAAAAATAGAATAAAATTCCATCATTATTTTTAGCAGATGCGGTAAACCTGATATGGATATAAATAGACAAAATCGGACGAGTTCTCTGATTGTTGCAATGAAACGCTCGTATAAGTGAAGGAAAACATGAACAAATCCAGTCTCAAACCGGAAGGAGCTTTTCAATCTATAAGGCTTGCGGCCTTTGGGCCGCAAGCCAAAAAGCAGATTCAAGTTTTATAGACTGGCCAGAAAAAAAAAAAGTTAATTTTTTTCTATTAACGGTGACCTAGACTGGCTTCAGTCTAATAAATTATATTGTCATAAAATAATGCAAAATATACAAAACTACAGGAATGGATTTTCTGATACCTGAATTTATTGTGATGCCTGAAGATATTACTGACTGGAGTCTGGAGCCAGTCTAACGGTGACCTTTCATTATCAGACTAGCGCTAGTCTAAGAAAATCTTAACTTTAAGAATTGCCCCTCATGCAATAAGACTGTCTTAAAGTCTTCTAATTCCATTTTACCACTAAGATACAATAAAGTACAACATATAAAGACCTCCATTTTTTTTATATAAAACACAAAATTGAAGATTTAAAAAAAATTTAGATCACACAGCAGCCACTAATGTATTTGGGTGAGTCTCATTTCATTTAGACTGAAAAAAAACCCAGAGGACCATTGGTCCTGTAGCTCACCTGAGTCCATTCATCCTTAGCACTCAAGAGTAAGAAACACTGAAGTAAGTTGTACAATTCGGCCTAATTTCAACTTTGACTGAGTTATTATGCTTGTCCTAGTAAATATTAGCAAGTTTGATGAAGTTACAATAAAAAAAAACATATTTGTAAAACTTTTTGCCTAAATATTGCAGTAACACAGAAATCAGGGTCTGACAAATCCATTGCCCAGCTGCCCGGGACAAGTTAAAATTTTTCCTGGGCAAGTAAGATATTTTCTTACTTGCCCAGAAAAATGTATAGGATATATAGGGAAAACCTATGGATTTCAGCGTTTTGTAGTAGAATCTGTGTACCGGACAAGTTGATCAAATTTTGATTTGTCAGCCCCTGAGAAATAAATGCCAATTTGCACTTTTCCCAATACAAGTCTATGGAAACTTTAAAATGCCATAGTAATGAAACCATGTGGGCAACAATAATAAAAAACAATATTTACGTAGCGGCTAATGTCATGAAAATGTATGCAAAGAATCAGCTTCATCCCCCTATATGGTTTTTGAGGAAAAGATTTTTAAATATTTTTTTCAAAAATATTTCCTTAATATTGCCATGGCAACAAATCGAATTCTGCAATTAGGACAAAATTAATAGGAATCATAGAGGACTACTCAAGCAACATTTCTGTAGATTAAAAATCCAAAAATAACTGCAGGGAGATAGCAAAAACTGCAGCTTTCCATTTTTCCCATTATATTTCAATGGAAACTATAAGTTGCCATACCAACCTAACCGCTGAAGCAATTGCCATAAAAAAACTGTAATTATATAGAAGCTTGTACAAAGATCCGTTCCGTAAAGTTTGAGCTTTATCGGCCACATAGTTTCTGCAAAAATGATATTTTAATATTTTTTCTATTTTTAACCATTCAGTTGCATTGGCAATCAGCCAAATTGTGCAATTTACATAAATTTCATGTGGTTGATAGAGGACTTTTCAAGGAACATTTCTGTAAAAGTTTTGTCAAAATATCTGCAGTTACATAGCAATAAATGCAAATTTTCAATTTTCCCATTATAGGTCAATGGCAACTTTATGTTGCCATAGCAACCAAACTGCCAGAGCAATTGCCAAGAAAAACAGTCTTTTCATAGACCGAAGTACCTAGATCCTTTCTGTGAAGTTTGAGCTTTATTGGTTGTATAGTTTCTGAGGAGATGATTTTTGAATATCTTTTCTGTTTTTCACCATTCGGTTGCCATGGCAACCAGCCTAATTGTGCAATTTACATAAATTTCATGTGGTTGATAGAGGACTACTCAAGGAACATTTCTGTAAAAGTTTTGTCAAAATATCTGCAGTCACATAGCAATAAATGCAAATTTTCAATTTTCCCATTATAAGTCAATGGCAACTTTAAGTTGCCATAGCAACCAAACTGCTGGAGCAATTGCCAAGAAAAACAGTATTCTTATAGATGGTAGTACCTAGATCCTTTCTGTGAAGTTTGAGCTTTATTGGTTTTATAGTTTCTGAGGAGATGATTTTTGAATATCTTTTCTATTTTTAAACATTCGCTTGTCATGGCAACCAGCCTAATTGTGCAATTTACATAAATTCCATGTGGTTGATAGAGGACTACTCAAGGAACATTTCTGTAAAAGTTTTGTCAAAATATCTGAAGTCACATAGCAATAAATGCAAATTTTCAATTTTCCCATTATAAGTCAATGGCAACTTTAAGTTGCCATAGCAACCAAACTGCTGGAGCAATTGCCAAGAAAAACAGTATTTTATAGACGGTAGTACCTAGATCGTTTCTGTGAAGTTTGAGCGTTATTGGTTGTATAGTTTCTAAGGAGATGATTTTTGAATATCTTTTCTATTTTTTACCTTTCGGTTGCCATGGCAACCAGCCTAATAGTGCAATTTACATAAATATCATGTGGTTGATAGAGGACTACTCAAGGAACATTTCTGTAAAAGTTTTGTCAAAATATCTGCAGTGACATAGCAATAAATGCAAATTTTCAATTTTTCCCATACAAGTCAATGGAAACTTTAAGTTGCCATAGCAACCAAAGTTCAGAAGCGATTTGGATAAAAAACAGTATTATTGGTTCCCCCTGCCTATACATGCTATATATGAAATTTGGTAACAATGGGCCTTGTAGTTTCAGAGGAGATGTCTTTTGAAAATATTGACGGACGACGGACGGACGGACGGACGACGGACGACGGACGACGGATGCCTGCCTATACTATAAGCTCACCTGTGAGCCTTCGGCTCAGGTGAGCTAAAAAAAAAACAGAGCAAAATTTTGTAGTAAATATCATGGAATAGTACTGAACATTTCACTGTGTGCCAAATGAAAGATTTTTTTATCAAACCTAGTTTGATCTTGATGCACTGTGTACTAAATTGCTAATTTGTTTGTGTGGCATACTGTAACCACAGGGTATAATCGATTCCGCCAATTTTTGCTTCCTGCAGAGACTGTACATCATATTTGGCATCTGCCGAGACTGTCCGCGAACTCTTGCTTCCTGCCGAGACTTCTGTACATGATAAATGGCTTCCTGCAGAGACTGTCCACGTGAGTCTGCTTCCTGCCGAGTCTCTGCAGGAAGCGAAAATTGGCGGAATCAATTATACCCTGTGGTAACTATGGTCTGCTAAATTCAATTTTCTTGATACTGAAACAAAGACTGATGTTACAGACCTAGGAAATGAATTCCAGACAAACATTCAGAACCCCTGGGATCTCTCTGGTTTCTGCTGTAGCACATGCAACAGAATATAAACTCAATGAACCCTTGAATTCCTGAATATCTGAAAAAGTGTCCATTTCAACCATAGAAATCTACCATAAAAATTCAAAAAATTGGGACACCTAAAATAATTAAGTAATTGTTCCAATAATAAACAGTTTGTTTTTAAAATGCAGTTATGCATCCAAAAGATGCCGATATAATGGTAAACATTGTAGTTCCTGATCAGACTGCTCCTTTAGGAAGGTCTGCAGTTTTTGCTCAGACCTATCTGTCCCAATATTAGATTTTCTACATACAAGCTTAACTTTTACATACAAGTTTCCTGTACATGAATAAAAAAAAAGTAACATGAAATCAATCTAAAATCATCTGTAATGTCATGCTGTCTCAGTATACCAAGTTCCATGCAAATCAATCTAACAGTAACTTATGCCAAGTTCCATGCAAATCAATTAATTAGTAACTGAAATATCAGGTAAAATCAACATCATGAATAAGTAGGTCAAGGATACCCCTGATTACTATGAATCCAGCCAAAATGTCGTCCTACACATTATGGCTAGTTTGATTTAAAATCCATCAAAAAATGTGTGAGTAGATGGCAAATTCACTGGACCATGATAAGTGAGTCAAAAAGACTTACAAATGCAGTCAACTCTTGATATCTCAAGGTCGAAATTCATCTCAAACTACTGATACCTCAAAGTAAATTTTCTGGTCCCAGAAAATTAACTTTGAGATATCAGTAGTTTGAAAATATAGGAGTGGAAATGTGAATAAAATAGGAAATGTGTCCAAACTATATTCTTCTAATAAGATACTTTGAGATATCAGTGTTTGAGATATCGAGAGTTGACTGTACTTTGATGTCAGCTGCTATTCTATTCTGAACCATTTCCCCAAGGGTGAATAATGTCAAAGATATAAACATGGAAAATTGGTGGACCATGAAATGTAGGTCAAATTGACCTTTAAATTCTAGATCATTCAAAATGTTGTAGCCATCCTTTATCTACCGTTTCATTTATCACACACTGTTGGCCAGTGATATTCCCATTTTACCTTGGTCACTTTCGGAGACAAAAGGCGACTGTCACTAGCACGTGGTCACTAGACCATGATAAATAGGTCAATATGACCTATAAGCATTCAGAGGTCAATCACAGTTAGACCGAACATTCTCTCAAATTTTAGTCAATCCAAATACAGAGATAAAGTAAAATCCAAACCATGAAAAGTAGGCCTTGGACAGACACTTGGCACCAAGTGAGTGCAACTATGGTTACATACCGCTGAGCCACTTGGGGAACATTGTTAGAATTGAACTGAAATGAACTGAGAAGTAGGCCAAATAAATGCCATTTAGATGACCCATGAACTGCTACACCCCCAGGTCATTTATTAGAAGAAATACACTACACTATACTTCCAGCCTGTGCTGTAATGACTCAGACAGTAATAAGGAATATATTTGCATGTCTAATGCTTATGTAAATTCCAGATAAATGTATGTTATGTTCACTGCAGCTGGCATTGCAAGATTTGGGATATTTCTGCATTTTCTGCAAAGCACAAACTATGGTATTAATCCTAATAAACACCCCTGCTCTAATAAACTCACCCTAATAATGTTATATTAACTTGCATGAATCCCTGTTTGTTTCTCTGATTCAGTGGGGTCTACTCTTAAAGAAAAGAATTTGCTCCTATGGGAGCAAATTCTTAAATTTAAGAGTTGACCCCTACTGTAAAGGGAGGCAAAAAAAATAGAAGAGCTGCTTCCTCTGAAAGTATACCCATGTTACTAGAGTGATTTTGGCAGTGGCTGATTTACTACTCTTTAAGCTCTAAATAACATCCCCCTTTCATAAAATGCAATGCCCCAAGATACATGCTGAGCTTTAGATTCAAACATGTTGGTTTTCATGAAATTAGGTCACCATGACTTAGTTTTGTGGCAAGTGACCACAAGCTGTTGGATGCATGAATTAATGAAGTTTCAAATACCTACATATATGGCTCATGGAAGCTCAAATTAAGGGCCAAGCTAAAAACAGACATGGTATTGATTATCACAATGACAATCATGTAAATTTGCATCAACTTTCTCAAAAGCATGTCACACGGCTGGTAATATTTCAAACTGACCTCCGCGGAGGTCAGTTTGAAACATTACCACCAGTGTGTCATCATGAACTAGTTTTCTGGCACTGATATTGAGCTTTTGGGCCCATGCCCTGATGGATTTTTGAAGGCCATAAACTGACAGGGTGTTGATTTTTTGTGAAAGTAGGTCACCATGACCTAGTTTTGTGGGAGCCAAGTGCAGTTGTTATGGCTCATATTAGTATGGTGATGAAGTTTTCAGGTCCTAGGGTCTATGGAGTGAAGATATTACGTCTACACTGATAACTAGAGCAAGTGAGCAGGGGCTAACCTATACCCCCGACCAGCGCCACTGCCTAATGAAACCACTGCTTTCAGAAACCACCGCCTAATGAAACCAATTTTATACAGGGTCGTAGTTACCTATCAAATGGTTCCATCAAAATAAAGAATATAAACTCAATGCAAAACTTTGATGCAAATTTTCAAGTCTTTGACCTTGACCTTTGGTAAGCAGATATGAACCTAAATGTAAACCAAGTCAAATATCAAAAGCTCCATCAAAGGATATCGAAAGTATAAAAGAAGAATATAAACTTAACACAAAACTTTAAAAGCAAATGTGTAAGTCTTTGACCTTGACCTTAGGTCAGCTGCAGCATCCAGATGATGTCAACTATTCTGCATGAATAAAGAAGTAAAACTTGTCATGTAGCAAAAGGTTTCATCAAAGGATGTTGAGAATATAAGCAAAGTTTATAAACTTAACACAAAACTTTAATGCAAATATACAAGTCTGTGACCTTTACTTTTGGTAAGCAGCAGCATGCAGATGATGTCAACTACTCTGTATGAACCTAAAAGTAAACCTAGTCAAATATCAAAAGGTTCCATCAAAGGATATTGGAAATATAGAAAAACAATATAAACTTAAGGCAAAACGTTTAAGTCTGTGACCTTGACCTTAGGTCAGCAGCAACATCCAGATGATGTCAGCTATTCTGCTTGAACCCAGAAGTATACCTAGTCATATACCAAAAGGTTTCATCAATGGATATTGGAAATATAAGCAAAGAAAAAAACTTAACGCAAATGTTAACGGACGGACGGACACACGGACGGACGGACAGATGGATGAACGGACGGAATGACGAAAACTATATACCCCTCGACATACGTCGGGGGTATAATAAAACAGACAGATGCACCAACATCAAACAGTGACTAAGACTTGATAACTGCAAGCAGTTTCGACTTAAACTAAGGGCCAGCATTTAACATCAAACCTATTACAAACCTAATCTGAATTATGAACCAAATGCAGATTCTTAACCTCAGGGTCACCATTTGGGGTATAGGTATTTGGTCCCATTCTGACATGACAGCACCAGCTCTTCCTGCATTAACTTAAGTACTGACAATTTTTATCAAAGAACATTATTTAATAAATAAATGTAATATAAAACAGAAAACTTACAATTTGTAAAAGGTGTTGAAGAGTAGAGTAGATTTTTGGCGGCAGGCGACGGTAACTTGGTGGGTGTGGCACTTTCGTCACTATCGGAGGTAAGGTAGGTATCACAGAATGACACGATTCCATTTATTTTTTGAGGAATTTAGGCTGTGAGATGTTCACTACAGCACTGTTACTACTCTACTGAAGAGGGTGGGGTGTCTGCAGCAGCATCAACACAGCTGATATATGTTTATATTCACCTACAAGATGTTCATAGATTCACTTATCAGACTAGGTACAATATCTTTCTCATTGAGGGTCAACTCTTAAAGGATCTGCAGTAGAGCGCGCCCTGTTCTCTCCATAAGCTCATCCCAGCATGCAAAAAAGGTGAAGGCCACAGTGCATTGAAATAGGTCAAGGTAAGGTAGTTATGCACCAGTCATTTGCAACCACGGCCCCCCTGGGGCCGGGGAATAGTGGAGATATTGACTTTTCACTCTGCAAAGCCCTGGTATATGCCCTGCACTGTGGGGACATTATTTATGTCAAATCCCTGGTAAAGGTCTCCGCCCCCCAGGGGATCATATAAGTTTAACAAGAGTTGTCAAAAGACAACAAAGCGCGCCTTATGGGTGCCTGACTCTCACAGTCACAAAGACCTACAAATATATCAGGTCATCTGCAGTGTCAGACTGAGCCATTATCCCAGGTATATGACGAATACATACTAAATACAACTCAAAATACGAAGCAAAAGCACTGAATGATTAAATTTATGTCTGAGTGACCTCAAATTCCCAAAGAAGATATTAATCTATAAATAGTTTTGGAGACACAAGGCAAAATCAATGAACCATGAAATATAGGTCACAGTGATCTATAAATAATATAAGGTTATTCTCCATGGACTGATCCACTATGCCAGATATGATGTTAATCCATCAAACAGTGCTTGAAATATAAGACAAAATCACTGGACCATGAACAAAGGTAAAGGGCACAGGAGTCTGCATGGTAGCTTTGCAGCTGCTGCAATTATAGGGATATGCTATTTGACCAAGTATCAAGTCTCTTCTGTCAAAGGTTTCATCAAAACTAAAAAATGTTGCCTTAAAGACAGTGCCAAACAGCAAAGTCAGTCAACCGTAACATATAGGTCAAGGACATACAATTGTGTCATGCAGCTACTGCAGTCATATGGATGTATATATGTACCAAGTATGATGATTGTAGCTGCTGTAGTTTGTAAAATACAGTGTTGAACATCGAGTTAAACGCAATTGTTAACATCGGTTAACCTGATCACGGACGCCGACGAGGACGCTGACGCTAACGCTAACGCATACTCGGACTGCGATGCCGGGGGTATAGCATAAGCTCTCCTTTGCTTTGCAAAGGCGCGCTAAAAATCAATATTCTGACAATTTCATTAAAAACACTCCACCATTTTTCTCGCCTTTTGGCGGGAATCAAAAGCCCGGCGTATCCACGGCACTGCCGGGACACCTCTTAGGTAAAAACACTGTACTTAAGCGCCGCTATGCCCCCGCTATCCCAGGCCCCATGGTGGCCGTGGTTGCAAATGACTGGTGCATTACATGTAACTTCACAGCGACATCCTAGTGGGCACATAACATTGAAACAACATGTGATTCACGTACCGTTATCCAAATAAACGCCCCTGCTCTAATAAACGTCCCCTGCTTCTTTTCTGAACCTAATGTTATACTTACTTGCATGAATTTCTGTTTGCTTCTCTGGATGAGTTAGCTTTTGAAACTGGGTCTACTCTAAAAGGAACCTAGTGGAGTATTTGCACCTAGTGGAGCAAATTCTTTTCCTTAGGAGTTGACCCAACCCCTACCGAGAAAGGAGGCAAAACATAGCAGACTTTCTTCCTTTGAAAGTATTCCCATTCATCATAATACTGTTTATTAAGGGTATTTTGGCTATGGCTAATGTACTACAACCCTCATTCCTCAAATCCAACGCCCCTGGGGCATTTAATAGGATTAATACGGTAACTGGATGAGTGGAGTAGAACCTGATCCAACGTAACTGAATGATTGGAGTAGAATATGATCAAAACTACATCTAAACAGCTGGAATACAGGGCTGCTCCCTATTCTACCCATAAGCTGAAGTCATCCCAGCATGCAAAATAACAGTAGGTCAAGGCCACAGAGCATTAAAATAGGTCATGGTTATTAAAGTATATGTAATTAATTCACAGATATATTCCTTTGGGCAAATAACATTGAAACAACACTGAAATCAACATTGATTCAATGTCATGACATTGAATCAATGTTGTTTCCATATTGTTTCAACATTACGCTCACATAATATTCCATCAGCCTTTCTACTGAGTAATCCAGTTTTACAAGTGGATATATTCTGTACTTTTCATAAGACTTATTATTCACATCACAGCCTTGGCATTTCTTCAATATAAAGGTCAAAAGTCTGCTTATAAGCACTGGAACAGTTAATTTTGAATCCTGGCTATCAACAGATTGCCAAATAATCACCATGAGGTCAATACAGGTAGCAATTATATGAAATTAGCATGAATTTGCATAAATTAATGCAATAAAGGCCAAACTGAGTCTGAGTTGATCTACTGAGCACTTGGAATTTTTCGGGTAATACATCAAAAGAAGCTGTGTCATCATCCTTTTGACCCTTTAAGCACCCCAAAAAAGACGACAACAAAATTTATGTCTGCTGATTTTCAAAAAATGTTTCATCCAAGCTATGTGCATGATATTGAGAGGACAAACAGTGTAGATCCAGGTGAGGCAGCTCATTATGAGCTGCCTCATATGGATCTACACTGTTTGCAAATCCAGTTAATTTCATTTTTGTGCCTTTATGTGTTAATTTAAAATCAGCATGGCATAATTAAAGTCTGTCTGAAGCATATTTACTCCATAACCTGTCTGCCTGATCACAGTCTCTGGTTTTGATGAAAATTTTGGTGAAAATACATTGGTTTTGTTTGGATTTTTGTTGTTTAACCTTTTTTTAAAGCTCTCTACACTGTAAAATGATTTTTTTC
The DNA here is from genome assembly GCA_963989385.1 of Ctena decussata. Classification (NCBI taxonomy): domain Eukaryota; kingdom Metazoa; phylum Mollusca; class Bivalvia; order Lucinida; family Lucinidae; genus Ctena; species Ctena decussata. The sequence goes on along the minus strand of OZ022498.1, from coordinate 77,217,574 downwards.
TTTGCAATTTCAGGACAAGTACATGCAGTTAGTGATTGACATGTCCCAGTGTTTTGGAAAATTACAGAAAAAATATTATTTTCCTGGAATTTACAACCTATATTTCTAGTGATTTATCATCTCCTGGGATGACTGATAGAATCTTAAAGTTCCACAACATTTTATGATGATCAAAACATAAACTCCAAGAAACAAAAAAAGGTTTAAATTGTTTTGAAGGTTAAAAAACCAGCCTACTGGTAACTCTTAATGTGCCAAAACAGCAAAAACATTATTTACATCTACAAAATTTAAAAAAAATGTTTCTTCAAGGCTATATCATATTGAGAATTCAAAGAACAATCTCAGGGAAAACAGTGTAGATCCAGATGAGGTGGCTCATCTTGAGCCACCTCATCTGGATCTACCCTGTTTGCAAATTTACCCACTTTCATTTTTGGAGCTTTAACTGGTCCTTAGTGCAAAAATTTTATAAATGGGAAAGATTATGAACATATGGTATGTTTAGACTACAGCTTTCATTTTTTTTTTTTTTTTTTACAAAACCTAGCATGGTAAATTGCTGAAGTATGGTATACCTTCATACCATACTAAAGCACATACCATTGCTTTTAAACCATACCAAAATATAGTCACTGTGTGATTTTTAAGCAACGCTGAAGCATACATACTGTACTGAAGCAAATTCACTATTCTGTATACTACACTGTGCTTATACTGAAGCAAATTCACTGTACTATACTGATGAGTATACATCCTGATGGAGCAAAGTCACTATGAAATTTTTATAATAATCTGAAGCAAATTTGCAGGGTTTTTTTTTATTCTCTTTCACTCCATTGCATCTACCCCTTTTTTGCCAAGACAGACAGACAGACTCAGTGTGAATAAGATTTAAATCAATAGTTATTAGCTATCAAAAAGATATCGATTTAAGTTTGCTCTAAGGGCCATGGTAGCTCAATAAGTTAGTGCTGGCCTGTTAAGTTGGTGGTCCGAGTTGGAATCCTGCTGGTGGAAAATTCTTTTTCACCATAAAGGGGCCTCCACACAGCCTTTCATTATTACCATTCCACTGGCTCAATTTGACTGAAATACTGATACATGGAACATAAAATCCTGTCATTCATCCATTTGTTAAAGTTTGCTCAAATTACAGCAGAATTTATCAATGACTTAATCCCAGTTGGGATTTACATTATTATTTACAATGGATCCCAGTCTCACAGACACAATGAAAAACTGCATGTTTCTGATGATTTATCCAGAAATAACCACAGTAGCATGCACAGTAAGTGTTCAATACCATAATTACCCTATATATTGGGACATCCTATTGAGTTACTGTAACCATCCCAAAAATTTTAGCCAGTTGACATGGCAGACTTGATCATCTGCCAACTTGTCAGGTCCTGACAGAATGATAAACAATGTAGACCCTGAACAGACTGCTCTATTAGAAGCAGTCTGATTAGGGACCCCACTGTTTGCTCAGACATATCTGTACAAACATTTAGTGTGAGTATGGTAACATTTAGTTGTATCTGCTGTAACCATTATTACTGTAAAATTTCTAAAAATTGGGGCACCTAAAATACTTACCCTAATTGTCCTAAAATGGAACACTTTGGACTTTGGTTTTACAGCGCAGTAATGTGTCCAAAAGATACAGATGGGATGGCAAACAGTGTAGATCTCGACCCTGATCAGTGCTCCTTGAGGAGCAGTCTGATCTTGGCCTACACTGTTTGCTCAGACCTCTCTGTCCCAATATTTTGAACTTTTATGGTATCTGAAATACTGGGACACTCAATGACATACAGCAAAACTTGAAAAGTTCATTTTACAACTTGGCATGGTGTCCAAAATAGAATGTAGAGATGGCAAACTGTGCAAGCCCTGATAATGGTCTACAGTATTTGCTCATGATCTTACGTCCCAATATTTACACTCACTCAATAACCGCAGCAGCGGATAATCACACAACTGTTTTAGCTGCAGTTACCCAAGAAACTGTAAATACGCAACATACCTTTTTTTCCTGGCAAAGTTCATACAAAATTCCACTAATAATGAGTTGCATGCTATAAACAGATACAATTTTCTCCCTGATCGGTAGCTACTGCGCAGTAGGTAATTTGGCTAATTAATTTCCTTTGTCTGAAAATGCAATTGTCTTTAAGTAAATATTTGAAAAACTGTTTCCATAGATACCAGAAACTAGATATTTCTTTGTTCCATTCTTAAACTGTTGCTAATTTAAGGTGTAAAGATGCATCACCACATTTTGGCTGCCATTTTTCAAAGGGATATAACTTTGGCTTCCTCTATAAATAAAGTCATTATTATTATTATAATTTGTGATTTCCTGTTTGCTCCATAGAAAGGGTCCCTTCTAAAATGGGGTCTACCTTATTGTTCTTATATATTGGGACACCTAAAAACCAGTAATTTTCCATTTGGAACAAATGGAAAATTAATGCTTTTAGTTGTCCAAATTTGCTCCTGGGGTATTCTTATATATATAGGAGAAAAATATGCTCCTTGAACAACCAATTCTTCTCATTAAAGAGTTGCACCACACTGATAAAGAAGATAATAATGGAAACAGCATTGTTGCTTCCCCTGAATGTGTACCCATTCACTGTAACTTCTTCCTGCCCCCAGCCCCACCACCCCTTAAACCCCACCCATGCCCAACCCCTTTAAATCTTACCATGAACACCATCAGTCTTATCCAGTAATGTACAAGAAATTCACACAATTTGTAAAACATTTATAAAGTTTTATACAGTTTCAAATAATAACAATTAAAACAGTGAAAATTTGATACATAAATGAAGAACAAGATGTGCTTTGTAAATGGTTACCCAGGCAACAGTTTAAATGTTAGAAAACAGGAAATGGTGATGTGGAACTTCTTACAGCTTTGATTAGTCATGATCTCATATTGCATCATATTGCTGGATAAAAAATGATAGTAAGAAAAGTTCCCACATTACATTTTGTATGTTTGTGAGAATTTTCTAAGTTGCACAAATAGCATAAAAGTGTAAGTATTGGGACAAATAGAATCTATCATTGGTCTCCGATGCGGACAGGGAAATCCAAACCCAGGGGCACACGGGGTGTCGGAAACGAGGCTTGCCGAGTTTCCGACACACCCCTTGTGCCTGAGGGTTGGGATTTCCCTGTCCACTCGGAGACCAATGATTGATTATTTTTCTTACCTACAATTATAATAGTTATTTCAAATTGAATGGGGATCTATGAGGCCTATTTCATGCGAGCGTGTACAATTGTAAGTAGTACAACCATGTCAGCCTCATGGCTTCTTAAGTGAACAAACAAGTACAGTCAAACTTCGGTAGTTCGAACGTCAATTCTTCGAATCCATCGGAAACCTCGAATACTTCCGAAGATCCCGAAATTTCTGCTATGCATTCTATACAAATTCGCCTTGGTAACTTCGAACTTGATAGTTCGAATAATCAGATTTTTCGGAAAAAAATTCGGTCCCGAACTGCAATTTCCATTAGAAATACCTCTTAAAATTCGAAGTCGCAATTATCGCCGCAAGCTACCGTCAGCCGTGCTGAAAAATCTCGCACAAACCCGATGACGCGTGACGACACTAATCATGTTTCAATAGCAATTAACGAGGTATTACGACATATCATACAGGTAAATGCTCTTCTTTTGTGACTTAATTAAAGATGTTTTTAGCATGCTATTAGAATTAAATATGAGAAGAAGACGTCTTTAATCTTATATCTGTGTTTGAACTGGGGGTGATCAAAAATACAGCGCCGCGACTTAAAGGTAACGATCGGCGATGCTCATTGCTCAAAATATGATCCTTGTTTTACATGTAACCATGTTTCGTTGAAAATAGTATCTTCTGTTGCTGATGTAAATAAATGAAGAATACAGGTTATTTTGTTTCTTTTTTGTCATTAACAGTCCGATTTCTGAAGGCATAAGGGAAGATGACGGTCGAATTATCTGTTTGCATCTTCAATACGGGTGGGTTTCACACATTCGACGCGATCACAAGGTCACGGTAGAGTTCGGACATTTCCGTTATTTATGGAAATAGCCGACTCGGTAACTTCGAAATTCGGATAGTTCGAAGTAAAATTGGGAGTCCCTTGCACTTCGAACTACCAAAGTTCGACTGTAAGAAGTAGGTCCTAGGCAAATCCCCATTTCTGGATTTTCTAACTGAAATTCATATTGAAGAACAAAATTTGGATTGAGACCACTACAGTAAGCGCGTGTATGACGTTAATTGTGACGTAACGACAGCGTCATTTCAAACGTCAGTTGGTAACGTCTTCAAAATGGCGGCACCCTGGACAGTGCTTGTCACGGTGAAACATTGACTATTTCGGATCTTTTTCCGACTTTAAGACATAGAAACAGATGATAATGGAATACTAAGAATGGATATACTTTCTTGAGATTTTATTGATGTGGAATTTCATTCCTATGAAAAAATAATGCAAGAAGTATAGAATCGCCAAGCCGGGCGCACCGAATTCGAATGAGCGTGTAGTGATACACAGAATTCAAGCTCGTGTGAGCTGTCACAGCCCATGGGCAAGACAGAATTTTCCAGCACCGCTAAAATAGAACAAACTCTGTCCAGTAGGTAAGAAAGGTATGTCTGTCACTCAAAACAAAAATAGCCATCAGAGGAGATGGCAAATCCCCCGACCGAAGGCCCCCTGCGCCTTGGTAAACAGGGTGAACTTCAAAACGCATATAAATAGTGTACTGTCATTCTTTTATGCTACTTATTGACATTATCTGCTTAACAGATGCATGATTATCTAACACTCAGACCAAAACAGTATGCCAAATTGCTAAAAAGAGGTAAAATCTCAAATAGCAATCATGTAGACAATGTATTGCATATGATACATTCAACATTTCAAAATGTGTGAATAACTTCTAAAGTACAAGCCCTACAAATCTAATTTTGAGCTCTCTAGTAAGTGAATTTGGGGGGGGGGGGGGGGGGGGGGGGGGGGGGGGGGAAGGGGGGGGATAACTTCTAAAGTACAAGCCCTACAAATCTAATTTTGAGCTCTCTAGTAAGTGAATTTGGGGGGGGGGAGGGGGGGGGGGGGAATCGGAAAAGTATAAAAGCAAGAGTTGTCATTCTTGTATGAGACAAACTGTCATGATCTGATCTCTATATCTGTGAAGTATCATCAAAATATTTCAAAGGGTATAAATCACACCTAAAACCATCAAGGGGAAATAACTCAAAAAGTAAGAAAGCAAGAGTTGTCACTCTTATTCGCGACACATCATCATGACCTGTTCTACTTATCTGTGAAGTATCATGAAAATATTTCAAAAGGTATTCAATTATGGAGCGCACACAAATTCACACCTAAAACCATCAAGGGGAAATAACTCAAAAAGTAAGAAAGCAAGAGTTGTCATTCTTGTTCGCGACACATTGCCATGTTCTGTTCTACATATCTGTGAAGTTTCATGAAAATATTTCAAAGGGTATTCAAGTTATGGAGCGGACACAAAATCACACCTAAAACCATCAAGGAGAAATTACTCAAAAAGTAAGAAAGCAAGAGTTGTCATTCTTGTTCGCGACACATCGTCATGACCTGTTCTACATATCTGTGAAGTATCATGAAAATATTCCAAAGGGTATTCAAGTTACAGAGTGGACACGAATCTGCCAAAAATTCACCAAAGGGGAGATAACTCAAAAATTAGAAAAGCAAGAGTTACCATTCTTGCACGTGACACATCGCCATGACCTGTTCTACATAACTGTGAAGTATCATGTTATTATTCTAAACGGTATGCAAGATATGGAGCGGACAAGAAAATGTTTACGGACGGACAGACGAATGGACGGACGCCAGGCTCATCGCTATATCCCCCGAACCTTTCGGTCGGGGGATAAAAAGGAGCAGTCTGATCAGGGTAAGCACTGTTTGTCATTCCATCTGCATCTTTTGGACATAATACAACACTGCAAAACCAAATTGTCTCATTTTTAGACCAAATGTACATGAATTATTATAGGTGTCTCAATTTTTAGAATCTTTATGGTATAATGCGAGTGAAACCCATTGTAAGACTTCTAAATATTGAGCAAAGTATAGGCAACAAAGGGAGAAAATATGTATCTTGTAAAGCAACTATATCAAAGTAATCCAGTTTTCTCTCCCATGATCAGAATTCCTAGTTTTGTTTGACAATGCACTTCTGTTCTATAAACGTAAAACACCTTAAAAATTGGGACACCAAAAAAAAAATTACCATGATTTTCTTGTAAATTGAAATGGTTTTACAGTGCAGTAATGTGTCCAAAAGAAATGGAAAAACAGTGTAGAACCCTATTGAGATTGTTCCTTCAGGAACAGTCAGATATGGATCCCCACTGTTTTCCTAAGACCTACCAGTCCCAAAACTCAGAAATTTTCCATGTATTGCTGTTTTTTTTCCTTTTGCAGTATCATCTCTAAGGTACCTTTCTTTTTTCAAGAATACATAGTTCAAGAGAATTAACTCAACTAGATAATCATGGTTAACAGCTCAATAGTATTGGCCCATATGCCACTGCCTGTAATACGAATCACGTTTCTGAGCTATTTTGGCTTTGTTTCCTCCCTTGTTTTGCAGCACATTTTGCACAATAAGAATATGGTGACTAAATGGCTACTTCAATCATAACTTCTTTTGTGTCGGGGAAACAGTAAATATGTTATCAATCTTGTTATGGTTAAGTATGCTCTATGAACCTGTTAACACGTTTTTTCATTAGTGAGTGGGGTATTCAGGGCCGATGTATACAGTTACGTCACTTCTAATGTGGTTTGATTTTATGCCTCCCATAACCTGCCTTATGCAAGGGGGCTCCAGTGTACAAATTGTTTCAACACAGAATATTTGACATAATAATAGTATGTGTGAGTGCATAGCTGCACTTATAACAAACTAGCAAATTCAAAGAAGTTATGTCCCCCGCCATTATTGTTTATTTCAATTAAAGGACATGTCAATGAAAAGAAAACTGTACCCTCTGTCTATTCAGTTTGATAGTAAAAACGCCTGAAAAAAGACTAAGTTCAACTAGCATAAAAAAGACACAAAAATAATTTTAGGATTATATCTAAATCAGATGCATATATTAAGACCATGACCAAAACACCTGTGAAGTTTGAAAGGAATCAGCATAAAACTGTAGGAGGAGTTGCACACAATGTACCCACTACCTATTCACTTTAATAGTAAAAATGTATGAAAAAAGGCCAGGTTCAATTTGCAAAAAAAGTGATAAAAAATAATGTGAGGATTATATTCAAACCACATGCCTATCTTCAAACCATGACCAAAATACCTGTGAAGTTTCAAAGGAATCGGCATAAAACTGTAGGAGGAGTTGCGCACACAAGGTACCCACTATCTAGTCATTATGATAGTAAAAACACCTAAAAAATGACTAAGTTCAACTTGTGGAAAAAGTGACAAAAAATAATGTGAGGATTATATCCAAGTACATGAATATCTTTAGATCATGACCAAAACACCTGTGAAGTTTCAAAGGCATCGGCATAAAATTGTTGGAGTAGTTGCCCACACAAGGTACCCACTATCTAGGCACTTTGATAGTAACAAGAGCTGTCGCCTGACAGCATAGCTCGCCTGAATAGTGCTTGCCCATCACACAGTCACTTTGGAGGTGTGGACTTCTATGCATAAAACTTCAGGCAAGCATGTCCATAATGACAACACATTTATAAACAAAAGCTATCTAAGAAATAAGTCCTAAAATAAAATTAAAATAAAAAAAATCCACATGAAATTTCAAAGTCCATGAGCTTGAGGTCAAAGAACTAAGCGGTAGGGGGGGGGGGGGGGGGGGGGGGGGGGGGGGGGGTCTAGGAGCTAGGATGTAACAAAACCTTGAACCATTATCTAACATCAGTCCAAGTATTAGTACCAACTGAGTCCATCGTGGCACTGTGAAATTATGTCTTCATAAATATAAAACTTTAACCAAAATCTTTAAGACAAAACTCTAAGTCAATGACCTTGACTTCAAGGTCATCCAGTGGGGTAAGTATATAGTGTTTTGTAAAAACTCAAAAAAGTGTCTAACTTCAGTTCAAGTGTAAACTAAATCTCTGCCTAGCATTATGAATCAGTATGCAATTAGAAAACTTTAATAAAGAACAAATTTCCAAAGTCTGTGACCTTGACATCAAGGTCACTGAGCAGGGTTGGGGTAGTACTCGGCAAAACTTTGGACTAATATCTAACTAAAGTGCAAATATAAAAAGAATTCATCACTGGATTCAGGAGATATGTGTCTTTAAAAGACTTTAACCAAAACATCCAATCAATAAAAAGACAATTTTCTAAGTCCACGACCTTGACACAAGGTCACTGAGGGGGGTGGGGGTAGTACCTTGGAAAACTTTGGACCAATATCTAACTACAGTGCAAGTATCAAAGGAATCCATCCATGGGGTAAGGAGATATTGGGCTTTATAAAACTTTAACCAAAACATCCAGTCCAAAAATACTCCCAATTTTCTAAGTCCATGACCTTGATATCAAGGTCATGGAGTGGGGTGGGGGTGGTACCCTGTTAAACTTTGGACCAATATCTACCTACAGTGCAAGTATCAAAAGAATCCATCCATGGGTTAAGGAGATATAGGTCTTTAAAAAACTTTAACCAAAACATCCAATCCGAACGCCGGCGCTGACGCGGACGCGGACGCCGACGCCGGGGTGACAACAATAGCTCTTCCTGAACTTTCGTTCAGGTGAGCTAAAAATGCCTAAAAAATGACTAAGTTCAACTTGTGGAAAAAGTGACAACAAATAATCTCAGGATTATATCCAAACCACATGCATATCTTCAGACCATGACTAAAAAAGCTGTAAAGTTTCGAAAGAATCGGCATAAAACTGTAGGAGGAGTTGCACACACAAGGTATCTACTACTTTAGGGGACGGAAGGACGGAAATAAGGACGGACGGACGGAAAGCTGAAAACTATGTCCCTCCGCTTTTCTTCGAAAAGGCGGGGGACAAAAAAGTAAAGGGACCGCTCACTGCTGGGTCTTTGTAAATCAAGTGGTATGATGTCAATCAGAATGTGTAATTATCCAAAGTATCATGCAATTCATAAAACAGATGAAGCACAGTGATACAAATCCATGATGATGATGTATTAGAGATAAGGCCAAAATCACCAGACTATGAAATATACATTAAGTTCCTATAAGGTTCACTGCTTTCTGTTTGTCTTCAATGGATGTAAGTGTAGTATGTGCCATGTTTTACAGCACAGTACCTTTCAGTCACTGAGAACATGACTAAACACAGGTGATACTGTTTTTATAAGTGCAGTGATGATAGATCATGGTCCGATATAATCCATCACTTTCTGCATGTCTTCCTGCAAATGCATGCTGTATGTTTTATTGTCCAGCAAAGTGCAAAAACTGACTGCAAAATTATTAACTGTGCAGATTCTGATCAGACTCCTCCACTGCTAGCTGTAAAGAAGCAGTCTGATCTAGACCACTACTGTTTGTCCAGGCACTGCTGCCTCAATATTAGATGGAATCACACAAGTGTTAAACCCTTAAAGTGCCAAAAAAGCAGACAACAAAAAATTACGTCTGCAAACTTCAAAAAAATGTTTTGTCCAAGTTGTATCATATTTAGAATTCAAAGAGTAGAGAGCCAACAGTGTAGATTCAGATGAGACAGCTCATCATGAGCCACCTTTTCCGGATCTATGCTGTTTGCAAATTCAACTTTTTTTTGTTTTGGCACTTTAAGTGTTAATGTGTATTTATCTATTATCCAAATATATACAAAATATGGAAAGAGATACAGAAACACACAAAAAAAAACAATTTCAGCATTTATTGTGTCATCATTGAAATTAAGACAGATATAAGTAAAAATGTCAGGTTTTTTCAAGTGCAGAATGCTTTTGATAATTTCAATGTTATTAAAGTTTTCATATGTAATAATGTCATTTTTTTTTTCATGTAAAGAAATGCTTTTGATGGTTTCAATGTTACTAAAATTTTCATAAACAACTATAATGATATGAGTGACTTCAATGGATTAAGACACAGAAAGGAACTTTTTCGTTTTCAGTTGTAACTTTCATTTTTGATGAGAACATCAAAATGGCATTTTCCGAGCAAATGTCTTAAAATGCTAACGTCAACCCAATTCCGGATGTCAGAGAAACATAAAGGTTTAGAGTCAATGAAGTGTGAAATATAACTCAAGGGTACAAATAAGCACATTAGTTATAAAGACCGGCCTGAGAAGAAGTTTATGTCACATTTGTAGGTATTATTGTTTGAGAGAGATAAGAGAAATGGACTTTAACACTAGGGTTGACACAATTGCAAACGGAAGGATAGACGGAAAACTGGATGCCTACAAGGCTTGCTTCATATAAAATGCAAGTGGTGCCATAAAACTCAAAACTTCCATAATGTTTTCTTGTCTTCATATAATGTATTATATATGGAACACCTCTCCTATATTGCACATTCCTGAAGTGCAACAAAAAATGCACTATTAAAGTGCTCATATGTGAAAATAACTGTCATCTCACTTCTGCTCTTGCCTATCATTTAAGGTATATGGATACACCTCCATGTTTTTTTCCCATTTTTACAAAGGGAAACAACTGTCATGACTTCCTATTTGCTTCCCTGAGGATGCAGCCATTTCCAAATGGGGTCTACACTTAAAGGAATGAATTTGCTCCTAGAGGAGCAAATTCTTTCCTTTAAGAGTATACCTCCATTAAGAAGGGAGGCAAAAATGAAAATGGCAAAGTTGCTTCCCCTGAAAGTGTACCCATTCACCTTAAAACTGAAAATTGGCCTAACTGAAAAAGCATAATTTAGATGATTTGATTTGATTTGATTTGATGCTTAACATCCACGGTAAACAGCTATGGTCATGTCGGGACGGTCAGTTAACCTAACCACACTATTTCTGGGCAGGCTTAGACCTCCTTAGCAGTTAACCAGTACTAAGTGAACATACTTTCGCCAGTAACTGACAACTGCCCTTCTTGAATCAGCGGAAGGAGAAACGAAAGTGTGTGGCCAGACCGGGTTTCGAACCCAGGACCTCTGACTTATGAGTCAGGTGCCCTACCGATTGCGCTATGTGGCCCGGCATAATTTAGATGACTCTTTCGACGAAAATCAAGTAATTTGTAAGATATCTTAATATGAAAAATTGGTTTCTAAATAGTTCTTACATATACACATCTGATAGAATCAGAATTGTTTACTGTGATACGTTCAAAGACAATCATTCACCGGAAACCATGGCTGAACTATGAACTATCTTAATACTTAATAAAATATAAATAGAGTATTTGAACGTTTGATCTTCTACCCATGGAAATAAAAAACAAGAGTTGTCAGAAGACAACAACGAAAGCTTTATGGGTGCCATACTCTCACAGTCACAAAGACCTACAAATATATGAGGTCATCTGCAGTGTCAGACTGGACCATTTTCCCAGGTTGGATGAAAAGCTACTAAATAGTACTCAAAATATAAAGCCAATCACTGATCAATGGATGCATGTAGGTCAAATACTATGCAATCATTCACAGTGTCAGACTGAGCCATTATGCCAAGTCTGATATTAATCCATTCGACAGTGTTGGAGATATGAGGCAATATCACTGAGTCATAAATATAGGTCACTGCGACCTGAAAATAGAAGGAGGTTGTTTGCAGAGTCAAATTGAATCATTATTCCAGGTATGATGGATATCTATTAAATAATGGTCTAGCTATGTCAAAATCACTGAACCTTGAAATGTAGGTCACAGTGATCTGTAAATGACATCATTTGCAGTGTCAGACTGATCCACTATGACAAGTATGATGTTAATCCATTAAACAGTGTTGGTATTACAAGGCAAAATCACTGGATCCCAAACGTGATGGACACAGGAGTATAAAAGAACACATTGCAGCTGCTGCACTTATAAGGATATGTAATCTGACCAAATATCAACTCTCTGGTCTCAAAGGTATCATCAAAACTACAAATTTTACCTTAAAAACTGTGCAAGCAAAAAGTCAGACAACCATAACATACAGATTAAGGACATACAATTGTATGATGCAGCCGATGCAGTTAAACAGATGAAAATATGTACCAAGTATGATGATTGTACCTGCTGTAGTTACAAGTAAACATTGAGTTAAACGTAATTGTTACCATTGGTTAACCAGAACACAGACTCCGATGAGGACGCTGATACTAACCCATTCTCGGACTATGATGCCGGGAGTACAGCATAAGCTCTCCTTTGCATTCCCTAAGGTGCACTAAAAATGCAATTGTTTCAAAACAAAATTACAAACAATACATTCTGTAGCATGCCATATAAACATTATTCAGTTGGCAGCTACATGTATGAACATAGATAGGTAGTGCAGTAAGTTCTAAAAGGATTTACTCTTCAGAGCAATGAACACATTCTTTACAGCGTAACAGCAGTTTTAGTATTTTTTTAAAGGCCATACAAGCTGGTTTCTGCTATTAGCCATATGGAGCTTTCTTGATGAGTAAAAATTCTAAAATTGGGACACCTACAACAATTACAGTGACTGTCCTATAAATTGAACAGTTTGGTTTTTCAATACAGTTATTTGTCTAAAAGTTGCAAATGGAATGGCACACAGTGTAGACCCTGATCAGACTGCAGTCTGATCTGGGTCTGCACTGTTTGCTCAGACTATCTGTTCCAATATACAGAAACTTTTATGGTATACCAGCTTACTTTCTCTGAACAGTCCGATCAGCACTTCACAGTACTCACTGTCTGCTACACATTCTCAGACTGTGTATTCAAGAGAGCAGACTTTATGTTGCTGCACAGACTGATCAGTCTTCACTGGTTGCATTTGTCTATTTTTGTGAAGTTTTATGGAAGCTCAGTTATTAATCCTCAAATTATCGAGGAAATTTATTTATCTGGAGTTCTGTTGGTATGGCACATATGTCTGGTACTGACAAAGCGAGTTTTGAAAGTTTCTTCATAAAACAGCAATGTATGAGCCGCGACATGACAAAACCAACAAAGTGGTTGTGCACATCCGCCCAGTCTGATCAGAGTCTTCTCTCTCTGCATGGAGGTAGCTTAGACACTTAGCTACCCTTTAAGTGCTGAGCGAAGAGTCTGATCCGAATGGGCAGATGCCCAGGCTGATCTGAGTCTGCGCTGGGCGCACAACCACTTTGTTGGTTTTCTCGTGTCCAAGCTCCTATAAAATCTCTGTATCACAATTCTGGCAAATCATCATCATCATCAATATTAATATAGTCCTCATCTGCTGCATGACCAGACTTTAAATTATCTCTCACAGTCTTATCTGTGTCCACATTAAAACAATCTTGTTCACTACTACGACTAGAATCATCACATATTTTGGGGTTTCTCTTCAAAGTGTCATCAACACAGGGCTCTAATCTTGGCATTTTACATGGCGTCTGCTCCTGATTTCCGTCTGGTTCAAATTCTGAGTCACTATCATCGCTGTCTTCATTAGACTGAACTGTCTGCACTGTTTCAACTACTTTGATCTGTCTTGGAGTTCTTTTTACATACTCAAATATCTTGGACTGAAAACCGAAAAAATACTGTAAAAAACTTTATATCTGCAGTATCTAAATTTTGTGGTTTAATGAAAATGACATATTGGCGCATATTTTTCTTAACTATGCGTTGTGGCAACTATCAGAATCGCCTCATCGAGGTGATTCTAATGGGATGCCATAATGTATAGTTTAGTGGAAAAGGTACAGAAAAATCTAAAATACTCATCCAATTCTCCCCTTATATCTGGACCTCCGTTATTGTGTGTGCATGTTTATATGGTTAATGTATGTAATATTGGCGGACTTACATTTTAGTGCTCCTTGCCATAACTGCCAGTATCGCCAAAATTCAGTAACCGCCAAAAATAAACGTTTTACAGTATTCAAGTATGACATTAAGGTAACACTCTCTAAATATTTGGACACTTAAACCAATAGCTGCAATCATCCTAGGATTTTAAAGACAGCAAGTGAGAAGGGGCTTCAGCAGGGGCTCACATATACCCCTGGCCAGCGCCACCATGCAATAAAATCAAACATAATGTGAAACTTTAATTCAAATGTTAAAGGACAGAGAAATGGACTGATGGACAAATAGAAAGAAAGATGAAAACTTCATAACCCTCAATATACTGTGTATGCCTAGGTATAGTAAGTTGATCTTACTATCAATGTGTCCAAAACTCGGTGTCCAAATGTTTCCACCAAGGTCTATACTTAGTTTACGTAAGAATGAAGAACATCGAACTGAAAATTTCTTGTGTGTTCTTGGAAATAATGCAACTCCTCATTCTGAACCCTTTCTTAATCAAGTTGTACATCTTTACTCTTACCCTTATTTTAAGTAAAAGACAAACCTGTTTTCCTTTAGTGGCTTGGATGTCTAAAGACCATCTACTTGTTACTCTAAACATCATGTCCTTTACCTGCAAAATCAATGGAGTCACACACTATGAATCTTTTACTCATTTATTTGGTTGTAAGAAAGGAATTCCCCCTCCAAAATAACCTCAAAAAGATCTAGATCCCTCTAACACGAAAACCTAGATTTTTGGAATGTTTTGGAAGGAAAAAATCAGCCTGGTAGCTGAATGAATGCATCTAATTACCCTATTTGGAGTCATTTTGGAGGGCGAAAATGCCCAGTCTTACAGCCAAATAAATACATTACTGTATTCCTAACCAAGCTTTTACTGTATTTATTCAAGTTTATGGACAGCTTGTCTGAGCAAACAATGTGGACCCAGCTTTAGGAGCTGTCTGATTTGGGTCTACAATGATTTTTGCCAAGAAATTCTGTAAAACATCTGAAAGGCTAAAATGTCTGGATTTGAAACTGGAACAGTCCACTGTAGAAATGGACATTGTCAAATTATTTATAGAAATATGGTAAAACTGGTGCTGATTATGATTTTGTAGTATTCTATGTTCAGAAATTTTTGAAACATGCTGTGGTCGAGTTGTTAGAGCTCAAGGCTTTGGTGCAGAAGGTCTTGCTATTTGTACTATGAGTATTTTTTTGAGGTTGAATAAATAGATGATTTCACATTGAAAATACATAGGCATTTTTAATACCCACAGTTTTTCAGAAACTACGTACATGTATAATGCTGACAAGAACTAGAATTACCCTGCACACTCCATTCCTATTACTTAATACATGGCACTATCCTATTTACAAACTTCTGATTTCAGTTAACATAAAGTTTGAGGGAGAAACTGTACATACCCTTGTCCTGTCTAACATCCTAACATTATCCCGCACTTCTCCACTCAACCTCTTTACCTGGTCCATCAAACAACGTAACTCTTCCTGAAGAATATGGGAACCCAAAGTATGTGTTCATGCACATGACTCTGTGGAAGAGCTGGGGGCTGGTTTTTTTTTTTTTTTTTTTTTTTTTTTTTTTGGCACTATTTCTCGGAAAACAATGAAGGACCTGAAGAGACAGCTTCTACAGCAGTCTGCACACTGTCTGCACTGCTTGCAATTTAGTTAAGTTTTCTAGATCATCTTTCAAAAGGACAAAGACACACATCCAAATTCACTTAGAGAAACGTACATTACACAAAATGCAGGATAACAGTCAAAGTGATCCCATAAACATAATTATTACCACATTTTATGTACGCAACAAAGATTGGAAACATTTACTCTGTCTCTAACATCAACTTTCATTTCAATAACCCTAAATTCTTCTTGTTTTCAGCAATTTGCATTATTTAAATGAACATTTGGAACTGTTCTTACAGTTTTTAAATATCTTACTGCATGTCACATCTCATTCACAAGCCTCAGACAGCCCTTTCTGAAACACACTGGAATAGACATGCTGCTAGACCTGGATGCACAATATGTCAGTTATCCAAGGTTTTGTATTATATAATTGACGACGCAACACAACAAAACAAAGTGGCTTGTGTGCCCAGCAAACACTTAGATCAGCCTGGGCATCCACCCAGTCTGATCAGTCTTTGCTGTCAACATATAGCTAGCTTAGACTGTTAGATACCCTTTAAGCACACAGCAAAGACTCTGATCAGCCTGAGCAGAGTCTTCCCTGTCCACATGGAGCCAGCTTAGACCCCTAGCCACCCTTTAGACACACAGCAAAGACTGATCAGACTGGGCTGCTGTCCAGGTTGATCTGAGTCTTTGCAGTGGGCACATGCCACTTTGTTAGTTTTTGTCGTGCCATGGCTCATATCATCTTGTCACAAATCAAGTCGGACTTGTCTACATTTAAATCCAAGACTGAAAAGTTCATTACAGAAAACAGTAAGATGATTCTTAAAATGTCTCGTCACACATAATTTCATTACTCACTCTTTCTGTTGTGCTCAAGCTGCTATTATTGCCCACACTCAGGTCCATCAGGGTGATCACACTGCTCAACTTATAGGGGTCAGTGTGGACCAGATCCTTCATATAACTCACAAACTGGTATAAGTTGTGGATCTGAAAATATGGAATATATACTGTGACTGTGACCTCTGATAAGAACTGCCTCACTGAGGCAGCTCTATTGAGGGCTCACGACACGTTTTACTGATAAATGTTTTCTTTCAGGTCAAGAGAAATTATCTGAAAATTATCCTCAAATCTACCATTACCTGGAACTCTGTTATCTTTTAAGGATCATAATAACAGCTCTATTAGTCTTTGTGCTTTTCTTAGTGTTCTGCAGCCTTAAAGACAGATGTCAATAACATTTCTAAACTCAGCATAAAATGTATGCAATAAGTGAAAGCCATCTTCTCATGTAGCAGTCTCCTAAAGGAGTGATTTTCAGCAGAAATTCATTTCATAATATAGTAGACTATACTGTACTTATTTATTATGCAAATGGTAATTAATACTGCTGGCAAGAAGAACAATTTGTGGGACTTTGCCCCCACCAAGTTTAAGACACTGCGTTCACCAAAGACACAATTGCGAGATTCCCCCAATCCCGCAGCCTGGCAACATCTCTGCAGCTTGGCACCATAATCAGCCTGCCCCCACCCAACTCCCCACCTCCTAAATCCTAATGTAACATATAAGCTGCAACATAACTGACAATGCACATTAGCAGTGAGTCAACAACCTAGGTGCTGATAATCCTGCCTTACTGTTTTAAAGTCTTATTTGTTTTAAAGTCTTAACAGACTCTTCCCTGTCTTCTCAATGGGCATCAACTCTTGAAGGAAAGAATTTGCTCCTGTGGAGCAAATTCTTTCCTTCATGAGTAGGCCCCTTTTTCGACGGTTTTGTCATTTATGTAAGCAAACAGGAAGTTACAAAAGTTGCCTCCCTTTGATAAAATGGCAGAAAAGCATGCACATGTATCCTTACACCTTCAGTCACTCTTTTCTTCTGTAAAATACAAGCTATACCTGTAATTTGTCTAATTCTTCATCCGCCAGTCTTTCAACATCACAGAGATCTTCTAACATGATGAAACTTGTACGTCTCTGCAGGTAGCTCCCTCTAGTGTCCATGGGCAGTAACTGGGCAACAACAAGTTTGTCATGGTGATGACAGCTCACCTGAGAAATCAGCTGACAAATGGATATTTTCTGGAAAACAATCAAACTGGTATATGTGGGCATGAAACTGCTTACTCCAGATTTTGTCCAAACCCAAAACTGTATGCTTACTCCTAAAATGGTTCATACCTGAATGTCAAAGTCAGAAAAGAGTATAAATTTAGATATTTAGAGAATTTGCTCAAAAGTTCATCAAGACCTCAGACCTTCTCTGTACTCCAGCTATTCTGTGGACCAGGATGTTAGTGAAAAAAATGTCTTAAACTGAAAAAGGATAGCATTCAACCAATTATTTTGGCATACCCCCAAAAATTCTACCAGCATTGTTTGACAGTCTGATCATGGTGACATGTTCTGATCAAGGTCTCTACGGTAAACAATTTCACCTAAAATAGTTGGACATACCACCGGAGTGTAAAATATACTTGCTGTTTAGAAAAATAATTACAGAAACTAATGAAGGTGTCACAATAGTACACTGCAGTCCCTTTATTATGCTAGGGTTGGAGTTCACAGAAAGGCATGGCATTTTAAGTGAACAGCTTTATACTGCAACTAAACAAGGCAATTGAGCATTAAATGCTCATTTGCCTTATATTTCTTAATAGTTTCATCTAAATGGAGTCATTATATGATAGCATTATATCCAAAATAGCATTATAACGAGTACTGTTATTTGGAGACTACTGCAATCATGGTAAAGCTTTCATTTCAAAATGGCAACTCTTATTTCCTACCTTCTTATTCCACTCTGCCTCTGGATATTGATGCAGAACATTATGAACACAAATGCTGAAGGCATCAAAAGCACAGAAACTGAAATAAAGCCACAGAGACACTCTTATGAACCGAGAAATATTTTAATATTTTATTCTTACAGAGACTGATGTTTTTAAATCATGACATTAGATTATATGAAATTTCTTTGATCAAGATGGCAAATCCAAAGTGAAGTATTAATAGTATCTTCCTGTCAACTCCATGGGTACGCTTTCTGGGGGAGAAACTCTGCCATTTTTAATTTTTGCCTACCTACTTGAGGAAAGGGACCCTAAGCCATTTACATACAGCATATATTTAAATCAGCTTGCACCTCTTCACAAGCTATCAGTCTTCACTTTTTAAACTCCCCAGCATATGCAAAAATGGAAGGCCTTGATCAGACTGCACAGCTATGCAGGCTAGTGTAAATCTTCATTGTTAACACATGATGTAAGGTACCATTTCAGATGATGCCCATCAAATGAAGATTGGAAGCAAGGGTAAGCATGTTGAGTCAGCTGGTTCATTGCTGATAATGCTTAATACTTTACAATTGGCTGAGTTTCGCTACATGCAGTTGCAGTGGCCTAGTTTGGTAGATGAGGTGGTGTTACATGAGGCATATAACTCGTGTTGATTTAGTACAGACTAGGTGTTTCACCATCATGTCTTCCAGCTCTAAAAATTCAAGAACAACACCAGAACAAAAACTATCTTTCTCAAAAACAAAACAAGTCGCCCAAGGGCAACGATCGCTCACCTGCCAGTATATGCTCAGGTCAAGTGGCCAAAATGCAAGCTTTCGGCTCAGGCAGGCTAATAAACAGGCTGCAATTCTATAGGATTGGATAGTGAGTGTGTAAACTGTTCCATCATGGCCACTTCTATAAAAATCACTAAATGACCTTGACCTCTAGTATTTATAGAAGTTGAAGTTGACTGCACTTCCATATCACAGAGCTCAATAGCAACAGAAAAATGCACTTTCTCATCCTTTCCCATTGAAAAGACTAAGGGACCAAATTTGACCTTGCCATAAAATAGGTCAAAGTCAACCTTAGGTCATCATTTATATAAACTTTGTAGTACTATAGTCCATGATGCCACATACCAAGTTTCAAAGCAATCGGCCCAGTGATTCTTGAGAAGAAGAATTTTTAAGGTGTTTACCATAAATGGGCATGGTGGCCATCTTGGTCACGTGATCTGGGTCAAATATATAAACTTTTGTTTCTTTATACTGTTACTGCGGCTATGGATTCGTTCCGCTGAGGTGCAGGGGAATTGTCGATATGAGAATTGAAATACTACTACTACTGTTAAGGCTCTATATGAAATTTGGCTTCAATCAGCCCAGTGATTTCTGAGGAGAAGTCCTTTGTAAATGTTGACGACGGATGACGACGACAATGACCTTGACCTCTAGTATTCGTAGGGGTTGACGATGACTGAATTTCCATATCACAGAGGACAATAGCAACAGAAAAATGCACTTTTTCTGCTTTTCCAATTCAAAAGCTCAAGGGACCGAATTTGACCTTGCCATAAAACAGGTCAAGGTCAACCTAAGGTCATCATTTATGTAAGCTTTGTAGTACTGGAGTCAAAGATGCTACATACCAAGTTTCAAGGCAATCGGGCCAGTGGTTCTGGGGTAGAAGATTTTTTTAAGGTTTTTACCATATATGAGCATGGCGGCCATCTTGGTCATGTGACCTAGGCCAAATATATAAACTATCATTCCCACATCCTGTTAAGTCTTTATATGAAATTTGGATTCAATCAGCCCAATGGTTTCTGAGGAGAAGATGTTTGAAAATGATGACACCCAATGGCCAAATGACCTTTGATCAAGGTCACTAAATGACCTTGACCTCTCATATCCATAGGTGTGTAAATTGACTACATTTCCATATCACAGAGCACAAAAGCAACAGAAAAATACACTTTTTCAGATTTCCCCATTCAAAAGCCTATGGGACCAAATTTGACCTTGCCATAAAATAGATCAAGGTCAACCCAAGGTCATCATTTATATAAATTTTGTAGGACTAGAGTCCAAGATGCTACATACCAAGTTTCAAGGCAATCGGCCCAGTGGTTCTGGAGATGAAGATTTTTAAAGGTTTTTAACATATATGGGCATGGCGGCCATCTTGGTCATGTGACCTGGGCCAAATATATAAAATTTCTTTCCTGCTTTGCCTGAAGGCTGCATATGAAATTTAATTAAAATTGGCCCAGTAGTTTCAGAGGAGCAGTCCTCTAAAAATGTTGACACACAACGGACAAATGACCTTTGGCCAAGGTCACTTAATGACCTTGACCTCTAGTATTCATAGGGGTTGACGATGACTGCATTTCAGTATCACAGAGCACAATAGCAATATAAAAATGCACTTTTTCAGCTTTTCCCATTCAAAAGCCTAAGGGACCAAATTTGACCTTGCCATAAAATAGGTCAAGGTCAACACAAGGTCATAATTTATATAAATTTTGTAGTACTAGAGTCCAAGATGCTACATACCAAGTTTCAAGGCAATCGGCCCAGTGGTTCTGGAGAAGAAGATTTTTAAAGGTTTTTACCATATATGGGCATGGCGGCCATCTTGGTCATGTGACCTGGGCCAAATATATAAATTTTCGTTCCCCCATCCTGTTAAGGCTCCATATGAAATTTGGCTTCAATCCACCCAGTGGTTTCTGAGAAGAAGATGTTCAAAAGTGTGGACGCCGACGACGACGACGACGCCGGACGACGGACCAAGGCTATACTATAAGCTCACCTTGACAGGTGAGCTAAAAAGATGGCAAAACAACAGTTTATTGTACTCTTATAGCAGCAGATATAGGCCACCAACCTTTCTAGCTTGGTATCCAAGGAAACAGTCATCAAGGTTGTTAACAGAACAGTCAGCTCAGCACCAGTGTATTTACTGCTGAAATTAAAATATACAATCGTTTATAATTTATGTCCAGTTATTCAAAGCATTGTTAGCTTAACCAAGTCATTAGTCGAGTGATTTGTAAAGTCTTCTAGAACATAGCATCGTTAGCTTAACAAAGTCGTTATTCGAGAATTTGTTAAGTCTTACAGTACTCACAAAATCAACTGTGGTAACAGTTTTTGCCGAAAAATTGTGAGGAGCTTTAAGCTCCTCACATTTTTTGGCAAAAAATGGTATTGATTTTGTGTACAATACATTTGAAATTTAACATCTTGTTAACTAACAACATCATTAGTTTTGAACAACTGGTCCCTGATACATTTAAGCATACCTTTTGTCTTTCAAGCTGTAGGCTAGCACCTCCAACACAAGCAGTAAGTTGTCAATGTTGTAACCATGATGATCTGGGGGAGTAACTGTAGGAGTGTGATTAGGCTGACCGAATAACTCAACTTGCAATGTATCTTGGGAGAAATTTGATGATACCAGTAAACCATCTAATGTAGCACCTGCAGAAAGTAAAATAAATGGTTGGCATCGCATGAAAAAAGATCTTAGGCCATGTGAGACCAGCAAATACTCAAGCCTGCATATCTGCACAAACTGATCAAAGTTTGCTGTTTCTTGTATATATTTCCTGTTCCTGCAACAAACACAGACTGATTAGAATGCATGGATGATCCGCACAGGCTGGTCTGAGTATCAGTGTTTGCAAATTTCCTATGGTACCTTTTCCAGCAATGTGTATTACATCAACAGTACGCAACATAATAATACAAATCAGAGCTGGAAAATAACTTAAATTTTCACTTATCCTGCATGACAAATGGAATGGTCTACAGACGAAACAGTCTTAAAATCAATCCAGGCGTTTATTGCAGTTTAACTAAATTCAGACTCATTAATCGCTAAGTCAGTGACCTTGATTCTCCAATAAAGCCCTAAGACTCTAGATTTTAGGGTTGTTTTTGACAAACATTCAGACATCTCTAAAATTTGTGAATACTGTATTTATCAGGATACAAGACAGGGGTTTTTCCCTCCAAAATAGCCCCTAAACTCTAGATTTTTGGGGTTGAATTTGACACATTCTTAGTGCAGAGTTACACAAAACTGATTTAGATGTCTGAGGTCATTTCAGAAAGGGGAAACCCTGGCCAATAGCTGACTGAATATGGTAAGTCATACCAAAGCATGTTTCACATAACAGCGCAGACCATCATCAGACAGCTCCCGTGGAGCAGTCTGATCTGGTCTGCACTGTTTGCTCAGGTCTTTCTCCAAATATTGCATGCCAAAAAAAAAATATTACCATAATTCACAAATACTGTTAAAACATCTGCAACAGTTGGGGACCATTTCTGTTTCCCTTTAAGCTGCTGTGTGTGTAATATGTCCATCACAATTCTATGGCATCCATGTCGTATTAAATAGTCTGAGTGAATTGACACTGCAAAATATGTAAGACGCTCAGTTAGAGTCCTTTCAAGGTCATTTGTGCACATATATGTACAATGTACTAACAATTTAGTTAAAACAACTCTGAAAATAAAGATTGTCTATAAAAGAAAATTAGGAAAAGAAAGTTCATATGAATTTTAAGAGAGTCAAAAAGCCACTCAGGTGAGACTTTGATGAAAGTTCTAGAAATGTTGATGAAGCTTTGAGATTTTTTTGTAAGCCTTGTCAAACTGGCAAAACTATACTTGTACACGCAAAACTCTGCACACACTGAGGTAGTGTGCCTGTAAAACTTTTTGATGCAAAGACTTTGGCCTCTGTAAACAAGTATAATAATAAGGCGATTACTACAGGGCCTCCGTAGACTTCATCTGGTGGGGCCCTGACTAGACAAACGTAAATAAACTACAAAATCAGTACAATTACGTTGTCTGAGACTCTATAATAAGATAAGAGCCGTGACATGACAAAGCCAACAAAGCAGCTGCCCAGTCTGATCAGAGTCTTCTCTGTTGGCATAGAGGTAGCTTAGACCTTTAGCTACCCTTTCAAAGCACAGCAAAGACTGATCAGACTGGGCAGATGCCCAGGCTGATCTGAGTCTTTGCTTTGCTTTGCGCACATGCCACTTTGTTAGTTTTGTCGTGTTGCGGCTCATCTAAGTTCTTGTGACTTACTGAGGAAGAAGAGCCATCTCATGAGCTGACCTTGACACTGTACTTTCTCAAAGGTCATCTGGATAATACTTGTTGTTAGCAATCTTTGGTACTGATCTACAATAAAAATTATAATAACTTCCTTCATGTTTCAAGTCCTCATCTGTGAGTTCAAATACTACTAGAAGAATTCTAAATTTAAGCAAACAAAGCAGGCCCAGATCAGACTGCTCCATTTGCATCTTCTAGTACACTACAACAATGTAAAACCTCACTGTTCAATTTTCATTTTCAGACAGTTTAATGCTGTGAATATTTACAGTAAACATTTTTGGGTATCCCATTTTTCAGAATTTTTACAGTAGGTACCCCTCCAGCTTTCTACGACTCACTCAAAAGAGATGTAAACAGGTGCTCTTCAGAGAAGCTGTTCACATATACACATACATGTATAGTCAAACCTGTGAACAAAGGCCAGCGATTAAATCAGTTACAGATGATTAATTATCGGTTGACTGAGCATACTGTATAAGAGATGATTAGCCGAATAAAACTGACCTTAATTACCTTACAGAAATTAACACTTATAGAATCAAACGCATTATGCGCTATTAAATTGCATAGACTAAACTTTGTTACATAAATTATACTGCACCCGAAAATCAATAACCAGTCTAGTGCTAGAAATAGATTAGGCAATACACAAACACGTGTGTCTGAAAGTGAAACTGTGTTTTGACTCAAGGACTGACCGTTATTCCGAGAAATTAGCGCATCTCGGGATGGATTCGGATGACCGTAGTTTGCAGTGGACCGCTATTCCCAGGTAATTTAACCAGGAAATTCGACGGCAGGAATCCGAACTGACCGTTGTTTACAGGAGACCGTTATTCGGAGGTGACCGTAAGCACAGGTTCGACTGTATATCTTGTATGAACTACAGTACAGTTAAAACTCCAATTAAACATCAAGAAAGTATGTATTTTTGAATGATGCTAATATCATAATGTGAGCTAAAAATCTAGTAAATAATTACTTTTAATTCAGAAAGTCTAAAACACAACAATCTGTTTTGAAATGGATCAAAAGCCAAAAAAAATCATTTACATCCTTCTACATCCTCAATCTGATTAATCAAACCATGTCCGTCTGTGGTCTTAGGTTTGGCCAATATCTCTACTTACTTCAAATAACTTGAGCAAGTGAGCAGGGGCTTAAGTATACCCTGCTAAACAGTGCCACTGCCTAATGAAAACACAGTCAGAAGAAAACCTATTTTTAATGTACGAAATGGATGGACATGCAGGGGCTGACAAATCAAAATTTGATCAACTTGTCCGGTACACAGATTCTGCTAAAAAACGCTGAAATCCTTAGGTTTTCCCTATATATCCTATACATTTTTCCGGGCAAGTAAGAAAATATTTTACTTGCCCAGCAAAAATTTTAACTTGTCCCAGGCAGCCGGACAATGGATTTGTCAGGCCCTGACATGCACAATGTCTTAAAAATGCATGGAAAGGCTAAATCCCTTCTAGAATGACCCTTTATATCTAAATCAGTCTTATAAATTTATGGCCAAAGAAATACCTTACCTAGCTGAAGAGATTCCAAATGCTTCTCCATGTACTTTCCGCTACCAACAGTGAAACCACAGTGGGTGGGGTGAAGAGATGCACCAAAGAGACAGCAATATCTTGAACGATCAAATACACAACAGCCTGGCCTGTCGTCGGAAATCTGAGATTCCTCAACATTCAGCTGATCTAGAATTTGCCGGTTCTCTTCAGGAAGTGCAAGTTCTGGAATAAATGAAACAAGAGGGCCATGAGGCCCTGAATTGCTCACCTGAACAATTGGCAAGGTGGCTTTTACTTATCATGTCTGAAATTGTCAAAATATGAGTTTTGGGTCAAAAGTCAAAGAATGACCATGACCACTTGTACTCATAAATCTTCATGTACTCATTAAGACAACCATATATACCATTTTTAGGCCAAAATCTTCAAAACTTTCCATGAATCTTATGTTCTAGCATTTTCCCATATTTGACCATGCCGCAAAAAAGGTCAAGGTAAACCCAAGGTCACCATTTGAACAGTCTTGGTGGTACTCTAGTACTCCATGCTATTTACCAAGTTTCAAGGCCATAAGTGTATTGGTTCTGGAGAAGAAAAATATTAAAGATTTATACCATAAGTGGTTATGGCGGCCTAGTTGGTCATGTGACCTGGACCGTTTGAACAAATTTTCATTCAATCAACCCCTGGAGGCTCTATATGAAATATGTTCACAATTGGCCCTTTGGCTTTTGAGGAAATGGTTGAAAATGTCAAAATATGAGCGATTTGGATCAAAGGTAAAAAAATGACCTTGACCTCTTGTACTCATAATTCTTCATGAACTCATTAAGACAACTGTATATACCAATTTTTTAGGCCAAAAGCTTCAAAACTTTCCATGAAATCTTATGTTCTACCATTTTCCCTTATTTGACCTTGCTGTAAAAAGGTCAAGGTCAACACAAGGTCATAATTTGAACAATCTTTATAGTACTCAAGTACCCAATGCTACATACAAAGTCTCAAGGCCATCGGTCAATTGGTTCTGGAGAAGAAGATTTTTAAAGGTATTTACCATATATGGGCGTGGCGGCCATGCTGGTCATGTGTCCAGGACCATTAGAATAATTTTTCATTCCCTCAACCCCTTGAGGCTCTATGTGAAATTTGGTTTCAATTGGCCCATTGGTTTTAGAGCAGATTGTTTGAAATTGTCAAAATTTGAGATTTCTGGGTCAAAGGTCAAAGAATGACCTTGACCTCTTGTACTCATAAATCTTCATGTACTCATTAAGATGATTGTATATACCAATTTTTAGGCCAAAATCTTCAAAACTTACCATGAAATCTCATGTTCTAGCATTTTCCGATATTTGACCTTGCCGTACAAAAGGTCAAGGTCAACCCAGGGTCATAATTTGAACAATCTTGATAGTACTTGAGTACCCAATGCTACATACCAAGTTTCAAGGCCATCGGTCTACTGGTTCTGGAGAAGAAGATTTTTAAAGGTTTTTACCATATATGGGCGTGGCGGCCATGTTGGTCATGTGACCTGGACCGAATGAATAAGTTTTTGTTCCCTCAACTCCTGGAGGCTCTATATAAAATTTGGTTTCAATTGGCCCAGGGGCTTTTGAGGAAATTGTTTGGAATTGTCAAAATATGAGAGTTCTAGGTCAAAGGTCAAAAATTGACCTTGACCTCTTGTACTCATAAATCTTCATGTACTCATTAAGATGACTGTAGATACCAATTTTTAGCCCAAAATCTTCAACAGTTTTCAAGATATCTTATGTTCTAGCATTTTGCCATATAAAAGCACAAGGAAGCATATTTGACCTTACCGTAAAAAAGGTCAAGGTCAACCCAAGGTCATAATTTGAACACTCTTGGTAGTACTCCCGTACCGGATGCTACATACCAAGTTTCAAGGCCATCGGCCTACTGGTTCTGGAGGAGAAGATTTTTTTAGGTTTTTACCATATATGGGCATGGCGGCCATGTTGGTCATGTGACCAGGACCGTTTGAACAACTTTTTGTTCCTAAGGTCCCAGGAGGCTCTATATGAAATTTGGTTACAATCGGCCTAGCGGTTTCAGAGGAGAAGTCGTTTGAAATTGTGGACGGACGACGGACGGACGACGACGGACGACGGAGCCTTACCATCCTATAAGCTCCCCCGGAGCCTCTTGCTCAGGTGAGCTAAAAAATAAGGGGCCGTATTTATAAAACGACTTAAGTGGATGCTATGCTGTTGCTAAGGCTAAATTTCTTTGAAGAAGATATCCTACAACTATGAAATTTGCTCTGGAGGAACAGTCTTTTTCAGACTGTTCCTCCAGAGCAAATTTCATAGTTGTAGGAAATCTCCTCCATAGAAATTAAGCGTTAGCAACAGCATAGCAACGACTTTTTAGGTGCTTTTATAAATACGACCCCTGAACTCTGGTTAACCCTACTGCACTCAGAACAGCCAAAACTCCATAGAGTTTTGGCTGTTCTGAGTGCAATAGGGTTAAAAGACACAAGAATTCTGCTGAATGCTATGTCTCACCTGTCCACACACTGTAACACAAACAGAGCTAAACCAGAAAACTTGGAAGTTTATGCCCCTCACCCCACTAACACCAACAAAACCACCACAGAAAAAGCCATACTCAAGTCTTGTTTTCTACTAATTGTACTAACTGCAAGGTACAACAATGTCTATATATCACTTTCTGCTATTTGCAGGCGAGACAATAAGCTTGGGCACCACACTCAGTGTAATGGTACATTCAGATACAGTGATTGACCTCATCAGTTTTAGGTCCTTGTGACCTATGTTTCACAGTTCAGTGATATTTTCATATCTCTGGCAATATTGTGTGGGGTTGAATAATTGTTAGGATAACTGTTTATTCTTACACTGCAGTTGATCTAATTTCACTTGGCCTGCATCGTCTAAATTAAACTTGCCCTTGTTAATGTCAAGCTCCCATAAGTCTTGTATAATGTACATGTACACACCAGCACAGATCTATGATTAAAAAGTATTCAACACGCAAATTTCTGTAAAGTATAAAAGTGACCAGTCCCAAATTCTGTCATGTGTATATACAATAGGGGAGAGTCAGGTAACTTCGGACAGCGGGTAAATTCGGACAGTGACATTGTTTCCTTTATATGTCAGCTGTTTGGAACTAAAACAAAAATAAATGGCCAAACAGTGAAAATCCTGATGAGACGGTACATTATGAGCCGTCTCATCTGGATTTTCACAGTTTGCAATGGTATGTCCAAATTTACCCACGTCCGAAGATACCCGACTCCACCCTAGGGGCATAGAAATTCCCTACCTTCGGTGGTCTCCTCTTCTACCCGGTCTAAGAAGGTGATAAATCCACCCTCCTGGATGTCTTTCTTACATTCAGAGTGAATTTCATCGATTCGCTTCTGTTCAGCAGACTGCAAAATAAAAAGAAATTAGATATGAACTGTCCGAAGACAATAAAGCACACCTTCTGGGAGCTTGACTTTATTATGGCATGTTTAACATGGAAAATATGGGCCAAGTGAAATGATCGCACATGCAGAGTCAGAATAGACAGTTATTCTAAGAATTATTCAAACCCTCAAACTACTGCCAGAGATATGACAACATCACTGATCTGTAAAATATAGGTCACAGTGACCTATAAGTGATATGGGGTCAATCAGCTAAATGAACCACTACACCAAAGTATGATACAAGTCAATGAAATAGTCTTAGAGATATTGGCTAAAATCACTGAACCATGAAACATAGGTCACATTGACTTACAATTAGTATGAGTCACTCACAGTGTCAGACCAAACCATTAAACCACGTCTAATGCAAATCTATGAAATAGTGGAAGAAATATGAGGCAAAATCACTGGGTCATGAAAAATTCGCTGATTCAAGAACAGCAGTTGTCAGTTACTGGTGAAAGTAAGAGCACTTAGTACTTGTTAACCATTCAGGAGGTCTAAGCCTGCCCAGGATTAGTGTGGTTAGGTTAACTGATCGTCCGGACATGACAATAGCTGTTTACCATGGAAGTTAAACAATAACAATATAGACTGGCTTACAATTAGTACGAGATCACCAACAGTGTCAGCCTAAACCATTAACCCTAGTATAATGCGAATAGGACCAGGGCTCCAGATAAGAAGGGGTAACAGGGATAATTCAGAGATAATTTTTCTTATTTCTCAAAGAACACATATGTTGTGACCCCTCATTAGAACCGTCTCGGTGAGATGGTTCTAATGAGGGGTCACAATATATGTTTTTATGCAAAAATAAGGAAAATTATCCCTAAATTATCTGTGTTACCCCTTCTTATCTGGAGCTCTGAATCCATGAAATAATGTTAGAAATATGAGGCAAAATCACTGGACCATGAAATACGGGTACCTTAAACATGTAGTGAGCCACTGCCTGACAGATCACTACTGAGGCTATTCTCTAAAATTATGATTCTGTAATGTTTGTGTGAAGAATTAAAAGAACTTATGAAGTGAAACCAGAAACCCTCTAGTAAAACCATATATAAGAAGGGCCTAATTGTTCAAAACCAACAAAGTTGTCATTTAATGTGACCATAAAAATTTTATCACTTTATAGACTTAGTAAAAAAACAAAAACCAGAGGACCAATGGTCCTGTAGCTCACCTGACACTTGGTCCTGGTATATATTTTAATGCTTTTATACATGTATATAGCACCAGGGCAGGGGCAGATAACCCCGCTCCCTTGAGGATTAATGTTGAGTCCCAATTCTATATACCAAGCCACAAGGTCACTGGGCCTTTGTTTCTGGACAAAGATTTCTGAAGGGTTTTTATCATATATGGGTGTGGCGGCCACCATGTTCATGTGACCATGACCATCTGAACAAACTTTGATTCCTTTGACCCAGTATTAAAGCTCTATATGAAATACAGTAATCATTTGTATAAACTATGATGGGCCTGAGTGCCCAATGCTACATACCGGTACCAAGTTTCAAGGTTATAGGCCTTTCGGTTCTCGAGAAAAAGATGTTTGAAGAGTTTTTACCATATATGGGCATGGTGGCCATCTTGGTCAAGTGACCAAGACCATCTGAACAAACTATGGTTCCTTTAAGCCGGTGAAGCTCCATATGAAATATGGCTTCAATTGACCCTAGTGGCCTCTGAGAAGATGTTTGAAAATGTTGACGGGTGACACAATCTCAATGACCATGTACAAAAGACAAAGAATGACCTTGACCTTTAACAACAAAATATCTTCATCTGGTCATTTAGTCAACCATATATACCAAATATTGCACCTTAGACTTAAACAGTTTCTGAAAAATCCACTGTTTAAGCATTTTCCCATATAAAAGCCTACATAATGTACCAAAGTTGACAGCGTCATAAATCAGGTCAAGGTCAACGCATGATCATTTGTATAAACTATGATGGGCTTGAGTGCCAAAAGCTACATACCAAGTTTCAAGGTCATACGCCTTTTGGTTCTGGAGAAGAAGATTTTGAAGGATTTTTACCATATACGGGCATGGCGGCCATCTTGGTCAAGACCCCGAGAACAAACTTTTATTCCCTGATCACACTTAGACTCCATATGAAATTTTGCTTCAATCAGACCAGTGGTTTCAGAGGAGAAGATGTTTTGAAAATCTTGATAACGGACAGACCGACAAAATGACCTTGACCTTCAGTGACAAAAAGTTTTCCCATATAAAGCCCTAACATACCAAAGTTGACCATGTTGTAAATTAGATCAAGGTCAATGCAAGGTCATCATTTGTATAAACTATGTTGGGCCCGCATGCCCGATGCCACATACCAAGTTTCAAGGTCATAGGCCTTTTGGTTCTAGAGAAGAAGATTTTTGAAGGGTTTCTACCATATATGGGCATGGCGGACATCTTGGTCATGTCACCCAGACCCCGGGTATAAACTTTCGTTCCCCTATCCCACCGAGACACCATATGAAATTTGGCTTCAATCTCCCCAGTGGTTTCAGAGGAGAAGATGTTTGAAAATCTTGATGACGGACAGACCGACAAAATGACCTTGACCTTCAGTAACATAATATCTTCATCTGGTCATTTAGTTGACCATATATACCTCATATTGTACCTTAGACTTAAATAGTTCCTGAGAAATCCACTATATAAGCGTTTTCCCATATAAAAGCCTAAAATACCAAAGTTGACCATGCCGTAAATTAGGTCAAGGTCAACGCAAGGTCATCATTTGTATAAACTACAATGGGCCCGCATGCCCAAAGCTACATACCAAGTTTCAAGGTCATAGGCCTTTTGGTTCTGGAGAAGAAGATTTTTGAAGGGTTTTTACCATATATGGGCATGGCGGCCATCTTGGTCATGTCACCCAGACCCCGGGTATAAACTTTCGTTCGCCCATCCCACTGAGACTCCAAATAAAATTTGGCTTCAATCTCCCCAGTGGTTTCAGAGGAGAAGATGTTTGAAAATCTTGAAAACGGATGGTCTGACAGAATGACCTTGACCTTTAAAGACATGATATCTTCATCTGGTCATTTGTTTGACCATGTATACAACATATTGTACCTTAGACTTAAATAGTTTCTGAGAAATCCACCGTTTAAGCGTTTTCCCATATAAAAGCCTAACGTACCAAAGTTGACCATGCCGTAAATGAGGTCAAGGTCAATGCAAGGTCATCATTTGTATAAACTATGTTGGGCCTGCATGCTCGATGATACATACCAAGTTTCAAGGTCATAGGTCTTTTGGTTCTGGAGAAGAAGATTTTTGAAGGGTTTTTACCATATATGGGCATGGAGGCCATCTTGGTCATGTGATTCAGACCCCGGGTACAAACTTTCGTTCCCCCATCCCACTAAGACTCCATATGAAATTTGGCTTCAATCAGACCAGTGGTTTCAGAGGAGAAGATGTTTGAAAATCTTGACGACGGATGGTCCGACGGAATGACCTTGACCATTAGTGACATAATATCTTTAACTGGTCATTTAGTTGACCATGTATACCAAGTATTGTACCTTAGACTTAAACAGTTTCTGAGAAATCCACTGTTTAAGCGTTTTCCCATATAAAAGCCTAACGTACCAAAGTTGACCATGCCATAAATTAGGTCAAGGTCAATGCAAGGTCATCATTTGTATAAACTATGATGGGCCCGCATGCCCGATGCTACATACCAAGTTTCAAGGTCATAGGCCTTTTGGTTCTTGAGAAGAAGATTTTTGAAGGGTTTTTACCATATATGGGCATGGCAGCCATCTTGGTCATGTGACCCAGACTTGCGGGTACAAACTTTCGTTCGCCCATCCCACTGAGACTCCATATGAAATTTGGCTTCAATCAGCCCAGTGGTTTCAGAGGAGAAGATGTTTGAAAATCTTAACGACGGATGGTCCGACGGAATGACCTTGACCTTTAGTGACATAATATCTTCATCTGGTCATTTAGTCGACCATGTATACCAAGTATTATACCTTAGACTTAAATAGTCTCTGAGAAATCCACTGTTTAAGCGTTTTCCCATATAAAAGCCTAACGTACCAAAGTTGACCATGCCGTAAATTAGGTCAAGGTCAATGCAAGGTCATGATTTGTACAAACTATGATGGGCCCGCATGCCCGATACTACATACCAAGTATCAAGGTCATAGGCCTTTTGGTTCTGGAGAAGAAGATTTTTGAAGGGTTTTTACCATATATGGGCATGGCGGCCATCTTGGTCATGTGACCCAGACCCCGGGTACAAACTTTCATTTCCCCACCCCACTGAGACTCCATATGAAATTTGGCTTTAATCGGCCCAGTGGTTTCAGAGGAGAAGATGTTTGAAAATCTTGACGACGGATGGTCCGACGGCATGACCTTGACCTTTAGTGACATAATATCTTCATCTGGTCATTTAGTCAACCATGTATACCAAGTATTGTACCTTAGACTTAAATAGTTTCTGAGAAATCCACCGTTTAAGCGTCTTCCCATATAAAAGCCTAACGTTCCAAAGTTGACCATGCCATAAATTAGGTCAAGGTCACCGCAAGGTCATGATTTGTATAAACTATGATGGGCCCGCATGCCCAATACTACATACCAAGTATCAAGGTCATAGGCCTTTTGGTTCTTGAGAAGAAGATTTTTGAAGGGTTTTTACCATATATGGGCATGGCGGCCATCTTGGTCATGTGACCCAGATACCCCGAACAAACTTTCGTTCCCCCAACCCATGGAGGCTCCATATAAAATTTGGCTTTGATCGGCCCAGCGGTTTCGGAGGAGAAGATGTTTGAAAATGTTGACGACGGACGGACGACGGACGACGGATGCCTGGCTATACTATAAGCTCACCTATGAGCCTAAAGGCTCAGGTGAGCTAAAAAGTAAAAATTTTATCACTTTATAGACTTAGTAAAAAACAAGAAATGTTACAGTATGTAACAAATGCCCCCAAAGGCCCCTTAAACTGACATTTGACATGATTGTGCCCTTGACCTTGGGCAAGGAATCCCAAATCTTCTAAATGAGATGCCTTTTTTCATGCTTTACCTTTCTTTGAAGTTTGATGAAATTTACTTGAGCAGTCTCCAGTCAGTTTGGAGATATAATCTGACCTATGTGCCCTGATTGTGACCCTGACCTTGGGAATGGGAACCTGAATTTTGTTTGTGACATACCATCTCATAATGTTTTACCATTTCAGTAAGTTAGATACAGTTTGCTTAAGAAGTCTGATTAGTAATTGGGGAGAAACAACTTGACCTTTGACCTAAGACTGTAACCTTGAACTTGGGTGTGAAAGCCTATATTTTGTGTGTGGCATACCTTCTCAAGAAGCTTCATCTTTCTGTGAAGTTTAAGGAACTTTGCTCTGGTACATTTCTGAGCAATTGTTGAGACATAATTTGACATCTAACCCAAGATAGTGACCTTGACCTTGGGTTTGGAAATCTAAATATTATATGTGACAAACCTTCTCATTATGCTTTGTATTTCTGTGAAATTTGATGGAATTCAGCTATATAGTTTTAAAGTAATCACAGAGACACTATTGACCTCTGACGCCCGAAAGTGACCTTGACCTTGGGTTTGGGAATATAAATATTAAATATGACAAACCTTCTCATTTTGCTTTATACTTCTACAAAATTTGATGAAATTCAGTTATGTAGTCTTAAAGTATTCGAAGAGACACTATTTGACCTTTAACCCCAACAGTGACCTTGACCTTGGACATGGGAACCTAAATCTTGTATGCCACACACCTTCTGATTATGCTTTATCTTTCTGTGAAGTTTCATCAAATTTGCTTCAGTGGTTTGTAAGTTACAGCTGAGACACGATTTAAAACATGATTTGACCTTCAACCCAATTTTGACCTTGACCTTGGGCGTGGGAACCAAAATCTTGAGTGCGACACACCTTCTCATTGTGCTCTATCTTTCTGTGAAGTTTCATCAAATTTGCTTCAGTAGTTTTTAAGTTATGGCTGAGACATGATTTGTTACGGACAGATGGACAGACTGACGGACGGACGGTGCGATTTTAATATGCCACCCGAAGTCCCTTCGGGGGGCATAAAAATTACCAAAAAATAGTGATGTCAATTTGCTAACACCAGAATTAGAACAAAAAACATGTTCATTAAGCTAACAACACTTTGAATAATAGGACTTTGGTGTTTATGTCGTACCGTGCTCTTCTCTCTGTCATGCAGAAGATCATCTAGGGAAAATCTTGACTTCAGAGTTGGCCTGATAGCTTCTGACTTTGTGGCAGGGTCTTTCTCACCATGTTCTGGATTACTGTCTTGGCTGTGGCTTGGTGTAGAGAAGTGATCAGGGGTCAATGGTAGAGGTCTGTCACTGAAACCAACAACAACCAGTTGTTCAAAAATATTTTACATCCAGTTAACAAAATATTTAACCCTTAAAATGCAAAAATGAAAATATGTGTAGTGGAATTTGCAACAGAATAGATCCAGATGAGGCAGCTCATGAGCTGCCTCATCAGGATCTACACTGTTTGCCCTCTAGTCTTTGAATTCTCAATAGGATATTTGCACAAAACATTTACTGAAACTTTGTTCTCTGTTTTTCAAGCTTACAGGTTAACACAGCTTTGCTCACAGAAAATAATCAAGAGAAAAATGATGACTTCCAGAATTTTTCTAGGCAGCAGCAGATTCAGAAAAAATAAAGATTTTTAAATACTACACAGAAGTAGAGAAAATATCTCTTTAATGGAATCGGTATTGGTAGTCCAGGTTAAAATCTCTAGAGCAAGACCGCATGACAACAAATGAGCCGCGACTTGAGAAAACCAACAAAGTGGTTGTGCGCCCAGCGCAGACTCAGATCAGCCTGGGCATCCGCCCAGTCTGATCAGAGTCTTCGCTGTCCGCATGGAGGTAGCTCAGACCCTCAGCTACCCTTAAAGCACATAGTGAAGAGTCTGATCGGACTGCATGAATTTCTAGGCTGATCTAAGTCTGAGCTGGGCGCACAACCACATTGTTGGTTTTCTTGTGTCGCGGCTCAATATGTGCTACTTACCTTATTTCTTGTACAGACTGAAGAAAAGCAGGTATTGTGTCCAATAAATCATCATCATCATCATCACTACTTCCTAGCTGCCAACTTTGACTGTGACCTAAAACACATGAATTGCTGGAAATTTAAATTTGATTACGGTATCTATCCAAAATGTGCAGACAAAAATTTCTAAGCAACACTTCTAAGAAGTTTTGATATAGCTTGATAAAGCTTTTGGTCAAGACTAATAGAACAAGTTTTAATATGACATACAGATCTGTCCAAATTTGAATAAGCTATGTTGGATAGATGAATCAGAATGACTTAGCAGCTGTATGTCTTTTCAACAATAATTCAGTCATGGGAGGGGAGGATGATGTGAGGGGAATATGAAGGGCTCTGTGCAATAAAGTGCCATATGCTAGAAGAGACTCTCACCTCCAGCTGGCCCAGAAGAGACTCTCACCTCCAGCTGGTCCTGAACCCATAAACCCATGATCCAAAGTCAAAGCACTAACCACTCGGTCCCTTCAAGTTAGACACTCATATGAATGATTTTTATCCTACAAGCATTTTGCTTACTGTCAAATTCTGTTATCTATGACACTGTTGTATTACAGTATACATGTATGTTTGTTTGTAGTTAATCAAATATTGTCTTAAATCTTTGATTTCTTCTTAGAAATAATGAATAATTGTTTGTTAGTTATATCACTCTTTTTTTCCTTACGTTTTGGCCTTCTTCAGCCTTTTCAAGGAGGCATCCATTTTAATGTTTTCAACTTCATTTAACATTGTTTAAACCAGCATTATCAATTAGTTAAGGTGTTACAGTAGTAAAGTCACCATCTTACCTCTGTCCTTTTGGGATTCTTGGCTGGACTGACTGTTCAGTCTTTGAGGCTTATTACTCGTCTCTTGGCTGGATGGTCTGCTTAGCCTTTGAACCAAATCATTATCTAATCTCTCCAATTCTACCACACATTCAGAGGCCGAGTCTTGCAAAATGCGAGTCTTTAGCTGCACTTGCTCTTCTTCTGAAGTCATTTTATCAACATAAACTTTTTGGTCATCAGAAAGTTTTGGAACAGCTGCTACATCAATTTCCATACTGTCATCAATATTACCTTCATTTCTTTCCATATTATGAGTGTTGTTTATCCTATTCTTTTCACTGTCCATATCTATTTGACTAAAATTGTTGTTCTTCCCATGTTTTTCATTCTTGTTTTCTTCATAAATCTGAAACTCATTTTGATTACCACTATTGGCGACATTAAGTTCTGTAACTGTATCTCTTCTCATATTTGAGCTTTCAACATCTGTTGCACTATTATTTACCCTTAAGTCCAAACTATCCGAATTCTCAACTGTCTTACAAGTAAAATTTTCAGCTTGACTAAAGCCTGAGGTAATCTCAGAATTATTGTTTCTACAAACAACGTTAGTCTCTATCAATGAATCAAGTTCTGGTTCAACTGACAAAGGAGGGGATATATCTTCCACCTCCATATACTCAATGTAACTTTTCTTCTTTTTGTTTTCATCTTCAGTTACAACAGTAACCTCTTCAACTTTTTCATGTACTTTGCTGTTTCGCTCATGATCTTCACCATTGTTATTATTTTTCACATCAGTGTAATTAGCATGACCTTGAGGTGACTCAAACCCTCTGATTTTTAATTGCAAATCTACTTGACCTTTTATGAGTTCATCACTTTGGTTAGAATTCAAGTTTTTGACATCATTACCTATAACTCGTATATTGTCATTTGTTAGAGGTAAATCTGTTCCTGGATCTGCCACTAGGATTGTATCAGTGACAGTGTAATTGCCTTCATTGTCAGTTTCTGTTTTGGTTTCAAATTCTTCATCAGATATAGCTTCTGTAAGCACTTCATATCGTTCTTCTGAGTTAACTACACTGGCATTGTCCACCAGAATTTTATCAATCTTATCTATAATATCATTAACATCTGGTGAGGATGCTACATATTTCTCAATTTCAACAACAGATTTGGTAATATCAGTCATCAAGGAAATCTTTCCAGAATCATTTTTAACATGTTCAGTTGTTAGTCTGGAATCACCTTTATTGAGCAAATCATCAAAAGCACTGGGTTTACAGTAACTGTTGTCTGTCCTGGAGATATCAGTTGAATTAATCACACCAATTCTGCCAACTTCTGAAATAGAAATATAAAAACTGACTTAGATTCCTTCTGTAATTAATCAGCATTTAAGAAAATCATATCACAATACAGTTGCCAAACATCATTCACTTCAATATTCCCTAACTTTTCCCTGATTTTCCCTAATGGCTCCCATTTTTTCATAACCTTTTATGAACCCCAAATTTAAATAATATTGTTTTACTCCAACAATGCTTAAAGTATCCCTTGAAAAGTAGGGCCTACTCTTAAAGAAAAGGATCTGTCCCCTTGGAGCAAATTTTTTCAAGAGTGGGAGCAAATTCTTTCCTTTAAGAGTAGCCCCCGATGAGCAGGGAGATAAATACTTTTCTGTTTGGATTATCCTTTCTGACAGTATATCCTTTACCCCTGTACAGAATTTTCTTCTTTTTTTTTTTGGCTTGTCATAGTCATTCCTTTACAAATTTCTTGACTTTTGAAGTCCTTTAAAAATTTCCCTGACCAACCCTAAGATTCCCTGACAACATGCACTAAAGTCAACTGATCTTCATGCAATGCCAGTCTAAAACAAGTGCCGCTAAAAAGAACCATTCACATGCTATTTAAATCTAACTGACACCATCTTCGCTAGCCAAAGGTACTGAGTCCACTACGTTCCTTACGTAAGGAACGTAGTGGACTCAGTACCCTTGGCTAGGGAAGATGAACTGACACCAACATGGAAAAGATGGTGTCATGATATGTGCTTATGAGAAGTTGCTTCACAAAAATTTTTTTGAGTCTCTGAAAAATGAAGGTAAACACAAAGACTAGATGTAAATTTGGCTATGTTCACCAGAGCATGAAAGTAGTTCAAGGTCAACAAACAACACTGGTACTGCAGAGTCAATGTCATGATTAAGTTTGTTTGAAGTTTCATTTCAAAAAGTATCAGTGACTGAGAAATGGCGCTAAATGCAGTGTATAAATCTAGATTTGGCTATGCTTAACAGTGCGTGAAAAGTAGGTAAAGGTCAGCAAAAGACACTAGTGCTGAAATGATGTCATGATGTAAGCTTGTGTGAAGTTTCTTTAAGGGGAAACACTCATCAAAATGTAAACTGGGCTGAAATTGAAGATTTTAATAAAACATACATTTATAGAAATCAGACATAAATTAAGAAGGATACGACGGTTTATAGATATTATAAAAATTGAGCTGGGAACCAGCACAACTGTGACTAAATGACACTATAAATGCACAGTTAATTACCATTGATTTTCTGCTTCTAAACAAATTCTCTGAATTCTTATATAAAGGCCTCCCAATATTAAGCCATTTGTCAGCTGTCTTTCAAGTTAGTGATTTGTTTGAGAAACCTGTAAGTAATGCTTTTATTTCAGAAAGTAATGTTATTTCTTGGTTAAATGATCTAGGTATTTAGCTTTTCCAAGGTATTTGCATTGGCACATTTTGCTCTTGGTTGTCATTTTCAGATTAAGGTTAAGACATGCATTACTCATACAGGCATTTTATACATGCATTTTCTAGTAAGTTATATTCCTTCACATCTCATTGTTCTGTCTACATTGGTATGCCGTAGCGTTAGGTCAACGTTAGATGTTAACAGTGTATCTATGTTATTTTTGCATGATACCAACCTAGTTTCTCCTATGTGTCAAATCAGTTCTAGTTCTGCTATGCCATGTTGCATTAATGTCAAACTGACTTCACTCTGACATTGTCATAACATTGACTTAATGCTTTATTATGCATTAAGGATTGCTGAGTATTTTTATGTCATATGGTTTGTGATACATATTGTAAAGTGCCTATAATGTTTAGTTTAAACATATTTATTTCAACAAATCTCAAGTGTACATAGATCTAATACGCATAATAAATAGGATTAGAACGGAAGCATGCGCTTATTTGGTTCTTCTCCTGCAAATGAATACAATTTTACAAATAATGGCGATCAGATTGTATGTTACTGTAGTTGAAATAAGTTAACATATATATATATATATATATATATATTACTAGAATAACATCAGTACATACTGAAACTAGAAAATGTGTTTATGAAACACTATGCCCCCAACCATATGCTTGTCTCTAGGGAAGGTTCATCCAATAATGCTTGTACCTTTGTACCATAGGCTTACAATGCACTAAGTCGAAAAAGGGGCTTAACTCAGTCAAAAATTTACGAATTGTTTTCGAAAGTTAATCAGGTCATCTACACCTTGGGCAATATCAACCTGCAAAAATCATGATCCTAGCATCAGGGGTTCTCCAGATATTTTGTTCACAAGCTTCCATAGGCAAATAATGCACTCAGTTGAAAAAGGGGCATAACTCAATCCAAAATTTACAAATTATTTGACCGGCGGAAAAATAAAAAAATACGGGTCTGCTTATTTTCCATACTGATCATGTGTATAAAGTTTCAAGTTCCTAGCTCTTATTGTTCTTGACTATATGTAAGGGTACCTTTGTACCATAGGCCTCAATGCACTAAGTCAAAAAAGGGGAATAACTCGATCAAAAATTCACGATTTTGTTTCAAAAGTTAATCAGGTCATCTACACCACAGGCAGTATCTTCCTGCAAAAAATCATGCTCCTAGCTTCAGGGGTTCTTGAGATATTATGTTCACAAGGTTCCATAGGCTTACAA
Organism: Ctena decussata; assembly: GCA_963989385.1. Classification (NCBI taxonomy): domain Eukaryota; kingdom Metazoa; phylum Mollusca; class Bivalvia; order Lucinida; family Lucinidae; genus Ctena; species Ctena decussata. The sequence goes on along the minus strand of OZ022498.1, from coordinate 77,177,113 downwards.
TGCACTAAGTCGAAAAAGGGGCATAACTCAGTCAAAAATTCACGAATTTGTTTCAAAAGTTAATCAGGTCATCTACACCTTGGGCATTCTCATCTTGCAAAGCCTCATGATCCTAGCATCAGGGGTTCTTGAGATATTTTGTTCACAAGGTTCCACAGGCTAAGTCAAAAAAGGGGCATAACTCTGGAAATACATTGCTGGCGGAAAAATAAAAAAATACGGGTATGCTTATTTTCCATACTGATCATGTGTATAAAGTTTCAAGTTCCTAGCTCTTATTGTTCTTGACTATATGTAAGGGTACCTTTGTACCATAGGCTTCAATGCACTAAGTCGAAAAAGGGGAATAACTTGATAAAAAATTCACGAATTTTTTTCAAAAGTTAATCAGGTCATCTACACCACAGGCAGTATCTTCCTGCAAAAAATCATGCTCCTAGCTTCAGGGGTTCTTGAGATATTTTGTTCACAAGGTACCATAGGCTAACAATGCACTAAGTCGAAAAAGGGGCATAACTCAGTCAAAAATCCACGAATTTGTTTCAAAAGTTAATCAGGTCATCTACACCTTGGGCATTCTCATCTTGCAAAGCCTCATGATCCTAGCATCAGGGGTTCTTGAGATATTTTGTTCACAAGGTTCCACAGGCTAAGTCGAAAAAGGGGCATAACTCTTGAAATATGTGACCCGCGGAAAAAAGAAAAAACACGTTTTCGCTTATTTTTCATACTGATCATGTGTATGAAGTTTCAAGCTCCTAGCTCTTACGGTTCTTGAGTTAGAGGACAGACAGACAGACGGACAGACCCAAACCAATATGCCCCCACAATTTCTCCGAAATTGGGGACATAAAAATACGGGTCTGCTTATTTTCCATACTGATCATGTGTATAAAGTTTCAAGTTCCTAGCTCTTATTGTTCTTGACTATATGTAAGGGTACCTTTGTACCATAGGCCTCAATGCACTAAGTCGAAAAAGGGGAATAACTCAATCAAAAATTCACGAGTTTTTTTCAAAAGTTAATCAGGTCATCTACACCACAGGCAGTATCTTCCTGCAAAAAATCATGCTCCTAGCTTCAGGGGTTCTTGAGATATTTTGTTCACAAGGTTCCATAGGCTTACAATGCACTAAGTCGAAAAAGGGGCATAACTCGGTCAAAAATTCACGAATTTGTTTCAAAAGTTAATCAGGTCATCTACACCTTGGGCATTCTCATCCTGCAAAACCTCATGATCCTAGCATCAGGGGTTCTTGAGATATTTTGTTCACAAGGTTCCACAGGCTAAGTCGAAAAAGGGGCATAACTCTTGAAATATGTCACCCGCGGAAAAAAGAAAAAACATGTGTTCGCTTATTTTCCATACTGATCATGTGTATAAAGTTTCAAGCTCCTAGCTCTTACGGTTCTTGAGACAGACGGACAGGCCCAAACCAATATGCCCCCACAATTTCTCCGAAATTGGGGGCATAATAAATACTTCCAGTAGCGAAGATACATAGCATATAAAGCTGACGCAGACAGTATATATAAACAATAGGTTCAGTATGTAACAGTATCAAATTAATAACCAGTGAAATTTAGAGACAGATATTGATAATAAATAGAAAAAAATGGGGTTAGCTGTGAGTGAGTGACGGAGACTCGGAGAGGGGATCAGTAGCATAACCAGTTGCTTGTACCCTACCCTACTATAGTGTTTGACTTCCCAGTTTGATGTAGTATCCACATTATGACGATGTTATTTCTTCAATGTATCATCCATGATATACATCATTGATGATTTTGGTGTATTATCTGTATTTGAGCCGTGACACAACAAAACCAACAATGTGGTTGTGCTACCAGTGCAGACTCAGATCAGCCTGAGCATCTGCCCAGTTTGTCAGACTCTTTGTAAAAGTGCTCAGAAGGTAGCTAATTAAAAGGGTCCAAGCTACCTCCATGCAAACAGTGAAGACTCTGATCAGACTGGGCAGATGCCCAGGCTGATCTGAGTCTGCGCTGGTAGCACAACCACATTGTTGGTTTTGTCGCGTCGTGGCTCATTTATGTAACCAATTCTTGATGCCATCGTGCATTGTCTACAACATGATATATCGACGTTATTTTACACATCCTATGTTTGACGTCATGATATGCATATTGTATGTATATTTGATATAGTGCTGTTATTGTGGAATTACTGTACAGTTTGGTTAGTTACAAATTCATACTTTATTTCCATTGTGCCATGGGGTTAACGTTGAACAACGCTGAATCAAAGTCACAGTGGTTACGTAGCGTTATCATCACAGTGGTTACGATGCGTTACCGTTTGTATTCCATATGAGCTGCACTGTTCTAAGAGGTCAATTATTTGTCTGAGATTTGTCACATGATCACATCTGTCACTTGTTTTCAGGCAGGTCCCTAGTTTGGGGTATCCCATGTTGGGGTACATTGCTGACAAGTCAGCAAGCACCTGACCTACATTGGGACCCCAGTTGAGGGCTGTTCCAAAAGCATAACACTTTACTATCTCAATGCCAGAGAGCTGACAGAGATCTAAAGCTCTATGAGAGAATACTAATAGAATCAGATGATATCATTCGTAGGCAAAAGGAGCCAATAAAAGCTTAAAAGTCATATTCGTACAGAGCTCCAGATAAGAAGGGGTAACAGGGATAATTGAAAGATAATTTTTTTTATTTCTCAACAAAAACATATGTTGTGACCCCTCATTTGAACCGTCTCGATGAGACGGTTCTAATGATGGGTCACAAAATATGTTTATATGGAAAATAAGTGATAATTATCCCTATATTATCTCTGTTACCCCCTCTTAATCTTATCTGGAGCACTGTTTGTAGGCAAAAGGAGCCAATAAAAGCCTAAAAAGTCGACGTAGGCCTGGTATCAACATCTTTAAATATCCATTTATAATGAGGAGTTAGTGCTGTGTCGACCATAGTGTGGTGATTGTGGAGACACCAACAGTAATTGTGTTTGTCGAGATCTCAGCAACAGTGTTGTGATTGTGGTGATCCAACAGTGATTGTAACTGTGTTTATCTAGTGACAGTTTTTCTCCTGTTTCTATTGTAGGTTTAGTGGTGGCAATCAAGCTCTTATTTCAGACGTATTGGTTGCTTAGATTAAGTGAGAGGTTCTTCTGACTGTGGACTCTGTTACCACTATAACTCACAGTGGAAATAGTTGTATTTTATTGTTGTTTATGTTTTATGTTGTACATATCAATGTAATTAAAAAGCTCAGTTGCTTGCTGTGATTGTGGGGATCAAGGTAAAGAAGGCCTCATCATAACAGATGTCCCTCAGCTTTCCTGGCTGACTCGGTGGTGCGTCTTGGATAATCGGTGCCATCTCCCTTTCATCAACTGACTGAAGAAAGATTGTACCTCAATTGATCCTTGACACACAGACCAAGAGTATGAGAACTTAACACAGCAATTAAAATAAAACAGCACTAGGGTCCCCAATTAATTTGTTAACAATTAAGCATGCCCATGCAAAATAGGGTATATACTTGTTTGTAGGTAAAACCAGCATGTTGAATATAAAAACTGAAATATAGCAGCTAAACTACACTAGTCTATCTACAACAGCTACATATATACATATAAACTGACCGGATCATCAGGAAAACCGTTAAATTATAAAACTATAAGAAAGATCAACATTAAATTAGGAAAGTACTGCATGTTATCATCTTCAGAGGAACATGATGCTGAAAGCACATGATTGTAAGAACTAGTGTAAGGCGCTGAGAACACATATCATTTCTGGTGATAAAATTTATGAACCTTAGACACAAACTATTCAAAATTTAAAAATTTTGAAATAGTGGACACGACATACAAATTGATAATTTGGAAGATATGGTATATTTACTGAATCTTCCAGGTCTGATTAACCCCACCCCCACCCACCATCACCACATTTGTAAAATTCAATGTCCTTTGGGGCATTTAACATGATAAATATGGTAGTTACTGTTGACTGCCATTGAATGATTTTTATAATATAAATAACTCTTGAGTACAAGGCAGGAATTCTGTAATTTCTTTTCATGTACAAGAGTTTCATTTGACACTAGCATCTTGGAGTATATGACCATTTATCAGGAGACCTCAATATTTTGAGTTTCAGACCTCAATATTTTGAGTTTTAAACTCACCATTTGCTGATTCACCAACAGTTATCTGATCAAATAATTCTTTTTATACATACCGAAGATATTTTCAAAGAAATATTACATGTACATATATTTTCATAAACCTAAAAACATGGAACATGTGCCTTAAAACGGAATATCAAACTGCCGATGCTAATTATGTTGAGTAAAACTGCCAAGTCTGTCCTCAATCTGCTGGTTTAGTTACAATCAAGTACACACCATACAAATCATCACGCATGTTATACCTTCACAATCAGACCGACAAAGAGTTTCTTCAGTTTCATTCACTTCTAAATCTGTTGTATATTCAGTCGTCTTCTCTCCTCCACAATCATCTAAAATCTTCTCACTAGCACTTATAGGATTTGCAGAGTTAATATTGTTACAGGTAATTCTCTTTTCAGTAGCATCATCAACCAGAACAGTGTTTGCAAGATTATTTCCTGTTCTTCCATCATCTTGTACTTCTATATTTACAAAGCTACAGATTCCCTCAGAACTGATGATTTCACCAGATTCAATTTCAGTTGCTGATTCTAGGATTTTAGCACTGTTATCTATTTCCTGTAGGTCTTTGACAAAACCAGGCTGATCCTCATCTTTAAAAATGTTTCTGCTTATATCTTTACCAAGATCCTGACCATGTAAAGCACCTTTTATTTCAGTGTCAGCATTTATCTCATCAGCAATATAATTCAGACTGGTAGCATTACTAATATTAAGTTCTGACATATGTTTCAGGACCAAAACCTCTGATTCCAGGTCAGGAGGATCAGTAACAGTTAAGTTTTTAAGATCATCTACAGTTTGGGTCTTACATGTCCGTTCAATTTTACTTTCAGACCGTAAAGACTGATGTTCCTTATGTTTTTGCATTGTATCACTTTTACTTCTCTTAGCTACCAGCTTTTCTCTTTCTTTCAGTAGAGACTTACTTTCCAAGACCAAAACCTCCGATTCAAAGCCAGGAGTAACAGTTAATTTTTTACGATCATCTACAGTTTGGGTCTCACAAGTTTGTTCAAGTTTACTTTCAGATTGTAAAGACTGAGGTTTCTTAAGCTTTTTCAATGTATCAGTTTTACTTCTCTTAGCCACTTGCCTTTCTCTTTCTTTCAGTAGACTCTTACTTTCCAAGAGTATTTCTTCTGTTTCAAGCTTTCCTGTTTCAGTATTGTCTACTGCTCCAGCTTCTTCAATTTTCTTATCAGGCTCTTCTATGATGATTTCCACAATCACTCTTTGCCTTTCATTTGTTTCCGAACCCAACTGCTCCTCAGTCCGTCTAACTGGGCTAGAAATAGCTTGAATATGTGCTCCTTCCATACTAGTTTGACTAGAAGTTATTTTTGTTTGACTAGGAGTTCTTGGACTTTTGCTCACATTTGTCTTCCCAGGTGATAAATCAATAAGGTTTTTAGCATTAATGGAAGACTGTTGTGATTTACTTTTTAAGACTTGTTTCCTTTCTAATGCAAGAGTTGGACTGTTACTCGTCTTACTTTTATTGTCTGGACAATGTACCGGTATATCAGATGTAGAGGCAATCTTTCCTTGGCAGTGATCTGGCCATGTTTTAGACTTTCTACTAGCACTATTAACTGGACTGCCTGAAGAGAATGGTAATACTGTTCTTTGACCTGGTTGCTGTCGTTCCATTACCCTGGTTTGTATTTTTTGCGCCTTCTTTTCTTGAAGTCGCCACTGCATCTGCTTCTCCCGCTGTATCCTCAAATAATTCTCCTGGTTTCTTTGTTGCTCCTGTTCCATATGAAACATCTGTTGATCTCTTATAACCTCTTGCTGGTGTTGTCTCATACTCTGCTGCCCAGGGCTTAAACTTTGTTGTGTTAATGGCATGCCTGGCTGCCTAAACTGTTGTGGGTAATTCCCATTGCCAGGTTGTTCCCCCTGAGATGCAAATCTATTTTGCTGAAAACTTCCCTGAATCTGTGGAACATTCATGTGAGCCATAGCGCCTGCCATCTGGTAAGTGTTTCCTAAATTGTATTCAAACCTGGAGTGCTGCCTGTTCTGCTGATGACTCCCTCGAAATCTTGGAGAATTATACATTCTGGACTTGTAGACTGGTAAGGCTCTTGGAATGAGACTAAATCATCAGCAAGAGTGATACTTAAGGCGTATGGGTATGCCTCCATGTTTTTTCCGTCATTTTTACAAAGGGAAATAACTTTCCTAACTTCCTGTTTATTTCTCTGGATAATGAAGCCCTTCCTAAATGGGGTCTACTCTTAAAGGAAAGAATTCGCTTTTATAAGAGCAAATTCTTTCCTTTTTCAACTGATCCCTATTCAAAGGGAGGCAAAAATTTAAATGGTATAGTTGCATCCCCTAAAAGTGTACCCATACACCTTAAGTTACCATACTAATCCTAATTAACACCCCTGCTCTAATAAACGCCCCACTGCCTCTTTTCCAAAAATAATATTATTTACTTGCATGAATTTCTATTTGCTTCTCTGTATAAGTTATCACCTTGAAATGGGGTCTGCTCTTAAAGGAAAGAATTTGCTCCTACAGGAGCAAATTCTTTCCTTTAAGAGTTGACCCCTACTGAGAAGGAAGGCAAAAATAATAGAGCTACTTCCTCTGAAAGTATATCCATCATCTTTATATTGCATTTTAGAGGTATTTTGGCAGTGGCTGATTTACTACGCTTTAGGCTCTACATAATGCCCCATTCCCAAAATGCAACGCCCCTGGGGTATTTAATAGGATTAATATGGTATGCAGTCAAGGCATTGAATCATCTTTCCTCTACCACAAACAAAGAAATACAGATTTTCAGTCATAATATTGTAAATCTAAATACCAAGGGGTACCACAACAATTACCAGCTAAATAGGCTGGGATTTTTGGTAGAGGGTTGAAAATTTAAATTTACCATCACTTGTCAATTTTTACGACTATTAATACCATATTTTTTCCAAATAAATACCATCTTTTTAAGAAGCCCCTTCAATTTTTCTGCAAAACATGCCAAAATTCTACCAAAATTGCATTCAGACCACCAAAACTTGTCATTTATTGCCAAAATTTTGTTTTCAAAATGACTTTTTTAGGACTTGTGAACTGCAATGCCCCCGGGCTATTTATTATAAGAAGAAATATGGTAAGTGGTTGTTTTCACATAGGAATCTGAAAAATATTGCTGTCACCATGATGCTTTACACCAATTTGGTCCAAAAAACCTGAAACAATTAATATTGGAACACCTAAAATAATTACCATTACTGTAAATATTCGGACAGACAGGTCTGAACAAACATAGTAGACCCAGATCAAACTGCACTTGAAGGAGCAGTCAGATCAGAGTCTACATCATTTGCCATTCACTAAGCATCATTTGGATGCATTAACATATGTAAAATCCAATTTCTAAGAATTTTCAAATTTTTTAAAGAAATTGTCCAACTTTCAGGTGTCCATAATTTTAGGGTCATTACGGTAAAAGATGCAAATGGAAAGGCAAACAGTGTCCTTGATCTTGGTCTGCACTTTTTGCTCAGACCTATCTGTCCCAATATACAGAAGTTTAAGGCAGTTTATCAAGTCATGAAAAAACGTTTTTTGGGGGCTTTTTTCCCCCTATCCACCATTATGGCCAAACTTTGACCCAAACCTGAAACATCTGCATGAAATTTTGACACTTGTGCTAAGTGATGATCCTTTGAACAGAACTGCTCCAGCAATTCACGAAGAAAATGTCATCTCAACGAAATTTTGTAATATATAAATTAATGGATGTGACATTAAATTTTACTTCCCTTCATACAGTCATTCAAAGATAATGATGAAGGAACGGCTCAAAATTGAATTTTATGTTCCTAATTTCAACAGCAATTTATCCAAATCAAGATAAAAGGATGATACTAGAAGGGTGTGTGCGATGAAAGCCCTTTGCAGTGTGAAGGAATATTTCGATATTTACAAAAGCTTTCTACAGCACCTGACAATAAGCTTAATTGGGTAATCAGTTTTGTCCAAATTCAAAAGTGGACAAATCTATTGCTGTGCGTGGATATGTTAACACTTTAAGCACCAGAAATTAAAATAGTAGAATTTGCAAACAGTGTAGATCCAGATGAGGTGGCTCATAATGAAAACAATAATAATGAGCCACCTCATCTGGATCTACACTGTTTGCCTTCTACTTTGAATTCTCAATATAATTTAACTTGCATGAAACATTTGTTTGAAATTTTGCATATAGATTTTGTTGTCTGTTGTTGTTTTTTTGGTGCTTTGAGGGTTAATGACTAAAGTGTCAGATTACATAACAAAGAGTTATAAGACAAAATGAACACTTGAAGGGTAGGAACTTCTATGTCTAGAATGTTATACTATTAACAAAGACTATACTTACTGGATGGCTTGAAAAACTTGGTTATCGACTGCAGACTGAAATAAGAATATCAAAAGCATTGACTTATTATTTGAATTTTTGAAACTAAGTACTTTTCGTTACAGAGTTCCAGATAATGTAAGTACTCCATAAAATTCTGAATATTGGGACACATAGGTCGGAGCAAACAGTGCAGACCCAGCTCAGGCTGCTCCTCAAGGAGCAGCCTTATCAGGGTCTACCCTGTTACCCATTCCATCTACATCTTATAGACACAATATTGCACTAAGCCAATTTGTTTCATTTTAAAGACAGTTGCGGTAATTGTTTAAAGTGTCCCACTTATTAGAATTTTTATGGTACCAGAGCTCCAGATAAGAAGGGATAAGAGGGATAATTCAAAGATAATTTTTCTTATTTCTCAATGAAAACATACATTGTGACCCCTCATTAAAACCGTCTCATTGAGACGGTTCTAATGAGGGGTCACAACGTATGTTTTCGTCGATAATACAGAAATTATCCTTTAATTATTCTTGTTACCCCTTCTTATCCAAAGCAATGTTATGGTACCAAAATAATTCAGCTATAAGATGGGGTTTTCCCCCTTCAGAATGACTGAAAACATCTACACCAGTCTTTAATTCTGCTATAAGATGAAAACAATCCCGAAAATCTAGAACTGTCTTATAAGACAGATCTAGATATTTAGGGTTGTTTTGGTGGGGACAAAACCCCTTTCTTTAGCCAAAAAAATATAGTATGTAAACTATGCATGAGCAGTCTTGGTAAGGAGTGGTGGGGACCCTGTCTTCTAATTGAGCCGCGACACGAGAAAACCAACAATGTGGTTGTGCGCCCAGCGCAGACTCAGATCAGCCTGGGCATCCGCCCAGTCTGATCAGAGTCTTCCCTGTCCGCATGGAGGTAGCTTAGTCCCTTAGCTACCCTTTCAGGGCTTAGTGAAGTGTCTGATCAAACTGGGCGGATGCCTATGCTGATCCGAGTCTGCGCTGGGTGCACAACCACATTGTTGGTTTTGTCGTGTCACTGCTCAATTATATGAAGACTTCAAAGTAGTTTTGTGTATACAAGTGGTATGTATTTTAATCAAAACACGCAGATCATTGTTTTCAATACTGCTCAAAATATCAAATGATATACTGAAAACAGATCATTTTGTATCGATACAAATATCCTATCGAAAAATTTGAATCACAATGCACCCGTAAAATTGGCTGTAAATATCCTAAAAATGGAGGAGTTTGCTTTTATAATGTAGTTAATCCAGTTATGTCATCTACTGTGTGCAAAAGATGCAGACAGAATTTCAAACAGTGTAGACCCTGATCAGACCACTCCTTTAGGAGCTGTCTGATCTAGATCTGCAGCAGCACTGTTTGCTGGTGGTAGCTATGACAAGCATTCACCCAATAACATGCTTTTTTATCTGTCACCATATAAAAACTCTTGTATAATCCCATGATTAAATGAAAACAAACATATCTATAGTCTGTTTGCTCCCAAATGCCAACGGCATCCCCAATATTTTCTCAAAATTGGTTTCAGGTAGAAGAAACTTTTTTTTAAACAAAACCTCACATTTTTACAAAATTATGATTTTGTTATGTATTGAATGAAAATCAAGAATGCTCATTCTTGATTTTCATTCAATACATAACAAAATCATAATTTTGTAGAAATGTGAGGTTTTGTATAAAAAAAAGTTTCTATACAAAGAAGGACCTAAAATATGTCATTTTCACCTGTTAATTACAAGGGAGTAAAAGTTGGCTGTTGGATTCCCGTTTAGTCTGACCTATAAGAGCATGTGACCAATGTATGCTATCCCTGGAACAAAATTTGCATAAATAATTGAAATTTTATTCTGAATCCATTTTTTTCTACTTTTTGTTTCACCCATATATTATCAATTTTTTTACTAGCAAAAATATATAATGATTCAATATTTATTTACAACATAGTATCACCTGACCAGTGACACCATGCGTTACACGTGCGGACAGGTGAATACATTTTACTATTTCATTCATATACGCCCACACCTGTAGTAAACAACCAGTCAACCCTAAATTGCCTATCAACAATATTTTGGCTGTTCTAACAAGCATACCACCCCCTTCAGTGAAACTGCTCAGTTTCTGCATTACTGTTAATGGAAAATATTTTACAAAAGCATCCAAAAATTTGGATTTTTCGTATTTTGTTATATGTAGTCACAGAAATCATTAGGACATTAGAACATTTGAGGGAACTTTCATTGTTTTCGAGAAAATAAGCAAAACCCCATTTGCACTTGGAAGCAAACGGACTTTACCTTTCTTTCAAATTAAGAAATATGTTCATCTTAGAATCAATTTCTAATTTATTATTTTCTAAAAATCGCGTCATCCTCTGGTATCTATTAGGACCATATTAGGACAGATGGATAGATCTATGTCTATGTCATCATCCCTGAGACTGATGAGTGGTGCAAATTTTCAAGCATACAAACAGGGGCATCAGAACGATTTTGACATTGGGGAGGCGGATTTTTTAATACATTTTTGCCGTCTCACCCCCCCAACCTCCCCGCACATACCTCTAACCCCCCCCCCCCCCTCCTCCACTGACCTTCCAAAGTAAACAAGAGGACCATTGGTCCTGTAGCTCACCTGAGTCCATTCAGCCTCAGTACTCTAAGGTAAGTTACTCTATGGCCATCGGTCAACTGGTTCTGGTGAAAAAGATTTTTAAAGGTTTTAACCATATATGGGCATGGAGGACATGTTGGTCATGTGACCTGGACATTTGAAAAAAATTTCTTTCCCTCAACCCCCTGGAGGCTCTATATGAAGTTTGGTTTCAAAACTGGCCCAGGGCGTTTGAGGAGATGGTTTGATATTGTCAAAATGACAGAGTTCTGGGTCAAAAGTCAAAGAATGACCTTGATCTCTTGTACTCATAAATCTTCATGTACTCATTAAGATGACTGTAGATATCAATTTTTAGGTATAAATCTTCAAAACTTTCCATGAAATCTTATGTTCTAGCATTTTCCCACATCTGACCTTGCCATAAAATAGTCATGGTCAACCCAAGGTCATCATTTTGAACAATCTTGATAGTACTGGAGATCCCAATGCTACATACCAAGCTTCAAGGCCATCGGTCAATTGGTTCTGGAGAAAAAGATTTTTAAAGGTTTTTACCATATATGGGCCTGGCGGCCATGTTGGTCATGTGACCTGGACCGGTTGAACTAATTTTCATTCCCTCAAACCCCTGGAGGCTCTATATGGAATTTTGTTACAATTGGCCCAGTTGTTTTTGAGGAGATTGTTTGATATTGTCAAAATATGAGAGTTCTGGGTCAAAGGTCAAAGAATGACCTTGACCTCTTGTACTCACAAATTTTCCATGAAATCTTATGTTCTAGCATTCTCCCACATTTGACCTTGCCGTAAAAAAGATCAAGGTCAACCAAAGGTCATAATTTGAACAACCTTGATAGTACTTGAGTACCCAAAGCTACATACCAAGTTTCAAGGCCATCGGTCAATTGGTTCTGGAGAAGAAGATATTCAAAGGTTTTTACCGTATATGGGCGTGGCAGCCATATTGGTCACGTGACCTGGACCGTATGAATAAGTTTTTGTTCCCTCAACTCCTGGAGGCTCTATATGAAATTTGGTTTCAATTGGCCCAAGGACTTTTGAGGAGATTGTTTGGAATTGTCAAAATATGAGAGTTCTGGGTCAAAGGTCAAAGAATGACCTTGACCTCTTGTACTCATAAATCTTCATGTACTAATTAAGATGACTATAGATACCAATTATTAGCCCAAAATTTTCAACAGTTTCCAAGATATCTTATGTTCTAGCATTTTACCATAGAAAAGCACAAGGAAGAAAATTTGACCTTACGGTAAAAAAGGTCAAGGTCAACCTAAGGTCATAATTTGAACAATCTTGGTAGTACTCGCGTACCTGATGCTACATACCAAGTTTCAAGGCCATCGGCCTACTGGTTCTGGAGAAGAAGATTTTTTTAGGTTTTTACCATATATGGGCATGGCGGCCATGTTGGTCATGTGACCAGGACCGTTTGAACAATTTTTCGTTCCTAAGGTCCCAGGAGGCTACATATGAAATTTGGTTACAATTGGCCCAGTGGTTTCAGAGGAGAAGTTGTTTGAAAATGTTGACGGACGGACGACGGACAGACGGACGGACGGACGGACGGATGACGGACGACGGAGCCTGACCATACTATAAGCTCCCCCGGAGCCTCTGGCTCAGGTGAGCTAAAAAAAAAAATGATGAATTTTGATGTAGCATCACGTCATTGCAATGACAAGATGTTGCTGTCAGAAGTCAGTGAAAATTAATCCGTCGTGATTGGGGTTCGAACCCGCGATCCCCAGATCTATATGTAGTACTGGATACACTGAGAATCTAAGTGGGCTAGCTCAAAGGTAAATGAAGAATCTGATGGATGGATGACTTGCAAATTAATGTCTTCTTTAAACGGTATTTCAGTCATGACAGGATGATGAGTGGATGATAATTGAAGGCTGATGCAATGGAACTCAGTTTACAATTGAAAAAAGATTTCCGCTAACAGCGGCGATCGAACCCGGGACCGCTAGATCAGCAGGCCAGGGCTTAACCACTGACCTACCAGGGCTCCTAAGGAATATATGTTTGGACAGACCCATTGTTTCAGTAATCAGTTGGGTAGCGTCATGTGTAAAGGTACCTTATCATCTAAGTATTTAAGATATTAAAATCAATCTGAGCATAAGATCAGACTATCCAGAGCCTTTACTTTTCACAGTTAACTTAAGATGTTTCAGGATTTATACATGGTATAAGCCAAAAGGGAAGAGTCTGGTCAGGCTGCACAGATGCACAGGTTGACTTGCATGACTCTTATTCACACATGTTGTAAGATACATTTCCACATGATTAATTGCATTTGGTCTTCACATCCGACTTGCCCTACTCATAATTAAACAATTTAATGTGATACTGATAATCGGATGCGAAAGTGTGTCTTCTTTAACGCCTGTTTACATTTTTCATCGTTAATCCTTCACGCCTGAAGGCAATTTCTAAAGCATAAACTAACATGTCACCTGTTGTGTCGTGGCAAAATTGCGATGTGTGAGGTGTGAAAGTGTCTTTTCTCCCTAATTTTATTCTTAAGCTAAGCAGAATCATATTCTTGCCGAAAAAAAATGGGGCGGCGATCGCCTTCCCTGGTCTGACGGCCATGAATATCACAGAGCTCTGCTGAGAATGCAGGGTTATCTTGGTCAGTGACCAGATGTGGGGAAGAACCTGCAAAAAAATGCATGTATCCAATGCTTCTCACATCAGCAGTTCCTAATTAAATATTTTGGCTCATGACTGATGCAAATCAAACACATCAGAATCAAAATTGTTTACTGGTGCAGTGTTCTCAAAACCAGCCGGCGGCCGACGATTTCGCCACCAACTGCCGATTTGCGCAGTCTACTTTCATGACAAAAAAAAAAGTTGAAAAAAATCAAAGATGGAAAATCTGGCAAAAGAAATAAGAAAATGTAAGTCTTTCAATTAAAAATGAAAAATATTAGACAATTCTTCGTGTTTTCTGGTCGTTTGCTCGATTTTAAAGAGACCTTGACTTTTACCGACGATGGCGCACGCTACGACGCTAGTTTTGGGCCGAAATGATCCGGAACCGCCAAGATAACGGCGTATTGAATTCTATGATTAAACGAACATGCCTATTGATAATCTCCCTTCTTGAAAATTATTTTAGAGTTTTTGTGCGCGACAATTATGAATTTTTGAACAAGATGTCCCAGCAGAAACTTGACAGATTTTTTGCAAAGAAAACTGGTAAGAACCCAATCAAATATGACAGTTGAGCTTAAAATGAGCCGTCCCAAAAGGGTTTGGCGTGCTCCTGTCGTTCCAAAATACGTTTTGGTACGTGGGTGGGGTACGTGATCACGCTCGACCCACATCTGCTCGTCGTGTTAAAAACATGATGACGGTTTACCTGCACTTTTAGATTATAAGATCTAAATATAATAAAATATTGACAGGATATTAAGGTATGTATCCGTTTTGTTAACTGTGTAAGGTAACATAGAGGAGAAGGCTGTGCATTCGGACACAGACACTTAGTCATTATGAGCCAAATTGTACTCCACCCACCTTTTCCTCTTTCTTCTGCTTCTTGCCCAAACTTTATATTGGCCTATGGTAGTGGGTGGGGGGTGAATAAGAATGTACAAAATACAGGGGAACCTATGACCAATTTTTTTTTTAGTTTTTTTTGAGCCCATTTTTTTTTTTTTTAGTTTTTTTTGAGCCCATTTTTTTTTTTGCCCATTTTCACCTGACCCTGCAGTGCATTTAAACAAAAAGATTAAGATTTAGCAATTGTTTAGTTCTTCAGATTTTTCACAAATTCTAGGATCTGCATTTATATAAGAATCATTTTTACTTATAATTTTCAAAAGCACTAAAATGAAAATTATCAGTAAAAAATTGTCAAAATTTGGTGCAAGTTTTACAGTCAATTTTGTTCAAAAAGGGCCTCAGATTGCTCCTGATACATTCTAGATTTTCAAAATTTCACGGGGGAGGCCCCCGGACCCCCCCAATGAGAGGGGGAAACCCCCTCTCATACTCTCCCCCCTTCCTGCCTTCGGCACTCGCTTCGCGCCTTCGGCGCTCAGCTAACGCCTCCTACTTCTTTATTTGAGCCTTCTATTTCAATTCTTTTTGAGAACCCTGCTGGTGATACGTCCAAGGACAATCATTTACCAGGACCTGTGAATCAGGAAAGCTAGTCCCTAGCCCTTATAAGAGAAGAAAACTTAGTAACTGAATCCTCTGCACCCTCAGCAGCAGAAATAAGTGAATCTTCTACGGAATTCCAATCTATGATTGTCTGGGGTCGCGATAACAGAGTATCGGCAAATTTACAGCTTCCCTTCTGGCAACAGTGCAAAATCAGTCATTTACAAATTAACATTTTCTCAAGAAATTTTGTTATTTTCAAAAAAAAGAAAATTATTTTGATGTAAATATAACCTTTGTCCTTCATTATTCCATATTTGTTAAATGAAGTATAATCGAACAGCGGAGAAACAAATTTTCAAAGCGAGTACCTATATGTGAAATTTTACCGCATAGCGGCAGCCATTTTTTTTCCAATTTGATTGGTTCAGTCATGTCATGACCCCTTGTTGTTTTGACGTAGCTGATTTGCATAACAATCAAATTACAATTTTTTTTAATTTATTCAGTATGACGTAGAATTGATCAATGAATCTCATGGTTATTTTTATTTTTAGAATTTCCGTATATTTCTGTGAAAAAAATGGGCTGCAAAGATTGGTCAATTTTCAGAAGCGAATATCTTTGCTATTTATGCATCCAAAAGCAAACGAAAGGTACCCTAATGAAGCTGAGGGTTTCCTCTACAAACTGGAGTTAATTTTAGAAGTGTAAACATTAGCGCATCTGTGCGCAAAGCATTAAAACACACCCAGTGTTTACACAGTCGGCGATGGCGCGACAGAAAATCTGATACACTGCGAAAGGTAAAACATAAAAATACTTAACTGAGCGACGTGTAAATTGAAATTATTGATCGATAAAATGTCAGACAAAACTTGAGGGGTTGTGTAGTTTGAAATAACATAACTTTTTTATTTCTAGACGGATATTGAAAATTTAAACATCTTTATTTTATTTTTCTAATGAATTGGACTTTCTCATAGATCTACTGTTTTTATTTTTGGAAAAATCGCAATTTTAAGAAATGCTCTGTTATCGCTATCTGGGGGAAGAAACTGGACTTCAAATGGATTGTGTATTACCGCAAGGTTGGTTGGTTGATTTGATGCTTAACGTCCACGGTAATCAACTAAGGTCATGTCGGGACGGTCAGTTAACCTAACCACACTATTCCTGGGCAGGCTTAGACCTCCTGAGCGGTTAACCAGTACTAAGTGCGCATATTTTCGCCAGTAACTGACAACTGCCCTTCTTGAATCAGCGGAAGGAGAAACGAAAGTATGTGGCCAGACCGGGATTCGAACCCAAGACCTCAGACTTACGAGTCAGGTGCCCTACCGATTGCGCTACCCGGCCCGGATAGTCCAGCTCCAGACCGAAATTATTTCAGAAACAAAGTTTCTAATTTAGGTCCAGCTTGGGATTTTCCCAGTTACCGGATGACGTCATTGGGTGACAAAAATGGCAAGGATATAAAACCCAGTACCTTAGGAGATATGAGTGTCGCAATTACATACATCTGTGAATATTGTTTGCAATATATTATATATATGAATTTATTTTATGCCTGGTGTCCAAATTTCATTTAAGCATGCGTCAGTGTGCTTCTGTGGAAAGGCTGAGCACTCTTTTAGATTTAACTAAGTACCGCAATAAAATTAACTATTACCATGCAGACACCGAATGTCCGAACACAATTTCACTTTTACTAAATGTTCGCGCACACAAGAAACAAAGGGAATGTTGTTTAATTAAGCTATCAATTTTATAATAGATCTAGTCCATGTCAAAACGTAGCATAAGTATAAAAAAAGTAAACCTAAACACTTCTCAACATATGAAACAACGTTTGTGTGTTTGAAGTCGCCGACAGGCCTGTATACTTTCAACTATCATGAGAGAGGACGCGATTAAAAGAAATCACGTGCTGTTATGCTTAAACACATTGCAAAAAGTCTTCAGACAAATGCTGTAATCAGACTGCAAAAGTTTATATCCGCGCAACTTACGTAATAAAAATCTTTTAAGATCTCAAGCGTTAATAGCGATATTTTCAAACTGCGAGGACGTTTTCTTAAGATGTTGCGATCAGAGCCGTGATTATGTACAAATGCAGTACTTCTTTGAAATTCTTAAAACTATCTGTATGATTTTAAAATTAGCTGCGTATAAAAAAAATATAATATTTCTTGGGAAAAAAACGCATTTTCTTTGCAAAGGACAGGACCTACTATAGAACCAATATTTTACTGGTCTGGGCCTGCAGTTAGACGTGTTTTGCTATGGCGCGATTTGTTCTCGTCTGCATATATTTCACTTAATTTCAACAATTGAAACTATGGAAAATAAACCTTCGCCGAAGCCACTGACTTTCAAATACCGATGACGGACGAGGCAATACTACTGTTAGCGAGCTGGTAATAAAAATCTTATAATTTCTTGGTTCATTGAAATTAATATAAAAACATTTAATGCGTCGGAACGGTTGTGAAACTTTGGGTAAGTAGGTATATGTGGCAGAAAATAACCTCGACATCATCACATTCTTTTGGCAACGTAAATGTCCTTGCTAGTTTTCTCTTTGATCGATACGTCATACTATTGATCGGTAAATTTCCTATGTACTGAACTATTCTACGCAAAAAAAAACAAAACAAAAAAAAAACCAAAAAAAAAGCAAACTAGAAATAGTTAGGCAGACGTAAGGCGTAACTGGGAGCAGATATCAAACAACCGACTCTCCCCCCCCCCCCCCCCTCCCTGCCCCGCCCGCCACACTCAGTGACACACAAAGAAAGAAAAACAGAAAGTAGAAATTAAACAAACAAAACAAAAATCAGTCAGTAAGGCGTATCGGGGGGGGGGGGGGGGGGGGGGGGGGGGGGGGGGGTGGAAGACAGAAAATATCAAAGAACCGCCGATTATTAGGATATGACACTTCCTAGGATATAACACTTCCTTACTTTCTTTAGCACCCCATCCCCCACTCCCCTCCGATGTAATTTGTAATTAAAAAAAAAGCGTTTCTGCAGTGGAGCGCTATAAAATTAAGTTTTCCAACCACTCGGAGAGGGGATGCTCATTTTGATACAAACTTGGGTTGTCTGGAGTACGCCTGTCTTTGCAATTCTGGTATCGTCCCGGTATGTGTTTCCGCGCGGTATGTGTTTCAGAGCCCTAACTATAATCATAGCTTGTACATGGTAGAGCATTCGCACTGAGGAAATTTACTGACATCTATATTCTGCAGAGGGTCTTGTTCCTCACTATGATAAAGAATGACCAAAACTATCATCTGGGAGAAAAGAATTTAAAAATCAAGACCTGATGTGCTTCAAATAGCCATTTTTCTTAATGCACTTTTGTTATGGTTGTTGTGACTCTGAAATTTTTTAAACTGGCAAAATTTTGTGAGAAAAACTTACCGTCAGTTAAAGGTATGCTTTATATCTTTAATATCATGCAATAGTTGAGGTTCACTGAAAATATGTTAGAACTTTTCAAAAATGGTTTTGACAAGAGGGTCCTTATATCCAAAAGAAGCGATTAGCACTACCAGTAAGTAACTGAAGGTTGTATTGTTTTATTTATAATCTGAGTTGTAAAGAGCAAAATTATTTTTTTTCTTTTGCAGTTGTGTCACCAGGTCCAGTTGTAACACAATGTGCATATCAGTCTTTAACACTGAAATTTGGAACTTTGTAGAAATTTCCAATTTGAGGCATAGGGGGTTGACAACTTTGAAAAAAGGGTGCCATTGCTCCAGAGGTTGGCATGCTATCTGAAATTATTACCACCATCTCAAACAGGATTGTTTGATGATCGATACCTTTTCTTATATGGTGTCAACAGAAGTATGCTTACTCTTGAAATTCATGTTTTCTCCCCAGCAAATCAAATAAAATTTTATTTTAAAGTTTTAAAAAGGGCTCTGAAACACATACCACGCTAGAAGGATAAGTGAAAATAGGTAGTCCCCTCAAATACAACCCCCTGATTTTAATTCTATACAATATTTCATGAGGACAGGCGAAATGGTAGGCTAAACATTGCAGAGGACTTAAAATATGTTTTTTGGCCAGCCTTGCTGCATATACATATGGAAGTGTCTCCGGGTACGGTACCGTATCCCTAGACCCTGGGTCTCCAGGTACGGAACCGTACCCCGAGACTCTGGGTCTCCAGGTACGGAACCGTACCTGGAGACAGCCCTATGAGGATTGGCTCCGGGTACGGCAGTAAGTTTTCAATACTATGTATTAAGTAGTTTTACCCATTTAATATATAGTTAATCCAGCAATATTTTTACTCCTGTAAAAATTTCATTAAGGTTGCCATCTTTCTAGGGAAAATTCATTTGCGTTATTCTGACTGATGTACATGTACATGTACATAAACTGCGAAAAACACGGCCGAGGTGTCGTATTTGATCGCCCGCTAATTGCTCGCCGACAATGACTTCTGAAGAATGCAAACAACTATCATCTCGTTATAATCTGTACAAATATTTATTGAAAAGTATCCATCTTTTAAATAATTCTGCGATAAGCAATGTTCGGGGCAATGAAATACTGTCGTCAAACGGTTTTAACACATCATGTCATATGCGCCGAGTAAAGTTCTCCAAGTGTTGTACGATGCACAGCTAAATCGAAATGACATTGAGAATTTAATTGTGTGCTTATGAAGGTTATTATCACTTCAACAGATATCGCACTGACGGAATCAGGACAACTCGGACCAAACACAACTCGACCCACAAAAATCTCGGCCCAGGACCCGCCTCATATTTTTTAACTTACCACAAGTCAGCGCGTCCCATATCAGACAACTCGCATCAAATTATACAAACTCGGTCCAAATTTATCATGAGTATCTTGCTTTTTAATTTTTAGATGCCACTGAAAATGTACCGTCTGATTTCATGTTTATGCACTGACAAAATAACAGTCCCTGACACACAACTTGAAGGGATTTACGCCTTGTAAATTTAGTTTTAGCTACCCCCGCCAACCCCTCACACCTCAAAAAAAAATAATAATAATGATAATCACTAACGTTACAGAAAGACATATACAGTCAAACCTGTCCTAAGGGGTCACCCAAGGGAAGCCCAAAAATTGGCTGCTTAAGACAGGTGACCCCTTAATACAGGTTCATTTGCACTGTATTTTGGTTCTAGTGACCCGTAAAAGGTGGCTGCTAAAGGCAGGTGACCCCTTAATAGAGGTGACCACATAAGCAGGTTTGACTGTAATTGATTTAATGCACCTCAGCGGAACGTATCCATAGCCGCAGTCCGTCCAATTATTATTATTATTTTGGACAAAACATGCATGTGTGAAAAACAATTATTGGTGTGAGTGCGAAAACGTCATGTTATTATTTATGCAAAATCAACACATTATTTTGATCGCATTATCAATAATCATTTTCCCTAGCAAGATGGCGACCAAATGAAATTTTTACAAGGAGTAATTTTATTGCTGTATTAACAATATATCAAAAGGGTAACAACGAACCCCCTCTTCAGCCCAAATTATTTCATTTTCATGGGAAAATTCCGGAAAAATTTGTCAAACTGCACGAATCGAACCCCCTTTTCAGCTAATTCGAACCCCCTATCCAAAATTCCTGGATCCGCCCCTGGGTAAAACTACTTAATACATAGTGTTGAAAGCTTACTGCCGTACCCGGAGCCAATCCTCATATGACTGTCTCCAGGTACGGTTCCGTACCTGGAGACCCAGAGTCTCGAGGTACGGTTCCGTACCTGGAGACCCATGGTCTAGGGATACGGTACCGTACCCGGAGACACTTCCTATACATTAAAGAAGCTGATTTTGATCTTAAGGGCTCTGAAACTGATGTCGCTGGGATACTGAATTTTATTATTTGACAGATGGCGTCATCACGTGACCTCCACGCGCTCATTTACATATCCCGTCAACATGTCCGTTGAAACGCAATTTCTTTTCACACCTCTTGAGGAAAATGCTTCAAGGCCAGCCCAATCTCTCTTAGAAAAGGTAAAACTGGTGGCAGTCATGATCCAAAATGGCCAAAGAACATAACCGCTAATGTTTTTTCCTAAGTGATTCAAAAATAATGATTTTATCAGTGTATAGAAATTCCCCGGTAGCATTTACCGGCAAAAACCCAGCAGTAGCGGAATAGGTGAGGCCTGGGCCGTGAAAATTGAAACTTGTTTCTGGGCATTTTCCGGCCCAGAGCTGGGCTACGGCCCGGATTATCGCAAGGAACCGCGAAAACTGATGGCTATGCTATTACAAGCTTGCAAGTTGTAAAAATCAATACCCTTCAGACGCTGTCCTCTTCGTCATTCAGTATCTGAAATAACATGCACAAAGAGTATGAATGATGAATAAAATAGTTTTATTCGTACACTTCCCGCGGCGGAACCAACTAATTGGTATGGTACCCAGCTGATGGCTAAGGAGGAAGTGCTAGCTGCACAAAGTTCGTGTCTAATAGCGCTAAGAGAATTTTACATTATCATAGAATATCATTTAAGATGAAAGTTAACAAAGAGGGGAACATTTTTCCTTGCATTCATCATACAAAGACAAGAAAGAACTTCAGAGAACGCGAAGGATGGATGGCATGTACTTAACATCATCTGAGAGAGCAGGGATCAGATGGGAAATGCAAAAAGAAAGACAGTGGCAGCAGAGTTACAGCAGAGATGAAATAAGAAATGTAGCTGACCTTAGTAAAGACAGGATTTGTACTTAGACGGTGGAATAACTTCCACTGTGTCATTCTCTGAGTGGAGCGCCTGGCCTGATGGATTGAGTCGCCGGCTTTCACATATGAGCAGCGGTTTCATCTCCTACAGGCAACACACGTTCGTTAATTTCTTCAACCAAATAAACCAGGAAATCCGCACCCAGTGTGTCCTGAACTGGAAAAGTGGTATCACGGTTGTGTTTGGTCATTGCAGTGTCGGTGAACGTCGGAGGTGCTTCGGGCGGTCCTGTCTGCCCACTTAAATTGATAAATTTTACAGCTACACATAAAACACAACTAACACTGAGGTTATGTGCCTATTATTGTTTTTTAACGATGTCATTCTGTCGCTTGATCACACAGTGGCACAACTAAGACGGTAAGAAATTTTGATTTCAGAAACACTGCTTGCAAAAGTCATCTTGTCGAAAGTAGAAATACCATTTATATAAGAATAAATGACAAATGACAACTAGGCGTTGCAGTAAGGGCTTATAATGTATCCCCAGCTAATGGCGTTCTATGCTTCTAAATACGAACAGACGAGAATAGTATCACTGCTTCAAATTTTGTGTTCATCACTAGTATCATATATTTACTCTAGATATTGTGACCAGCATGGTTGCAATATATATATGCAAATATGCCCCATGCCTTGAAAACCCTAGAAGAAGACTAGTTATAAAAGAATGCAATGTGATCATATATATATGAAAACACCCTCCTGGAAATTTAACTAAAGTAAAAAAGAAAGGTAATAATCGAAAACTAATACAATCGGGTCCCATCTCTATTAAAACCAAAAGGAAAAGAAATATATAGAACATAAATTGACAACAGTTCACGAAAGACACGCTACCAGTAAACCAATTGAACAGCTCTTTCCCAGGCAGGTGGTCATTCAGCTACCCCAGCTGAAAATGACACTCAAACAGTAAGAGAACAAACAAGAACAAGAAACAGTAACATCTTTTTTTTTCTTATTTTCTATTAAATCTACAAAACAAAAAAGAAAGCAAAGTGGGCATCTATACAGTAGACCGTATTGCTAGAAGACAACTTATACCACCCTTACCAGAAAACGCCAACTTATATTAAGCACGGACTACTTGCAAAGAGCAAGGTCTACACTGGTAAGGGTGGTATAAAATAGCTATACCATGGTTTGTCCGCCTGTTCGAGAGATAATCCACGAGCTAACGCTAAAGCTCGTGGATTATCTCCTCGTACAGGCGGACAAACCATGTTATAACTATTACATACTAGCGAACATAAGAACAAGTAACATTGATGAACCACAACAGAGGTACCGCCTTGGAAATAGGTTATTTTTTGACAAAACTGACATTTCTCAAATAAACTTCCTTTTGCACATTTCCATGGTACCTGTGAAATACAAATTATTTTTCAAACACTTCTCTGGATACTCTAGGGGATCTAGGAGAAGTATGTAATGTATCCCTGCTTTTAACAATAAGATATACTATGTCAAAAAAGTTCCTATACATGAAATTCCTTGTGTTGCTATGACAACTACAGAAGTTATGAACATTTAGTTTTTATTAATTTTATAAGAGTATCTATTTGCCCCCTATTGAACAGACCTACTGGTTTTGGTTTCTTAAGACTACACATGCGACAAGAGTCGTTTGAATATCTGTACATGGGGTAATTTTTCATGTTCGCAGAGTAACATCATTAAAATTGCTCAAGTTTAAAAATCATTTAAAGCTGGTTTGTGAATAATGATTCCCCAGATTTTGTGCTCCACACACTAGAGCAAGCCTTAGACAGGACTGCATGCCAAAAATAAAATGAGTTTGACTCCTTCTGATGCAAGAATTTGAACAATGACTCAGGGTACTGTGGTTTCTTAAAACCTGTTTAAAATGTCATTTTCAATGGGATTTCCATAGGAATTCGAAATCGTTACGGCTAGCGGGCGCGTAACGATTCTTGGAGGTATTTATTGATCCAAATTTGGAGTTTTTGCGCAGGGTGCAAAAAATCCTGTGGTGGAGTTTTTGCATATATTTCTATTTATATTTCTATTTCAGGATACTTTGTGGAGTATGTTTACTGCCTTTAATTGGCTTAGCGTGAGAGTTAAGGCTGTTTTGTACGCTGGCTATGTCTGGAATTAGGTCTTTTTTCATTCCAACGTCCGTACCATCACAGATAATTACGTCAGGATTCGTACCACATTCTTGACAGACGAATACTTTATTAAAATCAATATCAAGGAGGCGCGCAAAAGCATTCCAGGCCTTTCGCAGCACTGAAAAAGGTATTATTTCCACATTGCTCATCACTGCATTTGTAGATGAGAAATGTCTGTGCATAGAAATCAGTGGGCTACCGGTATGCACCATAGAAAACAAATACTGAAACAACACGCCATAAAAGACAAGATGATGATTGTCCAAGTTGAACATTAGATCTTCCTGGCCGTCGTAATTGAGTTTACATTTGCAATCGCCGATTGTCGGGCGAAAGTAGATGAACCGTGGCTCGCCGTCGTCCGCATTTATAGTGATGTGAGCCTTATGTATTTTTACCGACGTAGATGCTATCCATCCCATTTCAACAGGATCTCGATCGTCCCAGGTGGTCCCATGAGGACAGGCTCTTGAATTTATCGTCGGTACAAAGTGTTTTGGAAAAGCTGTTTTCTGTGCCTCGTATTCGTCAAACTTTTCTCGCAGATTCTCTGGCAAAGGTATGGAATACGTTGATTTGAAACAGACTGAAATGATACTTCATCAGGTGATACATCTCGCTGATATTCCAGCTCACTATCGAGATCAATGTTATGTGCCTTACTCCCATAGGGAACTTAATGCTTCAATATGGCGGAAACTACCGATAGCGACTTACGGGTTTATCCGAGAGCTTACCTGTTCAAATAATGTCGAGTGTTATATGCAATTACATAGAAATATAATATAAAATGTGAAATTAAATACATATATGATACTACGACAATTTTTTATAAGTTATGATCATAAACTTCAGTCTTTGTCCGTTAATATGGTATAAAAATATACAAATTAACTTCATGTTTTGATACTTCCATCGGCTTTTGAAGTTTGAAGCTTCAGTCACATGAAATTATATAAGAATAATGTCGAAAATGCCTAAGAAGCTATGTTCAGCCTAAAATTTGAAAATGATCGGATTTTCTATAAAACTTTTATAAGTTATCACCACTGAGAGATTTTTATAAGGTTTACATTGATGTAATTCATTATAAAATAAGTATACTATAAGTTTCTTCCATCGATCTCTAAACATACAGAAAATCGCGTTTCGAAACAACCTCGCTCATAATAGTTTCAAATAGTTTAAGTCCAAATCCGCCTATATTGCTCAAAGGCTTAACACTTCATTTCTTGGTATTCGTGTTTTGTTTATGTATTTATATATGTGCTTTTATGATCTAACTAAGAAAGGAAGAATATTCATATTGTCTTATTAAGAAAGAAAGAATAAACGAATGAACACAAGAAAGGAAAAAAGAGAAAGAAGTCACGTAACTTCTACACGTGACCATCAAAAATGACCAGACAGTTAATCGACTACTTGTAGTTTTAAAAATCCCTTTATAAGCAAAAAAAAAAAAAAAAAAAACTTTGCAAACCAATTACATATTTTTTGGTAATGTTCGATCAGTCTATTAATTATTATCATAATTGCTAATGTTTGTTCTAACATTTTTGATTGGAATTTATTTGAGTGTGGTGGGGCGTTTTTATCAAAGAAACCGAAATATGTTTTGTGTATCCCAGGGTAGAATCTTAGAATCCATAGAATTATATTTTTGACTGGCAGATTTGCTAATTCATAATCAGGAGACACGAAGATACATACACTGTATTGCTCTCTTAAGATATTACTGTCGAAAAAAAATAATGTAAGAAACTAAATCATGGTGAAGATTTTCGCGTAGCCGTGGTAGTGTAAGGATTAAAAATGCTATGAAACATTTTTCTTGCAAGGCTATAAATTAACTTTATTAGTAATATTTCTGTTCATAATGCAAGTTTGTCACTTTAATTTTATGACTGTTTTAGTGAAGCTAGCAAGGAATATTGAAAGACATTTTTGTGATTTTTTTTTTGTATTTTTGCTATAATATGAGTACTTACGATAATAAACCTGTGCACCTGCGGACACTTATCAGCCTCTGATATGTGCAAACTGATAAGACTGAACAATGTCTGATCAGTTTGCGCAAGCTGATCGGAATTTGTTGACAATATACAGTACAATTAACATACTTATAATTACACGAGGATTAATCGATTATCGATCATAAAATCCGATATTACCTCTAAACTGTTTTCGCAATTGTCAAACCGTTTAAGTTTGTTAAAGTCATCATGACTTGAACACAAAATAAATGCAAAAAATATAAAGCTGCAATAGTCGATTTATGGAATTAATTATGTATGCAAACTGACTCAGACCAACTTATGCACTTGTCTGAGTTTATGATCAGTTAATAATTTGTCAATTTTAGTTGAATATGAGTTTACCCGTGTTTCTGCACAAACCAAACTGATCCGAATTTCTGTTCAAAATATTTTGAATATTTGTTATCAAATCAGGCTGTGACTGTGCGAAAACCATTTAAAATTATCATGAGGAAATTAAATTGAGAGAATTAAATGCAGTAAGAAATACGAAAAGAACAGTTGAAAGCTGCAAGGCACTGGTCAGCGTTCCGCCCATGGACAGGTCACTTTCTTTTCTGCTCAATGTTCAACAGTTTCCTCATATGAGCCGCAATACGATAAGACGAACAAATTGGAATATGCGCCCAGCGAAGACGCAGATCAGCCTGGACAGCCACCCGGTCTGAGCAGAGTCTGAACTTGCGTTTAAAGGGCAGCTAAGACTCTAAGCTACCTCCATGCCGATAGCGAAGCCTGTGATCGGATCAGGCGGATGCCCAGGCTGATCTAAGACTTCGCTGGGCGTACGTGCACCTTTGTCGCGGCTCATTTAATTGTTTGCTAAAGACATCAACTGAGTAGTCGCTGTCGGTCGGAAGGTGTGAAAATACGGTTGGTCACACGTCTTGTCAAAACAATGCAATTTCAAAATTAACACCTGCTAACGACAATGAAGGTCTGAAATGGATATTTAATCCCGAACGTCATTCTTGTGATTATTTTTGTATGAAACAGTAATTTCAGTCGCGTCGCAACAAAATCAACGCAGTGCCATAGCGCCCTGCCAAGACTCAGATCAGCCTTGGCAGCCGCCCAGACTAATCAGAATCTTCGCTGTGCGCTTACAGGACAGGCAATGGTCTAAGCTACCTCTATGCGGACAGCGAAGGCCCAGATCAGATGGGCGAACGCACACGCTATTCTGAGTGTTCGCAGGGCGCACATGCCAATTTGTTTTTGTCGTGGTATGGCTCATTAGTTTTATTACTTCTGTTCGCAGAAAAACAGAGAAAGTCAGACTTATCTTAAATTTCTATCTTATTGTTTTAAATAGCGCAGCTTAGTTACATGCCGAAAGACGCAGTTTACATAAAACTTTTAAACAGTTTTGTCAAAACAGAAAATCAAGAGAAAACGTTATCGTTCCTGTTGAGTAGTGTTTTAACGTCCCAGTAAAAAAATTTAGTCGTCGAGATTTTGCCTCTGAATTTGTGGGACTGCAAGTATTGCTCGGCCTGCGATAAATGACACCCAGGACTAGCAGCTCTGTCGCAGAAGCACCAGGCAGCCAGTCTATTTCGCGAGCCCCGATGGGCGGGGTAAAAGGAAAAAAAAAGAAATGAGAAAAACTATGTGGGTGGATGGGTATCTGTATAAGGCTTAATCTTTCCATAAAGATGAGACCGTCAAAGGGATAGAAATATCATAATTTCATTATTATAAGTAATTTTATGTTTTTGTTGTCAGAAACTAAAACAAACCGCTGTCAAAAACTGACCAATAATCAGATTTATTTTCTCGCCAATTCTTACGAAATTTGACCTAAATATCAGAGAGAGGGGAAAAACGAGACTTATTAAAACGAGAAGGAGCAACTGAAAAAGTAAATTGATTTGATCTGAGAAAAAGAAAATGAAAATCCACATTGTTAAAAATTAAAAATGTTTCCATCCAGCGCATTCGTATTGTTAACACAGTGATGACAAACCGGCTTCAGAGAAGTTCAACACCTGTCCTGGGATATGGACATCGATATGACATTCCAAATATCGATTAATGCCTATCGCTCCCCGGGTCTAAGGGAAATAACTGCATTCACATTAATTCTCCAGGTAACAGGTAACCGATTACACTACTCAGCCCGAATTGAAGACATAAGCTCCAGATGAGTTTTTATACGACTTCACGTGTTCACAAGTAGGTGTATTTAGGTGCGGGCGATCGTCGTTTTTCTGAAGATTTTTACCTTTTGTGAAGATTTTTACCTTTTGTGAAGATTTGTCCATTTGTGACGCGTTAGCTCCCTTGAGTGAAGAGTTAACGTTTACGCGGTATTTAAGGCTTTCCTAAGCGTATTCTGGACGTGCCACTCGCGGTAGCTCAGTTGGTAGAGCGCCTGGCTGATAACCAGGAGGTCGCTGGTACGAGTCCGCTCTGCGGGAATTGTTTTGCTCTTATTTTGTTTTGTTAGCGTTTTTAAAAGATGTACTTTTTTCTGAATTGTCATTTCGTGACGACCCTGTAAATGTGTTTTCTTTGTTAAAGTGTCAACCTTATAATTAGAAAATTGAAAAATATATGCTGAATCGTACGGCTATTTTCAGTAAATAGAAAAGGGCAACGACCGTGTAAATGTGTTGTTAAAGTGTCAACCTTTTATTTAGAAAATTGAAATATATAATTATCGAAATGCAATTAGAAAGATTCTACCAAATAAAATGTTATACTTAAAATCATTATAACTTGAGCCCTGTCCTTAATCATTTAAAGTTTATGAAAAAGACACTTCAGTTGAAAAGAGGTGAAATATGGGCTGATATTTAATCCACGCATCACGCATTGTAGATAATTCTCACGATATTAATAAGATAGTGATAATGATGTTTTTGTGCGGCTATGGTTAAGTACCGCCTAGCCACTTGGGGAACGTTGTTAGGAGAATTCTAACTGAAATGAACTTCGGCCATTCCGCTTTCAGCAACCAAACCCCATTTTCATATATCTGAGGAAAAAAAAAAAAAAATAAAAAAATAAAAATGGATGTGAACACTTTGCTTGCCCAGCTTACTGATTACAGAGTTGTGATCCGCAATGTACACACAAAAAATTTGGCTCTGGAAGTCAAAAACAGAGAGCTCGAAAATAAAATCGGGCAACTTGAAACGGAGGTAAGTGTACCACTTTTTGTTTAATTTACTGCACATTGAACCAACGTACCTGTGCGTAATTTAATAGTTAACAGAATTAAATGCTCACTCGATTTATTGTTCTTGATCTATTTCAATGGCTATACGTAGAGCTCTTTTTTTTTCAGAAAAACAATCTCCACAATAGAATTAGGGCCCTGGAGGACCTAAGTGCCGTCAAAGAAAGGCATTTGACGGCGATGGTGAGGCAGGCCAGGGAGCGGCAAAGCATCGCTGAAACCAATTTAACCGGGCTGATAAGAACCATGGCCCCAATCAAACAACGGGTAATTGTTGCTTTTATTTTTTTTTTGTTTTTGTTTTTTGTTTACTGTTATACCATTCATACACGTAATGTTTAAGGCTTATCAAACGACACTTGCTTCTTTCATTATTAGTAGAATATAGGGATTTTTGTTTTGAAGTACGTTCTCATGACATGTAGTTTCTCTAACAGTTTAATGTTTGCGTATTAAGGCAATTCATTGTTCGTCTACTTGTTTTGCAATGCTATAGCCTTTGTTTTATCCTCATTTTTGTTTAACATGTTAATGTTATAGTTTCTTTTTATTTTTGTATTTCAGCAGGATCAAATTCTCCTGGAAATTCAAAAAAATCACTGAAACGGTAAGCATCTTTTCTTTTTATTTTACCATCATGTCTTCTTATATTTAGAGGTCTCTTATTCATATGTTTTTTTTTTTTTCTTACTGACTACCTGATCTGAGAATCACCTACCTTAGTCATACGGAGCCCCCGGTAGCTCAGTCGGTTAAACGCTGGCCTACTGATCTCGTGGCCGCTGTTTCCATCTCCACCGGAGTTCTTTCTATCGTAAACGGGGTTCCATTGCGCACAGCATTTCATTATCATCCGCCCACCGTCCTGATATGACTGAAATACTGTTGAAAAGGGCGTAAATATCCTTAGTCATAATATTCTGATTTAAATGGAATGTCACTCAAACACCACCTGTAACTGTATAACTGACCAACGCGACGACAGCTTAGCACGTGATATAGTCCCACAAACAAAAATGCACGTGTTCCATGTCCCAAATCAAGTCTGTGATTTTACCTGACAGTGAATGGAGGGCTGTATAAATGTTTAACGCAGGTGTGGTTTCGGAGAGATGAATTAGTCTGACAGCCTGATCCCTGAGAGAAAGGCTTCATTGCCGGACTGTTTTTATCCCTCATCAAAGGCGTAGGGGGGGGGGGGTATGGTAATAGTTTTCAACCGTCATTAAGTCCGTAACACTTTTGTTTAGGGCATAACTCCGAAAGTAAAGAAGGGATTTTGTCAAGTTGAGACTTTACACAAAGACAAATCACATTGAGAATAAGTGAAAGATACAAGAACCATAACCACATCACAGGCAGTTACGGCCTGATTTATTTCCCTTCCTAATAATTGCAGTATTGAGCAGGCCGGAACAGATATGAAAACTGTTCGGGTTGGGGTATGCACATGAAAATACATTGGTAGACGGCAAACGCAGTGTAATTACGGAGTTATTTCCCTTCCCAATTTTACGAAATAATATGCCTATGCGGAGCATAGCTCTAAACGTGTTGAAGGGAATCGCATTGATCAGAGGGCAATACAACAAAGTACAGAATGCAAGAACCATAGCCATATTAGACAATTACATGTATGGAGTTATTTCCATGCACATAAAAATATCTAGTTGCTGAGTGGCCACCTTTTGGGAACAAGCTGCTCACTCGGTTGGCCATATGTTCTCTGTATCTTGATTATTTGTAATCTTAGTTGTTTCCAACTATGGTTTGAGGGCTGGATTTGGATTTTGATTGTTTCAGTTCCTGGTCTTTGCATACTTTTTACTTTTAGGTGTTTAATTTCTTGGTGGTTTATAGTGTATGTGTATTACTTTATCATCCAGATACAAGCTATTACTATATAATTTCTTTTCTTATATCCAGGAGACAGATGGGTAGACTGTTTGCGGAAAATTGTGATCGCCATGTACAGTCACTACGGTTACGACCCAGAAACCCATGTGGATGCACAAGAAGGATGCGCCGTTATGAGATCTCCCACACGTGATGAGGAGGTCAACCTGGTGGTAGAAGTTCATGAGCCGTTTAGTGATTTGGATGAGGGTGTTCAGCAGGATGAAAGTGCAGATACCGCTACTTTGGAAGTGACGGAAGAAGAGGAAGTGATGGTTTCCCCAATCCGTCATGACCACAACTCGGCGAATACCACAGTGCACCAACATAGGACATCCACACCACAATACAGCAACACTACTCAGCCTTCAACACCACATCACACCAGAGATACCATACTGAGACCACGCCACATACAAACAACACCAACAACACCACACAGAGCAAACCATATCAGGGAACTGGCACCAACGACACCAGCATCATCGCCAGTGATACTACCCCTCTATTTGAGTGGGAAAAGAAAGTGGAATGAAGCCAAAAATGACTTTGAAAATTCTGTGCCAAAGAAAAGAAGGATAAAGCCTAGAGACATATTCACTCCTAGCAAATATATGTGAATTTTTAATGCTGTGAACATCATCAAGCCCAGCAGGCACGCTGTGTTGATACAACATATTTAAATATTACTTACAGGCCTTTAATTTGAATCCTAACAAAGTATAATGGAAAATTTTTACTTTATTAAAAAAATTTGAGCCACGACGCGACAAAACCAACAAAATGGCATGTACGCCCAGCGAAGACTCGGATCAGACTGGGCACCCACCCATCTGATCAGAATCTTTGCTGTTCGCCTGGGGCTAGCTCAGACCCTTAGCTACCCTTTAAACGCAGAAGGAAGACTCTTATCAGACTGGCAGATGGCCAGGCTGATCAAGTCTTTGCTCGGCGCACATGCCACTGTTGGTTTTGTCGTCTCGCGCCTCAATATTGAAAAATAAAAGACAAAAATGTCGTTTCGCGGCCCCAAATTGTAAAATAAAACACAAAAATGTCGTCTTGCGGCTTAAAATTGTAAAATAAAACGCAATAAATTTCCCAGCACACTATGTTAAGATTCAACTCAAAGGCCTCCCAGCAGGCACATGACGTCAAAATGACGCCATACTGACGTCAATGCGACGTCATTTCGTCGCATTAACGTCAGTACGACGTCATTTCAACGCCATGTGTCTGCTGGGCTGTAGGAAATTTTCAAATACACTTTATTCAGTGAAACAGTTGCTGTCTCCTTCCCACATCCTGGCTGTATTCCACCTGCCGTGATAATTTCTACTTCATACTGCTTACTGTTGACTATGAAGTGCCTACATAAGTTTTTGAATTTGTTAGTTTGTGCTCATGTTTATGTATATGCGAAAATTCGCAGGATGTGGGATCATGTGTTTTTGTTTGAAACGCTGCATGGAAAAATCTGAGTTAATCTTTATGTCGTCACTTTCCAGTTCACATGTACCATATTCTATCGACACTGACAGAACCACAAAGATTTCACACTTTAGGTACGGACTCTGTCACAAAATTTCTGTCAGAAATTATCGAAATTAAAAGGGCAGCGTAAACCTGCACTGATGTTCTGTCAGCTGAAAGTTTGTAGCAGAGTCCTTGCCTGAAAGTACGAATTGTTTTGGTTCAGTCTAGCTGTCGTTAGCCGTGGACTGGACAGGGGTGCATATATAGCTAAGAGTAAAAACTATATATCAACGTATTAGAATAATAAGCATTTTGCTACTATATTCTTATAAGCAACCTGATTATGGTTATGGAATATTTTGTTAATTCGCAACAAAAGAAAAAACGTTTTCCCAGTTATGTCAGTTATGTTTTGATGGTGAAATAAATTTATTATGATTCCTCTGATAATAAACTTTTCTAAGTTGTGCCCATTTAATAAACAAAATGAACAGAAAGTTTTTGTGTTTATTTTCTCTCTCCAACTTATTATTTTCATATGCACATAATTCAAAGCAGCTACCGTACTAATCATATGAAGCGCTGGGGGGGGGGGGGGGGGGCGTTGCATAAGGAAGAAGACGGAGTCTAGTAGATATTCCAGCTGTTCTGTTCCTTTCCGTTCCGCAAAATACCAATACCATTCTCTGCTTGGAATTATGCCATTTTGATACTTCTGAATACAGTTGGTTACCGAATTAAAAAACAATTAAAGGGACGTTTAGTAGAATTAATGTGGTAGTGTGAAATTTAGACAGAATTCATACAAGCAGTATGTTCGAGAGCGTTGTTTTTGCCTTGTTGGCGGGCGTCGACTACAACGGAGACAGAGGGCAAAGCGTTCCCGAGGATTTTGCATATTTGAATTAAGTCGTTCCTGAGGATTTTGCATATCTGTCCGGGGCCCAGGTTCACAATTATTCTTTAAACTTAAGGACAACCTTAAAGTTAAAAAAATTCAATCTAAGAAACGCTTTTATTTTGTTGAGAATAACAGTTTTTGTATGATTCTTCTGACAATGTTCATGGGGTTATAATGAGAAAAAATCCTGAAGTTTAAGGAATGATCGTGCACCTGGGCCCTTAAGTAGTAGAATATCCTAATATGCAATGTCTGCCTATGCAACAATGTTCACATATGAAACAGAGATGGGTGGATGGATGACTTGCGTTTTTACGCCATTTTCAACAGTATTTCAGTCATATCCGCACGATGTGTAGGTGATAATGAAAAGCTGTGTACAACAGAACCCCGTTTACGTTTGAAAAGATTCTCGCCTTAACCGGGTCCGCTAGATCAGTAAACCAGCGCCTAATCTTCTGAGCTACCGGGCGCCTATGAAATTGAAAATAGATATGAATGTCCTGAAACTTATTTCTGATAATGAAACTCCTCTCTTGGATTAGGCCTACATGCGGACATGTGCAGAACCATGAGAACTGATCAACCTTGCGAAAAGTCGCAAAAACGAAACTCGTTGATAATATGCGGACATGCGCAGATGATCCATAGCTTTATTAAGGATGTTCGTATAGTCGCAAAATCTCCTCTGGTGGATTATATGCGGATATCCGCAGAAATGATCCACGGCTTTATTAAAGATTAGCATATGTTCGCAAAAACTCCTCTGGTGGATTATGTGCGGGTATCCGCAGAAATGATCCACGGCTTTATTAAAGATTAGCGTATGTTCGCAAAAACTCCTCTGGTGGATTATGTGCGGGTATCCGCAGAAATGATCCACGGCTTTATTAAAGACTAGCGTATGTTCGCAAAAACTCCTCTGGTGGACTATGTGCGGGTATCCGCAGAAATGATCCACGGCTGTATAAAGGATCTGTGCGGGTATCCGCAGAAATGATCCACGGCTTTATTAAAGATTTGCGTATGTCCGCAAAAACTCCTCTGGTGGATTGTGTGCGGGTGTCCGCAGAAATGATCCACGACTTTATTTAAGATTAGCGTATGTTCGCAAAAACTCCTCTGGTGGATTATGTGCGGATATCCGCAGAAATGATCCACGGCCTTATTAAAGATTTGCGTATGTTCGCAAAAACTCCTATGGTGGATTATGTGCGGGTATCCGCAGAAATGATCCACGGCCTTATTAAAGATTTGCGTATGTTCGCAAAAACTCCTATGGTGGATTGTGTGCGTGTATCCGCAGAAATAATCCACGGATGTATAAAGGATCTGCGTATAGCCGCAAAAAATCCTCTGGTGGATAATGTGCGAGTATTATTCTATGTGCAGAAAATCCACTTTTGGATATTTTGCGCCCAGCGCAAAAACTCCGGATGCGGAATACGTATATACCTGATTCTTTCAATTTTGTCATTATGCAGTGATAAAAATGACATAACAAAAATGTTTATGAAAAAACATTGAAAAAAGACGGTCAGGTACAGTAATAATGATGCCTCAAAAATCGCTATATTTTTAATTCAAATGGAAATAATCTGAGAATCTGGAGAATTTAAACCGCACCTGTAACGCCTGAGTACAAGAAATTGGACATTTAAAGTGTTTTACGAGATTGCTGCAATATGGACTTTTTGCGCAATACCAAAATTTATTTTTGCGCATGCGCGGCAATAAGGTGCATTCCATGTTACTCCAGTCGAATATTGCCAGATAACTCTTAATTTGAAAATTATGGGTTGACGATTTTCTGGGCATGTTAACGTTGTTCCTTTGCGTCTCCCCATACATACATGAGCCTCAGTTAACTCCAATATGCCCTGGTTTCCTTGAAAATATGGCCGATAGTTGGTATCGTTAGTTTTTTTACCCGAGTATACATTATTCTGTTACGGAATAGTCCGTGTGAAAATGAATATTCTATGAGAGATGAAGTAAAATATAAGGAACACAACTTTCACTCGTCCTACTCTTACACTTTGTCTCCCTGTAACCTCTCATAAAGTTTTGGTCCGAACTACATCGACAAAGTGGAATGTGAGTCATTAAGGTTAAGATCTGGTTGGTCAAACTAACCCAATGCCTCCCATACCAGTGATCCTGTGCAACTACAATACTTTTGTATACTTGCCAACCTGTCATCTTGGCGTTCTATCTGGCGTTAAGGCTGGGAAGACATTTTATATCAAGAAGCAGTAAAGTTTTGCTCTAGATGATAAATCTAATCAACCAACGATTCAGCTCTATCAAGCTTTACACTCCTAATATGTTTGACAGGTCGACAGCCTACTAATGCTAGGATCTGTCTGGTCAATCTGGCCTAATCAACTATATCTTACATAATACTTTGCAACTTCATGAACTTCCTGATGACATATTGGCATGTCAGCATGCCTTCATGTCGTTTTTTGTGTTTTTTATTGCTTAGATGGAGAGGGAGAGAGCGGGGCTGGGGCTGGTGGTGCGGGCTGAGGTGCAAGATGGTGAATTACTATGGGCAGGATCTGCTTGG
The DNA here is from genome assembly GCA_963989385.1 of Ctena decussata. Lineage (NCBI taxonomy): Eukaryota > Metazoa > Mollusca > Bivalvia > Lucinida > Lucinidae > Ctena > Ctena decussata. The sequence goes on along the minus strand of OZ022498.1, from coordinate 77,140,781 downwards.
TCAAGCAAATCAACTTAAGGGTATAATGCATAATCGAGTGCTTAGTACGGGACTCGTTTAGATCAAGTTGGCAGCTCTTTGTGTTAGAATCTATCTGGTATACCTGCACTAGGTGCAAAATCAAGTGATTAGGGTAAGTGTCTGGTTGGTCAACATATGCAATCATCTCCCATAAGTCTTATCAACGTCGATATGTTAGCCTATTGTTTTCGAACCTGGAGAAAGTCTGAGAGTTTGCAATGTTAAGACCCTGTCTACCTATCAACTTGTGGACTAACGAGCATCGGCCTGTTAACCTTTCAGGCAGTAGATCCAGCAACTCGTTGATCGATATATTAATATTAATGTAAACCTGTCAGATTCAAAATTGATTACTGGTGATACGTCCAAGGACAATTATTCACCAGGACCCGTGTTCAGGGAAGCTAGTCCCTAGCCCTTACAAGAGAAGAATACTTAGTAACCAAATCCTCTGCACATTCAGCAGCAGAAATAAAGGCATCTGCCAGGAGTTTTAATCTCTAATAGCCTGGGGAAGAAACCGGACTTGTTTTGGCTGTCGAGTCCTTATCCTTGCTTCATCACAGTCTTTTCTTGATTTTAATTGTTGCCCGTGATGAACCTCTGATGAGTTAGGGGACCTCCATTCGAACCGAACTACCAACTAATTGTGTGCACTGTGGCGGAGGGTGAGGGTGAAGGTTTGGGCCCAGTAAAACCGGTTTAAACCCCCCAGTAGTTATTACTGACCATCCCAAGGCAGTACTTTCGTTGCGGTTGCATTTGTTTTATGTTCGGTGCTGTTTAATTTATTGTGTTCTCATTTTAACCCTTCTATAATAAAAATAGAAAATAGGTAAAAATAGTTGTTAAATGTTTTTCGTATAATTTGCTTAGTCTGTTGTAACCCTTCTGTTGGTCTAAATTATTTAGTTCAGTAAAGATAGTTGAGCTGCCACCTATTTGGGAAAGAGCTGCTGACTCGGCTTATCATTTTTGATAAAATTAACATTTTTGTATCTCTAAGGGGTATGAAAACCACAACCGGTTTTCTTCCATTTTTTATAATGACGCCAAATTAACCGAAATATAGCACTCCAACGTGAATGAAAAACAATATCCGACTAATATGAAGCAAATAATTATAAAATAACGCATGTAGAATGTTGTTTTTCTACAATATCGCGATTATACCGAAAGATATTCTAAAAATAGAACCATAACAAATATGGTCCGATACGGTTTCTACAATCGAACCGCAGTTCGTTAAATATGGTACATGTCTTCACATTTTAGATTTAACACCTGTTCTCAGAGTAGGCGCGCAATAAAATGATAAAAACGTGAAATTATTTTTCGGAGGGAAATGCAAATTTTCTTTGTCTAATGCATCATAATATATCTCAAGAACCATATGTCCAAATATCTGCATTCGGAGAGGATTCTTTAGTCAACTTCCAGCCTCTCCAAAGTCTAGTGGGGTACACTAAAGGAGTAATTTAAGGTGCAACCCCTTCGTTGGTAGAGCTGAAAATAATGTACACGAGATACTGTTAAACGTAGTGTCTGTGAAACATTTTAGCACGTTAAATAGCTGTGCATAATAAAATAGTGGATACTACTAATCTAACAAATCCCAAACTATCAGAATCTTAAGAAGTACATGTAATCATGCACTAGTTGTTTCCAAACAGGCTTAAAGCATTGGCTTCTTTTTTCGTCGGAACAAAAAGAAAGATGCTCTTGTGAATATTTTCATATCAATGGGTTGCAGTACCAATGCGTGTAAACTTATCAAGGAAAGAAATAAGATAATGGAAAAAAAAGTAACAGCTGTAGAATAAATTTACTTTAGTAACGTAGCTTACATAATAAGTAAGTATAACAAGTAAATAAAAGATCTAAAAATCTAAACGTCAATAACATCAAAAATGCATTCTATTCTTACTTAGAATAATATCACTTATTATTAACAATTTCTAAAACTGTTGTACCAATTTCATTAACTCTAAAACATAAAATTATATCAAAGGAAGGTAACTAGTACTGATTCGTATACTAACAGAAGCATATATCAGTGTCACTGTCAACAGCGTTCGCCTTTTTGCAAAAGTTACAGATACACTTTTTAGTGATTTTGGATCATATTTTACTTTCTAGTTTTAACCAATTTAAATACTTTGTATACTACAAGACTACAGTGAATCTGTAGGGTACGCTATCAAATTATATGAACAAGCCTACCGTAATTTTCAGGTGATCCCACCCACTATTCTCTGTATTGAAGCTAAACTTTTAATTCATATGCATTGGTCACCATAGGTTATACCAAGTGTAGAAGGAATAGTAGACCAATTTGATACCTTTTCATTATAGATTGATAACGTTACTTACAGATCAAATGACTAGGCAATAAAGAAAGTCATATAAAACACGGAATTTAATGAACCGAGAATAATTATTCATTTGAGAAAATTTGAAGTTTCTGTTGACAAGATTTTATTTTTCAATGCCATTGAAAATTGTCAGAACATTGCCATGCGCAGATACCAATGAAGTCGTAGATATGTTACCATAGCACCTATGGAATAACTCAGTGTTGTGCGTCTGCTAGGATACTATTATTTTCCCGAAGCGCTGAGTAAAGGGCCTCTGCTAGCATACTTGAATTTTCGCAGAGCGCTCAGTATAGTGCCTCTGCTAGGATACTTGTATTTCCGAAGAGTAATTCCAAAGAGCACAGAATGACGTTTAGAGGGCATCAGTATGAACTCTCAGTTGCTATGGTAATATATCTATGATGTCATTGGTATCGATACATGGCAAACAGTGGGTAAAAGACATTGTCACGCCAACGCAGACAATAAAAATTGTAACAGCATGACGTATTCATACTCCCATTGATTCAAGAAATATAGTAGATGCCAAGAATGCCGACAATGGCAGACAGACAGATCGATCGATCGATCAATCACGCCGCCACAGAGGCCGACACCAACATGATCCGCACTACAACAATACGTCCCGGTCCCTGGTCGCCCCGCCCCCCCCCCCCCCCCGCCCCACGCCCCATCCACACCTTTGCTTAAGGAGCATAATGAGAGAGGAAGCAGTTGGTAAACTATGTAATCATGAATAACTTATGTCTTACTTTATTTTCACGTTGTCTACTTTTATTGTCTGACTTGTGGAAATCGGAGCAATTATATCTGCATTAAGGTGAATGGGCACACCTTCAAGTTTTCCACCACTGCCAGAAAGGGGAACAACCTTTGTGACATCCTGTTTGTTTCCCTGGACGAGAGATCCATATCCGCATGGAGACTTCTCCAAAAAGAGGTAATTTGCTCAAAGGAGCAAATTCTTTTAAGAGTCGAACCTTATTAGTAGCTATTCTATTAAATGAGAGAATTTGCTCCTAGAGAAGTAAAATTTTTGAATTAAGTATTGAGAAAAGAGGCCAAAATGAAGATACAAGCTTATTTTACCTGAACGTGTACCCATTCCCTCAATTTATGTAACCACACTTAAAGTCAACAGGTTATATTCTATGTTTTCAAAGTTGAAAAAGTATCAGTGCATAAAAGAAGCTGGTGCCGGCTTGGCTTTCATAAGCTCGCATTTTGGTCTTATTTTTTTTGAAGTTAGCATGTCACACATTAAATGTAATCTTACGATAAATATTTTCATACAAAGTCACAAAGTTTTTTATTACTTATCTAAACTGGGATGCCCAGTGTAACAATAATGGGAATCAGAAAATCGACAATTAGCAGACGACACAACTGTGTAAACCGGAAGTAGCAAGTTTTAAACAGAGATTACGTAAGAGTAAGAATGCTAACTGCTGTATTTTTTATTTAGCATAACTTCAAAAGCAGTTCTGGAACAAGAGCAAACTACTCATAACGTAGCTTACATAACGTAGCTTACATCATACGATATAATTATGCATACTTCAATAAACGAAATAGCAAGTCGAAAGTTTTTGCTAGTTTTGCACTACACTTGTAAGCATATCGATCATAAATGAACCAACATTCCTTCTTTTTCTGTAGATTTTTCACAATTGCGATAACGTTGCTTACATCCTTATCCATTCTGCTAAACGTGTAGTCTTCAGAGAAAAACTGCTTCAAATTATAAGCGGTTAATGCATCTATATAGGCACTATCGAATTTAACAAACATAAATGCTTATTTTAAGAATTTATTTGGAAGCGAAACACTTGTTTATAGCTTGCCAACTATTCAGTATCATGCGGGTAACGTAGCTTACATACATTTTGGCGACACTGCAGATTAACAAGAAAAAAAAAAGAAAAAAAAATCCCAGAGAGGTGTGATTTATAAAATGGTATTGCAGGTTTGCATATTTACATATTCTGTTCACCTTAGAAGCATACGTTCAATACATTTTACGTATGTTTTGCGGAAAAAGGGGATGCACTTGTGTGTACCATACAGAATGACATGTGTTTCATGCCATTTTGAGCCTGTTCAAGCATCGAGAATGGAAAAACTTTTCAATGTGATGCTTTAATTCACAACTGAAAATGAAAAACACATCTATGAGCTGGAATGGAAGTTTGTTTAAGCCATGTGAAATGCTTTTTGATAAGTGTTTAGACTAAAAGACACCGAATATTAAGACTTGTTTGTCTATTCTGAGAACAGGTGATAAGTGTCTTATATAATCCTGAGATATGACGTGGCACAGAGGGTAGATCAGCTTGTTGTAGTAATACCTAGCATTTTAATTATATCCTATCGCAATTTAGGAGACGCTTGACTTACGTTCTGTTTGTTTAATAGCAAAGCGTAGATACCATTTTGATTTTCATCTAATGTATGTATGTAGAGAGCTGCCGTGGTTGAGTGATACAGCAACTCGGTTATGGTGCAGAGGGTCGCCTGAAGGTCGTGAGTTCAAACATAGGCTTCGCCATCCGACGACTGGAAAGCTCTGTCAGTAAGTGGATACCTGCTTCGAAACCACGGGGGGTTCACTTCCATTATAAAGCAGGGTATATATGTGCCGCTGAAATAGCCCAACATATTTTGATCTGCCAGATACATCAATAGGTATGATTTTACTGACTAATACAACACGAATAGGTCTTATTTCTCCAAGCTCTGTTTTTAAAAAACAGCTTGTCTAATTTTTGTTATCAAAAAGAAACAAATATCAATTACGAAGACAACAAATGTTCTCAGCATACTAATTTCTTAAAATTTCTTCAAGGCTTCGTGTGAAATTCACGAGCTAATCTAAGCACTTTTTCTGCAGTATACATGAATAGGGTCCAAATTTGATACAAACTACATGAATAGGTATCGTAGTTTGGCATTTGTGTTATACATAAAAAGGATGGGTTATCAGAATTTCAGCGGCATATCTGTACCCCTTTAAAGACCAAGCGTCCCCCGTGTTCGAATCATAGAAGGATAAGGCAGCGCAGGGAGAGGGATTGGCTGCGCCTTTCATATGCTGTGCCCAAGATACATTTTGTCTCTAAACCCCACTGCCCGTACGCTCACTCTAGGCTATGGAAAACTTTTTTCTTTACCTTTTTATGTGTGAACGTCTTTGAGTTTATTCTCTTCAACGGTTTCACTGATATAGATAATCATTAGAAACAAAACATAAAGCAGTCGGTTTACAGTAGAAAAATGAAAGTAAGTGACGTTGTGGCCTGTAACAAAGATGGTATGAACAAAATAAGGAAATGAATTCACCTTACAACTTGTTAGTCAAATCATCAACACCTATTATGATTTCTGTTCGACATTGGTCCAAATATTTGTATAAAATGACTTCCTTTTGAGTTTCGGCCCCCTTGCACTGTTCGATTTGTAAAAGAGGAAAGTTCGAAATTCGACACTTATTTCAGTTGTGCAATTATAAATCACATGAACGTTGTCATTCTTGTTCGTTGATTTTGCTTTTTGCGCACCGCAGGTCTATGTCTTCTTTCAGAATTTATTAACGAGTGTCCCCAGTTTCCCCTAAACAATTCTTGTTGCACTGTTCGGTTTGTACAAGATGAAAATTCGAAATTCAACACGGATTTCACAAGTGCAATTATAAAAAACATGAACATTGTAATTCTTGTTCGTTGTTTCTGCTTTTTGTGCACCGCAGGTCTATGTCTTCCTTCAGAATTTATTTACGAGTGCACCAAGTTTCCCCTTTACAATCCTTGTTGCAAATAATGGGTATTTCTCCTTAAAATAAAATAAAGATATAGAGGATATTTGACTTTTTCAGTGTAAGATCGATTTTTATTTCCCCGAATGAACACCAAAAGCAGTATTTTCACGAGTGGTGAAGCCACGAGTGAAAATACCACTTTTGGTGTTCACGAGTGAAATAAAATTCATCTTACACTGAAAAAGCCAAATTTTCTATTTCTTTTATGCTTGAAAATTGCAATAATTCTGTTTATTCAAGAACGTCAGCCATCACGACAGAAACACAACTTTTTTTTCTAGCCGTTTTGCGTCAAATTTGATGCTTCCAGCATGTTTTTTGTGTATGATATTGGTTGTAAACATAGTTTGCAACTGAAAAATAGTTTCAAATATTTGCCAAGAAAGAATGTCTACAGGAGCATTAGTCGGCCTGACGTCGCGTGCAGTAACACTGTTACGTTGGCGCTTTTAGTGACATCATTAACGTCGTAATGACGTGCAAACGTGCGTGACGTAATTTTTGTCAAGCCAGATAAGGTTTAGCCAATTAATCAACACAAACTTGAGGGTATTTAACAAAAATCCTACTTCTGAAACAGTGAAATCGAAAGTTATAATTCCACTGTTTGAAACAGTGAGATTATCAGTTTCGATATTACCGAGAAATCTCTATAATTTGGCAAATGGACTAATCTAATTGATGAGGATAGAGTAGTCCACTGGGCATAAATGGGTTAAATTAAAAAGAAACATGCGTTTTAAACAAAAGGAGTATATACTCTACAATTCGGTCTGTTGGATCGAGTCGGGTAACTTCGGGCAACGGATAAATTCAGACATACCAACGTAAACAGTGAAAATCCAGATGAGACGGCTCATAACCAGGAGTTTCACTGTTTGCTAGTTAATTATGCTTTAATTCCAAACAACTGGCATATAAATGAAACAATGTCACTGTCCGACTTTACCCGCTGTCCGAAGTTACTCGACTCGCCCTAGTATTTCATAATTTCAGGTGCGACAAGGCTGACCTAAATGTTGCATTAGTTAACATCTTTTTTCAAATTTCTGGTTACCGTTTTATCATATTTGTTAGTTTGGTTTCTTAGAGAACTTTAGAATGTCGTTTAACGGATGACTGTTACAGCCAAATATGCCATCAATTTCGTCTCCTGACCAATGCCTGCTTCAACATTTGCCAGAAGTAGGGAACCTCGGACTCTTCATTGGGATACTTTAAGAAGCTCTCCGATTCTAAACATCTCAACATCTCTGGGGAAAGATGGGCCATATCAACCTCCTCATACATTATAACAAATACAATATTCTCTCCACTTCGCGAATAAATGCCTTCCATCCGTGCCATATTAAACTCATACAGGCACCACTTGCTTTGTAGAAAATTCTTTGACAGCAGTATTATGGTGCTTCTGCTAGTTTTGATAGCACTGAGGATATTATCTGCAATGTAACGCCCAGGAGTGAAATCTCTTTCATGGACACACATGGCCAATTCACCTTCATCTTCCAACCGTCTAACCATTTCGCCTCTGACAAATTCCAGATCTTCATTTGCATACGAAATGAAAGCGTCATATTGAAATGTTTCCTCGGAGTCTGGATCTCGCAAAGGAATGTACCCACTGTGCCTTGCCTTCGTCATGTAGTAGAAGTAGCGAAGCCGCCAGCGGAACCGGTAAATCAGACCAACCAATATCACTACAATAAAGACTGTCAGCGAGATTACTGAAACAATTATTACCGCGAGGTAAGACTGACAATTCTTATGCAGTTGCGTTAACATCTGGAAGAACTCCGAATACGGAACTATAGTATCGTCTTTTCTGCGAAACTGGTATGTATCAATGTTTGTGAAGAAGTTTGTATGTTCTGACATCCAGTCAACAAATTTTAGATTTTCACACGATATATCAATAATGTTCTTGCTTAAATCAATTGAAGCGTTAATTGATTTTTGTTTAGCGTAACTGTCCATTTGTTCTAGAAGTGGTATTGGCAATGAAGAAATTTTGTTTTGCTGAAGGTCCAATTCAGACAAGCGTGCCATGTGACTGAAGGCAAAATTAATCTTGTTAATACGATTATATGACAAATTTAGTGACTCCAAATTATCTAGGTAGGTAAATATTTGTTTTGGAAGGCTTTCAATGACGTTATTGGATAGGTTGAGCTTCTGGAGTTTATGTATTGGTTTAAAAATAAGCCCTTTGACATCTTTTTGTAGAACAGTTCCTAATTTGTTAATGCTGATATCTAAAGACATTAAATTTGGAGTGTTCATGAAAAATACAGAAGTAACATTCGAACAGAAGTTGTTAGATAGACTGAGATGTTTAAGACTTTTTAACTCGAAAAAATGACCGCCCCAGCTATATAGAATGTTATTGGAAAAGTCAGCTGATTCTATATGGTTATCGACCGCAAGAGTTTCGTTATAAGTTGGTATTTTGAAAAACAGATTAAGGCTTCTCATATTCACGACTTTTAAGGCCGGCGGTGATGTTAAAGTTTCAGGTATTATTTTTTTGTCCATTAAAAATGCACAGTGAAGTCGACTACTATTTCTTGGAACCATGCATCCTTTAGGATCATATGCTATATTTTCTTTCTCTTTCACGTGTAGCTCGTCATTATATTTACCTAAATCATGTACCAATTTGTTTCCACTTATTTCTATCCTAGTCAAGTTGCTTACACATCCAGTTTGCAAAATATAAGGACCGTAATTCCAGCTATTATCTTCGGCCCACAAAACTTCAAGGGAGAGTGGTACTAAATGAAAAGCATCAACTTCTAAACTCGACATTCTGTTGCTGTTCAGTCTTATTTCTTTTAATTTTGTATTTTTTAAAAACCAGATATCACACCGCTTCAGCTGATTCGGAATTCCAAATGTTTTGTATACTTTAGAGTAATCGAGAATTTTTATCTGGGTACTTTGTAAACCGTAGGAAACATTTCTAAGAGTAAAGAATCCTAATTCCATATTATAAGAAAGATTCAAACTAACAAGTTTTGGTAGAATTCCAAATGTATCGGCTTCAATAGTCGAGATTCGGCATTTTGATAAATTCAGGTGTGTAATATGTTGGACATTCAGGAACGTTTGGTTGGCGAGTCCTAGGATTTTACAATAACCATTTACGCCAGAGAGGTCAATGAAATTCAAGTTCTTAAAACTGAGGAAGTTTTCTCCGAAGGATCCGAAAGGAAGTCCGTCAAGATAAAGATGACTCAGCCCTAACATTGATCTGTTGTTGCCTATATTCGAGAGGTATGCGTGTTCAGTAGTTTGATTTACAGACTGAACATTTCCTTTTAGATGTAGTGAGCGCAAGTTGGTCAGTGATTCCAGTGCTGCTGGGCTGGTGAAATTACCGTCCCTTATTAGAGAGTTGTTGTCCAGTTGTAGTGAATTCAGCATCAATAGGTTGACAAACGTTTTCTTCCGCAGCATGCTAATGTTGTTGGAGGCCAGTGACAATGTTTCTACTTGGTGGCAGTCATCAAAGCAAGACTCTAGAATCGTACCTAAGTTATTTGAACCCAGATCTAACCTGGTAACGTTTGGAATATTCATGCATATTTTGCAAGCTTCGTCTACTGTTAAGTTGGCACTATGGCAATCCACAAACATACTGCCGTCGGGCAAATTGTTGCATTGGCATTTCGCATCTTTGTATGTTTTACACGTTGTGTCCTCACAGTGTGCTAAACACACGGAAACCACGATAACGAAAGTCTGTACCATAGCCTTCATTTTTGGTCATTTACGAAGCCTGAAGTTAAAACACAATAATGCAAATAAACAGTGGTTTATCTAACCAATTAAAGACTCGAAGACTAATTGCAGTCTTTGAAACGATTCATGCTTAAGTCCAAAATTATACGTGGAACCAAATTTTTTGTGGAACAGTCTGATATTGGGAGAACCACTTATTTCATTTCATAAATGATTATTATTCAACATAGAAGGTGTAGTCGATACTAAAATTAACTTTGTAAACTCGCGGACAATTACGATGTCTACCAATGCAGCGGTGCGAAACTGTACTCTGAGTTCCTGAGCGTAATTTCAGTGAATATCGGGAAAATTTCGATTTTGAAGAAAAGAAAGAGAAAATATCCGCTATCAGTGAGTGAGTGAGTGATATGGGTCAGCACAAAAAGGCCATTTCACGCCGACGCGCTATCAGTATAGAACGTTTGCTACGATGCTGAGAGCTGTCAGTTTCTTCGAACTTGTCATAGAATCCCGATCTGGCCGAGGCTCATGTGAAGTAAAATGATAAACAATGATCATGGCAGGACCTCATGCAATCAAATCCCACAGCCTACCCTTTAAAGCAGAAAGGAAAAATAAATGAGCCTGGACGCGAGAAAACCAACAATGTGGTTATGTGCCCAGCGCAGACTCAGATCAGCCTGGACATCCGCCCAGTCTGATCAGAGTCTTCGCTGCCCGCATGGAAGAAGCTTAGACTCTTAGCTACCCCTTAATACCCCTATTCCACACAGACCAGGAATCCCACGAATCGTCACGAATTGATAAATTTTAGGATTCGTGGCTGAATCGTAATTACTTCGTGAAGTTCTTAACTGAATCGTTTATATTCGTAGTCAGTTCTTGCAATTCTTGAGCAATCGGGAATTCGTGGCAAAAGTTTTGAGCTGTTCAAAATTTTGGCCACGAACTCCCGATTAAAAAAAATCGTAGTTAATTCGTAACAGATTCTTAATGCATTCTTAGGCATCGTAACTGAATCGAACTCGATTCTGAGGCGTTCGTAGTGTTCTCAACTCATTCGGGGATTCGTGAATTCGTACCTTTGATGCATTTGTGCACAGTGAAGCCTCTGGACGCATGCATTTATCTACCCAGCGGGCAAATGACGTCGTATTGACGTCGATGAGATGTCACTACGTCGCACTGACCTTAGTACGACGTCGTTACGACATCATGTGCCTCGTGCGTAGATATTTCATTTTGTGGCCATAGATTTCTGATGGTTCATACTTAATATGTACGTACAGCAAAAGATCTGATCAGGCTTGGGGCATTTTCATACCTATCTTGGGAGAAAATCCCACGAATTTTCAAGAATAGTCAAGAATTCATCTTTTTCGTACCGGATTCGTATGTGCATTCGGCGTATTCTTAACTGATTCGTAACTAATTCTAAACGTGCGTGTAGTATTTCCAAAGAGATTCCTGTAAATCGTACTGAATTCTTGACAATATTCGTGCGAGTCCAGCCGAATCCAGTCGAATCCCACGAATATTCGTAACCCCATCGTACTTGTATCGTAACTGAATTGTAGAGCATCACGAATTGGACCAGAGAATTTACAATCGCCACGAATTCTGATATTTATCAATTCGTGGAGATTCGTGAGATTCGTGGTCTGTGTGGAATAGGGGCATAAGCGCTTAGCGAAGAGTCTGATCTGACTGGGCGAATGCCCAGACTCATCTGAGTCTGCACGGGGCGCACGACCACATTGTTGGTTTTCTCGTGTTGCGGCTCATGTATATACATAAACTTACAGTAGTTCACGAAAGGCACGGACGGTTAACTAAACTGAAAACTCTAACCAAGACAGGAAGTCATCCAGCAACCTGAAGGTTATAAAAAACAACAACAAAAATCCCACTCACATAATCGGTGAACAAAATAGGGCAGTGTTGCAACCTTGCATTGCTGTACATGAGCAGACTCAATTAAATCGAGTTTGCTAGTTTCGTTCCATGGATGCGTTCCTATCTTCAAGCGCACAACGAAGACTTTGATCAGGATGGGCGGCTGCCTAAGCTGATCTGAGTCTTCAGTGGGAGCACATGTCACTTTGTTTGTTTTCTCGTGTCTGGCAACAAGAAAAAGTAACAGTGAGGAACCAAATCAGAAGTACCTGTACCGCCTTGGCAAGTCAGGAATAAATTACTATAAACCGATTTTACTGGATCGAAGTCTTGTCTTTAGTTAAGTGTTTTGGTACACGGTAAAAGCCTTCAAGATTACTCATCAATGAGTTGTCTCGAGAGAAAATATCATGGATAAACCGATGAAGCAAAGATGAGATCTCGACAGAAACAGCGTATTGCTACACCTGGATATCCCCCTGGAGTGTCAAAAAACTGAAATACTAGAAAACCATGAGTCAGACCATGGCTAGCTTTGCATAGCTTTAGGACCCAAACAGTGTGTGAGCATAGAAATCATATGAGCCACGACACGAGAAATCAACAATGTGGTTGTGCGCCCAGCGCAGACTGACTCAGATCAGCCTGGGCATCCGCCCAGTCTGATAAGAATATTCGCCGTCCACATGGAGGTAGCTTAGATCCTCAGCTACCCTTTGAGCGCCAAGCGGAGAGTCTGATCAGACTGGACGGATGCCCAGACTGATCTGAGTCTGCGCTGGACGTACAGCCACTTTGTTGGCTTTCTCGTGTCGCAGCTCATATAACCAAATCAGAATCACTATGATGAAACATTGACAAAAAATACTAGTCAAACTCGAGGGCCAGACCGAAGACGTCATCGGTTACCAATCAACAGTAAGTAGCTTTAGGTTGGGCCTTAAGTGAGTCTGATGTCTGATCTACTCGTCGTGCAATTAAGGAGCAATGCATTCTGCGGCGTAATAAGCCGTGATTTGGTTAAAGACAGGACATTCAGTATTTCTTAATAACGATTAGGTTTTTTTTTTCGGTTATAAGACGTTTTGTTTCCCTTTCCGAACTAATCTCAAATCTTTTACACGGACCCAGATCTTTGGGATTGTTTTAGAAGAGAAAATAGCATTTCTTAATTGACTCAGTACCACAATACTGATTTACATACCCGCGTTATAACCGAATAAATACGGTAACAATCTTTGAATTATTTAGATGACACCATCATGGAAATTGTCTACCGGCAGACTTAAGATTTGATTTAGGGTAGAAAATAATTTTTGGTCCCAGCCACAGGGACTTGTAACAATTTATACTTATTTATATAATCATATGTACTGTATACCCTAGACTATTAAGTCTCTTTTGTATATTAATTATTGTTACAAGTCCCTGTGGTCCCAGCTACCTGCATTTTCTAATTTAAAGCGCTCGAACTAAGATTGTAATCGCATATTGCTACATTGTTTCAATAACTCCCATTGGCAGCGTTAAGTATAGTGCTATGTGAGCGCTTCAGGAAACTACGGATTTCTAGCTGAATTTTTACCCACCTCTAAATTCCGTACGTCCTCCGTATCATTTCTTAAGTTCAGGTTTGAAGCGTTACTCCTTTATCTTGTGGCAAGTCGGAAGTTAAAAAACGGAAGAAAATATAGAAATAAAAGATAAACGAGTCTGAGAGTCAGTTAATCGTTCACTATCATCTACATAATGCTTTCTGGATTCACAAATTAATAAGATGAATGAATACACTTAAATACTTTTCTTTAAGAGGGAACACCACTGAGATTGGCGGCAAAAAATAAGAATGGTTGGATTGCTAACACAGCCCCCTTCCCCACTCCGAAACGGTATCTATTCACCATAGTGACAACAGATAAATCTGCGAGTCTTTCCTTGTTGAAAAGTGTATATGAGCCGCGACACGAGAAAACCAACAAAGCGGCTGTGCGCCCAGCGCAAACTCAGATCAGCCTGGGCATCTGCCCAGTCTGATCAGAGTTTTGGCTGTCCGCATGGAGGTAGCTTAGACCCTTGTCTACTCTTTAAGCGCATAGCGAAGAGTCTGATCAGACAGGGCGGATACCCAGGCTGCTCTGAGTCTGCGCTGGGCGCACAACCACTTTGTTGGTTTTCTCGTGTCGCGGCTCATATCTATTCTTTTCTGTAAACCATGGTTTGATAAACCTCAAAAATCTAGATGTAAGGATGCTAACCTGTAGTCCACTTGTTGTGCTCAGTTCACCTTTGGTATGACCAGCCGAGGATCGAATATGGATAGTGTGGTAGTTACCTCCCCTAAACCTACGCTATGGCTGCGATCAAATCCTGTAGGTCATATATAATTAGACTACGAATATGGAAAGCTAAGGCATAGCAGTAGGGTAAAGTCGGGTAATTCGGACAGCGGGTAAATTCGGACAGCGGGTAAATTCGGACAGTGACATTGTTACTTTATATGTCAGTTGTTTGGAATTAAAACGAAATTAACTGGGCAAACAGTGAAAATCCTGATTAGACGGCTCATGATGAGCCGTCTCATCTGGATTTACACAGTTTGCAATGAGATGTCCGAATTTACCAACTGTCAGAAGTTATCCGACTCTACCCATAAAGAAAAACTGCACTTCATACTCTAGGTGGGTAGGGTATGGATTTAATCACCCAACCAGAATTTTAATGAAATTATATAGCGTCACATCAGTGTCAATACTTTGTGTGTCCTCCACGGACTACAACTGCTCTACAACGAGAATTCAAGGTTCTGATCAGTCTACGGGTTTGCGGGAGAGTGGTGTTACCCCATCCTCAGTTAAGGCTCTTTCAAGCTCAACAGGCGATTGTGGACATGGGTTTCTTACACTGACGCGCCTCAGAAGAATGTCCCATGTGTGTTCCACTGGATTTAAGGCAGGTGACTTAGCTTGTCATTCCATACGCTCCGACAATACCCTTTTGTTCAAGGTAGTCCCTTACGACAAAAGCACGGTGGGGTCGGGCATTATCGTCCATTAGAACAAAATTTGGACCTATTGCACCAGCGAATGGCCTCGCAATGTGATTGAGAATCTCTTTCCTATAGCGAACACCAGTCAAAGTTCCATTATTGATGATATACAGATCGGTAGCACCTTCATAGAACACGTGCCACCCCTCACAAGAACAGAGCCACAACCAAACATATCGTGTTCCGCTATGCAAACATCACTGAATCTTTCATTTTTTCTGCTTCCACACACGTCTTCGTCCAATATGAAAATCCACACAGAATTTTGATTCATCTGTGAACAAAACTGGCCTCAAGTCATTAAAGTCTCCATAGTGATAAAAACGTCTAAACTGAAATCGTTGTATAAACTGGTTCAACCTTCACGTTTGATAATAAAATGTGGGTTGATGTGCATATATTGAGTCATATAACTGGCAAAAAGTGGAGAAAACAAGTTTTGGAAAATAATAAATCGCACGCGCTCAACAAAATGCAAATTTCCTGTTATGGTTCCCCGTCTAGCAATACTATGAATATATAGGCGGAACAGTGATTGAGGCTCCACGCATGTACATTGTATTTTTACCATTGTATTCAACATAATGAAATCGAAAGTGGTCAATTTAGCTGGCAACTAAAATGGCCCAAATAAATTTTTAAACTCTTTTATGTGAAACTCAAGGACGTATTATTTGTTTAAAGCTGGCTAATCACGGTCATTTACGATGACGAAACTATAGTGAGAAGCTTGCAGCGATACCTCATGATAAAATTGTCATGTGCTGATAGAGCAATGGAGCCTTTAAGTCCAATATTTTGAAAGTCTCTTGTAGCAAATTCTAGTCGCTCTCTTTTGTGTCTTATAGTCAACGGCAGGCGTACCACATACAGATTGGGCATCGTGAAGTCTGATTCTTACTGTCTGGTCTCTAATTCGTAGTCCATTGGCGATTTACCGATTTTGCAGACATAAACCTGTCCCTCTTAGCCAAAACAACCATGAACCTGTCATCGAAGTTGAAAGTCTGTCTTGGACCCCCACTTTTTGGACGTTCTGCGACAGATCCAGTGTATAGGACCGTCCGATCACAGAATGGCTAACATTGAACTGCCTTGCCACACCACATTGAGTATGTCCAGTCAGGAGCATATCCAGGGCCTGATTGGCTTCATTTGCAGTCAGATGACGTCTAGAGGGATATCAAGGTAAAAGGGCAGAAGCTGGGTACCGTAACAAGCTTCAAATACCTTGGAGCAGTTGTCTCATATGATGGCTCAAAATAGGAGGTTCTCTCAAGGATTGTACAAGCCACTTCAGCTCTTACCAAGCTGAAACCAATTTAGAGAGAAAACAACATATCTCTTGGATCAAAGGTGAAACTTATGCGCTCCCTTGTAATTTCCATATTTCTGTATGCCTATGAATCGTGGACCTTGACAGCAGAGTTAGAGAAAAGAACGCAGGCCTTTGAGATGAGATGGAACCGAAGGTTATTGAACATTTCGTACAAGGACCATATAACCAATGAGGAGGTTCGCAGGAAGATCCAAGTAGCCATTGGAGAATATGATGAACTCCTGACGCTGGTCAAGAAACGGGAACTAAGGTGGTTTGGCCACGTCTCAAGGTCTTCTTGGTTTAGCAAAGACGATTCTTCAGGGCACGGTGAAAGGAAAAAGAAGAAGAGGTAGACAGAAGAAGAGAAGGGAAGACAATATCAAGGAATGGACGGGGATGGATTTTGCCAGCTCAACTAGGGCAGCTGAAGACAGGACAAGGTGGAAAGGGATTGTTTCGAAGTCATCTGTGGTGCCCCAACGACCTAGTAAGGTTATGGGATAGAATAGAATAGAATAGAATAGTATCCGACTGCAATGGCAGAATAAAACTTTCAAAATTCAATTAAAACTTACGAAAGCCTAGAAGGACCACATCCAAAGAACGAATAAAAAAAATTTCTCGTTATAACGAGAAAATTATCTCGTTATAACGAGAAAAGTATCTCGTTAATACGACATAGTTTCTCGTTATAACAACTTAAGTTCAATTTAAAAAAAAAAAAAAAATTCTCGTATAACGAGAAAATTATCTCGTTATTACGAGAAAACTATCCCTTTTTTACGACATAGTTCTCGTTATAACGAGTTAAGTTCATATTCGAAAGAAAAAGAAAAGAACTATCTCGTAATAACGAGAAAATTATCTCGTATTAACGAGAAACGTATCTCGTTAATAGGACATAGTTTCTCGTTATAACGACTTAAGTTCAATTTCAAAAGAAAAAAAAATATTCTTTTCTCGTTATAACGAGAAAACTATTTCGTTATTACGAGAGCACTATCTCATTATTTTGACATTATTACAAGATAATTATGTTGCAGTACCAGTGGAAGTGATAGTAATAGTTGTACCAGCAGCAGTAATAGAAGCAGTATTAATAGTTGTTGCAATAAGACTAGCAATACTAGCTGAGCCCATTGTCGAGCACACACGTTGTCACTTGAATTTAATGAAAACCTGTTTTAATTTATGTGTTTGTGTTGGTCTCAATAGAGGATCTTACATGAGTGGCCATTTCATGATATTTATGAAACGAGCCTTTGGCGAGTTTCATAAATTTCATATGAAATGATCATGAGTGTCTGTTTATCATATGACCCTTAAAACGGGATTTTTTTTTGCCTTCACGCGACACGAGAAAACCAACAAAGTGGTTGTGCGCCTAGCGCAGATTCAGATCAGCCTGGGCATCCACCTAGTCTGATCAGAATTTTCGTTGTTCGCATGGAGGTAGCTCAGACCCTTAGCTACCTTTTAATCACTTAAGGAAGACTCTGATCAGACTGTCCGGATGTCCATGCTGAGTCTGCGCTTTGCGCACAACCACTTTGGTTTTCGGTTTTGGTTTTCTCGTGTCGCGGCTATAATCAAACATTTTGGTATTAACACGCATACCTACACCTTACCCCTGATTGGGATGGGATGGGCACGGAGGAGCGGGGGGTGGGGGTTGGGGTGGGGGAGAGACATCAACGCGTAAAAAGCAGAAACTTCCAAAGGATTATAGGAGCGGCGGTAGTGTAGTGGATAACTCCCTAGTCTATCTATCCAAAGGGAGCATGTTCGATCCCGAACTTCTGCAACTTCCACTATAGCCACTACCGCTACTGCTACCTTCGCTTCTATTTCTTCTACTGCCGTCACCTCTGTTACATAGTTAAGAAGTAAAAGTAATGCTATGAAAGGGGGAATTATTACTACCACGTTGAATGGAACTAATACTTCTGCTAATAAAAAAAACAACTACTGTTGTACTACTACTACTATTGCTACACTTATTAGTTATTACTCTCCAACTACCATTTTAACAACACACTTATGTCATTATAACGAGAAACGTATCTCGTAATGAAGAGATTATCATCTCGTTATTACGAGTTAGTTATCTCGTTATAACGAGTTAGTTATCTCGTAATAACGAGATAATTATCTCGTTATGACGAGTTCATTATCTCGTTATAACGAGTAAGTTATCTCGTTAAAACGAGTTAATTGTCTCGTTATAACGAGTTAGTTATCTAG
The DNA here is from genome assembly GCA_963989385.1 of Ctena decussata. Lineage (NCBI taxonomy): Eukaryota > Metazoa > Mollusca > Bivalvia > Lucinida > Lucinidae > Ctena > Ctena decussata. The sequence goes on along the minus strand of OZ022498.1, from coordinate 77,122,314 downwards.
TTATAACTGATAATAAAGTTCATTATCTCGTTATAACGAGTTAGTTATCTCGTTATAACGAGATAATTATCTCGTTATAACGAGTTAATTATCTCCTTATAACGAGTTGGTTATCTCATACTAACGAGATAATTATAGCGTTATAACGAGTTAATTGTCTCGTTATAACGAATTGTTTATCTAGTTATAACTGATAATAAAGTAAAAATTGAAGTAGAATTACTGAATTACTTATCATGGCCACTTGCACTTGGGCTTCTGCCACTCAATTGTCGTAGTGCAGAGCGGTAGAAGCCCAAGTCCAAGTGGTAAAGGCATTTCTTGTTGTTATGCCGCCAACTTCGAAGAAATTGAAGGATCATCGCCGCAGCATCTTCCATCTGGGTTCACCGTCCGTCCATCTGTTCGTCACGCATACCATGTCTAAAGAACCATGTATGCTAGAGTTTTGAAATTTCACATTTGGATTCATAAAAAATGGAGAACTTTACTTTTTTTTTCTCTTGTCCGAGTTGTCCCTCTTTTTAGAGTCACGCCCTTTTGGAAAAAATAGTAATGAAATCTTGTCAGCAAGATATTTCAAAACTGTTTTAGCTCAAGGCTTGAAACTTTAACTGCTTATCTAAAATGATGAGTAGATGAACTGAATAGATTTTGAACAAATTCCATCATTTCCATCATTTTTTTCTTGAGTTATGACCCTTTGAAAATTTCGGGAATTTCAATTTGTCAGCAAGATATCTACAAAAATATTTGAGCTAGGGGGATTGAAATTTGGTCAGCTGATTGGAGCTGATAAGTACATGAACTAAGTTTTGAATGATTTTCGTCCATTTTTTCGGAGTTATGGCTCTTTGAAAATTTCCGCATTTTAAAGTTGTCAACAAGATATCTCAAAAAGTATTTGAGCTAGAAACTTGAAACTTGGTTAGCAGATTGAAGAATATTAGTATATTCATTGATTACCTTTTGCACGAATTCAGTCAGTTTTGGTGGAGTTATGGCCCTTTGAAAATTTTGGCATTTTAAACTTGTCAACAATATAACTAAAAAAATTTGAGCTAGAGACATAAAACCTGGTCAGCTGATTGGAGATGATAAGTTAATTAACTGGTTATCTTTTCAACGAGTTCTGTCAATGTTTTTTTTCTGAGTTATATAACCCTTTGAAAATTTCAGCATTTAAAACTTGTCAGCTAGATATCTTCAAAAGTATTTAAGCTAGAGACTTTAAACTTGGTCAACTGATTGCAGATAGTTTCTAAACTGACTGTTCAACTTTTGAATGATTTTTGTTCATGTATGTTTAGTACAGACCATTTCTTTTTAGGGTCAGGCATATGGCTGGGGGCATGAAATACAAATAGCTTTTCTTGTCAAAAAGTTCCACTACAACTGCATGTTTAATGAAGTAGTAGCAATATTAACACTAGGATTTTACTGCCACATCGACTCAAACAACCACAGTTACGTCAGCTGCTATATCTACTAGAGCAACGTCAATAGCAATTACATCTACTACTACTACTTCTACTCCTATAACTATTATTACCAATATAAGATAATAAAAAGATGGTTATTTCGCGGAGTGGACAAACGGTTATAGGCGCTCAGCTATAGCGCAAAAGGTCGCAGGTTAGAATCCCAACGAACCAGCCTTCTAACACCCACTGTCCCTACTACCACAAGGCTACGGGAAACATATACCTTATCTCGTTATAACGAGATAATTATCTCGTTATAACGAGATACATAACTCGTTATTACGAGATATTAACTCGTTATAAAGAGATAATTATCTCCTAATAATCAGATAATTATCTCGTTATTACGAGAGATAATTTTCTCGTTATAACGAGATAATTTCTTTTTTCTTTTGAACATGAACTTAACTCGTTATAACGAGAAACTATGTCGTTATAATGAGATAGTTTTCTCGTAATAACGAGAAAATTTTCTCGCTATAACGATTTTTTTTTCTTTTGAAATTAAACTTAAGTCGTTATAATGAGAAACTATGTCGTAACGAGATACGTTTCTCGTTATAACGAGATAATTTTCTCGTTATAACGAGAAAATTATTTGTTCTTTCTTTGGATGTGGTCCTTCTAGGCTTTCGTAAAAACTGACCAACAGTGACCAAAATTCATCCAAAGAATCGCAACATCACATGCCCAAAAACGCATGAATTTAAGGGTTTGTAAGTTCACTCACTAATTTGGAGGCACCTGAAACTATACGAGCAGCAACCCAACATCGGTTTTCGCGAATCCCTGGTTTGCTCCCTGCTTCAGAAACGGGGTTTTCTGTTTAAGACAAGAACTTCTTCCTAGAAGAGCAAATTCCTTCCTTTCAGAGTTGATCCCAACTGAGACTGGAGGCAAAAATGGAACTGGCAGAGTAACTTCTCTTGAACGTGTACCCAGCTATTTTAGATACCGTATACGCGGTAATTTTCGCGGGCTCAAATTTTCACGGTTAAGGGTCGAAAATACAGAAACTGATTTTTGCGATTTTTAATTTTCGCGTTTAGCTTCATGCTGAAAAAGCGGAAAATTATTTCTTTTCAATTGAGTCAGTTCTTTCATCAACCTGCGGCAGGGCTGCGTTAATGAAAGAACAGACTCAATTGAAAAACACCAGCAACTACAGAAGCAAACGGAAAAACAATATATTGACACAATGTCTATTGAAGATACTTTGTCAGAAACAGGAAATTATTTCGCGATTTTTAATATTAGCGGTTTCAAAGTGATCGCGAAATACCGCGAAAAATAGAACCCCACGAAAATTACCGCATATACTGTATTCATTATTTGCAGTTATGATGGATGTGAGAAAATAATTTGTCATTTTCTGTTGGTTATCTTATTTATTTCCGGTGAGTTGTACGTTGTAATTATGGCCGCTGTAGTGAAAAGGGCCTTAAGCCATTTGCGTAGGGTAAATACAAAAATCAGTCCGCCCATCAGCTAAAACTGACCAGAATCTTTGCTTTTTATCTTTAAGATTCCTCAGGAAATCACTAAAAATAAGTGCAAAAAGGCAAGACTCTGATTAAGACTGCGCGGATATAATCTGCACTGTTCGCATCGACGCGACGTCAACCAATAGAGCCGCGACACGACAAAACCAACAAACTGGCATGTGCGCCCAGCGAAGAGTCAGATCAGCCTGGGCATCAGCCCAATCTGATCAGAGTCTTCGCTGTCAGCACGGAGCTAGCTTAGACCCTAAATTATTCTTTAAGCGCACAGCGCAGACTCTGATCAGACTGGGCGGATGCCACTTTGTTGGTTTTCTCATGTCGCGACTCATTTATAGTTTCGGAAAGACTGTATAAGGTAGATCTACGGAAAGAGAATAAAGTTTTAAGAGACGTTCTCAGTTAAGCTGGGCCATTCGCGGACAAAAATGGCCATATATACAACTGTGCCAGAATTCAAGAAAAAATCACGACCATAATGCTCATTATATCTGCTTCAAAACTTTGAAATATTTTCAGATAATAGTTTTAGATTACGGAATACCAACCATGTTTAGAGACATACCCTAACAGTTAGAAGAGGCGGATTTTATGGCGTTATTTAGATACGTTGAAGGACGATGTCGCATACGATTTCTTTGACATGCGTAGCATTGCACATTTACTAATCTATTACTTTGGCTGGTTTCAATTTAAAATGTTTTTCTTTGCTTTTTTGGAAGAAAGGGGTTTTCTGCGAAGCGCTGCTTCATCAAATGACGTCAACGCTTTCAAAACGTGGTCTTAGTGACGTTGTGACGTATGTTACGTGTGACGTAGGTTACAGTACACACTTTTCAGCGTTTTTATACCATTTTATGTTTGAGTGCATGAAATCTAAGCACAGCATCTTGTAGCTGTTTCTTACGGAGCCCGGGAGAAGACATAGCAATACATATACTTATTTCGTTCCCACGAAATGCATTTCGTTCCCACGCATTACTTTTTCGTTCCCTCAATATAACGTTTCATTTCCTCAAAATAACATTCCGTTCCCACTCGTTACCTTTTCGTTCCTGCAGATTAATATTTCGTGCCCTCAAAGTAATATTCCGTTCCCCCGCTTTACTATTTCGTTCTCTCAAAATAGCATTTCGTTCCCTCAAAATAATATTCCGTTCCCCCGCTTTACTATTTCGTTCCCTCAAAATAGTATTGCCTTTCCTCAAAATAATATTCAGTTCCCACGCTTTACAATTTCGTTTGCTCGAAATAATATTTTGTTCCCTCAAAATGACATTTCGTTCCCACGCATTACTATGTCGTTCTCTCAATTTACCCATTTCGTTCCCTAAATAATATTCCATTCCCACGCATTACTAGTTCTTTCCCACGCAATAATATTCCATTTCCTTACAATAATATTTCGTTCACTCAAATTAACATTTCGTTCCTATGAAATAGCTTTTCGTTTTCTCGCAAAATATTCGGTGATGATAAAAGCAAAACCAGTGTAGCCTATTTAGCAGCCAGACTCCCAGGCTAAATGTTATATTCTAAATGGTACAATTCTTAATGGGACTCCGTTTGTTCTGAAGGCCAACCATATTTTTTATTTTATTATTACTTTATTTTCATCACCATCATTATTATCATTATCATTATCGTTATTTTATTTATTTTCTTAACTGGAGCCAGTCTAGTACTTTCAGTCATCCCAATCTCTGTGCCAACTCCTAATGAAACGAATTTGCCCCCACTGAAGCAAATGCTCTTCCTCTAAAGCATGCCTGCCAGAAAAGACACTTCCACCCGGGGAAGCAAGAAGGATCTCCCTGTGGAAACCTGGCCAAAAATATGAAGGGGCACCCACACACCACAGCTTTACCATAGCTATATAATGTAGAAATAAAATATGCTTAAACTAAATGATAGGTTATTATGTCAGCTGTCACGATTAATAACTGGTGTATTTCCGGACCCAGAATTTAGCTGGCTTACCAAGTCCATAAATTATAAAAGGTGAATGAGTACTCCATCAAGGGAAGCAATTCAGCCACCCCAGTCTCTGTAAATCCAAAACCGGGGCCAATTCTTAAAGGAAAAAAAATTGCTCCCCCTGGAGCAAATTCCTCCCAGACCCCCTCGAAATGGTCACACTGCCAAAGGAAACAAACAAGAAGTCACAAAAGCAGAATTTCTAGGCAGGATTTTGCACATAAGTCTCAGAGCGATTGCTTTGCTCAGTTTTAAAAAAAGCCCCTGGCTTAAGGTCACAATCTTACAGAAAAATGCTAGGGTAATGTATTTTGAAGTCGAGTAAACTATACAAAATGGAGCAAATTTGCGCAAATAATATAAAATATTGAGGAACACATATTTCTTCGTGTGATCTTGTAAGTTTTATGATGCCGGGCCATTTCAGTTAATACATGTATCATGAATTTACCGTTGTGACGTAGGTTACATAAAATTTGCGACATTAGTTCCTAGTCTCATTTCGTAGCAAAAACTACCCATTAGATATGGTTTAAGCGGGGAAATATGTAAGAAATCATCCAAATTTAACAATGGACCTCGATTTTAAGCAGTGATTTATCTTTTTAGCCGTGCGGCGTTCATATCTATGCAACGGCTATATTGCGACATTTAAAAACGTCACCTTTTAAACCAGGGTATCATTAGTCGAACCAGTGTTAAAATGTCTAACGAAACGCATGCATGTCTGGGTACTTTTATCTACTTCTTTAGACAGAGGGCTACTTTTCAGAGGGTAAGCAGGACCGTTATTTTGTAATTTAAATAAAAGTAATACGAAGGACAAAATTAATAGATAATTGCCCAGCTTAGCTGAGAACGTCTCTTAAGAGAGCCAGTTTCTGTGAAAATTTGATCTTCTTAAACTTTTCTTTTAGGGAAACTTTGGGATACTGATTAGAACAGATAATAAAGCATCGCAAACGACTGCGTGATACCCCGCCACTGCAGACCCTTTTCACGTGCCAATTTTTCCAGATTTATTTTTTCTCTGTATTAGCCCGGGGCAGGGGCAGCCAGACCCTACGGAACATGGAAAAAGTCTTTGTCATGACAGGACTCCTCATTACTCTGATCACTTACTATAAGTGTGGGATAAATCACACCCTAACCAAATATGATTTCAGTAATCTTAAACATACGAGTGTATGTGGCCATGGTGCAGGTGCAGATAGTCCCAGAAGGTTCAAATTTTAATCACCACAAGAAGCTTTTATTACTTCTATCATCAGTTATTAATTTCTGAAAAATCTGTTTCACGTGAATTTATATAGATTGTATCATCATTTTATGCATGTATTAGCCCGGGGGCAGGGGGAGATAACTCCCAAGGGGTAAATTTGAGCATTATTGAAGGCTTTCATCACTCTGATCACTTGTAAGTTTCAGAAACGTTGCTTTAAACTGTGATTTTATATAGATTTTTTCATAATTTTATACATGAATATAGCCCCAGGACAGGGGCAGAGAATCCCTGATGATAAAATTTCTGTGCTCATATAAAGCTTTTGTTACTTCGATCATGTTTGTGAAGTATCAGCATGATACTCCAAGTAGTAAAGGAACTAGAGGTCAGAAACCATTTTTTGTGCATTGACAAGTGCCATAACTCTGTCAGAAATTATCGAAATTTAACCATTTATAATCCCAAGCAAGACATTCTTAGTACAAAGGCATATGCAAAATTTGAATTAAATCTGTTGATGAATACTTAAGTTATCGAACGGCGGGCGGATGGACAGCCGGACGTAGTACTACGGACGGACGGACAGACACACGGACAGCAACGTGAAAACATAATACCCCGCCACTGGCGGAGTATAAAAAATCATAAGCCACATGTCACCCAATGTTTAGCTGAAGTCAAAGCAGGGGCCTAACTCTCTCAAAAATGGCAAATTGAAACATCTGACATTGCATGCTCATCTTCAGGCTATGGTAAAACAACTTCTATTATTTAAAATCAATCCAAAAAATTGTAGCGATGCTGCATACACAATGTCTAAGTCAACAAGGGACATAACTGTCAACAAATTGCCCCTGTCAAAAAGCCAAAACTGCATGCACATCTCCATACTATACAAAGGCAAACTCATAATTTCAAATCATTACAGGGAACAATGGAGGACAAAGTTGCAGAGACAAGACAGCTATATCTACCAGCAGAAAGGAAAATATCTCTGTGGTTAATGGACACAGCATTTGCCAACCATCATCAGAATAATCAACACATCAAATACTAATAGGGTACCAAATTCCGTTCTCTATGTCAAAGGGTTCAAAAGTAGGAAAAATGCCAAAGTCGAAAAAGTGTCATCAACATTCTCGAAAATATGACATTCGAAAATCCAAAATCACAAGCATATCTTCAAATTAGGGCTGGGACGATTACCCGGATATCCGAGGTTCGAGTTGGACATGCCATTTATCCGGGTAAAAATTTACTTCCTTTTGCCCGAATGCTAATTATAGAAAGTATAATTAGAATTTTTCCAAGCAAATAGATGAAAGTTCGATGTGATTTGCTCGTATAAATTGTCCCCGTTTCTTACAAAACAATTGTGAACACATCGTTTCTACATTTCCGTATCTTTCATGTGCACACGTGTGCCAGCTATAGACAGACAGACTGAAGCTACGTATTATTTTCATTGAAATGTTTATTTTCTAATTGTGGGCATTCAAAAATGCTATGGAAACGGGTACCTGCGGGTAAAAGGGACTCGGCTACCCGGGTATAAAATCTCAAACAGTCCCAGCCCTTTTTCAAATTATGGCAAAACAACCTGTAACATTTCAAGTCAGTTCGTTGAAAGCTACGGAAACAAGGTCTAAGTGCCCAATCAAAACTCTAAAACCACATGCACATCTCCATATGCAAAGATAAACTGCATAATATCAAATACTTCTGATGTAGGACGTAGTGGAGTTGCGCACACAAGACATTGGGAAGACGCACACACGGACGGAAGGACGGACGGATGCACTAGCGGACACACAGACGGGCGAGGATCATTTCTGTAGTTTCCCTCCACCTATTTCGGGTGATCAAAGTAGTAGATATAGGCAACAACAAAGCATGACTGATAACTCTGGACGCAAATAATAATCGTTTCGATGACAAGCGAAGAAAGCTATGGGCCAGCGAGTCCTCAGCTTAGTCTAAATATCTGTGAAAAAAATACAACAGCAGTCAGGTAATAACATCCCGTAAAGGCAGCGTTAGGACAGAGTGATTGCGCAAAACTGATAATGGCTTTACTGTACAAACAAGACCTTATCTTTTTTTAACTGTTCAGCCCATTGAGTGCATTTGTATCTCTCTGTTAGGGAAGTAAATTGAATTTGTTTTCCTTGTTGACATTTGAAAATATTACTATATCATTAATTTTCAACAATGTAATCTATTTCAGCAGACAGCTGTTACAGCTGGACACCAAAACTGTCGTGATATGAAACCAGGAACAAGGTTTACAATTATCCCTTAATTTAAGAACAACCTTAAATTTAAGGCCGAAAATGGCACTCTGAGAAAATTTATGTTTAAATTTTGGAAACGTCTAGTGCCAGTTGACTGCTAATAACCATTTTACGTCCAAATCGCTAAATATGAAAACACCCTCCTGGAAATTTAGCTAAAGTAAAAAAGAAAGGTTATGATCAAAAACTAATACAATCGGGTCCCATCTCTCTCAAAACCAAAAGGGAAAGAAATATATAGAACATAAATTGACAACAGTTCACGAAAGACACGCTACCAGTAAACCAATTGAACAGCTCTTTCCCAGGCTGGTGGTCATTCAAGCTACCCCAGCTGAAAACGACACTCAAACAGTAAGAGAACAAACGATTCGACAACAAAAACAAGCAACAGTAACATCTAGTTTTTCTTATTTTCTATTTTAATCTACAAAGCAAAAAAGAAAGCAAAGTGGGCATCTATACAGGTGACCGTATTGGTAGATGACCACTTAAACCACCCTTACCAGAAAACGCCAACTTATATTAAGCACTGACTACTTTGCAAAGAGCAAGGTCTACACTGGTAAGGGTGGTATAAAATAGTTTTATCATATGACGTCGCATCTGAGAGTGTAATAAAGCCATGCATTAAAAACGATAATCCACTAGTGGATTAAATATGCAAATTACGTCGTAACGTTAGGCGTTGGCGCCCATAAAACGTCGCGTTTTCTAATGGCGAAATCGTGACGCTTTAGAGCAACATTTGCCAATAAAATGCGATTTTAGTGTCATATGATAAATAGAATCTTGCATTCGTGCTCCTGTATTATTGAATGTATTAAACTCGTTGGTGAAAACGATAAGATGCTCGGCATAGCCTCGCATCTTATCTCTTTCCCCAACTCGTTTAATAAATTCAATAATACATGAGCACTCATGTAAGATCCTTTATATAACATGGTTTGTCCGCCTGTTTGAGAGATAATCCACGAGCTAAAGCTAAAGCTCGTGGAATATCTCCTCTTACAGGCGGACAAACCATGGTATAACTATTACATACAAGCGAACATAAGAACAAGTAACATTGATGAACCATAACAGAAGTACCGCCTTGGAAATAGGTTATTTTTGACAAAACTGACTTTTCTCAAATAAACTTCCTTTTGCACATTTCCATGGTACCTGTGAAATACAAATTAACTTTCAAACACTTCTCTGGATACTCTAGGGGGTCTAGGAGAAGTATGTAATGTATCCCTGCTTTTAACAATAAAATATACTATGTCAAAAAAGTTCCTATACATGAAATTCCTTGTGTTGCTATGACAACTACAGAAGTTATGAACATTTATTTTTTTATTAATTTTAAAAGAGTATCTATTTGCCCCCTATTGAACAGACCTACTGGTTTTGGTTTCTTAAGACTACACATGCGACAAGAGTCGTTTGAATATCTGTACATGGGGTAATTTTTCATGTTCGCAGAGTAACATCATTAAAATTGCTCAAGTTTAAAAATCATTTAAAGCTGGTTTGTGAATAATGATTCCCCAGATTTTGCGCTCCACACACTAGAGCAAGCCTTAGACAGGACTGCATGCCAAAAATAAAATGAGTTTGACTCCTTCTGATGCAAGAATTTGAACAATGTGTCAGGGTACTGTGGTTTCTTAAAACCTATTTAAAATGTCATTTTCAATGGGATTTCCATAGGAATTCGAAATCGTTACGGCTAGCGGGCGCGTAACGATTCTTTATTCTTTAAAGAGAGGTATTTATTGATCCAAATTTGGAGTTTTTGCGCAGGGCGCAAAAAATCCTGTGGTGGAGTTTTTGCATATATTTCTATTTCAGGATACTTTGTGGAGTATGTTTACTGCCTTTAATTGGCTTAGCGTGAGAGTTAAGGCTGTTTTGTACGCTGGCTATGTCTGGAATTAGGTCTTTTTTCATTCCAACGTCCGTACCATCACATATAATTACGTCAGGATTCGTACCACATTCTTGACAGACGAATACTTTATTAAAATCAATATCAAGGAGGCGCGCGAAAGCATTCCAGGCCTTTCGCAGCACTGAAAAAGTATTATTTCCACATTGCTCATCACTGCATTTGTAGATGAGAAATGTCTGTGCATAGAAATCAGTGGGCTACCGGTATGCACCATAGAAAACAAATACTGAAACAACACGCCATAAAAGACAAGATGATGATTGTCCAAGTTGAACATTAGATCTTCCTGGCCGTCGTAATTGAGTTTACATTTGCAATCGCCGATTGTCGGGCGAAAGTAGATGAACCGTGGCTCGCCGTCGTCCGCATTTATAGTGATGTGAGCCTTATGTATTTTTACCGACGTAGATGCTATCCATCCCATTTCAACAGGATCTCGATCGTCCCAGGCGGTCCCATGAGGACAGGCTCTTGAATTTATCGTCGGTACAAAGTGTTTTGGAAAAGCTGTTTTCTGTGCCTCGTATTCGTCAAACTTTTCTCGCAGATTCTCTGGCAAAGGGTATGGAATACGTTGATTTGAAACAGACTGAAATGATACTTCATCAGGTGATACATCTCGCTGATATTCCAGCTCACTATCGAGATCAATGTTATGTGCCTTACTCCAGTTTTTATACGACTTCACGTGTTCACAAGTAGGTGTATTTAGGTGCGGGCGATCGTCGTTTTTCTGAAGATTTTTACCTTTTGTGAAGATTTTTACCTTTTGTGAAGATTTGTCCATTTGTGACGCGTTAGCTCCCTTGAGTGAAGAGTTAACGTTTACGCGGTATTTAAGGCTTTCCTAAGCGTATTCTGGACGTGCCACTCGCGGTAGCTCAGTTGGTAGAGCGCCTGGCTGATAACCAGGAGGTCGCTGGTACGAGTCCGCTCTGCGGGAATTGTTTTGCTCTTATTTTGTTTTGTTAGCGTTTTTAAAAGATGTACTTTTTTCTGAATTGTCATTTCGTGACGACCCTGTAAATGTGTTTTCTTTGTTAAAATGTCAACCTTATAATTAGAAAATTGAAAAATATATGCTGAATCGTACGGCTATTTTCAGTAAATAGAAAAGGGCAACGACCCTGTAAATGTGTTGTTAAAGTGTCAACCTTTTATTTAGAAAATTGAAATATATAATTATCGAAATGCAATTAGAAAGATTCTACCAAATTAACATTTTATACTTAAAATCATTATAACTTGAGCCCTGTCCTTAATCATTTAAAGTTTATGAAAAAGACACTTCAGTTGAAAAGAGGTGAAATATGGGCTGATATTTAATTCACGCATTGTAGATATTTCTCACGATATTAATAAGATAGTGATAATGATGTTTTTGTGCGGCTATGGTTAAGTACCGCCTAGCCACTTGGGGAACGTCGTTAGGAGAATTCTAACTGAAATAACTTCGGCCATTCCGCTTTCAGCAACCAAACCCCATTTTCATATATCTGAGGAAAAAAAACTAAAAAATAAAAATGGATGTGAACACTTTGCTTGCCCAGCTTACTGATTACAGAGTTGTGATCCGCAATGTACACACAACAAATTTGGCTCTGGAAGTCAAAAACAGAGAGCTCGAAAATAAAATCGGGCAACTTGAAACGGAGGTAAGTGTACCACTTTTTGTTTAATTTACTGCACATTGAACCAACGTACCTGTGCGTCATTTAATAGTTAACAGAATTAAATGCTCACTCGATTTATTGTTCTTGATCTATTTCAATGGCTATACGTAGAGCTCTTTTTTTTCAGAAAAAACAATCTCCACAATAGAATTAGGGCCCTGGAGGACCTAAGTGCCGTCAAAGAAAGGCATTTGACGGCGATGGTGAGGCAGGCCAGGGAGCGGCAAAGCATCGCTGAAACCAATTTAACCGGGCTGATAAGAACCATGGCCCCATTCAAACAACGGGTAATTGTTGCTTTTATTTTATTTTTGTTTTGTTTTATTGTTTACTGTTATACCATTCATACACGTAATGTTTAAGGCTTCTCAAACGACACTTGCTTCTTTCATTATTAGTAGAATATAGGGATTTTTGTTTTGAAGTACGTTCTCATGACATGTAGTTTCTCTAACAGTTTAATGTTTGCGTATTAAGGCAATTCATTGTTCGTCTACTTGTTTTGCAATGCTATAGCCTTTGTTTTATCCCCATTTTTGTTTAACATGTTAATGTTATAGTTTCTTTTTATTTTTGTATTTCAGCAGGATCAAATTCTCCTGGAAATTCAAAAAATCACTAAAACGGTAAGCATCTTTTCTTTTTATTTTACCATCATGTCTTCTTATATTTAGAGGTCTCTTATTCATATGTTTTTTTTTTTTTTTCTTACTGACTACCTGATCTGAGAATCACCTACCTTAGTCATACGGAGCCCCCCGGTAGCTCAGTCGGTTAAACGCTGGCCTACTGATCTCGTGGCCGCTGTTTCAATCTCCACCGGAGTTCTTTCTATCGTAAACGGGGTTCCATTGCGCACAGCATTTCATTATCATCCGCCCACCGTCCTGATATGACTGAAATACTGTTGAAAAGGGCGTAAATATCCTTAGTCATAATATTCTGATTTAAATGGAATGTCACTCAAACACCACCTGTAACTGTATAACTGACCAACGCGACGACAGCTTAGCACGTGATATAGTCCCACAAACAAAAATGCACGTGTTCCATGTCCCAAATCAAGTCTATGATTTTACCTGACAGTGAATGGAGGGCTGTATAACTGTTTAACGCAGGTGTGGTTTCGGAGAGATGAATTAGTCTGACAGCCTGATCCCTGAGAGAAAGGCTTCATTGCCGGACTGTTTTTATCCCTCATCAAAGGCGTAGGGGGGGGGGGGGTATGGTAATAGTTTTCAACCGTCATTAAGTCCGTAACACTTTTGTTTAGGGCATAACTCCGAAAGTAAAGAAGGGATTTTGTCAAGTTGAGACTTTACACAAAGACAAATCACATTGAGAATAAGTGAAAGATACAAGAACCATAACCACATCACAGGCAGTTACGGCCTGATTTATTTCCCTTCCTAATAATTGCAGTATTAAGCAGGCCGGAACAGATATGAAAACTGTTCGGGTTGGGGTATGCACATGAAAATACATTGGTAGACGGCAAACGCAGTGTAATTACGGAGTTATTTCCCTTCCCAATTTTACGAAATAATATGCCTATGCGGAGCATAGCTCTAAACGTGTTGAAGGGAATCGCATTAATCAGAGGGCAATACAACAAAGTGCAGAATGCAAGAACCATAGCCATATTAGACAATTACATGTATGGAGTTATTTCCATGCACATAAAAATATCTAGTTTAAGGAACTATTTCATATTTTAATTTTACCTTACTGCAGCTGGTGTTGTGCCGTGTGGCGGCCGTAAAACGTCTCCCCGTACATCATCCATAGTGCAGATTATATTTTATTTTCGCCCTTTTAGATCAGAGGATATATTCTGAGAATTCTAAAATTTGAGATGGATTAGGCTATTATTCTAGATCATCGTCTTTTATATTATTTGGATCCTTTTTGATACTAATCAGTCTTTGAATCGACTGCCCAATTAAAACTAAGAAATTACAGTATGCTTTCTCTGGTTTCGTCACCAGATATTGTCAAAGGGTCACTGACGAGGCTTTATTAGCCGAAACTACGTAGTCTGGCCCATGTACCTTCTTCTGAATGTATTCTCTGCTCTTGAAGGAACTATTTCAGATTTTAATTTTACCTTACTGCAGCTGGTGTTGTGCCGTGTGGCGGCCGTAAAACGTCTCCCCGTACATCATCCATAGTGCAGATTATATTTTATTTTCGCCCTTTTAGATCAGAGGATATATTCTGAGAATTCTAAAATTTGAGATGGATTAGGCTATTATTCTAGATCATCGTCTTTTAGATTATTTGGATCCTTTTTGATACTAATCAGTCTTTGAATCGACTGCCCAATTAAAACTAAGAAATTACAGTATGCTTTCTCTGGTTTCGTCACCAGATATTGTCAGGGTCACTGACGAGGCTTTATTAGCCGAAACTACGTAGTCTGGCCCATGTACCTTCTTCTGAATGTATTCTCTGCTCTTGAAGGAACTATTTCAGATTTTAATTTTAGGTGTTTAATTTCTTGGTGGTTTATTGTGTATGTGTATTACTTTATCATGCAGATACAAGTTATTATTATATAATTTTTTTTCTTATTTCCAGGAGACAGATGGGTAGACTGTTTGCGGAAAATTGTGATCGCCATGTACAGTCACTACGGTTACGACCCAGAAACCCATGTGGATGCACAAGAAGGATGCGCCGTTATGAGATCTCCCACACGTGATGAGGAGGTCAACCTGGTGGTAGAAGTTCATGAGCCGTTTAGTGATTTGGATGAGGGTGTTTAGCAGGATGAAAGTGCAGATACCGCTACTTTGGAAGTGACGGAAGAAGAGGAAGTGATGGTTTCCCCAATCCGTCATGACCACAACTCGGCGAATACCACAGTGCACCAACATAGGACATCCACACCACAATATAGCAACACTTAGTCTGGCCCATGTTCCTTCTTCTGAATGTGTTCTCTGCTCTTGAAGGAACTATTTCAGATTTTAATTTTACCTCACTGCAGCTGGTGTTGTGCCGTGTGGCGGCCGTAAAACGTCTCCCCGTACATCATCCATAGTGCAGATTATATTTTATTTTCGCCCTTTGAGATCAGAGGATATATTCTGAGAAATCTAAAATTTGAGATCGATTTAGACTATTATTCTAGGTCATCGTCTTTTATATTATTTGGGTCCTTTTTGATACTAATCAGTCTTTGAATCGACTGCCCAATTAAAATTAAGAAATTACAGTATGCTTTCTCTGGTTTCGTCACCAGATATTATTGTCAGGGTCACTGACGAGGCTTAATTAGCCGAAACTACGTAGTCTGGCCCATGTTCCTTCTTCTGAATGTGTTCTCTGCTCTTGAAGGAACTATTTCAGATTTTAACTACTCAGCCTTCAACACCACATCACACCAGAGATACCATACTGACACCACGCCACATACAAACAACACCAACAACACCACACAGAGCAAACCATATCAGGGAACCGGCACCAACGACACCAGCATCATCGCCAGTGATACTACCCCTCTATTTGAGTGGGAAAAGAAAGTGGAATGAAGCCAAAAATGACTTTGAAAATTCTGTGCCAAAGAAAAGAAGGATAAAGCCTAGAGACATATTCACTCCTAGCAAATACATGTGAATTTTTAATGCAAGCCGAGCAGGCACGCTGTGTTGATACAACATATTTAAATATTACTTACAGGCCTTTAATTTGAATCCTAACAAAGTATAATGGAAAATTTTTACTTTATTAAAAAAAATTTGAGCCGCGACGCGACAAAACCAACAAAATGGCATGTACGCCCAGCGAAGACTCGGATCAGACTGGGCACCCACCCATCTGATCAGAGTCTTTGCTGTTCGCCTGGGGCTAGCTCAGATCCTTAGCTACCCTTTAAACGCAGAAGGAAGACTCTTATCAGACTGGCAGATGGCCAGGCTGATCAAGTCTTTGCTCGGCGCACATGCCACTGTTGTTTTTGTCGTCTCGCGCCTCAATATTGAAAAATAAAAGACAAAAATGTCGTTTCGCGGCTCAAAATTGTAAAATAAAACACAAAAATGTCGTCTTGCGGCTTAAAATTGTAAAATAAAACGCAAGAAATTTCCCAGCACACTACATGTATGTTAAGATTCAACTCTAAGGCCTCCCAGCAGGCACATGACGTCAAAATGATGCCATACTGACGTCGATGCGACGTCATTTCGTCGCATTAACGTCAGTACGACGTCATTTCAACGCCATGTGCCTGCTGGGCTGTAGGGAATTTTCAAATACACTTTATTCAGTGGAACAGTTGCTGTCTCCTTCCCACATCCTGGCTGTATTCCACCTGCCGTGATAATTTCTACTTCATACTGCTTACTGTTGACTATGAAGTGCCTACATAAGTTTTTGAATTTGTTAGTTTGTGCTCATGTTTATGTATATGCGAAAATTCGCAGGATGTGGGATCATGTGTTTTTGTTTGAAACGCTGCATGGAAAAATCTGAGTTAATCTTTATGTCGTCACTTTCCAGTTCACATGTACCATATTCTATCGACACTGACAGAACCACAAAGATTTCACACTTTAGGTACGGACTCTGTCACAAAATTCCTGTCAGAAATTATCGAAATTAAAAGAGCAGCGTAAACCTGCACTGACGTTCTGTCAGCTGAAAGTTTGTAGCAGAGTCCTTGCCTGAAAGTACGAATTGTTTTGGTTCAGTCAAGCTGTCGTTAGCCGTGGACTGGACAGGGGTGCATATATAGCTAAGAGTAAAAACTATATATCAACATATTAGAATAATAAGCATTTTGCTACTATATTCTTATAAGCAACCTGATTATGGTTGTGGAATATTTTGTTAATTCGCAACAAAAAAAAACGTTCTCCCAGTTATGTCAGTTATGTTTTGATGGTGAAATAAATTTATTATGATTCCTCTGATAATAAACTTTTCTAAGTTGTGCCCATTTAATAAACAAAATGAACAGAAAGTTCTTGTGTTTATTTCTCTCTCTCCAACTTATTATTTTCATATGCACATAATTCAAAGCAGCTACCGTACTAATCATATGAAGCGCTGGGGTTCGTTGCATAAGGAAGAAGACGGAGTCTAGTAGATATTCCAGCTGTTCTGTTCCTTTCCGTTCCGCAAAATACCAAAACCATTCTCTGCTTGGAATTATGCCATTTTGATACTTCTAAATACAGTTGGTTACCGAATTAAAAAACAATTAAAGGGACGTTTAGTAGAATTAATGTGGTAGTGTGAAATTTAGACAGAATTCATACAAGCAGCATGTTCGAGAACTTTGTTTTTGCCTTGTTGGCGGACGTCGACTACAACGGAGACAGAGGGCAAAGCGTTCCCGAGGATTTTGCATATTTGAATTAAGTCGTTCCTGAGGATTTTGCATATCTGTCCGGGGCCCAGGTTCACAATTATTCTTTAAACTTAAGGACAACCTTAAAGTTAAAAAAAATCAATCTAAGAAACGCTTTTATTTTGTTGAGAATAACAGTTTTTGTATGATTCTTCTGACAATGTTCATGGGGTTATAATGAGAAAAAATCCTGAAGTTTAAGGAATGATCGTGCACCTGGGCCCTTAAGTAGTAGAATATCCTAATATGCAATGTCTGCCTATGCAACAATGTTCACATATGAAACAGAGATGGGTGGATGGATGACTTGCGTTTTTACGCGATTTTCAACAGTATTTCAGTCATATCTGCACGATGTGTAGGTGATAATGAAAAGCTGTGTACAACAGAACCCCGTTTACGTTTGAAAAGATTCTCGCCTTAACCGGGTCCGCTAGATCAGTAAACCAGCGCCTAATCTTCTGAGCTACCGGGCGCCTATGAAATTAAGAATAGATATGAATGTCCCGAAACTTATTTCTGATAATGAAACTCCTCTCTTGGATTAGGCCTACATGCGGGCATGTGCAGAACCATGAGAACTGATCAACCTTGCGAAAAGTCGCAAAAACGAATCTCGTTGATAATATGCGGACATGCGCAGATGATCCATAGCTTTATTAAGGATGTTCGTATAGTCGCAAAATCTCCTCTGGTGGATTATATGCGGATATCCGCAGAAATGATCCACGGCTTTATTAAAGATTAGCGTATGTTCGCAAAAACTCCTCTGGTGGATTATGTGCGGGTATCCTCAGAAATGATCCACGGCTTTATTAAAGATTAGCGTATGTTCGCAAAAACTCCTCTGGTGGATTATGTGCGGGTATCCGCAGAAATGATCCACGGCTTTATTAAAGACTAGCGTATGTTCGCAAAAACTCCTCTGGTGGACTATGTGCGGGTATCCGCAGAAATGATCCACGGCTGTATAAAGGATCTGTGCGGGTATCCGCAGAAATTATCCACGACTTTATTAAAGATTTGCGTATGTCCGCAAAAACTCCTCTGGTGGATTGTGTGCGGGTGTCCGCAGAAATGATCCACGGCTTTATTTAAGATTAGCGTATGTTCGCAAAAAATCCTCTGGTGGATTATGTGCGGGTATCCGCAGAAATGATCCACGGCCTTATTAAAGATTTGCGTATGTTCGCAAAAACTCCTCTGGTGGATTATGTGCGGGTATCCGCAGAAATGATCCACGGCCTTATTAAAGATTTGCGTATGTTCGCAAAAACTCCTATGGTGGATTGTGTGCGTGTATCCCCAGAAATAATCCACGGATGTATAAAGGATCTGCGTATAGCCGCAAAAAATTCTCTGGTGGATAATGTGCGAGTATTATTCTATGTGCAGAAAATCCACTTTTGGATATTTTGTGCCCAGCGCAAAAACTCCGGATGCGGAATACGTATATACCTGATTCTTTCAATTTTGTCATTATGCAGTGATAAAAATGACATAACAAAAATGTTTATGAAAAAACATTGAAAAA
Source organism: Ctena decussata (assembly GCA_963989385.1). Classification (NCBI taxonomy): domain Eukaryota; kingdom Metazoa; phylum Mollusca; class Bivalvia; order Lucinida; family Lucinidae; genus Ctena; species Ctena decussata. The sequence continues at coordinate 77,103,327 of OZ022498.1, read as the reverse complement.
AGACGGTCAGGTACAGTAATAATGATGCCTCAAAAATCGCTATATTTTTAATTCAAAGGGAGATAATCTGAGAATCTGGAGAATTTAAACCGCACCTGTAACGCCTGAGTACAAGAAATTGGACATTTAAAGTGTTTTACGAGATTGCTGCAATATGGACTTTTTGCGCAATACCAAAATTTATTTTTGCGCATGCGCGGCAATAAGGTGCATTACATGTTACTCCAGTCGAATATTGCCAGATAACTCTTAATTTGAAAATTATGGGTTGACGATTTTCTGGGCATGTTAACGTTGTTCCTTTGCGTCTCCCCATACATACATGAGCCTCAATTAACTCCAATATGCACTGGTTTCCTTGAAAATATGGCCGATAGTTGGTATCGCTAGTTTTTTGACCCGAGTATACATTATTCTGTTACGGGATAGTCCGTGTGAAAATGAATATTCTATGAGAGATGAAGTAAAATATAAGGAACACAACTTTCACTCGTCCTACTCTTACTCTTTGTCTCCCTGTAACCTCTCATAAAGTTTTGGTCCGAACTACATCGCCGGAGTGGAATGTGAGTCATTAAGGTTAAGATCTGGTTGATCAAACTAACCCAATGCCTCCCATACCAATGATCCTGTGCAACTACAATAGTTTTGTATACTTGCCAATCTGTCATCTTGACGTTCTATCTGGCGTTAAGGCTGAGAAGACATTTTATATCAAGAGGCAGTAGAGTTTTGTTCTAGATGATAAATCTAATCAACCAACGATTCAGCTCTATCAAGCTTTACACTCCTAATATGTTTGACAGGTCGCCAGCCTACAAATGCTAATGCTAGGATCTGTCTGGTCAATCTGGCCTAATCAACTATATCTTACAAATACTTTGCAACTTCATAAACTTCCTGATGACATATTGGCATGTCAGCATGCCTTCATGTCGTTTTTGTGTTTTTTTATTGCTTAGATGGAGAGGGAGAGGGCGGGGCTGGGGCTGGTGGTGCGGGCTGAGGTGCAAGATGGTGAATTACTATGGGCAGGATCTGCTTGGTCAAGCAAATCAACTTAAGGATATAATGCAAAATCGTGTGCTTAGTACGGGACTCGTTTAGGTCAAGTTGGCAGCTCTTTGTGTTAGAATCTATCTGGTATACCTGCACTAGGTGCAAAATCAAGTGATTAGGGTTAGTGTCTGGTTGGTCAACATGTGCAATCATCTCCCATAAGTCTTATCAACGTCGATATGTTAGCCTATTGATTTCGAACCTGGAGAAAGTCTGAGAGTTTGCAATGTTAAGACCCTGTCTACCTGTGGACTAATGAGCATCGGCCTGTTAACCTTTCAGGCAGTAGATCCAACAACTCGTTGTTCGATACATTAATATTAATGTAAACCTGTCAGATTCAAAATTGATTACTGCTGATACGTCCAAGGACAATTATTCACCAGGACCCGTGTTCAGGGAAGCTAGTCCCTAGCCCTTACAAGAGAAGTAAACTTAGTAACCGAATCCTCTGCACATTCAGCAGCAGAAATAAAGGCATCTGCCAGGAGTTTTAATCTCTAATAGCCTGGGGAAGAAACCGGACTTGTTTTGGCTGTCGAGTCCTCATCCTTGCTTCATCACAGTCTTTTCTTGATTTTAATTGTTGCCCGTGATGAATCTCTGATGAGTTAGGGGACCTCCATTCGAACCGAACTACCAACTAATTGTGTGCACCGCGGCGGAGGGTGAGGGTGAAGGTTTGGGCCCAGTAAAACCGGTTTAAACCCCCCAGTAGTTATTACTGACCGTCCCAAGGCAGCACTTTCGTTGCGGTTGCATTTGTTTTATGTTCGGTGCTGTTTAATTTATTGTGTTCTCATTTTAACCCTTCTATAATAAAAATAGAAAATAGGTAAAAATAGTTGTTAAATGTTTTTCGTATAATTTGCTTAGTCTGTTGTAACCCTTCTGTTGGTCTAAATTATTTAGTTCAGTAAAGATAGCTGAGCTGCCACTTATTTGGGAAAGAGCTGCTGACTCGGCTTATCACTTGTAATTTGTTGTTTGTTGGGATGTCTTTGTCAATCTTTTCCTTTGATGTTGGGGATAGGGTTTGGGATCTGATTCAGTCAGTTCCTGGAGTGTAGTTACTCTTTAAATTTGTAAATGTCAGTCCCATCCAAGGGGTTTAACATGCCAGGGAATGATGACTCCTGGTACACCTGCATGGGGAACAAGGTCATTTATGGATACACTGGCTTAACCCTTTAGCCCTTTACAAGGCAGTATGATAAATAATTTCTGAACAGTTAGATCCTTTAGAAACAAGGAATACACCAAATTATCTTTCCTCCTCTTTTTCAGAGATTCCCACTTAAGATTCTCCAGATCTTTATCTTTCTTTCTATATTTCTATATATACTGCTACACCCTCTTTTCAGAGTATTATGAGCAGGTGTACTTTTGTACACTCCGGTGTTGCAGGATGAAAGCCTACAACTAGCCATGTAGCTATAGTAGGGATCTTTAACCTGAACAGGGGATGACTCATCCTGCATAGGGGGCCTCCAGTTATTATCCCGATCCGAAAGACGGCACACTTGTTAGCATCATCCCTGCAAATGGTGCTAGAAAAACTCGTTCGGCAATCGGAAGACTTCGTCTTCCACCTTTGGCCTAATTGGCTTTTCGCATTTGGAAAGAATGTGCATTTCCATGTTGTTTGAGCATAATTAACGGCATAATTGTACTGTACACGTTTATGCATAACATACTTTCCTTAGTTGGATAGTCGACGACAGCTGATTTTGGCACGGTTATCGTATCAACAGTTATAATTTGCAAAGTCAAGAACGGGTACCAGTACTGTTTTTGACACGCAATATCCGGTTTCTCGACAACAGCTGCTCGGTGCTAAACGATTTCTTTCCCTGCATCTGCGCAGCAAAACTACTGTTGACCATGCAGTTTGATATCAGGAGGTGTGTATTTGTGCTGTTTTCAATACCCTGATGTCACCTGTATTTGTACAGCTACACAGATCCTGTACACGATCGTATTTAAATGCGCGTTGTCGTCAGCTACCTATTCTCGGCATCAGAATCAGAACTGTTTACTGATGACACGCCCAAAGACAATCATTAACCAGATTCAGAATAATGACCTATGTGTGTACCCTAGCAAGTCTGGCATTCTGGAAAGGCTGATAATCATGCCAAATTTTGACTATTATGATACTATGGCTCCAGGATGTAACGCCCCAGAGACGTTTCGTCCCATATGTTTTATCCCATTTTCGGCAAAACTTTAATATAGTGGATTCAAAGCCTTTAAAGCAGGTGAAATGAGGCAAATTTGGTATCAAAGTAAAGCTGCACATCTAATCTACAAATTGAGACCATATGTGATCATGTAGAGCCAGCCTTGAGTTTTCACTTACCGTTTGTTGATAGAATTTTAAGCACCTGTATGCAACACATGGAGGTAGCTTTTTACACTACTCATTCAAGCTTAATCAGACATTAACAGGAGAAAATCGACTATGCAAATAATGGAGAAATGTTATAGTTTGTAATAAACCTGTTTTTGATGATATTTGATTGAATGTTATTGCAAAAGCAGTGCTATAAACCTTAATGTCTGTACATTTTGTTGACGATCAGCCATTTCTTGTTGTTTCGCTAACCCCCAATGAAAGCGCTTAGAAGACAATGAAAACCATTCTGCACCAAAGTGACGTCATATATACGTGTCAAATGCAAGGGTCGCAGTTGTTGCAAGACGATCTTTTTTGTTCTTCGCTCTATCCAACAGACTCATTTATTCAGTGTCGTACAGACCACGGATTGCTTGTCACATTATTTGTTTCGGAAAAAATTAATTAAAAAAGCATAACACATGCGTAATATATTTTTTTTCCGATGAACACATATGACATTCATGGTTTTGAAACAACTGAATGAAGGATGATAGTGTACTACTTTTAGAATGATGACAGCAGTGTGTGTGAAAAATTTGCATACAGAGAGCATTTTTTTCTTTCTTTTTATTATTTTTTTTTCCTGTTTATTCAGTGTGGTGCAGTGTGAACAAATGATTATAAGAAATAAAAAATGTTTGAATACACTTGCGGTTTATTCCATTTGAAAAATTTTACGGAATAAATCACATTGTTTGTTGTTGTTGTTGATTTGAAAGTTCCGCCGTTGACTTTTTGGCCCACCTTGTGTATTCCCCGAACGGCTATGCTACCCTACCGATTTTTTGCCCGCCCCTCTGAATAATCAAAATCACAGTGATGCAGTTTCTTCCATGTGATGCAGGGTTATGTTTAGAATGGGAAAGAATTGCACATTTTGTTTTTGGCCAAGGCATATTAGTGTTTTCCTTCATTATGTTGATGCACCTGTATATAAGGATGTATCCACATTTTCTCACCTACAAAAATAAAATGAATCCTTATTTTTTGGTCAAGGCATATTATTGTTTTCCTTGAAAATGTGGATTTGTCTCTTTATAGGGGGTTTCCACATTGCAGGGCTTCCGTTAAGCAGATGTAAGGCATAAATTACGCCCTGAAATTGTCTCCGTACGTCCGAAATGAACTTCAAAGACCGCTGACTTCTGAAATTCCCTTTATACGGCTGAAATCAATACCCCAGAGGTCCAATTCTGTCATAAAACCCACCTATTTTCAGCGCATGAAAGTACGCCAGTATTTGTTGCCAAGTGGCCTATAATAATTTCAAGTCAGGTGTTCCGGCGTACGCCAATTATATCATCACTCAATAAATATGTTATTGGTATTACACATGACACTTGTCCTATGGACTGACACTTGTCAGTTACAACCGAGTTTAGCTCCGCCTATTGTCCAATTGGAAGCGTTATATTACAATGGGAGCCTAAGCTCTGCCCTCATTTGGAAATTACATTGTGTAAATTAAAGCGACTGTGTAAGTAAACATGATAATTACAGTTTTACATAATTGTTTGATTTTGGTGGCAGCTTTGAAAGTTGAAACTGGGTCACCGCTGTCTGACTGTAATAATACTTGCACTGGTGAAAAAATGAGGACGCCAAACTGAAGTGCAAAACTAAATCAATCAGATCTGAGTCGTAATTAATTTTTCTGACTTGAGTTAATTTATATCGCACATTCTATCTCAATAACCCACAGTGGCACTTCTGTCATTATGGTAATTTCTTACGGCAAAATTAGAAGATGAAAAGCGTCGGTGTCTCCTTGATCTAGATCTAAGGAGTTGACCAGTTTCTTTCTGACAGTCGCGGCTACGTGCAGTAAAGAGTTCCACTTTGCGTCGCAAAAAAATCGTAATTTGTTATCTAAAATGAACAGCAGTTAGAATCTAGGACAAATCGAATGTTAAACAAAATATTCGTCAAGAATATGTAATGCATGGAAGCATTAAAACAATTTATGTCATTTATCAGACCATTTTTTAAGCTTGAAAAGTTTGTAAGCATGGAAAGTGCGTATAGTAACGCATTTTCGGACGTAGCTAACGGTGCAGCAAGCGTTTCGTAAGACCACAACTACTCATATTCTGGTAGTTGAAAGCATATATTCATCATGGGATACCAAATGGAGCCCAGCAGGCAGTAAGGTTTTAAAATTCCTAGCGAGAACCTTGGACATAATGTTTACATTTTAGTCAGCTGGAATTAAAATAAAGCTACCAAGTTATAAAATGTATCTTATCTTTTTAATCAGAAATATTCTCTAAGTCATACACATTCAGTAAAACAAGCTAATGGTGACATCCGACAGTCCAAGCATAGTGGTTCAAAACTCCCAAACCAGAACATTTCTCCCATTTAAAAAGGTATCTCATTTGCTGTCTCAGTAACATTTCAGAACAATTTGGCCCCAGCCGTGTAGATATACTGCAGCCATAAGTAAGTACAGGGCTCTAGATAAGAAGTGCCTGATGATAATTTTGGATTAATTTTTTATCTTTCTCACCAAACATGGGTTCTCATTAGATTTGCCTGGTTGAGGTGAAATGAGTACATATAACGTACATTTGTGGGGACAAATATGAAAAATTATCCTCTGAATAATCCCCTTAACTGCAGCTCTGAAACTAAAGGTAAAAAAAAATCAGCAATCTGAGTTTGATATAACAGTACTTTATTTATTCCATAACTTTCAACTGCCATTGGATGGAAAAAAGTTGGACTTCCTAGATTTTCTTGTGGGACTTCAAAACTTGAAGGGTAGGAAGTCTGGGACTTACTGAATCTGAAAGTTAATGGAAGCCCTGCACATTGTCTCTCTATAGATCCAGGAGTGTATCCACATATTTTAGCCAGGGCATTGTTTTCTTCAAAATGTGGATACACCTCTATACAAGGATGTATCCACATTTTCGTCCCTATATAGGGATGTATCCACATTTTTTTAGCCAGGGCATTTTATTGTTTTTCTTCAAAGTGTGGATTCATCTCTATATAAGGCTGTATCCATGTTTTGAAGGAAAACAATGAACTGTCCTGGTTCCAAAAATGTGGATACATTCCTGTGCAGAAATATAATGCCCTGGCTACTTATTTATTGTACGGAATAAACCGAATCTATCAGAATGGCACTCTTCTCTCAAGAGGGAGACTGTTTGCCACAAGGTTGACAACTTAAATTTCAGAAGGTTTACAGCGCAATTTTAACCACAGACTGGTTGTTTTACTACCTTGATCTAAGTTAAAGGACACTTGCAGCTTTCCTACACACTTGAGACTAAACTTTATTCTATGATTGACAAATTCACGTTTTTAAGGATTGTAGGCTAGTGAACAGATGTTTTGCCATTTAATACTGACAAGTGTTAAGTGTAAAATTACGAACATATCATGGATAAATATTCCTGCTAAGTTCTGCAAATAGTGGAAAATACATTGGTACTGTCAGTGAAAGAAATTAAAAATGGCGATCGTCAAGCCAAAAAAAGTCAGACACTACCTTGGTTTGATAAACCCTGACAAGTCCTTTATCAGTCTGGGCTTTAAATCTTAGGTATGGAAATAAAGAAGAGATACTGAACTTTCTGTTGGTACCAGATCTGCTGTGGTTCTCTTTCTTATAAGGGAGGACTGAGTCCACTATAATAAAGTTTTACCCCATTTTCTGTATTGGAATGTTTTGTCCCATAATTCTAGGATGGTACATAAATTCACCGGATTGGGGTATAATCACCGGATCGGACCTGAATTTTGCCATTTTATAATATAGCTTGTTTTATTGTACTTTACTGAATGTTAATGTTTATATTTTGCATAAGTAATATCATAACATTGATTGGGGAAATCTTCATGCAAACAGTGACTGTTCTGTCTTTCTTGATTTGGTCATGAACAGTATCTTATATCAGCATTGCACTTTCAACCTGGGGCTTTCAAACATCAGAAAAAAACAATTTTGGACCTATTATTCAGAACTCCAGATGAGAAGGGCTAGCAGGGATAATTTAGGGACAATTTTCCATATTTCTCCATAAAATCGTACCTTGTGACCCCTCATTAGAACCCTCTCGCTGAGACGGTTCTAATTAGGGGTCACAAGATATTTTTTTATTCAGAAATAAGGAAAATTATCTTTGAATTATCTTTAATACTCCCTTTTGGAGCTATGATTATATACATCCGGCCCTAATATGCTGAACAGTATAGAATGTGTTGGTAAACTTGGCACTAGTGATGTTCTTATTTTGTCTTAATTAAATTTCAAAAAAGGTAGTTACTGAAAATTCACATGAAAAACCTGTCTGAGAAAAGGCAAATATGGAATAAAAAGAATGTCTTAATATGGAATGAGAGCGTTAGTTTTAAGTCAAGGATACCAATATGTAATGTAATGAATGTAAGACTTCACAGTATTGGGAAAAATATACCAACGAAAAAGAGACAAACTGAAAAGGAGGTATGGATGACGAGCGGTATTATTCGACAAATCAGAAAGATGCTAAACCATTTTATTAATATTTGAAGAGCAACTATTCGTCACAATTTTACAAAACAATAATGGGACGAAATGTCCTTATATGAATCGTCCTGGGTTTTAGGCCTGTTTGGGACGAAACATCCCGATACCTGATATTATCGCTGTTGGAGAAATTCTTATCATGATACTGTTATTTTGGAGGGTCTTGCATCTTGTATCTCAGGAACTTCACGGTATAGACATTCAGAAATATAATACCACCTAAGCCTTCACAGGATTCATAGGATCATTTTAATACTTCAGTAGAAAAAATGATTTCACTTTTCATACACTAAGCTTTGTTACACAGAAATTAACGGATAATTTTGACAATAGACATTAAATTATACTCACTGAGCTAATACTGCATGATGATTTAAGAAAGCTCCGCTTTTAAACATTTTAAAAGAGAACAAGGCGATTTGCATCTGTTGGTTTCATACTGAAGTCGATTCCCTTAAAATTATTCATTGCCAATTTTGAAGGTTGACTTTAGATAGACTGTCTTACTATAACAACTCCTTCAACACCATTCTATTTGTCTCTTTGGAACTTCAGTGGAAACTTTGTAAAATAAAGAGTTTTTGATCACTTGTCCACTGCAGTGTTAAAATGATCTTATTAATTAGTACCATGCCCAGCGGACTAAGGTAGTAATATTACTACAAATAGATGTTATATCAAAAAAATATCAGTGAGAGGTTAAGGGTTTGAGCTAGCATTATTACCCAAAATTTTGGCATAATGACGTGCAATGCTGATGGGGAAATTTTCCTTTATGGTGTTAAGAGTTCAATTTCTGATTTCAGGTTAGACATTTACAGGAAGATTCCCAAGGACCTGACACAGCCCACAACTACTGGGGCGTGTATTTCAGTATGCAGTATCTTTTTCATCTGCTATCTGTTTCTGTCAGAGTTAATCGGATTTCTATCTCATGAGGTGTAAGTAGTGTTGTTTGTTTTTCAAAAGACCATATTAATCCTAATAAACGCCCCTGCTCCTGCCCGCTTTCTCTTTTCCGAAAATAATGACATTAACTTGCATGAAAAATGATGAATTCTTGTTTGCTTCTCTGGATGAAGTAGCTCTTTGAAATGGAGTCTACTCTTAAAGGAAGGAATTTGGTACTAGAGGAGCAAACTCCTTCCTTTAAGAGTATATACCCCCATCCCTACTGAAAAGGGAGGCAAAAATAATAGAGTTACTTCCTCAGAAAATATACCATTTCACCCTTAAACTGTTTATTAGAAGTATTTTGGCAGTGGCTGATTTACTACAATTTTAAGCTCTAAATTGCCCCCCCCCCCCCCCCCCCCCAGTGTTTAATAGGATTAATACAGTCTAGTCCCAAACAATATATCAAATGAATGCTGCAGAATGCAGTATCAGGTAGAGCCTTTACTGTTTTCATTAGATACAGGAATTTCTGAAAGCAAATACAATAATTACAATCAAATTAGACACCCCTGTGGGCTAGATGACTCCCTTTGACATTAGATACATTCAACAAACTCCAGGTCAGCATATTAATTGTTTGAAATTTAAGCTTTCTTAGCTTGTTGGAACTTTATCTTATAAGAACTTAGTAAAGTATGAGTGATATTCAAAGCAGGGCTCAGCCTAGAGGGCATTTTGGGGGAAACAGTCTCCCTTAGCTGGCTGACTTCTCCCTATTTTGAGCTGAAGGAGAAGTGAAAATGTATAGAACATGTAGGGAAATCCAAAATTTGGACCAAAACTTCTCCCCAAAGTCCAGAAAATGTTGCAATACTTCTCCCTGTCTGAAAACTCTAGGCTGGCCCCTGATTCAAAGACATCACATACATTCTATATAATTGGCCTCCCATGGAAATGTCCTTGTTACATGTGCGTACAGGAAAAAATTCAGATGAGTCTGTGTATCTGTTCGGTCTAATCAGTCTTCTCTGTTCCTTTGTTCAATCCTGGGAAATCTAAAACGTACATGTATGAGCATGTATTAAATGAAAAAAAAAAAAAAAATGGCTCTGTTGACACTGACAGGCAGACTGATTTGAATGAGTGCTGTATGAACATGGTATCAGTGCTCCAGATAAGAAGGGGTAACAGGGATAATTAAGGGATAATTATCCTTATTTTTCCATAAACATATATTGTGACCCCTCATTAGAACCATCTCACCGAGGGGTCACAACATATGTTTTCTTTGAGAAATAAGAAAAATTATCTTTGAATTATCAGTATTACCCCTTCTTATCTGAGGCACTGATGGTATAAGTTCCCACATTGATGTATTGCAACTTATATGTGTTATTGGATGCCATACCATCTTACTGATGTGCCATATTTTGTTGTTTCAGAGAAAGTGAATTGATTGTTGATGATCCTGTGAAATACTCAGAAAAAATTCCAGTCTTTATAAATATTACATTGCTCAACACTCATTGTGACTGTAAGTATTTTTTTGTTTTGATATTTGCTTAAAAGTTCTGGTTGAACAAAATACATGCAAGTTGAAAAGGCGCTGACCAGATTTGGGGGTTATTATTTATTGCAAAAATGAACATTTGAGCTATGACACAGCAAAATCAACAAGACCCCGACCCCCCCAATCTGATCAGAGTCTGCACTGTGCACTTAAAGTGTAGCTAAGGGTCTAAGCTACCGCCATGGCAACAGCGAAGACTCTGATAAGACTAGGTGGATGCCCAGGCTGATCTGAGTTTTCACTGGGCACACATGCTATTTTGTTGGTTTTGTGCTGTCGCTGCTCATTTAGAACTGATTTAGCATTTAATAATGTAAAGTATGAGATTGATTTGTTTCATTAATTAAATGGAAGGATGGTTTGCAGTTTTCAACCCTTTCAACAATATTTCAGGGGTATTTAGCTGGTGGATGAGGGATAATGAAAGGCCTTGTGCAGTTGAACCCCCTTCACAGTGAAACAAATCTGCCTTCAGAATTTTGAACATGGACAGCTAGCTGAGCAGTCCAACACTTAGCCCATCTACATAGTCTCCTAAGATGAGACTAACCAGTAGCCAATATACAGTATGTGAGTTTATGGTCCTGTTATCTGAATTTAGTCAGCTATAGGATCATAAGTCCCCCTCCCCCCCCCCCTCCCCTCTCCTTCCAAAAAGATGTATTTTCTTGTTGCAGTTGTAGGACTAGATATACAAGATGACATGGGTCGTCATGAAGTGGGCTTTAAAGATAATACTCAGAAATTCCCAGAAAATGGCGGAGCTGGCTGTAGAATGGAATCTCATTTCTTAATTAATAAAGTAAGTACTTGAAGGGCTCAAGAGTATTTGATGATAATTCTCTGATCCTTTCTGCTGATTCTTCAGAAAAAAAAAAGAAATCTGAACATGCAACATGACAAAACCAACAAAGTGGCATGTGCGCCCAGCAAAGAATCAGATCAGCCTGGTCATCTGTCCTGTCTGATTAGAGTCTTAGCTGTCAGCATGGAGGTAGCTTTGACCCTCAGCTACCCTTTAAGTGCACAGCGAAGACTCTAGTTAGACTGGGCGGATGCCCAGGCTGATCTGAGTCTTTTGCTGGGCACAAATGCCACTTTCTTGTTTTTGTCGTGTCACGGCTCATATGTTGTGACCCCTCATTAGAACTGCCTGACTGAGTTGGTTCTTATGAGGGTCATTAAATAAAAGTTTGAATGCAGAAATAGGAAATGTTATTCAGTGCTCCAGATAAGACTGAGATGATTTAGGGATAATTTTCCACAGTTCTCCAGCTGGGCCGGGTAGCGCAATCGGTAGGGCACCTGACTCATAAGTCAGAGGTCCTGGGTTCAAATCCCGGTCTGGCCACATACTTTCGTTTCTCCTTCCGCTGATTCAAGAAGGGCAGTTGTCAGTTACTGGCGAAAGTATGTGCACTTAGTACTGGTTAACTGCTTAGGAGGTCTAAGCCTGCCCAGGAATAGTGTGGTTAGGTTAACTGACCGTCCCGACATGACCTTAGTTGTTTACCGTGGACGTTAAGCATCAAATCAACCAGCCACGGTTCTCCATAAAAACGTATCTTGTGATCCCTCATTAGAACCCTTTGACAGAGATGGTTCTAAGGAACATTATATGTTTTTGTCGAGAGATACGAAAACTGATCTCAAAATTTCCCCCAAGACTTCATCTTATCTGAAGCTCTTGAGTTATTGCAATACTCTCCTTATCCATAGTTCAGGGCCCACTTTTCAAAACTAAGTGTTGTTACCTATTAAGGAAACAGTGCGGTTTCAAATGCATTTTGAAACTGCATTGTTTCCTTAATAGGTAACAACAAGGAGCATATGCATAGAACACAATAACAGACATCTTTAACTGAAAAAAAAATAGCAGCTTTTGTACAAAACCTAGATAGCTGCCTCATTCATTTCAAAACCTGTTCTACCTTAGTTTAGCATAAAATATTTGCATACTATTTGATGACACCTGTTGTTTGACAGTTTAATCATAAATGTCATGACTAGAGTGCATGTTCTAATTATCATTTTGAGGTTGATTATCATATTCATGACATGGGATAACAATCAGCAAAGACTAAGGTCGGCCTGTACCTGTTTGCAAGCTTACCATTGTCTCTGCTGTCTGCTCACATAGTCAGTGGATTTTTTTTAAAAGACTTGACACTTACAATAGTAAAGCCTGGATACACAGGCTGGTCTTAGTTTTTCGTAAGCCACTTTTTGGCATCTCATTTGAAAACAGAATTTATATTATTCATTCATGTAATTTATATTATTCATTCATGTAACACATTTTCACTACTCTCTTGTGGTTCCCAAGACTTTAATTATATATGGTGAAGTGGACTTTGCCAGCAAAACAAGGGCAGATGAAAGCAGGACCAGGACCCTGAATAATTGTAAATTCTTTGATATGAATGAATATTGCAGGTACCAGGTAATTTTCATGTATCAACCCATTCATCACAACGACAGCCAGATGTACCTGACATGAGACATATTCTACATAAAGTCAGATTTGGTATGGATATGGAAGAAGGAAAGGTGACTCTTGTTACTTATATATCTGCAACTGCAGAGCAGGATAGCCTCTGCAAATCAGTAAATCAGACATAAAGAATTTTAAAGTAGGTAAAGTGTTTGAGGTAGGAAAAGTAAGTGAAACCTTATACTCTAATGACAGATCATTATGTTGTGAGTCAAGTATTGTCAGCAGTGATTCATCCATTTTGATCCTGAAAGTGCCAAAAGGCAGATGACACAATGTTCTATGACATTGCCCTTGCAGGCGAGACATCACATTCTGCAGAATTCTTGTTAGGACAATTACTATAGTTGCCAAGGGCTGTCTCAGGAAGGCAAGACTTGAAGCTCATAACAGTTTTGATAGGTTAGAATGTCATACATTTTGAGACATTTATAAAATAACAATATTTCATTAAAATTTTGAGAAAAATGGAAATTACAGTCAAACCTGTCTTAAGGGGTCACCTAAGGGAAGGAAAAAATTGGCTGCTTAAGACAGGTGACCCCTCAATACAGGTTCATTTGCACTGTATTTGGGTTTAAGGGACCCAGAAAATATGGCTGCTCCTTTAATAAAGGTGACCACATGAGCAGGTTTGACTGTACTTATCTTTGATGTCCAACATAAGCATTTTTCAGTACAACCATTTCTCAGTGAAAGTTAATTAAAATTTTCTTGGTCACCATCTGTCATCACCAACGGAAATAGCCTACCACCGAATCTGAAGAGAAAGACACACGATTGGGTGCCTGTCGAAAATTATATATATGAGACTGGTAATATGTCACTGTTTCATAATTAAATTACAGCACATCTCTAGAGAATATAGTAGTCTTATATGGTAAGTAAATGTTTTAGATAAATACATCTTTAATGTTTTGTATGAAAGGAAAAGCCGATGACTGGTACTGAAGACAAGATACATTATGAACAGCTTTTTCCTTGACATTTGTTTTTTCCTCTTGCAGATTTTGCCATTGTTAACAACAATGTTTTAGGAAACAACGGTATTTACTAGAATTTCAGCTGAAATTTAGCGGTTAAGCAAATTATTACCTGAAAAATAAATTACATGCTGTACGGCAAATAGAACAAATATACACAAACAACTATTTGCCGTACACAGCTGTTTATATTTTATCAATGCTATAAATCATTAAATTGATTTCATACAAAAGACAGAGATGATGCTAATTAGTTGCTAGTTAAAACAGATAATACTTGTATGTCAAGATTATCAATGTAAGTGTAAAATCAAAACCTGTTTTTTTATTTGAAAGCACCAATTCTCAGGCAGTACCAAGCACCGATGAAAGTGTGTTCTTAAAGCAATGCCAATGTACAGACCACAATAAACATGTAAAGCAACAAAAACAATCTCTTTATGATGTACCTTACATAAGTTGATTATGCACTAGCAAACAAGAAAGAGTAAATAACGAACTAAAGGCTTCAACTAAGCTGTATATCTTCCACTTTTGATTCTTTGGTAAGCTATTTCCGGTGGTGATGATAGATGGTGTTGATGGTACCCCTCAAAAAACTTTCAGGTCCAGCCCAAGGAAGTACATGTACCTGAAAAAGGCCCTCTTGTTTGCCAAATAAATGTCATACATGTTTCTAATATTGACTTTCAGACTGTTAAAGGGTCATTTAATCCACTGGAAAAACTAGACAAGTCTAAAGGAGATGGTGAGTAATATTCACATGATACTACATTTATGTGGGCTACATCTAAGACCAGGGCCCAGTTGTTCAAAACTGGCAGTGTCATTAGTTAATGAGATGTTAAATTTTCAAATGAATTGTACACAAAAACACTGCCATGATTGTATGAAAAAATAGGAGGAGCTTTTGCAGTGCAAAACCTACACCTCATATATTTCAACAAAAAATATTTGCATACTTAGTTTTTATGTGCACTAGAAGTTTTAATGAATCCTTGATTAAATGACTTTAGTAAGGTAACAATGCTTTGAACAACCAGGCCCAGTTGTTTAAAATCTAACAACATTATAGCTGTTATATTTTTAAGTATAGTGTAGGCAAAAACTTTAGCAGAAAGCCATTTTTTTAAGAAAAATATAAGGAGCAGTGCGGTACTGAGTGATGGCTAAGTAACACATAAATATGTAAGAAGTTAGAAAAAATAGTAACAGAACTTCCTTTTCATTATTTTTCAGCTGCTGCCACTCATGATTATATTCTACGAGTTGTACCAACAGTTTATATAGATAGCAGAAGTAATAGGAGGTATCCATATCAGTATACATACTCTTATAGGGTAAGTCAAATTCTTCGTCATTGAGCAGGCATCTTGTTGTAAAAGTTAAAAAATATGGTGAAAAAATATTTATTTATTTTCTTATTTCTACATTTAAATGTGATGTGGAGTTAAGTCAGTTCCGATGAGATCCAGTTAAACATTAACATAATTGAGCCGCGACATGATAAAACCAACAGTGTGGTTGTGCGGCCAGCGCAGATTCAGATCAGCATGGGCAACCGCCCAGTTTGATCAGTCTCTTCGTTAAGTACCCAAAGGGTAGCTAAGGGTCTAAGCTACCTCCATGCGGACTGCGAAGACTCTGATCAGACTGGGCGGATGCCCTGGCTGATCTGAGTCTGCGCTGGGTGCACAGCCACATTGTTGGTTTTGTCGTGTCGGGGCTCATATGTTCTCCTATACATGTAATTCTGTCTGATATAAACAAAAGCAAAGATAGATCTAAAGCAGCTTAGTTACAGGCAGTGCAGTTTTTATACTGGTTGAGGCGTGCGTTTCAATCCATTAGTATGATGTGACTTACCGGTATTTAAATGTTAAAGATACACATGCATCTCCAACAAAACTAAAAGATCATCATGAAATTCAAAACAAATATTGGAGCTGTATTGGAAAGAATTTTGTGATAAGCCCTATATCCACAATAAAAACTGTGCTTCTTGTGAGAATGTGTGATAGGTGAGATACAGCATTCTGTGGAATTCTTGTATGAAATGTATCCTGATAAGACAGGTGAATTTATGTGGAGAGCCTGACCTAGTAGATTGAGGGCTTGCCTCTCACGCTGGGGGTCATGAGTTTGACCCCCACCAAGCGGTACAAGTTGGATCGTTTTCTCTAATCACATAGACCAGGAAATTGCATCCAGTGTGCCCTGAGATGGAAAAGTGGTATTAGAGAAGCGGTGGGTGATTGTAGTTTCCCTGAACATCAGTGGTGATGTATGCCTTATCAAACAGGCAAAACTGTACATGGTCACACAAAACACAAAAAACGCTAAGGTAATGTGCCTGCTACTGGTTTCATACCCAGGGACTGTGGCCTTGCTAAACAAGCTTGACCTGATAAGCAGCAACAGGTAGATTTGTCCAGCTTCGAAGATGGTATATTGTTCAGAGTAAATAAAGTATGCTATATTTTGTGCAGGAAATTTTACAGTTTGGGCACGGAGGCAGAGCCCACCCAGCAATTTGGTTTAGATATGAACTGAGCCCTATAACAGTAAAATATACTGAAAGAAGAAAACCTTTATATCATTTCTTAACTACAGTAAGTATTGCGTAAATTAAGATAAATGGGTACACTTTCAGGGGAAGCAACTCTGCCATTTTCATTTTAGCCTTGCTTATCAATAGGGATCAACTCTGAAAGCAAATTCTTTCCTTTAAGAGTTGATCTGATTTTGCAAGGGTTTTATCATCCAGGGAAGCAAAAGAAAACACAAAAATTATCTCCCTTGGCGAAAATGGCAGAAAAACATGGAGGTGTACCCATACACCTTAAAAGATGGGACCATGAGAAAATCAAGCTTCTATGCCTGAGATGTGAAACTGCAAAAATGCCTTTGTTTCCTACTGAACAAAGTCTTTGGACCCGTTGGACTGATACAGAAACTGTAGGAAAGTTGCTTTCAGAAGGCTCTTTTTTCCCTCTGTAACTATAATAGAAGCACTAGGAGACATAGCAGTTTGAAGATTTCTTATGGTCGTGCTGTTTTGAAGCTGTAGGTAAGCATAAATGTTTTGGATGAAAATTGGTTACTTTTCATATTTTCCAGAAAAAAAGTTCTGTTGTGAGACCTCATAAGAATCACTTATAACATTGAATTGATAGAGTTGAGACAGAATTATTTGTTTGAGAAAAATTTCTTGATTTTGAATAATTCCGATGCCATTACATTAGCACACCTGTGTTGGTATGCATAGCAAAGCCTTGCATATATTAGCGGCATCATAGTGACATTATTGTGGGAGGGTCACAATGATTTTGACAAAATCTCATATAGATTCATCCTCAAATAATTTAATTCAGTGTTTTATGCAAGACAGCTCTACTGAGAGCTGCAAGATGAGTCTACTGAGAGCCCACAACTTTAAGAAAAAGAAAATAAGTGTACATCCAAA
The DNA here is from genome assembly GCA_963989385.1 of Ctena decussata. Lineage (NCBI taxonomy): Eukaryota > Metazoa > Mollusca > Bivalvia > Lucinida > Lucinidae > Ctena > Ctena decussata. The sequence continues at coordinate 77,085,935 of OZ022498.1, read as the reverse complement.
AACATTTGGCTTATCGAAAGCTTTGCTTTTCCAAAGCTTGGTAAATTGTCTTTCTAGCCACTAAGAGAGAAACATTGTTTCAACTTGTTAATTGTTGAAACAACACAGAATTTAGACATAATAATTTGCATGTCCTAAAGAGGCATTATCACATTAATAGGTGATCAATGCAGATTAGATAAAAAGGTCAAGATGTATGCAAGTTATTTACAAAGCTTTGGAAAGTCAGTCATGTTTTTCTAATACTTTATTACTTGTCACTAACATTTTCCATTTTTGCTTGTGGCAGACTTTTGTTAGATTCAGTCATGGCGCTAAGGCTAACCCAGTGATATGGTTTAAGTATCAGATGAGTGCTATCACGGTTCAGTACACAGAAAAGTACAAACCTGTATATAGCTTTCTTACGACTGTAAGTTATGTGGTGTAGTTGGTAGTACTGGGGAGCGGTAAAATTCCTTTTCCGTTTTGGTTTGAAACAGCAATTTTAAAGAATTGTGATTGTACAGTTTCCGGGTTTTCAAACTGTACTGGAGGGTTTTAAACTTTTTCTGTTTTGGTTTTTGGCTCACCAGAAGAGTTATTGCAGTCAGTCTAGCGTCCCAGTTTTAATCTGCATCTGTGTCCACTTTAGAGTTTTGGTTAAAGTTTTTTTTTATGAGATGAGCAAGGCACTAGATGGGGAGCTATGCTGTACATAGGCAGGCCTTATTACTGTATTGTGCATAAATTTTGGGACACCTGAAATGTTTAATTTTCCATTTCAGACAAATGGAAAATTGATCATTATAGGTGTCCCAATACTCACACACATTTTGGTATTTACTATCTTATAGTGTTCAGTTTTGTAAACTACATATATTCCATAGTGGTAAAACCCTTTTCCTTTTAATTTTCATTGGTAACTTTACCTTTTCAGTTATTCAGACTTCAGTACATTGGTAGATTTCTTTCTTACATGGTTTTTAATTAAAACAACATATTTACTAGTGGATACAATTTTCATTTTGGTACATTCACAGGTTTGGTTTTTATTTTTCAGTTAGTCAAATTCTACAGAAATAGTTACCATTTTATGCTTGATTTTCAGTGAAACAGCATTTTTTTTCTCCCACCTGCAACTAGCAGAAGTGAGACACAAATCATGTCAAACCTGTCTTAAAGCCCATCTTAGTTAAGCAAAAAAACAAAACAACTGTCATAAGAGGCCAGAATCTGATATCCAAAAGTAGCATTTTTCAGTACAAAGCAACACTGGCCTTATGCAAGTAGTTTTTTGAGGCAGGTTTGACATTATTACTTTCGGGTGCCAATGGTGCGGTAAACTTTCAATTGCTATTTTGGATTCTGTATTGTGACAATGCACAGATTTGGGAGACACTAACTTCCATGGGATTTGTGTATAAAATAAATTTTATAGTTGTACAGCTATACAATGCGGCGAGTTTGTATTACCAATTTCTCTGTTAGTTTTAAGCCAATTGACTAGCAACTTTTCATGAGTGTTACAGGCATACTGAAAATATTTGTATGCCTACGGAGGAAAACTGTCACTTTTGACAAAATTTTGGCATTTTGAACTTCTTTTTATGGGTCTTTAATTATACAGTATGGTTAGTTTGCATAGTCAGCTCCTTCCACATTTTTAAGTCAGTTTAATTGAGATGTTGCACAGATATTACAGGCGTACAGAAGATACGCATAATATGCCTTTTTGGAGGAAAAATTTTTTTTTAAATAAAATTACATCTTCATTCTTTGACTTAGAAAATTTTGTGATTGTCCAAGATGGCATGTGCATGTAACCATTAATTAAAACCACTGCTTATAATACAAGGGATTAGGAAATTTGCTAGATGGGTAACTACAAATTGGGAAGAGGGTATGTCAGATGTGTCAGTGAAATGGGTGTATAAGGCACAGGCACAGGGGCATCATCTGTGTCTAACACAATTTTCTAGTCAGAAAGGGAAGCAACTTTTATGACTTCCTGTTGCTTCACTGGATGAAGAATTCCTTCCATCTCAATCCCCCTACCGTAATCTGATACTTTCACAGTTTCTTTCCTTGTTTTTACAGGTATGTGCAATAATAGGTGGAACTTTCACAGTTGCCGGTATTTTAGATTCTCTCATCTTCTCAGCGTCAGAAATCGTCAAAAAGGCACAGCTTGGAAAACTGACTTGAAAATGGATAACTTAAATAGATTAGCTATAGTTTTCTAAAGATGATATTTATATTATCATTCCATTTATAGAATCTTCTCTTATGAGAAGGTTCTAAATTAAGTGATACAACTGAATGGAGGAGAGCTCCAGATATGAACGAGTTTTGATGAAAATTTTGAGATGTTTTCTGTTTAGTCTCCATTAAAACTTACGTTGTGATCCCTCATTAGAACTGCCTCTGGCAGGCAGTTCGGATGAGGGGTCACAACATAGTTTTTTTTGTGAGAAATAAAACTATCTCAGAATTATTGTCAAAACTCAACCTTATTTGGGCTCAGGAATAGACATGTATAAGCTTGTGTCCATCTGAGCTAAAGATAGGTCATCAGTTTGGGGATATATGTGTCTTTTGTCATTGTTCTACTTTAAAACTTTTTAGCCACCCCACAAGAATGGACACCTGACTGTATACCTTACTGTATATGTGGGCAGCAAAGACTCAGATCAGCCTGTACATGTGGTCTGATCAGTCTTCATTGGTTTGCTTTTTAGATTTCTTAGAGTTGAAGTGTTGCTGATGCGAATAAGCAAGACTCTGTGCTGATGAGTTGTCTGATCAGGGTTAACTGTTTGCAATTGTTGTTAGCCTTTCTTATCTAGTCTAGTCTAGTCTATCCCACAAGGTTGCAAGGTATTGAAAATCCTTTCTTATGGGGTGGCTCAAATGTTATGGAGTTCTTTTAGAGCTGTCTCTGAGTGGTCTCATCGAAATCTAGTTAGATCCCACAACATATATTTGATGACAATAAAGGAAGCAGCGAATCAGTTTTCGTATCATTAAAATTTTGGCTTATCTGTAGCTCTGTGATCTAATGGTTAACCCTTAAAGCACCAAAAATAAAAAGTTACATTCGCAAACAGTGTAGATCCAGATGAGGTGGCTCATCATGAGCCACCTCATCTGAATCTATACTGTTTGCCCTCTAGTGTATGAATTCTCAATATGATATCGCTTGGACAAGACATTTTTTGAAAGTCTGCAGACGTAAATTTTGTCGTCTGCTTTTTGGCGCATTAAGGGTTAAGTTTATATCTTGTTGGATGATAGTATTTTGAGTTGGTTGTGGATGGTGTAAACAGGATAGACTTGGATTAGAATGTGGGGCTATATTCTGTGCATCTGTTGAGCAGACACTTGAGGGATAAAAATTGAGTTTCTTTTTTTTTCCCACAAAAGGATGTGTTATTGGTGAGTAGTGTGTATGTGTGGTGGGCATGGGGAAAGAGGAAAGATAGGAAGAGAGGGGGGAGGAGGCTGGGTGTTTGAGGTGAAATGAGTTTAATGGAGAAATGAAAAGAACTCAACTTGTTTACTCTCACCTGTTTTGCTTTTAGGGGGCTATTTGTTAAGTTATGTTTATTTGTCAGCAATAATGACTTCTACTGTGAAATGGGGTCTCTAAAGTTGTGTTTTAGACTGTTTAAAATGCTTATTTACTGTGGATAATAATTGTAATCTCATAAATGAGCCGTGGCATGAGAAAACCAACAAAGAGGTTGTGCGCCCAATGCAGACTCAGATCAGCATGGGCATACGCCCAGTCTGATCAGACTCTTCGCTAAGCACTTAAAGGGTAGCTAAGGGTCAAAGCTACATTCATGTGGACAGCAAAGACTCTGATCAGACTGGGCGGATGCCGAGGCTGATCTGAGTCTGCGCTGGGGGCACAACCTCTTTGTTGGTTTTCTCGTGTCACAGCTCAAATCTCATATTGTATAACAGTCCATTAACATAGACCTAGTAATTTTCTGTGACAGAAAGTGAATATGATAGAACCCGAAAACATAGGTCTGTCATTTATTCATCTAAACCTATACTAAGCCAAAAATTTAAGGTGAACCAAAAATGGCATATAGAGTTGTGTTAAACAACATTTTCACTGAGCAGCTAATGTATATCATATATACATTAGTTCAGATGTGTACCATTGAGAGAAGTACTTCACATGTCAATTAACTATTTCCATGTTCATCAGCCCTAACCCATCCCTCTCACTTTGTAGTCCATTAGAGCTTTACTGAAAATAGAAACACAATATACTGTAAAATTTCCAAAATATGTGACATAGGATGAGTTAGATAGGTGAAGTTGTATGGGTATAACTGCATGATGTAGCCTCCATTTTTTACAAGGGAAACAACTTTAATAATAAATTAATTTCCCTGGTAGGTTCCAAGTGCGGGCTGCTCTGAAAGAAAAGAATTTGCTCGTTCAGAGCAGTCTTTCCTTGCAAGAGTAGCTCCCCTTTTCTCTCCCCTACAAAGGGAGACAGGTGCTTTAGAATCAGAATGAAGAGAATGGACCACCAATACACTTTTAATATTGACCAGGTATTTTATTTTATCTAGTCAGAATAGTAACAGATTTTCATGAAATTTTCGAAGCAGTTAGCTGTTAGGATAGCTTCATTGTATATGGTCCCACTAGTACAGCTTTGAATTAATCTTTCCATTGCATTTCTGATTTGAGAAAAATATGAAGATTTTAGCTGAAACCTGCAAAATGAAAAGGTGCTTACCTGCAAACAGCAAGACTGAATTCTGATCTGTGCAGGCATGTCAGAGTCTTTGCTGTTTGTTTATGTACTACATGTATAAGACCCTTTGTGCATATGACAACTCATTTCAGTTCTTTTGCAGCTTTAATAATTAGATTGTAGCTAGTTCTTGCAACATAAGAAACACTGGGCAAACCCTGCTCAAACTATATGAGCTGTGACACGACAAAACCAACAAAGTGGTACTTGGGCTGAACAAAGACTCAGCTCAGCCTGGGCATCTGCTCAGTCTAATCAGAGTCATTGCATTGAGCTTAAAGCATAGCTAAGGGTCTAAGCTACCTTCATGCTGACAGCAAAGACTCTGTTCAGACTGGGCAGATGCCCAGGCTGATCCAAGTCTTTGCTGGGCGCACATGCCACTTTGTTGGTTTTGTCGAGTTGCAACTCAATTATGTAAACTTATGTAAATCCAATTTTCGAAAATGCTCATGCCCATTTCCTAAAAAGCAAGCTTTAAGGTCTTCATTCAAGTTCATCAGTTAGTTCACCACTTTGATCATCAGGGCTCAGTTGTTCGTAGCATCGTTAGCCTAACAAGCTTGTTAAGAGGTCAACTCATTAATTGTTTTGCAGTTTGATAGTCACTGATATTTTTTGTTGAAAATAGACAGACCCGACCAGTACGCAGACACTTTTAAGGGTGTTTTACCTAATGTTTAAGACTCCAACCTGTTCCAGACTACCAGATGGGCATACAATTTAGGAAAATCCTTGTGCTAAATATAGACAAAAGGAACATGAGAAAAAATCATCTGCGCATGCGCAACATAACACGGTTGAGGTCATGCTATTTGCTGTATCAAACAGGCTTATCATACCAGTACGCGGACACCTTAGAATCTGAGTAAACTGAGATGACATTTATACGCTGCAATACTAATTAAATTATTGATACATGAAGTTAACAAAAACGTATTAACATCGTAAAGGATTGTTCTAATTTTATTAGCTCGCCTGAGCACGAAGTGCTCAGGGTGAGCTTTTGGGATACCCTGATGTCCATCCTACGTCCGTCCGGACGTCCGTCCGTCTGTCAACTTTTGCTTGTGTACACTCTAGCGGGCACAGTTTTGATCCAATCTTTCTGAAACTTTGTCAGAATGTTTATCTCCATAAAATCTAGGCCAAGTTCGAAACTGGGTCATGTCGGGTCAAAAACTAGGTCACTAGGTCAAATCTTAGAAAAACCTTGTGTACACTCTAGAAGGCACAGTTTTCCTCCAAAGTTCATGAAACTTTGTCAGAATGTTTATCTTTATAATATCTAGGACAAGTTCGAAACTGGGTCACGTCGGGTCAAAAACTAGGTCACTAGGTCAAATCATAGAAAAACCTTGTGTACGCTCTAGAGGACACAGTTTTGATCCAATCTATATGAAACTTTGTCAGAATATATATCTCAATAAACTCTAGGCCAAGTTTGAAACTGGGTCATGTAGGGTCAAAAACTAGGTATCTAGGTCAAATCTTAGAAAAACCTTGTGTACACTCTAAATAGCACAGTTTTCATCCAAAGTTCTTGAAACTTTGTCAGAATGTTTATCTTTATAATATCTAGGACAAGTTAGAAACTGGGTCACGTTGGGTCAAAAACTAGGTCACTAGGTCAAATCTTAGAAAAACCTTGTGTACGCTCTAGAAGGCACAGTTTTCATCCAAAGTTCATGAAACTTAGTCAGAATGTTTATCCTCATAATATCTAGGACAAGTTTGAAACTGGGTCACGTTGGGTCAAAAACTAGGTCAGTAGGTCAAATCATAGAAAAACCTTGTGTACGCTCTAGAAGGCACAGTTTTCATCCAAAGTTCATGAAACTTAGTCAGAATGTTTATCCTCAAAATATCTAGGACAAGTTTGAAACTGGGTCACATTGGGTCAAAAACTAGGTCACTAGGTCAAATCATAGAAAAACCTTGTGTACGCTCTAGAGGACACAGTTTTGATCCAATCTATATGAAACGTTGTCAGAATATATATCTCAATAAACTCTAGGCCAAGTTTGAAACTGGGTCATGTAGGGTCAAAAACTAGGTATCTAGGTCAAATCTTAGAAAAACCTTGTGTACACTCTAGAAGGCACAGTTTTCATCCAAAGTTCTTGAAACTTTGTCAGAATGTTTATCTTTATAATATCTAGGACAATTTAGAAACTGGGTCACGTCGGGTCAAAAACTAGGTCACTAGGTCAAATCTTAGAAAAACCTTGTGTACGCTCTAGAAGGCACAGTTTTCATCCAAAGTTCATGAAACTTAGTCAGAATGTTTATCCTCATAATATCTAGGACAAGTTTGAAACTGGGTCACGTCGGGTCAAAAACTAGGTCACTAGGTCAAATCTTAGAAAAACCTTGTGTACGCTGTAGAAGGCACAGTTTCGATCCAAAGTTCATGAAACTTTATCAGAATGTTTATCCTCATAATATGAAGGACAAATTTGAAACTGGGTCATGTCGGGTCAAAAACTAGGTCACTAGGTCAAATCTTAGAAAAACCTTGTGTACGCTCTAGAAGGCACAGTTTTCATCCAAAGTTCATGAAACTTAGTCAGAATGTTTATCCTCATAATATCTAGGACAAGTTTGAAACTGGGTCACGTTGGGTCAAAAACTAGGTCACTAGGTTAAATCATAGAAAAACCTTGTGTACGCTCTAGAGGACACAGTTTTGATCCAATCTATATGAAACGTTGTCAGAATATATATCTCAATAAACTCTAGGCCAAGTTTCACTGGGTGGTTGCTTAGTCCCGGTGGGCGATGATTTTTTCTGACAATCGTCAACGATTTTTTCTGACAACGGTCCCGGATTTTTTCCAAATCGTCAATGATTTTTTCTCCGTGACGTCATAACAGAAAACTGGTGCGACAAAATGGTGAGTTTAGTCGATTAAAACATTTATTTACAAATCCTATGCTTATTCTTGGTAGAGATTAGGCAAATTAGATAAAATACACATGTTTAACGTGGTCAACAGATAAAAGAAACCTGGAAATTTTCGTTTAGGGTACATGTTGAAGAACTGTCCTCTATGTCTATGTCTGCGAAGTTTACCATAGGGTAACGTTACTTTTAATCATAAATCGGTGTTGGGAATATGTCTTATTATTTTTTGACACTTTACAATAATATAAATAGGTCTGTAAGCCCATTTTCATTTTTCATAGGTCCCGGATTTTTTCCTACAAGTCCCGGATTTGCTCCTACAATAGATTTAAAGCGCCTGATTTTTTCTGACAACGCAAACCACAAAATGAGTAGTTATTATGATACGTTATTGCGCATATATTGAACAGCAAGATCAAAAAATGCTTCAAACTTAATTTTGGTGCATAAATGGATGACAAAATATTTGTCGGTCATCAAAAGACCAGCCTTTCCATTGTATGCACTATGTAGCCCATTCTATTGCTTCAAATTTGGTTGTAAATTTGAGTGCCGCCACGGTCAGGCTATTTTTTCTCTTATGAGGCATAGTAAATTTACATTGTTTCTCCAGAATTGTGCGTGCATGCATGCGTGAGTACGTGTGTATGTGTGTGAGTCCAAAGCATCAATATTTCCTTTTGTACTATCTTTGGTGTACAGTGCTTGCCTGTTCCTCACATTCCTCACCATAGCATAGTGTATGTGAGGCTTGACAATGCACAGGTCCAGCCGGTTCTACGCTTGAGGGACTAAACATTTTTACATACTACACATCAACACCAGAACAGAAATGTTTAAACCAAAATGTTCTGAGAAGTCAATCCTTTGAAAGCAAGGGATACATAAAAGGAATAAATGAAAATAACATACTCGGTTCAATTGCAGCCGCCGGGCCGCGTAGCGCAATCGGTAGGGCACCTGACTCATAAGTCAGAGGTACTGGGTTCGAAACCCGGTCTGGCCACATACTTTCGTTTCTCCTTCCGCTGATTTGTCAGTTACTGGCGAAAGTATGTGAACTTGGTACTTAATAACCGCTTAGGAGGTCCAAGCCTGCCCAGGAATAGTGTGGTTAGGTTAACTGACCGTCCCGACATGACCATAGCTGTTTACCGTGGACTTTAAGCATCAAATCAATCAATCAATCAAGTCAATTGCAGCCATGTCCCTAGCAGGAACTAATCTCTTTTAAAATTTGTCACATCAATGATTCCAAAGGACCAGAAATTATATAATCTGCACAATGATTGGGCACGGTGAGACATTTAACGGCCGTTACACGCCTTCTAACGCCTGTTTCAGTGACGTTTCTATTTGTTTGAGAAAATCTGAAGTTTCTGTTTTAAGAATTTCAGTATGTAATGCCATTGAAAAATTGATGGAGCGTAGTAAACACTGTTTGCCATACTCCCATACAAATGATACTAGCTATTGTGGAATTACAACCTCTGGGCAGAATGACGTCTAGATGACGTCACTCTGGCATGATTTTGAACTCCTAGTTACTATGGTAACAGATATATGACGTTATTGTTATAGACTGTTTGCCATGTTCCATCAATTTTTCAATGACATTGCATACTGAAATTATTTCAACAGACTTCAGATTTTCTCAGACAAATAATTATTCTCAAGTTACCAGTATTCAGTTCCGTGTTATACATGTAATGTGCAACACCAGCCATGCCCCTAGCAGCGGCTCGGCCACTCTATTTTCAGAATGACTCAAAATCAAAATGACCAATATTATATAATCTGCCCTATGGTGAAGTTTTGGCGAGACGTTTTTCGGCCGCCACACAGCACTTATTTTCATGCAGCAGTAAGCTGACTCATACAACTACTGTTTCTGTGATGATTTTTTATCAGGAGCGTAGCCAGACCTAATACTAGGCTAAAAGAAGTATTTTGAAATATGAATACATGCACCTCCATAAGAGATTCCTCTTCTATTGAAAATGTGCCCCCTTCCACCATTTTTACAAAGTGGAACAGCTTCTGTGACTTCCTCTTCAACTGTTCCCAGGATGGGACTCCTTTCTTGGAGGGGTCTGCTCATGAACGAGAGAATTTGCTCCTACAGGAGTGAGTTCTTTCCTTGAGGAGTTGTCTCTTCAATTTTTCTCTGGATGGGAGTCCTTTCATAGAGGGCTCAGCTCTCAGACAGAGGAATTTGCTTCTAGAGAAGCAAATTCTTTTCTTTGGGAGTTGTATCTCATTTAAAAGGGAGGCGAAAATGCAGAGGTGCTTCTCTCAAAAGTATACCCATTTAGCCATGTGCCTCCTACCACCATTTTTTACAAAAGAAAACAACTTTTGTGACTTTCTCATCAAGTTTTCCCTGGATGGGAATCCATTTTTAGAAGGATCTGCTCTTAAACGAGGGAGTTTGCTTCTAGAGCAGCAAATTCTTTCCTTTGTGAGTTGTCCTTTTGAGTTTTCCTTGGACAGAAGTCCTGTTTTTATGGAGGGTCTATTCTCAGAGGGAAGAATTTGCTCCTGGAGGAGCAGATTCTCTCTTTTGGGAATAGTCCCTCATAGAGTTGGGAGGCAAAACTCAGAGGTGCTTCGCTCGAAAGTATATCTTTTTACTTTAAAGAGGGAAAATTTTTGAAGACTGCCCCTCCAGGCCTCATTCTAGCTACGCCTCTGCTTATAACAACCTGATGTGACATATGTTGGATTCCATAGCTATGGTGGTTCTGATGGGTACCAATATAGAAGTGGTATGATGGCAGCCTCATCTTCGGATGGGGCTGTGTTGGGTACATGTGGAATTATGAAGGCTGGCAGGGTGCTCGGTGGTTTGGCGCCAAGTTGTAAACAGAAACTGTGAGCAAGATGGTGTCAGTCTATCGGTGGCTGCGGGCTACTATTTTGAGGTGGTGTGCACTTGACACATTTGGTGGGGTGACTCTAGGGGGTACTTGCAGTATGTCCTGGATTGCTTCATTACTTTGTGTTTGGTGGGCATTACATAAATGGGGCATGCTCCAGTCTACCTGCTATGGGTCTCTATGATGGTACCACTGCACTGACTTGTCTAGGCAGTGAATGATCTTCATCTTGGGCAATTGTTAATGTAGTTATATATCATATCATTGAGACTACTTTAGGGCTAGTATGTGTTAATCCTAATTGTACCATGTATATGGTACTTGTACCATCTGTTAGGAGATATGCCTTATTATTTTGTATCTTTTATTTTGCTCACATTCTGTCATTTGGAATTCTTTCCTTGATTTGTTTGGTTGCTCATTCTGTACCACTATGTGTGCTCCTATAAGGCCGAAAATTCGTAATAAAGAGCTTGTATCTTGTATCTTGTATTGCACTATGATGGAGTACGGGGGAACTTTTAAAAGTCGCACGGCACCTCCAGCTTCATGTGAAGTTAAATAAGATTTGAAATGTTAGATTTCTTTAGAAAAATGGAATACTTCGAAAAAATGAAAATAGCAGACTCGGTGTAATCTGCACTTGAAGAGAAGATTCAAGTTTGAAAAAAATGACTTCTTTTGTAATGTCTTTTACGTATTCCTTGCTTCTGAAGGGTTCATAGTTTCGATTTTTTCATCATTTGCAGGATGTAGGCAAAAACAGTAAATGAAAATACTGTCTCAAGTCATTTCCTGATGCCACTACGACCCTTCGATATCATGTGTGTTGAAAAACATCCAAACGAAAAACTTTGTCTTCTGTGGCCGCTTCGCAATGCAGAAAGGAACCTAATAAAATATAAAGCAAGAGTATTTGATGTGTTAGGCAGTTCGTTAAAATGTGACATACAAAATATCCAGTTTGCAAACAAGGTGTCAATACTTACAAGAACAATCACACAAAGTCCTGTCCAAAAATTCGAAGAATTAACACACCTACAAAATCTGTTATTCACTGAGCACGACAATGAAATACAAAGTGAAGCAGTAATTTCTGATTTCCCTTTTTGCTGCCTTTTATCTTTACCTACAACACGGGGCTAACACCAATTTCCCACGCCTGTGCTGTCAACAGAGCCAGTCAGTTTCTATACATGCTAAAGTGGTTGTCGACCGGGACAGTCGACAGAAGTATCATTCGGTCGACAACCACCTCATTATAGTATACATGTGCCATTTACCATAACTGGTACTGCTTACTACCTCCTTTTCTGTCACGAGCTACTTCCTTTGGCGTCTTCGAATGGCGTCTTTGTACGGTTCGGTCGACAGCACAGGTAAGCAAATTGGTATTACCCCCGTGTATACTCGAAAAGTAATCAACTGTATAAATGAGTGCAAACAAAATTTTACCTGGAAATTATCTGGCAAATCGAACAAGATGGTGGAAACACGTGGGTGGGAGTAGATCTCCTGTCTTTGATTTTGCGTAGTTTATGACGCCACATCAGAGATCTCGTGACGTCCAAGGTCACAGTGATGTCAGACTATCTAATGCTGGCATTTCAGTCAATGTAGTTTATTCAAAAACCAATTAGGTTATATAATGGATTCACAAGTATGAGTAGGCCTATGGCCGTATTTAAGGATGAAGGGCCTACTAAATCAATGAATTTGCTAATAGGGCCTCACTCCAAACTTTTTTATGATATTATTGGCACTCTTTGGTTTTGCTTTTGTTAGACACTTCCACACCATCCTCTAAGGGCAAACAGCGTTTACACCCGATATCATACCACTAAACACGCTGAGCAACAGCAGCCCAGGTAACTCAGTCGGTTAAGCTCTGGTCTGCTGATCTAGCGGTCTCTGGTTCGATACCTGCTAAAGGCGGAAATCTATACATCGTAAACGGGATTCCACTGCACATAGGTTTTCATTATCCCCCTACCGTCGTCTTTATCTGACTGAAATACTTTTGAACAGGAGTCATCCATCCATCAACGCTTAGCAACACCACACTGAAGCGAAATGGCAGGGAGAAAGGTTAATTCTCTGACGCCAGCAATATCAACTTGGAACGATCTGATCACTGTAATTATAAGGCACTGTAATTATTAAGCATAAAAGATAACAAAAATCCTCTCTTTCTGTCGTGTATTGACTTTTTTCACTCATGGACACCTGTAGTGATAGTTTTCCTTGAGGCATACCACGGCATACATATCAGTAGTGCTTCTGATGTTCAATCGGCGAAATAAAATTAGATCACACACTAAAAAATCTAATTGCTGAGTCTATAATCCGAGTTTTGGGTCTCTGAAATGCAATGTATGTGGTAGGAAAAAATCCGGGATACTGTAGGAAAAAATCCGGGACATTAAATTCGTTGTAGGAACAAATCCTTGACATTTGCTGTAATTTTCGTCCTTGGTTTGCAGGGGTTATTTCACAGAAAAATGTGACAAACGACTAAATGCGCACATAAAATGCTTCAGAAAAGAGCCTGTTTGCAAAGGATCAGGAGAAAATGTTGAAAATAAGTTTGTTCACTTACCCTTTTGCTTCGTCACGCTTACGAGACACTAATTGTCAGAAAAAATCGTTGACGATTGTCAGAAAAAATCATCGCTCACCGGGACTAAGCAACCACCCAGTGAAGTTTGAAACTGGGTCATGTAGGGTCAAAAACTAGGTATCTAGGTCAAATCTTAGAAAAACCTTGTGTACACTCTAAATAGCAGGGTTTTCATCCAAAGTTCTTGAAACTGTGTCAGAATGTTTATCTTTATAATATCTAGGACAAGTTAGAAACTGGGTCACGTCGGGTCAAAAACTAGGTCACTAGGTCAAATCTTAGAAAAACCTTGTGTACGCTCTAGAAGGCACAGTTTTCATCCAAAGTTCATGAAACTTAGTCAGAATGTTTATCCTCATAATATCTAGGACAAGTTTGAAACTGGGTCACGTTGGGTCAAAAACTAGGTCAGTAGGTCAAATCATAGAAAAACCTTGTGTACGCTCCAGAGGACACAGTTTTGATCCAATCTATATGAAACATTGTCAGAATATATATCTCAATAAACTCTAGGCCAGGTTTGAAACTGGGTCATGTAGGGTCAAAAACTAGGTATCTAGGTCAAATCTTAGAAAAACCTTGTGTACGCTGTAGAAGGCACAGTTTCGATCCAAAGTTCATGAAACTTTATCAGAATGTTTATCCTCATAATATGAAGGACAAATTTGAAACTGGGTCATGTCGGGTCAAAAACTAGGTCACTAGGTCAAATCTTAGAAAAACCTTGTGTACGCTCTAGAAGGCACAGTTTTCATCCAAAGTTCATGAAACTTAGTCAGAATGTTTATCCTCATAATATCTAGGACAAGTTTGAAACTGGGTCACGTTGGGTCAAAAACTAGGTCACTAGGTTAAATCATAGAAAAACCTTGTGTACGCTCTAGAGGACACAGTTTTGATCCAATCTATATGAAACGTTGTCAGAATATATATCTCAATAAACTCTAGGCCAGGTTTGAAACTGGGTCATGTAGGGTCAAAAACTAGGTATCTAGGTCAAATCTTAGAAAAACCTTGTGTACACTCTAAATAGCACAGTTTTCATCCAAAGTTCTTGAAACTTTGTCAGAATGTTTATCTTTATAATATCTAGGACAAATTAGAAACTGGGTCACGTCGGGTCGAAAACTAGGTCACTAGGTCAAATCTTAGAAAAACCTTGTGTACGCTCTAGAAGGCACAGTTTTCATCCAAAGTTCATGAAACTTAGTCAGAATGTTTATCCTCATAATATCTAGGACAAGTTTGAAACTGGGTCACGTCGGGTCAAAAACTAGGTCACTAGGTCAAATCTTAGAAAAACCTTGTGTACGCTGTAGAAGGCACAGTTTCAATCCAAAATTCATGAAACTTTATCAGAATGTTTATCCTCATAATATGAAGGACAAATTTGAAACTGGGTCATGTCGGGTCAAAAACTAGGACACTAGGTCAAATCTTAGAAAAACCTTGTGTACGCTCTAGAAGGCACAGTTTTCATCCAAAGTTCATGAAACTTAGTCAGAATGTTTATCCTCATAATATCTAGGACAAGTTTGAAACTGGGTCACGTTGGGTCAAAAACTAGGTCAGTAGGTCAAATCATAGAAAAACCTTGTGTACGCTCTAGAGGACACAGTTTTGATCCAATCTATATGAAACGTTGTCAGAATATATATCTCAATAAACTCTAGGCCAAGTTTGAAACTGGGTCATGTAGGGTCAAAAACTAGGTATCTAGGTCAAATCTTAGAAAAACCTTGTGTACACTCTAAATAGCACAGTTTTCATCCAAAGTTCTTGAAACTTTGTCAGAATGTTTATCTTTATAATATCTAGGACAATTTAGAAACTGGGTCACGTCGGGTCAAAAACTAGGTCACTAGGTCAAATCTTAGAAAAACCTTGTGTACGCTGTAGAAGGCACAGTTTTCATCCAAAGTTCATGAAACTTAGTCAGAATGTTTATCCTCATAATATCTAGGACAAGTTAGAAACTGGGTCACGTCGGGTCAAAAACTAGGTCACTAGGTCAAATCTTAGAAAAACCTTGTGTACGCTGTAGAAGGCACAGTTTCGATCCAAAGTTCATGAAACTTTATCAGAATGTTTATCCTCATAATATGAAGGACAAATTTGAACCTTGGTCATGTCGGGTCAAAAACTAGGTCACTAGGTCAAATCTTAGAAAAACCTTGTGTACGCTCTAGAAGGCACAGTTTTCATCCAAAGTTCATGAAACTTAGTCAGAATGTTTATCCTCATAGTATCTAGGACAAGTTTGAAACTGGGTCACATTGGGTCAAAAACTAGGTCACTAGGTCAAATCATAGAAAAACCTTGTGTACGCTCCAGAGGACACAGTTTTGATCCAATCTATATGAAACATTGTCAGAATATATATCTCCATAAACTCTAGGCCAAGTTTGAAACTGGGTCATGTAGGGTCAAAAACTAGATATCTAGGTCAAATCTTAGAAAAACCTTGTGTACACTCTAGAAGGCACAGTTTCAATCCAAAATTCATGAAACTTTGTCAGAATGTTTATCTATATAATATCTAGGACAAGTACGAAACTGGGTCATGTTGGGTCAAAAACTAGGTCACTAGGTCAAATCATAGAAAAACATTGTGTACGCTCTAGAGGACACAGTTTTGATCCAATCTTTATAAAACATTGTCAGAATGTTTATCTCCATAAACCCTAGGCCAAGTTCGAAATTGGGTCATGTTGGGTCAAAAACTAGGTCACTAGGTCAAATCTTAGAAAAACCTTGTGTACGCTGTAGAAGGCACAGTTTCGATCCAAAGTTCATGAAACTTTATCAGAATGTTTATCCTCATAATATGAAGGACAAATTTGAAACTGGGTCATGTAGGGTCAAAAACTAGGTCACTTGGTCAAATCATAGAAAAACCGTGTGTATGCTCTAGAGGACACAGTTTTGATCCAATCTTTATGAAACTTTGTCAGAATGTTTATCTCCATAAACACTAGGCCAAGTTTGAAAGTAGGTCATGTCAGGTCAAAAACTAGGTCACTAGGTCAAATCTTAGAGAAACCTCGTGTACGCACTAGAAGGAACAGTTTTGATCCAATCTTCATGAAACTATGTCAAAATGTTTATTGTCCATATATATATGCCCCTTATGAAACTGAGTCACGTTAGATCAGAAACTAGGTCACTAGGTCAAATCTAAGAAAAAACTTTGTGTACACCCTGGAGGGCACAGTTTTGATCCAATCTTCATGAAACTCTGTCAGAATGTTAACCTTTATGAAATCTAGGTAAGTTTGAAACTGGTTTGTGTCGGATCAAAAACTAGGTCACTAGGTCAAATATAAGAACGACCTTGTATACGTTCCAGAGGGCACAGTTTTGATCCAATCTCAATGAAACTTTGTCAGAATGTTTATTCTTACAATATCCGGTTTGAAACTGGGTCATGTCGGGTCAAAAGCTAGGTCACTAGGTCAAATTTAAATTAAGTTATGTTGCAACAATCAGAACTAACATTGCAATGATGCCAGCCACAAACTCCTTGGAATACATTAGTTTCATCACAGTGAGATAATGATGCTACCATTCTATCATCTGTGTTTGCCTAGTTAAGTCTAGTTCAAATCCATCAAAGGAACTCAACATGAACGGGAACTTTTCGGAGAAGCGACTCTGCCATTTTCAGCTCACCTGATCGAGCCTTACAGTATTGGTGTTAGCTGCCTCTTTCATCCATCCATAAACATTTTCAAACATCTCTGAAAACACTGGGCAGATCAAATTTCATATGGAGCCTGCACATGGGTCAAAGGATTGAAAGTTCTTCAAATGATCTTGGTCACATGACCAAGGTGGCCGCCATTCCCATGTATGGTAAAAACTCTAATAAACCTTCACCAGAGCCAGTGAACTGATTAATGCTCAGGTGAGCGATTCAGGGCCACCATGGCCCTCTTGTATTGACACATGGCTGTTTGCTTTGCCTGTTTGCGTGTTTGGCGCAGTCAAACTGAAGCATCGATCATGATACCGGTCTGCATCAGC
Organism: Ctena decussata; assembly: GCA_963989385.1. NCBI lineage: Eukaryota > Metazoa > Mollusca > Bivalvia > Lucinida > Lucinidae > Ctena > Ctena decussata. The sequence continues at coordinate 77,068,737 of OZ022498.1, read as the reverse complement.
CCTGCAAATTCGTAACTGTGATGTGTCAGTGTAAAAGTGAATGATAAAAAGATAAAGAAATGGCGCCTTGAAAAAAATGTCACAAAGTCAGTTGAATTTAAAAAGTATCTTAGAGTTTATTTGACGCCAAACACAAAAGTGTCCGCGTACTGGTAGTGTCCGCGTACTGGTCGGGTCTGTCTATGTGTGAAGCTTATAATGCAAAAGTTTCTCACATTTTTTCAACAAAAAAAAAAAATTGGCATATTTGAGACTGAGACATTCACGTTTGAAATTTTAATGTCATGTTAACTAACGACGTTGTTAGTTTTGAACAACTGGGCCCAGAATATTATTTATAACCATGACCTAAAACTCACAAGAATGGGGACAGAAATGCCTCAGCAAACCATGTAGATCCCGATCAGACTGCTCCAATCATGTTATGCATCGTTGCCATTCATTCAACAGTTTTATAGTATCGTATGCAGCTGGCTATCAAAGATTCACCTTAAAAGTAAATACAGTAAGAATTTCTTGCATTTGGACATGACCGAACTAATTTCTAAGTGAGCTTTTCCATCTTTGATGAGTTCTAGATGTTGTATAAAACTGCTGACTGAATAGCAAACAGTGCAGACCCTGATCAGACTGCTCCTGATGGAGCAGTATGGTCTGGTTCTTCACTGTTCACTGAGGTTTATATGTCCCATCACAGAGTTTGTATTTTAGTTTAAAGAGGCAATATATGTACTTAATGTTTCCAAAGAGCTTTGCTGAATATGTGTCTGCTTCATTAAAATGTTCTTAGTAAAATGATGCTTTAGATGTTAAGAAAAAAGGATGTAGACAAAAGGATGTAGTTAACATACTTTAGAGAAATCTTTGCGGGTGTTAGCTCGAGAGAAATCTGTTGGACCAAGACATTTTAGACTTGTACCATATACTGTACATGCCAAAACTCTCTATCACTAAATTTTGAGAGAAATCTATGTGACACAGACATCTAAGCTATGCCACAAGAGAAGTGTATGAGGGTCATCCAATAAGTCCTGCAAACGACAGTAAAATTTTTTGTGGCTTTTCTCGTTTAAAACAGCTGTTCTATTATTTTTTCTAGTAGTTGTTTACATCATACACCAGATAGGAGGAGTTTCAATTGTAATAGGTAGTTTTTCATGTTCTGTTAACCCTTGAAAAGCAAAAAAAAAGCAGACAACAAAATTGCAAGAAAAAAAACACTTTTATCTATACATCTAGGCTATAGCATATTGAGAATTCAAAGACTAGAGGGCAGACAGTGTAGACCTAGATGAGGTGGCTCATTGTGAGCCACATCATCTTGATCTGCTCTATTTGCCAATTTGGCTATTTTGTTTCTTGACACTTTAAGGGCTAAAACATGTTAGGTTTTGACAATATTTTATTCATCAAGTTTAAGTACACAGCACAAAAATAATGGACCTGGATTTGATCAAAAGCCCAAGGCTTATGTGGAGCATCTCCTGGAAAACATGTTTGGATCCCATATTAGAACCACCTAGCTAAGGCAGTGCTAATGAAGTTGGATAACATGTTTTACACCGAACTTGAAGTAGATATGGGTGGCATAACATGTTTTACATGGAATTTGAAGTTACTTTGGGGATATTTTCTGATTCTTCTGTCATGAAGAGTTTTGTTGAAGCTTGAGACCCACCTCTGGTGTCATAGATCTTTACACCTTGTTTGTGAACATTTACATGCTCTTACATGCACTTTGCACAAAAGAATTATCATGTATTGTTCCCAGAATCTCATGGTCATGTACACATGGACTGGAAATTTTATATTTGTTTCATGAATGCCTATTGAATTTCATTTATACAGCTTTAATAAAATAACAACATACATAAAGATGTGTAGGAAATGCCAAAGCATTACATTTACAGTGCTATTCTTTTAAAACTTAAGTACAGTTCACAAAAAAAATAAATTCTGGAGTCTGTGGTGCTTTATCTGTATACTTTTATTTATGGAAAGCTAGTTAATGTAATCTGGTGCTAAATTGTTGTGCTGTATCATATATATCAAGAGCTTTATTATGCTAAATGTTGAAGTAATTCATTTAAAACTTCATTTCTGATTCACCAGTAACAGCTTTATTCTCATCTATGAACATCAAGTTTACAAGTTTTACAAGTTTATTCATTTCTGTCAGTACATGTGTAACATGTAATATGAGATTGTGCATGTTCAGAATGCAGAACGTAGTTATTACTTAAGAAATAAATTTCCCTTACCCATAAATTATCGCTGATTAACATGTTGTTGGAGGGCAGATCATGAAATACTAATTCACAACGGCCGCAGGCTGAAGTGAGTAATATTCATATCTGCCTGACAACACGTGTTAATCAGCGATAATTCAATGATAAAGAAGAATTAGTTTGATTCTAACATTATTCAGAATGAAAATGCAAGTATATTAAGTTTTCTAAAGAACTATTATAGAGGCGGATGTCAACAGAAGCAACTGTCTACATTCGACATCATCAAGGTGCAAATTTGACATGCCTTGACATCATTAAAGTGAATTATCACACAAATTTTCACATGCTGCTTCCTATTTGGTCAATGGGGAAAACGTTAATGTCATGTTACAATTTTCGGTACATCAGTGCCTTCAACAACATAAACTTTTGTGGAGTTTTCTAGTTTACCTCTGTGTTGTGTCAATGCCCAGGTAGGTTGGGTACCCCCTTCCACAAGATTCTTGTTTCTTGGTCTAGAGAGAGGACATCTGTGAATTCATACAGCTTAAATGTTTGGCTATATTCCTTGGTTCTGTTGAAACACATTTCATAGCTGAATGTTGAAACACATTTCATAGCTGAATATGAATGAAAATTTCTTGAACAAAATATGGTCTTACATCTACAATTTAACCCATAAAATGAAAGCGCATGTATATAAAGGAGCTACTTGCTTGTTAGTTTTGCATAAACACTGACAGCTTTATTTTGTCAAACTTTGACAGAAATTTGAATTTAAACAACTCAGAGAGATTCTGTGTTTAAATTATAACAGTTTCAAATTCATATGACAGGTGATATGACATAAACCAACACAGTGGCATGTGGACCCAGGGAAGACTCAGATCAGCCTAGGTATTCACCTAGTCTGATCAGAGTCTTTGCTGTGAGCTTAAAGAGTAGCTATGGTTCTTAGCAAGCACCATGTGAACAGCCAAGACTTTGATCAGACTGGGCGGATGCCCAGGCTGATTTGAGTCTTCGCTGGGTGCATGTGCCACTTTGTTGGTTTTGTCGTGTTGCAGTATTACGGTTTCATCATCGAACATTAATCTTTGAGCTTCAGATACAGTAGATTGAAATGTTGTCTATTCTGGAACTCAGATTAATTTGTCAGTCTGGTGGAGGGTTTTTAGAGGGTTTTTACATGTAAACACACATTAATGTATTGTAAATAAACATGTTATATTTATGTTTCAAAATGGAGTCACCTTCCTTACATGATTGAGTTGAAAATGTGAGCTTTATATTGTTGCTTTAACTTTTTTATCTACCGTTAAAATTCTAAGTATTTGTATGGATAGGTCGTAGCCAACAGTGCAGACCCAGATCAGACTGCTCCAAAAGGAAGACCCAGATCAGACTGCTCCAAAAGGAGCAGTCTGATCAGGGTCTACACTGTTAGCCATTCCATCTGCATCTGATGGACACTACTTGGTTTTGTAAAACCAAACTGCCCCATTTTTAGGACAAAAATGGTAAATTTTTTAGGTGTCCCAATTTTTTAAATTTTGCGGGACATGTATGTGCTTGGATGATGGCACTAATAATTGGGGATATTATCCTTCAAGATAGTAGTTTGGTTTTAAATTGTATGTGTCGTTGTGAATCTCAGTATATTGTCTCAAAACCTCACAGACCATAAAAGAAAAGAGTGGCTGCAATCATCGGAATCTTCCATATAATAAAACCAATGTTAAGACAAAAGGGTACTTCCCTTTCAACCATATTTATTCACCAGTCTGAAGGTGAAGTAACATATACATTTGTCTCACATATTTAGTTTTTGTTTGGAATCAAGAAATATATCTGAAGAAACCAAACATTATACATGTATTTATATCGAAGGGAGGGTGATGTTAAGATATTTTATTAAAGAATGAAGCATTGACCACTGAAGTTTGTTGTTTTTACACCCCTGTTTGAAAAATGGGACATAATACATTATTGCGCAAGCATTTGTCCATCCATTCATCCATCTTTCTGTCTGTTAACTATTGTTTTTGGAAAAATTCTCTAACAGTTTACATCCGGTCAAGCTGAAATATGGTATGTAGTAAGACTATGAGGTGGACCAGCGCATATTGTTTCAAGGAATGGTTTCTCCCCCTTATTTTTGGAGGATGTTCCGTCAGTTTGTTTTGAAGGCTGTTAATGTATGAGCCACAGCTGTAACCATATGGAATAGCTTTATGAACTTTATAGCTATGTGTAATAGAATGAGAGGGTGCCACATTTAAAAATTATTGCTGCACCTTCCTTATTCTTGGAGTTACATACCTTTGTTTATATTTACGGCTGGCCATAACTATGTATTTATAGCAACTGTTAAAAGGCTAAGAGCATGTGTCAGGTATAAGAATCATTGCCTCTGCACCCTAAGTTTTGGAATTCACGGTACATCCCTTTGATTAGTTTTTAAGGCTATTTTTGTGCAAGTGATTTTTTGTTGGAATATCTTGATGAAGCATTATAGCAATACAGATTAGGCTGAGGTAAGAATGGTTGCTCCCCCTTTCTCTCAGTTATGTCCCTTTGATTAGTTTTAGATTATTTTTGTGTGTGCCATTTCTAGGTTATTGGAGTGTCTTGATGACAGTATGAGATTGCGCGCTGTGAATTTGGTGTAAATTCCTAAGACTTGCTTGTATAGCAGCCTCAAAGTGGCAGAGAAAATATCCATAAATGGTCTCAATTCACCAGCAAAATACTGAAACATCAGATTGGTTTTTTCTGTAATTTTAGCTTGTATTTGGAATTCTTATTCTGGAGGCTAAAATCATAGAAAATATTGCCACCCAATAGAATGATAATAATGAACTAGAACTGTCAGAGAATCCGACTATACCCCCGCTTAACTGCTTTAATCAAATCGTGTTATTTTCGTTACATAAAGTATAGAGAGAGAGAACTCATTGTCAGCATGTATACCAAATATCAATAAATCTCTTTCTATGTAATACCTAATAAAATGATTTCACATAGATAGAAAAATTAATAAATACATGTATGTCTGTATACCAAATATGAAGATTCCAACTTGAGGGGCTGCTGTGAAATTTGTTATGAAAGATAGAAAAATTAATAAATACATGTATGTCTGTATACCAAATATGAAGATTCCAACTTGAGGGGCTGCTGTGAAATTTGTTATGAAAAATTGCATTATTCAAAGTAAGGAGAGAAAGACAAATTGGAAAAATATTGGGAAGAATAAGCAGGAGAAGGCTGGTTCTTGATGCCCCAATACAACAGTTATCATCGACCTGCAAACAAAATATCCCTCCTCTGACTTGCAATGGCTGCTTAGAAACCTTTGACAAAAAAGTCATTATTCAAAGTATGGAAAGAAAGAAAATTGGACAAATACAGGAAGGATTATCCAGATACGGCTGGTTTGCAATCCCACAATAAAATAAGTCATTATCGATCTGTATACCAAATATGAACTTTGTAACTTGAAGGGTTACTGTGAAATCTTTTACAAAAAATTGCATTATACAGTGTGACGAGAGAAAGAAAATAAAACAAATACAGGGAAGAATATGCCAGATACAACCAGGTTGAATTGCACTATACAATAAGTTGTTCCAAATATGAAAATTCTACCTTGAAGGGTTGCTGTGAAACCTTTTACGAAAAATTGCATTATTCAATGTAAAGAGGAAGAAAACCAGACAAATACAGAGATGAGTAAGCAGGAGATGGCTGGTTCTCAATCCCACAATAAAACAAGTAGCCCAAAGGGCAACAATCGCTCACCTGAGAGACATTGTAAACCTATAGGGATATTTAAGATGCTCAAGGGCAGCTAACTCCACAGTCAGTGGTCCAATCAGGCTGAAAATTAAACTCATCCGAAACATTATGTATGCCCTCATTTAATATATGCAAGTTTAAAAAGTATCCGATGAAGAGCACAATAGACAGAGCTGTCAAGAGCAGCTAACTTCGTAGTGGTTGGCCTGATCTGGCCAAAATTTGATCTTGTTTAAGATATTATGCATTTCCTCATTACCTGCAAGTTTGAAAAGGATCGGATCAGTAGAAACCAAGAAAAAGTGGAGACATTGATTTTTTGGATGCTCAGGGCAGGTACTCCATAGTCAGTGGTGGGATCTAGCCAAAATGCTAACTAATCCAAGCTTTTATGCATATCCTCATTACCTGCAAGTATGAAGAGGATCCGATGAAAAATGAAAATGTGATGACGTTGTTTTCTCCATTATAAGACTATGGGATTTTTTTCAAATGCTCAAGGGCAGCTAACTCCGTAGTCTGTGCTCGAATCCGGCCAAATTTCGAACTCATCCAAGCTCTTATGTATGTCATCATTACCTGCAAGTATGATAAGGATCTAATCAAAAACCTTGATTCAGGCACCCTGAAAGTCAAACTTGCTCGAGATACTGTCATGCCCTACATTTGTGTGAATTTATTTTAAAATCCGTTGAGAAATGTAGGTGCTAGGGCGATGACAAAGTTTTTCTAAAAATAGCCACAGTGACCTTGACCTTGGGCACAGCACCCTGAAAGTGGAACTTGCTCGAGATATTGTCATGCCCTACATTTGTGTGAATTTATTTAAAAATCCATTGAGAAATGTAGGTGCTAGAGCGCTGACAAAGTGTTTCTAAAAATAGCCACAGTGACCTTGACCTTGGGCGCAGCATCCTGAAAGTCAAACTTGCTCGAGATATTGTCACGCCCTACATTTGTGTGAAGTTATTTTAAAATCCGTAGAGAAATGTAGGCAATAGAGCGATGACAAAGTTTTTCTAAAAATATGTGATGAAAGCTCTTATGTATGTCATCATTACCTGCAGGTATGATAAGGATCTAAGCAAAAACAGTTGAGAAAACGTGATGACGCCATTTTCCCCATTATAACCCTATGGGATTTTTTTCAAACGCTCAACGGCAGCTAACTCCGTAGTCTGTGCTCGAATCCGACCAAATTTCGAACTCATCCAAGCTCTTGTGTATGTCATCATTACCTGCAAGTATGATAAGGATCTAATCAAAAATAGTTGAGAAAACGTGATGACGCCGTTTTCCCCATTATAACCCTATGGGGGCTATCTGTTGCCATGGAAACCACAGTTCTGAGCTGATCGGCACCAAAACCTAATGCAGCCTTTCCCCCACCCAAATGATGCTTCAGATAAAATTTGATTGCGATCAGCCCACTGGTCTCTGAGATATTTATGTTTGAAAGTGTTGACGCACCCACAGACGCACGCACGAACGGACGACGGCTCGACTCCCATCCTATAAGCTCACCTCTGAGCCTTCGGCTCAGGTGAGCTAAAAAAGCCACAGTGACCTTGACCTTGGGCGCAGCACCCTGAAAGTCGAACTTACTCGAGATATTGTCATACCCTACATTTGTGTGAAGTTATTTCAAAATCCATGGAGAAATGTAGGTGCTAGAGCCATGACAAAAGTTTTTCTAAAATTAGCCACAGTGACCTTGACCTTGGGTGCAGCACCCTGAAAGTTGAACTTGCTCGAGATATTGTCATGCCCTACATTTGTGTGAAGTTATTTTAAAATCTATTGAGAAATGTAGGCGCTAGAGCGATGACAAAGTTTTTCTAAAAATAGCCACAGTGACCTTGACCTTGGGCGCAGCATCCTAAAAGTCAAACTTTTTCGAGATATTGTCATGCCATACATTTGTGTGAATTTGATTTAAAATCGGTTGAAAAATGTAGGCGCTAGAGTGATGACAAAGATTTTCTAAAAATAGCCACAGTGACCTTAACCTTGGGTGCAGCACCCTGAAAGTCAAACTTGCTCGAGATATTGTCATGCCCTACATTTGTGTGAAGTTATTTTAAAATCCATGGAGAAATGTAGGTGCTAGAGCGATGACAAAGATTTTCTAAAAATATCCACAGTGACCTTGACCTTGGGTGCAGCACCTTGAAAGTCAAACTTGCTCGAGATATTGTCATGCCCTACATTTGTGTGAAGTTATTTCAAAATCCGTTGAGAAATGTAGGCGCTAGAGCGATGACAAAGTTTTTCTAAAAATAGCCACAGTGACCTTGACCTTGGGCGCAGCACCCTGAAAGTCAAACTTGCTTGAGATATTGTCATGCCCTACATTTGTGTGAAGTTATTTCAAAATCCATTGAGAAATGTAGGCGCTAGAGCGATGACAAAGATTTTCTAAAAATAGCCAATGTGACCTTGACCTTGGGCACAGCACCCTGAAAGTCAAACTTGCTCGAGATATTGTCACGCCCTACATTTGTGTGAAGTTATTTTAAAATCCATTGAGAAATGTAGGTGCTAGAGCGCTGACAAAGTTTTTCTAAAATTAGCAAAAGTGACCTTGACCTTGGACGCAGCATCCTGAAAGTCGAACTGGCTCGAGATATTGTCACGCCCTACATTTGTGTGAAGTTATTTTAAAATCCGTTGAGAAATGTAGGCAATAGAGCGATGACAAAGTTTTTCTAAAAATATGTGATGACGTTGTTTTCTCCATTATAACACTATGGGATTTTTTTCAAACGCTCAAGGGCAGCTAACTCTGTAGTCTGTGCTCGAATCCGGCCAAATTTCGAACTCATCCAAGCTCTTATGTATGTCATCATTACCTGCAAGTATGATAAGGATCTAAGCAAAAACAGTTGAGAAAAGGTGATGACGCCATTTTCCCCATTATAACCCTATGGGATTTTTTTCAAACGCTCAAGGGCAGCTAACTCCGTAATCTGTGCTCGAATCCGACCAAATTTCGAACTCATCCAAGCTCTTGTGTATGTCATCATTACCTGCAAGTATGATAAGGATCTAATCAAAAACAGTCCAGAAAACGTGATGACGCCGTTTTCCCCATTATAACCCTATGGGGGCTATCTGTTGCCATGGAAACCAGAGTTCTGAGCTGATCGGCACCAAAACCTAATGCAGCCTTTCCCCCACCCAAATGATGCTTCAGATAAAATTTGATTGCGATCGGCCCACTGGTCTCTGAGATATTTATGTTTGAAAGTGTTGACGCACGCACCCACCCACGCACCCACGGACGGACGGACGACGGCTCGACTCCCATCCTATAAGCTCACCTCTGAGCCTTCGGCTCAGGTGAGCTAATAAGTTGTCGTTAACCTGCACACCAAATATGACTACTCTAGCTTGCATGGTTGCACAAAAATCTTTGACTAAAAATTTTGTTATTCAAAGTATGGAAAGAAAGAAAATCAGACAAATACAGGGAAGAATAAGCAGAAGAAGGCTGGTTTGCAATCCCACAATACAACACATCGTCATCTACCTGCAAACAAAATATAACTACTCTAGCTTGCAAAGTTGTGAAGAAATCTTTGACGAAAAAGTTCAAATTATGGAAGGTAAGAAAATTGGACAAATACAGAGAAGAATAAGCAGGAGAGGGCTAGTTTGCAATCCTAAGATACAACACTACCTCATCAACCTGTATGCCTAATATCACCATTCTAGCTTGAATGGTTGTGGAGAAATCTTTGACGAAAATTTTCATTATTCAAAGTATGGAGATAAAGAAAACTGGACAAATAAAGGGAAGAATACGCATGAGAAGGCTGGTTCTCAATCCCACGATACAACACATCGTCATCAACCTGTAGGCCAAATATGAACATTCTAGCTTATTCTATTGTGGAGAAATCTTCTACGAAAAATTTTATCAGATAGAAAGAAAAATGGACGAATACAGGGAAGAATAAGCAGGAGAGAGCTTAATCTCAATCCCACGATACAACAGGTCAGTGTCAAGCAGTATACCAAATATGAACATTCTAGCTTATACCATTGTGGAGAAATCGTTTACGAAAATTTTTACTAAAAAGTGTTATGCAGTTACGGACGGACGGAATGACAGACAGGTGCAATCCAGTCTACCCCCACTTTTTTAAAGCGGGGGTATAATAAGCATGGACGTTTTCCGCCCTAAACTTTCAGTTTCAGTGACTCATTTCTGGTGATTTTTAACTAGCCTACTTTGTATGAAAGACTTCGGCATGGAGGTTATATGTGGTTTGGTTGGTCAGCACAATTGTTTAGATATTGGTCTGTTATCTGAAGTAAGGGTGGGTGTTACTGTTTGGGTAGAAAAGAGGGGAAAATGCATAAATGACAAACACTGAAGTCATAGATCAAATTTCCAGGTTCATCAGGGCAAAGACTATCTCTACAACACTAAGAATTGGTATAAAACACAACAACTAACAACTGTATTTAAATAGTCTTCTTTTGCTTAAATTATCTCTGATTAACATTACAAGTTAACATTTCATCAAGATCATACAGCATGAACTATCTCCTAATTAAATGCTTTCCAGCGGGCACACTATGTTGAAACAATGCTGTATCAATGCTGATGCAACATGATGTTGCATCAGTATTGATACTGCATTGTTTGTGCTTTGTTTCTATGTGACACTGTTGCATCAACTATGATTAAGCAATGTTCCAACTTCACAACTTCACAATTAAACGTTTTCCAGCTGGCACACTATGTTGGAACAATGCAGTATCAATGCTGATGCACCATGATGTTGCATCAGCATTGATACTGCATTGTTTGTGCATTGTTTCTATGTGACACTGTTGCATCAACTATGTTAAAGCAAAGTTCCAACTTCACATGCTGTTACACCAAATTTAATACAGCACTATTTCAATGTATTGGCATTGATGGAATATTTCATTGATCTAATATGATGTTGCATCAAATTTGAATTGGCATTATATCAACATGACATGCCATCACATCAACATTAATGCAGCTTTGTTTTAGCCTCACATGATATTGCATCAAATTTAATAAAGCAAGGTTTCAACCTGGCATAATGTTAAATCAAAACTAATACATCACCATTTCAACATGATAAGAAGTTACAGCAGTTTCAAAATGGCATGTTGCATCTACATCAATACACCACCGCTTCAACCTCATGCAATGTTCCATCAAATTTTTATACAGTGCATTTTGACATGATACTGATTTTATACTGATACAGCACTGGTTCAACCAAACAGTTGCATCTACATTAATACAGCACTGTTTCAAAAAGACAGAATGTTGCATTGATGTTTATACATAACTGTTACAGCATAAAAATTGCCTGCACTGATATTAATACTGTATTGCTTCACTGTGACTTAATGTTATACAGAACATTATGCTGCATCGATGTAAACACCTCATTGTTTCCATGTGACATCAAATTACATCAACATTAATATAGCACTGTTTCAAAAAGACATGACACTGCATCCACACTAATATAAAATTGTTTCAACATTGTGGGCTTGCTGGCGTCCATAATGCGTATGTGTACACCACCATGTTCTCTGCCATCTTTTCAGAAGGAGACAACTTTGGTGACTTCCAGTTTGCCTGCATGGACAACAAAGCCCTTCCCCCCCAAAAAACCCCAGCCAGTTCTATTCTTTACAACTGGACTGTATTGGACAAGGGAGGCAAAAATGACTAATTTGCTCCCCATAAATGTGTATCCATTTACCTTATGGCCTACGGTAATTGTGCATGCTAACAACAGCTTTAACAAATGAAGGGTGATATGGGTAACTATAGCTCTACAACTCATCCAGGTCTAACAGAAAAGAGTGGAATATACAGACCCTTTAGCTGTAGTGTAGGCAACACGTCACAGAAAGGAACTAAAATGTTCTAATTGCAGACTTGGTCAGTGCATGTGTAATTCCCCATACATTGACTGGATCTTGTGGGCTGACAATAAAAAACAGTGATTGGAGGCTGCTTTTGGCATGCAGAACTCACACATATCCTCATGACACATTTCATCAAGACATAGCTAGTATTACCAATTAAGGTGAATGAGTATGCTTTCAGGTGACACAACTCTACTATTTTCCTTTTTTGACCCACCCCCTTTCCATACGTGGCATACGACCCCTCATAGGGGTCAACTCCTCAAGGAAAGAATTTGCTCCTTCAGGAGCAAACTGCTCCTGAAGGAGCAAATTCTTTACTTTAAGAGTGGACCCCATTCTGAGAAGGCTTTGATGTCAAAGAAAGAAATCTCCTGAAGGAGCAAATTCTTTACTTTCAGAGTGGACCCCATTCTGAGAAGGCTTTGATGTCAAAGAAAGCAACAGTAATTTACAAAGGTTGTTCCCCTTTGTAAAAATAGCCATGGAAGTCTCTGATATACATTAAAGCATGACAACCATTGCTGTACGCTACAATACAATACCATATTACTAAACCATTTTCTACTTCTAAAATAATAGCACCATCATTTATGGCACATAGAAAATATGATCTTATATATGAGACAACACAAATATACTTGAAACCATTAAAAACGCAACTTTTTACCTGTCATATATTCAGATTAAAAGTAATGCCACAAGGATATAGTATACTTCATGCAATCTGCCTTTCGTCCAGCAAGATTTTAGCAACAGTTTAGCGTAGGTCGATTTGTCTGAGAAAATTTGTGAGAAAAAATGATAAAAGCAACAAATTTCAATTTCAGGTATTCAGAAAATTAAGATTCAGTTTAATTTTATTGAAAAGATCTTTAGTATGATGCCTGAAATTGAAAAACGACGCAAAAACTAAAATTATACTGCGGGTGCGATTTTAAAGATTTTGACATTTAGACAATGTTTCGTAAAATTTTCACACATTTTGAGAATCTTGTACAATTTCATTTGAGGCCCGAATGATAGGCCTTTGAGAAAAAGACATATGAAATCTTGTCAAACACTTTACATTGGTATCAGTATTTGTCCAAAAAATCGCTCCCTTTAAAAGCACTTCCGGTTTAAAGGCGCAAATTTTCGTCGGCATTTACGCGGGCGGGAGTTCTGGAATTTTAAAGAAAACAACATCCCTGCAGAGACTTTGGACCGTTACTGAAAACATCGAGAAATTTAGCCGAAACGAGCCAATGTAAATGCTACATGGAAGCATTCATTTCACGTCGATGTCGTTTAAGTCTCATAAAAGTTGGAGTTACGCCCCTTTATATTCAAATGTAGTCCTCATTAATTGGACCATTGTTAGCATTCCGACAATACTGCTGTTAAAACCTAGTGTGATAAACACCCTGGTTTCTTGATAAAGAAGTTTTTCTGTCATAAATCCCTAAGTGGGCCAAAATCAGAAAGTTGCGTTTTTACTGGCTTCAAGTATATATGTAATTGCATATTGTAAGAAAACCTGCCATGTGGAACTGCAAAACCGGTCATGCCCAGATCAGGCCATATGCAACTTCTACTTTTAAGGTGAATGGGTATACCTCCGTGGTTTTCTGACATTTTGCAAAAGAAAATAACTTGTCTTCCGGTTTGCTTTCCATTACAACAAAGCCCTCAGTGCTCCAGATAAGAAGGGGTAACAGGGATAATTTAGGGATAATAACCCATATTTCTCCATAAAAACGTATTTTGTGATCCATCATTAGAACCGTCTCATTGAGACGGTTCTAATGAGGGGTCACAATATATTTTTCGATGAGAAATAAAAAAAAAATTATCTTTGAACTATCCTAAATACCCCCTCTTATCTCGAGCTCTGAGCCCTTCCAAAATGTGGTCTTCTCTTAAAGAATTTGCTCCAAAAGGAGCAAATGCTCTCCTGTAAGAGTTGACCCCCACTTGAACGAAAAAAAAAATGTAAATGGCAATATTACTACCATTGAAAGCGTACCCACTCACCTCATGACAGGTTTTTCTCAAGAAGCAACTCCTACTTAAGAAGGCAGCTTTGTACAATCTACACAAACAATCAACAGAATTTTATGGAATGATCAATAAACTTAGGCAAGATTCCAGGATAACAACCCCAGAACACAAATGCCCCATCTCACACCTTGTCAGGAAACAGGTTACAAAATTTTAAGGGTCATAGGTTTAAAAATGTATGCTAATCTACACACACACCCGAGCACTGTTACTACGAACTGCATGAACAAACTTTCAATCAACAAAACTCTAGTGTTTCTTAACAGAGTGTCTCAATTTCCATTTGTCCAATTCTAACATGATGTGAATATCTGAATGTGCAAATCTGAATTAGTTATGCACAGTGATATGGTGACATAGTATGTCATGATGACATCACTTATAAATGCTTATGCACACTGGATCCTGTGTTTGAATAACTGTTTCTAAAATACTGAATATTCTGGCATTTCTATGATCTACCAGTAATTATCATGATTATAACATGAGGTTCCCATGCAAAAGCAGTTATTTCCCTCTCAACTTGGGCAAAATTTTTCAACATCTACCCTCCAGCCTCATATATTAGGTACAGTATTTCCCAAAATTCATTTAAAAGCAACATTAATTTCTTCAATTTACATCACAGTCTTACATATTGTCCAGATTTGGCGCTTGACCAAAAATAAAACACTTACAATCACCTGAGCATTTTTCATTGAGTTTATTATGTTGAAAGGGTACATCTCTTGTGTTTTGACAACTTTTGTGGTTTCCTGTTTGCTTCCCTGCATAACAAAGCCCTTAAAACATAGTCTACTTTTAAAGGAAAGAATTTGCTCCTAGGGGAGCAAATTCTTTCCTTTGAGAGTTGAACCCTCATTAAAAATGGAAGTATTTGTTTCCCAAGAAAGTGTACCCCATTCACCTTAGGTGGTAAAGTTTTACAAATACAGTTAATCTAAATTTAAAAAAAATATGAAACAGCTACAGATAATTAAATACACCTGTATAGGTATGATATGTATGCAAGATGATTAACAAGAATTCCGCGGAATGCGGTGTCTCGCCTGTCAGCGCTTTGTGAAACTGACCTAAACGCAAAAACACGATGAAAGTTTATGCCGCCGCCGACACTGGAAAAGCAATACCTATGTCTCACTTCTGCTTTGCAGGCGAGACAAAAATTATCTTGCATATATTGCTATTTGATTCAAAATGATCATGTGCAAGATGGTTAAAAATTATCTTACATATATTGCTATTTGATTAAAAATGATCATACAGACATACACATGTAGAAATAGCTCAGTGGGTTAAGCACTGGCCTACTGTTCTAGCCGTTGCGGGTTTGAGCCCCGCCAGAGGCAGAGTTCTTTCCATCGTAAAAGGGCTTCCATTGCACTCACCCGCCCATCGTCCTGATATGACTGAAATACTGTTGAAAAGGACATAAAATCGCAAGTCATCCATCCATTCATCACATGTAGAAACATTTATCAATAACTAGATCTATATGCAATTCATCAGAAGCACAATCACTAATTTTGATACCTAAAATTTTGTGGCAGCAATGATTAAAACTAAGCACCAATATCCTAAAAGCTATCTTTGGATAAATTAATTTTTACATGTCTCATGATATTATATGACTAAATGGAATATATACAACTAATTGGACAAGTATCTTTGTAAGTCATATCTGGTAAACGCAAATTCCATTCTCTTTATGAAATTAAAAAAATAAAGATTCCGGAAATGGATAGCCAAAATACCACAACACTAGACCTTATATGCTTTATATATGTGTGAGTATTACTCACACTTATATAAAGCATGTAAGGTCTAGTACACAAGTTCAGCTTTGTAAAAGGAAAATGATGGAGTTATCACAAAACTTTTGCGAGCCAAACCTGAAGTTCTGGTTTGGCCACCTTTATTGGTTTTGAGGTAACTTCACCACGCTTTACTTCAAAGCAAATATTTTGCCCAACTACACTTTATACTTTATACTATACAGAAGTTATCTCCCTTTGAAAAAAGGTTAGAAAACATAGCAGAGTACCCATAAGCTAAAAATCTATAATGTCAGATTTTTTGTTTTGGTGAGCAGTACATGCTTTAATCAGACTGTGAATGTGTATAGACAGATCTGGCCATGACCAGTTCACATATGGGTCTCTCAACAGTTTTACCACAATGCACCTCACACTGCTAAAACTTTCACAGCAAGAATGATAGTTACAGATACATATGAGCCAAAACACGACAAAACCAGCAAAGTGGCATGTGCGCCCTGCAAAGACTCAGCTCAGCCTTGGCATCCACCCAGTCTGGTCAGACTCTTTGCTAAACACTTAACGAGTAGCTATGGGTCTAAGCTACCACCATGCGGACAGCAAAGACTCTGATCAAACTAGGCAGATGCCCAGGCAGTTCTGATCTGAGTCTGTGCTGGGCACACAACCACTTTGTTGGTTTTGTCATGTTGCGGCTCAGTTATAAT
Source organism: Ctena decussata (assembly GCA_963989385.1). NCBI lineage: Eukaryota > Metazoa > Mollusca > Bivalvia > Lucinida > Lucinidae > Ctena > Ctena decussata. Next base: position 77,052,243 of record OZ022498.1, on the reverse strand, counting down.
TATACACCCTGAGTTTACACCCTGAGTCTACTGAATATGGATCAAGCTTTTTATTATGCATATTATATGACTTAAAATCTTTTATTTTCCTTTTTTTCTGTTATTAGACATTCATTTTTCATGGATTTATATCATATATTGTTTTACAGGGTGTCACACCTTTGATAAAGTTGATTTAGTTTTTGCCTGTAACTGTAAATAAATGTTTACATCTCTGAAAAATATACTAACTGTCCCACTTCTGCAATATCTGGCAAGGCAAAAATCTTTACACAACACCGGCTGTAAGAGGTCACAATCCTTAAAAAGTTTCTTCACCTTTTAAATACAGTCAATCCTCGATATCTCGAACACTGATATCTGAAAGTACCCTCTTATGTAATAAGATATAGTTTAAACACATTTCCTGTTTTTATTTACAGTTCAACTCCCGGTGCGCAAATTTACCAGAACAAGCCTAATTACGGGATTGGACCGGAACAGACCCATATTATTCCTATTTTCAGCTGATTTTTCAGATATTTTGATACAATATGCATGTGCAGATTAATTCCAGGTCATACCTTCGACTTACGTGTATTATCTTAACTAGCAACACCCTGATTCCGTTTACCGACTTGATACTGTAGATCCTATGGATGAAATATTGGTCATGATACTGAGTATTTTGTCTAATATTTCCAATCAATATGCACTAGAGGGCATAGAATACATTAAAATATGGAATAAGTGTGTATTTAATGTATATATCACAAAAAAATCAACTGGAAATATGGAAAAATTGGTCCGTTCCAGTAGTAAAGTCCGTTCTGGTAAATTTACACACCCTTCAACTCCTGTTACCTCAAACTACTGATACATCAAATTGAATTTTCAAGGACCAGAGATATCAGTATACTTTGAGATATCAGTAGTTTGGGATGAACTTTGAATTTAAGATACTGCCAGTTGACTGTACATTTTATCATTCAAATCATGTTGAAAGAAACTTGTTTTCTTGAAAAATCTGCCTGAAAATTTATCCAGGATGGACAGCTGCTAAAGAGAAGTCTGCACTAATTTACAGTAGACGAATGTGGCATCTGATCAGGACCTCCACTGTTTGCTTACAGGAATTTCTAAAGAAAATACAATAAAAGTGAAAAACATATACATGTACCAGAAAACCCTAAAATGAGAAATGCACTCATCCTAATGATAAGGATGGTCAAGTCAACTGGTCAAAAAAGGATTAAGATTTGATAGGACAGATAGGCTCATTGAAATCTGAAGCCAGAAGGGTCTATTACAAGAATGGTTGCAATCTACGAACACTAAAATAATGTCAGACCTCTAAATAAGAGGGAGTATCTGATGATAATTGAGGGATAATCTTCTTATTTCTCACTGAAACCGTATGTTGTGACCCCTCATATGAATCATCTCGATGAGACGGTTTGGATGAGAGGTCACAACATATGATTTTAAGCAGAATCAACAAGAATTACACTTAATTATCACCAAATACTCCCTCTTAGCTAGAAGTCTGAGTAATTATATCTGGAATGAAACTCTAACAGATAAAGAGCCAAATTTATAATTATATCTATATTTCTATTTTGTCATAAAACATAAACTGTTTGATATTCCTCATATTATCTTTTAGATGGCCATTGGAGACATAAAGACAAATACAGTCAACTCTCGATATCTCAAAGTCAAAGCTCATCTCAAACTACTGACATCTCCAAGAAAATTTTCTGGTCCCAGAAAATTTTCTCTAAGATATCAGTAGTTTGAGATAAAAGGATAAGAAATGTAATTAAAATAGGAAATATATCCAAGCTATATTCTTTTATATAAGAGAGTACTTTGAAATACCAATATTTGAGATATCAGGAGTTGACTGTAGCTCAACTTTCACACCCTAAAGTTTGGCCAATCTGATGCTTTGTTTGTCTGACCCATTTATAATGAGTGGATTCTTCTATCTGGCTCTTTGGACAGTTCCATTTCCAATATAAGGAGTGTCAATTTATTTAATTTTTTTTACTAATTTTCTTAAAGATTCCAATGTTTAAAGTAAGCAGTGTAGACCCTGATCAGATGCCGCAAATGCGGCATCTGATGTGAGTCTAAACTGTTTGTCATTGTCCCTTTAATGGGTCTCAAGCATTTATAGGCTAAAGTTGCTCAGATATCCATATCCATATAAACATCATATATTTTCATGCCTAAAGCTAACTATTATTAAGATAACATTATATAGTCGAAGTCTGCTAGTCCAAATCCACTGGTACCAAAACCTACAAAACCACTGTCGGGAACTCCTGTCATAAATATACCACCAACCATCTGATCATTGACATACCCCTCAGCAAAACCATCCTGCAATCAGAGAAAGCAATGGTCAAAGTAAGAAAATAACAAAAGTGTCTTAGCACTGAAAGTCTATTAAAGATATACGCCCTGATATGTTTCTATTAAATTTCAAATTTCTCACGAAAAATCATAAAGACATAAAAATGATTTATAGTAAAAGTACTTTTATCTACCAAATTTATAATTTGTGCCGGTCACTGGAAGTAGGAGAATTTAAGAACATATATAAAAAGGCGGGAATAGCGGGTCGTCATTCCTGCCAAAAACAAATACTGGATACGCCCAGTAATCATGGTTAATCAGGGAAAAGTTATATCATGAATAATTTAAAGCCCTTTCTTTAATCAACATCAGACAGTTATTGGCTGAAAAGATCTCACATGCACGGAATAGAGATTAATGCTATTGTAAGGTTATTTACTCCACTATTCATAAAATGCAAAGCGTGCTTGCAGAAACGCCTTTTTATTCCTAAGTGGGAGTCAATCAATTTATGACGAAAAAATGTTCATGAGTATTCAAGAAGGGTTCACAATGATATATCGCTCTGCCTCTGTACCAAAGACTTTTTGGATGAAGATTTTTTGCACAATTCTTAATTGTGTTGCATACAACTAATCTGTTTAATTCTTCTGTGGTTATTTCATAATGAAATACGAAGGCGTATACCTTTAACATAAATTCAAAGAGTATGAATACCTGTTATTGCAGAAAATAAAATTAAAAAACCAGAGGACCAATGGTCCTGTAGCTCACCTGCCACTTGGTCCTGGTATATATTTTAATGCTTTTATACATGTATATAGCACCAGGGCAGGGGCAGATAACCCCCTCCCTTGGGGATTAATGTTGAGTCCCAATTCTATATACCAAGCCACAAGGTCACTGGGCCTTTGGTTCTGGACAAAGATTTCTGAAGGGTTTTTATCATATATGGGCGTGGCGGCCACCATGTTCATGTGACCATGACCATCTGAACAAATTTTGATTCCTTTGACCCAGTATTAAAGCTCCATATGAAATACAATAATCATTTGTATAAACCATGACTAAAACATACCGGTACCAAGTTTCAAGGTTATAGGCCTTTCGGTTCTCGAGAAAAAGACGTTTGAAGAGTTTTTACCATATATGGGCATGGTGGCCATCTTGGTCAAGTGACCAAGACCATCTGAACAAACTATGGTTCCTTTAAGCCGGTGAAGCTCCATATGAAATATGGCTTCAATTGACCCTAGTGGCCTCTGAGAAGATGTTTGAAAACATTGACGGGTGACAGAATCTCAATGACCTTGTACAAAAGTCAAAGAATGACCTTGACCATATCTTCATCTGGTCATTTAATCAACCATATACACCAAATATTGCACCTTAGACTTAAATAGTTTCTGAAAAATCCACTGTTTAAGCATGTTCCCATATAAAAGCCTACATAATGTACCAAAGTTGACAGTGTCATAAATTAGGTCAAGGTCAAAGCACTATCATTTGTATAAACTATGATGGGCTTGAGTGCCCAAAGCTACATACCAAGTTTCAAGTTCATACGCCTTTTGGTTCTGGAGAAGAAGATTTTGAAGGGTTTTTACCATATACAAGCATGGCGGCCATCTTGGACAAGACCCCAAGACCAAACTTTTATTCCCCGATCACACTTAGACTCCATATGAAATTTAGCTTCAATCAGACCAGTGGTTTCAGAGGAGAAGATGTTTTGAAAATCATGATGACAGACAGACCGACAAAATGACCTTGACCTTCAGTGACATAATATCTTCATCTGGTCATTTAGTTGACCATATATACCACGTATTGTACCTTAGACTTAAATAGTTTCTGAGAAATCCACTGTTTAAGCGTTTTCCCATATAAACGCCTAATGTACCAAAGTTGACCATGTCGTAAATTAGGTCAAGGTCAAAGCAAGGTCATCATTTGTATAAACTATGATGGGCCCGCATGCCCGATGCTACATACCAAGTTTTAAGGTCATAGGCCTTTTGGTTCTGGAGAAGAAGATTTTCGAAGGGTTTTTACCATATACGGGCATGGCGGCCTTTTCGGTCATGTGACCCAGACCCCGGGTATAAACTTTAGTTCCCCTATCCCACTGAGACACCATATGAAATTTGGCTTCAATCTCCCCAGTGGTTTCAGAGGAGATGTTTGAAAATCTTGATGACGGACAGACCGACAAAATGACCTTGACCTTCAGTGACATAACATATTAATCTGGTCATTTAGTTGACCATATATACCACATATTGTACCTTACACTTAAATAGTCCCTGAGAAATCCACTGTATAAGTGTTTTCCCATATAAAAGCCTAACATACCAAAAGTGATCATGTTGTAAATTAGGTCAAGGTCAAAGCAAGGTCATCATTTGTATAAACTATGATGGGCCCACATGCCCAAAGCTACATACCAAGTTTCAAGGTCATAGGCCTTTTGGTTCTGGAGAAGACGATTTTTGAAAGTTTTTTTACCATATATGGGCATGGCAGCCATCTTGGTCATGTGACCCAGATCCCGGGTACAAACTTTCGTTCCCCCATCCCACTGAGACTCCATATGAAATTTGGCTTCAATCTCCCCAGTGGTTTCAGATGAGAAGATGTTTGAAAATCTTGACAACGGATGGTCTGACGGAATGACCTTGACCTTTATAGACATGATATTTTCATCTGGTCATTTGGTAGACCATGTATACAACATATTGTACCTTAGACTTAAATAGATTCTGATAAATCCTCTGTTTAAGCGTTTTTCCATATAAAAGCCTAATGTACCAAAGTTGACCATGCCGTAAATTAGATCAAGGTCAACGCAAGGTCATGATTTGTATAAACTATGATAAGCCGGCCTGCCCAATGCTACATACCAAGTTTCAAGGTCATAGGCCTTTTGGTTCTGGAGAAGAAGAGTTTTGAAGGGTTTTTACCATATATGGGCATGGCGGCCATCTTGGTCATGTGACCCAGACCCCGGGTATAAACTTTCGTTCCCCCATCCTAATGAGACTCCATATGAAATTTGGCTTCAATCAGCCCAGTGGTTTCAGAGGAGAAGATGTTTGAAAAACTTGACGACGGATGGTCCGACGGAATGACCATGACCTTTAGTGACATAATATCTTCATCTGGTCATTTAGTCGACCATGTATACCAAGTATTGTACCGTAGACTTAAATAGTTTCTGAGAAATCCACTGTTTAAGCGTTTTCCCATATAAAAGCCTAACGTACAAAAGTTGACCATGCCGTAAATTAGGTCAAGGTCAACGCAAGGTCATCATTTGTACAAACTATGATGGGCCTGCATGCCCGATGCTACATACCAAGTTTCAAGGTCATAGGCCTTTTGGTTCTGGATAAGAAGATTTTTGAAGGGTTTTTACCATATATTGGCATGGCGGCCATCTTGGTCATGTGACCCAGACCCCGGGTATAAACTTTAGTTCCCCTATCCCACTGAGACTCCATATGAAATTTGGCTTCAAACAGCCCAGTGGTTTCAGAGGAGAAGATGTTTAAAAATCTTGACGACGGATGGTCCGACGGAATGACCTTGACCTTTAGTGACATAATATCTTCATCTGGTCATTAAGTCGACCATGTATACCAAGTATTGTACCTTAGACTTAAATAGTTTCTGAGAAATCCACTGTTTAAGCGTTTTCCCATATAAAAGCCTAATGTACCAAAGTTGACCATGCCGTAAATTAGGTCAAGGTCAACGCAAGGTCATGATTTGTACAAACTATGATAGGCCCGCATGCCCGATGCTACATACCAAGTTTCAAGGTCATAGGCCTTTTGGTTCTGGAGAAGAAGATTTTTGAAGGGTTTTTACCATATATGGGCATGGCGGCCATCTTGGTCATGTGACCCAGATCCCGGGTATAAACTTTCGTTCCCCCATCCCACTGAGACTCCATGTGAAATTTGGCTTCAATCGGCCCAGTGGTTTCAGAGGAGAAGATGTTTGAAAAACTTGACGACGGATGGTCCGACGGAATGACCTTGACCTTTAGTGACATAATATCTTCATCTGGTCATTTAGTCGACCATGTATACCAAGTATTGTACCTTAGACTTAAATAGTTTCTGAGAAATCCACTGTTTAAGCGTTTTCCCATATAAAAGCCTAACGTACAAAAGTTGACCAATGCGTAAATTAGGTCAAGGTCAACGCAAGGTCATGATTTGTATACATTATGATGGGCCCGCATGCCCGATGCTACATACCAAGTTTCAAGGTCATAGGCCTTTTGGTTCTGGAGAAGAATATTTTTGAAGGGTTTTTACCATATATGGGCGTGGCGGCCATATTGGTCATGTGACCCAGATACCCGGAACAAACTTACGTTCCCCCAACCTAGGTAGGCTCCATATGAAATATGGCTTCAATCGGCCCAGTGGTTTCAGAGAAGAAGATGTTTGAAAATGTTGACGACGGACGAATGGACGGACGACGGACGGACGGACGGACGACGGATGCCTAGCTATACTATAAGCTCATCTATGAGCCTAAAGGCTCAGGTGAGCTAAAAACACAAAAAACCTGTTATTGCATAAATAACAGTGCCAGATGCTAATAGGTATGTTTTAATGAACACAAAACCATGTATTAACATCGATTTTCACGTGCTGTTAATGACTTATTGGCCGACTTTTCCTATGCAAGTTGCAGGGCAATTTACTCCATAAGTACAGAAAGGATGGCAAGACTGCAGTTGAAGATATCCATTAAAGACTTTATGGCAAGAGTTATACAAATTTGGATACTGTAAAAATGGAAGTGCAGACGACATTGAGTGAAAACTTTTATAAAAATGATTATAACTAAAGGTTGCACAAACATTCACAGCAGGTAACCATGGCCTGAAACAAGGATTTTTATAGACATGCATAGTGCGTGTAGGAATCAGCAAGGTAATGCCGATGAGGCAAAAAATTAGTGCGCAAACATTTTCATTTCTTTGTAGCATAATAGTTGAATTTGTGCAATAACAGCGATCAAACACTTTTTTTCTAATGCATTAACGTTTGCAAGGTCCCTTGGGAGATGTTGAAGGCCTCGGTTTTCAACATTTCCCTTGGGACCTAGAAATATTAATACATGAAAAACCATGTTTGATCCCTATATTAATAGTTTGGACACACTTTTAGAAAGGAGACAGATTAGGAAGAATTCAACTTGCTTCCTTAATGGGTAAATCCCTGTTTCACTGGAAGCTACGCTTAGAGGAAAAAATTCGCTCTTTGGAGAGAGCATCTCTTTCTTCTAAATTGCTCTTAGAAAGGGGGCAAATGTTTCATTATCAGAGTGGCCTCCCTTGCAGGTGCATCCATACACCTTAGGCAGTCTGCAATGCTACGTTTATCAACAGACTTTCACTGCTGTGACAGTGACACAACCTATCTGGGACAAGTTCATCGCAGTGATTATGGTAAGTTTCAAAACAACAAAAAGCTGGCCCCGAGGTTATAAAACTTGAGTACATTCTCAAACTCAAAATAAAGCACACAGATTGGCTGCTTCCGAGCACATGCTCGGAAGCAGCCAATCAGTGTGCTTTATTTTGAGTTGGAGATTATTCTCAAGTTTTATAACCTCAAACCCTGGCCACATACCTTTATTTTCAGAGCTAGCTTATTCCAGTCTGTTGCCTTGGCTGTGGGAGCAGGGCCAAAACCTAACAACTTTGTGCGTGCTGAAATAGTAAAACACGAAATGTAAATACCATAAGAACTTAAATACTGGGGCCAATATGCCAGTGTAGACTCAGATCAGATAAGAGGAGCAGACTGATCAGGGTCTACAACATTTTCCTTTCGGCAAGCATTTTATTTAACATCCCATAAAAGGGCAGGTGCACTTTTCCAAAGATGGAAATTTTTCTATAGAAATTGGTGTCTTTTGGTGAATGCGTAAACTTTCAAGGGAAGCAACTCTGCCATTTTCAGTTTTTCTTTCCTTCTCAATAAGGGGTCCTCTTAAAGGAAAGAATTTGCTCCTAGAGGAGCAAATTCTTTCCTTTGAGAGAAGACCCCCTTTTGGAAGGCTTCATCCTCCTGGGCAGCAAACAGGAAGTCACAGAAGTTATCTCCCTTTGAAACAATGGTGGTGAAGCCATACAATTTAATGCACAGAATTATTATGGCATTTCCATATCATTACATGTTCAAGAAAAGACCATATGATTATGTCTCCCCCCTTTAGGGTCTGGAGACATATTGTTTTTCCCCGGGCGTCTGTCCGTCCGTCTGTCCGTCTGTCTGTCACAAATCGTGTCCGTTCTATGACTTGAAAACCGCTCAAGCTATATTCCCAAAACTTCATATAAATATCAATCAACATGAGACGACATGCAGAGTGCAAGAATGGTAACTCTGGTATTTATACTTTTTGAGTTATTTCCCTTGGAGCTTAGTCCATCACAAAATTGTGTTTCAATTGTGTCCGCTCTATAACTTGTAAACTGCTCAAGCTTTATTCACAAAACTTCATACAAATATCAATCAACATGAGGCGATGTGCAGAGTGCACAAAGGGTAATTCTGGCATTTATACTTTTTGAGTTATTTCCCTTGGAACTTTGTCCATCACAAAATTGCGTCTCAGTCGAGTCCGTCTATAACTTTAAAACCATTCAAGCTATATTCATGAAAGTTCATACAAATATCAATCAATATCAGACGACGTGCAGAATGCACTCTGGCGTTTATACTTTTTGAGTTATTTCCCTAGGAACTTTGTCCATCACAAAATTGCGTCTCAGTCGAGTCTGTCTATAACTTTAAAACCATTCAAGCTATATTCATGAAAGTTCATACAAATATCAATCAACATCAGACGACGTGCAGAATGCAAGAACCATAACTTTAGCATTTATACTATTTGAGTTATCTCCCTTAGAACTTTGTCAGTCACAAAATCGTGTCTCAGTCGTGTCTGCTCTATAACTTGAAAACCATTCAAGCTATATTCACGAAACTTCATACAATATCAATAAACATTAAAAGAATTGCATAGTGCAAGAACCATAACTCTTGCATTTATACTTCTTGAGTTATTTCCCTTGGACCTTTGTCAGTCACAAAATCGTGTCTCAATCGCTTTATTACTTGAAAACCGGACAAGCTATATTCACGAAACTTCATACAAATGTCAGTCAACACTAGACAACCTGCAGAGCACAGCATTTATACTATTTGAGTTATTTCCCTTGGAACTTTGTCATTCACAAAATCGTGTCTCAATCGTCTAAGCTCTATAACTTGAAAACCAATTAAGCTATATTCATGAAACTTCATACAAATATCAGTCAACATATAAATAGATGACGTGCAGAGCACTGTAACTCTTGCATTTATATTTTTTGACAAAAACTAAATATGAATATCAGTCAACATTACATGACATGCAGAACATAACAACTATAACTCTTGCATTAATACTTTTTACTTATTATGAATCCCTGCTTCAGGGTAGGGAAACATATTGTTTTTCCCTTGGGGTCTACTAGTCTATCACAAAATGCATTGGCAGGATATCTTTACTGGATACGAGCTCATTGTTTGCATGAAAAATGACCAGTATTTGCATTAGAAATTGTATTTAAAGTTTCCATTTGAAATTGTATTTATTGACTGATCCTTTTGACATCAAAAAGGGGGAGACATCTGTTTTTTCGTAGAAAAACAATTCTAGTTCAATTCAATTTTAACTTGACTAATAATCCACTGGAATAACCCTGTCTGTTTACTGCAGAGTGTTTAGTATACAAGCATACACTGATGTGCAAAAAAGTGGCTTTTTTTTGCTGCCTTGTTTTACTGACCTATGAAAAGCAGTAAGATTATCATACTAACACTACACACTCCGGCAGTAATGTCAAAGCAAACAGTTTATACCAAAGCAGCTGACTCTAAGGAGCAAACTGATAACTGTCTGACCTGTTTGCAAACAGTTTTAATAAACACCTTTTTATGAGACAAATCGGCTTTTCATAATTTCTAGATGGACAACTCAATCACAATATCAGAGACTAGGAAAAATAATGTCATGAACTTTTTCTCTTGATAGGTTTACAGCAAATTTAGATTTCTTCAATTCTTTTAAAATTTCGTCCTTTACCTGCATTTCCCCACATTTCATAGGTCTGTGACTTGGGAAACACGTAGAAGAAGATTCCCTGTCCTCCCGCTGTATAACACCCTCCGCTGTTGATTCTAGCAGCAACAAACGTTCCATTTGTAGCATTCTGTAGGTCAATGTATACCATAGTCTCTACATAAACATCCACCCTGGAAAATGTAAGTAAGCTCATGAATACTATAAAACACTTAATATCTACAGAATCAAATTTTCGCGATTTAATGTAAACAATACATTGGTGCATTCTAATTTTTGGGTTCTTGATATACCATGGCTACAGACTGTTATGAAAACTTGATGCAAATCTGTTACAATTTTTTCTCACTTTTCTGTTAAACTATACACTGTGGAATCTATTATGGACTGTTATGTCCAAAAAACATTATAAATGGTAGCATTATGAAGCAGCTCTACTGAATCAATATATATTTGCTCTTTTATTCTATAAAAAACTTCAAACAAATGTGAACAGTAAAGTTTCACTAACCATGACACATTTCCTAACAAACTTAACGTAAAGTTTTCTGTCTCACACCAGTCAACAGGGGGAAGTATCGTCATCTGACGTAAATATTTATTTTCTGGGTCAGCTGATGGGGTAATTTCAAAAGATCCTGCCATCGGGGCCACATAGTAAGGCTCCTGAAAACTGTCATAACCTGAAAGCAAAAAGATCTTTTTTCATAAAATCACACTGTGGTTTTAATAGCATATCAGTGGCGGATCCAGAGGGGGTTCGGGGGGTAAACGGAACCCCCTTCTCAGCCCAAATCATCTTATTTTCATGGGGAATTTCAAGAAAAATAGGTCAAACAGCATAAATCGAACCCCCTCCGCTAATTTGAACCCCCTATTAAAAATTCCTGGATCCTCCCCTGCATATGTAAGTTCTGAAAGGGGAATCTTTTAGAGGCAAGGAAGCGAACAAAGAAATGATAATTTCCAACTCGGTTTGACTGAGTCTGTTCATGTTCAATAATGAACCATTCAAAACTGGTCATTATACTCATACATGTGCCGCGAAACGAGAAAACCAACAAAGTGGCTGTGCGCCCAGCGCAGACTCAGATCAGCCTCGGCATCCACCTAGTCTGATCAGAGATATGCTTTGCGCTGAAAAGGTAGCTAAGGGTCTAAGCTACCTCCATGCACACAGCGAAGACTCTGATCAGACTGGGTGGATGCCCAGGCTGATCTGAGTCTGTGTTGGGCGCACAACCACATTGTTGGTTTTCTCATGTTGTGGCTCAATACATATCATCCAGTACAGTAAGAGAACTGGCTGAACACTTCCCAAGCACTTTTAGCAACACAAAAGCAGATGTCAGCCAATGAGAAGCGACCTTTCCAAATGACGTCGGGTTTCCTACAGTACATCACAGGATATACTGTTGTAAATTTTTCAGGTTGTCCAATCAGACATTGTGTTACATGCATAAGTGCATTAGAAGACAGGTTTGACAATAACTCTTCTACTTTCATCTTTGACTTTGAACCTGTTCAGTCAGCAACTCATTAAAGATCTTATATGAGCTTCGACGCAACAAAACCAACAATGTGGCATGTGTGCCAACCAAAGACTCAGATCAGCCTGGGCATTTGCCCAGTCTGATCAGAGTCATTGCTGTGAACTTAAAGAGTAGCTACAGGTCTAAGCTAGCTCCATGCCGACAGCCAAGATCCTGATCACACTGGGCAGATGCCCAGGCTGATCTGAGTTTGCTGGGCGAACATGCCACTTTGTTGGTTTTGTTGTGTCGCAGCTCATTTATTGTTTTTTTCAGGAATGTTGTGAGATTGTGTGATTTGCAGGAAGGCCAGTGTAGACACCATCAATCTTTTTTTCCTGGTCTTGTTTTCCGAGCATGTCTTGTAAAACTGTATGCACACTGTGCCGATCTTGATAAAACTGCTCCTCAGTATACTTACTGTCAAACTTATCAATGTAAGGTCTTGGAAATGGTTTCGGTGCTGGTGGGTCAGAGTAGTTACCATGGCGACCAGTAGATATGGTGGTGAATGTGTAAACCTGGTTAGGAGCCACCAATAGTTGGAAAACTCCTCCTACAGCCTGAAATATGACAGCCTGGGAGTAACTCATCTGATAATATGATCACAATGTTACATACAATTTCACTGACTGATTTGACATTACATACTGGGCCCAGTTATTCGAAACTACCAACTTTTTTAGTTAGCGAGAGGTTGTAAATTCAAACGTACAATACTCAAAAACACTGCCATTTTTTGCTAAAAAATGTGAGAAGCTTTTGCACTGCAAAAGCTCTTCTAAATTTTTCAGCAAAAATATTACATGTACTGCAATTGATTTTGTGAACACTGTAATACTAAACGAATCCGTGACTAGCGACTTCGTTAAGCTTACGATGTTTTGAACAACAGGACCCAGGTGAATATTTTGCATATTCACATGTTGGACAATATTGCAGTAACTATTTGTTTATAAGAGGAGTTTTTCCTTCCAAAAATATTGAAAATATGTAAATTAGTTTTGTGTAATTCAGCTAGAAAATGGGTTTTCTCTCTTCCAAAAACAATCCCAAACATCTAGATCTGTCTTATAAGACTTATAACTAAAGAAATACATTACTTTCTATCCTTTCATCATTAGTATCTTCTTATCTAAAGTCCCGTAATTGTTAATGTTAATGACATTATGTTTCAAGACTATGCTATGTTGTACATACATCAATGGAAACTCATTTTCAGTGTTTGAACAGCGAACTGAAAGCCTCACGTGTGCCATCTTAAACACTTTTGCTGAAACTGTTTCATGAGCCTTAAGCCAGAAGACTTCTAATATACTGTGGAGACATTACTGTTTGCAGTTAAATGTCAATCTGATTCCCTTTTGTCCCTGTGTTTACAAAATGATTATATACAGAGCTACAGATAAAGGTGAGGGTGAGTTTATACTGCTTTTATCCTATGAAATGCCCTGAGGGTGTTGCATTTTACAAAAGGGGGTGTTATTTAGAGCCTAAAGTTTAGTAACTCAACCACTGCCAAATACCTCTTACATACTGTAGTAAGGTGAATGAGTATACTTACAGAAGAAGCAACTCTGCTATTTCTGCCTCCATTTTTAGCAGGGGACAACTTTTAAAGGAAACAATTTGCTCACAGAGGAGCAAATTCTTTCCTTTAAAAGTCCTCTGGGAGCAAATTCTTTCCTTTAAGAGTATACCCCATGTCACAAAGCTACCTCAACCAGAGAGGCAAACAGGAATTCATGCAGTTAATATAACATTATTACTGTAAAAGAGGGCAGGGGGGCGTATGGTATCTGTAAATCAGTAATGAAATTCAGCTATAAGATGTGGTTTTCCCTTCTAAAACAATTCCGAAAATCTAGATCCATCTTGTTAGATGGATCTAGAGTTTTGGGATTGTTTTGGCAGGGAAACATCCCTCTTATAAACAAAGTAATATAGACTGTCAAATCTGTTCAGCAAACACCTGTGGGGAAAGCCAAAAGATAATTGCTTCAGACAAGTGCTTATTTAAAACTTATGTTCTTCAAGGGGCCTAAAAAAAGGGGCCTGAAAAAAGGGGCCTGAGGAAAGCCTTTTCAAAAGTACTCAATACAGGTGGTCCTTATGACAGGTTTAACTGTAGCAATTCTGAGATAACTTCTATTCATTTGCCATAAAAATACTATATTGTAGCTCATTAATGGAACCACTTTAGTGTTGTTGTTGTGTTATTGTTTAACGTCCACAGTAAACAGCTATGGTCATGTCGAGATGGTCAGTTAACCTAACCACACTATTCCTGGGCAGGCTTAGACCTCCTAAGCGTTAACCAGCACTAAGTGCAATTACTTTCACCAGTGACTGACAACTGCCCTATTTGAATCAGTGAAAGGAGAAATGAAAGTAAATGGCCGGACCGGGTATTGAACCTAGGACCTCTGCCTTATAAGTCAGATGCCCTACCGACTGCACTACAACTTTAGTGAGAATGTTCTAATGGGGAGGAACAATGTAGAGTTTTGGCTTGGAGAACATAAGAAAAAATATCACAAAATAATCATCAAAGTTGAATCTACCATACCTCTCAACTCATTATCTTGAGTTGTGGTATATTCAAGGACACAAGACAAAGGTAACTATAGTCAACTCTTGATATCTCAAACACTGATATCTCAAAATATCTTCTTACATCAAGGCATATATTTCCTATTTTTATTTACATTTCAACTCCTGTTATCTCAAACTACTGATATCTCAAAGTAAATTTTCTGGTACCAGAAAATTTACTTTGAGATATCAGTAGTTTGGGCTCAAACTTGACTTCGAGATAGCGAGAGTTGACTGTAAGCTGGTATACATACCTCTAACATTTTTTCTGACTTGAATAAAACTGACTCATTATCAAACTGTGAAAACCAAACATGTAGCTTCGTAATTCCAGCCTGCAAAGGAAACATACATGACTTATCAAGATTTGTTGTTGTTGTGTTGTTGTTTTTGTGTTGTTGCTTTATGTCCACGGTAAACAGCTTTGGTTATGTCAGGATGGTCATTTAACCTAACCACACTATTCCTGAGCAGGCTTAGACCTCCTAAGCAGTTAACCAGTACTAAGTGCACATACTTTCGCCAGGATCTGACAACTGCCTTTCTTGAATCAGCGGAAGGTGAGTGAGTGAGTGAACTCGGGTTTAACGTCCCACCAACAACGACGTCATATGGAGACGGGACCTCGGTTTAAAGTCTCATCTGAAAGACCGGCGAAGCGGGGGATCGATCTTGCGACCCCTGGATTGGTAGTTCGGAGTGTTATCCACTACATTACAGCTGCTCCTATCAGCGGAAGGAGAAACGAAAGTATGTGGCTGGACCGGGTATCAAACCCGAGAGCTCTGGCTCTTGGACTTGTCAAGAAATAAAATCTACATGTACTGTAATCCTAACACACAGACATATGTATGAGCAATCTGATCAAGGTCTGAACTGTTGACTCTTCTACCGGCATGTCTTGAAAATATTGCCAGATGTTAAGGTAAATGAATGCACTTTTAGGGGAGGCAACTCTGTCATTTCCATTTTTACCTCCCTTTGCAATAGGGGTCAACTCTTAAAGGAAAGAATTTGCTCCATCTGGAGCAAATTCATTCATTTAAGAGTTAACCTCTTTTGGAAGAGAAAGACAAACAGGAAGTCACAAAAGGTGTATCTCCTTGAAAAAATTGGCTGAAAACCATGGTGGTATACCCATACAAGAAAATCAACATGTTCAAAGTCAGATGTTTAAAGAAACTAGTTCAGGTGTACTTTTATTCAAAATAATTATAATATGATGAGCAAAGCAGAAAATGATACTTTAAGGTGTCAAAATTAGGGAACTTTCCAACCATGCAAGAAACAAATTAAATGCACACATGCATTTCTTTGTGTTTGTAAAGGAGTGCTAAATGGTTGGCGGAACACAGTGAGAAACAGTGCAAGGATATACATGTACTTACAAAACTTCCATTCAGTCTAAAAGTAACAGTCTGTAATTTTACACTATATCCCGGTAAACTCTCATGTAGACACTTAGAATCACTTGTCTGAAAATGAAAATTAGGATTTATTATATATCTGATAAGGCCAAAAGAAAAAAATGTCTTGTTTCCATTTATATCTCCAAAATTTTTAGGGCTGGTAGGTAGGCAAACTTTTCTTTTTATAAAAACTTAATTTTGTAAGCATAAAGATCCTTAAAATAGCCTAAAAGTGACTTTAAAATCCCAGAAGGCCATAAAAAAGTTTGAGTAGGCCCCAAAAACATAGGGTCGGTAGGGCAACCGGAAACAAGAGATTTTTTTTTTGCCTAATGGTAATACATCCAAATAGTAACATTTCTGGCAATCTGATTTAAACAAGAACTCCATAGAATGCAGTGTCTCCCCTGCCAGTGCATTGTAACAAAGCAGAGCCTAATGTGAAACTCGACAAAAGTTAACACCTCCAAAGCTGACCAAACCAGAAAAGTAATACCTATGTCTCATTTCTATTAGTCGCGGGCGACACAAACCTGAACCCAGTCCTAGTCTTAACTCTTTAAGCACCAAAAAAGCAGACGACCAAATTTGCAAAAATTAAAAAAATGCCTTGTCCAAGACATTTCATATTGAGAAGTCAAAGACTAGAGGGCAAACAGTGTAGATCTAAATGAGGTGGCTCATCATGAGCCGTCTCATCTGGATTTTCACTGTTTGCAATGGTATGTCCGAATTTACCCCCTGTCCAAAGTAACCTGACTCTAACCTAGCGTTCCTGCAACTTTCACTGTATCAAACCTAAAGGCAGCATGAAGCGACACAAACACTGATAAATAATTCTAACTCAGTGATTCAGTTTTGCTTAGATTAAGTAATACGTTCAAAATCTATCATAAACAATTACAACAGTATTCTGATACAATAATCAGTATCATGTCCTGTGGAGTTTCCCATAGATTTATCAAGTTACCTTAAATTATCAACAAAAGTGCAAAACCGAAGCATTCTAAATATGTTAAAATTTGGTGAATGGCTATTTTTTAAATCTGGTATACATGGTAAAAATTCACATAAAGCAGAATCAAAATCAGAGCTAAGTTGTTCAAAGCATCATTAGCTTAACTAAATTGTTAGTCAATAATTCATTAAGACTTCTAGTATAAATTAAATTGTGTGCGCTCATGTTTTTTGTTTTTTGCCGAAAAAAGTGAGGAGCTTTTGCACTGCAAAAGCACCACATATTTCTTCGCAAAAAAGCAGTTTTTTTTCCATGTACAATGCCTTTGAAAATTTGACTCCTCCTTAACTAATGATGTCATTAGTTTTAAACAATGGGCCCCGTTATTTTTTTCTCACTATTGTTTCCAGTATAATGGTTAGATCTTTCCTGTCGGGACTTGTCAGTGAGACATAACTTCCTCCACCCATAAGATGGCCGACTCCAGACTTATGACTTAGGTACATCCAACCAGGCTTGGTAAATTGGGTTGTGTGAGCTGAAAATTAAATATGAAGATAGTATACCAATCTTCTTTAGTGGCTTCTTAAATCAAAGGCAATATTCTCAATTTAAGGTCTTGACAGCAGATAAATTTCCATGGTAAGTAACAGTTATACCATGGTTTGTCTGCTTGAATGAAGAGATGATTTGCAAGCTTTAGCAAGTGGATTATCTCCCATACAGGCAGGAGGTAACAAGACCTGTCCCTGTACAGGATAGCTCGCTTGCCCATCACATAAAAAACCTTTGACGTAAAACTTTAAAGTGTGACGCCAACGCCGACGCTGATGCCAATGTCCAAGTGACAACAATAGCTCTCTGTACTTTCATACAGGCGAGCTAAAAACAAATGCTTCATCACCCCTCTTGCACTCTCATCCTCCCACTTACTTCCTTACACATACACTCCAACAAGCCCATTTTTGCAGTGTTATTCTCTAAACAAGGTTGCTGAGTTGAGATTCTGACCTGGCCAAGAGGTTATAAAACTTGAGTACATTCTCAAACTCAAAATAAAGCACACTGATTGGCTGCTTCCGAAGCAGCCAATCAGTGTGCTTTATTTTGAGTTTGAGATTATTCTCAAGTTTTATAATCTCGTACCCAGACTGCAGTCTGATCAGGCTCAACACCGTTTGCTTTTCCTTCTGCGTCTTTTGGACGCATCACTGCATTGTATAACCAAACTGTTCCATTTTTAGGACATTTGAGCCACAACACGGGAAAACCAACAAAGTGGTTGTGTGCCCAGTGCAGGCTCAGATCAGCCTGGGCATCTGCCCAGTCCAATCAGACTCTCCGCTAAGAACTTTAAAGGTAGCTAAGGGTTTAAGCTACCGCCATGGGGTCAGCGAAGACTCTGATCAGACTAGGCAGATACCCAGGCTGATCTGAGTCTGTGCTGGGCGCACAACCACTTTGTTAGTTTTCTCATGTCGTGGCTCATTTACGGTAACCATTTCAGGCTAAGTTGCCACTTATCCTCCACTTCAAAATTCCCCAACTTTTCACCTTTACTTCAACAGTGCTAACTGTATCATTTGATAATTGGGAGTTACTCATAAACACTGGGGTAATACAAATTTGGCTACCTGTACTTTCGACCGAGTCTGTACTATATAAAGTGGTTTTTGACCGAGAATACAATCGTAAGCATTACCAATAACGGTAAATGGTACTACTGTTAATGGCTGTCGACTGAGTTGATACTGCTGTCAACTGTCTCGAATGACAGGCACTTTTGCATGTATGGTAATTGACTGACTCGATCGAAAGCACAGGTAGGGAAATTGATATTACGGCCGTGTTAAAGGAAAGGGTTTTCAGTTCTTTCCAGTTTCCTGACGAAACACATAATTCCCTGACTCTTCCCTCACCTGGAGTAAAGTCATTTTCCAGATGCTTCAGTGCTCCAGATAAGAGGGGGTAATAGGGATAATTAAGGGATAATTTCAAAACATATCCTGTGACCCCTCATTAGAACCATCTTGCCAAGACGGTTCTAATGAGGGGTCACAATATAAGTGTTTGTTGAGGGGCGAGACGGTTCTAATGAGGGGTCACAACATAATATGTTTTTGTAATAAGAAAAATTATCTTTGAATTAACCTCCATACCCCCTCTTATCTGTAGCTTTGTGTTTTTCACTGAACATGACAACCCTGTTTTAGGAGTCCCAATTTCTGTAAATTTTTATGGTATGTAAGTATCAGTAGCAGAGCTGATAAATCTCACCAGTCATCCAGATAGTTGGATCAACATCATAATGGCCACTCCAAGGACTGTTGGCTGTCATAAGGCCACATCTCTGATATGGCATACCCTCGTAATAAGCTGCTATAAGGTTCCATGATATTGTGCTGCAAAAAGTAAGCACACTCTATAAAATTGTATGAATTTTCATTTCACAGCATTAAGGACATTAAATTTTTTGTTCTATTTAGTATATTATGCATGTTAAGATAAGAAGGACACAGAGGTATTCACAGTGACCTAAATCATAAGCCGTGTACTGTTGCGTCAGATGTTTGCATTTTATTTTGTTATATAAATTCTTGCATAGATACTTGTTTCCAAAGTAGCTTGAGGCCATGCTCAAATACTGACAAACCTGCCTTGTTATAAGCAGTTCTACTCTGAGTGTTTTCACTTTTCATAGACTTTTATCTCCATAGGTAATGAACTTGAAACAATTTTTTTTCAATAAGTTCAAAAGGCTATAATTCTATCATACTGGTATTTAATTTTATCTCCATCAAAAAGACAAATGCATATCTTTATAATGTCCACAACTTGTGTACTGAATTTAAAAATGATCCACTGAAAACTGTGAGAGGAAATGATTACACAAACTCTATACCCAAAAGTGTGAAACATGGATGGATAGATGGACAGATAGAAAGATACTACCCCCACAACCCCTTCAAAAACATTCGTCACAGTGGCATAAAAACAGATATTGTTGCTATAATATTTACAGTTTCACTGTCAATCAGCAACACCATAGGATTTGCAGAAAAATATGGATGGGTAATGGGTAGATGAAGAAGAAAGAGAAAAATATTGTCATTAATTACCTGGTCATCAATCCATTTACATAATTTTGATTAAGAATCTGAAAGCAAATAAACAAAACTGTTACAATGAAATAAACCATTACTGTATTTATTTGAGCCGCGACACAAGAAAACCAACAAAGTGGCATGAGTGCCATGCCAAGACTCAGATCAGCCTGGGCAGCTGCCCAGTCTGATCAGAGTCTTTGCTGTGCATTCAAAGGGTAGCTAAGTGTCTAAGCCAGCTTCATGCGGACAGCCAAGACTCTGATCAGACTGGGCAGATGCCCAGGCTGATCTGAGTCTTCACTGGGTGCACATACCATTTTTTGGTTTTGTTGTGTCATGGCTTATTTGATGAAACTGCGTTTTTCTATCACTAGAATGATATCAAAATCAGTCTTATGGAATTCTGCTATGAGAACGTTTTCCCCTTCTAAAACAATCACAAACATTTTTGGGATTGTTTTATAAGGAATAAAACCTGTCTTATAAGCGAAAGTAAACAGTATATGACATGTCCATGTACACAATGGCATGCTTAAATTAACTTTTCCATATCATTTAAAGACATAATGTAAGACATAAACATCTGTGGGAGATGCAATGCCATGGCGAGCCACAGGTGGAAGTGCAACAGTGATAGTGAAGTAAACAAGAATAGCTATGAGCCTACCCATCAAAAAGTAATTGTACATTGCTCTATCAGCATGGAAAATCTTTATCATGGGGCTTCTCGCCATAGTTTTGTCATAGTAAATTACCCCCAAAAAAAACTTTAATCAAATAAAACACCACTGAGTTTCACATAAAAAAGGTTTGAAAATCTATTTGGGTCATTTTTGTTGGCAACTAAAATGACCTACTTTTGATTTCATATGCTTAACTAAAATGGTAAAAGTACAAAGTACAGGTGGGGGGAGGGGCAGGGGGGGGGGCCTCCTTCACTGCACATCAACCTTCATTTTACCATCAAACGTGAAGGTTGAAGCACTTTTCATAATGATTTGTGTTAAGACAAATTTATTGCTGATAGGACTATGGAGACTTTAATTTGAATATTTTTCTCAGATATTTTCAAGAATCATCTTTACTGCTTTATATTAATGTTTGAAAACATAATGACACCACCTATTCAGGCCTCAGTCAGCATCCATGGCAAAAGAATTTAAAGGTACCTACAGCATGAAATAAATACCATATTAATCCATTTAAATGCCCTGAGGCACTGCATTTTTTCATAAGGGGGGGGGCATTATTTGGAGCCTAAAGTGTAGTAAATCAGCCACAGCCAAAATACCTCTAATGAGCAATATAAAGATGATTGGTCACATCAAAGGAAGCAATCCTACTATTATTTGCTTCCCTTTTAGCAGGAATCACCTCTTAAAGGAAAGAATTTGCTCCTCTAGGAGCAAATTTTATCCTTTAAAAGTAGACCCATTTGAAAGTGCTACCTTATCCAGCGAAACAAACAGGAATTCGTGCAACATAATATAACATTATTTTTTTGGAAAAGAGGCAAGGAGCATTTATTAGAGCAGGGGCAGTTAACAGGACTGATATGGTATCTCATGCATGTGTCATCAACACACTTAAATGAACATCCCTAATACCAAGTCATGAAAATATACACACCCTTGCCCAACATCTAGCTCCATGTTCATCGTTTAAGGTACTATAATCTTCAGATGCCCAGAGTTGCTTGCCCCAAACATACTCTCCCAGATTGCTAAGGGTACTAGAGTAGTGAACCCTGAAAAATTAGAAAATAGTAATTATAACAAGACCTGTCCCCGTACAGGATAGCTCGCCTGCAGTGCCTTGCCCATCACATAAAAAATCTTTGATGTAAAACTTTAAAGTGTGACGCCAACATCGACATCCAAGTGACAACAATAGCTCTCTGTACTTTCGTACAGGCGAGCTTATAATGCAGTTCATTTACCCTTTTCGACTCAGAATGGCTCTGAGTGCAATAGGGTTAAAGAGTGCTTCAACCAGAGCTGTTTGCTCCAAAAATATTCTCTTAGATTCGTGAGGGTACTGGAGTAGTGAACAGTTGACAATTAGAGGAGAAAAGACCCACAAAACAATCTAACGAAGTTCTAAGACAGTTTTAGTAAGAATTATACCCCAAATATACTCTCCTAGATAACTGACTATAATAGTTTACTCAGCGCTGAAAATTACAAAAAAGAAAAAAAAGTTCTTTGAGAGTTTCAGCCTTACTCTTTACTCCAAAGCTTTTGTAGCAGCAATAGGCCATACTGATTCTCACTCTCACACCTAACCTAATTCTTGCATTAAATGTATTTTTCCTATCTCAGAACACAAACAAGTACAAGCAAAATTTGGCTTGGATTTACAAACTAATAAATTTTAACAATCATATTGCATGCAGATGTGTCTAACATTGGTCAAAATCATGAAAAACCCGCAAAGAGGGTATTAGTTTCTGAAAACCGAGGCACAAAAGAACCACTGCAATATTAAAACGGGACAGAATGTCAAATTTATTCATCTGGTGCTCAGCTGTAGCTGCACCTCCATATATAAAATGAGAGAAAATACTTATTTTCTGTTGAAATTTCTTCAAAATGCCCCATAACGTAGCTTAAAGATTGAACTTTTCTGTTCTATGAGCAAAATTACTATAACTGCCTAACTTTTACCGCCACAACAAAAGTCCACGTATTTTTTTATCACCCCTCATACGTAGAGAATACCATGTTAGTGTCTTTTGATATCAAGTTTATCTGGCAAGACCAGAAACAGTGTAGGAATGGTGAGCCATTCCTATGTGTTTCTGGTCAAGCCTGATAAACTTGATACCAAAAAACACTTACATGGTTTTCTATTTATCATGACTTATTTAGAAGATTTTAATGCAGTTAAAAGTGTCAAACAAATAAAATGAAACATAGTTTTGTGAAAAGCACTGATGTCCCGGTATGTGTGATGATGTGATTGGTGACGTCATTTAGCCAATCAAGCTTTGTTATAACCACCAAAGTCAAACTGTAGCCAATCATCTTCAGAACTGGCATCTAAAGGCACTACCTGATAACTTTTGCACAAGCCCAGTTCTAAAATGATGATATCGCATTGTGTTATCATACCCCTGTTATCAGAAGGAATTTTGCAGCAGATGCATGATAAATTTCCCTATAAGGAGTTGTCTGCATGGCAAACATTGTAGACCCTTATCAAGCTGTTCCTAGGAGCAGTCTGATGTGGGTGTACATTGTTTGGTATGATATGTGTTCCAATACTTAAAGTGAAGCCTGCTAATCTAGCAGTCCCAGGTTTGAGCCCCACTTGTAGCGAGAATCTTTTTAATCATAAATGGGGTTCCATCACACAAAGCCTTTCATTATCATCCTCCCATCATCCTGATATGACTGAAATACTGCTAAAACGGACATAAAATAACGTCATCCATCCATCTATACCTAAGTTAATTAAAACACTTTCATGGAAAGCAATGGTGTTTGCCTCTTTTTTCCATGGGGAATAAACTCTTCGAAGGAAGAATTTCCTCCCAGAGGAGCAAGCTCTTTTGTTTGAAAGTAGACTCCTTCTAGAAGGGTTAAGTCATCCAGGGAAGTAAGCAGAAAGCCACAGACATAAGTTTCCTCATTAAAAATGGCAAGTTAAAATTTGGCAGAAAGCCAAAGACATAAGTTTCCTCATTTAAAATGGCAAGAATGAAATTTGGCAATAAGTGCAACTTACTTAATACCCCTGCATACCGTAATATAAACAGATTTACTGAAGTAAATATCTGAAAACTGTTGAAAAGATATACTGAGCTGAATTCACAAAGGATGCACTTCAACCATTATTTTTAAGATGCAGTCATCTGATATATGTCTATGTTCTAAACCAAGTCAGTTGTCAACTAGAAATGTGTCCATTGGACAGTGCCTTAAGTTAATTGGCGCCTTGTTTAAGGTACTGGCACTTGTAGGATAACTAGGTTCACACAGGCAGCCTTGTGTGTACATGGTTTATTGTTTCCCTTATGCAGATGTATTGTGCTTCTTGGATCAAGAGAAGGGTGGGTGGCGGTTGGAGGGAGGGGGATGGCGGTGGGGGGCATGACTGTGATATGTGATAACATTCTGTATCTTACCATAGAAATGGATGCCAAGCAACTTTCCACAAGAAATAGCCCAGAAACAAGTTACTTTTTCAAAAAAGTTGATTTCACTAAGTATGCACTATCAACCATTATTAAATATATGCAGAGGTAGAAAATGGCTAAGTTGAAATGCTGTAAATTTGTAAAAAAACGTTTGTTTGTTTTTCAGCATCAAACTTCTTCATGCACATTTTCAATGTGTCTGTAACATGTCTGCAAAGTATTGAAAGGATCCACCTAAATCCACCTAAATCCCTAAGAGAAGTTGATTTCACAAAGTATGCACCAACAACCATTATTGAATATGCACAGAGGTCCGAAAATGGCTAAGTTCAAGAGCCTGTAAATTTGTCAAAAAAATATTTTTTTCAGCATCAAACTTCTTCATAAACATCTTCAATATGTCTGTAACATATCTGCAAAGTACTGAAAAGATCCGCTGAAAACTCTAAAAGGAGCTGATTTCACAAAGCATATACTATCAGTCATAATACAACTGAGCCGCGACACGACAAAACCAACAAAGTGGTTGTGCGCCCAGTGCAGACTCAGATCAGCCGGGGCATCCGCCCAGTCTGATCAGAGTCTTCACTGTCCGCATGGAGGTAGCTTAGACCCTTAGCTACTCTTTAAGTGCTTAGCCAAAAGTCTGATCAGACTGGGTGGTCTTACAGGACTGACCCTTCTGCCAATTTTTTTCCTATAACATCTGCATTGTGTTGTAAATTTGATCAGCGTATGACAAAAGCTATCAAAGTTATGTAGCAAATACCTCTAATGTTGATAGAAAGACAGTACAACCCTTAAAACCTAAAATTATGTTTTGGGGTAAGGGGCAGGGAGAGTGGGGGGAGGGGGGGGGGAGTGAGGGTGGGTGGGTAGGTTGAAAGAATCATTCATTATGAAAATTCAGGAGGGTGAAGATTAAGATTACCTGAGCCAAACTCACCCAAAATAGTCAACAGCGGAAGACAACTCGGGATCTAACAGCATATCACGGGCCAGATTCATTTCAAATTCGGCCTCATAGTCATCGGCTGCTACAATCATTACATGTTGGAGACCCTCAACATCCAAAGCCCTGCGCAGCATCTGTATAGCAAAATGCAGCAGGGTAATGATTATAGGTTACCTGCCCAAAACTCACCCAAAATAGTCAACAGCGGAAGACAACTCGGGATCTAACAGCATGTCACGGGCCAGATTCATTGTCTGGAAGTCATCTGCTGCTACTATCAATACATGTTGGAGACCCTCAGCATCTAAAGCCCTGCGCAGCATCTGTATAGCAAAATGCAGCAGGATAAAGACTATAGGTTACCTGCGCCAAACTCACCCAAAATAATCGACAGAGGAAGACAACTCTGGATCCAACAGCATGTCACGGGCCAGATTCATTTCATATTCTGCCTGGAAGTCATCTGCAGCTACTATCATTACATGTTGGAGACCCTCAGCATCTAATGCTTTCCGTAACATCTATAGAAATAGTACAGATATGAGCCACGACATGAGAAAACCAACAAAGTGGTTGTGCGCCCAGTGCAGACTCAGATCAGCCTGGGCATCTGCCCAGTCTGATCAGCGTCTTCACTGTCCGCATGGAGGTAGGTTAGACCTTTAGCTACCCTTAAAGCACTTAGCAAAGATTCTGATCAGACTTGGTAGATGCCCAGGTAGATCTGAGCCTGCGCTGGCTGCAGAACCACTTAGTTGGTTTTCTTGTGTCGCGGCTCATATGAAATAGGCAACAACCTTCACTGGCAGTAAAATTGCGTTGTAGATTTTTTTCTTTGTAGCTCGGGGTTCAATTCCATAACATTAACGGTTTAACATATGCCCACTTTTTTCTTCAGAAAATTTCAGAGTTCATTTAATTCTAATTCCACTGATTTTAACATTTTGGCTAAAATTAAACTGATTTCTAGTTTTATCTGATTATATCCAGAATTCCATGGAATGCTATGTCATACCTGCATTGCACTTCCAAGTAGCAGATTTTATTGCAAAAAGAAAGTGTTCATAAGGTTTTATTAACTTATGTGTAAATATTAGAATTGGACATATAAGCTAGGAATGATCTAATTCTGGCTGTAAAGTTCTCCAAGTCAATAGAGTGTGACATGTAAGTTAAAAATTGAAAATAGCTCCAAGTGACACAAATTTTGTCCATATCTGTTCAGCCACTCTTGAAATATTGTCGTATCCATGTTTTTTGGGGTTTTCTTTTTTATATTTGGTAATGGTAGAAAGCAGCCTTCTAGCATGGTCAACTTGCAAAAAATAAAAAAAAATAAATGAATAAATAAATAAATAAATAAAAAAATGAAAACTGCTTCATGCAAAAATCATTCTGATATAATGTTGGTCCAAAACCACTCAAAGGTTCTTGAGATATTGTCATTTTCATGACTGTTTTTGTTATTTTGTAACACCAGCTGATGGTCTATGTGATGGTCCATTCACATAAATTGTTTGCATTACAGTTTAAAAAGGGTTAATGTTCAATACGACACTCACCTTTAGATACCTGGCATCATAGTTCTGTTCATTCCATTCCTGAAAGAAATTTAAAGAACAGTGTACTCTTGATATCTCTAACACTGATATCTCAAAATACCCTCTTAAATCAAAGAATATTGTCTGGACACATTTCCTATTTTTGTATACATTTCAACTCCTGTTATCTCAAACTAGTGATATCTCAAAGTAAATTTTCTGAGACCAGACTTTACTTGGAGATATCTATAGTTTGGAATGAAGTTTGACTTTGCGATATCAAGAGTTGACTGTAGAATAATGTACAGAGCTCAAGATACTGAAGTTTTGAACACCCCTGTACTTAAAATCTTCAAGAATGCATGTGAAGTGCATCATTTGGAGCTTCCATACTTATGACATCAATGCTGCATTCAAAATGAGCCATGGCACAACAGAGTCAACACAGTGACATGTGCGCCATGCAAAGTCTCAGATCAACCTGGGCATCCACCCAGTCTGATCAGAGTCTTCCTTGTTGGCATAGAGTTAGCTAGCTTTAGACCCTCAGCTACCCATTAAGTGCACATTGTATGCTTTAATCAGACTGGGTGGATGCCCAGTCAGATCTGAGTCTTTAATGGGAGCACATGCCACTGTTGGTTTTTTCGTGCTGTGGCGCAAATAATCTTGGAGCCCAGCAATCTACTGTATTCCTTGGATTATAAGACAGGGTTTTTGCCCTTCCAAAACAATCCTCAAAATTGAGACCCATCTTATAAGGTATTTGGGATCATTCTAGAGATGGAAAATACACATTATATAGCTGAATAAACATGCTACTTAACATTTACTTTAATAAATTAGCGAGTAGCCATAGTGCAGTGGATAACGCACTGTACTATCGCCCCAGGGCTGTAGGTTCCATCCCCCACTTTACTGGTCTTTCGGATGAGACTTTAAATATGTATGTGTTAGTGGGATGTTAAACCAAAGTTAACTCACTCGCCCCGTTACTTTTATCAGTACCATTGAGAGTATCTATAAATGAGCCCCAACGGGACAAACCAACGAAGTGGCATGTGAGACCAGCAAAGACTTAGATCAGGCTGAGCATCCACCCAGTCTGATCAGAATCTTTGCAGTGTTTAAAGGGTCTAAGCTACCTCCATTGTGACAGCAAAGACTGATCAGACTGGGTGGATGCCCTAGGCTGATTGTAGTCTTTGCTTGGCACACATGCCACTTTGTTGGTTTTGTCATGTCGCAGCTCAAATATTTGCATTTTATCAGCTTCATTTTTTTACTGACTCTTTTATGAAGAGAAAAAATTTGAGTTCTTGTTTGCTTCCCTGAATGAAGAAGCCATTCTCAAATAGGGTCTACTTTCACAGGAAAGTTGCTTCTAGGGCATTATCTTCTTTGACCCTTTTAACAGGGAAGCAAAAAAGAAAGTAGGAGAATGGTTTCTCCTGAAAAATGTACTCATTCATCCTAAATCATCTCAACAAAGCACTTCAGAGGGGTCACAATAGGAGAACAAGCAAAAAACATCGCAGAATTATCATTTCAACCCCACTTTATATAAGCCCTGACACGACAAAACCAATAAAGTGGCACATGCACCTATCGAAGACCAAGATCAGTCTTTGCTATTGGCATGAAGGTACCTTAGACCCTTAGCTACTGTTTAAGTGCACAGCAAAGAATTCTGATCAGACTGGGTGAATGCCCAGGCTAATCTGAATCTTCATTGGGTGCACATGCCATTTTGTTGGTTTTGACGTGCCGTGGCTCATTTATATGTAACTCTGCTTTACAGCACTTGGAAAAAGCTTATTACTGACTTTTAGCATGAAAAAATCTTACCCCAATATAATCAATAGTTAGATTGTGATACTTCTTTGCTCCTTGGATCCATTTTATGATATAGTTCACTGTCAACTCTGGGTACATGTAAGGAGACTTTGTACCATTACCAACAACTCCAGAAAACACCCACGGCAGGCCATACAATTTGATGTCAGGATTTCTCTGAAAGATTGCAAGAATACACTGCAATACAAGAATTCTGCTGAAGACAATACAAGAATTTTGCTGAATGCTATGTTGGGCCTGCCTTATGCTTCAAAACCTCTCCAAAAGGGGTCTACTCTTAAGGGAAAGAATTTGCTCCCTTAGGAGCTAATTCTTTCCTTTAAGAGTAGACCCCAATTCAGTAGGGAGGCAATAATGAGAGTGGCAGAGTTGCATCTCCAAAAGTGTGCTCATTTACCTTAAGGTCACTATAGAACCTGCAATAAACTGGCAATGTGCTTGCCTCAAATTGATCAAGTTATGTATTTTTTGTATGTTTTTTTCGACAAATGCTATAGATATTAAACAAGAAGACTGCAGCAAAGCTGCTTGAACACTTCTTTTTTCACTACAGTTATAGTACTGGTAATTGTGATTCAAATCTGTGTACATTACAATTCTATAGCTTATAACGTTAAACAACTTGTAACATAGCCTAATCAAACTGTATCAGGCCTGGGGTGCCATAAACAGATAAATAAGTAGCCTGAAGGTATCATTAACATTTCGTTGTTGTTGTTTTATTGTTTTACATCTACATTAAACAGCTAAGGTCATGTCGGGACGGCCAGTTACCCTAACCACACTATCCCTGGGCAGGCTTAGACCTCCTAAGTGGTTAACCAGTACTAAGTGCACATACTTCCGCCAGTAACTGACAAATGCCCTTCTTGAATCAGCGAAAGGAGAAACGAAAGTATATGGCTGGACCAGGTATTGAACTCGGGAGCTCTGGCTCTTGAGTCAGACACGCTACTGACTGCGCTATGGCTAATTCGTATGAAAAGCACTCACATCAGGTCTTATTTTCTATGATGTCAATGTTTAATAGGCTGGTTTTCCAATACTGTCCTATTCAACAAACTGGTGATTCAATTTGAGTGATGGTATTACAAGATTTATAACTGCTCAACAACTCAAAAATGATAACAAATTCCTTTTTCTTGCTTCAAAAGCAATCAAAGTATCAAATTCATTTTTGGAAATTATTATATGTGACAGTGCCTGAGATTTTGAGCCTTGTGGAGGTGCGACGTTGACGTCACGAAACGTGAAATGAAAGTGACATCATAAAATTTGCACGTAAAGTTAATTGTATTTCTGCGCACTGACTAATAAATTTCAAAGCGTCTCCTGAAAAGAGTGTTTCAACATTTCTATCGGCGTGTTTATTTTTCTTCATCTACACTCTTTTAAGAATGTTTGCATTATAGATCTTTGAAAAAGAGATGTCGCGAACCAGAGTTATAAAGGTTTATCCAGCTCGATGTAAATTATATCCAATCATTGTAACGAAAACAAAAAATCGGGTGGGTTTGAATTTCGTTTGCTTATGCGGTAAACCTTGGCGCCATGTCTACGTGCTTCTCAAAATCTATTCTGGAAGCACTTATAAATATGAAAATGTTAAAAACAAAATTTCCGATTTTCGCTCCATAAGGCTCAAAATGCCAGACACTGTCACATATAGTAGAACTTCAATGGCTCAAACCCTGATGGTTTGTTAGTCCTGCCTGGCTAGAACTCCTTCCTGGGTCCCCCGAGGTCTTTTTATATAGAAACTAACACTGGATGGCTGGAACTACCCTTGGCTGGAACTAATTTTCATGGTCCCAAGCCTGTTCGAGCCGCTGACATTCTACTGTATATGACCGTAACACCTGCATAATGCAGATACAGACACTATTGCAGTAGTTTAAGATTTCAAGGGAGAGAAATCTGTCCAATCTAACTTGCTTCAAAACAAAGCCTCAGCCTGCATAAGCCCATGTCAAACTACTTCGCAAGTCAAAGCATGCTGAGTGTCACAAAATGGGACTTTGAAAATCTGAGGGTGACCATCTTATATTAAAAAGCTATACCTTTTTTGCTTCTTTCATCATCCACCATTCATAACCTCTCTGATAATTCTCATCTCCATCAAAATACATGTGAGTTGCCTCACTCCCAACTGGAAACACATTTCGTAATCATTATTATAATACATAAATCTACAAATATCTATAAAAACATTGGAAAGTATGTTCAGACTCAGCCGGCAACATAACAGTACAATTGATGAAAGCCAAATCTCAGAAAACAAATCCCCCTTTTTACTCTAAATTCTTAAGATACAAGAAGACATGTTCTGGGATCAAGCTAGAGAGAAATTAGGGAGAAGGGGTCTTCTAGCAGGACCAAACTTCTCCATGTTCTAAGCTGCATGAGAAGTTAATATGTAAAGGATATATAGGCAAGTATCAAAGATAGGCAGAAATTCCTCCCAAAAATCTGAAAATACATCTAATTGATTCAGATCTCTAGCCTGATGCCTGTTATTGTCACCAAATTTATTTTTGTTTGCTACAATTATAAAATTAAACTGCATAATGTTAAATCACCAGTTCTCACAGATCTTACTGTCAATATAACATTTTCACAGTGCTCCGAATACAGTGTGGTTTTGTTTGCAAATTTGCCATAACAACCAGGGCTCGGTTGTTCGAAACTAACGAGATTGTCAGTTAACGTTTCTTTAAAATTTCAAACTTCAATAGCTAAAATACGCCACTAGTTTTATTGACAAAATGTGAGATTGCAAAAGCTTCTCACATATTTACAACAAAAATATCAGTGTATATGAGATATTAACGTTCAAAATTTTAGCAAAATGGTTATAAAGTCGTAAAACACTTAAAGAGTTGACCTCTTAACGAGCTCGTTAGGATAACCATGCTTTGAACAACTGGGCCCAGATTTATCCCCTGGAGCTTTGTTTATCTTCAGTACTTACTTCCACTTTGTGATCCTCCTCCAATTTCTACTTTTAAGATGTGCAAGGATGCTGCAAAATTGGGCTGAAAATGTAAAATAACAGTGCTCTAGATAAGAGGTAGTATTTGGTGACAATTAGGGATAATTTTTTCTTATTTCAAGTTGAAAACATTTATTGTCATCCCTCATCTGAATTGCTTCAATGAGGCAATTCAGATGAGGGGAGACAAAAAAATGTTTCCAATACTTTCCATGCAGATTTTAACAAAGGTTATCCCTAATCAAATAATAAAAATAATTTGAAAGTATGAAAAGAAAAATAAACAAATAATAAAAAGGAAAAGAAAAAAAGCTCTGGCACGCTGTTGCACAATTGCTTCATGTCTGAACAGCAAAGGTACAAAAGATTTGAGTGAAACAGACCTACCTAAAAATTCTGACTAGTGGGACAGACAGGTGTGAGCAAACAGTACAGACCCAGATCAGACCTCTTTGTATATGTAGCAGCAGCCTGATCAGGATCTACACTGTTAGCCATTCCATCTGCATCTTTTAGAGGTATTACTGCATTGTAAAACCAGATTGCTCCATTTTTATGACAATTACAGAAATTATTTTAGATGCCCCAATTTTTTGGATTTTTTACCAAAAGTACTACAGACTATGCTTTTAGACAGCCTTTGATCTTGCTAAGCTCAATATGCAATGTCTTGAGACAAAGTACATGCTCCTCACGCATGAAATAAGTGCTGAGAATTAAGATCCTTTAAAGCAAGGAATACACCAAAGATACAAAAATACAAACTTGGTTTAACTGAGTCTGTTAATGACCAGCCATGAAATGTGTGACACCAGCCATGCCCCCAGCTTAGGTAGCTTACTATATAATAGGTAGAACTTTATTTTCAAATGAGGCTAAATGAACTCTATAATCCCAAAGGACCAGAAAATATATAGTTATCACCATGACCTATCCATGACTTAGGATTTTTATGGTATGACTTTTTGACGAAAAGATTCCCAATAAAGCGATTTACAGTATTGTATATGACATGATTTTAATCAAACTTACTTTGAAAAGATAGTCTAAAATTTGATCTCTAAGTTCCTCTGGGTAGCCTGGTAGAAGTTTTGAGGTAGCCTGAAATATGCTGTGAAACTTAATTTTCTATCACAGAAATTAATCTAATCAAATAAAATTTAAGCACTGTACAACCCTAGTATAAAGTTCAGTATTCCAAATGTAAACTTTTGGCTAATAGCAGTCTTCTCAATCTGTATGTTCCAAATTAATTTATACTGTTGCCTTTAAGTAGACTACCAGGAGCAACGGTAGTGTAGTGGGTATAAAACGCTACTGGATAGATGTGGTATAAACTAAAATTATTTAAATATCTAAAAAGCTGCCTCCATGCTGCTGTTGGTAATAAGAATGAACTAAAGTTAATACAGTACTCCAGATAAGAGGGGTACTGAGGATAATTCAAAGACAATTTTTCTAATTTTTCCACAAAAACATGTGTTGTGACCCCTCATTAGAACTTTTTTAACGAGATGGGTCTAATGAGAGGTCAGGAAATATGTTTTTATGGAGAAATATGGAAAATTATCCATAAATTATCCCTATTACCCTTTCTTATCTAGAGCACTGGAACTTAATACCCTGCTTGTGAGGTTGAACTTGTCTGTAAAAGAAACTTCTGAGCAATTTATTATCCATAAAAGCAAACATAGTGACATTTTATATTTTCATCCAGACATGAGATATTATTACTAAATTATTCTAAAACCTCACAGAAAAGTACTCACCTACCTTAATTTTTTTTCAAATCTCACAAGAAAGCAATCACCTACCCCTCCTCCACTTAATCCACCAATACCATCAAAGGTTCTCCCAAGGCCATGTGAGTCATCAAATGTGTACTGCCCAACACAGAAAGCCACATAACCTGACAGCAGCCAAAACCGACGTAGGATTAACATTCTGTCAATATAAAAACCAAGCACAATAAAGGCTGTCTCAGCAAAGAGTGTAGACCCAGATTAGCCTGCATCTATAGGTGCAGTTTAATCACAGTCTAAACCCTTGCCATGCAACAAAGAGTTCTATATACCTGTATATTGTACAAATACTAAATACTGGAACACATATAGGTCTGAACAAAACATGCAGGCACAGGATCTGATCAAACTGTTTCATTTTTAGGACAATTAGAGTAATTATTTTAGGTGTCCTAATTTTTAGACTTTTCATGGTAATCACAGTCTACACACCCAGAGCCCTAGATAAGAGGGAGTATTTGATGATAATTAAGGATGATTTTTTTTTATTTCTCATCAAAACCATATGTTGTGACCCCTCATCTGAACTGTCTCGTCGAGACGGTTCAGATGAGGTGTCACAACGTATGTTTTTATGCAGAATTAACAAATCTGTCTCAATATTGAGGGTCATTACAGAATGTCTCATTTTTTCACTGTTTCACCAAGCTAACCCTGGGCATTATCAACATGAAGAGTTTCCGATGATGAGGCTCAAATGAGCTATTTCATGAAAAAAGGCACTAAAGCAAATGTGAACAGTTTGGACTCTGATCAGTGCTCAGCCGCCATATCTACATAGCTCATCAGAATTTGCTGTCTAATAAAAATGCTTTGGCTCCAAAGACTAGAAGAGTCTGACCAGACTGTTCATATGCAGTTATCTAAGTCTTCCCTCTTTGCATACACTAACAGACCCCTTTTCTCATGACATGGCTCATATGAAAGATAACAGGAACAGGTGCAGTCATCATATCACATGAGCAATAAAACAGATCATGTGATTTAAAGTCAGTAATAATGTCAGAATATCAGTAGCAGTCAGATCTGTAATATTAAAGAAACACCATCCCAGTCTTTCCAAGAAACATTATAAGATTTATAATATTAGATCCCTGCAGACTACCGAACTAAGATCTTTTGCCTATGTACAGACTCAAACTCCAGATCCAAAACTCTTAAGTTGGACTGTAACAGTCAAACCTCAATGTTAAACCAATATAAATACACAGACAACATAAGTGATGCATAGAAATCTTAACATATAGTTATACTGCATTCTCTTTTCAAGACAAGACGATCACAAAAAGACATACGCGATAAAACCTGAAAACTTGAGGAAGAGAGCCTACTTTTCAGAAACCTGAGGGCGGATGTAAACAGTCGCTTATGAAGTGGAAAATTATTGCTTAAATCAACGAAAAAATCATACAAGTATTATCTTTTAGGGTCTTACTAAAGACAGAAAAGGACTTTTGCCACCGATAAGGACCGAAAAGAACTTTCGGGCACCGAAAAGGACTTTTTAAATGCCATTTTATGCTATAAATATGTTTGAAAAAATATAATGGGTAAAATATCTTATTTCCAAACATAAATTTTCTAGTACATCAAGAGAAAATGCCCTTTTCGGTGCCCGAAATTCGTCATTTGAAATGTCCTTTTCGGTACATGGTATCTCTTGAATGACCAGAAGTGGAGTCCTTTTCGGTGCTGTAATTTTAGGATAAAGATACCAAAGGACTATTCAAGCGCTGATTAATGTCATAATGATATTTAAATTTCTAAAACATGTGTTTTATATGGCATTTAATGGCATATAAAAGTCCTTTTCGGTGCCCGAAAGTTCTTTTCGGTCCTTTTCGGTGGCAAAAGTCCTTTTCTGTCTTTAGTAGGACCGATCTTTTACCAAAACAAAAAACGTCGCGCACAGTGTAAACTTTAGGAGCCGTGGTAACTCATTGGGTTAAGCGCTGGCCTGCTGATCTGGCGGTCCAGATTCGAGCCCCGCTGAAGGCGAGAATCTTTTCAATTGTAAACGGGGTTCTATTGCAAACAGCATTTCATTATTACCCACCCATCGTCCTGATATAGTATGACTGAAATACTGTTAGTCAAGCGGAGTATCCTAGGAGGAGTAGGTAGTGGGCGGAAAGTGTAGTTAAGTATAGCAGAATGTTTCAGAGATCTGGGATCCAGATGCATGCGGTGATCTAACGTCCCCAAGAACTTTTCTCGCCTCGATATAGACACGTGCGCTCCGCCCCCCCCCCCCACCCCCCGCTCACCCGCACACACAAAACAAACATACTTTTGGATAGGGTTGATAATAAATTTGTTAAAAATGACTAAACTAATGTGTTTTTTTAATTTCCTTAAACTTGTATCATTAGATGTATATCTCCCACAAGGATAGACAACACCCTGGACATCTTTGGCACCAACAGGCCATCACTTGTAGAAAGGTGTGTTCCCTGCCTGGCATAAGTGACCATGACGTTGTGCTTGTGGACTCCAATGTTTTACCTGCACGCAAGAAGCCAGTGAAGAGGAAAGTCTACCTTTGGAAAAGGGCAAACAAGCAAGTCATGGAAGAGGACTTGGCCAAGTTCACCGAGAAATTCACCAAGGACTTCTCCACTTCCACACCGGTGACTGTGCTTTGGAATGGCTTCACGTCCGCAACTTTCTACGCTACCTGGAGTAATGTGTGAATTCTGTTGGATATTTGCGCCAGCATAGAAAATAAGGGTGCTGATCGAAAATGTAAAAATGACCGCACTGTTTTACTTCTTATTTAAATAAAAAATATATCAGTGAAATGCTGAATAATTGTAATTTTCGGAATGAACACGGAAAATTTTCATTTTATGAAAAAAAGAGACATATGCGAGTAAAAACGTAGATCAACGCAGTAAAAATGTCATGATTTACTATACATTCTATACATTTTGAGGGTAGTCAACTTAAACTAAAAAATGACCGCGGTATTTCTTATGCAATCTTTTCAAAAATTATATCAGGCTGTTTGCAAATTAATGCGGTTTTCGAAATGAACACGGAAAAATGGATTTGAATATAAGGAAAAATAAAATAAGAAGAAAAGGATGACTTGCCCATATCTCGTAGTGTATTTCATTACCAGCTCGATTCACGAATATCGATTATCGATTTTTAAACAGTGGCGTGGAAAGTTATCCATGGACAGAAGTGTATTGGGAGCATTGATAATTTGTTCCTTCAAAATTGACGTCGACTCGATTCAGCCAAGTATGGTGCGACCGTGACATCCGTCGTCTCTCAAGAAGGAAGAAAAGGGCCTTCAAGAAAGCACGTGCTACCAAGACACAGGCTGACTAGCATCGGTACAGGAAGATCCAGAAAGAAACACAGCAAGCATGTCGAAGTGCCCATGATGACTACATTGGCAGTATGGTAAGTGAACCAGGCTCCAACAACAGAAAGCTCTTCGCCTACATCAAGAATATGAAGTGCGACAGCTCTGGTGTAGCCCCACTGAAGAAAGATGGCATCAACTATTCAGAACCAACAGACCAGGTTGAGATCCTGAATGAGCAGTTTGTCAGTGCCTTCACCAAAGAAGACAACACTTCAGTGCCTACCATGGGAACAAGCACAGCTAATACTGCACCACTCCTAAATATTCAGGTAAATGGAGTGAAAAAAACTGCTTGATGGCCAGAAGCCACACAAAGCTAGTGGCCCAGACCAGATCCTACCATGATTCCTGAAGGAGATGGCCTCTTCCATTGCACCAGCCCTGACACTCATATATCAAGCTTCCTACGAACAAGGTCAGATTCCTGATGACTGGAAAAGAGCCTTTGTGACACCTCTATTCAAGAAAGGAGACAAGAGCAAGGCTGCTAACTATCGGACAGTTTCACTGACATCCTGTTGTTGCAAAGTCATGGAACACATAGTACATAGTCATCTCATGAAATTTCTGGAAAGTAACAAGATTCTGAGTGACTACCAGCACGGCTTCAGGAAGAAGAGATCATGTGAGACACAGCTCATCACCACCATACATGACCTCGCAGTTGGACTAGACAGACGGCAACAAGTTGATGCTATTTGCAAGGCTTTCGATAAAGTTCCACATCATCGCCTGCAGTCAAGCTCCATCACTACGACATCAGAGACAAGAACCTATCCTGGATCCAAAGTTTCCTCGCAGATAGGAACCGGCAAGTAGTCCTTGATGGGAAGACATCTTCTCCTGCCGCTGTCACATCTGGAGTTCCACAGGGTACAGTACTTGGACCTCTCCTGTTCCTGGTATACATCAATGACCTGCCCTCAAGAGTTTCCTCTTCAGTACGACTCTTCGCAGATGATTGTCTGCTGTACAGAGTTATACGAGACCAGAAAGATGCAGAGTCACTACAGAGAGATCTTCATCATCTACAGGAATGGGAAAGAGATTGGCAGATGGTATTTAACCCAGACAAGTGTGAACACATCCAGATCACCAACAAGCAAAATGTCATACCAACCTCTTACAGCATTCATGGACAGACCTTTAAAGAAACGTCAAAAGCAAAGTACCTAGGAGTCACCATAGGCAGTAAACTGTCCTGGAACAGCCATATTGATGCAGTGACGAAAAGGGCCAACCAGACTACAGCTTTCCTTCGCAGAAATCTTTCAAGCTGCCCAAAGGATGTTAAGGCCAAATGCTACAAGTCCATAGTTCGTCCACAGCTTGAGTATGCTTCGACGGTATGGGACCCAGTGACAAAATCCAACATAGCCAAAATTGGAGTCTGTACAAAGGCGTGCCGCCAGGTTTTGCTGCAATGACTACCGCCGAACCAGCAGTGTCACTTCAATGTTGCAAGAACTTGGATGGGAGGACCTTCAATCGAGGCAACACCAGAGCAAAGTCACGATGATGTACAGGATCGTCAATAACCTCGTTGAAATCCCTTCAGGCCAGTACCTGACAGCCACAGGAGTAGCAACTAGAGGACACCATCAACGATTCCTGCCAATATTTTGTTCCATCAACGTCTACAAGGGATCCTTCTTTCCATCAACAGCCCGTCTCTGGAATGGTCAGCCTGCCAATGTCATATCAGCACCGACTCTGGATGGCTTCAAGCTCCTTGTCAGTGCAGGTATCCTAAGATCGTGATTGTGAACAACATTTTTTTTATCTGAGTTTAAATGTACATAAGAACCTCCCAGCACGAATGTTTTAAGGTTGTTCACAGTGCGACTATGCCAATATTGGCCATGCACTTAATTGGTAGGTGTAGATGTAGATAAGGGATGACCACTACCCAGACGAGGACGGGGACGATTCAGAGTACTAGGCTGACGCATCGTTTTTTTGTTTTTTAGCTCACCTTAGCCGAAGGCTCACAGGTGAGCTTATAGTATAGGCAGGCATCCGTCGTCCGTCGTCCGTCGACCGTCCGTCCGTCGTCCGTCCGTCAATATTTTCAAACAACATCTCCTCTGAAACTACAAGGCCCATTGTTACCAAATTTCATATATAGCATCTATAGGCAGGGGGAACCAATAATACTGTTTTTTATCCAAATTGGTCTAGAACTCTGGTTGCCATGGCAACTTAAAGTTGCCATTGACTTGTATGGGGAAAATTGAAAATTTGCATTTATTGCTATGTCACTGCAGATATTTTGACAAAAATTTTATAGTAATGTTTCTAGAATTGTCCTCTATCAACCACATGAAATTTATTCAAATTGCGCTATTTGGCTGGTTGCCATGGCAACCAAATGGTTAATAATTGAAAAAAAAGTATTAAAAAATCATCTTGTCAAAAACTAGGTGGCCGCTAAAGCTCAAACTTTATGGAAAGGACCTTGATACTAACTTCTATATACTGTTTTTCATGGCGATTGCTCTGGCAGTTTGGTTACTATGGCAGCTTATAGTTTTCATTTACTTACAATGGGAAAATTGAAAATTTGCATTTATAGCATTGTCCCTGCAAATATTTTGGCCAATTTTTTTCAGAAATGTTCCTTGAGTTGCCCTCTACCAAAATGTATGATATTTTTGCAAATTGCACAATTTGGCTGGTTGGCATAGCAACCAAATGGTTAAAAATAGAAAAAAAATATAAGAATCATCTTCTCAGAAGCTGTGTGGCTGATAAAGCTCAAACTTTACAGAAAGGATCTTTAGTAGTACCAGCCTCTATAGAATAATTGTTTTTCATGGCAACTGCTCTGGCAGTTTGGTTGCTATGGCAACTTCTAGTTTCCATTGACATATAATGGTAAAAGTGGAAATTGGCAGTTTTTGCTGTCTAATTGCAGTTATTTAGAATATTTTTTCTACAAAAATGTCTCTTGAGAAGTCCTTTATGATTCATATGAATTTTGTCTAAATCACTGAATTTGTTTGGATGCCATGGCATAATAAAGGGTAAATTTTCTAAGAGTAATATCAAAAATTCTTCCACTCAGAAGCCATAAGGGGGATGAAGCTGAATCTCTGCATACATGCTAATGACATTTAGTCTGTATATAAATTGTGTTGGTTTTTTTATTGTTGTTGCCCATGTGCTTGGCTGCTGTGGCAATTAAAAGTTTTCATAGACTTGCAATGGGAAAAGTAGACAAATTTCATATACATTGAAGCGCTGTTATAACGCAGGTGCTGGGAGACAAAAAAGTCGAACAGAGTTATAAGTGATGTCGCAGTATAATGGTATAGGCCCTGAATACCCCACCCACTAATGAACAACAAGTTTACATGTTCATAGCGCTTGTTTAGCCATAACCAGGTAGATAAACATATGTATGGCTTTATATGGGGAAAATACTTAAACAGTGGACTTCTCAGAAACTATTTAAGTCTAGGGTATTATATCTGGTATATATGGTTAACTAATGAGCAAATGAAGACATTATGTTGCTCAATGTCAAGGTCCTTCTTTCACCTTTGTTCACAGTCACTGAGAATCTGGAAGAGTAAAGCTTGAAGCCACCATCAATATTGCATCTTGACAGACATTTTATTGCTCATTGACTTTACAAGCTTCGTCCAGTTTTTGTGTTTGCCTGTTTCTCAAGAATTGTAAGTTATAAGTGCAAGACCCATGAAACTTGTGTCATTGTTACATATGGAATAGTATATCTTAAAGCTAATAAATACCTTCAATATTTCATCTGGACTGACATTTACAGTTTACAGGTTTTGCAAAATTTACTTACTAGCTCTGTCTCTCCGGAACTATAAAGGCCAAAGCCATGAAACTCAGGTCATGCATACATTTGGAAGAGTGACGATGAAAACTATTATCAGTATATTATCTTGACCTACATTTTATGATTCGCTGATTTCCAAAATTTGCATTGTGTTTCTCATCTCACCTGCGACTGGCACAAGTGAGACATCGGTATTACTTTTTTGGTGTTGACGATGTAAATTTTGCTTGGAGTTCTAATGCTTATTTCTGCTTTGTGACAGTGAGCAGACAGGCGAGACAGAAGATCCCATAGAATTCTTGTTGATCTGGAGAAGATGTCGACTAGTCTGAATTCACCGATCATGCCTGTGAAATAAATTATGTATATGATAATAATAAGTTGTTTCTTTCTATTTTCAGGGAAGACACATTTATTCTTTTCTATTCTATCCCATAACCATACAAGGTCATTTGGTAAGACATACAATGCCTAAAAAGAATTGGTGGATGAGATGAGTGGTGATGTATGAGACAGGTAAGTTTGAGGACAGACGTAATGAATATGACGTGACTGAGGAGCTGGCCTCACTAAAAACAGAAAACAAAGACATAGTGACTTCTGTCACCAAGCCAGAAAATCTGCCAATTATTTTACTGACTAATCTGCCAAATAACCTGCCAGATAATAGACTTTCTTAAGCATTATTCACTATTTATACATATATTGAAAGCCTCATCATATCAAAGATTAATCACGTATGAAATATTACGCATTTATGGATGCTACACAGGTACAGATGTTTAAAATATTAGACAAAATCAGTGAACCAAGAAATATAGGTCACGGGGACCTACATGTAGTACCATATGAGACGTAGCGCTGAAGTGACTTACTTTATATTACAAGTCCGATGAAGATTCAATTTGATATTAGTTCGAAATAAAACATTAATTCAATGGATCATGAAATACAAGTCACAATGACCTACAAATAGTATGACGTCATTTGCAAAGTCTGACTGAACCATTGTCTTTAGTATGATGCATATATAAGGGTGAATATTTAAGGAAAAGAACAGTGAACTTTTAAATACATGTCACAGTAACCTATAAATAGTATGAGGATTCTTTTTTTGTTTTTTTTGCCTTGTTTGACCCACCAACTATTTGTAATTATGTTGCGAATCCAAAAACCGTGTTGAGATATAAGAGAAAATCCTGGTCCATGCCTAAAGTTCAAGGACTCAGTGTGCTTGGATGCTTTGCAGTTCATACATTTTAAAGATATGATCTGAACAAATATCAGCACTCCTACACCAAAGATATCAAAAGAGGTAAGGAAAAATCTCATCCAAGTAGCTTTTCATAAATAAAGTTAGTGGACCAAAGTTCAAGGTCACAGAATTTTACAATACATCAGGTTCATGCAGAGGGATACATCATCTGACCACGTCGCAACATTATAACATCAGAGTTTATATCACAGCATGATGATGGAGGACATTCAGTCAAACGCCTTACATACCCATATAACGCCATATCTATACGCATGCCCAGCGCTGCGCCCCCTTCCCGACACCCCTCCTCCCCTTGGTGGGGAAATTAGGAACACATACTACAGAGATGAACACTTTGAAAAAGATGTGTTGTGTCGAATAATGCCTCTTTTTCTATCAATTACAAAATATACTAATGCGATTTTGATATAAATCCTTTAGTCCTAGTTTTGGATACATGAAAATTTACCCCAAAAGTTTATTTTTCGTTTACTCCTACCCTCGTAACCACTGTAATATAACCCGATTATGATGAATATATATATGAGGAAAAATTATGTATAAAATTGTGGTGGTTACGAGGGTAGGATGAAGTGAAATTTGGATGCATAGTGGATGTTGGTAGTTCAAATTCCCATAGGCTCAATGTTAAATGTTGCAGACAGTACATGTATTCAGCCGCTAAATTAATCTAAAAGGCCTTAAAATACGGGAAAATGAAATCGTACAGAATAAACTAGAAACATATAGCTAACATTTGTACATGTTTTTGTGGTTATCTGCCTGCCTTCGAAAATCGGCCTTTTCAGTGGGCACATTGCAATAGTAAAGTGTAACTCGTCCTTAACATTTATTTTTGCTGGTGACTGGCAGAAGGGAGACATAGGTATTACTTTGAATGAGGGTTTTTTGTGTTTGCCTTTGCTTTGTGACAATGCACAGCCAGGGTAGCCACAAGATTCCATGCAATTCTTGTTCAACTGGAGAAGATGCTGACTAGCCTGAGTTCACCAATCTTCAAAAGGCACCTGGTTTTTGTCGCAAGGGATCAATATAGGAGTTCACTTTTCTGTCCATTCGTCCGTCCATCCATCTGTTATTGTGTTCATCGATTCGTCAAAAAAATTCTTCGACCCTAGAGTTTAAGTCACTTTCTCACAAACTATGATGCCTACAATCATCAAACCTGGTCTAGAATGTTCTTAAGAGCTGTTGCACTTATTTTTACCCTCGACCTATATGTGACGCTTTGCTGACTTAGTAAATTTTTACATCAAAATTACGTCGACTCTAGCGTCGACCCCAGCGTGTAAGTCAATGTCTCACAAACTGTGATACCATACAATCATCAAACCTGGTGTGGTTTCTTCTTAGAAT
Organism: Ctena decussata; assembly: GCA_963989385.1. NCBI lineage: Eukaryota > Metazoa > Mollusca > Bivalvia > Lucinida > Lucinidae > Ctena > Ctena decussata. Next base: position 77,009,026 of record OZ022498.1, on the reverse strand, counting down.
GTTCTGGAGGGCTGTTGCAATTATTTTTGCCCTTGACCTGTATCTTACGCCCTGCTGACTTAGTAGAATTTTACATCAAAATTACATTGCCCTAGTGTTTAAGTTAATGTCTCACAAACTATAGGATACCTACAATCATCAAACCTAGTATAAAGTTTCTTCTTAGAATGTTCTTGAGGGCTGTTACACTCATTTTACCTTTGACCATATTTTATGCTCTGCTGACTTAGTAAAATTTTACATCAAAATTAGGTTGACCCTAGCATTTAAGTCCATTTTTTGCAAACTGTGATACCTACAATTATCAAACCTAGCATAAAGTTTCTTCTAGGGCTGTTGCAGTTATTTTTACCCTTTACCTATATTTCGTACTCAGCTGACTTAGTAAAAAAAAGCCCAAGGTCGCTGAAAATTTTCTACATAAATACATCATAACTAGCATACACTTTCTTTTAACTATGACCTCTACTACTGTGTATGGGCAATGCAGGTGCGGCATAAAATTCCACGGATTTTTTGTGTGAAATAACTTCTGTATACTGAAAGATTTTTCTTTCTATTTTCAGGTAAGAGATAACTATGCCTAAAAAGAAGGGGTGGAGGAGGTCTGTGGCTATGGTAGGGAATCCGAACGCTAGGACAGGTAAGTGTGAGCCAGGTAAGTATGAGGACAGACGTAATGAATATGACGTGTTTGAGGAGCTGGCCTCACTAAGAACAGAAAACAAAGACATAGTGACTTCTGTCACCGAGCCAAAAAATCTGCCAATTGTTTTGCTAACTAATCTGCCAAATAACCTGCCAGATAATAGAGAGACTAGAAAAGGCAATCAAGGAAGTGAGACTCAGAGGAAATCTGTAGCTATTCCAGTTGATGTTTGTAGGATGAATAGAGAGTTATCTAATTATGTAGAAAATGATAGTATGAGCAATTTAAATACAAATAATAAGAAAGCATCATTGACAACTTTCTCTTGGAATGCTTGTGATACAATTTTGGGGACTTTTCATCAAAGTAATCAAAGATTTTCAGATGAATCAAGGGGATTTCAATGCACATGCAACGCATTGTGTATTTTATCATACTCAGCTTGTCTGGAAGTAGAGAATAGCACAAACTTAGATAAAATTCTTTGTGATGGAGATGCTGTTTATCGAAATGTGATAAAAAGGTTGAAAGCAGAAGGGAAGTTTATGCATGCATTATTAAGTTTGGAAGAAATTCCTGACAATTTTAAAGTTGATATTGGAACATTTACTGTGGAGAAGCAACCAGTAATAAGTGGCATATTGGTGAACACTCAGCAAGATGATGGCTTTCCCACACTTCATCATGCTTTACAAACAGCCTTTTCTAAAACATCATCCGGCCTCTTAATGATTGGAGCAATATGTTCAGCTGTATATAAGAAGAATGATTTGTATGTATTTTTTGATTCTCACTCACATGGAGAGAATGGACTTTCAACTGCAGATGGTACATCAATTTTGATATCTTTCTCATGTCTGAATGATCTGATCACTTACCTGTATGCATTTTATAATAGTATGAGAATAGATATGAACTTGCAGTTTGACTTTTTGCCTGTCATGGTCGAAAAATGTGAGCTGAATGAAAGCTATAAAGGACACTTGGACTGTAGCCTTGAAGCTTATTTTGAGGATCAAATGTTAAAACAGGCTGAAAAAATGCAAAGTCATGCAAGTAACTTACGTATGTCTAAAGAAGCTTCACATGCTAAGAAAAGGAAGAAACTCACAGAGTACAATGCAGCGTACAAAAAGAAACAAAGATTAGATCCTGCTTTTAAAGCAAACGAGAAGGTATATGAGCTTGCATCTAAGCAGAAAAAAAGACAAGATCCTGCATTTAAAGTACATGAGAAAGTATGTCAGCTTGCATCTAAGCAGAAGAAAAGAAAAGATGCTGCATTTAAAGTAAATGAGAAAGTATCTAAGCAGATAAAAAGACAAGATGCTGCTTTTAAAGTACATGAGAAAGTATGTCAGCTTGCATCTAAGCAGAAGAAAAGAAAAGATGCTGCATTTAAAGTAAATGAGAAAGTATCTAAGCAGATAAAAAGACAAGATGCTGCTTTTAAAGTACATGAGAAAGTATGTCAGCTTGCATCTAAGCAGAAAAAAAGACAAGAGCCTGCATTTAAAGTAAATGAGAAAGTATCTAAGCAGACAAAAAGACAAGATCCTGCATTTAAAGTACATGAGAAAGTATGTCAGCTTGCATCTAAGCAGAAAAAAGACAAGATCCTGCATTTAAAGTACACGAGAAAGTATGTCAGCTTGCATCTAAGCAGAAGAAAAGACAAGATCCTGCATTCAAAGGAAATGAGAAAGTATATCAGCTAGCATCTAAGCAGAATGCTAGAAAAAATCCAGATGTCTTAACTAAAGAGCGTGCTGAAAAGGAATCTTCAAGGAAAAATCTGGCTTTTAAAAAGAAAGAAAAAATATATCAGCTTGCATCTAAGCAGCATGCCAGAAAGAAGCCAGGTGTCTTATCCAAAGAATGTGCTGAAAAGGAGGCTGCAAGAGAAGACTTTGCTTTTAAAGCTAAGGAAATAGTATATCAACGTACATCAAAACAAAAAGCAAGAAAACAACCTTATGTACGGGAGTGTGAAAGGATCAAGCAACATCAAAAAAGGCAACAGAAACAAAAATTGAATGTGCTATTTGATCAAGAGGACCCAAAATCTGAAAAGGAATGTAAAATTACCAAAGATAATGTTCATGACCAAAACTCAAACAAATTACCTGGTGGAAAAGGGTTGACAACTATTAGTGAATGTATAAAACAATTTCATTCAAGTATTGCTGTTGGATCATTATTTGTGTGTACATCCTGCCATCAGACCTGGTTTAGAAAAAGTGTTTCCATATTAAAGAATACCCACATCCCAGCACAAAGTAAAAGACTTTTCTGCACAAATTTTACATCTGTTAATGATGAAGAGTGGGTTTGTCATACTTGTTTGAGCGCATTAAGAGACGGTAAAGTTCCAAAATTATCTGTAGCAAATGGAATGAAATGGCCAGAAAAGCCTCCAGAACTTTATTTACATCAACTTGAAGAAAGGTTAATAGCACTTCGTATTCCATTTATGCAAATAAGAGAATTGCCACGTGGTGGCCAATACTCCTTGAAAGGAAATGTTATTAATGTACCAGTTGATATTCAGCCCACTGTAAACTGTCTTCCAAGACCCATGGATGAAAACTTTACAGTTGCTATCCAGCTCAAAAAGAAATTGTCTTATAAGAAAGTTGATTTTAAAGAAAATGTTAGACCAGTAAGAGTTTTAACTGCATTACACTGGTTAGTAAATAATAGTGAATTATATAAAAATGTAGATGACTTTAATGCTCGTAATAAATGTTTAACTGCTAAACTTCTTCAACAGGGCTATCGGTATCATAAGCTTAGAAAAGCTTTTTCTAAATTCTATCGCAGACACCATGAATTGGTTTCAAAATTTGATGTCGGATTAAAATTTCTTTTACACCAAGGCCTATCGGAACCAGAATTTTATGGTGACTTAGTATACAAATTCAAAAAGATTAAGGGTAGGACTGATTTTTCTGATCAATTCCGAAAAATAATAATACGTCACAAACGTATTGGCTATAATTTAAATGTTATGCGACAGTCTGCATGCTTAGTGATTAACCCAATCACGGTTGATAACTTTGCTGCACTCATTAATTGCACACCGGGGGATTGGTCGTCAGACTCTATGATGGCCCCGACCTAAAGCTATATATTTTAGTTGGTTGGGACCGGAGCCTTTTTGTCTGTTGCTTGGTCCACCGGGGCTCAACTGGTGACCTTCTTTTGCTTCAGATTTCCAGTGGGGTCGTTTGGCAGGACAGGGATCTCCACCTGTCAGACGGCCCGTTGTATCTGTTGAGTCCTCGTCTTTGCTTCTTCATGGTGTTGGAATTTGATTTATGTGTTTACCGTGATGATTCATTGACGAGTTAGAGGGTTATCATGCGAACCGAACTACCAACTAAATGTTTTGTACCACTTCAGAAACTGAGGGTGAGGTTGGGCCTGTAAAATCGATTTAAGCCCCCCAGTAATTCATTACTGACCGTTCCAAGGCGGTAGTTCTGTTGTGGTTCTCTGTTGCCTGTTTTTGGTGTCAGAGTTTCTGTGATGTTTTACCTTATGTATGTTCTTATTATTTTTGGTTCGGTTTGGGTTGCTGAGTGGCCACCTTTTGGGAACAAGCTGCATACTCGGTTGGCCATATGTTCTCTGTATCTTGATTATTTGTAATCTTAGTTGTTTCCAACTATGGTTTGAGGGCTGGATTTGGATTTTGATTGTTTCAGTTCCTGGTCTTTGCATACTTTTTACTTTTATCAGTTAATGACAGCTGGTTTCAGGAAGTTACTGAAACTGCAAAAGACACAGTTAAAGAATTTTTGGAAATGTCAACAGAGCAAACCAAGGACAGTAATAACTTGGAGAATCCAGTACATGAGCAAGTGAAGAACATTGGTACATTTGCTAAAGACAGTACTGAAACTGATGGCTATGATTCTGATCATTACAGTGAAATAGATGCCAATGATAATGTTGGGAATGTAGATACATTAGTGGATGATGCAAATATTGCAAACAAATATGATCAGGTATTTACCTTCGCACCTGGAGAAGGACAACATCCACTTAGTTTATATCAGGATAAAGATGCAGAATATTTATGCTTTCCTACAATATTTTGCGGCCAGAGGCCACCAAGCAAAGATGAAAGACCTGTTTCTGTTCATTATAGTGATATTGTTAAATGGGAATTACGAAGTATTGATAGGAGAGCAGCCAAGTCAGTTCCAAACATCTTTTTTAAACATAAAAAGTTACAGATGAAACAAATCAGTGACAAAGTGAATTTAGCTGTAAGAAGATGTAAAAGTAAAGGCAAGAAAATTACAGCAGCTGAAGCTAGAGATTCTGTATATTTGGATAAGCTTGTAAAACTTGACGAAGGCTATTACATATTTCGTCAGCTCAGAAATTCACCTGCTTACCTTGAAGCAAGAAAAAAGGATATTTTTGCAATGATAAGGCAGCTCTCCTTGCCCACTTGGTTTATGTCATTGTCAGCAGCTGATACTAGATGGGCAGATCTTTTGAGGATGTTGGCAAAACTAAATGATGGTGTTGAATATTCAGAGAAAGATATAGAGAATTTGACATGGCAAGAGAAAACAAAACTTGTTCAGAAGGATCCAGTAACATGCTCAACGTTCTTTGATCATCGTGTACAGGAATTCCTGAAAACAGTTCTTAAAAGTGATTGTCAGCCAATTGGAAAATTGAAAGACTTTTTCTATAGAGTTGAGTTTCAACAGCGTGGTTCTCCTCATATCCACATGCTTGTTTGGATAGAAAATGGTCCAGTGCTAGAAAAGAATTCAGAAGAGGAAATAGTTCAGTTTGTCGATCAGTACCTTACATGTGGTGCTGATAATGAGGAAACCGCAAGTCTTGTTAACTTACAAACACATAAACACTCAAGAACTTGCAGAAAGAAGGGAAAACCAATATGTAGATTTGGATTTCCATTACCACCTCTTCCAAGAACTTTGTTGCTATATCCACTTGATGATGAAGTTGAAAAGTACACAAAGAAATACACAGAGCTTCAAAAGGCCATGAATGAGTATAAAGACAATGTAGAAATGACAATTGAGGAATTTTTGGAGAAAGTGGCCAAAATGGATTTTGAAGATTATATCAAATGCATACGAAGCTCACTGAATGCACCAAAAGTATTTCTAAAAAGGAAGCCAAATGAAATGAGAGTCAATCTGTTTAATGTTCAAGTTCTTCTTGCATGGAAGGCAAATCTTGACATTCAGATAGTTCTTGAACCATACGGTTGTGCATCATACATTGTTGGTTATATAAGTAAATCTCAAAGAGGAATGAGTGCACAGCTTGATGCAGCAGCCAAAGAAGTTCGAAAAGGAAATTTAGATCTTAAAAAGCAAGTCAGACATATTGGAAATGTTTTTTCAAACTCTGTGGAAGTGAGTGCTCAAGAGGCAGTTTACCTTGCTCTGCAAATTCCTTTGACAAAATGCACAAGGGACATTGTTTTCATAAATACATCAACTCCTGAAGAAAGGGTATTTCTGCTGAAACCGAAAATTGTTCTTGATGAGCTACCTGCTGAGTCTACAAACATAGAATCAGATAATATTATCCAGCGTTATTCAAAAAGACCTAAGCAGCTTCAGAAATTTTGCTTGGCAGATTATGTCTCAAAAGTTGATGTTATTTATCCTAAAGAAAACAAACTATCAGAGAAAGTGGAAGATAAAAATGATGATAGTGGCAGTGAAACTGATTCAAGTGATGAAAATGAGGGGAGCTGTGAAGAAGGAAATGTTCCAAATGAAACAGTTTCTTCAGACTTGATATATAGAGCAAAAAATGGAACAAGATATAAGAGTAGAAAAGTCCCTAGAATAATACGGTTTGTAAGGTACAATAGGAAAAAGGACCCAGAAAATTACTTCAGGGAACAGTTAATGCTTTACATGCCATGGCGAAATGAAGAAATAGATCTGTTAGGTTCGTTTGACACCTATCGGGACCATTATAACTTGATGAAAGAATCACTGCAGTCTAAAAGCAACGAGTATGAACACCACACTGAAGAACTTGAACTTGCAAGACAGATGATTGAAGAAGAGGAGAATGCATATGATCAGATTGCACCAAATGCTGAACAAGAAAATAGAGAGGCAGAAGAAGAAGGAGCAAATGAATCTGAAACTTTTGTATACTTTAATCCAGATAGAGTAGTCGAGCACAGACAGTATGATATTGGTATAGAACTGCAGTCCACATGTTCAGTACCGCCTGTAGAAACAACTGGCATTATGTTACCCGAAGAAGAATATTTAACTCTTCTGAGGAGTCTGAATTTAAGACAAAGAGAATTTTTCAACCATGTAGTGCATTGGATAAAATGTAAAGATGAACCAATTTATGCTTTCTTATCAGGGGGCGCAGGTGTTGGCAAATCTGTAGTCATAAAAGCACTTTATCAAAGCCTGTATAGAACTTTGAATTTGAAGGAAGGAGAAAATCCAGAGGATATAAGAATTTTACTCTGTGCTTATATGGGCTTTGCTGCTTTCAACATAGGTGGTCAAACCATTTGCTCTGCGTTCCACAAAAAAATATATCAGGGTACAAGCCTTTTATCAGCTGATGAGTTGAATACATTTAGAATAAAGTACAGACATCTAAAGGTTGTTATTATTGATGAGATATCTATGGTTGGCACACAGTTACTCAGTTTTATTGACACACGACTGCAGCAGCTGACTGGAACAAAAAGAATTTTTGGTGGTTTAAGTATAATTGCTGTAGGTGATTTTTACCAGCTGAAACCAGTAGGTGATTCAATGATATTTCATGATTTGGAAAAGGAAGCTTCTTCGCTTGCACCTAACTTATGGAAGGAACTGTTCAAAATGTATGAATTAGTAGATATAATGAGACAAAAAGAGGATCATGAGTTTGCCCAGTTACTGAATCGACTTAGACTTAATGAAATGACCGAAGAAGACAAAAACAAGTTGCAAACACGTGTTGTTGACCGTCATAGTGATGACTATCCAAAAGATGCCCTTCATTTGTTTGCTGAAAACTTAGGTGTGGATAATCATAATGAGAAAATTTTGAATCAGATGCCTGGAGAGAAAGTTGTTATACCTTGTCATGATACCGTTGTTTTAGCAAACATTTCTGCAAAAAGATCTAGTGAGCTAATTAATTCACTTCCAGATGATTTCTCAAAAACAGGCAGTTTGTTGAAGTTGTTGACAGTAGCTGTAGGAATGATTTATGTTATGACAGTGAATGTCAGTGTAGAAGATGGCTTAACAAATGGTGCTACAGGGATTGTAAAATTCATTGAGTACAAGATGGAAGGAACAAATCGTCCTAGTATTATTTGGGTTTTATTTGATGATCCTCGAATTGGTAGGTCAACGCGAGAAAAGTTCTTCAATAAAGGATTCTATAATGTTAATATCCAGACAGAATGGACTCCAGTGTTTGATACAGAAAGAACTTTCATATACAAGTACAAAACCTATCAAAGACTTCAATTTCCATTGAGACCTGCTGCCGCGAAAACTGTTCACAAAGCTCAGGGTGCCACGGTAGACAAAGTAGTGATTGATCTAACTCAGAAAACTGTTAGAAAAGTAGCACATATTCACTATGTTGCACTTAGTAGAGTAAAGAAGCTTGAAAATTTATACATTTTGAATCTTAATGAGCGTGCTATGGCTTTAGATGCAAAAGTGACTGAAGAGATGCAAAGATTGAAGACTGAAGCAGTTTTGAAACTTTGTTATGTGCCATTATATAAAGTTGAGCCAGGCAAAATCAGAATTGCATTTAACAATGCAAGGTCTTTGCATAAGCACTTTAAGGATATATAATTTGAACCAAATGTGTTGGCTGCAGATGTTGTTGGTTTTGCAGAATCACGGTTATGTAAAAGAGATGAAAATGTTCATTTTGCATTAAAAAGATTTAGGCTTATTAGATTAGATGATACAGAGACTGAATCATTAAATAGGCCACACCATGGACTTGCTGTATACATAAAAGAGTATTTTAAAGTTAAAAAAGTCATAAAAATGCATTGCCATTCATGTGAGTTCATTCTGACTGCCTTGCAAAGCCCTTCAAAAGGATATTTTCAAACTGTTCTGTTGTACAAATACCCCAAAAGTTCCAAGACTGATTTTAAAGAAGACATTCGTTGCCATTTGAAACCAGTAGTAAATGTCAATGCAAAGTTAGTCATTTTGGGTGATTTCAATATTCAGATAGATTCTGTCAATTCACAGTTTGTTGATTTCATGGGAACACTGTTCAGCTGTGTGCAACAAATCAAACACTCTACTTCTGACTCTGGATCAGTATTAGATCTGATTTTTGCAAATTGCCAAGCATTTTGTGACATTATTGAAGCTTATTGGACTGACCATAAACTTATCTATTGTGCTTTAGTTACGTAGCAGTTTAAATCAGAAGCATTGTTGGTGTATTTCATCTGTTTTAAAGGTAAAACTTTTTATGTAGAGCAAGAGCAGGTTGTACAACATGTAAGGTAGAGCAGGTTAAACAGCATGTGATATAGCTTGTTTCTGGATGTTATACAACTTTTTTTTACCATGTTATACAGATAATGAGTCTAGACCTTCAAGAATGAAATTAAATTTTAGACGTTTGTTAAGTATTTCTTTTGCGTAGACTGTCAAGAATGTTGTTACTGAGAAAGTTGAAAAGAAGTTACATGGAAGTTTCTTAAAAAAATGCACACTGTTTACTGGAAAGTTACTGATTATTTCATGACATGTCATCTGATTGGACAGATGACAAACTTATATATTGTTTCATTGATACATTCTTGAAAAGCATTGTTGAAGCATTTTATGTGTTTAAGACGTGCAGCTTAATATCTGTGACAGGATGTTATAAAGCATATTGTTACTGCATGTAACCATGATATGTTATAAAGATAACGAGCTCAAAATTTGAAGATACAATGGAAATTTTATGTATTGATCAATATTTCTGTGGCTTCCACTGTCAAAAATATTGGTACTAAATCCTCATGATGGAGAAAGTAAAAGCTTGTTTGTTATTTATTTGGTTTTGAAAAAATACACACTGCTTGCAAGGAAGGTCCATGGAAGTTGAGAGTTTATATGCTGTTTTTAAATGTAATACTGGATGACAAATTTATGAATAATATTTGAAGTTATTTCAGAAAGTTTCTTAAATGAACTTTAATAATTTACAGAAACTATTCAAAAACCCATTGAATATAGTAAATTATATATTTTTTCAAGTTTTTTTTTTCTCTTTTTTTTTTTTTTTTTTTTAATTTTTTCCTTTTGTGCTGTGGCCATTGGTGAAACTTGGATACATAGCTACGAGTCAGTATTTAAGTCCCAATCAGCACATCCCAAACTTCCTATGACCAGAAACGTTTTGATATAAACAAGGATATGTGAAGACATTGCTGATATGTGTGTGTTTTTGTAAGAATATTATCTCAGTGCTGTTCAGAAAGGTCAAAATGTAAACGAAGAATACTACAGAACATTTCTTTCAACGACATTGATGTCAAAACTGAAATGCAGACACCTTTTCTTGCGTCTGTCAAACCACTTACTGTTTGAGAATGTCTAATGTCATAAAGCAGATATTGTGATGTCACTACTGCGGGATTTGGACTGGGGTTCTTCAAAAGTCTACCTATTCACCAGAGCTAAGTTCATCTGACTTTGATCCGTTTGAAAATTAATGAAGTTAACAGCCTCGTTGGATCTATTATAACTAAAGCAAGCTTTGTGTGCAAGTGCTTGACATATTATTGACATTTGCCTAGCAGCCAGTATAAGAGTGAAACCAATGAGATGACTGTCCATCATTGATCACACTGGAGATAAGCAGCCCATTATTGATCACAGGGAAAATAACTTCAAAGCAATCTAGATGGGTAAGTACCATAACTTGCTAAATATTCAAAATAGACACTGCTTACTCATCCACCCTTTTACTATCGAAACCCTTGAAGCTGTGTGCCACAGTGTATACAAAATAAAGAACACCATAAAAGTAACTGAAAGGGCTCATCAGTAAAAACATTTAATATGGCTAATCAATATCAAATATTACCTTGGTATATAAAACATTTACTGTGAGCAAAGCTTGCAACTTGGTCCATATATTATTTAAAATGCCGTATGTATGCCCCCTACTTCAAAGAAATTGATGGGGCATATTGATTTGAGTTTTCCATGCATCAGTCCAGTCCTTAAAATACACTTTTTATACTTGCCATATCTTACGAACTATGTATGTTGGTGCTTTGAGATTTCAATAATGGATTCTTCATGAAAAAAATTGCTAATCATATTTTTAGCTCAACACAAAATTTCATACATTCAGTTGTCCCTTATCGAATTACCAGGATGGCTGCTTTGTCCATATCAAATAAAAACTAAATGTCTTTGACTCTAGAATTGAAATGCAGATGTGAGTCAGTATATAACTCAACTCAAATACTATCAATTTCCTTGAAATGAGGACAGTAGGTTGTTGTTTTACCTGTAACGATAAGCTTAACTTGGTTTGGTTTTGATCAAGAGGCCTGTCATTAACATCTGACCTGGACTTCTTGAACACTGTATCTTTCACTGTCTTAAGCTATTGTTATAAGCTTTGTAGCATCTGATGATGCTCAGGTCAGCAATTCACAGCCTATGGTCTTCTGGGTTAAAGCCAACATTTACGTGCTGAGAATAATGGACTCAGGTGAGCTACAGGACCAATGGTTCTCTGGTTTTATTTACTTACGGCCGGCGTTTTAAGACAAAATGAAGAAAACTTAGTAATTTTTAGCTCATTTTCTGTAGTTGCCATATCATTATAAAATTAGAAAATGATGGTCATGTAAATCAAAAATGACTGCACTAAATATAGACTAAAAAGTATAAAAATGATCTTAGTGCAGCGAAATAAGTGTACCGTACAAAGACCTAACACAACATTTTTTTTTTTATATTTTATTTGTGTAACGTTATATGTATAGGAAAAACAATAAAAAGGAAAGTATGCTTTTTCAAGTTCACTATGATAGTGGCGTTTACAGGTAGCTTTGCAAAAGTTGTCCACGGAGTGAAACCTAGTCATTCGTCTTGGTTCCAACAGGAGAGCCCGAGAGCGAGAGAAGTATTTCCACTTCCGTCCTAGATGCGCAGACTGGGCTACGCGAATCAACATGGCCATTTCGGAAGTGAAACTACAAAATTCTCTCTCTCTCTCTCTCTTCCTCTCTAGTTTCTCCGTTTCGTGTATGTCAGATGAGGAAAAGAAGCTCACCCAGACTAGCCTGCCTCAACCGCAATCGATTAACAAAAGTAATACAGTTGATAAATGTGTGTGTGTGAGTGAGAGAGAGAGAGAGAGAGAGAGAGAGAGAGAGGGGGGCGAGGGAGAGAGCGATAAAACGTCTAGTATTATTACTTTTATTACAATTAATGTTGTTCGATTTCCACCAATATTGAATAAAAAAAGTAGTAGTGTGTGTGTGTGTGTGTGTGTGTGTGTGTGTGTGTGTGTGTGTCAGAGAGAATATAAGGCATCCCCAATATTTTCTCAAAATTGGTGAGAGGTAGAAGATTTTCGAATTGCTCATTCTTAATTTTAATGTTATACATAACAAAATCATCATTTTCTGGAACTGTGAGGCTTTGCATAAAAAAGTTTCTTTACAAAACAGGGACTTAAAACGTTATGTCATTTTCGCCTCCTCGTTACAAGGGAGTTAAACTTGGCTGTTGATCTTAGGTATTACAGCATGTAACCAGTGTATGCTATCCTTGAAACAAAATTTGCATAATTAATTGAACGTTTATTCTGAATATTTTATTTTCTAGTTTTCGTTTCACCCATATATTATCAAATTTTGGAACATACACTTTTTACTCGCAAAACTATATAAAAGTTAAATGTTTATTAACAACAGATTATCGCCTGACCAGTGACACCATGCGTTACACACACACCATTGAAAGGGGTGACAGGTACTTACCTGTAGTAAATTAGGACGCCTGGCCATATTATAATGGTTAAAATGCAACAGAATAAATCCCGAATCAAAGTAGCTCAGTGGACCAGATTACCAACATCTAGCTTGGTTTGTATATGGTCGTAAGTTCGAATCACACATGTATGATTTTTTTTGTGTTTGTTTGTTTGATAAATTGTATTTCTAGGTGCTAAATACCTACCCATTAGGCACACGACGTTGAAACAATGTCGACTCAACGCTGATTCAACATATACGCAACGTTGATTCAACGTTAGTTCAATGTTAATTCAACGCGATGTGGCTGCTGGGTTATCTTCTAGCAATTGATGTTGAGATTTCAATTCGGCGTTTTCGAAATACCAGTAGGCTTACTCTGCCTAGTTGGAAAAATTATTTTAATGTCTGTTAATGCCGTGACGGCATGTCTGATCGAATCTTGAGATCGAACCAGTGACACCCGCGGAATGGAATATTTACCGGTCATTATACCATCGTGGTATGTCTATTCAAGTTAGTAACGATAGAAAATAAAACTGACAAAGAAAAAAATGATAGCACAAAATAAAAAGAAGAAAAAAAGAACAAGAATAAAAATAACAGCGTCTTTGAAAAAAAAATGTCGCTGCCTGAGTTTCGAACTCGCACTAAACTGCTTTATTGTCAAAACAATTCACTACTGCTGCCATTAACCAAGTCAAGTCAAAGTCAAGTCAAGTCAAATCATTTATTTCTCTCAATCCATTATACAAAAATGGCAATATGAGGTCAAATATAAATAATGATTCAAAGAGGCTCAAGAGCTGAGATGGAAACAGTGTAAGCATGTTACATACGACTAATTATACTAGTAGTCATTTCAGGAGTACCTTTCGGAAATACGCTAAAGCTGCGCTCGGGCGCAAGACACGGGAACAACGGCCCGGCGTATTGCACCCAGAGCCCAGCCCCATACCCAAACATTTCTATAATTTTTATCTTCATATGAATACATGTATCTTATTTCATTTAAAATTCGAAATTTATACTGCAACTAAGCTTGAGACGCACGGCAGAGGAAAAGCGATCTCGTGCCCTGCGTCCGAAGCACACGACCATGTGTTTCAAATTTTTACCATCCTGAGTTTTCATTTTCATCTAAAATTCAATAATATGCTGGAGTCAAGCCCAGGACGCAAGGCACAGGAACAATGGTCCTGCGCATTGCGTTCGGGGCCCCTTTCCACATATTTCAATAACTGTCTACCGCCAGCTTTATACAAAGACAAATATATATTTGTATTGCATCCAATACAAAATTCACATCTCCACCTGTTTCACTCATACTGAGTATGCTGGAGCAGCGCTCAGGATGCAAGGCACAGGAACAACGGTCCTATGCACTGCACCAGGAGCCCTACTCCACGTAATTCGAGAACCTTTTATCATTATCTGTGTCTTGGCTTATTTCGCATCGATATTATGCTGGAGTCATGCCCAGGAGGCGAAGCATAGGAACAATGTTCCTGTGCATCGCCTCCGGAGCACTCGTCCACTTATTTCAGTAACTAGCGCAATAAACTTATCCTTCTATTCCATGATATTCTGGAGTCATGCCCAGGACGCAAGGCACAGGAACTGTGGTCCTGCGCATTGCATTCGGGGCATTTTCCACATATTGCAATAACTGTCACCTGCCAGCTTTATACTGGAACAATTTACCTGTATACCTGTATAACCCACTCGAACGTGTACCAACTGTTTGAATGATGAAATATTAAGAAATAGACGCTTGAAAGTATTGCAAAAGCTGAGGATAATTGCCCGAGGCTACTCACTACCTGTTTTACCTGTTATCCTTAAATGGGCATGCTAGACTATTTGCGCGGGAAACAAATGATCTTTGGGCGACAGTACTTTACGCTATCAATAACATTGTCTATCAATAACATTTTGGCTGTTCTAACAAGCATACGACTCCCTTCAATGAAACTGCTCTGTTTCTGCATTACTGTTAATGGAAAATATTTTACAAAAGCATCCAAAAATTTAGATTTTTCGTATTCTGTTATGTATAGTTATAGGAATCATTAGGGCATCAGAATATTTAATGGAACTTTCATCGTTTTCGAGAAAATAAGCAAAACCCCGTTTGCACTTGTGAGCAAACGGACTATACTTTTATTATTCGATTTTGGTAGAAGCAGGAAAGTACTGATTAACTTGAAAGTCTGGATGACCTTCTCACCTTCTTACCCTCACCCGAAATACACGAAAAGGCGAAGAGAGAGAGAGAGAGGCTTTTCTGTAATTCAGAAACTAATTAAATACCGGTATTCAACGGTACATGGTCGTCTTAATGTTTACCCTATTGACTTGTTTTTACATGGACAGCGGTGTCAGCGCAAAAAGTATAAACCCAGATATCAGGGTCTACGCTAGCTTGACCACCTTACCATTCGGCCATTAATATCAGCCGAGTCAAATTTCAGGATACTTACGTACGGTGATTGGTCAAAATGTTCCAATAATTAGATCAGTTATGGTGCCGTAGAAAGTCTAAAAATTGGGACACCTAAAATAATTACCGTTCGGTCAGTTTTGTTTTTTCAATGGAGCGAATGCGCGTAAAAGATGCAGTTCGAATGGCACACAGTGCAGACCCTGATCAGACTGCTCCTTAGGAGCAGTCTGATCTGGGTCTGCACTGTTTGCTCAAAACTTATCTGTCGCAATATATACAATTTTACGGTATATCTTAAGAAACTGAATTATGCCAGTGTCAGTCATTAACGAACCACATTTTAGTGCCAGAACAAATCGATGCTGCTTTGTCTTGGTGATTATGGAACAATGGACTCGATGCCATCGAGATATGATCTACCTGTGATCTTGTATAGATCTACTATCGATCTCCTGGGAAGGTGTCGTAGAAGGCTGCCCACCACTATTTGTATACCCAAGCCACCAGGCTTATAATGTACAGAAAAGTTTTTCGGCTCCACATCTTTGCGTAATTCAGCTGTTAGGTGGGGTTTTCTCTTCCAACACAATTAAAAAAAACCCGTCTTGTAAGACGGATCTAGATTTTTGGGATTGTTTTGGAAAAGGAAACCCCCGTCTCATAACCAGCTTAATTCAGTACTGGTACCGGCATGTCTGAACGAACTTTGTAGGCTAAGAGCAGACTCATCCAGGAGCAGTTTGATCAGGGTCTTGCACGGTTTGCGAATGGGTCAACAATTTAGTTTCGCGAAAGCTGAGGCGTTCTAAGCTTTGAATTGGTATACCTTATCCCAGACAGCCGGCTGCTCTAAATAGGTAAGAAGTGTCCTTGCATGCTCATGAAGGGTAAGTGGATACACCCGCTTAGTTTAGATACCAACGGATAGAACTTTGCGGGGAATCTTAAGGTGAATGTCTATGAGTACACTTTCAGGGGAAGCAACTATACCATTCTTCTGCCTCACTTATAAATGGGGTCAACTCCTAAAGGAAAGGAGCGAATTATTTCCTATAGGAGTAAACCCCACTTAGGAAGGCTTCGTCGTTCAAAACTCGGAAGCAAATAGGAAGTCACAAAAGTTATTACACATTGTTAAAATGACGAAAAACAGTGATGTGTACCCTTTCAATTTAAGGTACACAGATACGTCCCACGATGTGGCAACAAAGTTGCATTCCTTAGGGCGTAGGGCTACTGTACTGGTTTTCAACATGCATTGAAATCACTGGAAATAACTGGTATTGTTTTGTCTAAAACAATGTCGAAAACTGCAAGGAAAAATTCCATATGGTAAAAAAGTTATAAGCTTTAAATTTTAATTAGCTGAAAAATATGCAAGGACTCTTATGACGTCATTTGAGTCATATCATTTGAATTTTAAAAAAAAATATATTTTGAATTTTTTTTTTACACCTTTTTCCCCTAAAATAGATTTATGGAGACAAGTTACATCATCCCATAAAAAAGATTGAATATTTTGCATCAGAATATGGTAATAGTAACTGGAATCCAAATCACATTATGCAAGTAAAGCTGTAGAAAAGAAAAAGTGGGCGGGGCTTAAAATCTAATTTGCATAAACCTTAATTGTCAATAATTTCAGTTTGGGTTGGAATTTTAGGATGGAGTTTTCAGCAATCTGTTTCTCTCATAAATATCTGTTAATTGGGTATATATCTGGAAATAGTAAAGAAACAGTGCAGTAGCCCTTTAAAGAGAAGAAATCTTTTCCCTCAGAGAAGCCTCCGTCCTTTGACAAGGGAGACAATCACTTTAGATCAGAGTGCTTTCCCTTTGTAAATGTATCCATACACCTTCAACTGCTTTAGTATGGATTGTTTTATTCTATGGCCCCAGGCAGACAGACAGCTGTGCACACATATTATTCTTGTTGATCTGCAGCCTTGACTGGAATAACTGATGCTGGGCTGTCATAAAACGAGAGTTATTTAGAGGAATTATTAATTTAAGGTAAGACATTCAGAAAAGACTGTTTGTAACTTCCATTAACCTTTTCTGCCCACTGACTGCTATCCTGCTATATACAGCTGAGCTGCGACACGACAAAACCAACAATGTGGTTGTGCGCCCAGCGCGGACTCCGATCATCCTGGGTATCCACCCAGGCTGATCAGACTCTTAGCTAAGCGCTTAAAGAGTAGCTAAGGGTCCAAGCTACCTTCATGCGGACAGCGAAGACTCTGATCAGACTGGGCGGATGTCCAGGCTGATCTGAGTCTGCGCTGGGCGCACAACCATGTTGTTTGTTTTCTCGTGTTACGGCTCAGTTCATGTTGGTTGGAGCTGCCAACGACTGCCGTTAGTGTTTCATATTTCTTATTAATACTGCTTTTTATTGTTGTTTATTCCTCGGGCTGTTAGCAATTATTATACCATTATTGTCCTTCGTCGAAGGGGGCTATAGAAGTTGGTTCCGTCCATGTGTTCGTCCGTCTGTCCGTCCGTCCGTTTTTTCCATCGGATTTTCACGAAACTTTCAGAATATTATTGTCACTCCCTTTCTGCCAGAATTATGGCCGTTTGTCAGTCTGGTCCAATATTGTGGTCGCTGTCAGAGAGTAGCTTTTCCCCCCTAGTAGCTTTTCCCCCCGGAAAAATGACTATGATTTTTCCATAGTAGAATTTCCCACCGGAAAAATGACTATATAGTAGAATTTCCCCCCGGAAAAATGACTATATAGCCAATTTTCCTCGGGGAAAATCTACTATACGTGTTTTTGCATAGCCGTTTTTCCCCTCTATAGTGGATTTTCCCCCTGGTATTCCTCGATTTCCTTTCGTTGACTGGGCGGTGCTTATTTCTGACCCTACCTTCGACGAGTATATTTTCTAAAAAGGTATAATGCGGTACTGATTTTTATGCTCACTCGCGTAGAACAAAGCTCACCGTTACAAAAAGCACGGAATGATCGGAGATCGCACAACAATATTCTTTTTTTTTCTTTCAACCCAGCACACAGACAGCGTCTGAACAACGTTGTTACAACGTCGATGCAACGTTATGACATCGGAACAATCTTGTATACTGTACACGTCAATAAAGCGTCATAACGTTGCATCGACGTTCCTCCGACGTCGTTTCGACGTAGTGTGCCTGTATGGAAACTGTTTATCATTTGCGATGACCGATAGCGTTTACCGGGCATTTTTAATCTGCCAATTATGCGTAACAACTCAGGAGCATGCTACTTTACCGAATTTTCATGTGGACTGCTCGATTTTGACATTGAATGGCAAGCCTCTAACAGCACCGCCCAGTCAACGAAAGGAAATTGAGGAATAATATGTGGTAATATGATTGCAGGAAAACACGCTGTACGTAGTGGAATTTGCTCCTTCTCCAATCATAATAGTGAGGTTCATAACTGAAACAGAAATACGAGTATCTGTCTGTAAAATATCGATGGATAACAGATGCTAAAACCCCATGCATGTGTCCATCAGTCTGTCTTATTTTTGTTTTGAGGAAAGTAGGTAGGCATTTGCTTTTCCGTGTTAGCCAAAAACGGCTATGCGTGTACGTGTTTGTGTACGTACATTTGTATAATTTTGTGTTTGTACAAGCGTTCATCTGTGCGTGCGCGCAGCGGAGTGCCTAGGCTAGTGTTCGTTTTTCATGCAGGAGTCGTGGGCTCGACTCCCATTTAGACACACGTCCGTTTATCATTTTCAAGGTAATAAACTCCCTACTGAATCAAACATGACTGGAAAAAGTGCCCCTTCGTATATCTTTCTGTAGGCTTGCATGCGTATATGTACGTGTATAAATATCTGTGATGAGAAGAAATCATACCCCCCTCGTTCCATAACTTAATAATTATTGATTATTATAAAAATATGGTTGCTAAATTTGCATATTGATTTTTTTTAATTAATCACGTTTATTACCTCCCTTGAATAACTGATGCATTTCTTCTGCGATTAATTCCGTAAAAATGTCTCTGTTCCTTTCCGTTCCGTTTCGTTCCGTTCCGCAAAATACCAACAGCCATATCAAATCCACTAATAGCCAATTTCCCGGTGGGGGAAAAAGGACTATGGGGGAAAAGTGGCTCTATGAGGTCCGGACAATCCACTATATAGCCGATCTTCCTATAGCCATTTTTCCGGGGGGAAAGGGGGAAAACCCACTCTCTGACAGTCGCAACTCCTCCTTTAGTTTTCAACCCATTTTCATCAAACTTTCAGGGTATTGTTATCACCATTTGACGTTGATCATATTTTATTGGGATCATGATTGGACTCTTTCTTCCAAAGTTACAGCAGTCAGCTTAATTGTAGTCATGACTTCTTTCAAAGGAGGCAGTGTCACGCGGACAGTCTCGGCAGAAGACAGTCTCGAGTCCGAGTGACTCTATTAGGAACAAGAGTCACGCGGACAGTCTCGGCAGGAAGCCATTTATCATGTACAGAAGTCTCAGCAGGAAGCAAGAGATCGCGGACAGTCCCGGCGGAAGCCAAATATGACGGACAGTCTCTGCAGGAAGCGAAAATTGGCGGACTGGTTTGTACCCGGTGGAGAAAGGAGATAAAATGAAAATTACACCTTGTTTGGAAATGAAAAAAGAAGTATCAGATTTCTACCTTATAAAGAGCTGTGTGCTAGATATGTATACTGAAAGGATTTAAAAACTTCCACTTTTTATTGCTGGCTGCTGATGCTTTCACTTGTGACAGTGCTTAATATTTTACGACAAAATGCTTGAAACTTCTCAAATTTAAATATTACGCAGTTTATTCGTATCATTTACTTAAATGACGTCAGAAAAGAGCGTTACGTCCTTGAAACGCATGGGGCAATGACAGTGTTATCGTA
Organism: Ctena decussata; assembly: GCA_963989385.1. Classification (NCBI taxonomy): domain Eukaryota; kingdom Metazoa; phylum Mollusca; class Bivalvia; order Lucinida; family Lucinidae; genus Ctena; species Ctena decussata. The sequence goes on along the minus strand of OZ022498.1, from coordinate 76,989,036 downwards.
TGCATCACTGTTTCAGACGATTTCTAACTGTCTTACTATTGTTACATCATCCACGTTGGTTTGCAATTATCATTGCCGTTGGTGCTGTCACGTAAAACCTATTACGGAGACGGCGTCGACGTGAGTTAACGTCATGACCTCTGGTTGTTCATATCGGGTAGCTGCTTTACTGGCGGTCTTTGACCTTTCTGTAAACCGTGCACGTCGTCTGAGATTGTAAATTGCCATAATTAACACATAAAATTATCTCGCGACGTCACTTTTTGAAATTTCAGCGTTTAACTGGCACAAAACTCTGCACCTGTTTGTGATATTTAGGCGCGGTAGGCCAAATAAAGCCACAGACCGAGTTCAAACTTTTAAAATTCAATTTGATATTGTAGGAGAAATGTGTCATCAGAAAACTGTATACATAAAGTGATCCATCTGTATGTAAACTGCACAAAAAACCCGAGGAGCACGTCCTTATTCCTAACAGATCCGGTTGAACGATTTCAAATTCGATATACGGACATAATCATGTATAAAAGAATATATATGTTGTAAAATTTCGATGGACGTAGCTGCATTTGTTCTTGAGATATTCAAAATTAATGGGTGGAAGTTTTTAAATCCTTTCAGTATATGTTGTAATTCACAATTGAGCCGCGACATAACAAAACCAACAGAGTGGTTGTGCGACCAGCGCAGACTCAGATCAGCCTGGGAATCCGCCCAATCTGATCAGAGTCTTCGCTTTCCGCATGAAGCTAGCTTTGACTCTCAGCTACCCTTTAAGCGCTTAGCGAAGAGTCTGATCAGACTGGGCGGATGCCCAGGTTGATCTGAATCTGCGGTTGGCGCACAACCACTTTGTTGGTTTCCTCGTGTTGCGACTCATATGTTGTAATTACAATTTTGATGCCCTGAGGGCAGCGGAGCATTGATAAAGGTCATTGGCTTATAAACAAAACAGTAAAACAAAGTATAATACATACCATGCCCTAATTAAGACTAAGTTAATTGGACATGCAAAAAATGATAGTTGAAAACGTTTTACAACGTACATGGATTTAACGGAAACAATTGTTGAAAAAAGTAAGTACAGCGGGACGCTATGTTGAAACAACGTTGCATCAGCTCTGATTCATCACCTCAATGGCTGAACAATGTTGAATGAAATGTTGAATCAACATTGATTCAACGTCTCTTCAAACTGAATCAACGTTGGTTCGACGTTATTTCAACATTGCGATTGGCTAGGATAATGCCGTAAATTACGTTGATAACGACGCGAATGGTTGATACAACGCTTTTTCAATTAGCTTGATTCAGCGTTAATGCATAGAGGATTCAATACCGAATATATTTCTTCAAAAGTGTTGAAAATATGAGCAATTTGTTGATACAACGCTTTTTCAATTAAGGGCTTGATTCAGCGTTAATGCATAGAGGATTCAATACCAAATATATTTCATCAAAATTGTTGAAAATATGAGCAATTTCACGAGTGCATAACATTCGTGAAATTGCTGATATTTTCATCAGCATCAAGAAATTGCTGCTATTTTCAACACATTCAATGAAATATTTTTGGTATTTACCTAAAAAAAGAGAGAATTTTTTATTATTTTGTTTGATTAACGGAAAATAGACCGCTTCGAGGATAACTTTTTTCCTAGTCGTTTCTCGTTAAGTTTGCATGTCTGAAATCATTTATTGAGTATAACATTTGTGAATGAATAGAAAGAAATCGGCGATTTAGGATAGCCGCTTGCAGCAGCCGCCAGATTGGCGTCGCGTGCAAATTAGCGATACTCCAGCTAAAAGAAAGCGACGTTAAAGTGTGACTTGATTTGCTTAATTTGACGTATTACATGTACGTCCGTAGCAAAATGTCAGTCAAGAACGCTACATTTAAAAATGTCAAAAGCAGCTGCTGCGGAGAAAAAATATAAATTGTAGAAGTCAATAGTGAATAGATACGGTATTTTTTCACTATAGACAAAGTCACTTTTGTTCTAGATATGCTAAGTATATAAAATAGAATAAAAAATTCGCCTCGGTAAAGGTGCCTGCTGATTTAATTTTCTACAGAAACTGAGAAATACTAGAAAAAGAAAAAAGTAGTAAGGAATAAAGCAGCAAATGGGTTGAATAAGCAAATTTACAGCAGCTGCGTTTACAAAGTTTTGTTTATTCAAACAAACCATGATTTAAAGAAAACCGCAAGTGTGTAGATCTGTAGCATAAATAATTACATTATGAAGAAACTTATTCAGGAATCGACGTAAATATGACAAAATGATTGGGCATAAAACCTGGAACGAAATGCATATGTCGCAATCCATTGGCTACACTTTGCTCCAAGAGCCTGGGATGGTACTCTTACAGGAGAGAAGCTGGCTCCTTCAGAGGAAGCAAACCCTTTCCTGTAAACATGTCGTCCCAAAACTAATGGAAAGAAGGTGTGTGTATTGGTGTGTGTGTGTGTGTGTGTGTGTGGGGGGGGGGGGTGTTCATTCCATTCCACTCCATTCATACAGCACCATGATTTGAGCCGCATACCGAATGGTTGCTTGTTTACATCTAATGTCAGAAACCACCGCTTCTGCGTCTGTATGCAAGACTAGAGCTGGACAGAAAGGGGCCCATCTGATGAGTTTTATTTTTTACGCTTGATGTCGCATTCTTCATATATGCACACAAGTTCATAGTAAGTATAAGCAGTAAAGAGACCCGCTGTGTTCGAGTGGTCCCAGAAGGCACATGACGGTCGTAATGACGTCTCACTGACGTCAATACGACATGATGACGTCGTATCGACGTCAGTGCGACGCCATTTCGACGTCATGTGCCCGCTTCGGTTAGAGCGACTCGATTATGGTGCTAAAGGTCGTCGGAAAGTCGTGAGTTCAAATCCGGGATTCGCCATTCGACGACTGGTGAAAACTGTCAGCCCAGTAGTAAATGGGTACCTGAAAGGAAAGGCATGGGCTCCGCCTTTTATATGCTGTGCCCAAAATTCAGAGGGCCTCTAAATCCCACTTCCCCTACGGCCTCTAGGCTATGGGAAACCTTTACTTTTTTCTTTCGTATTCTGGTCTGGGTCTTAATTGTTTGTTTAAGTGAGTTCTTTCATCTGACAACAAATCTATCTTAGCAGAAAGTTTAGACCCAGCTGAAACTGCTGATAGAAAAATCTCAGACCGCGTCTTTAGAAAGGGATATTCTTGTTCCATAGATGAGAAAAAAGATAAGTCATCATTAGATTACAGGTAATTTGGAATTCGTAAACCACCGTTCTGGCTGAATGCAAAGTCCCCGCATAAGTTTTGTTTGATTCTTTAAAACTTGGTATGGCACCTGTCAAGATTGTTTGAGTACAGAGTGATGTGCTACTTGGTACAGTACGTATCTGATTATACATGTATTGATTTTTCTCACCAACCGGACAAAATATTTTTTCCGAACATATGGGCTCCGAAACCCGTCTTATTCTGTCAATCATGCTTAGTTCAGCCCAGTAATGTTACACAATTAGTTTCAACAAATCCAATTGCTGTCTGTCATGTAAATTCCGTGCAGAATTTGAAACTGACTACCAGTGTTGTGCATGGAAGGCCATGTCGATTTCTGGTTAGTCATGTGAAATGCGTGTGCAAGGTGGAAATCGTAGAACAGAACTATAAAAAGTTAGTTTGAAGGCAATTTTTTGGCTTTAGCCGTATAACCTTAGTATTGACCTATATTTTAAGCATTTCATTGGCCAGTATAAATATACCGGGGATTTTGAGGTAAGTAGCTAACTTTCGCGTTCCTTTTCTACTTTCAGTTTCATTTGACTGTTGGCTAAAAACCTTGTCATGATGAATCCAGATATTTCGGTCCAAATCGTTTTTTGCCAAAGAATATTTCGCCTGTTTTGTCGCTCATGTAAAATATAAAACCAACAAGATAACTTGACACAGAAATCGAAGACGAAATTAAGTAAAATTTGTTGCTGGCTTAGTTGTTGACGTTATGCTGGAACTACGACACTTTTAAGGTTATATGAGCGGCGGTCAGCCAACCAATCCTCCTTGTTATGTGAAACACAGACTGACCCCAATAAAAATTCAACAGCATTTCCGAAATCGAAACCCCAACACCAACAACAAATATGCATAGCAACATGCGCATCTGTACAATCTGATCAGCACATTCGATGTCTTAAACATGTACTTGACTCATACATATAACAATACAAACTTCTATTTAATCTAAGCCGATTATCATTTTTTTAAAGATATTTCTTGTTTACAATGACCATGGTGGCCGGTATAAAAATTGGAATTTAAAAGATACTCTGTTTTATTTAATTATTATGGGTGGTAAAATAATCTGATGGCTCGGCAAGCCTCGCATAAGACTAAATAATCTGAAAACCTTGTTTCGGCCTCAACCCCGTCATAGATGCTATTAGTCTCAGCTTTAATCCCAGCATAGACTCTACTATTTACGGTATTCATCATTGCGATTCTGGTGGCATGCTCTTATGGAGATGTAAGAAACAGTAGCCCCGAAATTTTTGTCTGGTGTAGATCTATGTATGCCGTATGTTGTTTAAAATGTAGCAAAGTGGTATTAAATACATTTTGTGTCCTGAGGACAGAGCAATAATAAAGGTCATTAGCCTATAAACAATAAAAAAATACGTAGCCTATATACTCTGATATCATTGCCAGTACGGTATATTGAAGTGACATTTTCCAGCTTTTGAAAATACGAACATGACAACATGCTCTTATAAAACTGTTGACGGAATGTTAAAATAGTGCAGACACTTACAGGCCTGTTTCTCTAGGATAAGTATGGTTTGGATATTAAAATAAGTTCTTTCCGCAGACATGGCTTGTCCCAATAATAAGAGTTTGAGCCGCGACACGAGAAAACCAACAATGTGGTTGTGCCCAGCGCAGACTCAGATCAGCCTGGGCATCCGCCAAGTCTGATCAGACTCTTTGCTAGGCACTTAAAGGGTAGCTTAGAGTCTAAGCTACCTTCATGCACACAGCGAAGACTTTGATCAGACTGGGCGGATGCCCAGGCTGATCTGAGTCTGCGCTGGGCGCACAACCGCATTGTTTGTTTTCTCCTGTCGCGGCTCGTTTAACGGTCATAAATGTCATGTCCCAATTAGGATGACGGTTATCAAATATATTAAAAAATAGTGTTGAAAAAAGTGGCATAGGATGTGAGCGAAGCGCAAAACAGAAACTTTAAAGTAAGCTTTATTTTCTACTTCTCTCTCTCTCTCACACACACACACACGCACGCACGCACGCACGCACGCACGCACGCAGGCACGCACGCACGCACGCACGCCATAAGATGACTATACATGTACTTTGAGTATTGATAAAAGCTAAGAATTATGCAGAAAACAATTTGTATTTGTGTTTGTACTTAAATTCAGTTCAATATTGAAAGAATGGGTTTTAAACATTTAAAAGGGAAATGAAAGGAGCCGCAACACGAGAAAACCAACAGTCGTTGTGTGCCCAGCGCAGACTCAGATCAGCCTGGGCATCCGCCCGGTCTGACCAGAGTCTTCGCTGTCCGCATGGAGGTAGCTTAGGCCCTTAGGTTCCGTTTAAGAGCTTAGCGAAGAGTCTGATCGGACTGGGCGGATGCCCAGGTTGATCTGAGTTTGTGCTAAGCGCACAACCACATTAAAGTTGAAATCTCTGATATAACCCTAAAAATTGGGATACTAAAATGAATACCGTAATTTTCCTAAAATGAAATAGATTTAAAAAAAATGGGTCTGAAAGATGTAGATGGAATGGCAAACAGTGTTGACTCTGATCAGACTGTCTCTTTCCGTCTGCTCAGACCCATCTATCCAATACTTAGAATTTTTACAACATGCAACTATTTACAACATGTAACTATATACAAAATAAAATAACCCTATACAAAGAACTTTTTTTTTTAAATTAAAAGCCGATACAAGGAACTTATATTTTTTAAAAGTTTAAAAGGGTTTGGACATCTTACTTTTAACAAGAAAATGGTTAATACGCATAATATGATGGTAAACATTAATGTTTGAAAGACTTAAAGTGACTGTCTTTAAAATATTCGAACTAATTTTTGTCTGATTTGCCTCCAATCACGCTAATTGTCACGTTCGGCCATGCTCTCTAAAGATTGTAATAGCCCATTTATGACTGGAGACCCATAAAAGGGACATTGGCAAACTGTGTAGACCCAGATCAGATGCCGCGTTTGCGGCATCTGATCACGGTCTACACTGTTTGCCTTCAATATTTGATTTTTAAAATGATAAATCAGTAAAAATAAAATGAACCTGACACCCCTTATGTCTAGAGAGCCAGGTAGAAGAATCCACTGATAAATGGGATAGACCGTGTATCCGGCGTATTGTTTTTGACATATACCGAAAACTTGCATGTTAAACAGGATTAGAACCGTCAGATAACATTGCTTTATATATGCGGCAGTTTCCTGTTTTTGTTACGATGAGGGATTTGATATTTTTATCCCCCGACCGAAAGGTTCGGGGGATATAGCGATGAGCCTGGCGTTCGTCCGTCCGTCCGTCTGTCCGTCCGTAAACACTTTCTTGTCCGCTCCTTATCTTGAATACCGTTTGGAATATTTTCATGATACTTCACAGTTATGTAGAACAGGTCATGGCGATGTGTCGCGTGCAAGAACGGTAACTCTTGATTTTGTAATTTTTGAGTTATCTCCCCTTTGGTGAATTTTTGGCAGATTCGTGTCGGCTCTGTAGCTTGAATACCCTTTGGAATATTTTCATGATACTTCACAGATACGTAGAGCAGGTCATGACGATGTGTCATGAACAAGGTTACTAACTTTTTGAGTTATTTCTTTTTGAGTTATTTCCCCTTAATGGTTTTAGGTGTGATTTTGTGTCCGCTGCATAACTTGCATAACGCTTTGGAATATTTTCATGATACTTCACAGATATGTAGAACAGTCATGACGATGTATCGTAAAAAGAATGACAACTCTTGCTTTCTTACTTTTTGAGTTATTTCCCCTTGATGGTTTTAGGTGTGAATTCGTGTCCGCTCTATAACTTGAATTTTCATGATAATTCACATATATATAGAACAGGTCATGACGATGTGTCGCGAACCAGAATGACAACTCTTTCTTTCTTAACTTTTGAGTTATTTCCCCTTGATGGTTTTAGGTGTGATGTCGTGTCCGCACCATAATTTGAATACCCTTTGGAATATTTTCATGATACTTCATAGTTATGTAGAACAGGTCATGCTGATGTGTCTCGAACAAGAATGACAACTCTTGCTTTCTAATTTTTTGAGTTATTTTCCCTTGATGGTTTTAGGTGTGATTTAGTGTCCGCCTCATAACTTGAATACCCTTTGAAATATTTTTATGATACTTCACAGATATGGAGATCAGATCATGACAGTTTGTCTCCCCCCTCCCCCCCCCCCCCCTCCCCCCCAATTTTTTTTTTCAGATTTGGATTCTTTGTCCATATTCACTTACTAGAGAGCTCAAAATTGGATTCGTAGGGCTTGTACTTTAGAAGTTATTCATAAATTTTGAAATGTTGAATGTATCATATGCAGTGCATTGTCATCATGAATGCTATTTCAGATTTTACCTCTTTTTAGCAATCTGGCATACTGTGTTGGTCTGAGTGTTAGATAATCATGCATCTGTTAAACAGATAATGTCAATAAGGAGCATAAAAGAATGACACAATACTATTTATATGCGTTTTTGAATTGCACCCTGTTTACCAAGGCACAGGCCCGGGACCGGGCCTTCGGTCGGGGGATTTGCCATCTCCTTTGATGGCTATTTTTTATGTTTGGCAAACTCATTTGGTGAAGTCTGATTTTGTTTTCGAAACTTTGGTGTTTATAAGATGTTGCCCCTGTCAGAGAGTAGCGTTAACCTCTATCTCCCGCTCCTCCCTCCCCCGCCCCGCCCCCCCCCCTTCTAGTAGGCTCTACACCCAGCCCCACGAAAAATATGATAATGATTTTTTTTTCATTGTAGAATTTTCCACCGGAAATGACCACATACTGACCACATACTATTTTTGTGGAACTAGACCCGCGGAACTATGACTGTATAGCCAATTTCCCCGCGGGAGAATTGGGCCGGGGGACATCTACATCTAATAGTTGAGTATTCGTCGCGCAGTCGGTAAGCACGTCTGACTCAAGAGCCACAGGTCCCGACTTCGATACCCGGACCAGCCTTCTCCGTCGGCTGATTCAAGAAGGGCAGTTAGCAGTTACTGGCGAAAGTATGTGTACTCAGTACTGCTTTACCGCTTTAGTGTTTGCCCCAGATAATAAACCAATCAGATCACCCGAATTTTCAAATTTTCAATAGATTTATTGGTGTAGACTCATCACTTATCCATGAAGAGAGTCTTCACCAACAAATCTACCGAAGACTTGAAAATTCAAGTGATCAGAAATGTACAGTCTTCTGTGGCTTGTCATGTCTAAAAATAGCTTCAAAATGACAGGTCAAATTGATTTAGAAGTCAATGTAGATTTCTCGAATGAGGGTTTTTTCTCATTACAGAGGGACAGATGAAGGGAGTATTTGGCAGTATTCTCCATAAAAATGTGTTTTATGGTTACTCCTTAGAACCACCTCGACGAGGCGGTTCTATGGCAAACCATAACATTATTTTTAAACTGTAAAAACATGTGGATACTTATTAGAATCGCCTTGACGAGGCAGTTCTATAGGTACCCACAGCATTGTTTTAAAGCATGTTGTAAATATTTGTTAGAATTGCCTCGAAAAGGCAGTTCTAATGAATATCTACAACATACCTTTTTTAAATGGAGAAATAAAATCACAAAATACTCCTCTTATATGTAAACTGTCCTCTGTAATAAGATGCATCTCGTAACACAAATCAAATAACTATGATTTGTGTAAAGAGAAGAAAATAATCCTCATTCAACAAAGGAAAATCAAAGTGACCAGCCATGTTTGAGCTCCAAAAACTGAATGAATGGGAATGTGCAAAGTCATCTGAACGCAAATCATAATTGACAGCACGACACTCACTCTAGAAGCAGTATTCTAATTATGCTCCTCCTCTCCAAGCTAAATAACAGCATGACAAATACTTTAAAAGCAGTATTCTAATTAAGCCCCTCCTCTCCAAGCTATTTTGGGACAGTCATGATATTGCATCATGTTTTGAGGTTGCATCATTACTATAATCAAAGCACATTGGAGAGTGGTCATTTTGAGATTTTTTTTATTTATCATTTTTTCTTTTTCTTTTTTTTTAAACACAAAATATCGCTCAAAAAAGATTATCTAAAAGATGTTGGAAAACAGGACAGACCAGGATCAGTTTATTATCTGGGGCAAACACTAAGCCGGTTAGAGGCTATGAAGAGAAATCTTCGCAATTAAGAACCTTCCGCTCGCTACGCTCGCTTCAGGTTCTTAATTGCGAAGATTTCTCTTCATAGCCTCTAACCTATACTAGGAGGTCTAAGCCTGCCCAGGAATAGTGTGGTTAGGTTAACTGACCGTCCCTACATGACCATAGCTGTTTACCTTAGACGTAAAACTATCAAACAACAATAACAACAACTAGTCTAACCAACCGACGGTGAGACCGACTAAGTATATGTAATAATATATATTTATATATTAGGCTAATTTATATGCTTTTGAGGCTTGATGACGTCATGAAGTTTAAAAAAGGCGTTCTTATAGAGACCGCCTAAGTATAGGTTAGAGGCTATGAAGAGAAATCTTCGCAATTAAGAACCTGAAGCGAGCGTAGCGAGCGGAAGGTTCTTAATTGCGAAGATTTCTCTTCATAGCCTCTAACCGGCTTAGTGTTTGCCCCAGATAATTAACTGATCCTGGTCTGCCCTGTTTTCCAACATCTTTCGGATAATCTTTGTTTGAGAGATATTTTGGGTTTAAAAAAAATAAAAATAAATAGTAATGATAAATAAAAAAATCCCAAAATGACCACTCTCCAATGTACTTTGATTATAGTAATGATGTAATGTCAAAACATGATGCAATATCATGACAGTCCCAAAATAGCTTGGAGAGGAGGGGCTTAATTAGGATACTGCTTTTAAAGTTTTGTCATGTTGTCATTTAGCTTGGAGAGGAGGAGCATAATTAGAATACTGCTTCTATAGTGAGTGTCATGCTGTCATTTATAATTTGTGTTCAGATGACTTTGCTCATTCCCATTCATTCAGTTTTTGGAGCTCAAACATGGCTGGTCACTTTGATTTTCCTTTGTTGAATGAGGATTATTTTCTTCTCATTACTATTTGATAGTTATTTGATTTGTGTTACGAGATGCATCTTATTACAGAGGAACATATAAGAGGAGTATTTTGTGATAATTTGGGATTATTTTTATTTCTCCATGAAAAACGTATGTTGTGGATATTCATTAGAACTGCCTTTTCGAGGCAATTCTAACAAATATCTACAACATGCTTTAAAACAATGCTGTGGGTACCCGTAGAACTGCCTCATCGAGGCGATTCTAATAAGTATCCACATGTTTTAGAATATTATGTGTTTATTTTTAAAAAAAAATGTTATGGATAGCCATAGAACCGCCTCGTCAAGGTGGTTCTAATGATACTTTTTATGGAGAATACTGCCAAATACTCCCTTCATCTGTTCCTCTGTACATCGACTTCTAAATCAATTTGACCTGTCATGTTGAAGCTATTTTTAGACGTGACAAGCCACAGAAGACTGTACATTTCTGATCACTTGAATTTTCAAGTCTTCAGTAGATTTATTGGTGAAGACTCTCTTCATGGATAAGTGATGAGTCTACACCAATAAATCTATTGAAAATTTGAAAATTCGGGTGATCTGATTGGTTTATTATCTGGGGCAAACACTAACTATACATAGTTTTACATATTGATTTAATGCTTTAATTATACATGCTTATCGAAGATTTTACGGCTTTATGGTGCCAAAAAGTTTAAACGTCGCTTTCTTAAGTCCGGTTTACATGATGTAATTTGACTCTTTTTAATATAATCCATCGTAGTAAAGGTTTTGGCTGCAGATATGCTGTGCTTTTAACATGTTTATTGAACTAGTAGTGGAAATAATGTGTTGCTGTTTTCTTTTCTTTTTTTTATATATATTTCTAAAATACCCCTCATTAAGGCGCTTGGGCATACATCCATATCAACCCGTCCGCTTTTTAAAAACAGGGAAGAAAGGAAAGCTCAATCGGAAGAAAAGAAAGCTCAATCGGAATACCGCTCGGCCAATTCCGTGAATCAACGGAATTGGCCGAGTGATGCTCCGATTGAGCGTCTTCGTACTTAGGCCACACCAAGTTTTTTGTATGTTTAGCGTCCGCAGACTGGTAGGTTTTCGACATCCAGATAAAAAATAAAAAACTGTGTTTTGTGCATTTGAGCCGCGACACGACAAAACCAACAATGTGGTTGGGCGCCCAGCGCAGACTCAGATCAGCCTGGGCATCCGCCCAGTCTGATCAGAGTCTTCACTGTCCGCATGGAGGTAGCTTAGAGCCTTAGCCACCCATACAGCACTTAACGAAGAGTCTGGTCAAACTGGGTGAATGACCAGACTGATCTGTGTCTACGCTGTGCGCACAACCACATTGTTGGTTTTGTCATGTCGCGGCTCATTTGTACTGGTATTCGTTTTCCTTCCGCGACCGATAAAGTGCATTAGGACATTTTCGGTTTTCCGTTTGTATCTCTGCATATTGCTAAAAATGCGTTTCTAGCGACTGATTTAGCGTTTTAGATTCATTGAAGTAGTTCTCATTGTCAGCTAGTCATCAAAGCTGCAACGCATGGTAATATAGCTGCTGTAAAAATACTTGTAAAAGGCAAAATCAGTTCAGACTCTTTCATTTTTGAGGTTTCTAGTGATGAGTCCTTCGTTTCTTTCTTTGAAGTCATTTTTTTTTCGGCTCGGCAGCTCGACATGCTTGGTGTTCGTTTGAAAGCTCCGATTAATGTTTAAATTTGGCAACCCAGGTATGCCTTATATACCAGAAACTGGATATATCCAAGGGTCAGACACCATATAATGTGGCAACTGATCAGGATCTTGCCTGTTCCCTTAAAATACTTCAACTTCCACAGATTTGATATAATTTCACAAGACCCAAAATGTCGAAGGAACTCATCTAGTTTATAAAAGGGAATTTCAGAGGGTATAAATGGGTCAGATTACTAAATATATTACGTCCTGTGACTTTCATGAGCTTTTCTGATATTTATAATAGTGGCGTTCTGGTTAGTTTGTCTTCCTTCTAAATTAATGCAGTTTGTCTTGGAGTTCTAGTCAGTTTATGTTTGTTTCAAATAAGGAAATGTTCAACTTATGTTATTACTACCTCTGTATAGAGCAATCCATATACAGTATTTACTAAGTCGTAAATTGGCGTTTTTTTTCTATGGCACTTCGTTTGTTTGTTTTTTCGGAGATAGGTGGTTAGGTTTTGCTTGCAAGGGTGCACGCTAAACATAGCAAAATCTTGGCGTGGCCTTATGTGAACGAGAATATGTTCTGTTGTACTTACCAGTGTAAGCGTGCGTGTATGTGTCTGTGTATGTATCTGGTAGTGTATTCAGCTATGATGGGAACGGGAAAATTCTACTGTATACCCATTACTTTAATTGCCAATATTCAGGCGGGGGGAAAGGACTAAGAAGGAAAAGTGGCACTATGAGGTCCGGAGAATTCACTATTTCGCCGCCCTTATTGTACACTGTAAAAAATTTCCGTAGATTTTACAGTAGAATACCAGGCAACCAGCTGCCAGTCCATTTTCTTTTATCGTTGCGGGCGTCCTCAAACATTTGCATCATTCAGAGTTGGGTAAAATAAGACAGGTATTGTTTTGGCCATATAGCTCTGGTTTTTCCAGTGCGCTCAGTTAACGTAACTCTACCATATTGTGGTTTCAACAAATGTTCTCCAGGCAGACGCCGTAAAAGTAACGGGCAATGGTCTGGGAGCTGGTTGCCAGGTATTCTAACTTATAAGTTGAAATATACGGAAATTTTACAGTATAGCCATTTTTCAAGGGGAAAAGGGGGAGGGCGGGGGGGGGGGGGGGGAGAGAGGGGAGGAAACTGCTCTCTGACAGCACCAGCGGATATGAGTTGTGCCTAACTGAAATTGTGCGTCTGTACCTAAGGCTCTGTAGCTGTTGAAAACGGACTGACACATGCATCTAATTTACATAGTTATACGTGACAGGTACTTACGGCATTAATCCTTATCTTCTTAATTGGCTGCATTTTATGACGTCTGCATAATGTACTTCTTTGGTTATAAGGCAAAAAATTTCCCTGCCATCTTATAAGACAAATACAGATTTTTGGATTGTTTTGATTTGGGGGAAAACCCTTTTTATAGCAGAATTTCATTATTGGCCATTCCAGAGAAGGGAAAGCCGAATATTTACGGCAACACAAGGAAGAAGTTACCGAATGGTCAGTTTTAATATTGAGGTGGTGATAATCACAGATTAATTACAAAAGAAAAAATCAGCATAAAATGCTTAACCCTTAATGCGCCAAAAAGCAGACGACAAAATTTACGTCTGCAGAATTTTCAAAAAATGTTTTGTCCAAGCTATATCATATTGAGAATTCAAAGAGTATAGGGCAAACTCATTATGAGCCACCTCATCTGGATCTACACTGTTTGCAAATTCAACAATTTTTCATTTTTGGCGCTTTAAGGGTTAAAAAACAACAGATCTTCCCAAAACTTAGCAGTAGCTTTTTATGTTGTTTTGCTCAATTTTTAAACCGTGTGGCTTGTTGATTGTAAACTGTGTTTATCAAGAAAAGTTCAGGGTAATTTTCGGCGTAAAAATTCTAGAAAAAAATATAAATATAAATAAAATAAAAACTAAATAAGCAATAAAAAGCAAACAAATAACTGTCATTTTTGAAGATGATATGGGTGGTCTGGAAATGAGAATGAAAGGCATCTTGTGAGCGAAAAACGCATGCTCATACCAGCAGTTTGGCCTCGCCATGTGCTGGTATTCACACTGGTCTGGCATTCATTACAGAAAACGGAAGGTATAGATTTCGTAATCGAGTCTAGCGCATATGCACCGGGGGAGGGGGGGGGGGGGAGAGAGACGAATCAGGTTTTAAACTTTGTTTATGCATTATTATGAAATATGTCAGTTTCTCATGATAATATATCATATGTCATAAAAATGAAGTAGGCTATGAATGGCGAAATAACATGAATGGCGAAGTACAAGTGGTCAAAGTTTGAAGTCGTAAATTATGGAATACTGATAAATCCGGTACATTTAGGCACATAAACGTGTACCCCATCAGGTGCTGGCCGTTAGTAAGCATCACCTGCTCGTTATAATTTTGTATCTGAAGGACTATTCAGTGACATTAAGAGGTAATTGAAACTTTGTTTCGGCCGTAACCATCAAGTAGGTTACAATGTGAGGATCATATAAACATATGAATTAAATAGGTGTGCGCTCACATCCACTTCAAATGGCTATAATAAAAGCAACGCAAATGGTGCATGGTACTTCTCTAAACACATAAACCATTTTTTTCGTCTTTTCCTTTTGCCATTCTTTCTTCTTTGGTTAGCCTCGTGACACGGGAATACAAATCTGATTGTAACAGGTTCTTTCTTTTATCATTTTGCAGAGAGATTTCAAGGGTCATTAATATCCATTATAATTATCATTTTAACACAGAAAAATGTTGCTTTTGCAAAAACATATACTTGTATTTTCATACTATTTGTGTACTTGAGATACCCATGCAGTGTTGCCTCCCTTAATTTTAATTCCTACTTATTTTATTATAAACTCTCTTCATACAAATGAGTTTTTTAGCATACCGGATTCCAAAAATAAATATTGAAAACTATAAAAGTTACTCAATGTTTAAAGTATGTTTTGACATATATCAATCAGCATGCAAAAATACAGAAAAAGCAATATATATATAATACGAAAACACTCTTTGGATGCACAATGGATTCGTTCCGCTGGGGTGCGGGGGCAACGTCGAAATGAGCATTGAAATACTAATACTACTAGTGGATGCACAAATGTATTTAATGTAATCATTTACAGTGTAATTATCAATATGTTACCTAAGCACTTTCGCTTTTCTGCTCCTTCTGAGGTTTCAAACAATAAAAAAGAATAGAATCAATAAGTGCAAATATTTACATTTCGAGAAAAATATCTAAACATAAAAAGATAAGCTCCTAAATTAAAAAAGGAACAAAATATTCCCCTTATCGGGGACCATGCAGTTCAAATTGTGAAAACAACTTGAAATGGCTGCCCACACAATTGTGTTGCACATTCTATTCTATTCTATTCTATCAGATAACCTTACCAGGTCGTTGGGGCACCACAGCTGACTTCAAAACAATCCCTTTCCACCTTGTCCTGTCTTCAGCTGCCCTAGTTGAGCTGGCAAAATCCATTCCAGTCCACTCCTTGATATTCACTTCCCACCTCTTCTTCTGTCTACCTCTTCTTCTTAAAAATTTTCCTTTCACTGTGCCCTGAAGAATTGTCTTTGCTAAACCAGAAGACCTTGAGACGTGGCCAAACCACCTTAGTGGCACATACACAATCATAAACACAACGCTACAACAATCAAAGTATAAAACACGGATATGTACAAGAGTCTCAAGTCTCCCCCGTTACTGCGGCTATGGATTCGTTCCGCTGAGGTGTGGGGACAACGTCGATATGAGAATTGAAATACTACTACTACGAGTCAAGTCTCGCTGTGTTGCAGCTTGTGAAATCACGAAACTGCATAACAGCTGAAGTAATGTTTGGTGTGTTGTTTGTTGTATTGGATTCGAAAGTCCCCAGACACGGCGCATTCGCCCCTACGTAGTTTAACAATGTATGGGAATAGAGACAGAAAAAGAAATGCCGCACCAGCTGCAAGTGCAGCAGGGTCTCCACTATCTTATCGGTTGGGCAATGTTCACGGCACTTACGTCCAAAGAACAAAGACAAAAGGAGGATGAAAGAGGCGTCCCGTACCTACTGCAAACACAGCAGGCACTTGTCAGTCTACAGTGATTGTCGGTGGGCCTCGCATAAGCATCCAGTTAACTATCCCCTGGAAGGCATGCTGGACTTGAACAGTCACCTATGAGGCAGTGTTTCAGCCGATTTCGGACCGTTTCACAGAGACGGGAGAGAAAAGTGGTGGAACATGATAGTTAAGAAGAGTTAATCCAAACAATCAATTGCCGCGCCTACAAGTACAGCAGGCCTTTATGCGGCATTACCAACTGTTGTGAGACAGTTTCACGGTATCATTGCTAGTAATGCCGCAGTAACAGTTGAAGACTTAGATCTGCCTATGCATCCGTGAAGTCTCATTAGTGTCTTTCATTTTCGCGTATGCATACTAGGAATCAAAGATACTGGAAAAAGCGATAACAAAAAGATGCTTGATGATTTGTGCCACTGTGTTACACATATGGCGTAAGCCCCTTTCACGCAACATGCATGTGATTTTATCAACCGCCTGTTTATTATGCCCCCGAGTTCGAAGAAGTTGAGGGGGCATATTGCCTCTGGGTTGTTCGTCCGTGCTTCCGTGCGTGGGTGCGTGCGTCCGTTTGTCACGCATAGCATAACTTAAAAACCGTGCGTGCTAGAGTTTTGAAATTTCACATATGAATTCGTCATAAAAGATAGCCCCTTTTTCGACTTAGAGCATTGAAGCCTGTAGTACAAAGGTACCCTAACATACGGTCAAGAACGGTAAGAGCTGAGAACTTGAAACTTTATTCACATGAGCGTTATGAAAAATAAACAAACACGTGGGTTTTTTTTCCCGCCTGTCATGTTTTCCAGAGTTATGCCCCTTTTTCGACTTAGCCTGTGGAACCTTGTGAACAAAATATCTTAAGAACCCATGATGCTAGGATCATGGATTTTTGCAGAACGACATTGCCCAAGGTGTAGATGACCTGTTTAACTTTTGAACAAAAATCGTGAATTTTGAATTTATTCCCCTTTATCGACTTAGTGCATTGTAAGCCTATGGAATCTTGTGAACAAAATATTTCGAGAACCCCCGGCACTAGGATCAAGATTTTTTTTTGCAGGAAGATTATGCCCAAGGTGTGGATGACCTGATTAACTTTAGAAAAAAATCGTAAATTTTTGACCGAGTTGAGCCCCCTTTTCGACTTAGTGCATTGAAGCCTATGGTACAAAGGTACACACATTATGGGATGAGCCTTCTTTAGAGGCAAGCATATCGTTGGGGGCATAGTGTACGTTTCATAAACACATTTTCTAGTTAAGTCGTATACGCCGAATGGGTTATGTAAAATCGAAATGTCTGTATTCTGTTAATGTAAGTAAATGAATCTTCATCTAAGCGACAAATCGTAAACTATGGCCAAGGGCGTAGCTACCTATACGGCAAATACGCAGGTGCGTATTGAAATTTTGTCAAAATTGACAAAATTTCAACACGCACTTGCATATTTGCATGCTGAAAATTTATAAATTAGACAAGATTTCAATACCAATTACCAAAGTGGCTGAAATACTAGCTTTCCCTTCAAGAAGTAGAGAATAAAACATGGTTGTGCGTATTATGAAATTGCCTCTAGTTACGCCCCTGACTATGGCCTTTATAAGTGCGTGGTCCTTTGCCCAATAAGCCAAAGAAAAGCGCTGCAGAATCGCTGAGGTAGCCGAGATGGACCGCATGACCGAATTATGAGGCATGGTCTTTGCTTGATGGTCGCAAAAGCATTGAAATGTAAGTGATTTTTCGATTCAGAACCGATGGGGACAAGCTCAGTGTATTGTCGTGCGGAACGCACGACAACGCTTGCACCTCGGAATACATTACTGATACAAATATGACTAAATAAATAAGCGGTTGACAAAAAATTGATATCCCTTATAAAAGATTTATAATAATTGCTTTAACATAGAGAATGTTGCTTTTGTAAAAGCTTGTGCTTGTATTTTGTGTACGTGAAACACTATGCAGTGTTGCGTCCCTTTATTTTAATTTCTACTTCTTTTTTATTACTGTTATTTTTTTAATAATCTCTTTATACAAATAAGAAGTTATATGCGTTTCTTACGATATTTTGGGACAACCCTCATATGTACCAGTAGGTGCAGTTGACTTGTTGTGCAAAGCTTCTTCACCTGCTTTTAATCACCCTGTTGCAAACATCCAAACTAAAAAAAATGGTAAACCTTGCTGACGCAGCCCGATACACTTTTAGTAACCTCAAGTCAGGTTAAATACGGTCTCTTTAACGTGTTTAAGGACGGAAAATATACTAGACTACTATGTTCCGCTTTGCCGATGGCCTTAATGTTAACTATTAACAATCCCTCAAAAATGGATATAGCACATTAAGCTTGTACAATGGGTTCATTTATTTCTCTCATGGTGGATATCGGATTTATTTATTCTGTGCTTCTTCTCTTTTATACTTTTACATCCTCATATACATACATGTACATAGCTTAAGGAGAGCCCCAGATAAAAAGATCAGGCCGCAGGCAAACTATGTGAAATCAGTTTTGAATCAACGTTGATTCAACGTCATGACGTGGAATCAATATTGATTATATGTGCCTAGTGGGATAAGGGATGCAGTGATGATTGTTTTTATTGCTGCGTAAAACATAATTGAGCCGCGACACTAGAAAACAAACAAAGTGGTTGTGCGCCCAGCGCAGACTCAGATCAGCCTGGGCATCCGCCCAGTCTGATCAGACTTTTCGCTGAGCACTTAAAGGAAAGCTAAGGGACTAAGCTACCTCCAGGCGGACAGCGAAGACTCTGATCAGACTGGGCAGATGCCCAGGTTGATATGAGTCTGCTGTGGGCGCACAACCATTTTTGTTGGTTTGCTCTTGTCGCGGCTCATATGTTGTGATCCTTATTAAATGTGAATGGGTATATTTCAAAGGGCACCAACTATGCAATTATCATTTTTGTCTTTCTTCTAAGTAGGGATCCTTCTTAAAAGAAAAAAAAGGTCCTCTAAGAGCGTTTTTCTTCCTTTACAACTTTAAGAGTAGACCCCTTTTTGGAAGTTTCTTCATCCTGAGATGCAAACAGGAAGTCAGGAAAATAGGGTTCTACCACCTACCAAAAAAAGAACCCACAAAAAACAGGAAGTCAGGAAAATAGGGTTCTACCACCTACGAAAAAAAAACCCACAAAAAAACAGGAAGTCAGGAAAATAGGGTTCTACCACCTACCAAAAAAAAAAAAAAAAAAAACACAAAAAACAGGAAGTCAGGAAAATAGGGTTCTACCACCTACCAAAAAAAAAAAAAAAAAAAAAAAAAAAAAAACACACACAAAAAAACAGGAAGTCAGGAAAATAGGGCCCTACCACCTGCAAAAAAAAAAAAAAAAAAAAATGAAAATGAAAATAAAACTAAATAAGTAAATAGTGAGGAAAGAAAAAAGGAAAAAATATTTATAGAGATGTTCTCAAACACTTAAACCTCCTGCCAGTTTCCTTATATCAGTACTTCTTTGGAGTTATATCTAATTAAAGCTTAAAGTGTATGGATATAACGCCATGTTTGAACGCCAGCTTCGCAAAGGGAAACAACTTTTATTTTATGACTTCCTGTTTGCTTTTCTGGACAAAAGGCAATTCCAAAATGCGGTCTACTCTTTAAAAGAAAGAATTTGCCCCTAGAGGGGGGGGCATATTCTTTCATTTATGACTTCCTGTTTGCTTTTCTGGACAAAAGGCAATTCCAAAATGCGGTCTACTCTTTAAAAGAAAGAATTTGCCCCTAGAGGGGGCATATTCTTTCATTTATGATTTGACCCACATTGGGAAGGGAGGCAACTATGAAAATGGAAGAGTTGCTTCCCCTGAAACTGTATCCATTCACCTTAATAATGAGCGTTTACATGATACATAATTGGCGACATGAGAAAACCAACAAAGTGGTTGTGCCCCCAGCGCAGACTCAGATCAGCATGGGCATCCGCCAAGTCCGATCAGAATCAACCCTTAGCGCTTAAAGGGTAGATAAGGGTCTAAGCTACCTCCATGCGGACAGCGAAGACTCTGATCAGACTGGGCGGATGCCCAGGCTGATCTGAGACTGCGCTGGGCGCACAACAACTTTGTTGGTTTTCTCGTGTCGCCGCTCGTATAATATTTATTTTTAAATCGCTATTCCGGGATGATTTTAAATGCAATCCCGCTTCATATATCGTGCTGATATGACTGATATACTGTTAAAAGGGACGCCAAATCTCCAAGCCATCCAGCCACCCATAAAAGTGAAAATGGATACATTAAATGAACATAAAACTTTTGTCCCCCAGATTTTTTGCATAGTTTGAACTTTGACACTTGACACCGAAGGCCGTTCAGGATATCCTTGTACCGTAAAAGTTCTGAGTATTGGGACAGATATGGCTCAGGAAACACGGTAGATCCGGAGTAGACTGCTTTAGAGCAGCTTCTTGCTGGGTCTACACCGTTTACCGTCAGCCAACTTTCTTACGTTGCGCCGATAGGACAAGCAGACTAGTCTAGGTTCACATATGTTCAAAGCGTCCATTATAGAAGTTACAGCTCAATTTGTTCATGGGTGAGTAGATATAAGTACGGTCTTTGAAAATGTTTATGGATTTACATTTTTTTCATGTTACATTCTGCCAAAAGGATCAAGGATTATATTATTTCATTTTCTGTTTGGTAAGACAAATATTATCCTTGGCTGCGCCGTGACAAACCCTGTTGAGCGCGCGTTGACCAGCTTGCTTTTAGTCAGGACCGTGAAGCTGCGAATTCCATTCCATTTCAAAGTCACCGCGATGTAATATGGCTATCGGGACGTCTATTATTGGGTGTACTGAATTGAGCGCCCCTCCGACATATATCGAGCCGTAATAAGAGACAGGTAGCCTAGCCACTAGGCGAAGAAGTTATATCAGTCAGTCATTTTACTTTCCTAGTTCCTACAGCTAGTCTATACTTATAGCTCGACTTAATAATATATATAACAGAAAAGGAGCAGGTTCAAGTTTTATAGACTGGCCCGAGAAAAGAAGCAAAAAAAAAAAAAAAAATAATAATAATAATTCTTTTTCTATAAACGGTAAACCTTTTCATTATAAGACTAGCGCTAGTCTAAGAGACAGGCGACCCATTATTATATATAGCGTCATTTGCATTTTATCCTGGCTGAAGGGACCCTATAAATACTGGTTACCCAAATGTACTTTATGCATAAGGGGCGGGCTAATAAAACTGTTGGCAAACTATGGAGACCCTAGTAAGACTGATTCTCATATGGATCTTACACTGTACGCTGAAACAGGCTGTCAGAATGTTTACAGTAAATGAGCCGCGGCACGACAAAACCAACAAAGTGGCATGTTCGCCCAGCAAGACTCAGATCAGTCTGAACATCCGCCTAGTCTGATCAGAGTCTTTGCTGTCCGCATGAACGTAGCTTAGCTTACCCTTAGCTACCCTTTAAGCACACAGCAAAAATTCAGATCAGACTGGGCGGATGCCCATCTGAATGTTGGCTGGGCGAACATGCCACTTTGTTTGTTTTGTCGTGTCGCAGCTCAAATATGCTTGTATGGTAATTGTGCAATTCCATTTCATCTGGAAATCAAAATAATCAACCTTATGCAAATAGTATACAATACTTTTCAATTCCATTACCTTAATAAAAAAATGATACCCTTCTGAAAGTGGCCAAAGCGAAAGAAGTTTTATGATAACTCAGAGCTCCAGATAAGAAGGGGTAACAGGGATAATTCACAGATAATTTTTCTTATTTCTCATCGAAAACATACATTGTGACCCCTCATTAGAACCGTCTCAGCGAGACGGTTCTAATGAGGGGTCACAATATATGTTTTAATGGGAAAATAAGGAAAATTATCCCTGAATTATCCTTGTTACCCCTTCTTATCTGGAGCACTGATAACTCCACCAATTCTTTTACCCATCAATGCCCAGTGGAGTCTTCTATCTGTATAAATTGGATTAGTCCACTTGACTAAAGGGGTTTCTGGTTCAGTTTATTTTTATTAGCCGGCTTTGAAAAATCAAAAGATCCTTGAGTTTGCCATAAAAAGAATTGAAAAAATAACTAGGTCATGACTTACTTTCGATTTCACAAGCTTTTTTTGTGATAAAAACACAAGGTACAGGAGATAAAAATACAAGGTACAAGCGTTTAACAGTTGATAAAAATACAATGTACAAAAATGTTAAGCAAGGATCCCATTGATTGTGCCGCGGTTGCATTATTTCATTGCTTACCGGGGAACCAGAGACGAAACCCTATTTTTATGGACAGACTTATCATTTTTCCAAAATCCCTTGTTCCTTCTGTTTTGTCAGTTATATGATATGAAAAACCCACATCAACCGAAATAACGTTATTTTCATTAATTCTGAAGGCTGTACAGGTTTCATAATGATTTGTATTTTGACGATTTTTACCACTGATAGAACTATGGAGACTTTAAGGGGTTTCTGATAAATGTTTTCACTATAGTGTATTTTGCATAGAAGTTCCTATAAGCAAACAGTGTTGACCCCGATCAGGCTGGGGGTAGACGTGGTCGGATGATCCTGATGGTAGTGCCTACTAATTTGGATAATAGTATGGCAAGGACTTATTGTGCTTGCAGTAGGTGCGGGTGGGGCTTGTCTGACCATTTTTGCTCTGAAAAACAAATCCTAAAACAACCAACCCTGATCGCCACGTTCTGCGGCGTCTGAACTGGGGCTACACTGTTTGCATATGCCAACAAAACGCGTTTCCCGTCTGAAAAGGGTTAAGTATGAAGCTAAGAGCATCATATATCTTTTTTACCTGAGAGTCAAGTTGTTTTGTGTTGAGCCTAACGGTTATCTCGGGCTGTAACTTGAAATCTATAACCATCATGCCGTGAAAAGTAGCTTGAATTACTTGTATACAACTGGCAAAGGCTAAATGTTAAATTGATTGACCAAATTTACTTGCTATGCCCCATTGAGGAAGGAAGTTCAAACGGATTAATCAACACTGTTCAAAATTCTGCCAGGGTAAATGCGGATTTGACTGTTATTTTGTTTTAAAAGGTTACTTGGAATACTTTTAGGAGACGTTACTCTTACCGAGAAGAACTTGTCTCCTATTAAATTGGGGCGGGTGGGGGAAAGGTTGGGTGGGTGGTGGGGGGGGGGGGGCGAATTGGGGATGAAGAGGGCTTCTATTGAATGAAAGAGTTTGCTGTCTTGAAGTGCAAATTCTTTCCTTTAACCCATTAATGCCTAGCGTCCCCTAATTGGGACATAGTCAAACAGTGCAGACCCTGATCAGACGCCGCAAAACGCGGCGCGTGATCAGGGTCTGCACTTTTTGCATAAGACAAATGGGTATTCCTCCTCAAAATTAAACAAAAATTCCAAAGAATTAACTAAACTTGACACCCCTTAAATGACAGATGGACTCGTCCAAAATATACAGATAGAAGAGTCCACTGGGCATAAATGAGCCGCGACACGACAAAACCAACAATTTGGCTGTGCGCCCAGCACAGACTCAGATCAGCCTGGGCATCCGCCCAGTCTGGTCAGACTCTTCGCTAAGTGCTTAAAGGGTAGCTAAGGGACTGAGCTACCTCCATGCGGACAGCGAAGACTCTGATCAGACTGGGCGGATGCCCAGGCTGATCTGAGTCTGCGCTGGGCGCACAACCACATTGTTGGTTTTCTCGTGTCGCGGCTCAAATGGGTTAAGAGTAGCCCGCATTTTGGAAGGGTTTCGTCATCAAGGGGAGCAAATAAGAAGTCGTAGAAGTTGTTAGTGGGAAGTCATGGAGATGAGTTTAAAAATATTTCAAGTTGCGATTATACATGTGCCAACCTCTAGACTATTTTTTTAGCAGTGATTTATTTACAGTGTGATGTCAAAAAGAGTCCTTGAGACTCACTGTGTGCAAATTCGGTGAGTCTGACCATGAAACCATGAGTAACCAGCATTATTTCAAACTGATGTTCTGATTTTTAGTAAGTTTTGGGACTCGCAACAAGATAAGGTTATGAGTCCCACAGGGACTCATATTTGTTTCTTGCCTGTAGCATCTGCCCATTGAAATAGACAGGGTGCCTGGTGCATCTGCGACAGCGCTGCTAGTAGCAGTCGCACACGACCTTGGTGGCATCTGTGTCAGGTCGAGGAAAAAAAACCCTACAAATTCGGAAGCAACATCTTGACATGACTGAAATATTGTTTACTGGGACGTTAAAACATAACACAACTCTACGTCGACAATTGTCTAAATATACTGACTTAAACCTTTTTAAGCGAACCCAGCAGGCACATGACGTCGTGATGACGTCAGTGCGACGTCATTACGACGTTATGGGCCCACTGGGAATAATGCGATGTCTTCAATCGTTTGTCTCCGTTTAAGTATGAAGTTCATGTCGATGTTGTTTCAGTTTTCGTAACGGTGGTCTCCAAGAGGCTCAGCGGAACGGATTTATGGCTGCAGTTTCTGTGGCACATTTTGTCCACAGTTCGTGCCGATTTTCTACTACTGCTACAAAAATGAGCAATAGTCTTTAACGTAGGAGCTCCGGTAGCTCAGTGGGTTAAGCGCTGGCCTCCTGATCTAGCGGACCCAGGTTCGAGCCCTGCTAGAGGCGAGAATCTTTCGTACCGTAAACGGGGTTTCATTGCACGCAGCCTTGCATTATCATCCACCAATCGTCCTGATATCACTGAAATACTGTTGAAAAGGACGTAAAATCGCAAGTCATCCATCCATCCATCCATCCATCTCTAAACGTATGAGCACGTTCAAACGTTTCTCTCTGCTGTAACTCTGATGAGTATCCCGCACTAACATGACTTTAAAATAGGAAAACGGGACCATATTTTATTTTAAAGCTAGTTGAATTAAAAGCTAGTTTGTTAAAAAGGCGAACCATGAACATTGCCAATAAAGGCAATTGAAGTGTACGTGCTATAGGATACGTTTAAACATTGTTTGCCCGCAAGGCAAAGTAAGATACCTTGGCAAGGTTTTATAGTGTAAACAGTTTTAGTTGCTGTAAATAACTATATACAATTTTCCCTCTACTAAATAATCGATTTAAATTGAAATAATTATACCACGCATCTAGGACCGATCGGGTGACAATGTCAAACGGACAGTAATTTACGTTACATTTGTCAACGAGAAAACGAAATAATAAGTTTAGTAGACTCAAGATCAGTTGGAAATGAAGACCTTTTGGAGTTATTACAAAACTCCTGAAAGTGGCCAAATCGAAACTTCACAAAACTCCTGAAGTGGCCAAACCGAAACTTCACAAAACTCCTGAAGTAGCCATACCAAATCTTCAAAAACTCCTGAAAGTGGCCAAACCGAAACTTCACAAAACTCCTGAAAGTGGCCAAACCGAAACTTCACAAAACTCCTGATAGTGGCCAAATCGAAACTTCACAAAACTCCTGAAGTAGCCATACCAAATCTTCAAAAACTCCTGAAAGTGGCCAAACTGAAACTTCACAAAACTCCTGAAAGTGGCCAAAACTTCACAAAACTCCTGAAAGTGGCCAAACCGAAACTTCACAAAACTCCTGAAAGTGGCCAAACCGAAACTTCACAAAACTCCTGAAAGTGGCCAAACCGAAACTTCACAAAACTCCTGATAGTAGCCAAATCGAACCTTAGGTTTGGCCACTATCAGGAGTTTTGTGATAACTCCACCAGTTCTTTTTCATCAAGGCGAAAAATGTGCAAAAACGCTTTACATACATACGCTAACCCTAACCCTAAGTCGAATAGCGTTGTTATGTTTTGGTTAACTATTTGCAGGGGCTTGTCTTTTGAAATTCCATGTTGGAAAAGAATTGTGCGTCTACCAAGCGCGTGATAAAACAGAATGTGGTCGTGGCCCCACAGCGGTAATTTCCAAAAGATATTTCGCTCACAGCGTCCTCACGATTATGGTCAGGCTAGAGGGAGAGAGATTCTCAATAATTCATTTTCTTCTTTTTTTTCAGATAACTCAGGCATATGATATAAGGTTTTCAAGATGAGGCTTTTTCGGCGCCGGAACTTGGTCAGGAACGTTGGGATTCTGGTTGTTGTGTTTTGCCTGTGTTTCATCTTGTTCCGAAGTAATAGCGGACGTCTGTCTCTTAATCTGGGTAATAACTGAAACATGAAATGTATAGCTGCGAAGTCAACCCAGCAAGCACATGACGTCAAAATGACGTCGTATCGCCTTTCATGCAGGGTGTCGCTGGTTCGACTCCCACAGGCGCCACAAGCGCGACCAGTTTCTTCAATCAAATAGACCGGGAAATCCGCACCCAGTGTGCCCTGAACTGGAAAAAGTGTATAGGGGTGGGCGTCAGTGATTGCAGTGCCCAGTCTCACCTAGAAAATAAGAATTCAAGCTCTTGAAAATAGAAGCCAAACTGTAGAACTTGCGATTTTATGTCCTTTTTAACAGCATTTCAGTCATATCAAGATGATGGGTGCTGTGTGCAATGGAACTCAGTTTACGGTTGCGAAGATTTCTGCCTCCTGCGGGTCTCGAAGTCTGTTAGGTCAGCAGGCCAGTGCTTAACCTACTTAGCCAAACCATAACACCGCTGGTCGACTCATGTGTATATAAACCATATTAGTACAAAATTTTAGCTTTCTAAAAGATACAAATGTGGAAGTATCACAAAACTCGTGAAAGTGTCCAAACCGAAAATTTCGGTTTGGACACTTTCAGGAGCCTTGTGATAACGCCATCAAAGCAAAACTGTGCAAATTTGTTGTACATACGTACAAGTCAAATAGCATTGATATATGTGGCTAACCACGTATTTGCAGAAGCTAGATTTTTTTGTTTGAATTTCCGTCTAGGAATGGAATTACGTGTTTACCAGGCGCATGTAACTGGTAGACTTCCTTTAGAGCCCTAGATAAGAGGGAGTATTTGGTGATAATTATGGATAATATTTGTTCATTCTGGATAAAAAAAACAACGACGAGACGGTTCAGATGAGGGGTCACAACTTATGGTTTCAATGAGAAATAAAGAAAATTATCTCTCAATTATCATCATATACCCCTCTTATCTAGAGCTCTGGATTTTCTTTAATACCAGTTTTAGTATAGGCATTCCATGTAATCGTAGTCGATGTTCCCTCGATCGAGAAAAATTAAATATGGTTCCCAATCATGATCAATATTGTTCAAGATTAGATTATTAAACCCCAAGCTGTGACTGCTGACTTTGCTGCACAAAACTTTCTAAATTATAAATGAAATCAATAGGCATACTTTACACATGTTACAGATATGATTTTTTTAATAAATATAAAGCAGCGTCTGAACGCCTGCAGTTTGAAAATGAAAGCGCTCGCGTTTTGAATTCTAAATGCTTTATAAAAGCAACCACGTCCCTGAAAGCCTTAAACGACCGATCGAAACCATTCAATCTTTATTTTGAAATTAACCACATTTCCGTTCAGTCCGTGGTTTAAGACGAAACTGCACTTGGGTTACTAATTCTTACTAACTTAGGTTTGAAAGTTGAAACAGTGTTCAAGACGTGGTTTGAGACGAAATTGCACTTGGGATAGTTATTCTAAATAACTTAGGTTTGAAAGTTGAAGCCATGGTTTTCAAGAATAAATTTTTGAAAACCATGTTTTCAACTTTCATTCTTGCAAACATGGCTTTAACTTCCAAACCTAAGTGATTTCGAATAACAGCCCAAATGCAAACTACGGAATCTAGATCTGAAGAGTTACTGTGAATTTGGCTTGCCATATAAAAGAATTACACTGGACACGGCAGTATCGGATCAAGTCAAATAAAAATCCTGTTTTGTTGTATATGCATGCTAAAATTATGTATGTTATGTTACAAAACAGTTGCAAAATATCCCTTCTATCTATCCATGTCAAAATGTTTACGAAATTTATACATTTAAGGGCAGATGATCTATCCAGACTTACAAGAGGATCTTACGACAGTAACGAATCAGGTGCGACAGTATCGGATCAAATGATACTATTTTATCCGAGAGTTCCTCCGAGGCTTTCTACCAAAGCTCTTAGCTTCAATACTTTAACTACATAAACAGTTGGACCTATTAAACTCTCACAGAAAACTTTTACGGCCTTTCAACGACATTTTTACGCCGTTCTTCACCTGCAACGGTTATGCCTGTTAAATTGACAGTTGAATGTTTACAAATTATACAAGCATGTCAATATTTCTTAACTCCGTAATCTCCTGCACCCCTATAGCACGGAACTACTTAAACAATAAAGACAATTATCTGCCTTTGCAAGGTGTATACCCTGATAAGACCATAGCGTCTGATCAGGATTAACAAATTTACTGTGATTTTCCGTCTTAACATTGATATTTCAATGCAAACAGAGTATAAACATTACATGGTCATTCAACATGTTCTGTGGCATTAATCTGAATCTACACAGTGTACAAATGTCCATCTGATGAACGCTAGTCATTAATGGGTTCACAGACACGCGAGCCGATCTCGAATGTTTCTTCAGAGTGTTAGGCAGAAGTTTAGTTGTGCTATGCATAACATTCATTAAATGTATCAACCGCTAGTATGTGGGGCATTGGATCGGGGGATATTTTACGGAAAGGATGTTGTGTTATTTTTATACCGATCATCTTTGAAAGTAGACAGAGCAGCTACCGCGGCAGTTGAGTGTAGCTTGCTTTCAGTATCAAACCATGCATTTCCAGTTGATGCCTATATTTCAGTACAAATTATATAATGATCCGTTACTGTCGCACATCGGTGCCCCAGTTTTCAAGTCTTTAGTTTAATCAAATACTGGGAGGTCACAAAAATAATGAGTGCCTGCATTTTTAGGGATGCCAGGACACATTACAAAGAAAAATTGGTTTCAACCTCCGAACGATAAAATAGTTTAAATAACCGAAATCTATTTTGGGGGTAACGAGCAACAGACAAAATGCTAGCGCAACTGAATAGGGGCCAAGCTTGTTTAACAGCCGCATATTTCGATCGAAATTTTCACCCTGCACTTTGTCATTGGTCTTACTTGATGACTGTAATATAATGGTAAAAAACGTTTGCTTCATTTGTGAGAAAAATGGTTGATAACTTAAGGGTGATCCGATACTGTCGATGATCCGATACTGTCGAGTCCACTGTATTTAACTGCCATTGCTTTTCTTCCCTTTCAGATCA
The DNA here is from genome assembly GCA_963989385.1 of Ctena decussata. NCBI lineage: Eukaryota > Metazoa > Mollusca > Bivalvia > Lucinida > Lucinidae > Ctena > Ctena decussata. The sequence goes on along the minus strand of OZ022498.1, from coordinate 76,959,711 downwards.
ATCTTTCAACAGTCTAAAAATGAACATTAACAGTCTTAAATGGAGACCTGCAGAATGTTTATCACTTGCCAGACAAATCCAGATCTCAGCCAACTTTACCCTCAACAATATATTAGACAGAATGAAACTGTCATTCGGTTATACCCAGCTAAAGGCCACCTTGGACAAACAGAATTTTCCCATCGCTGAAAGCACTAAGTATAAAAGTTCGATAGATAATGAGATTCTCCATATTGTCGTGATACCCCATTCTCATAATGATCCCGGCTGGCTAAAGACCTATGACAAATATTTTGAAGAAGACACTACCCACATTCTGACCCTGGCTGTCGAAAAACTTACTCAGTACCCCGATATGACATTCATTTGGGTTGAAAGTTGTTTTCTTCACACCTGGTGGCAAAACCAAACCGAGGCAATGCGACAGAAGTTTAGGGATCTGGTAAAGAGCGGAAGAATTGAAATGGTTTCTGGGAGCTTTGTTGCCCCAGATGAAGCGTCCCCTCATTACTTCTCTTTAGTTGACCAGCTTGTAGAGGGACATTATTGGGTAAAACATAACCTTGGAATTGTACCGGAGACATCACTTTCCTTTGACCAATTTGGTTATTCTGTATCCATACCCTACCTGATGAAACAGGCAGGTATAAAGAACATACTAATCAAGCGCACCCACAGGGGAGTGAAACAACTGCTTGGAGAAAATCATTGGATGACCTTTAACTGGAGACAGTTCTGGGATCCAAAAGGGAAGGACGACGTTCTAGCGCAGGTAAAACAAACTAATTAAATCGCCAAAAAAATGAAAAAAAGTTGAATTTGCAAACAGTGGGGATCAAGATGCTCATCTTGATCTACAGTGTTTGCCCTCGTGTCATGCTATATAGCTTGGACATTTTCCAGACGTCAGTTTAGTCGTCTGCTTTTTGGCGGTACAGTAGGGCTTTTGAGCTGCGTCACGCCAAAATGTGTTTATTACTGCTTAACGTATTTACGAACAGCGAAGACTCAAACCAGTATGTGAACTTGCGCAGTCTAGCTAGAGCTTTCCATTTGTGTCTGTAGATTCCACAGATGGTAGCATAGTACCTGTGATCACGGCGAAATAAAAATAATACTTTAGACGCGATAGAAGAAAGCCAACAAAGTGGTTGTGCGCCCAGCCCAGACTCAGATCAGCCTGGGCTTCCGTCCAGTCTGATCAGACTCTTCGCTAAGCGCTTAAAAGGTAGCTAAGGGTGTAAGCTAGCTCCATGCAGATAGCGAAGACTCTGATCAGACTAGGCAAATGCCCAGGCTGATCTGAGCCTGCACTGGGCGCACAACCACTTTGTTGGTTTTTTCGTGTCGCGGCTCAAATTTAATGTCATTATGAACCATAGCATTCCAGGCTATAATCAGACAGCGTGGAAGCGCAGATTTGTCTGAGCCTTTGCTGGTCGCATGTATGTCGAGCACCAATTTTGTTTGTCGTGGCAAATTTAAAGACAAATCTAAGCTGCTCTTAAACAGATGTCGTTGCCCCATGCCATGGTAAAACTGCCACGACAGAAACGTTCACCTGCAGACATAAAATTAAAAAAAAAACGTGATGGCAGAACTAACCTCGAGCTCTGTTCCTCTTATCTTGAATTGTGCAAATTAGTAAACTTATTATGATAGCTTTATGCACTGTAATGACTTATTTTTATATATTTTGTTATTTGAAGTTTACAGGCTTCATATGTCAGTTTTATTCATTCGTAGCTTCATGGTAATTGAGATAATTTCGCTTAACGAATCCAAAATTCATAAATATAACAACAGAATACCATTTGCATTTGTTAACTTAGAGGGTAATCAAAAGCAGAATATTGTCAACAGAAACATTTCCCCCCGAAGATTTGGAATCAGTCAAAAAGAAGCGACATTATTCATCTTTTCTCAAACTCGCAGAAGCCAAATCACTCTTGTAATTGACATGTCGGTTTTAATCACTAAGTTTCCATTGAAAACATCATACACATTAGATGTATATGTACCTATCATTGTATTCCGCTGACAGGGGGAGGGGGTGGAAGTGGTGCGAGGGGTGGGTGCGTGATTATCCAGAAGAATGTAGCAATTTAAGAAAATGTTCTAATTTTGTATCTCAAAGTACAAAGTACAAAATTGGGTTCAGATATATTCTGGATACACACCTCCATGTATTTTCACCCTTTTTTTTTTGGGGGGGGGGGGGGGGGGGGGAGGGGGGGGGGGGGGTAAAAAGCCTTTGTGATCCTGGATGACGAAGCCTTCAAAAAATGGGGGTTACTCTTAAAGGAGAGAGTTTGCGTCTTGAGAGAGTGAACCCAGGGTTCGAGGTTTAGTAGAAAACATGAGAATAATCTCAAACTCAAAATAAAGCACACTGATTGGCTGCTTCCGAGCATGTGCTCGGAAGCAGCCAATCAGTGTGCTTTATTTTGAGGATGAGAATGTACTCAAGTTTTATAACCTCTGGGTCTGCCTTTTAAGGTGTTTTGGTGCTGCCAAATTATTCACCCTGGATTGAATTTCCCTGGATTGCATTTCCCTACGCTACTTTGGGAAAATATCGATAGGTGCTCTTTTGAATAACAGAACATTTTTTTTATTTTCAGGTGGACACGTATGAATGGATGAGTATTTCCGACAGCTGTGGTCCGGACCGACATATCTGTAGAGGTATTGACTTCTCAGTGATGCCTGATCTACCAAAGCCTGGAACGCCGGAAGCCAGTAGACCGATCCGAATTGATCACATGACTTCCACAATGGCCAAGAACCTGGACGATTTTGTTCAGCAACTGGTGCGTCAGTTCCGGCTCAAGAATGCCAACTATCAACAAAAAGTTATGCTCCTGCCGCATGGTGGCGACTTTCATTATTCAAAAGTTGTCAATTGGGATAGACAGTATAGAAACTTGAAACTATTCATGGACTATATTAATGAAAGGGAAGATCAGTTTAAGATTAATATCAAATTTGGAACATTTAAAGATTACTTTGAGGAGTTACAACGACAACAAAGTGTTCATAAGCTAGAATTTCCGGTTGTAAGCGGGGATTTCTTTACATACACTGAATCTGATGACTATTGGACAGGGTATTACACGACGAGGCAGTTTGATAAGCGACTTGGAAGAGAGGTTCAGGAAAGTTTGAGAGCTGCTGAACTATTTACCGCCATTTCGTTCTCTAAGGCAAAATTTGTTCCTATTCCAGAAACAAGACAAAGGACAATGTTGGCAAATCTTGTTCTTGCGAGACAAAATCTCGGGATATTTCAGCATCATGATGCAATAACAGGAACTGCGCGAGCACATGTCGTCAAGGACTACGAAGACCGACTATCGAGGTCGTTCACAGCAACACAAGACGTCCTAACATCAGCGATTGACCATCTGCTACAAGAGGACAAAGATAAAACTAGATATGAATCAGTCCTATCAACTTTGCGCAGAAAAGGCTATAATCAGCTGACAGAACGAGTTCCGGTACCAGCGACCATATCCGGGTCAAAAGTCATCCTTGTGAATCCTCTGATTCAAGGCAGACATGAAGTCGTCTCACTTACTGTTGAGTCTCTAGATGTTGTTCTGTTAGATCACAAAGGCTCTCAAGTCGAATTTGATATCGTTCATCAGTCCAAAGATACAGCAGAAATTCTGTTTAATGTTGAGTTTCCTCCTGTAAGTATTCTTGTGTATACATTGAAAGAAAAGTCAAAAGACTTTGAACACACTCCTTTCTTTACTCCAGAGGAACCCCTTCTGTGTGAAAACAATCATGTTAATGTTACATTTTCTCACGAAACAGGATCGCCGACTCGAATTTGTTACAAGTCTGAGAACTTCTGTTCTAAGTTTTTCATAGACTGGATATATTACAGAGGGAGCGGTGGAGCGTATTCAATGATATCAAATGGACGAACAACCCCAGCCTCTACTTCAAAACCGAAAATTCTAGCACTGAAGAACAAACATGTTTGTAGGGTAGAAGTGGATTATGGTTATTTCAGCTATAGATCAAGCCTGGACTTGTCGTCTTTTAGTACGGGGCGTTCCTTGAGAATCAATATAAACAGTGATCTTTCTAAAGAAAACAATTTTAATGGTGATCTTGCGATGCGAGTTGCTACAGACATTAATAACAACCAAACTTTCTACACAGACTCAAATGGAATTCAGCTTATGGGCAGAAAATTTCGTAAAAATATCCCCTTTGATGGCAATGTTTATCCAATATCGTCTGCTGCAGCGATAGAGTGCAATACTGCGCGGTTAATAGTTCATTCAGCGCAGCCTCATGGAGTAGTCAGTCCAGCGAATGGCGTGCTTGATTTCATGATCGATAGAGTTGCGCGTAGACCGGAAATGGGTATGCCGGAAGGTGTATCGGATAACAAACCAACTAAAACGATTCTATACATTGAATTTCAAACTACTTCTGAATTTGAAAAATTGGACACAATTGAAACAGCATTACTTTCCATTAATAGTGTTTATCTAAATGATATCGTACAGCATCCAGTTTATAAATTTTATTCTATTGATGATATGAAAATATCAAAGACAGAATTTTCGTTTTTGCAACATGACGTCTCATGTGACGTAATGCTTGCCAATATAAAGAATCTAGCATCAGACGATCTCGTTCCAGATGGTGTATCATTAACATTCCATAGACGAGGTGTATCATGCCCCAAAAACTTAACTAGTCAAGTTTGCCACATATCAGAAGCCATCGCATTTAATCCTGCTGCATTTATTCACAGTCCGTCAGCTCAAACTGTTCACCATATGTCCCTTTCGCATTTGATGACACAAAGGGAACTGTTGAATAATGAAGAAATAGTGCTTAAACCAATGGATTTTAAGACATTTCATGTGCAACATTGAGGATGGTTTCCATTGAAACGACATTTCATGTGCAACATTGAGGATGGTTTCCATTGAAACGACATTTCATGTGCAACATTGAGGATGATTTCCATTGAAACGACATTGCATGTGCGACATTGAGGATGGTTTCCATTGAAACGACATATCATGTGCGACATTGAGGATGGTTTCCATGGAAACAAGTGATTTAGTATAACATATCATGTTTTAAGGTGTATGGATAAACATTCAGGGAGAGGAACTCTACCACTTTCATTTTTGTCACCCTTATCGATGGAGTCAACTCTTGAAGGAAAGAATTTGCTCCCGAAGGAGCAGCTTCTTTCCTTTAAGAGTAGACCTAATTTTGGCAGGTCTACGTCGTTCAGGGAAGCAAAAAGGAAGTCATAAAAATTGTTTTCCTTTGTGAAAATGGCAGAAACATGGAGGTGTATCCATTCACCTTAAGGCAGTGTGAACTGCGCATACCCAGACTAACCGTTGTATATGTCTACTTTGGTCAAGGCAGGCGCAGTTTGCCTTTTATAAGTACGTCATTCCTGTCGTTAATGTCTTTCCGAGACGAAAAAGAATCTCATCCACGACAATAAACTGCGTTGTATTACTGGTATCTACTCGTATCTGTAGGCGGACAAACCATGGTACAACTGTTACTTATTCAGCAAAAATAATTCATCTTATATCTCTTTCGACTTGATTGCTGTTAAAGGAAATATTTGATAATGAAGAAATAGTGGTTAAGCCAAACGTACAAAATGTTTCACGTGCATTCCCACGCAGCTGTGTGCAAATATATGATTTTGGGCGATTAAGTGATGTTTTTAAGGTATCTGAACTTTCCATGACCATTTTGGTCAGGGCATTTCGTAGTTTACCTCTCCATAGCGTCAGTGTCCTTTTTTTCTCCTAAAATGAATCTCAAGACATGAAATATTCTGAGTGCCGAATTCTGATAAGAAAGTCCGGAGTTTCTATGGTAGAAAAGCTGAAGCGTGTTTCTAAGTATTTCCAGGCCCACAGCTCAGCTGGGCTGTCGATAAGAGGCCCAACAGGGGAAAAAAACAAAACAAAAAAAAAACATTAGAACCATGTTATATCAATGTTGATTCAAGGTCTTGAGCCGCGGCACGAGAAAACAAACAAAGTGGTTGTGCACCCAGCGCAGACTCATATCAGCCTTGGCATCCGCCCATTCTGATCAGAGTCTTGGCTGTCCGAACGGAGGTAGTTTAGACTCTTAGCCAGCCTTTAAGCACAAGTAAAGACTCTGATCAGACTGTGACTGGGCAGATCATGCCCAGGCTGGTCCGATTCTTCGCTGGGCGCCCAACTTTGTTGGTTTTGTCGCATCGCGGCTCAATAAGCATTATGCTTACTGTCAAGTCCTGTATTTTCCACTGTATTATTCATATGTAAGTAAAAATTATTTTTATAAAATCTCATTTGAACCGCAACCTATCAGGCACACAAGATCGAAATAACGCCGAATAGTGCAATCATTTTGACGTCATTTTGACATTATTTTGACGTCATTTTTACGTCATATGGCTGCTGGGAACTTTGTTTGCGTGATGAGCATCTATAGATATTCTTCTTCACGGAAACACACATGTAGTTAAAATTGTCTCTGTGAGGCGATTCTGGTGAGAGTCACAGTATCTACCTAAAAGGTATACAACGTTGAAATGACATTGGATCAACATTGACGTTGAATCAACGTTTCTTCAATGTTGAATCCACGTGTTGTGCTTATATTTACTTATTAATGATATTTACCTATGTTTACTCTATTCAGATATTTATATATTGTTTATGTATGTTAATTGAGTTCATGGTATTAAAGGCAGCTTTCTTTAATTATTGATCATGTTAAGACTTCGTTTATATTCCAAGCAATTGGTGCAGGTATTAAAGAGGAATGATAAACATTCTTACGGGTCCGAAAAGTTCAGTAGAATAACTGAGTGTCCATTTGGCGTGTAGCGATTGCAGCGCTCCTAGTTGCATCGTTTAGCAGGATGTGCACCATGGACATGGTTGAAACATAATTGAGCCGCGACGCAACAAAACCAACAAAGTGGTTGTGCGCCCAGCGCAGACTGAGATCAGCCTGGGCATCCGCCCAGTCTGATCAGAGTCTTCGCCGTCCGCATGAAGGTGGCTTAGTGCCTTGGCTACCCTTTAAGCGCTTAGCAAAAAGTCTGATCAGACTGAGCGAAAGCCCAAGCTGATCTGAGTCTGCGCTGGGTACATGACCACATAGTTGGTTTTCTCGTGTTGTGGCTCATATATTTGAAGTCAAGTGCCATGTTCTTGTTGAGATAATTTTTGTTATGATTAGAAAATGTGACAGTGTCTGACATTTTGAGCCTTATGGAGCGAAAATCGGAAATTTTGTTTTTAACATTTTCATGTTTATTGCTTCCAGAATAGATTTCGAGAAACACAAAGTAATAGCGCTAAGGATTAATGCAAAAGCAAACGAAATTCACACCAACCAAATTGTTTGATTGGATACAATATACTATACATACTGGCAGGATAAAGTGTTATAACATCGCTTTTCAAAGGTCTATAATGCGAACATTCGTAAAATGAGTGAGTGAGTGAACTCGGGTTTAACGTCCCACCAACAACGAGGTCCTATGGAGACGGGACCTCGGTTTCAAGTCTCATCCGAAAGACCGGAGAAGCGGGGGACCGAACTTGCGACCCCTGGATTGGTAGTCCGGAGTGTTATCCACTACACTACAGCCGCTCCACATTCGTAAAAGAGTGTAAATGAAAACTAATGACGCTTTGAAATTTATTAGTGACTGCGTGGAAATCCAATTAACTTTTAAAAGCGCAAATTTTATGACGTCACCCTCATTTCATATTTCTTGACGTCAATGTCTCACCCCGACAAGGCTCAAAATGCCAGACACTGTCACAGATGTCTTTGAACAAATGTGCCATTTATTTTCTGTAAACAACCGTAATTACCCGGAATATTTGGATAACATAACCATCCAGCAGGCACACAACGTTAAAACAACATTGAACCAACGTTGATTCAACGTCTTGACGTTGAATCAACGTTGATTCAGTGTTGTTTCCATGTTGTGTCATCGTTGATTCAAGGTTGTTTCAAAGTTGTGTCTAGTGGGCATTTCATGCAGTTATCATAAAATCTGAAAAATCAGATTTTACTATTCTGTAATGTATAAAACATGCTGGTAATGCCAAGCAGTGCAGGACAGACTGATCTGGGTCTACACTGTTTGCTAATGCATTTGTTATCCATTCTTTATGATCATTGCAGTAGATTACGGTTTATTTACTTGTATTTTGTTTATCACGCTATTCACTTTCCATAATTTCTCGTATATCAATTTTAAGATATTTACATGTATTTCTTATGTCAACATGCTCGCTCATATATCATCTGTCAGTACAAATACTCTAAATATACTCGAGGACTTTAAAGAATGCCTCACCCCAAAAAGAGATGTATTTTAGTAATTCCACATTTCAAGTTATCAAATGTGACTAGGTTTTATTATAAATCGTAAAACTAATCAAATTAAGGAAATTGCTGGAATTCATGTCATGCGTGACGACCGTTGCACTAAACCGGTCAACGTCACTTCCCCTGCATTTTAGTTTAAACATATTTTATTTCGTAAACATGACAAAGTACAACATGTCGTCAATACAAGTTTAAGGATCAGAACGAAAGCAATAATACTTATTTAGTTCTTTACCGTAACAATTATAGTTTGTAATTTATAGGCGAAAGACATCTTCTGATTTGAAAACAAATATGCTCAAGAATACTCCAGAATAGGAGCTGTAAACCTGGTAGATACTCAAGTAAAACCCATAGATTCAAAAGGAACAAAGAAAGACAACGAGAGAGAGAGAGAGAGAGAGAGAGAAATATATAATATGTATGAAAAAAAAAGCAGAAACTCATTTAATGTATTAGTGGTGAGTATTCTAAATAAATCAAAATAAGCAAATGTTTCAGCTGTAATGAAAGCTGTATAAGGATGTATGTGCTTTTTGTTAACCAATTCAATTTGTGTCACTTTGAAAAAGTCATATAAAAATTAACTGATATAATGAAAGCGTAACACAGATGAAAAGATCTTTACCATTTTGCTAATAACATCATTAAGTTACAAACCTTGAAGTGGATCCCAGCATTGCTGCGATAGATATCCTACAGCAAAAACACAAAATTAAAGTCGCAATGACTTTATGTGCTGTCAGAAAGCTTAAATCAAAAACTGGAACACATAAATTGGAATCTCCAAAAAGTGATTTTCTGGAAAATAACGTAATTTGACGCATTACAGTATCCGATACAAACGTCTTACAGATTTACTTTCTAAGCATTCGTCAACATCAATGGATACTTTGATATCAGCACCAACCGTCTGTTTATCAGCGCATTATATGACGTCAACGTCAATGATTGCATTTTTAACGGACTCTAAAATTCAGATTTTATCTCCACACGGTTTTAGAGTAAACCACTATGAGCCGTAAAATACTATGATTTTAACTCCACACGGTTTTAGAGTAAACCACTATGAGCCGTAAAATACTACTGCAACTACGATTTTAACTCCACACGGTTTTAGAGTAAACCACTATGAGCCGTAAAATACTACTGCAACTACGATTTTAACTCCACACGGTTTTGGAGTAAACCACTATGAGCCGTAAAATGCTACTGCAACTACGATTTTAACTCCACACGGTTTTAGAGTAAACCACTATGAGCCGTAAACTACTACTGCAACTACGATTTTAACTCCACACGGTTTTAGAGTAAACCACTATGAGCCGTAAAATACTACTTGCAGTAGTATTTTACGGCTCATAGTGGTTTACTCTAAAACCGTCCACACGGTTTTAGAGTAAACCACTATGAGCCGTAAAATACTACTTGCAGTAGTATTTTACGGCTCATAGTGGTTTACTCTAAAACCGTGTGGAGTTATGAGCCGTAAAATACTACTTGCAGTAGTATTTTACGGCTCATAGTGGTTTACTCTAAAACCGTGTGGAGTTAAAATCACTACTTGTTGAGTGAATTTATTGTTGTCGGTTTCGAAGTTGATTGCCATGTTTAAAAGGCCATTAATGCGTTCCAAGAGCGTTTGTTCATCTCGCTTCCAGTAATTCTTGAAATATAGCGGAAGGCGGGAACCACGCTATACGGACGTGCATAATAAACGTTTTGGTGAAAATCCCACGTTTTAAAACACCCTTTTATCTTTGTTGCGTGCATTTAAACATTTTAAATTCTAAGATTGTACTGATGATTAACTAATGCATTTGATATATGTATGCAGTTTTATTTTCCATTAGTTTTATTATAGCTGAGTCGTTTTTAAAGCCCCCGAGTATATTTACAGGCATGTGATCTGTCTAGATATTTATTAGTTGTGTCAAGATATTTACCTGAAATGGATCTGTTAATATCTCCATTAGTAATTGATATTTTCTGGTACTTCAACTTTTTAAGATATTTACTTGCATTTCTTATGTAAACATATTCGCCTGAATACCATCTGTCAGTACAAATACTGTTATAGTGAATGTCAAAACATTTACTGGCATTTGACCTTTCAAGATATTAAATGGTATTTGATCTGTTGCGCTATTTACCAGTATTTGATCAGGATCTTACTGTTTGACATTTACTGGTATTAGATCTGTCAAGATATTTATTGTCATTTGATCTGCCTTTTTATCTATCAATAGTTACGAGTACTTGATCTGTTCGACATTTACCGGTATTTGATCTGTCAGGAATATTTAGTTGTATTTGATCTGTCAAAGTATTTACTGGTATTTGATCTGTCTGTTTGACACTTACTTGTACTTGATCTAACAGGATATTTTACTGGTATTTGATCTGTCAGGATAATTATAATATTTGATCTGTCAATGTATTTATTGGTATTTGATCTGTCTGTTTGACACTTACTTGTACTTGATATATCAGGATATTTTACTGGTATTTGATCTGTCAGGATATTTACTAGTATTTGATCTGTCAAGGTATTTACTGGTATTTGATCTGTCTGTCTGACATATACTTGTACTTGATATATCAGGATATTTTACCAGTATTTGTTCTCTCAGGGTATTTACTGGTATCGGTCCGTTTGACATTTACTGGCAACTGATCTGTCGGGATATTTAATAATATTTGATCTTTAAAAGTCTTTTTAGTATTTGATTGTCTGTTTGACAATTACTGAGTGGTATATACTCTGTCAAGATTTTACTTGTATTTCATCTGTCAGGATATTTACTTGTATCTCATCGGTCCAGATAGTTACTTGGATTTCATCTATCAATATATTTACTGGTATAAGATGTGTCAGCTTGATCTGTAAAGATAGATCAGTTACCTTGGGCCGTATCCACAAAGCCACTTAAGTCGTTGCTATGCGGTTGCTAAGGCTAAATATCTATAAAGGAGATGCCCTACAACTATGAAATTTGCTCTGGAGGAACAGTCTTTGTAAGACTGTTCCTCCAGAGTAAATTTCATAGTTGTAAGGAATCTCCTTCTATGAAATTTAGCCTTAGCAACACCATAGCAACCACTTAAGTCGTTTTATGAATACGGCCCCTGTATTTCATCTACCACGATATTCACTTCTATTTGATCTGTCAAGATATTTACTCATATTTTTTGTCACATTGCATAGTGATGCTTCTTTCACCAAACATGTATTTTAAGGAAATATATATTTATTTTCTCATTTATAAGAGTTTTAAATTTATTCCAAAGAGGACGGATTGCTCTGTCTATATACAGCCCACCCAACACCGCAGTTAGCCGCATTCTACCATTTACAAATACTCTTAACCGCATTATACGCCGTAAGGTGGTGATTGGTGGTAAATACAAAAATCTGAATAAAAGCATAAAAATTAACTCATCTCCCTAAAAGTTGGCAGACTTCTTATTTTTCATGTTCTTTACAGTTAAGAATACAAAATAGAGGGACATGCTGTTTAAAAAGGTGTTTTAATACGGAAAGATCAAATGGTAATTTTCTGCGCACAAATCTAAAAAATAAACTTTGTTAGTGAAAATGTACTTAGCTTTGAAGATACTTTAATGCATAAAAAGAGTGTGTTTTTCCAACTCTTTCTCAAATTGTAAGGTAGACAAGATAAAACAGTAACTTTTCCTCAAATGTTTGATCATGTATATGGTGCATGTAAACTGGATGCCTACCTATATCATACTTACAGTGTAAATACTATGCTGAACAAAAGTGTACACGCTACAAGTGATTCCTCTTCAAATGTTCTGTTTTGTGGAACAAGAAACGATCTTTAAATAAGAGCGCATTTTAAAGTTAAATGAATGTGTAAGGCCATGATCTGTAAAAGCCGTTTTAGATAAAACAAACCCATTTTGAAGTAAACAGGGGTTCGATTTTCTGCTGTGCAAATACGGAACAGTTGATCAAGCACTTTAAACGTGCTCATAATTCAATTATTTTCCCTTAGGTAAACAACCAATGTACCAAACATATCGCTAGAGAAAGTACACATCCATATGTGTTTTCATGTCTTTGAAAATTAGTGTTGAAATATCGCTATATATTCGAAAACACAATAAGAATCCGTAAAGGTAAAGGTTTCCCATAGCTTAATAGCCGTAGGGGCAGTGGGGGTTAGAGACCCACTGTATCTTGGGTACAGCTGATAAAATTTTTGCGGAGCCCATCTCTCTCCTTTCGCTGCCTTATCCTTCCCTGATTCGGAAAAGGTACCCATTTACTGCTGGGTTGACAGAGAGAGTTTTTCAGTCGTCGGATGGCGACGGTGAGCCGCGAACTCACGACCTTCCGGTGAATCCGTACACAATGGAAATTCCCATAAGAAATTAATTTGTGCTTTCCTCAAATATTTGTCACAGTTTTGCTTGTTATTAACGATAGGTGAAGTACATGATTTATTGCACTACAAGTACCAGAAAAAAGTAGCTAAAGAGCAATCGAAAATTGAAATTAGCTATAGTTTTAATACAAAGGGAGATAAGTTATAATTTTGAAAAATAAAGCTTCAGTTTCCTAATTTTTCTACATAACAGTTGTGAATTATTTGTTGCTTTTTTATCACTCTAGATGTAACGCTTCAGATCACCAAAGAAATTTGCATCTCGCTTGCGCATACATGTATTTTGTGTATTACAAAATATGCTAAAATTTATTAATGTAAGATAACTGTTATAAAAAGTTTCAGATTATAGGCTTTATAGACATTTTCTTGCTGAATGTCTTGCACGACTAAAATTCTTATATTCAGGCAAAAAAATGTATCATTGTGTTAGTTAAAAACTGTTTTCTGTTATGTAGCGTTTTCACTTTTGCTCAGTATATATTACTTTCACCAAGACAGGAGTGTAAATGAAATTGCTCAACCTTGAAAATAGAATCTGCTGTGTTTTTCTGACACAGGCTACATCTTTTTTTATCTGCGCTGCCTGATTGTGAAAGAAAAAAGAAGAAAAAAAGAAATTAATTGCTAGGACGCTCTTCTTCGTGCATTAAAGAATCTTCAGACCTAATTACATTTTTGATAACGATGCTCATTTTTAGATCTTTTCGCACAAAATTACCCTTTGATTTTTGCTTATATAAACCCCTTTTAACCTCAACAAGTTTGGCATTTTGGGATTCTGAATTAGTCTTGGACAGATCTGTTGTATTCTCAGCATTTTATGCAGATTTTTGTCTTCGCATCAAAACAGTGATTATCACACTGTAAAAGTCGCACTTAGATATAAATCACAAGTGGTTACATGTTTAGGTGTAAACATGTTTAGGAATATGTCATATAGCTAGACATGTACGCCTTTTCTATTATTTTCCCGGACAAAGTCTGCTAAACACGTTTTATTCTGTTACGCGTTTCGGATGAATCCATTCTCTCTTTTCCCCATTGAAGAACGAAAACAAGAGATGAAAATGTTGACAGAGGAAATTTTCAAAACAAAAGGTAGATATAACAAGTTTTGTACATGTTTAATTTCTAAACATAAACCTAAACATGTTGCAAATTGAACATGTTACGATTTAAACACATAAAAATCGGACTGCATTTTTTGCATTGATTCTAAACACATTTTTTACAGTGCACCACCTTAAACGTAACTAGTCTGAGGAGCTTGAATCATTGCTTATAATACAGTCAAGCCGGTCTTAAAGGTCACCTATATTCGGCTTAAATAAAAACTGTCTCAATAGCCGATGAAGCCGAAAATTCCCACAGTACAGGTGCGTTGCATTAATTTTATACCGATGCAAATTTTTCATAAGTCTTAGCATGCCCCAAAGTGAATTCTAGCCTCGACTGAAAGTTTTTGTTGTCAAAAAAATCTTACACTTGTCATGGGAATAAATAAAGGGACATTGCTAAAGATTCCAGAAACGTTCGCTGTATAGAATATTGCAGAGAAGCGGTTTTGCAAACTGTCAAAGTTACTTTAACTATATGAGCCGCGACACGACAAAACCAACAATATGGTTGTGCGTCCAGCGCAGACTCTGATCAGCCTGGGCATCCACCTTGTCCGCTCAGACTCTTTGCTAAGCAAGCGCTTAAATGGTAGCTAAGGGTCTCAGCTACCTCCATGCGGACAGCGAAGCCTCTGATCATTGCAGACTGGGCGGATGCCCAGGCTGATCTGAGTCTGCGCTGGGCGCACAACCTCATTGTTGGTTTTGTCGTGTCGTGGCTCATATTGGCAAGTGCTGAAAAGCTTCCACGTAGTTTAAGTCATTTTTGCGGTGTACAGGAATATGGTAATGGAAATATGATAAATTTCTTTTCAGCAAGGAAATATTTACCCATAAAAAGAACCAGACGGGACCTTCTTTTGAGCCAATTAGTGTAGGTCCTGTTGTTTAAACTGTTAGGCTTGCTTTAGTCATTTAATTAATACAATGCCTGTTTTGTCCTATTTGTGAGCTATTGGAAGAATACTTTTTTTTCGGTATTTTGACTCTGGCAACTGGACAACAGGACAGAAGAGAGGGATGGACACAGTATACCTATGCAAGTGTTCCATACGTCTTATTACAGCCCTCTCTGTTGTATTGCATGTTTTGAAACTGAGGTGCTGGCTCTTATTATTTCTTGACCGTGTCATATTTTCTTCCTGTTAATATTTTAGCAAAGCACAGAAATGAGTTTTTAGAAATGTAGCAACCTTGCATGCAAATATATGAAGCGTCTAGATTTTTCTCTTTTATCTTAACAGTGTACCTACTAGCAAGCATTGTTCACACCTTTACACCTTACTTACAAAAAAAAGTAAATGAAATCACCTGTTCAGTGTTGTTAAATTGTCAAGACAGGAAGAGAAAAAAGCAAACAAATGAAAATTTAAACTTTCTTAAGCAAGCGAAATGGCATAAAAACTATTCTTGCAAAATAGCTCGCAGATAGGATAGCAGAGGTAGTCCATTTCTTAAATGAAACAAACTTAACTGTTTCTAGCACAGTACTAACGTTGATTTTCTCAAAAGCAGTCCTGCCTTGCTCTTTTTAAGGATAAATCGTTTCTTGTAGAAAAGAAATTTATGAGGGGTTTCATTAGATATAACATGTTTGAATATCTGTTATTGAAATGTCGATCTCGGTTTTCCATTACCATATTCCTGTACACCGCGAAAAACTACGTGGAAGCTTTTCAGCACTTGTCAATATCTTTGAAAGGTCGCAAAATCGCGTCTCCGCTATATTCTATACAGCAAACTTTTCTGGAATTTTTAGTTTAGCAGTGTCCCTTTATTTATTCCCATGATAAGTGTAAGATTTTTTGACAACAAAAACTTTCAGCCGAAGCTAGAATGCATATTTGGGTATGCTAAGGCTTATGAAAAATTTGCTTCGGTATGAAATTAATGCAACGCACCTGTAATGTTTCCAGTATAAATTGAATCAAGCAAAAACCTGTCTTCGAAAAGCGGTTTTCGCAGTTTAATTGAATTCTTACTTAAAGGCAGGTTTCATAATAAATAGATCTCTATCGTTTTTATCTAATATCTCATAGGAATTACTTGTACACAGGACTGTCTTGGCCCTCTTGCTTTTAAGAAACGCCTGCATTATTGTGAACAGTGTATGCGCTCTACGGCGTCAGATCTGGGTCTACACTGTTTGTCAAGATCCCGTTTTTTTGTGGGGGAACGTCAAACCCTGCCCAGTACACGGTCCCAGTACACATTATCCTACTGTCATTTGATCTAACTTTGAGTGATTACCAGGATAATCTCAGTGAGCTTTATTGGGACTGCATTTTAAGAATTCAAACAATGATTGTTACAAAGACTCTTCCTATAAAACATGAGTTATACTCATAGCATAAACACCCATCCAGTTTTGTAATAGACCTAACCCACCTTTTTGTTGGAAGCAGTCCATTATATAAGCGGGGGCTTTGGAACTGGCTATTACCTTTACCCCCGAATATATTAAATTGACTCTTCCATTGATAATGGACGAGTCCATTCTTCTAGAGAAGGGGTTTCTATAAAAATACTAATGTATAAATCTTTTCACCCCTAAAAATCTTACATTGACTCTTCCATTTACGATTTTAGAGCAGTCCATTATTGACAAAAGGTGGGTCAAGAAGAGCGATTCATTTATGACCCTACATATATAAAATAGACTCTTCCATTTTTGACTTTGGAACAGTCCATTGTCTATGGGGGTGTTACTGGTAGTATAATTTAGTTCACCCATGTATATGAAATAGACTCTTCCATCACAGAGCAGTCTATTATTATAATAGGGGTGATCAATAAAATCTGAAGCGGTACATTTGACCATACGCCCTGAATGATTTAAATGGACTCTTCTATATTTGACATGCTTGGGTCAGTCTATTATTTAACACATATGAGATGATTTACCAAAATCATGCAAACTACAATGAATTTTCAAGCTGAGTGATACTAAACGAAGTCATAGTCGGTCAGCTCTGACTCTTTGCTCACTTGGCTTACGCATCGATAATGAAATAGTGGGCTCGGTAAAGTTAGCAAAAAAGCAGAATAGCTGAATGAAATGGTAAAGTTAGCAGAATGGCAGAATAGCAGAACGAAATGGTAAAGTTAGCAAAATAGCAGAATGAAATGGTAAAGTTAGCAGAATGGCAGAATAGCAGAACAAAATGGTAAAGTTAGCAAAATAGCAGAATAACGAAATTTTTTGTTCTGCCCATTCTGCTCATTCTGCTAGCAGAATTGCAGAACGAAATGGTAAAGTTAGCAAAATAGCAGAATAGAAGAACGAAATTTTCGTTCTGCCCATTCTGCTCATTCTGCTAGCAGAATAGCAGAATGAAATGGTAAAGTTAGCAGAATAGCAGAACGAAATTTTTCGTTCAGCCCATTCTGCTCATTCTGCTAGCAGAATAGCAGAATAAAAGGTTCGTCGGAATTATGTTCTAAGGCAACCAGCAGATGGGCACACTCAAGCCATGCATGGAAAACATTTCCCTCCTGGTCAGGCTTCAACTAGCAAGGAAAAAATCGACAATTTTTTTTTGAAGAAAATGATCATTTATCATCAAATCCTGGTGTGACCAGCAGGTGGGCAGACTTATGTCATGCATGGAAATCATGTTTATCGCCGCCCGAGTTTATCTAGTAAAAAAAACTTGGAATTTTTCGTTCTGCCCATTCTGCTCATTCTGCTAGCAGAACAGCAGAATGAAAATGTTTGTCGGTATTATGTTCTAAGGCAACCAGCAGAAGGGCACACTCAAGCCATGCATGGCAAACATTTCCCTCCAGGTCAGGCTTCAACTAGCAAGGTAAATTCGTTCTGCCCATTCTGCCCATTCTGCTCATTCTGCTAGCAGAATGGCAGAATGAAAAAGTTTCTCGGAATTTTGTTCTAAGGCAACCAGCAGATGGGCACACTCAAGCCATGCATGGAAAACATTTCCCTCCAGGACAGGCTTCAACTAGCAAGGAAAAAATCGACAAATTTCTTGAAGAAAAGAATCATTTATCAACAAATCCTGGTGTGACCAGCAGGTGGGCAGACTCATGTCATGCATGGAAATCATGTTTATCGCCGCCCGAGTTTATCTAGTTAAAAATAAACTTGGATTTTTTCGTTCTGCCCATTCTGCTCAATCTGCTAGCAGAACAGCAGAATGAAAAGGCTTGTCGGAATAATGTTCTAAGGCAACCAGGAGAAGGACACACTCAAGCCATGCATGGCAAACATTTCCCTCCAGGACAGGCTTCAACTAACAAGATAAACATCCACAAATTCGCTGGAGAAAAAAATATTTAGCATTAAATCATGGTGTGGCCAGCAGGTGGGCACTCATGGCATGCATGGAAATCATGTTTATCGCCGCCCGAGTTAATCTAGTAAAAAATAAACTTGGATTTTTTCGTTCTGCCCTTTCTGCTCATTCTGCTAGCAGAACAGCAGAATGAAAAAAAATTCTCGGAATTTTGTTCTAAAGCAACCAGCAGATGGGCACACTCAGGCCATGCATGGAAAACATTTCCCTCCTGGTCAGGCATCAACTAGCAAGGAAAAAATCGAGAAATTTCTTGAAGAAAAGAATCATTTATCATCAAATCCTGGTGTGACCAGCAGGTGGGCAGACTCGTGGAAACCATGTTTATCGCCGCCCGATCTTATCTAGTATAAAATAAACTTGGAATTTTTCGTACTGCCCATTCTGCTCATTCTGCTAGCAGAACAGCAGAATGAAAAAGTTTGTCGGAATTATGTTCTAAGGCAACCAGCAGAAGGGCACACTCAAGCCATGCACGGAAAACATTTCCCTCCAGGCCAGGCTTCAACTAGCAAGGGAAAAAATCCACAAATTCGCTGGAGAAAAAAATACTTATCATCAAATCCTGGTGTGACCAGTAGGTGGGCAGACTCATGGCATGCCTGGAAATCATATTTATTGCCGCCCGAGTTTATCTAGTATAAAATAAACTTTGAAATTTTCGTTCTGCCCATTCTGCTCATTCTGCTAGCAGAACAGCAGAATGAAAAAGTTTCTCGGAATTTTGTTCTTAGGCAACCAGCAGATGGGCACACTCAAGCCATGCATGGAAAACATTTCCCTCCTGGACAGGCTTCAACTAGCAAGGAAAAAATCGACAAATTTCTTGAAGAAAAGAATCATTTATCATGAAATCCTGGTGTGGCCAGCAGGTGGGCAGACTCATGCCATGCGTGGAAATCATGTTAATCGCCGCCCGAGTTGATCTAGTAAAAAACAAACTTCGACTTTTCCGTTCTGCCCATTCTGCTCATTCTGCTAGCAGAACAGCAGAATTAAAAGTTTGTCGGAATTATGTTCTACGGCAACCAGCAGAAGGGCACACTAAAGCCAGGCATGGAAAACATTTCCCTCCAGGTAAAGCTTCAACTAGCAAGGAAAAAAATTGACAGATGTCTTAAAGAAAAGAATCATTTATCATCAAATCCTGGTGTGATCAGCAGGTGGGCATACTCATGTCATGCATGGAAATCATGTTCATCGCCGCCCGAGTTTATTTAGTAAAAAATAAACTTGGTTTTTTTCGTTTTGCCCATTCTGCTCATTCTGCTAGCAGAACAGCAGAATGAAAAAGTTTGTCGGAATTATGTTCTACGGCAACCAGCAGCAGGGCACACTCAAGCCATGCACGGAAAACATTTCCCTCCAGGTCAGGCTTCAACTAGCAAGGAAAAAATTCACAAATTCGCTGGAGAAATAAAATATTAATCATGAAATCCTGGTGTGACCAGCAGGTGGGCAGACTCATGACATGCATGGAAATCATGTTTATCGCCGCCCGAGTTTATCTAGTAAAAAACAAACTTGGAATTTTTCGTTTTGCCCATTCTGCTCATTCTGCTAGCAGAATAGCAGAATGAAAAAGTTTTCGGAATTTTGTTCTAAGGCAGCCAGCAAATGGGCATACTCAAGCCATGCATGGAAAACATTTCCCTCCCGGACAGGCTTCAACTAGCAAGGAAAAAATCGACAAATTTCTTGAAGAAAATAATCATTTATCATGAAATCCTGGTGTGACCAGCAGGTGGGCAGACTCATGTCATGCATGGAAATCAACTAGCAAGGAAACAATCGAGAAATTTCTTGAAGAAAAGAATCATTTATCATCAAATCCTGGTGTGACCAGCAGGCGGGAGACTCATGGAAATCATGTTTATCGCCGCCCGAGTTTATCTAGTATAAAATAAACTTGGAATTTTTCGTTCTGCCCATTCTGCTAGCAGAATGGCAGAATGAAAAAGTTTGTCGGAATTTTGTTCTAAGGCAACCAGCAGATGGACACACTCAAGCCATGCATGGCAAACATTTCCCTCCTGATCAGGCTTCAACTAGCAAGGAAAAAATCGACAAATTTCTTGAAGAAAAGAATCATTTATCAACAAATCCTGGTGTGACCAGCAGGTGGACAGACTCATTTTATGCATGAAAATCATGTTTATCGCCGCCCGAGTTTATCTAGTTAAAAATAAACTTAGATTTTTTCGTTCTGCCGAATCTGCTCATTCTGCTAGCAGAACAGCAGAATGAAAAGGTTTGTCGGAATAATGTTCTAAGGCAACCAGCCAAAGGGCACACTCAAGCCATGCATGGCAAACATTTCCCTCCAGGTCAGGCTTCAACTAGCAAGGTAAACATGCACAAATTCGCTGGAGAAAAAAATATTTATCATCAAATCATGGTATGACCTGCAGGTGGGCAAACTCATGGCATGCATGGAAATCATGTTTATCGCCGCCCGAGTTTATCTAGTAAAAAATAAACTTAGAATTTTTCGTTCTGCCCTTTCTGCTCATTCTGCTAGCAGAACAGCAGAGTGAAAAAAATTCTCGGAATTTTGTTCTAAGGCAACCAGCAGATGGGCACACTCAGGCCATGCATGGAAAACATTTCCCTCCTGGTCAGGTTTCAACTAGAAAGGAAAAAAATCGACATATTTCTTGAAGAAAAGAATCATTTATCATCAAATCCTGGTGTGACCAGCAGGTGGGCAGACTCATGTCATGCATGGAAATCATGTTTATCGCCGCCCGAGTTTATCTAGTAAAAAATAAACTTGGAATTTTTCGTTCTGCCGATTCTGCTCATTCTAGTAGCAGAACAGCAGAATGAAAAAGTTTGTCGGAATTATGTTCTACGGCAACCAGCAGAAGGGCACACTCAAGCCATGCATGGAAAACATATCTCTCCTGGTCAGTCTTCAACTAGCAAGGAAAAAATCCACAAATTTGCTGGAGAAAAAATATTTATCATCAAACCTATAGAATTGCACGTGTTTATTAGCCTACCTGAGTTGAAAGCTTACATTTCAGCCAGTTGACGTGAGCATATTCTGACAGGTGAGCGATCGTTGCCCTTTGGCGACTTGTTCATAAGATCTAACGTTATAGAATTTTTTTCATATTTTGCCTTACCCTAAAAAAGGTCAAGGTCATCATTTGAGCAATCTCGGTAGTACTCAAGTACCTTATGCTGCATAGTGCATACCAGCTTTCAAGGCCATTAGTCAATTTGGTTCTGGAGAAGAAGATTTTTGCAGCTTTTTACCATGAATGGGCAAAGCGGCTATGTTGGTCATATGACCTGGCAATTTGAAACAAATTTTTGTTCCATCAACCCCTGGAGACTCTATATGAAATTTGGTTACAATCAGACCAGCGGCTTTTTAGGAGAAGTTTGAAATTATTGAAATATTGGAGACCAAAAGTCAAAGAATGATCTTGACCTCTCGTACTGATAAATCTTTATGTACTCATTAAGATGACTGTATATACCAATTTTAAGGTAAAAATTTTCAAAAGATATCTTATGTTCTAGCATTTTGCCATATAAAGGCAGAAGGAAGCAAATTTGACCTTACCAAGAAAAAGGTCAAGGTCAGCCGAAGGTCATAATTTGAACAATCTTTGTAGTACTTCTGTACCCGATGCTTCATACCAAGTTTCAAGGCTATGGGCCTATTGTTTTTGGAGAAGAAGATCTTTTAGGATTTTTACCATATATAGGTGTGGCGGCCATGTTGGCCTTGTGGTACAAATACTAAGCTGTAGAGCCTGAATGCAGAGACCTTGCTTGAAACTTTGTCTGGAAAAACAGGCAAGTACCATAACAAACAAGAGCATATGTTTTGTTAAAGATGACTTTCTTAAAAATGACAATATATGTATCCTTGTTTCAAACTTCTGCCTCTAAGTTTCCTGTTTTACAAATTCATCTTTTTCAAGCAAAGGTCAAGGACACACAAGAATCGGCCTTGAATTTTGTGTCCGCTCTATATCCTTTGATTTTCTCAACGAGTAGCGAATTAGTTCGGGTAACAAAACACGTTTCTATGAAAGGCAGCATTTTGCTACCCAAACGCCCTTTGTTACCAGTTGACAAAAATGTGCTGTGATGAAATATGTCAAAAGATTTAATATGATGTACAGGTCCAACACATTTTGTTAATGGAAATCAAAATGCACTGCAATTGCAAAACATTTTCCGAATGGGTTTCAATATGCGTCAGTGTAACTAAATGGGGTTGTTTATAGAGCCACATTTTGTTACCACAAGGTATTTTGCTATTCATTGACAAAATCAATTAATTGTGACTGCAACTCATTTTGATACTCGTTTATTTTTTAGCTCGCCTGTTTGAAAGTTCAGAAAGAACTATTGTTGTCACCCTGGTGTCGGTGTTGGCATCCACGTAGGATTGGATGCGTTGGTTAAAGTCTTTTAAAGACCTATATCTCCTTAACCCATGGATGGATTCTTTGATACTGCACTGTAGTTAGATATTGGTCCAATGTTTAACAAGGTAACACCCCACCCCACTCATTGACCTTGGTGTCAAGGTCGTGGACTTTAACAATTGGGAGAGTTTTGGGACTGGATGTTTTGGTTAAAGTTTTTCAAAGCCCAATATCACCTTAACCCATGCATGGATTCCTTTGATACTTGCACTGTAGTTAGATATTGGTCCGAAGGTTTCTAAGGTATTACCCCCGCTCCTCTCAGTGACCTTGATGTCAAGGTCATGGACTTACAAAATTGTCTTTTTATTGATTGGATTTTTTGGTTTAAGTTTTTTAAAGACACCTATCTCCTGATGAATTTCTTTTTATATTTGCACTGTAGTTAAATATTAGTCCAAAGTTTTACAGAGTACTACCCCAACCCTGCTCAGTGACTTTGATGTCAAGGGACTTAGAAAATTTTGGTCTTAATTAAAGTTTTTCAATTGCATACTGATTCATAATGCTTGGCAGAGATTTAGTTTATACTGAAACTGATGTTAGACATTTTTTGAGGCTTTACAAAACACTATATACTTTTCCCACTGGATGATCCTGAATTCAAGGTCATCGACTTAGAATTTTGTCTTAAAGATTTTGGTTCAAGTTTTATATTTATGAAAACATAATTTCAGAGTACCACGATGGACTCAGTTAACACTAATACTTGGATTGATGTTAGATAATGGTTCAGGGTTTTGGTACATCCTCCCCATCCCCACCCCTCAGTTCTTTGACCACAAGCTCATTGACTTTGAAATTTCTTTTGGATTTTATTTAATTTTAATTTTATTTTAAGATTTATTGCTGAGATAGCTTTTGTTTATAAATGTGTTGTGATTATAGACATGCTTGCCTAAAGTTTTATGCATAGCAGTCCTCACCACCATAGCGACTGTGGGATGGGCAAGCACCCATTCAGGTGAGCTATGCTGTCAGATGACAGCTCTTGTTATTTATGGACATCAATAAGATGGTTATGTTGTACAGGTCTATCAATAAAGGTTACAAAAGCAATTATGTTTTATTTTGATTGAGATTATCCCCATGTTTTGTTACACAGGCTTTGTTAACAAACAGCATTGCAGTCACATTTCAAGTCCATCACATTTTGTGAACGGGTAATAAAATGCGTCTGATTAACAAAAAGACGTTTTTACAAAAACAGATTTTTGTTACTCAAATGCATTTTGGTAATCAACAACAAAATGTGCTGACTCTGCAAAGCAATTTGCTAATCTTTATCTTTTTTTTTGCCTGTCCATGTAGTATTGATCAAACACAGGGGCACTGACAAACACTTAAACATTTGAAAATTTGTACTGAATTGTGTGTTTTGGATGGATAGATGTTGTGGCACTGTACATTCTTTTCAACAATATTTCAGTGATTGTACAATGATTGATTTGTGATTAAAGAAGGTTCTGTGCAATGTACATTCGTTTGGGTTCAGTTGAATTGTGTAAATGGATGTCAAAAGTCATTGAACTTTAAACATTTATTCTGACTGGGTAGCTCAACGCGTTGGAGATACAAATTTGGGTTCTATATAAAAACCCGAATTTTGGACCCACCACATATCGTAAAAGGTTTACAAATGTGTTGCCACTGTAGCGCAATTTGTTAACCTTACGCCATGTTTTGGGTATGAATGTAATAGCGAAAAGTAACTGCCACGTTTACCATGTTTACGACCACTGAAACACCTAAACATCTTTATTGAATTGTGTAAATACTAAATAGACATCGAAATGCATTGCAGCTGCAAAACATTTTCCGAATGGGTTAAACAAGAATTCTGCGGAATATTATGTCACACCTGCACTGGGCAAGGTCAGTTACCCAAAACAGTTTCTGTCTCTACAGCTGCCATGGGTCAAGGGCATAGAAGTGTAATTTATGCATCATGCTACCCTGATATAAGGGTTTCTAAAAAAGTATCTAAAAACTCCCATTTTTATTTAAACACGTATATATATTCTGTCCATCAAAACAGTCAGATATCTAGTACGTTATGTTATTATTTAACGTCCAAGGTAAACAGCTATGGTCATGTCCGGATTGTCAGTTAGCCTAACCACAATTCCTGGGCAGGCTTAGACCTCCTAAGCGGTTAACCAGTACTAAGTGCACTTACTTTCACCAGTAACTGACAACTGCCCTTCTTGAATCAGCGGAAGGGGGAAATGAAAGTAAGTGGCCGGACAGGGTATCGAACCCAGGACCTCTGGCTTACATGTCAGGTGCCCGACCGACTGCGCTACCCATCCCAGCTAGTATCTAGTATGTATAATGCAGGAGGGGCAGAAAATAATCTTTACATTATGTGCATGTAAAATGTAGGATTATCTTAATGGTGCAAATCTATATCAAAATCCATGGAACTTCTGATATTTTTAGCTCGGCTGTTTTTAAAGAAGACAACAAGGCATTGTCTGTCATAGCCCTGTCGTCATCATTGTCATGCAAAAACTTTGACATTTCGCAATATCTATTATTACTCAAAATACATTTATTTACTTCAAACTTGGACAAGTTGTTTACTATCAAAAGAGGAAACCTATTGAAGGAGGGCAGGCTGCTATCAAAATATTTTTGACAGCGTTATGCCCCTTTTTCGATTTAGATTTTTTACAAAAAAAAAATCAAGCAACTGCAGCCGAGCATTGGCACCTGCAGGCGGTGCTCTTGTTTTTTTGTGTCCGGATAACAAAATGCGTCGGGGTAACAAATTGCTGTTCATGACAAAAGCATCTATTGTTAATCCATTGCATATTGTTAACAGTACAAAATGTGTTTCCACTTCCATGCAGTTTGTTAAATTACATCGTTTGTTGCTTGTCCATGGTGTAGGGATCATAGACGGAAGCACTGATGAACACTTTAAAAATAATCCACTTCAGAATGGATCATCTTATCCCATAATACTCTAATTTATACAATAGCCTCCTGTGTGGAACCTTGTCAAAGACATTGGCGAAATCCATGATAATAAATCTGTCTGTGATGGCGATTAAAGGCCTTGTCCAGATTGCCAAGAATATCATGGACAAACTGGACAAGCTGGGTTTCGCAAGACCTTTAACTTCGGAATCCATGTTGACAGTCAGCATGCATGCTTTCAAAGGCTAAGTGTTTATTGATGTTACTTACCAACATATGCTCCATGGTTTTGAAGCAGATGCATGTGGGCGACACCGGTCTATAATGTGAATCATCATACTTTTCACCTTTTTTAAAGACTGGAGAAACACTTTCTAGTCGCCAGTCATCTGGTACATCCCCTTGAGCAAGTGACTCATTGGAGAAATTTCAGAACTATATACATTCTTTAAGTACTCTGGCATTCAGACCATCAGGCCCAGATGCCTTATGAACGGTCCACTGAAATGCCGCAAGCCACCACAAACTACCGCAAACCACCCGAAACCACCACAAACCAGCCCCAAATTACCACAAACCACCTCAAAATATTTCACTGTAGGTTTAATCAGTATATTTGATACTTTTGTACTATTAACTTAACCGTATTAAGAACCTTGGAATTCTTAATTTTATCCACGAGGGTTGTTCAGAAAGTTCTGATTCTTTAACAAATTTGTCGATTTTTTCCTTGCTAGTTGAAGCCTGACCAGGAGGGAATAGTTTTCCATGCATGGATTGAGTGTGCACATCTGCTGGTTGCCTGAGAACAAAAATTCGAGAAACTTTTTCATTTTGCTACTCTGATAGCAGAATCACCAGAATGAGCAGAACGAAAAATACCATGTTTAATTTTTTATTACATGAACTCGGGCGGCGGTTAACATGATATCCATGCATGACATGAGTCTGCCCACTTGTGGTCACACCAGGAATGAGGATAAATGATCATTTTATTTAACAAATTTGTGGATTTTTTCCTTGCTAGTTAAAGCCTGACCAGGAGGGAAATGTTTTCCATGCATGGCTCGAGTGTGCCCATCTGCTGGTTGCCTGAGAACAAAATTCCGACAAACTTTTTCATTCTGCTGTTCTGCTAGCAGAATGAGCAGAATGGACAGAACGAAAAATTTCAAGTTTATTTTTACTAGATAAAATCGGGCGGCGATAAACATGATTTCCATGCATGACATGAGCCTGCCCACCTGCTGGTCAAACCAGGATTGGATGATAATTTTTTTTTCTCCCAAAATATTTTGGATTTTTGCCTTGCTAGTTGAAGCCTGACCAGGAGACAATTGTTTTCCATGCATAGCTTGAGTGTACCCATCTGCTGGTTGCTTAAGAACATAATTCCGACAAACTTTTTCATTCTGCTATGCTGCTAGCAGAATGAGCAGAATGGGCAGAAGAAAAATCTAAGTTTATTTTTTACTAGATAAACTCGGGCGACGATAAACATAATTTCCATGCATGCCATGAGTCTGCCCTCCTGCTGGTCTCACTAGGATTTGATGATGAATATTTTTTTTTCTCCAGCGAATTTGTGGATTTTTTCCTTGTTAGTTGAAGCCTGACCTGGAGGGAAATGTTTTCCATGCATGGCTTGAGTGTGCCCATCTGCTGGTTGCCTGAGAACAAAATTCCGACAAACTTTTTCATTCTGCTATTCTGCTAGCAGAATAAGCAGAATGGGCAGAACGAAAAATTCCAAGTTAATTTTTACTAGATAATCTCGGGCGGCGATGAACATGATTTCCATGCATGACATGAGTCAGCCCACTTGCTGGTCACACCAGGATTTGATGATAAATAATTATTTTCTTTAACAAATTTATGGATTTCTTCCTTGCTAGTTGAAGCCTGACCAGGAGGGAAATGTTTTCCGTGCATGACTTGAGTGTACCCATCTGCTGGTTGCATTAGAACAAATTCCGACAAACTTTTTCATTCTGCTGTTCTGCTAGCAGAATGGGCAAAATGAAAAATTCCAAGTTTATTTTTACTAGATAAATTCGGGCGGCGATAAACATGATTTCCATGCATGACATTAGTTTGCTCACCTGCTGGTCACACCAGGATTTGATGATAATTTTTTTTTTCACCAAAAATATTTTGGATTTTTGCCTTGCTAGTTGAAACCTGACCAGGAGGGAAATGTTTTCCAGGCACGGCTTGAGTGTGCCCTTCAGATGGTTGCATTAGAACATAATTCCGAGAAACTTTTTTATTCTGCTATTCTGCTAGCAGAATGAGCTAAATGGGCAGAACTAAAAATTCCAAGTTTATGTTTTACTAGATAAATTCGGGCGGCGATAGACATGATTTCCATGCATGCATGAGTCTGCCCACAAGCTGGTCATACCAGGATTTGATGATAAATGATTATTTTCTTTAACAAATTTGTCGATTTTTTCCTTACTAGTTGAAGCCTTACCAGGAGGGAAATGTTTTCTATGCATGGCTTGAGTGTGCCCATCTGCTGGTTGCCTTAGAACAAAATTCCGAGAAACTTTTTCATTCTGCTATTCTGCTAGCAGAATGAGCAGAATTGGCAGATCGAAAAATTCCAAGTTTATTTTTACTAGATAAAATTGGACGGCTATAAACATGATTTCCATGTATGAAATGAGTTTGCCCACCTGCTGGTCACACCAGGATTTGATGATAAATATTTTTTCTCCAGCGAATTTGTGGATTTTTTCCTTGCTAGTTGAAGCCTGACCAGGAGGAAAATGTTTTCCATGCATGACTTGAGTGTACCCATCTGCTGGTTGCCATAGAACATAATTCCGTCAAACTTTTTCATTCTGCTATTCTGCTAGCAGAATGAGCAGAATTGACAGAACGAAAAATTCCAAGTTTATGTTTTACTAGATAAACTCGGGCGGCGATAAACATGATTTCCATGCATGCCATGAGTCTGCCCACCTGCTGGTCACACCAGGATTTGATGATGAGTCTGCCCACCTGCTGGTCACACTAGGATTTGATGATAAATATTTTTTTCTCAAGCGAATTTGTGGATTTTTGCCTTGGTAGTTGAAGCCTTTCCTGGAGGGAAATGTTTTCCATGCATGGCTCGAGTGTGCCCATCTCTTGGTTGCCTGAGAAAAAAAATCCGACAAACTTGTTCATTCTGCTGTTCTGCTAGCAGAATGAGCAGAATGGGCAGAACGAAACATTCCAAGTTTATTTTTTACTAGATTAACTCCGGCAGTGATAAACATGATTTCCATGCATGACATGAGTCTGCCCACCTGCTGGTCACACCAGGATTTGATGATAAATATTTTTTTCTCCAGCGAATTTGTGGATTTTTTCCTTGCTAGTTGAAGCCTGACCAGGAGAGAAATGTTTTTCATGCATGACTTGAGTGTACCCATCTGCTGGTTGCCTTAGAACATAATTCCGAGAAACTTTTTCATTCTGCTGTTCTGCTAGCAGAAAGAGCAGAATGGGCAGAAAGAAAAATTCCAAGTTCTTTTTTACTAGATAATTTCGGGTGGCGATAAACATGATTTCCATGCATGACATGAGTCTGCCCACCTGCTGGTCACACCAGGATTTAATGATAAATTCTTTTTTCTCCAGCAAATTTGTGCATTTTTTCATTGCTAGTTGAAGCCTGACCTGGGGGGAAATGTTTCCTTGCATGGCTTGGGTATGCCCATCTGCTGGTTGCCTGAGAACAAAATTCCGACAAACTTTTTCATTCTGCTGTTCTGCTAGCAGAATGATCAGAATGGGCAGAATGAATAATGCAGAATTGGCAGAACGAAAAATTCCAAGTTTATTTTTTACTAGATAAACTCGGGCGGCGATAAACATGATTTCCATGCATGCCATGAGTCTGCCCACCTGCTGGTCACACCAGGATTTGATGATTAATATTTTTTTCTCCAGCGAACTTGTGGATTTTTTCCTTGCTAGTTGAAGCCTGACCAGGAGGGAAATGTTTTCCATGCATGGCTTGAGTGTGCCCTTCTGCTGGTTGCCGTAGAACATACTTCCGACAAACTTTTTCATTCTGCTGTTCTGCTAGCAGAAAGATCAGAATGGGCAGAACGAAAAATTCCAAATTTATTTTTTTACTAGATTAATTCGGGCGGTGATAAACATTATTTCCATGCATGACATGAGTCTGCCCACCTGCTGGTCACACCAGGATTTGATGATAAATGATTCTTTTCTTCAAGAAATCATTCGATTTTTTCCTTGCTAGTTGAAGCCTGACCAGGAGGGAAATGTTTTCCATGCATGGCTTGAGTGTGCCCATCTACTGGTTGCGTTAGAACATAATTCCGACGAATCTTTTCATTCTGCTATTCTGCTAGCAGAATGAGTAGAATGGGCAGAACCAAAAAATTCGTTCTGCAATTTTGCTAAATTTTCCATTTCGTTCTGCTATTCTGCTAGCAGAATGAGCAGAATGGGCAGAACGAAAAATTTCGTTCTGCTATTCTGCTATTTTGCTTACTTTACCATTTCTTTCTGCTAAACTGCTAGCAGAATGAGCAGAATGGGCAGAACGAAAAATTCCGTTCTGCTATTTTGCTAACTTTACCATTTCGTTCTGCTATTCTGCCATTCTGCTAACTTTACCATTTCATTCTGCTATTCTGCCATTCTGCTATCTTTACCATTTCATTCTGCTATTCTGCCATTCTGCTAACTTTACCATTTCGTTCTGCTATTCTGCCATTCTGCTAACTTTACCATTTCATTCTGCTAATCTGCCATTCTGCTAACTTTACCATTTCATTCTGCTAATCTGCCATTCTGCTAACTTTACCATTTCATTCTGCTAATCTGCCATTCTGCTAACTTTACCATTTCATTCTGCTAATCTGCCATTCTGCTAACTTTACCATTTCATTCTGCTAATCTGCCATTCTGCTAACTTTACCATTTCATTCTGCTAATCTGCCATTCTGCTAACTTTACCGAGTTAAATTTCGACTCATACTGTGTAAGATTTTGTCCGCAGTCTCTGGACGGACTAAATGCAGACTAACTCGACCGCGCTTTGGGAAAAATCTGCCGCAAGGCATATGTTGTCTGCGCATGTCAATTTTCTCTAGCCCATCAGAACATGCCGTAATGATTACCAAGAAAGCATACAGTCCGTCGAATAATAGTTAGGTTGCACACAAGTCTTTTATAATGACTGGCTATCCTTCTGAACTGATCAGCACTGAGGATTGAATTTGTAACCTCTACCTATCGGACACACAACGCTTAATCAACACTGAACCATCTTTGATTCAACGTATTGACGTTGAATCAGCGATGATTCAATGTTGATTCAACGTTGCGAGCCTGCAGGGTAGCGGCTGAGGACACTTCAATAAATACTAATTCGGGACTCAGGAATCGGCTGTTTCCGTGACGTTAACGACTCCAGTTAGTAACGTGACGCCGTTGCTAAGTGTTACGTTGTCAGTCGAGCTAAACATACTGCAAGTGACAGACGCACAATATTTGTGCAATCACAAAAATCGTATAAACGATTGTGTTCAAGTTGAACAATGGCGGATAGGAAGTCAAGGAAGAAGAAAAAGAAGAACAGTAATAAATCTTCAAGTCAAAAGAAGGTATGACTTATGTTTTTAAATATTCTAATAATAGGCCTGACGGATAGGTACATGGCAAGTCTCACAAATTCCGCCATTCTGTAACCCAAAACCATATTTTCAAATTTCATGTTTTACTATATTCGGTTTGTTGCTAATTGTAGTACACCTCGCTTCAGTATGGACCGTTGGCACGAGTGCCACGAAGCACTTTGTTGCCATCAGTGTAGCTGTGCTTAGAAATTTACTGAAAACGGTATTTTTTGTTTATACTTTTTTCATTACATGTACATGTACAAAAAGTTAAAAAATACTCATACGATTCTTTTATTTCATTTTGTTTATTTATTTTTTTTATTACATTAACATACAGCTATTAAAAGAAATAATCGCGACAGCTATTGAGACCTATGCGTTTTTTTTTATTTGTTATCTGAGCAAACAATGTAGACAGCCCGGAGAATCATGGTTATCCATGATGCTTATGCTCATTTGTGATGGCTAACAATTCAGTTCAAATGAAATGAAGGTATAGTAAACCATACTATACTTAATTGAATATTAAGGACAAGTCATTTACTACCAGGTGGGGTGGGGACGGGGTGGGGTAGAAGTATTAGAGAATCATGATTATCCATTAAGCTTATGCTCATTTGTGATGGCTAACCATTCAGTTCAAATGAAATGAAGGTATTGTCAAAGCATACTTAATTGAATATTTACCACAAGATGGCATAACAGGAAAATATGATGTCAATCGATTAACCATTTTGCACTCAGAACGGCCAAAATTCCATGGAGTTTTGGCCATTCTGAGTGCAATAGGGTTAATGCATATTCGTCTAATGTATTTTATTTAATTATTTATTTATTCATTTATTCTATAAGGATAGAAGCGTACACTGAGCATACTTGGGTTAATCCAGTCTAGCATGATGACTGAGAATTAAAATGGCGATATGAAACAATCCCAATGTATTTTACTTCGTGAACGGTTGACAGTGTCAGAGAGTAGCTTCCACCCCCCCCCACCCCCCCCCCCCCCAGTAGTTTTTCCCCTCGGAAATATGACTATGATTTTT
The DNA here is from genome assembly GCA_963989385.1 of Ctena decussata. Taxonomy (NCBI): domain Eukaryota; kingdom Metazoa; phylum Mollusca; class Bivalvia; order Lucinida; family Lucinidae; genus Ctena; species Ctena decussata. The sequence continues at coordinate 76,927,365 of OZ022498.1, read as the reverse complement.
CCCTAGTAGAATTTCCCACCGGAAAAATGGCTATATAGTAGAATTTCCCCCCGGAAATAGACTATATAGTCAGTTTTCCCCGGGGAAAATCTACTATATATGAGTCATTCTACAAAAGTTGAGGAATTCCTGTCCCTCACCTAAATACATGTATATCTTTTTTCTAGTTCCAGTACCTTGCCTTTGGTAGTATGTTTTGATTAAAGTAACCGATTATCTAACATTTACGACAGTGACTGGGCTACTTATGCAGTTGCTCATATTTCTTTTTTAAAGAAATTTAGAGTTACCCCCCCCCTTATTTTTGCTTGTCCCACTGCAAAAAAAGTGAAGGTTGAACTTCAGTTTAACAAAAAGTGCGAGTATAAACAAAACAAATAGAGACATGATGTTAGTCTATGATAGAAACCTACAAATGACAGAAGCATCGTATACTCGTTGGTTTTGATTTGAAGCCGTGTCAGGTTTGTTTTGGTATGTCCCGCTGTTCGTGTCATCCCTGTTACCGCAGTTGCAGTTGTAGTTTAGACAAAGTTACTACCCATAAAATTGACCTTCGGCTGGACTTTTGTGAGGTAAGAAGCGCCAATTTTATAAAACACATAAATTATTTTACACAAAATTTGCTTAGAGGTAAATATGAAACAATCATCATAAGTAAGTAGTGAGTAAGACAGGTAAATTGTCATCCCTGTTACCAGTCTTTCTATAACAATAGTATGCTGCAAAGAAAAAAAATACAAACATCGAAAAAGTGTGATGGACATCAATATTATTGTGTAAACTTTTTGAAGTTTTTTCTTTCAGAATGCAAAGTAAGTGTGAGTTTGCATACTTTTTGTCATCCCTGTTACTGTCATCCCTGTTACCCACCTAAAAGTAACAGGGATGACACTGTAAATATGGCTAAATATGTAAAATATGAAAGGTGGTTGTGTTTGACTATTTATAATTCTTTCAAATAGCCTAATTTGAAAGTACCGTGTCTATTCCAGAACAGTTTAAGCGGCATATAATATTCTGTTGTTGGCCATGGTAATAGGAATGACTCAGAAGTAACAGGGATGACCTGTTCACCGCACCCCTCTTTCATGTTGTATCACATTTTTCGTTTGCAAGAACATTAACGGTTCACCGAAACAAACATTATATACTGTAGTAAATGCTTATGAAAGTGTTTAAGTTACACATATGTCAAAGGTCGACCCAGTGGCTCTGTATCTCAGTTGGCAGAGTACTCGCACGGTAAGCGAGAGGCCCTGGGTTCGAGTCCCGGTCGGGTCACGATTTTTCCTCCCCTGTGACACATATATTTACACTTTTCGAAGCTGGTGGTTTCCAGTAAGTGGAATTTCCCTGATTTTTCACTGAGTTTGCTTCAACCATGCATGACAAACTATCAGACCGTTTTAATTGAAAAGACAAAGTCTCCTGTGTTATAATGGCTATTACTGCTTACAGCTAAGCTACTGAAGGGAAAGTTATGGTGCCCATCTCTGTATAACAATATAACTTTACTGGACCGCCAAACATCAAAACAAACTACCAAACAAATGATTTCAGTGAAAAATGTGTTTTATTCCCAGTCAGACTTTAGTGGCGGGGTGTCATGATATACCTTTTGGTGTCCGTCCGTCCGTACATTCGTGCTCACCATTTCCGATCGATAACGAGTATTTATTCACGGAATTTCTTCAAATTTTGCATACATACTGTTATCGGGGATGAGTGGCATGGGTTTGTTAATGGGCAAAATCCATACATTTTTAAGAGAGCTGCTGCCCTTGTACGTATTTGAAACATGGTATTTGGTCTGTTATTCCTTTACTGTTTATACTATCTGAATGAACTTCACAGATATGTTTAACATCATCAAAGGTTACATATTGTGGCTAAGGACCATCACTTTGGCCTTTCCAGTTCATGAGTTATCCACCTTTAATGGATCTGAAAAATGGTTTTTGACCTGTACTTCCTATACTATAAGGAAAATCTGAATGGACCCTCACAGATATGTTTAACTTCATAGAATAAGGAACGGGGTATCTCTGCTCAAAGAAATGCATTTTAGCCTGATCTAAATCTACACCGGTCAGAATGCCCCACATCGTTAGAAATCTCAGAAGACTGTTCTGTGGCCATTTAGCTATTATATATCTGAATAATAAGTTACATAAGTTACGATGCCCAGTAGTGGCGGGATATCATGCTTTTATTTAGCAACATGTGTCAGCTGAAATATTTTAGTTCCATCATTTAGGTATTGTCATCACCACCATGTGTATTTTTCAGGAGTTGAAACAGGCCAATCAGAGAAAACACATAACCATAATAATTTGGTTTATTTTGGGGGAATGGTTGTATGTCACTAGAATTAAACATCTATAAAATCTGTTACAAAATTATTCTTGAAAACCCTTTGCCATTTGGTTTTGCGTGTCTAATTTTGGCTTTGTAAAGTCACAAAGCCTAAAATATGGCGGCATCCATGACAGACATTTTAAACATACTCAAGCCACTACTATTTCCTTATATCTGAGTCGATTTTGAAAATTATTGCAACAAAATAAAGGACCTGATAAGCACTATGCTCCAAGATATACTTGCAGCTTATTTTGCGTTCCCTTCAAGTTTTAATTGATCATGCTGTTACAAATAAAAATCCTGTTATTTGTTTTTGATTTTTTTCAGTTAAAACCTTTTTGCCATTCATTAAAAAGGTAAAAGTTATCCATAGCCTAATAGCGGTAGGGGCAGTGGGGGTTAGAGACCAATTGTATCTTGGGCACAGCTGATGAAAGGCGAATCCCATCTCTCTCCTTTCGCTGCCTTATCCTTTCTTGATTCGAAAAAGGTACCCATTTACTGCTTGGTTGGCAGTGAGAGTTTTCTATAGTCGTCGGATGACGACGGTGAGCCGTAAACTCACGACCTTCCGGTGACTCTCTGCACAATAACCGAGCCACTCTAACCAGTGACGACGGCGTCATTCATTACAAAGATAATAATTAAACTGACCCATTCCAACTCACTGAACACGTGATAAAAGACTTGCGCGAAAACTGGATTTGCAACTAATACTCGTTAAAAAGGGAAATCCTTTTTAATTAACTCACCCGACCAACGGGTCACAAAGTGAGTTTATAGTATAGCAATGGTCGGTCGTCCATTCGTCGTCGTCGTCGTCCACACTTTCGAAGTTGCCCCACCCTAGTGAAGCTTCATATATAGATGATCTTACATGAGTGCTCATGTATTATTGAATTTATTAAACGAGTTGTGAAAAACATAAGATGCGAGGCTCTGCCGAGCATCTTATCGTTTTCACCAACGAGTTTATTAAATTCAATAATACAGGAGCACGAATGCAAGATTCTGTTTATCATATGACACAAAAATCACGTTTTATTAGCAAATTTTGCACTAAAACGTCTCGATTTTGCCATTAGAAAACGCGACGTTTTATGGACTTCAACGCATAACGTTACGACGTAATTTTCATATTTAATCCACTACTGGATTATCGTTTTTAATGCATGGCTTTATTACACTCTCAGATGCGACGTCATGTGATAAAAAGTTTTTCAACATTGACCAACTGGCTTCGGAGATAGGTTTTGGGGCAGATCGGGCGAAAACTCTGGTTTCTATGGCAACCTAAAGCTCCCATTGACTTATAATGGGGAAATTGTAGTCGAATTATTGTAGTCGAATTGATAGCTCCTTCATTTTTAGCTCACCTGAGCCGAAGACTAACAAGGTGAGCTTATAGTATAGGCTTGGTCTATCGTCCGTCGTCGTTCATCTTTCGCTCATACTTGTAAACACAAATATCTCCTCCACCGACCAGCCAAATCTGATCAAGTTTTATGTGCAGCATTGTCATGATTGTTGGGACGGAGGATTGACTGCATATAGTTTTGGACAGATTGCTTTAGAACTGTAAACAATGTCCATGTCGACAGTGCATTTCTTATTGAAATAATGTTCAGTTTGTAGGCGTTACGCATCAGGCACACAACTTTGATCCGACATTGATTCAACATTTTGTGACTGCAGGGTAAAGTCCCATTTTAAAGGGTCATATGATTAACAGAATCTTACACTCGTGGTCAGTTCATATGAAGTTCAAGAAACTCGTCCAATGCTCGTTTCATAAATTTCATATGAAATGACCACTTGTATAAGATCCTCTATTGTTGTCATTCCTGTTACTAAATGTCATTCCTGTTACCAGCCAAATTTTGCTCAATATAAAAACAAATCCAATGTTCTGCTGTTGCATTTATTTACCAGTTCGAAAGTCGATGCCTGCAGCTACCTATTACAGAAAATGAAGATACTCATCCTACAGTTTCCCAAAATAGATTTGATAGCACATGTCTGAAAATATTTTGTTTCAGTAAAATAACAAATTATTAATTATATTATTAGTAACAAATATTTTTTACTCATAACAAGTTTGCGAACTTGGAGGTCTAGAAAGGAACTTTTTATTATGGGACAAGAAAATAAGTACGATGATAATTGTATATAGGAAATAAGGTTTCTTATTGTGGTAACAGGAATGACATTTTAAACCTGGGCAGCCATTAAAATAAGCCAGCATGTATTATTATGCAGATTCTCCTGTCTAAATGAATGGTTTATTGTTGGTAAATGTTCAGAGTTGATATTAAAATAAAAAAAATCAAAATTAGTTGTGTTTTATTTTTTCGCACAAAAAAGCCGTAATTCCTTCATTTTTGTAGAATGACTCCTATACGTGTTTTTGCATGACCGTTTTTCCCCGCTATAGTGGATTTTCCCCCTGGTAATATGATTGCAGGAAAACACGCTACATAGTGGAATTTGCTCCTTCTCACTTATAATCGTGAGGTTCATAACTGAAACAAAAATATGAGTATCTGTCCGTAAAATATCGATGGATAACGGATGCATATGTCCATCAGTCTGTCTTGTTTTTGTTTGGGGGAAAACAGGTAGGTATTTTTGTTTTACCATGTTAGCTAAAAACAGATGTGAGTGTACGTGGTTGTGTGCATAAATTTGTATAATTTTGTGTTTGTACAAGCGTTCAGTTGTGCATGCGCGCAGCAGAGTGCCTGGACTAGTGTTCGCCTTTCATGCAGGAGTCGTGGGCTCGACTCCCATTGGGACACACGTCCGATTATGATTTTTAGGTAATAAACTCCCTAAATCAAACATGGCTAGACAAAACTCCCGTTCGTGCATCTTCCTGTAGGATTCATGCATATGTGAATGTATATAAATATCCGCGATGAGAAGAAATCACAACTGTTCTGTTCTGTTCAATTCTCGTATCGACGTTACCCAAGTGGCTCAACGGTACGTAACCATAGTTGCACACACTTAGCGCCGTGTGTCCGTCCAAGAAATCACAACTTCCTCGTTCCCAAAATTAGTAATTAATGATTATATATACTTCCTCGTTCCCAAAATTAGTAATTATTGATTATTATAAAAATATGCTTGCTAAATTTGCATATTGATTTCTTTGGAATTTATCACGTTTATTACCTCCCTTGAAGTATTTATACATTTCTTATGCGATTAATTCCGTAAAATGTCTCTTTTCCATGCCGTTCCGTTTCGTTTCGTTCCACAAAATACCAATAGCCATACCAAATTCACTAGCAGCAAATTTCCCGGTTGGGGAAAAATGACTATGGGGGAAAAGTAGCTCTTTGAGGTCCGGACAATCCACTATATAGCCGTCCTTTCTATAGCCATTTTTCCGGGTTGAAAGGGGGAAAAACACTCTCTGACAGAAACCGCTGCACTGCTGACAAAAATGCATGCCGATAAATGAGAACACGCATTGCTGAAAGAGTTTTCTTGGACAAAACTTTTCAACAGGATATTTCAGTCTATAACAGGACGACGTGAAAGTGAAATGAAAGGGTGTGTTCAATGGAACCCCGTTTACTGTTGAAAGGATTTTTCGCCTCCATCGAGTCTCTCTCTCTCTCTCACACACACACACACACACACACACACACACACACACACACACACACACACACACACACACAAGTAGACATGGAAACGAGTTTGTTTTTTTTTGGGGGGGGGTGGACAGCAGCAATCTCTCTCTCTCTCTCTCTCTCTCTCACACACACACACACACACACACACACACACACACACACACACACAATTAAAACGAGAGTTTTTTGGGAGATGGAGAGGAGCAAAACAGCCACAATAGCCAAATAAAGACCATTGTTTGGGCCATGTTCCGATAACTATAACTGAAAGCTTCCGAATGAAAAAAAACTGTTTGAACCTAAAGCGGGGCTGTCAAATGAAGAAAGATTGCGTTAGAGAGTTAGAAAGTAAGTAGGTGACAACTTTATTTATCGAGGGTAGCTCAGTTGGCCTAAGCCAATATTCCCTGGGGCCCTAAAAAGTTACAAATGAAGAATGAAAACTGATTGATTATAACGGACTAGTCAAAATACCAATACTAGGCATAACGCAGCTCTTTGTGATGTATAAGCATTTTGGCTGACCATCAAATATGAGCGTGATGGATATCCATAAATCTCCAGACTGGTTCATATTGAGTCCTCTGATCAGAGTCTGCTAACAGTGTCATTCTGTCAGAAATGCCTGAAAGTAAAATCAACATTTCGCCTCATTTAGCGCAGTCAACCAATGTCGCACAGAAAATATACTGAAGGACAAAAGTTCTGCACGGATGTTAAATTAATATCCGTGCAGAACTTTTGTCCTTATGTACATATTTCTCATTCTGTGTCTAGATCATCTAACAGCTTTTTCTCAGAGGTTGCTTGTCTTTCAGTAAAAATACCTGGAGTTATCACTTTTTTTGGTTATCTCATGTGAGCTAACCTCAAAGAGCGATAACTCCAAGTATCTGTACAACGAAGTCATATTATATCACAATATAAACTGATCCTATGGTTTCAGATTCATAGACAGGAGGAGGAAAGAAATTCTAACAGCAGGTCTGAACCCCGTACAAACAGTAGGTTGGACCAGAGGACCAATGAAAGGTCATCACCAAGGGGAAGAATTTCTACATGTTTTCAGATGGTTGTTTCGCGGTAAGTGGAAGTTGCTCTCTGGGTGTTTTTTTATGTCCCGGAACAAATGTTTTTGTCCACAACAGACTATAATCCCCGGTAAGATAAGAGCTTTTACGAATTTGGTCGAGAGATTTTTTTCTATGTCGCCAATACATACATACTGTCATCATAGAAATTCGATTAAGAAAATTATGGGGACATATGTGTTTGTTTTGTAAATATTACGTTTGTCCAGAATTTGTTGAGTGAGTGAGTGAACTAATTTCTTACGTCAGCCCAAACAAAGGTCATGTGGAGATGGGGACTTGGTTAAAAGTCTCATTCATACGAAAGACCAGAGAAGCGGAAGGTCGAACCTGCGACCTCTGAATTGGTAGTCTTGCGCCTCACCCACTACATTACGGCCACTCAGGACTGTGTTGCTGAATATAGATAGTAGAAACGAGCCTGGCGCCCGTTGTAAAACAATATCTTTCCAAACCGGCACAAAATAAACCACTAGTGTTACGGCACCCAACCTAAAACTGGGGAACAGGCGGGAATCTGTCGTTATTACCCTGAATATTGGGACAGTAATGCTAATAAGTGTAATTATTCTAAGCTTTGAATAGGTTGGTATTCATTGTCACCCGACGTGGGCGGAGGGGGACTATAGAAATGACCCTCGTCCGTCCGTGTGTCAGTCCGTCCTTCCGTCCGTCCGTCCGTCCGAAATCTTGTCCCCGCAACTCCTCTTACGTCTTTCATGGGATTGATTTGAAATTTTACAGATTGTATTCTTATGTTATGAAGATGTGCATGTGGTTTTTAGTTAGAGGGTTATCATGCGAACCGAACAACCAACTAAATGTTTTGTACCACTTCAGAAACTGAGGGTGAGGTTGGGCCTGTAAAATCGATTTAAGCCCCCCAGTAATTCATTACTGACCGTTCCAAGGCGGTAGTTCTGTTGTGGTTCTCTGTTGCCTGTTTTGGTGTCAGAGTTTCTGTGATGTTTTACCTTATGTATGTTCTTATTATTTTTGGTTCGGTTTGGGTTGCTGAGTGGCCACCTTTTGGGAACAAGCTGCTCACTCGGTTGGCCATATGTTCTGTGTATCTTGATTATTTGTAATCTTAGTTGTTTCCAACTATGGTTTGAGGGCTGGATTTGGATTTGGATTGTTTCAGTTCCTGGTCTTTGCATACGCTTTACTTTGATTTTTGTTTCGGCCATTTTTGATGGAGTTACGGCCCTTGCTGACTCAGACCTTGTCCCCGCAACTCCTGCCACATCTTTTATCGGATTGACTTGAAATAGTGCAGAATGTTTCATCATGATCTGAAGATGTGCATGTGATTTTGGAATTTCAATTGTCCTATATTTTACAAAGTTATGGCCCTTTGTCGTTTTTGGCAATTTTCCAACTTTTAAACCGTTTGACCGAGAGAGCTGAAATTTGGTATGCTAGTAGCATTAGGTAAATTGAGTATTCTGATTAGTGTTAGGATATGATAAATTTATTAGTGACAGAGTTATTCCCCTTTCATAGATAATAGACATTCACTTAAAGGTAAAAGGATAACTCAAGAACTATTCATATTAATGGGCTGAATTTTCATAATTGCATTGTTCATTTTTCATCAGATTCATATTAGGAGGATTATGGCCCTTATTATTTTGTTATTGGGTATACAGTCTTGATGTTTTGGGCATTCTGTAAGGGCCTAAAGTTTCAGTAACCTGATTTTACACATATACGCCCAGTTCTGAACTTAAGTATTTTATAACCTCATAGAGGCCCAGTAATTGGGTACGACTTTGCTTATGCTTCAATTATTATTTGCTTACTAGGTTCTGTTATACACATATTTTCTGGTTTTGGCCATACAGTCACTCTGAAACGGAATAAAGGGCTGCAGTTTGTGACACATTTCAAACGTCGGGTGACTTTTGGCCGATGGCCTTTTATTATCTGATGATATGAGAAAATTCGCAGCCAGATTTGTTTATTGCACAAACTTCGGCCAGAGACCACCCCACTCTCTCTCTCTCTCTCTCTCTCTCTCTCTCTCCCCACCCCGTCCCCAATTCCACTGTAAAGATTCATCACAAAGGAAGGTGCGTGGTACTTTTATGTGTGTGCCTGACTGCCTGTTGGTACAAACGGAGGCCGGGAGGGGACATAGCAATACATATACCGATTTCGTTCCAACGGAATACTTTTTCGTTCCTTAAATTGAACATTTTGTTCCCTCAAATTAACATTTCGTTCTCTCAAAATAATATTCCGTTCCCACGCTTTACTTTTTCGTTCCTCCAGTTTAATATTTTGTTCTCTCAAAGGATTATTCCGTTCACATGCTTTACTTTTTCGTTCGCTCAAAATAGTTTTTCGTTCCCTCAAAATAATATTCCGTTCCCCCACTTTACTATTTCGTTCCCTCAGAATAGCATTTCGTTTTCTCAAAATAGTATTCCGTTCCCACGCTTTACAATTTCATTCGCTCAAAATAGTTTTTTTTCCCTCAAAATAATATTTCGTTCCCACGCAAAACTTTGTCGTTCCTTCAATTTGACATGTCTTTCCCTCAAAATAATATTCCGTTCTCACGCATTACTATTTCTTTGCCACGTAATAATATTTCATTTCCGTACCATAATAATTCGTTCCCTCATATTAATATTTCGTTCCTATGAAATAGATTTTCGTTTTCTCGCAAAATATTCGGTGATGATAAAAGCAAAACCATAGTGCATTTTAGATGCCTGGCTTCCATTCTAAATGTTATATTCTAAATGGTACAAGTCTTAATGTGACTCTGTTTGTTCTGAAGCCCAACCATGCTTTTATTCTATCATTATTTTCAATTTAACAACATTATTATTATTTTTATTATTATCATTATTATCTTATTTATTTTCTTAACTGGAGCCAGTCTAGTACTTTTAGTCATCCCAATATCTGTGCTCCCTCTAATTCGGGGCCAACTCCCAATAAAACGAATATGTTCCCATAGACGTAAATGCTCTCCGTCCAAAGCAGGCCCGCCAGAAAAGGCATTGCCACCTGAGAAAGCAAGAATAACCTGGCAGAAAAATATTGAGATGCACTTTACCATAGCTCAAAGGTTATTATGCCAACTGTCACGATTAAACTACCAGTGTATTTCCGGACCCTGAGTTTAGCCGGCTTACCAAGTCCCTAAATGATAAGGTGAATGAGTGCACCTTAAAGGGAAGCAACTCAGCCACGCCTTGGAGCGAATTCCTCCCTCCAGAGCAGACTCGCTCCAAAGGAAACAAACAGGAAGTAAAAACACAGGAAGCAAATCAGCCGTCATCATCTCTGCACCCCTCAAGCCCAGGTTCACCTCCCAAATGTAACACATGAGGACAAAATCGTGGCCCTTCTGATCACGAACCCAGAGCCCCCCGTAAACCATACAAGTCAGTGCTCCAGATAAGAAGTGTAACAGGGATAATTTAGGGATAATTTTCTATATTTGTCCATAAAAACATATACTGTGACCCCTCATTAGAACCGTCTTGCCGAGACGGTTCTAATGAGGGTCACAACATATGTTTCTTTTGAGAAATAAGAAAAAATATCTTTGAATTATTCCTGTTACCGCTTCTTATCTGTACCTCTGCGAGTACTCCGCCAACTGAAAGTCGACACAGCCGAGTTAGCATGCGATGTTGGGACAACGTTGACCCAACGTTCAGAAACGCCAATGATGTTTGTCCAACGTTAGGTAGACGTTGTACCAGCGTCGAATTTTCACTAGGAATAAATCAGCAAAAGTTGTTCTATATAATGTCGCTATGTTTTCTCAGTTTCTTATTTTTTGTATTGCTGTTAGAATATGTAGTTCGATTGTCATGTTCAAATTTTTAATATCGTGTTTGACGAAATTGATAAACATTATTAAATGCCCTTATCCAAAACAGAGCTCTTTTCAACGCATATTAAGAAAGACCATGATACACCGATCTGAGTAAAGCTAAAAATAGATGTAATATTATTGCGAGGCCTCATAATAGTAAATCGTGGGAACGAAATGTTATTTCGAGTGAACGAAATAGTAATTTGTAGGTTCCAAATACTACCATGATAGAACGAATTATTATTGCGAGGTAACAAAATAATATTTTAAAGACACGAACTTATTTTGCAAGGAAAAGAAATATTAGTACGTGCAAACGAAATAGTGATGCGCGGAAACAAAATGTTATCTTGTAAGAACCAAATACTATTTTGAAGGAATGAATTATTATTTTGAGGGAACGAAAAAGTAATGCATGGGAAAGAAATATTATTTTGAGGGAACGAAATGCTAATTTGAAGGAACGAAAAAGTAAAACGTGGGAATGGAATATTATTTTGAGGGAACGAAATGCTATTTTGAGGGAACGAAAAATTAAAGCGTGGAAACGGAATATTATTTTGAGGAAACGAAACACTAAATTGAGGGAACGAAAAAGTAAAGCGTGGAAACGAAAAAGTATAGCAAGGGAACGGATTTTTATTTTGAGGGAACGAAATACCAATCTGAAGGAACGAAAAAGTAATGCGTAGGAACGAAATGCATTTTGTTGGAACGAATTCACTATATGTATTGTCATGTCCCCTCCCGGGCTCCGTATTGGCCGGCTTTGAAAAATCAAAACGTCATTGAGTTTACCATAAAATAGATTTTAAAAAATAACTAGGTCATTTTAGTTGCCAACCAAAATGACCTACTTTCGATTTCACAAGCTTTATTTCATGATAAAAGTACAACGTACAGGCGGTAAAAATATAAGGTACAGGCGTTTACCAGGTGATAAAAATACAATGTACAAAAAGAATTAGTCAAGGATCCCATTGATTGTGCTGTTGCATTAGTGCATTGCTTAACGGGGAACCAGAGACGAAACCCGTATTTTTATGGAGAGACTTATTATTTTTTCAAAATACCTTGTTCCTTCTTTTTTGCCAGTTATATGCTACAAAAAAGCACATCAACCGACATATTTTCATCAATTCTGAAGGATGTACAGGTTTCATAATGATTTGTAATTTGACTGTTTTTACCTTTGATAGGACTATGGAGACTTTAAAGAGTTCCTTTAAGGGCAGAGAACAAAGTCAAAAGAAGGAACATGGGCCATTCTTCGAAATTTCGGCTGTTCAAGCCTCATTAGTGACCCTGAAAATATCTGGTGACAAAATCCAGAAAAGAGCTTTTTGCATTTTCTTGATTTCAATAAGGCAGTCGTTTCAAAGCCTGATTGACATCAAAAATGGTCTAAACTGTTAACAAGCGATGATCTCCACATGCATAGGTGCGCAGTCTGTTCAAATTCTTTGCTACTTGATTCATTAGAATCTACACACTGTTGATGACCTTATAAATGGCTCTGATCGGATTGCGTTGATGCGCAGCTGATCCGAAATTACGCAGATCGCATATGCTCTAAAAACTCCTTTTTTGTTAAGGCCTACTTGGTACCACACATGTCTGCGTTTGAATTGAATGTTAAAAGAACGTAGTTCGTTCAAGGTCCTTGGGTTCACCGCCGCCATGTTTTTCCGACATTTTATACTTAGCCCTTCCAAACTACGGGGTCTACATTACTTTGAAAGAATTTGCTCCCAAGGAGGCAAACTCTTTCCTTTAACGGTTGACTATTTCCTTCTAATGATGTAGCACTTCTAAACGGTCAACTCTTACATGATAGAATTGGCTCATAGGGAGCAAATTCTTTTATACAAAGTTGACATCCATTGAGAAGGCAGCCAAATGTGACAGAGTTGATTACCTGCAAGTATACCCATTTACTTTGAACGATTCTTAAAGAGCAATCTAAATACGTCCCCTCTGAATACATTTATCTTTCAGAATTACAAGGCCATTTGGCCGTGGACCACCGGTGGACCAGAATGAGAGCGCCACAACCACAGGGAAAAATGAAGGCCACTTCAATGACGGTCCACCTTGCGAGCCGTCTGTTCCAGGACCTAAACTGGGCATGATAAAACAGAAAAGAAGTGGCGAAATGGCGACCACTCAGCAGAGAGAGTTATTTGCTGCTGTGCAAGATCTTTGTAAGTATTATTTATGATACTGCAATAAATATATAATTTATTTTGTCAAGGTATAATTATTTATATACTATCAGGTGGCTTTCGGGTGATACTTTGGGCGTGCTTTGGAAAGGTGTATTAGTGCGCAACGCCCCATGATATCATGGGGCGTTGCGCACTAATACACCTTTGCACTAATAATCTTTTGCAAACTGTCACTCCATGATGCCGCAGCAGACCATGTGTATGTACAGTGCTTATTTCTCCGCCTTTAGATTTGTCCGTGTATATTTTACAAAAGACACTTTGTCATGAAACACACATGCATTTGTTTGTCCAAAGTTTTTACTTTATTTGACTGGCCAGTGCATTTTGACTGACAAACCGCTACAGGTCATTTCATCGCAACGTCGATTCCTTATAGAGCTATAGATCTACTTAAGCCTCGTTCACACGAGCAAAATATTTTGTCGAAGAAACTTTATCAAGCATATAGCGAAGAAAGCTTGCCAAATATTTTTAGTTTTCACGGAGCAAATAATTTGTCACAGAAAAATGTAACAAAAAATCTTTGTCAAATACACTTTGACAATGGTTTGTTTAGCTGTTTTCGCACGAACGAAGTTTTTCGACAAAGTTACCTTGACAAAATAAATTATATATTTAAACTGACCAACCATGCCTCATATTCTTTGTTAGATATACTTGCTCAGAACCAAAATGATTTTAATGTGGGGAAAGTTTTCCGTGTTTAGCTCCATAGCTAGTTTTCTAAGTTACATATTGTAATGCAAGCTTTCTATTTACACGGACAATTATGTTTTGTTAAATAATCTTTACCATGTATATACATTTGGCAAGGAAACTGTGACATATATTTTCATTCAGACGAGCTTATTTTAATTTACCAACCCTCTTTGTCAAAGAAACTTTGCCCGTGTGAACAAAGCTTTACTGTTTGCATCAATTTGTTGCTCTTCTGCTTTTTAGTGAAGTTATGTAAATTATGTGAATGTCAACTGCTCTCACTTACTTGCTATCCGCGCAAACAGATAAAACAGACTAAATTTATGTAAATTATTTCAGAATGAATTACAGGTTTGAGAAAATCACACTTTACCATTGTATGAATTTCAAGTGGCATCTCACTTATAATTCGAGAGGAGCATGGCATACACTATATGCTCATAAAGATTCCTCTGGATTGTTGATGCGAAAGAGGGGAGACATTTCAAAACCAACAAAGTGGCATGTGCGCCCAGCGACAATTCAGATCAGCCTGGACGTCCGCTCACTTTGATAAGAATCTTTGCTGTGCACTGAAAGGGTAGCTAAAGATCCAAACTAGCTCCGTGCGGACCGCGAAGACTCTGGGCGGATGCTCTGGCTGATCTGAGTGTTCGCTGGGCGCACATGCCACTTTAATTTAAGGTTTTGTCACGTTGCGGCTCATTTCTTCATGCTTCGCTGTTTTGATATGCCATATTTCACATTTGACTGGCTACTTACCTGATTTTACAGTGAAACCGAAAAAACCGACTGTCTACAGTGATGTTCCGCAAGTGAATATATCGTTTTGTATCAAGTTCCATTCCAACATAACATCAGTGTTGATAGAGATGTATAATAACATACCAGACCTACATGACACAGGTTCTGAGAAGGAAGACTGGCTATTTCAAAGCGAAAAGCTAAGAAAATTGCTCACCAGAGGCAGTTTTGCTGGTTTCAGTCGAGGCAGTGCAAAAGTTTTTGCAGCTTTTTCAGCAAATAAAAAGAGGGAAGACGATACAAGACGGAGGAGAAGACGATCGAAGCTGGTACTGTTTCTTGCTAAAGCTACCAATATTTTACCAAAACCAAGGTCTTTGTGCAGTTTGCTACAGACCAGAAAGGAAAATAAACAAATCAGCAGGAACGACTCAGTGATGCGGACGCCACTGCCGCCAACTCTACCAGAAGTTACGGAAAACACATTGCAGAGAATATCTCCGAAAACAAGGACCCTGACAAGAATAGCAAAACATACATTTCTATTATGCTCTGTGAAAAGACCGATGAACAACGGCGATCCATATTCATGGACCAATGTAAATGCCAGAAACAAAACCATATTACCTAATCAAATGACCAGAACGAAGGGTCCTCAGTCATACAGAAACGACAAAATGGTGCCGCTATCTCTGTCAGAAATGATAATATATTCAGTGCAGAACAAAGTGCTGAGAACAAAAGCCTCAACTATGACACCAAAACGGACAGTATCTGTCACTGTAATGCATAAACCGTTAAGCGATTCCTTATCTCATTTGCAAAACAGAGTATACAACACAACATCGACAATTATTACCAGGACTGTAGGCGACGTCCCACATCGTTTGATGCACATTCCAAGTTTTAAAGAAAGAAGACCACTTGGTTTACTTGAGAGAGGAAGAGGGACGAAGCCAGGCGTAAGCGTAACAGAAGCAGCAAATATGCTCACAGACCAACTGGTTAGGTCGACAGAAATTGTCCGCATTATATTCAATTCTGAAGGCAAGACACAAACCTTTTCACTGGATATGGATTGCTTTTTGTCAATGCTGGAAATTATGCAAGAAGAATTCATGATCGAAACAAAAAGGACTGCCAGAGATGCCTTCGAATTATCAAGCTTAAGTGCAGGTGCTGTTTCCAGGAGAGATACACATCGCATCGATATAACGATTGAGCTACCGGGATCTAAAAATCTACAAGTAAGCTCAGTCCCTGTTTCGCTTATTCAACGTTTGCTACAGAGACGCTCAGAAGACAGCATGGTCCCCTTCACAGATAGTGACAGGGCTCTTAAGATCAGAAACTTCGCCAAAGCTGGAAGAGCTTTAGCTGTCGGTACTGGAAGCTCTTTACCTAGATGTGTAATGACTGTAAGAGGAGTTGAAGAATGGCGTAGACCCCTCGTATTACCTAACGAGGCGATTATTTATGTGGCAGAAAAGTTTATGGAAATGGACGTGGATAGAGAGCTTTTACCGTTATATGAAGAACTCAAAGATCCAAGCAAATATGCGACATTTACCAAACAAACTAAACGCAGACCGATACCTGAAGAAGCAGTCACTACTACTGCAGAAAAATATCTGGAATTTAACGAATGTAGACAAGAGAAGATTATTTATAAACAGATTTATAGTAGTGAGATGGGAAATATCAAAGCTAATATCAACCCTGATAATACATGCGGTATAAAACAAGACATAGAAATGGAGGCTAATAATTCCATTTGTAGTGAAGAGCAAGACGAAACATATGGCAGTGACACTAACATCAAAGAAGACAAGAGGGTACTGAACGAAATGACAAGGGAAGACGTCGATGACGATGACGGTAGCTCCACAAAATACAAGTTATTTGGCAATGCAGGTGAGATGAGGAATCCAGTGAAAATAATCAGTTATTACAGCCATGAAACACTACCAACCATTCCCGAAGAGCCTGAAAACCAGTATAAATTATCACAGTGCGATCCCGCTGACAATACAGCTGAGGTGAAAGAGCCAGACGGAGCTTGGGCAAATTATTCTGACCACGGCAAGTTGCCAGCCACTTATGAACAACGGGATCATACGGCTATTAAAGATGCAAGATCAAAAGAATATCAGGAATTCAACACAAGCGTCCCTTCACATCTAGACCATATAGAAATCCCTTTCAAAGACATAGCAGATGTCGTATTTGAAAAAGACGAAGAGGGGGAACCGTTGATACTATCATCTGGAGGTTTTGGCGATATTTATCGAGCTCGTCTGTCTGATACCAACGAAGCGATTATAGTGAAGACAATCGAAGACATTGACTGCGAAGATTTATTACGGGAAACCCGGATTCAAACGTATCTGATGTCAGGTCAATATGTACCAGCAATAAAAGGAGTCATTGCAACACCAGGCCAACCAGAAATAATGATTTACAACAGTTTTGTGCAGGAGGTAAGTTATTTGACCGCTGCAAAATAAACGCTGATTCTAACACTGATCGCCTATACGTATAGCCAATGGTAAAATCTAGTGATATATAGTGATAATCTAGTGATACAGTGAATCACTGGGCGGACAATACAACACAACATCGACTTATGATAAGCGCCGTTTAGACGTCATTTTGAATCGTATGGTTACGTAAGTTTTCAATTCCATGAGGATAGTCGGTATAATGTCGTGGTCTCGCATCAAAAACTTACGAACGCCTTGTAATAGTGAAAGTTGATGGCGGGATTTTTTCATGTTATCATGACACACAACTTGAAAAATCTGAAAGAAACACTAGCATTTTCGTCGCTTCTCGTATGTTAGAATCATTTGCGAACACTAACTTGTGAGTGAAATGATTAAAAATGTTAACAAACTATCTTTTACAATACTAATTAAATAAGCATTTAAGAAGGTTTCATCGTTAAAGGCTGACATGTACAGTGTTTGAGAAAGCAATTCAATAAATTCAGTCTTACGGGCTTGTTGTAAGTCAGTATATTGGTAACATATCCAAAATTGATATAATTATAAACCAAGACACCTATGCCAAGGACGAATAATCTCCTGTTTCTATATTCAATGTAAATTTGGTTGGTTGGTTGATTTGATGCTTAACGTCCACGGTAAACAACTAAGGTCATGTCGGGACGGTCAATTAACCTAACCACACTATTCCTGGGCAGGCTTAGACCTCCTAAGCGGTTAACCAGTACTAAGTGCACATACTTTCGCCAGTAACTGACAACTGCCCTTCTTGAATCAGCGGAAGGATTCGAACCCAGGACCTCTGACTTACGAGTCAGGTGCCCTACCGATTGCGCTACCCGGCCCGGCTTATATTCAATGTAAAACCTCGTCATAAATTACTTTTAGTATTCAGATAAAATTTGAAAAAGACTTAACATTTCAACATTTTATGTTAAATTTCAAGTATTAAACATGTGATGTTAAGATAATTAACTTGAAGTTTCAAGGCAGTAGGTTCCAAATATCGTCTCTAAGTAGAATTTTTCTCTTGATGTTTTACCATATTATCTGAGGCGAATGTTTGAGTTTCTTAAAGCAAGCACCAGTCTTTGAAGAGTTGGTTGTTTTATTAAACTTCTGTTGATTTTCTGTTGTAATTAATGTTAATTTTTTGTAGTATGTTCATGTATATATGTTCTAGCACAATTAATTGCTAACACTTTCAGGTAGAACACTCTACGATATCATTGACGCCTGTCTGGCAGAGACACTAACCTTATTAGACAGCCATTGGCTGCAGCTGGCTTACAAACTGGTGCTAAGTTATGAGAACATGCACAAGAAAGGTGTTCTCCACAACGACATCAAAAGTGACAACATTCTTGTAGACCTCAAACCATATGACGCTCGACCTTTCCTAATCGACTTCGGAATGGCTACTTTTAGAAAAGGAGGGAGGTTAGTTCTTCCAACTGGCATCTCTGATTGTGACTTAGAAGAAGATCACCTGGCACCGGAAGTGCGTCATTCTCAGCCATCTTCCCCAAAGAGTGATATCTATTCCTTGGGGAAAGTATTCCAGGAGATGGCGTACTTCTGTGAAGAGCTCAGTCCCCTCTCCCAAGAAATGTGTAATGACAACCCGGCAGATCGCCCCACTCTTGAGGAACTAGCGGATGAGATAGAGGACATAATGGTGGAGAAAGATTTATAGATATTACAGGAGTTAAGTTTATATTATTGTATAAGATCATTTTTATAATTAAAAAAAACAAGTCATAATAATTCTAAAAACATATATTTTTTTTAAATTTTCTTAGAGTATCAAAACATTTGTTTGTCTGCAAGCAATTGAAGCCGTCATAGCCTACCAGTGGTAAAACGTGTCAACACGAATCATTATGAAAAGCCGATTAACCCACTCGTTTGGTGATAAAAGATGGGTTGATGTGCACAAACTGAGTCATATAACTGGTGAAACATACTGGGAGTAAATACTAAAATGACAAATTGCTCCACAAGATATATCCTTTTCTGGCTCCCATCGAACGATGCAATATAAACAAATGCGGGACAGCGAATGGGGTCCCATGCCTGTATATCATATTTTTTGTCATTCAAATCAGATTTACATGTTAACTAAATTGAGCCAAATCAATTTTCTAAACCTTTTTTTATTTGAAACTCAAGGAAGTTTCATTTGTTTGAAGTGGACTAAACAGGGTCATTTACACTAATGAGAATATAGTGAGAAGCTTGCCGCGATGCCTCACGTTAAAACATTTTAAAATTTGTTTACCACAATAGAGCAATGGGGCCTTTAAGTTGCTACTAAGGGATATTGTATGGGAACATGTCAGTGCAGTGGAAAAACATTTTTAGTTTTCATGGAAACGTACTAATATTATGTTCGAACGTAAAGTGTAGTACTTGAGAGCTTATTACTATCCTCGTACTGAGAAAAATCCATTGCAATACGTGTGAATGTATTTTATATGAGAATTTATTATATTATTCAGAAACTTAAGGGTATGATACATTGAGCAGCGACACGACAAAACCAACAATGTGGTTGTGCGCCCAGCGCAGACTAAGATCAGCCTGGGCATCCGCCCAGTCTGATCAGTCTTCGCTGTTCGCATGGCGGTAGCTTAGACCCATAGCTACATTTTGAGCTCTTAACGAAGAGCCTGATCAAACAAGGCGGATGCCCAGGCTGATCTGAGTCTGCGCTGGGCGCACAACCACATTGTTGGTTTTGTCGCGTCGCGGCTCAATTAGTGCATACATGTATGAGTGTAGTTCGGTGAAACTCATTATGTTCTTTTTGAAAAGGTATTATACTGAAAGGCAATATGAGTGTAATAATACAAATGAAATGAGCCGCGACGCGACAAAACCAACAATGTGGTAGTGCGCCTAGCGCAGGCTTAGACGAGCCTGGGCATCCGCTTAGTTTGTCAGACTTTTTGTTAAAGTGCTCAAAAGGTAGCTAAGGGTCCATGCAACCTCCATGCGGACAGCGAAGACTCTGATCAGAATGGGCGGATGCCCAGGCTGATCTGAGTCTGCGCTGGGCGCACAACCACATTGTTGGTTTTGTCGTGTCGCGGTTCAAATAGTTAAAGCCATACGAGAGTGTACATGACATTATTGGTAGGCAAATACTGAATTGTAAAACAAAACGTAAAGTTGCTGATGGGCAATACGGAGGCAAACGAGGGTTTGAGGGTATAAAACTTGAAAATGTACTCAAGCTTTATAACCTCGGGGCCAGAGTTTGTGTGAAGATCTTTGGAGGCACGTGCTGAGAAAAAAAAGATTTTACATAAAAACAGTGAGATGCAAACACATACAGTCTAATGAAAGTATGATTTAACAGACTGACAGACAATAACTGAAGGGTTACCACAATGGTGACTAAAGGTATTGATAATCAAATAGTTGTATATACACATTCACAGACTGGCAAGCGAATACTAGTATTTAAATAAAGACAACGGTTGGCCAATACAGAAAAGTGAGGGTAAAAGCGATAGGCACAAACTATTGAGAGGCAAGAAAACAAGAGCTGTCGCCTGACAGCATAGCTCGCCTGAATAGGTGCTTGCCCATCACACAGTCGCTATGGTGGTGTGGACGGCTATGCATAAAACTTCAGGCAAGCATGTCCATAATGACAACACATTTATAAACAAAAGCTATCTCAGAAAAAAAGTTTAAAATGAAATTAAAATAAAAAAATCCACATGAAATTTCAAAGTCCATGAGCTTGAGCTCAAAGAACTAAGGGGTGGGGGTGGGAGTGGGGTGTGGGGGGGGGGGAGGGGGCTAGGATGTATCAAAACTTTGAACCATTATCTAACATCAGTCCAAGTATAAGTATCAACTGAGTCCATCGTGGCACTATGAAATTATGTCTTCATAAATATAAAACTTTAACCAAAATCTTTAAGACAAAATTCAAAGTCGATGACCTTGACTTCAAGGTCATCCCGTGGGGTAAGTATATAGTGTTTTGTAAAATCTCAAAAAATTGTCTAACATCAGTTCAAGTGTAAACTGAATCTCTGTCAAGCATTATGAATCAGTATGCAATTAGAAAACTTTAATAAAGACCAGATTTCCTAAGTCCCTGACCTTGACATCAAGGTCACTGAGTGGGGTTGGGGTAGAACTCTGTAAAACTTTGGACTAATATCTAGGTACAGTGCATATATAAAAAGAATTCATCAATGGGTTCAGGAGATATGTGTCTTTAAAAAACTATAACCAAAACATCCAAGCAATAAATTTTCTAAGTCCATGACCTTGACATCAAGGTCACTGAGGGGGGTGGGGTTAGTACCTTGGAAAACTTTGGACCAATATCTTACTACAATGCAAGTATCAAATAAATCCATCTAGGGGTTAAGGAGATATTGGGCTTTATAAAACTTTAACCAGAACATCCAATACAAAAACACTTCTAATTTTCTAAGTTCATGACCTTGACATCAAGGTCACGGAGTGGGGTGGGAGTGGTACCCTGTTAAACCTTGGACCAATATCTAACTACAGTGCAAGTATCAAATGAATCCATCCATGGGTTAAGGAGATATAGGTCTTTAAAAACTTTAACCAAAACATCCAATCCGGACGCCGACGCCGACGCGGACGCCGACGCCAGGGTGACAACAATAGCTCTTCCTGAACTTTCGTTCAGGCGAGCTAAAAAGGGTAATTTAAGATGATAATATTTAAGTCCCTAGGATTAAGTGAGATAGTAGAAAGGGATATCGACGGAGAAATACATAGAGACTAGGAGAAGATTATCTGTTAATTCCCTGACCTTCTTTCTGCTGTGTCTATGATATGTATCGAAGACTCAGCGCAAGACGATGCTCACTCACTATTTTTAAGAAATTCAGTAGATATATGAGTAGGAAAGTACTGGTAGGCAAAAGAGAGATAGAATAAAGTCATAAGTAGGAAAATACTGTGAGGCAAACGACAGATAAAATAAAGCCATCAGTAGGAAAATACTGTGAGGCAAACGAGAGATAAAATAAATCCATCAGTAGGATAATACTGTGAGGCAAACGAGAGATAAAATTAAGCCATCGGTAGCAAAAATATCTGAGGCAAAGGAGAGATTAAATAAAGCCATATGTAGGAAAATACTCCGAGGAAAACGGGTGACAAAATTAAGCCATCAGTAGGACAATACTGTGAGGCAAACGAGAGATCAAATAAAGCCATAAGTAGGAAGATACAGTGAGGCTAACGAGAGATAAAATAAAGTCATAAGTAGGAAAATACTGTGAGGGAAACGAGAGATAAATTTAATCCATAAGTAGAAAAATACTGTGAGGCAAACGAGAGATAAAATAAAGCCATAAGTAGGAGAACACTGTAAGGCAAACAAGAGATAAAATTAAGCCATAAGTAGGAAAATTCTGTGAGGCAAACGAGAGATAAAATATAAACATTTGTAGGACAATACTGTGAGGCAAACGAGAGATAAAATAAAGTCATAAGTAGAAAAATACTGTGAGGCAAAGTAGAGATAAAATAAATCCATAAGTATGAAAAGACTGTGAGGCAAACGAGAGATAAATGAAGCAATAAGAAGGAAACTACTCTGAGGCAAACGGGTGATAAAATAAAGCCATAAGTAGAAAAAATACTGTGAGGCAAACGAGACATTAAATAAAGCCATAAGTAGGAAAATACTGTGATGCAAACCAGAGATAAAATAAAGCCATGATTAGGAAAATACTGTGAGGCAAATGAGAGATAAAATAAAGCATAAGAAGGAAAATACTGTGAAGCAAATAAGGGATCAAATAAAGCCATAAGTAGGAAAATACTATGAGGCAAACGAGAGATAAGATAAAGCCATAAGTAGGAAAATTCTGTGAGGAAAACGAGAGATAAAATAAATCAATAAGTAGGATACTACTCGAGAGATTAAGTAAATCCATAAGTAGGAAAATACTGTAAGGCAAACGAGAGATAAAATAAATCATAAGTAGAAAATACTGTGGGGCAAACAAGAGATGAAATAAAGCCATAAGTAGGAAAATACTGTGAGGTAAAGGAGAGATAAAATAAATACATAAGTAGGAAAATAATCGAAAGATAAAATAAATCCATAAGAAAGGAAATACTGTGAGGCAAACGAGATATAAAATAAATCATAGGTAGGAAATCCTGTGAGGCAAACAAGAGATTAAATTAAGCTATAAGTAGGAAAATTCTTTGAGGCAAACGAACTATGAAATAAAGTCATCGGTAGGAAAATACTGTGAGGAAAACGAGAGATGAAATAAACTTATAAGTTAGGAAATACTGTGAAGCAAATGAGAGATCAAATAAAGCCATAAGTAGGAAAATACTGTGAGGCAAACGAGAATTAAAAAAGCCAAAAGTAGGAAAATACTGTGAGGCAACTGTGTGATAAAATAAAGCTGAAAGGAGGAATATACTGTGAGGCAAACGAGAGATATAATAAAGCCATAAGTAGGAAAATACTCTGAGGCGAACCAGAGATAAGATAAAGCCATAAGTAGGAACATACTGTGAGGCAAACGAGAGATGAAATAAAGTGAAAGGTAGGAATAAACTGTGTGGCAAACGAGAGATAAATATAGACATAAATAGCAAAATACTGTGAGGCAAAGCGAGAAAAATATAGCCATAAGTAGGAAACTACTGTGAAGCAAACGAGAGATAGAATAAAGCCATAAGTAAGAAAATACTGTGAGACACGCGAGAGATAAAATAAAGCCATGAGTAGGTAAATACTTTGAGGCAAACGAGAGATAAAATAAATTTGGCGTTGGAACATACTGAGAGGCAAACAAGAGATAAAATTGTGTCATAAGCTTAGAAGGAATAACAGATAGCCGTTTGTATGAAAATAGGTGAAGGGAAACAGGAGATAAAATTCAGCCGTTACTAAGAAACAACTGAGAGGCAAAGCAGAGATAAAATGGAGCCATGAGTAGAAAATACTGAGAGGCAAACGAGAGGTAAAAAAGCCGTTAGTAGGAAAATACAAAGAGATAAATGAGAAATAAAATGGAGCGGTAAAAATGATACTACCAAGAGGCAAGAAAGAAATCCAATGAAGCCGTCAGTAGGAAAATGATAAGATTCAAACGAGATAAAATAAAGCCGTTAGTAAGAGCTTATTGAGACGCAAACGAGTAATAAAATAATGCCATAAGTAGCAAGCAAACATACTGTGAGGCAAACGAGCAATAAGATAAAGCCATAAATAGCAAAGAATGCTGTGAGGCAAACGAGTGATAAAATAGGTCATAAGTAGGAAAATACTGTGAGGCAAACGAGAGATAAAATAAAGCCAAAGGTAGGAAGAAACTGTTTGGCAAACGAGAGATAAAATAAAGTCATCAGTAGGAATATACTGTGAGTGATTAACACGAGAGATGAAATAAATCCATAAGTAGGATAAATACTGTGAGGCAAACGAGATATAAAATAAAGCAATATACTGTGAGGCAAACGAGATATAAAATAAAGCAACAAGTAGGAAAATACTCTGAGGCAAAGAGAGATAAAAAAAAGTACTGTGAGGACAACGAGAGATAAAATAAAGCCATTAGTAGGAGAACATTGTGAGGCAAACGAGCAATAAAAAAAAGCCAAAAGTAGGAAAATACTAAGTGGCAAACGAGAGATAAAATGAAGCCATCAGTAGTAAAATACTTTTGGGCAAAGGAGAGATAAAATGAAGCCATCAGTAGGAAAATACTGTGAGGCAAACGAGAGATAAAAAAGACATAAGACGAAAAATTCTACAAGGCAAACGAGAAATAAAATAAAGTCATAAGCAGGAAAAAACTGTGTGGCAAACGAAAAATAAAAAATAAAGCCATAAGTAAAAACATACTGCGAGGCAAACGAGAGGTAAAATAACGAGATATATAGGATAATACTGTGCGGCAAGCCAGAGATACAATAAAGCCAAAGGTAGGAAAATACTGTATGGCAAACGAAAGATTAAATAAAGCCATAAGTAGGAAAATACAGTGAGGCAAACGAGAGATAAAATATAGCCATAGTAGGAATATACTGAGAGGCAAACGAGAGATAAAATAAAGCCATAAGTAGGAAAATATTGTGAGGCAAACGAGAGATAAAATAAAGCCATTAGTTGGAAAATACAGTGAGGCAAACGAGAGATAAATTAAACTTTCAGTAGGATCGTACCGAGAGGCAAACAAGAGATAAAATTAAGCAATACACCTTGAAGGGAGAAAGTAAGCCGTTTTTATGAAAATACGCGAAGGCAAACATGGGATAAAATTCAGCCGTTAATCAAAACAACTGAGAGGCAAACAGAAGATAAAATGATGCCGTTAGAAGAAAAATACTATGAGGCAAACGATAGGTAAAAACAGCCGATAGTCGGAAAATACAAAGAGGCAAACGAGAAATTAAATGAAGCGGTAATAATGAAAATACCAAAGGGCAAGAAAGATATACAATAAAGCCGTCAGTAGGAAAATGGTAAGAATCAAACGAGATAAAATAACCCCGTTAGTAAGAATTTACTGAGAGGCAAATGAGTGATAAAATAAAGCCATAAGAAGGAAAATACTGTGAGGCAAACAAGTGATAAAATAAAACTATCAGTAGGAAAATACTATGAGGCAAACGATAAAATAAGGCCATGAGTAAGAAAATACTGTGAGGCCAATGAGTGATAAATAAAGTCATAAGCAGGAAAATATTGTGAGGCAAACGAGAGATAAAATAAAGCCATACGTAGGAAAATACTGTGAGGCAAACAAGAGATTAAATAAATCCATAAGTAGGAAAATACTGTGAGGCATACGAGAGATAAAATGTAGCCATAAGTAGGAAAATACTTTGAGGCAAACGAGAGATGAAATAAACTATTAGTAGGAAAATACTGTGAGGCAAACGAGTGATAAATATAGACATAAATAGCAAAATACTGTGAGGCAAAGCGAGAAAAATATAGCCATAAGTAGGAAACTACTGTGAAGCAAACGAGAGATAGAATAAAGCCATAAGTAAGAAAATACTGTGAGACACGTGAGAGATAAAATAAAGCCATGAGTAGGTAAATACTTTGAGGCAAACGAGAGATAAAATAAATTTGGCGTTGGAACATACTGAGAGGCAAACAAGAGATAAAATTGTGTCATAAGCTTAGAAGGAATAACAGATAGCCGTTTGTATGAAAATAGGTGAAGGGAAACAGGAGATAAAATTCAGCCGTTACTAAGAAACAACTGAGAGGCAAAGCAGAGATAAAATGGAGCCATGAGTAGAAAATACTGAGAGGCAAACGAGAGGTAAAAAAGCCGTTAGTAGGAAAATACAAAGAGATAAATGAGAAATAAAATGGAGCGGTAAAAATGATACTACCAAGAGGCAAGAAAGAAATCCAATGAAGCCGTCAGTAGGAAAATGATAAGATTTAAACGAGATAAAATAAAGCCGTTAGTAAGAGCTTATTGAGACGCAAACGAGTAATAAAATAATGCCATAAGTAGCAAGCAAACATACTGTGAGGCAAACGAGCAATAAGATAAAGCCATAAATAGCAAAGAATGCTGTGAGGCAAACGAGTGATAAAATAGGTCATAAGTAGGAAAATACTGTGAGGCAAACGAGAGATAAAATAAAGCCAAAGGTAGGAAGAAACTGTTTGGCAAACGAGAGATAAAATAAAGTCATCAGTAGGAATATACTGTGAGTGATTAACACGAGAGATGAAATAAATCCATAAGTAGGATAAATACTGTGAGGCAAACGAGATATAAAATAAAGCAATATACTGTGAGGCAAACGAGATATAAAATAAAGCAACAAGTAGGAAAATACTCTGAGGCAAAGAGAGATAAAAAAAAGTACTGTGAGGACAACGAGAGATAAAATAAAGCCATTAGTAGGAGAACATTGTGAGGCAAACGAGCAATAAAAAAAAGCCAAAAGTAGGAAAATACTAAGTGGCAAACGAGAGATAAAATGAAGCCATCAGTAGTAAAATACTTTTGGGCAAAGGAGAGATAAAATGAAGCCATCAGTAGGAAAATACTGTGAGGCAAACGAGAGATAAAAAAGACATAAGACGAAAAATTCTACAAGGCAAACGAGAAATAAAATAAAGTCATAAGCAGGAAAAAACTGTGTGGCAAACGAAAAATAAAAAATAAAGCCATAAGTAAAAACATACTGCGAGGCAAACGAGAGGTAAAATAACGAGATATATAGGATAATACTGTGCGGCAAGCCAGAGATACAATAAAGCCAAAGGCAGGAAAATACTGTATGGCAAACGAAAGATTAAATAAAGCCATAAGTAGGAAAATACAGTGAGGCAAACGAGAGATAAAATATAGCCATAGTAGGAATATACTGAGAGGCAAACGAGAGATAAAATAAAGCCATAAGTAGGAAAATATTGTGAGGCAAACGAGAGATAAAATAAAGCCATTAGTTGGAAAATACAGTGAGGCAAACGAGAGATAAATTAAACTTTCAGTAGGATCGTACCGAGAGGCAAACAAGAGATAAAATTAAGCAATACACCTTGAAGGGAGAAAGTAAGCCGTTTTTATGAAAATACGCGAAGGCAAACATGGGATAAAATTCAGCCGTTAATCAAAACAACTGAGAGGCAAACAGAAGATAAAATGATGCCGTTAGAAGAAAAATACTATGAGGCAAACGATAGGTAAAAACAGCCGATAGTCGGAAAATACAAAGAGGCAAACGAGAAATTAAATGAAGCGGTAATAATGAAAATACCAAAGGGCAAGAAAGATATACAATAAAGCCGTCAGTAGGAAAATGGTAAGAATCAAACGAGATAAAATAACCCCGTTAGTAAGAATTTACTGAGAGGCAAATGAGTGATAAAATAAAGCCATAAGAAGGAAAATACTGTGAGGCAAACAAGTGATAAAATAAAACTATCAGTAGGAAAATACTATGAGGCAAACGATAAAATAAGGCCATGAGTAAGAAAATACTGTGAGGCCAATGAGTGATAAATAAAGTCATAAGCAGGAAAATATTGTGAGGCAAACGAGAGATAAAATAAAGCCATACGTAGGAAAATACTGTGAGGCAAACAAGAGATTAAATAAATCCATAAGTAGGAAAATACTGTGAGGCATACGAGAGATAAAATGTAGCCATAAGTAGGAAAATACTTTGAGGCAAACGAGAGATGAAATAAACTATTAGTAGGAAAATACTGTGAGGCAAACGAGTGATAATATAAATACATAAGTACGAAAATACTGTGAGGCAAACGAGAGATAAAAAAATCCAAAGGCCTAGAAGTGATAAAAGTTAGCTGTTTGTATGTAAATACATGAAGGCAAACATGAGATAAAATTCAGCTGTTACTAAGAAACAAGTGAGAGGCAAACAAGTGGTAAAATGATGCCGTTAGTATAAAAATACTGAAAGGCAACCGAGAGGTGAAAACAATCGTTAGAAGCAAACTACAAAGAGGCTAACGAGAAATAAAATGAAGCGGTTAACGAGTGATAAGATAAAGCCATCAGTAGGAAAATACTGTGAGGCAACAGAGGGATAAAATAAAGCCATAAGTAGGAAAATACTGTGGGGCAAACAAGAGATATAATACGGCCATAAGTAGGAAAATACTTTGAGGCAATTGAGCGATAAAATAAAGCCATCAGTTGAAAAATACTGTGAGGCAAACGAGAGATAAAATAAAGCTATACGCCTAGAAAATACTGTGATGCAAACGAGAGATAAAATAAATCCATAAGTAGGAAAATACTGTGAGGCAAACGAGATATAAAATAGATTCATAAGTTAGAAATACTATGAAGCAAGCGAGAGATAAAACAAAGCCATAAGTAGGAAAATACACGAAATATAAAATAAAGCCATAAGTATAAAAATACTTTGTGGCAAATGAGAGATAAGATAAAGTAGGAAAATACTGTGAAGCAAACGACAGATAAAATACTGCCATAAGTAGGAAAATACTGTGAGGCAAACGAGAAATAAAATAAAGCCATAAGTAGGAAATTACTGTTAGACAAATGAGAGATAAAATGAAGCCATAAGAAGGAGAATACTGTGAGGCCAAAGAGTGATAAAATAAAGCCATAAGTGGGAAAATACTATAAGGCAAACTAGAGATAAAACAAAGCCATAAGTAGTTAAATACTGTGAGGCAAACGACAGAGGAAATAAAGCCATCAGTAGGAAAATACTGTGAGCAAAACGAGAGATAAAACAAAGCCATAAGTAGTTAAATACTGTGAGGCAAACGACAGAGAAAATAAAGCCATCAGTAGGAAAATACTGTGAGCAAAACGAGAGATAAAATAAAGCCATCAGTAGGAAAATACTATGATGCCACCGAGAGATAAAATAAAGCCATAAATAGAAAAAATACTGTGAGGCAAACGAGAGATAAAGTAAATCCATAAGTAGGAAAATACTGACGCAAACGAGAGATATAATAAAGCCAAATGTAGAAATATACTTTGTGGCAAACTAGAGATAAAATAAATTCATAAATAGGAAAATACACTGAGGCAAACGAGAGATAAAATAAATCGATAAGTAGGAACATACTGTGAGGCAAACGAGAGATACAATAAATCCATAAATAGGAAAATACTGTGAGGCAAATGAGTGATAAAATAAGCCATTAGCAGGAAAATACTGTGAGGCAAACGAGAGATAAAATAAAGCCATAAGTAGGAAAATACTCTGAGGCAAACGATGAAATAAGGCCATAAGTAAGAAAATACTGTGAGGCCAACGAGTGATAAAATATAGCCATAAGCAGGAAAATATTGTGAGGCAAACGAGATATAAAATAAAGCCATAAGTGGGAAAATACTGTGAGGCAAAGGTGAGATAAAATAAAACTATCAGTAGGAAAATACTGTGAGGCAAACGAGTGATAAAATAAATCCATAAGTAGGAAAATACTGTGAGGCAAACGAGAGATAAAAAAAATCCAAAAGCTGAGAAGTGAAAGTTAGCGGTTTGTATGAAAATGCGTGAAGGTAAACATGAGATAAAATTCAGCTGTTCCTAACAACAAATGAGAGGCAAACAAATGAAAAAACGATGCCGTTATTATAAAAATACTGAGAGTTAAAACAACCGTTAGAAGGAAACTACAAAGAGGCAAATGAGAAATAAAATGAAGCGGTTAACGAGGCAAACGAGTGAAAAAATACTGTAAGGCAAATGAGAGATAAAATAAAGCCATAAGTAGGAAAATACTCTGAGGCAAACAAGGGATATAATACGGCCATTAGTAGGAAAAAACTGTGAGGCCAACGAGTGATAGAATAAAGCCATCAGTAGAAAAATACTGTGAGGCAAACAAGAGATAAAATAAAGCTATACGCCTAGAAAACACTGTGATGCAAACGACAGATAAAATAAATCCATAAGAAGGAAAATACTGTGACGCAAACGTGATATAAGATAAATCCATAAGTAGGAAAATACTGAGGCAAACGAGATATATATTAAAGCCAAAGGTAGGAATATACTTTATGGCAAACGAGAGATTAAATAAAGCGATAAGTAGAAACATACTGTGATGCAAACGAGAGATAAATAAATCCATAAGTAGGAAAATACTGTGAGGCAAACGAGGGATAAAATAAATCGATAAGTAGGAAAATACTGTGAGGCTAACGACAGATACAATAAATCCATAAGTAGAAAAATCTCTGAGGCATACGAGAAATGATAATTATAAATCCATAAGTAGGAAACACTGTGAGGCAAACGAGAGATTAAATAAATCCATAACTAGGGAAAACTGTGAAGCAAACGAGAGAAAATAAATCCGTAAGTAGGAAAATACTTAGAGACAAACGAGTGATAAAAAAAAGCCATAAATAGGAAAATACTGTGTGGCAAACGAGAGATAAAATAAAGCCATAAGTAGGGAAATACTTTGAGGCAAACGAGAGATAAAATAAATCCATAAATAGGAAAAAACTATAAGGCAAAGGAGAGGTAAAATAAATCCATAAGTAGGAAAATACTGTGAGGCAAACGAGTGATAAAACAAGGTCAAAGGTAGGAATAAACTGTTTATGCAAACGAGGGATAAAATAAAGTCATAAGTAGGAAAATACTGTATGGTTAACGAGAGATAAAATAAAACCAAAGGTTGGAAATTACTGTTTGGCAAAAGAGAGATAAAATAAAGTCATAAGTAGGAAAATACTGTATGTTAAACGAGAGATAAAATAAAGCCATAAGTAGGAAAATACTGTATGGTGACCGAGAGATAAAATGAAGCCATAAGTAGGAAAATACTGTGAGGCAAACGAGAGATAAAATAAATTCATAAGTAGGAAAATACTGTCAGGCAAACGAGAGATAAAATAAAGCCATAAGTAGGAAAATACTGTGAGGCAAACGAGAGATAAAATAAATCGATAAGTAGGAATATACTATAAGGCAAAGAAGAGGTAAAATAAATCCACAAGTAGGAAAAAACTGTGAGACAAACGAGTGATAAAATAAAGCCATAAGTAGGAAAATTCTGTCAGGCAGACGATAGATAACACAAAGCCATCAGTAGGAAAATACTGTGAGGCAAATGAGAGATAAAATAAAGACATAAGTAGGAAAATACTGTGAGGCAAACGAGAGATGAAATTTAGCAATAAGTAGGGAAATACTGTGAGGCAAACGAGAGATAAAATAAAGCCATAAGTAGAAAAATACTGTGAGGCAACCGAGAGATAACAGAAAGCCAGAAGTAGGAAAATACTGTGAGGCAAACGAGTGGTAAACTAACACCATAAGTAGGAAATACTGTGAGGCAAACGAGAGATTAAATAAAGCAGTAAGTAGGAAAATACTGTGTGGCAATCGAGAGATAAAAGAAAGCCATATGTAGGAAAATACTGTGAGGCAATCGAGATATAAAATAAAGTCATAAGTAGGAAAATACTGTGAAGCAAACAAGAGATAAAATAAAGCCATTAGTTGGAAAATACTGTGAGGCAAACAGAATTCAAATAAAGCCATAAGAAGGAAAATACTGTGAGGCAAACGAGAGATAAAATAAAGCCATAAGTAGGCAACTACTGTGAGGCAAACGAGAGATAAAATAAAGCATAAGTAGGAAAATACTGTGAGGCAAACGAGAGATAAAATAAAGCCATAAGTAGGAAAATACTGTTAGGCAAACGAGAGGTTAAATAAACTTGCAGTAGGAAAGTACTGAGAGGCAAACAAGAGATAAAATAAAGTCATAAGCCTAGAATGGATAAATTAAGTCGTTTGTATGAAAATACATGAGGGCAAACATTAGATAACATTAAGCCGTTACTAAGAAACAACTGAGAGACAAACATGAGGTAAAGTGATGCCGTTAGTAGAAAATACGGAGAGGCAAAGGAGAGGTAAAAACAGCCGTTAGTAGGAAAATAGAAAGAGGAAAACGAGAAATAAAATGAAGCGGTTAGAATGAAAATACCAAGAGGCAAGAAAGATATACAATAAAGCCGTCAGTAGGAAAATGATAAGATTCAAACGAGATAAAATAAAGCCGTTAGTAAGAATTTACTGAGGGGCAAACGAGAAATAAAATAAAACCATTCCTAGGAAAATACTGATAGACAACGAGGAATCGAGGAATAAAATAAACCGTTAGTTAGAAAATTAAAACAACACAAACAACAACAAAAAAAAACAATAAAAAATAAAAAAAAAACGAGGTATAACATAAGCCATCGGTATTAAAACTGAGAGACAAACAAGAGATTAAAATTATGCCGTTAGTAGGAAAATTTTAGAAGCAAACGAGTGAAAAATTAAGGCCGTTAGTTGGTAAATACTCTGGAAAACGTGAGCTAAAATACAGCCGTTAATAGGCAAATCATTAAGAAGCAAACAAGAGATAAAATAAAGCTTTCAGTAGGAAAATACTAAGAGGCAAACATGAGATAAAAAAGCCGTAAATAGGAAACTACTGAGAGGCCAACTAGAGATAAGATAAAGCCGTTGGTAAGACAGTACTAGAGACAAATTAGGTAGCCTGTATGAATAGGCTGTGTGCATGTTAAGGGGTCCTGGATTAAACCCTTATCAGCATACGTATACCCATTCTTTATTCATGAAATTCTTCTTTATTGTTTAAGTTTAAATGGAAGCTATGTATTAATACTGTCATAGAAGATGAAAATCATTACTGTAATAGAAAATATGCATTGATACTCTTCAGAAGTATGCATTAATACTGTAATAGAATGTGGCTATTTACAAGGTAATAGAAGGTGTGCATGCATTCAGTAATAACCGAGAATATACTGTGGTGGAAGACATGTATTAATACTGTAATGCAAGATGATAATCAATACTGCAATAGAAGATTAAAATTTGCATTACAATGCAGTGTACATTGAAACACTGCATAAATTGACCGTAATTATTCATTGTTTCAATGAACACAACCTTTATAATGTAAATCTATCACTGATAGATATGTAATAATATAGAAATAGACGATGTACATAGGAGCTCTCAAAGAAGGTGAAGCGCATATTAAATAAATAAAAGAAGTAATGAAAAAGCTCTGTAGTTAAGATATACATTAATATGCATTCGGTCTTCATTATAAAGGTTATAGAAGGTTCGCAAACCTATTGTTATGGAAGTTTGAACTAATACTTGAATAGAATGTTTAAATGACTACTTTATAGAAAATGTGTATTGATACTGTAATATAAGGGGTGAATTAACACTGCAACAGAAGGTGTGCATTGTCACTATAATATGCAAATTAATAAATTGTACTTCCATAGTGTGATAGAAATTGTGCATTATCAGTGTAGTATAATATAATAAGAGTATGCACCAGCACTGTCATAGAAAGAAAACATTGTCACAGTAAAGGTTTACCCTATTTACTAAACTACTGAACCAGTAAGTGTGCCGGCAGAAGCACAGTAATTGAAGATGAGCACTAGCACTGTTATGGAAGGTGAGCATTAAAATTGCAATTGACGGTGTGGATAAACACTGTGATAGAATGTGTGTATTAATACTGTAATAGAAGCTGTCATTTAATACTGTTACATTTTTTTTTTTGCATTAAAATTTTAGCATAAGGTTTGCGTAATTTTTTAGAATGAAATTCTGCGTTAGTCCGGAAACAGAAAGTTTGATTTAATACAGTAAACAAGATTTATATTAATAGGAGGCGTGACTTTAAACTGCAATCGAAGACAAGAATGATTGCTCCGATTATCCTTGTGAATTGATACCGCAACTGGCGGTGTAACTAAATAATGTAGTTATAGAAGATGTGCATTAAACTGTCATAGAAGATATGCATTAGTTATATGACAGAAGGTGTGAAGTAACACTGTAATAGAAAGTGTACAGCAATACTATAAACGAAAATGTGTTTTATCACTGTGACAGAAGGTATATGCATTAATGTTGAATCAGAAAGTATGAATTAACAGGTGGGCATTTATACGGCAAAAGAAGATGTAATACTATAATAGAAGCTGTGCATTTCATTGCTAAAAAGATTGTGCATTAATACTGTAATAAAAGGTGTGCAAAAGTTCTGTAATAGAAGGTGTGATTTATTTTTGTAAAAAGAGATGTACATAAGTACTATAATAGATTGTATCACTTTATTCTGTAAATGACGACGTGAATCAATACTCGCATAGGTGTGGATTGATAATAAAAAAGTAAATTAAAATGTCAGAAGCTGTGATTAGTTCTGTAATAGAAGCTACGAACTATCACTTTACTATAAAATGTTAATACATACTGTAATAAAAGGTAAGCATTATCACTAATTGAAAGTATACATTAAGGTTAAATCAGTATTTGTGAAATAAACTATTATAAACGGTGTTCTATAATACTGTAATAGGTTTTCATTAATACTGCAATAGAAGGTTCAATTAACACTGTAAGAGACTCTGTAAATTAATAATGTAGAAGATGGTGTGTGTTGATACTATAATAGAAGGTGTGCATTAATACTATGATAGCAGATGTGAATCAATACTTTGATAGAAAGCGTGCATTATCATTGTTATGGAAAGTGTGAAACAATACTGTCTTAGAATGTGTGCATAATTATGTAATAGAAGGTGTGAACTAGCATCGTTAGAGATAATGTGCGCAAATACTTTAAAAGACGGTGTGCATTACATTACCATTGTGATAGAATGTGTGCATTAATGTTGAAATTAAAGGTGTGAACTAACAGGTTGGGTATTTATAAAGGAAAAGAAAATGCTATTTATTTCTGTAATAAGTTGTGCATTACAATGTATTACAACTGTCACAGAACGTGTGCATTAATACTATAACAGAAAGTATGCATAAGTTCTATGATAAATATTGTGCTTTAATACTACTAAAGAAGGTGTTCATAAGAACTAGCCGGGCCGGGTAGCGCAATCGGTAGGGCACCTGACTCGTAAGTCAGAGGTCCTGGGTTCGAATCCCGGTCTGGCCACATACTTTCGTTTCTCCTTCCGCTGATTCAAGAAGGGCAGTTGTCAGTTACTGGCGAAGGAATGTGCACTTAGTACTGGTTAACCGCTTAGGAGGTCTAAGCCTGCCCAGGAATAGTGTGGTTAGGTTAACTGACCGTCCCGACATGACCTTAGTTGTTTACCGTGTACGTTAAGCATCAAAACAACCAACCAAAATCATAAGAACTATAGTAGAAAATCTGAATTTATTCTGTAATAGAAGACGTGAATCAATAATCTTAATACTGTAATAGATAATGTGACTTTGATAATGAAATAGAAGATGTGTATCAATACTGTCAAAGGCTATGTGATTACATTTAGTTCTGTATTAGAAATTGTGAACTAACATCGTCTTAGAAACTGCTTATGAATACTGTAATTAAAGATAAGCATTATCACTGAAATGAAATATATGCATTAATGTAGGAATTAAAACAGCATAGGTGTGCATTAATAGTGTAACAGAAGGTGTAAATTAATAGTTATAAACATGCATTATCACTTTAATGGAAGATGTATATTAACGCTGTTATTACAGTTTGCACTTACACTGAAGGTGTGCTCAGTACTATGACGGATGGTGCGCATTAATATTTTTATTCAAAGGGTACATTATATGGAGGTGTGCATTGTCACCGTGATCGAAAGTAGGCACCAGGCATGTTGTGCTAGTGTAATAGGAAGTGTTCCTTAATATTGCAATAAAATAAGAGTATTTAATTCAATACTGCAATACATGTGTTATGTACTATAACCGAATGCATATAGTACAGGGATGAAGACTAACAGGGGCCCAGTCGCCCATGGTCCCAGGACTTTGGGCTGGGCCCCTGGATTTTGAAAGAAAATGTCTATTAACTTAATGTAAATTTCCAGTGTTTGGCAGTCTGGGCCCCTAAATGTGAATGCTTAGTCTTTTCACCTGCTTTGATAGTGTATACATGTAGAAGGTGTTCAGCAAACCTGTTTATGGAACATGTGCATTAATATTGTAATACATGTAAATATGGTACAGTAATGGAGACAGTTTGTGTTAGTTTTATATATGGTGTGAGACTGTTTGTGTTAGTGCTATGTAAGGTGAGCATTGTAACTGTGCATTAACCCTTAAAGCGCCAAAAATTAAAATTGTTGAATTGCCAAACACTGTAGATCCAGATGAGGTGGCTCATAATGAGCCACCTCATCTGAATCTACACTGTTTGCCCTCTAGTGTTCGAATTCTCAATATGATATCGCTTGGACGAAATATTTTCGAAATTCTGCAGACGTCAATTTTGTCGTCTGCTTTTTAGCGCATTAAGGGTTAATAATGGCAATGTAGCAGAAGATGATAAAACCTGTGAACTTCATATTCCGACCAGAGTATGCACAGTTCACCTGGACAGTATCTCCGAGCTTGTTCACTTTAACAAGGGAAAACTAAATACTCAACCTGGCTATATGTGCAGGCTGGTCTTAACATGCAACCTTTTTATGTTCTCAAACAAAAAGGTTTCCTCATTTTCTGCCCATGCATGAGGTTTTTGTGGCAAAGTATTTTTATCAGTAAATTATTTTCAGTGCACTGATGGATCTGAGAACGACATTGTTAGAGATTTTAGATTTTTTTCTTCCTCATTGTTGTTTATGGCTCCAATTTCATACTCACAGCTCTGAACCCTTAAAGCGCAAACAGACATAAGACAAAATTTACGTCTGCAAAATTTCACACAATGTTTTGTCCAAGCTGTATCAATTTGAATTCAAAGACTAGAGGACAAACAGTTAAGATCCAGATAAGGTGGCTCACCTTGAACCGCCTCATCTGGAGCTATGATTTAGCAAATTCAACCACTTTCTTTCTTTGGCGTTTTAAGGCTTAAGATAAGTCCGCTGACCTTTCACTTAAATGTAAGTTTTCCCATGTGTCACCGTTAAAAAACTTAGATTTAGGTAAAGACCCAGCAAAGAAATTTGGGTGAAATTGGAACCATGTCTTTAATTGTTGTTTATTGTGGGATGATTGCTATATTTTATATAATATGATTGGTACACGATAAGAAATTATAATTGTTTATTTGTTGTTGTTTACTTTTTCTTGAAATAAAAAGAGCTCCGGGTCCGCGGGTATAAAACTTGAATTTAATCTCAAACTCAAAATAAAGCACACTCATTGGCTGCTTCCGAGCATGTGCTGGGAAGCAGCCAATCAGTTTGCTTTATTTTGAGTTTGAGAATGTACTCAAGTTTTATAACCTTCGGGCCAGATAAACCATATATAAACTGAGAAGAAGAATTGCGTCATTTTTCTCTGCCATTTTTACAAAGGGAAACAACTTTTGTAACTCCCTGTTTGCTTTCCTGGAAATTAAACTCTTCCAGAAGATGGTCTACCTTTAAAGAATTTACTACTACAAGAGCAAATTATTTTCGTTACTATACCATCCCTACCATCCTTACCAGAAAAAACCCCAACTTTTCTTCTCTTCGCGCACATTCCACTTTGTTGGTTTTGTCGTGTTGTGGCTCATATCATGCGCCAACTCATTGTCATTGCAGTACGGTCTGCTGGTACCGCTCCAGTCCTCTCCTACAGCCCACCTTCATTGACACTCTAAAAAAATCTCTCAGTAAAACTGCGATGCCTGGTCGATCAGCACTGGGTTGTTGGTAGATCATCATATAGGCCTACTTTTTCGAGTTATAAAGGCGCGCGCAAACGTTTCTAAAGATGGCGTGGGAGGAAACTGTCTTCAAGTGATTGCCACAAAATTTGTTTGAGATCACATCGACTATCAAATTTTATCACTTTATGCACTTTACTTTTTACATTAGGGTCGAGTCTGGTAGCTTCGGACAGCATGTAAATTCGGACATGCCTTTGCAAACAGTGAAAATCCAGAAGACACAGCTCATAATGAGCCGTCTCATCAGGTTTTTCACTGTTTGCCCAGTCAATTCTGCTTGATTTCCAAACAAGTTACATATAAAGGAAGCAATGTCACTGTCCGAATTTACCTGTAGTCCGACTTTACCTGACTTGACCCTAAAATGCTTGTTCGCCGTTATTGCCAAGGAACAAAAGACAGTATCAGCATTTCGTAAAAGTTTGAAAACTGGGTTCGAGGTTATAAAACGATAGAATAATCTCAAACTCAAAATAAAGCACACTGATTGGCTGCTTCCGAGCATCGGTGTGCTTTATTTTGAGTTTGAGAATGTACTCAAAGTTTTATAACCTCTGGGCCCGATTCGGCTGATCTCGTGGTTGCCCACATATAGCAAAAGTAATAACTCGGTAAAGTTAGCAGAATAGCAGAATGAAATGGTAAAGTTAGCAGAATGGCAGAATAGCAGAATGAAATGGTAAAGTTAGCAGAATGGCAGAATAGCAGAACGAAAGTGTAAAGTTAGCAGTGTAGCAGAATGAAATGGTAAAGTTAGCAGAATAGCAGAATAGCAGAACGAAATGGTAAAGTTAGCAAAATAGCAGAATAGCAGAACGAAATTTTTTGTTCTGTCCATTCTGCTCATTCTGCTAGCAGAATAGCAGACTGAAATGGTAAAGTTAGCAAAAAGCTATTCTGATATTTTGCTTACTTTACCATTTCGTTCTGCTATTCTGCCATTCTGCTAACTTTACCATTTCATTCTGCTATTCTGCTATTTTGCTAACTTTACCGAGCCGAAATAGTGAGTGATACTCAGAAAGAACGGATCACTCAGACCTGCTGCGAACCTGTTTCGCTGTGTTTTTTTTATTATTACTATTTAATCTTGTTGGTCTCTATAAAGATATATCACATTTTTTTTTTGGTATTCGACATTTAAAGAAATATCTGAATTCTAATTGAGAACAAAGGATGAAGAAAAACATATTCGTTACATGTGGTGATAGCTACAGATTTATAGTGAATACAAACGTCAGCATAAAATGCTGAAAATACAACAGATCTTCCCAAACATAGCATATTCCTTCCCTAAGTGCCTGATAGAGATAATCCAGCAGAGGCTACTTTTTGTCGATGAGGGAGTGGTTGGGTCGGGCGATGGGGCTGGGTAAGTTCCATTGGAAGGGCGTCCTACTAATTTGGGCCGGTCCGGGTGGCGCAATCGGTAGGGCACCTGACTCGTAAGTCAGAGGTCCTGGGTTCGAATCCCGGTCTGGCCACATACTTTCGTTTATCCTTCCGCTGATTCAAGAAGGGCAGTTGTCAGTTACTGGCGAAAGTATGTGCACTTAGTACTGGTTAACCGCTTAGGAGGTCTAAGCCTGCCCAAGAATAGTGTGGTTAGGTTAACTGACCGTCCCGACATGACCTTAGTTGTTTACCGTGGACGTTAGGCATCAAATCAACCAACCTACTAATTTGGATAATAGTAGAGCAAGGTCCTACTGTCCTTGCAGTAGGTGCGGATGGGGTTGTTTGGACTTTTCTTCTCTCGCCTATCATACCTCTCTCAGAGGGCGTTAAAACCAAAACAACCAAGCAACTACACTAATGAGCCGCGACACGACAAAACCAACAACGTGGTTGTTCGCCCAGCGCAGACTCATATCAGCCTGGGCATCCGCCCAGTCTGATCAGAGTCTCGCTGTCCGCATGGAGGTGCTTACATGTAGACCCTTAGCTATCCTTTAAGCGCTTAGTGAAGAGTCTGATCAGACTGGATGGATGGCCAGGCTGATCTGAGTCTGCACTGGGCGCACAACCACATCGTTGGTTTTGTCGTGTCGTGGGTCAAAGTCTTAATGAATGCATCCATCATGGATGTCATAAAAAGTTTAGATTGATATTTTCCTTCCACAATTTAGAATTCCTAAGTGCCTGATAGAGACGATCCAGGAGGGGCTACTTTTTTTAACTTTTTGTCGGTTAATTAATCAACCAACACTTAATGAGGAAGTGGTTGGGTCGGGCGATGGAGCTGGGTAAGTTCCAGTGCGGGGTGTACTACTTATTTGGATAATAGTAGAGCAAGGGCCTACTGTGCTTGCAGTAGGTGCGGGTGTGTTTTTTTTCTTCTTTTTTTTATATTTTGACTCTCGCCTATCATATCTTTTTCCTCCCTCTCTCTGGGAGACGGCTGGATATAGCCTGACTGAAATACTGTCTCAAAGGGCAGTTTAAACCCAAACAACCAAGCAACTACACTTAATGAATGCATTCATCATGGGTGTCATAAAAAGTTGAGATTAAATGCTTTTCCTGTAAGGTGTATTAATTTCTCCATAGTCCTACCTGTGGTAAAAATCGTCATAATACAAATCATTATGAAACCTGCACAGCCTCCAGAATTGATGCTAATATGTCGGTTGATGTGCTTTTTTGTATCATATAACTGGCAAAAAAGAAGGAATAAGGTATTTTGAAAAAAATCATAAGTCTCTCCATGAAAATACGGTTTTCGTCTCTGGTTCCCCGTTAAGCAATGAAATAATGCAACAGCGGCACAAGCAATAGGATCCTTACTTAAACAGTTTTGTACATTGTATTTTTATCACTGATAAACGCCTGTACATTTGTACCTTGTATTTTTATCTCCTGTACCTAGTGTTTTTACCATGATATAAAGCTTGTGAAATCGAAAGTAGGTCATTTTAGTTTACAACTAAAATGGCCTAGTTATTTTTTCAAATCTATTTTATGGTAAACTCAAGGACGTTTTTATTTTTCAAAGCTGGCCAATCATGATAATAATCTATGGCGAAACTGTAGTGAGAAGTTTGCAACGATACTTCACGACAAAATATTTCATGCTGTTAGAGCAATGGGGCCTTTAATATGTGGAACTACTTAAGTGAAGAAATTGTGTCCAGTGACACTGTATAATAAAATTCAAAACAAGGCTTGATAAATTCTTAATGTCAGATAGATACAATCTGGCGGAGATGTACTAATGAAGATTACATGTATATATATACACACATCATACCCGGAACCGGAAAAAGCGCAATGAGAATTGTTTAGAGAGAGTAAATAAGCTCCCAACGAGCTTTCGCGACTCTTCAAAATCAAGAATCACAAGGACCTGGTCAATGTATATTGTTGATAAATGGATGCGTGACGTCATACATGGTCGAAAATTTGAGGCTAAACTACTTTTTTCCCCTTCTATTCAAAACCAGATAAAAGAGGGCGGGGGTGTTTGGTAGGGGCGGGAGGGGGGAGGGTAGGGAGAGGGGGAGAGGTGGAGCACTGTTTAGGCTGGGCCGCGTAGCGCAGTCGGTAGCGCGTCTGACTCAAGAAACAGAGGTCCCGGGTTCGACACCCGGTCCGGCCACATACTTTCGTTCCTCCTTTCGCTGATTCAAGAAGGACAGTGGTCAGTTACTGGCGAATTATGTATGTGCACTTAGTTCTGGTTAACCGCTAATGAGGTCTAAGCCGGACCAGGAATAGTGTGGTTAGGGTAACTGACCGTCCCGACATGACCATAGCTGTTTACCGTGGACGTAAAGCAATAAAACAACAACAACAAAAGCACTGTTTGGACACAGTGAACTTTTTCTTTAGCTCACCTGAGCCATAGGCTCAGGGTGAGCTATTGTGATCACTCAGTGTCCGTCTGTCGTGTGTCGTCCGTCGTGTGTCGTCAACAATTTGCTTTAAATGACATCTTCTCTGAAACCGCTAGGCCTAGGTCTTTGATATTTGGTATGAAGCGTGAAGTAGTGGACTTCTACCAAGTTTGTTCAAATGGTGGCCCCAGGGTCCAAAATGGCCCTGGGTCAGAGGGTCTTGGGTTCGAATCAAAAATATACTTAAAATCTTCTTCTCCAATCTGCTTGGCTCAGATGCTTGAAATTTGGTATAAAGCATTGCCTAGTGGACCTCTACCAAGTTTGTTCAAATGGTGGCCCTAGGGTCCAAAATGGTCCCGGGGCAGGGAGTCCCAGGTTTGAACCATAGAAATGAAATTTGGTATGTAGCATTGCCTAGTGGTCCTTCATCAAGTTTGTTCAAATGATGACCCTAGGGTCCAAAATGGCCCAGCCCCAGGGGGTCTTGGGTTTGAACTGTAGAAATACATAGAAAAAATATTAAAAAAATTTTCTTCTTCAGAACCGCGAGGCTCAGATACTTGAAATTTGGTTTGATGCATTGCTTACCAAGTTTGTTCAAATGGTGGCCAAAGGATCCAAAATAGCCCTGCGGCAGAGAGTCCTAGGTTTGAACCATAGAAAGACATAGAAAAATATTTAAAAAGTCTTCTTCAGAGCCACTTGGCTCAGATGCTTTAAATTTGATATGTAGCATTGCCTAGTGGTCTTCTACCAAG
Source organism: Ctena decussata (assembly GCA_963989385.1). Lineage (NCBI taxonomy): Eukaryota > Metazoa > Mollusca > Bivalvia > Lucinida > Lucinidae > Ctena > Ctena decussata. The sequence goes on along the minus strand of OZ022498.1, from coordinate 76,884,454 downwards.
TTTGTTCAAATGATGATCCCAGGGCCTAGAATGGCCCTGCTCTAGGGGGTCTTGGGTTTAAACCATAGAAATACAAAGAAAAATATTCAAAAATCTTCTTCTTCAGAACCTTTTGGCTCAGATTCTCGAAATCTGGTATGTAGCATTGCCTTGTAGTCCTTTATCAAGTTTATTCATATGATGGCCCAAGGGTCCAAAATGGCCCTGCGGCAGGGAGTCCTGAGTTGAATCACAGAAATATATAGAAACATATTTAAAAAATCTTCTTCTTCAGAACCACATGGCTCAGATGCTTGAAATTTGGTATGATGCATTGCCTGATGGACTTCTACAATGTTTGTGTAAATGGTGGCCCTGGGATCAAAAATGGCCCTGGGGCGGGGAGTCTTGGGTTCGAAATTAAAATATACTTAAAAATCTTCTTTTCCAGATCTCTTAATGCAGATGCTTGAAATTTGGTTTGATTCATTGCCTAATGGTCCTTTACCAAGTTTTTTCAAATGATGGCACCAGGGTCAAAAATGGTCCTGCCCCATGGGGCGCTGTGTTTGAACCCTAGAACCACATAGAAAAATATTCAAAAATCTTCTTCTTCAGAACTGCAAGGCTCGGATGCTTGAAATTTAGTATGTAGCATTGCCTAGTTGTCCAAGATTATTCAAATGATGGCCCCAGGTGGTTTATTATTTTCAAACAAAATTTGGTAGGTGTTGACTTGTTCTTTCCAATAAAAGAAAAAAATTGAAAATCCATTGAGGCAATTTGGAGTTATTACAGGTTTCTTACCCTCCATATTCCGCGCATGCGCAGTGTGACAATTTATTTTAATTTCGTTTAGTAGGTTTTGACTTGCTCTTTCCAATAAAAAAAAGAATTATGAAAATCCATCAAAGCAATATGTAGTTATTACAGTTTTCTTACCCTCAAAATTCCGCGCATGCGCAGTGCACATGCCCGGCAAAACTTATATTTTTGTATTTAATAGTTACAAATTGATACATAATATACTCATAACAGAAGTGATACATACATACACGTATTCGCCTTTCATTTTATCGTTTTTCTGAAAGCTATTACTTGTATAATCTATTTATAGATGTAACAAAGTCAATACAGATTTACCTCCCTTGTAATAACACCATAATATGAAAAATTGAATAACTTCGTTATTTTCTGGCCGATTTTGATTAAATAAACACCAAAATGTAGATTTTATTATTCTCTACTTATTTTTTATATTTTAAAATGTGTTACTATAAATAGTAGCATGACCTAATTCAAATAGCATATACATGATATGCAAATTTTTAACTTATTTCCAGTAAACTGGGTTTATGTTTAGGTATATATATTGAAACTAACATATTAATATTGCTGGTTTGCCGGTCACCACTGGACCGGAACTGGTGTGCACAACGGTTATACCGCCTGGGCTCGCAGATGCGAAGTCTATCGATTACATGTGAAACAGTAGAAGCCTATGGCTTAAGGGGTCGGAACGCCGTGGTTCCGTAAAAGGTACCTCCGCTGGCAGGTCTCTGGTACATAGCGACATTCAGGACTTGTGATCATGTATATATGGCTTCAAATCGCCAGGGCTTCCCAGGCATAGGGTAACCGACCGGGGAAGAAATAGTGCTGTACAGCACACTCTTCTTGCTAAATTTTTAAGTGCATATTTTTGTCTTTACTGACATGCAAGAAATAAAGATTGCATTTTTTGTGGCACTATAATCTTGATGAGAATTGTGTGAAATAATATATGAAACTCAAAATGCTATCCGGTATATAAGTGTGATGTTCAGATATGAATTCATTCTAGTTTTGAACAGAGAGAAGTAAGAAGCAAGAGAAAAAAACAAAGCAGTTAAAGATATTTGATGAGTTATAATTCATCTCCTGATCATGAAGGACTTCTATCTAACACTTCTGAGTGATGGTTCTCTGAAAACTTTCCCTCAAAACACACAAAGCTCTTTTACTGTGAGACTAGATCACCCGATAAATATCGAAAGCGAAAAGCGGGAAGTTGCTTTGGTGGAATTAATTTCACCATCTCGAGTCAATAATATTTCAGAAAACAATAACTTTTTCTTTTTGTCATTTCTGGACCAAGCGGTATTAAATGCTCAAAGAATAGATACGACAAAGGATTTGTGTGCTAGTGGAGAGGGCTGTCATGAATATAAATTATTTCTTCCTGAAGGAAATTAAAACTCTCCACAGCATTTGGTGGATGAGATGCAATCTGTAATAGATACAAAACATGGATCTTTAATGAAACAAATAAATGCTTCTATCAGCATTACTTATGTTAAAAGCACAAATCGTCTAAAAGTTGTTGCACAAAATCCAAACCAGGTCAGGATTCGCTTTCCAGCTTCACTTGGACAAGCTCTTGGAGTTAATCCGGATATGTCAGAAAACCCCATTGGAAACGAATCATATGCTTTCATATATGGAGTAGACCTAAATATATTGCATAATCGCTTGTACGTGTACTCAGATGTAGTTGATTATACATACCTTGGTGACGTGACGGCCCCTATTTTGAGAGTTGTACCATTTGAGAATTCAAAACGCTCTCAGCAGTCACACAAAGAATTTGTCAACATGCACTACGTTCCAGTAGGAAAATCTTACATTGATCAAGTTCATATCAGTATCAAAGGTGATACCGGTAAAAATATTCAGTTCAGCTCTGGAAAGACTTTAATTAAGTTACATTTCAAGCGGCGAATTAAATATAAAAAAAAAGAAAATTGTTTGATTTCTTGTTGAATAAGAAACAGGAAATAAGTATAAATACAACACACTGTTACAAGCGTCACCATTTCAAGTAAAATCTTGAGAGAAAGCAGAATGTCTGGTAGTTCCAATAACCTTACAAAAGCACACTGTGGGCTAACTTCTGAATCTTCAGGCTTGCCTGTCGTTCCTGTTGTACAGAAAAGAAAAAGAAATCCTTCTACCTTTGGACAGATTCGATACCTCATGAAACGATTGTCAACTGCTTTAGACAAAAGGCTCAGAGAGGGTAGACCTTTAAAGTATTGCCGACTATGCAGAGCGGAAATTCGTTCATTATGTCGTGAGGAGAAAGAAAAACAACACAAACTCAAAGGATACATACACAAGAAGAATAAACATTTAAGACGTTCCAGACGGACAAAGAATGAATCTGTGGGTCAGAAATGTCATAGACGTAGTGAAGCTAAAGAGGATATCAACAGACAGACAGGGAACAAGCAGGAGGTAAAAACAATGAAATAAAGTGCTAGTCACTTTTTAAATGCTATGACGATTGAGTAACATTGGAAACTTGTATCAGTTTTCTAAATGTAGGTTTGTTAGAATTCAGTTGGTATTTAAATTATTGACAGAATTAATAAAACTGATTTTAAATTATACGCATTTTTTTCACAATTTTCTACATCATTTAGTTCACAAAAGTGCATGCAATTGGTAAAAATGTAAGAATTGCAGTGGTTTATCAAACTTAGCACAAGTTCTTCAATATCTATTGCAGACTATAAAAGAGAGAGTCAAAGGATATAACTTCATTCTTCAACCAGTCGTTAATGGGTCGATACCAGTGCAAGCAGTGCTTCCGTGAATTTGCTCGATCAGACAGCCTGAGAAGACATACGTCCAGTGGTGTTTGTAAAGCAACTACAACTATGTCTGACAGCGAAGAAAGTACTATCTCAGAAGTGTCAGATGTAACTACAAACAGAAAATATTTGAAGGGAATGAAAGGACATGATATCTTTGGAGAATATGATTATAGTAAACTCTCAGACGATCCAGATACAGAACCGTCAGAAGTCGAGACAGACAGTGAGTCTGCTAATAAAGAGGAAAAACAGAAAGCCAAACGCAGGAGAATTCAAAAGACAAGTCCTTGGGATAGACTAATGAGAAGCACTTACAGAGACAATCAAGATCAGTTCGATGAAACAGTGGAAAATACCATGCAGGAGACACCTAACATCGATGTTGAATCAGCTGAGGAAATGGCATATGAAGAACTGAAACCAAAATACAGATCAACGCTGGTTACCAAGTATCAAGACCTCGTGGCACTCGGGTCTGCTTTGAGAAAAGATCCTATCCACAAGAAAGTAATATCAACAGCTCACAGATTGAAAGAAGATGAAGACTATGATGAAGAAGAGGCGATGCAGTATGCAGTGAAAAAAAGAAGATATCTACTTGAACGAAAACTTGACGAATATGAAAGACCAACTTTAACTGTTGAAGAGGAAACCCAGTGACATTGATTCTTGATAGGTCTCTGAAATTAACCATTTCAGCGATGGCAAAGCATTGAGATCATTTAAATAATAGTAGACCTGCAGTGGAACCTATCAAAAGAGTTTTATTTACTATAAAAGACTAATGATCATTATGTAAACGAAGACAGAGGGACGGTCCTAATCCTCTGTCTGTCGTAATGAATAGGTGAGCGGGACAAATAAAGTTGTTCTGAATTTCATCTGTTGTTAATTGTTCTTTTCTTCCTAGTTCTTATTATTGTAACAGTGAGGTTTTGAGATGCATTGTGAGCGGATTTGCTCACGTGAGTATTTTTTGCATATATGCAAATTTTACCCACATAAGTAAATTCGACCTGTGAACTCAAATACATACGTAAGTAAATTTGATTAAATGTAAAAGTTACTCCAGGTCTGACTAGGTGCAAAAGTATATTTGCAAATATGCAAATTTACTCCTGGAGTATTTCCCGTCATGTGAACTTAAAGTAAATATACTTATGGGTATTTTATCGCCCTATCATAGCATGGGACATCACTAAGAGGAATTCAGCATCATATGACTCATGGTCATCTCCCCCCAAGGCCCCCCCCTCCCGAACAAAAGCAGATTATCGTGAACTATTTCTGTTCCGCGATTTACTCTCATTTTGCCAATTCCCATTTTGGCTATGATTTGTCCCATTTCGCTTACTCCCCTCCCCCTCCCGCACACACACAACCACTACCAGCACCAACCTCCAACACACACACACATCAGCATATTTCCCACAATGCCATTTTTCAACCTTTGATAGAGGTCTCAAGTTCTAACGAAGTCATTTGCTTCTCTTTTATCAAGGTCGTTCAAAATCTGTTGAAAGGCCCAAGAAACATGACACAGAGAAGATATTCTTCATGAAAAATTATTTAACAGTACAAGTCATTCCGTGAACTTGAAGATGGGATCAAACTCTAATCAACATTTTGACTATCCCAATGACAAATTTGTTCAAATCTGGCGAAACTCCACTCACTGCTTCAAAAGATACTGTGTGTACATGAAACAGCAAAGTGTCCATTCCGGTCCTCCTGTGATCCTGAAAAGGGGGTCAAAGTAACCCCGCCCCCCCCAAAAAAAAATAAATAGATAAATAAAAAATAAATAAAAACAAATAAAAACAATAGGTTTTTGCTTGATCCAGTGATATAACTGTAAGTTTAGAAGCAGTCATGCCGGGTACATTGTTTTATCATTCTTGATGAAATATTTGATGTAGCATGTTTTAAAATCTGTTAGGAAATGGTCTATCCAAGCTACGTTCAAAACACCCATACCAGAACATTTCGCCCTTTTTACCAAGATATCCCGTTTGCTGTCTCAGTACCATTTCAGAACATTTTGGCTACAGATATACTGCAGCCATGCAGATATACTGCAGCCATAAGTAAGTATACAAACACAGGGCTATAGATAAGAAGTGTCTAATGATAATTTGGGATAATTATCTTTCTATGTCATGGATACTCATTAGATTTGCCTGGTCGAGGCAAAATGAGTACCTATAACATATATTTTTAGTAAATGATAAAAATCATCCTCTGAATACTCCCCTTGACTAGAGCTCTGAAACTAAAGGCGAAAAAAAACAACAACAACAGCAATCTGAGTTTAATATAACAGTACTTTATTTCTTCAATAACTTTCGACAGCCGTTGTGTGGAAAAAAGTTGGACTTCCTAGATTTTCCTGCGGGACTTCCAAATTTGAGGGGTAGGAAGTCTGGGACTTCCTGAATCTGAAAGTTAATGGAAGCCCTGCACAATCATTGATTAAATATTTGCATGCCAGGCCCAGTACCATTATAAGCTGAAATTGAAGCAAAATATTGCATAAAGTATGTCAAACTGGCTTTCAAAATCAAGTTTGAAATCTGAAATTTTGACCAAAAACAGGCTTATAAATGCTTCTCCGGCATTAAAATTTTCAAAAAAATTCCGGGGGAGGCCCCCGACCCCCTCTCATACTCTCCCCCCCTCGCGGCTCACGCCGCTCGAATCATGCCATCGGCATTCTGTGCCCCCCACCCCGTCTTCAGGTGCTCTGGGTCCAGCCCTGAGACCTTCAAGAGAGATAATTCTGATTTGACAATAGTTTTCTATGTATTACTGGGTATACTCTTTCAGAAAGAATTTGCTTTCAGACAGAGCAAACTTCTTCCCTCAGAGAGTTTCCCCATTGGAAAATGGATTCACCTCCCAGGGAATCAAACATTTTTCTGTCAAAGTTATTTCCCTTGGAAAAAAATACGATGTCTTAAATAGTTCTTTGTTAGATACTCCCTGACATAAGCCAAATGTTGCTATGTAATTATGGTAATTAATAGTAAATATTCAAAAGGAATTGATTTATTAGTAAAAGGAGAAGAATGTTACATGAATATTCTGAGGTAAAGAGTTTCTCTGTCAAATCGAAATGAGTCAGAGTGGATTCAGAGTCAGTCAGAAAGAACAGATGATCACGATGGGACAACAGTCGAATAAAGAAACAGTTGGCAAGATCCGGGGTTGTATTTATAAAAGGACTTTAGTGGTTGCTATGCTGTTGCTAAAGCTGAATTTCTATAAAAGAGATTCCCTACAGCTACTATGAAATTTGCTCTGGAGGAACAGTCTGAAAAAGACTGTTCCTCCAAAGCAAATTTCATAGTTGTAGGGAATCTCCTTCATAGACATTTAGCCTTAGCAACAACATAGCAACGACTTAAGTCGTTTTATAAATACGGCCCCTGGACAGGAAGTCAGCTCCAAGAGTCATATCAAGAGAAAAATGTTGACCTCACCAAACATTCGACACAGCCAGACTCAGACGATGCGGTGGTTTGAAGCGGTATGCTTGCCTAGTACCAGAATTATGCCGAGAAATCCGATCCTTTTCAAGTGGCGATTGGAGTTAGATCCACCACTACGTTTTTTTTTATACCATTCAAACAAAGGGAAACAATTTTTGTGACTTCCTCTTTGCTTCACTGAATGATATAGCCCTCCGATTTTTTTGTGGTGTTATCTTACTGGGAGTAATTTCCTCCTTGGGGAAAAATTCTTTCCTTTAAGATTTGACCCAATCGAGAATGGAGGCAAAAAGAAAATGATGGTTACTTCCCCTGAAAATGTACTCATTCACCTTAAAGAAGGCTGTCTATTATGCCTTCGTTAATATCTCATCATACTAAACAGTGTTTAGTATGATGAGATAGTAACGAAGGCATAACATTCATTAAGGTGGTGATTTATGGTAAATGTAAAAATCTGCATAAAACCATAAAAAAGTAACGTATCTCCCTGAAAGTTAGCAGACTTCTTATTTTTGTTGTTCTTTACAGTTTAGAATACAAAATAGATGTGCATGCTGCTTAAAAAAGTGTTTATATAAGGAAAGATCAAAGGGTAATTTTCTGCGAATAAACCTGAAAAAATAATATCGTTATTGAAAATTTATGTAGTACTGAAGGTGCATTATTGCATAATGAAGAGCGTCCTAGCAACTATTTATTCCAAACTTTTTCTCAAATTGTAATGTGACCAGATGAAAACGGAAGCTTTTTCTCAAATGTTCAACCATGTGCAAAGTAAATGTACACTTGACGCATTTATTAAATATAGGGTAGGCAGGCATACCTATGTTAACACCTACAATATAAATAATACATTACTGACATGACCAGTGGTGTGTAGATGAAATTGTTCAACCTTGTTAAAATAGTATCACCTGTCTCACCTGTGTGTTTTGACAAAAAAATTTGGACACAGACTGCATCTTTTTTCATCTGCTCAGTCTGATAATATGTGAAAGAGTTTGAAAAAATAATTGCTAGGACGCTCTCCATTATGCATCAAGGTACTCTAAGCACTAAGTATATTTTCAATAATGATATTATTTTTTCAGATTTATTCGCAGAAAATTACCTTTTGATCTTCTCTTATAAAAACACTTTTTAACGTTAACAAATGCTGCATTTTGGGATTCTAAATTATGAGAAACAACATAAAGGAGGCATCTGCTAAGTTTTGGAAAGGTCAGTGTTATTTTGAGTGTTCTATGCAGATTTTTGTCTTTGTCCCAAATCAGTGATTATCACCACCTTAACCCATATTACCGCTATGATGGCTACCTTTGGTTCCAAACCAAATCAAGAAGCAGATGATGCTTCTCTTCACAAAAATGCCAGAACAGAAGCAAAGATGAAAGAAGGCATTGGTCGGGTTTCCAAATAAATTTTGACACAAGATCATATGGAAGGAACGAACGAAAATAGCAGACTCGGTTTAATTGAATCTGTTCATTCACAAAAATGTAATGTTGCAACACAAGCCATACCCCTTAGCACCGACTGCAGTGGAACTCCATTTTTGAACTGGCTCAGAATCAGCCCATTGGTTCCAAAAGACCAGAAAATTTATAATCGGCACAATGATGATGACCACCACACGACACAATACCAGCTTCGATGAAATACATGTAAAATAAATACAAAGAAACAACACTTACAGACTCAAAAGCCTGTGATAAAAATGCAATCAAAAAAAAAAAAAAAAAAGGAAAGAAAAAAAAACCACAAGGTATTGAAAAAAAGTGCTGAGAAGACCAAACTAATCACAAACAGCTCCGATGGCATCCAGAGCCCAGCAGGTACATGACGTCAAAATGACGTCATCCTGACGTCGATGAGACGTCATTACGTCGCATCGATGTCAGTACGACGTCATTTGAACGTCATGCGCCTGCTGGGAGGGAGGTCAGGGTTAAAGAACAACAGCTTGAAACGGTTACAAGCTTCAACAACCTTGGAGCAATTGTCTCAGATGAAGACTAAAAACTCTCTCATGGATTGAACACGCCACTGCAGCTCTGACAAAGCTGAAGCCAATATTGAGAGATAACAACATATCTTTTCGGTCAGAGATGAAACTGATGCGCCTCTTTGTCATATCCATATTTCTGTATGCCTGTGAGTCATGAACCGAGACAGCGGAGTTAGAGAAAATAACGCAGGCGTTTGAGATGAGATTCTACCGAACGGGTTAATGAACATCTCGTACAAGGACTATAGTTAATGAGAATGTTCGCAGAAAGGTACAAACAGCTTTTGTAGAATAAGACGAATTCCTGATCTTGATCAAGGAACGAAAACTGAGATGGTGCTTCTGGGTCAGCAAAGACAATGCTGCAGAGCACACACTGTAAAAATGTGTTTAGAATCCATGCAAAAAATGCTGTCCGATTTTTTATGTGTTAAAATCGTAACATGTTCAATTTGCGACATGTTTAGGTTTATGTTTAGAAATTAAACATGTACAAAACTGGTTATATTTACCTTTTATTTTGAAAATTTCCTGTCAACATTTTCGTCTTTTATTCGTTCTTCAACGGGGAAAAGAGAGAATGGACTCATCCGAAGCGCGTAACAGAATAAAACGTGTTTAGCAGACTTTGTGCGGGAAAATAATAGAAAAGGCGTATATGTTTAGCTATATGACATATTCCTAAACATGTTTACACCTAAACATGTAACCACTTGTGTTTTATAGCTAAGCGCGATTTTTACAGTGCAGTGAAAGAAAGATAAAGAAGAAAAGGTAGACAAAATCAAAGGTGGGAAGACAATATTAAAGTGGACAGGGATGGACTTTGCTAGCTCAACAAGGGCAGCTGCAGACGGGTGCTCGGCATTTCGTCTTAAGTCATTTCGTCTAACGGACGATTCACCTAAAGGACATTTCGTCGTAAAGCCATTTCATCTAAAAACCATTTCGTCTAAAGGACATTTCGTCTGATGCGTCTAAAAACCATTTCGTCTAAAGCACATTTCGTCTGATGTCGCACTGGACAAAACATCCAATGCGACATTTGGTCTAAAAAGGCCTTTCATTGGGTGCGACATTTCCTCTAAATATTTTAAAACGGAATGGCTAATGCCAGTCGACTGGCAATAGCGACTTTACGTTAAAATCGCTATTGCCAGTCGACTGGTAATAGCGATTTTACGTTGAAATCGCTATTACCAGTCGACTGACAATAGCGATTTTAACGTAAAATCGCTATTGCCAGTTGACTGGTAATAGCGATTTCAACGTAAAATCGCTATTGCCAGTTGACTATTAATAGCGATTTCAACATAAAATCGCTATTGCCAGTCGACTGGCAGGAGCGATTTTAATGTAAAATTGCTATTGCCAGTTTAAGTTTTGATCCAAAAAAGGGCAAACACTACTTATCAGCAAGCAATGCTTGTGAATGTTTCTACTTTGTATTTATTGTTGCACCCTCATTAATACAGCAGCATGCATGTGGCTCACCAAGAAACTGCACTGTTGAATATAGGTTTAGTTTTCTTAAGTCTAATTACTTAACTTGCTCCTATTGCGTTGAAATCTGAAATCCACGAGTATACTGGAAAGGAAATTCTTTTTAATTATTTTATCTTATTTTTGCAGTCCTTTGGATTATGCTAATATGATGTCACGAAGGCTTGAAAGATGTAGGAACATGGGTATAGGTCTGAGCTGAAAATCACGTTGTTGCATGCTGCTTCTGCAGCTACGACATTTTATTCTCTTTCGGTTCTCTATTACTTTACATGTAACCATTTGAGCAATCGCCAACACTGCAGTTGGCACAAAAAGTAGTCTAAAATCTAGATTTGTTATTAAGAACATTCCAGAAGGCTGGGATTCGAACTCACGCAATCTGCGTTTACTTGGCTTGGCCATACAGAGAGGGCGGTCATACATTTTGCGCAACGACGTCATTAGTCGAGGTTAACTCAATGAAAAATAAGTAGAATAACTGCATGATACTCCAAATTTCTTTTTATTATTTTTTTTTTATTTTTGTTTTCTCTCCATGTTTCTCTGAAATATAACTATATAACTGCATTTTAATGACCCCCCTCAACCCAAAAATTACCCAGTGAGTCTCTCTCTCTCTCTCTCTCTCTCTCTCTCTCTCTCTCTCTCTCTCTCTTTGTGTTACCTGTCTCTCTCTCTCTCTCTCTCTCTCTCTCTCTCTGTAACCTTATAAACGTGGTTATGAGGACATTATGAGAGAACTATAACGGTGACTATATTATTGTGAGGACAAACCATCTCGGCCCTACCTAAAAATAAATTCCTGGGCACTTCGGTCCCTAGTCACTTCGGTCCCTAGTCACTTCGGTCCCTAGTCATCTCGGCCCCATAACCCTAGTCACATCGGACCTACTTTGACAAATTTGAATAGTTTCTATATATGTACAGATTTTCACTATTTTTGCCCATTTTAATATTTCACATCTTTTTTAAAGTAGTATTCCTCGAGAGTTCAATAGCATCCAACAAAATTATGAGCTCAGTACCCGCCCATCTTGCCAGTTTTGGTTGGTTGGTTGATTTGTGTTTAAAGGCTCTTTGAGACAGTATTTCAGTCTATATCGAGCCGTCTCCCAGAGAGAGGGAGAAAGAAGAGAAAGAAAGAGAGATTATTATAGGCATTATAGGCGAGAGAAAAAAATATTATAACAACTCCACCCGCACTTACTCCAAGCACAGTAGGTCCTTGCCCTAAAATTATCCAAATTAGTAGGACGCTCCGGCACTGAAAGTTACCAAGCACCATCGCCCGACCGCTTCCACCCCAAGTCTCGCGGGGACCGTCGTGGATGCGGTTCCTTTGTATTCCATAGAACGAATAATCAGAAATGCTTGGAGTTACATTTCTCGCCTTTCTTTTTTTTCTTCTTTTCTTGCTCTTTATTTGTTGTATCTTTTGGTAGGAAGGTAGAACCAATCATCAATATTTTCACAGAGTTAATGAATGACTCTTTTCACAGGGCTTTCGAATTTAAACTAACTTGTTGTAGTGAGGCAGAAATTCATCGGGCCCTGAGACTCATTATTTCAGCAGAAGCGTGTGCATTCTCTTTAATGAGAGATTAAACACTTGGCCATTTATTTCGAATTATCATTTATTATTATTCACTATTTCTTTCTCTTATTTTGATCTAATATTTATTTATTTATTCATTTGTTTAACGTTAAATACCGTGGGTTTCATTATTTTTTGCCAAGCATTTTGTCATGCCGATTCTACAGACTTAAACTGCAATATTTTAATATTTAAGATGGATAAAAAGGATATGATCAAATGATACATGCATAAACTGTTAATCGTTTAATAATCGCAATACCTTCATTTTTATTAACTTTACAATACCTCTATTTTTGCTGATATTCGCAAATCGGATTCAAGAATCTCGCCAATGTTCGACAAATTAACTTCCAAAGTGACAATTGGATGATCGTGATTTCAAGAACTCGCTGATACCTTGAAAAGTCATTGTTACTGTAAAAAAATGCGAAACTAAAACGCGAGTTACAATAATTAATGTTTACATGAAAGCTGATCTTCCCATCTCCATGTTCATTCATCAAAATTTAGTTTTGACAACATATCTATCTATCTATCTATCTATCTATTTTTCGCCTGATCTTCCCCCTGTCTAAATATTCCTTCTGTTTATCTATTTGATAGACATTCAACCAGGTAAGCAGCGGTATCGATTAATCGTGGCACGCGACATCGATTAGTTGATGATTACATGTACCTCAGGTGTAATATTTAACGATGAGTAATAAACAAGCTCACATGAACAAGACGAAGCGTCTTTAATAATTATGGCTGGATATACGGAAAGAAGAGTATTTAAGAGTCATTCTCTGTAAGCACCAAAATCATGTAAAAATGACATGTCTCAGATTTTCCCGAAACTCAGTGTCTTTTTTGCTTATGTCAAGTGATGAACAAAAATAAAAAGTTTTTCTTCGATCAAACTATCCGTTGCCATGGCAACCAGGATATTGTGTTTTTCAGCTTAATCTGGTGATTTTTCAAATGAAAAATGCAAGATTTGACTCCAATTGTTCTGGTAGTAATTCACAACAAATGGTATTGATACTTACATTTTACAAGAGAACCATGTAAGTGCTGCTTACAAATACAGAAAATTTTCTTCATATTGCTATGGTCAAGCAGTCAATGACCTTGACTTCCACCTAGTAAGGCGTCTATTTCAAAACGTCAAAAAATCAGCAAATTTTAAAGACGTTTTGCTAAAAAATGCGGCTATAGATTTTTTTCTTTCTCTTGGTGCAGAGAGTACAAAGCCTAGTTGTTGATATATCAAAAAATTGGAGATGGTATATTTTTTAAATTGAAAATATTTTTCTTTGAATTTAGTCACCGTCAGAGAAATCAGAAGAAACTTTCATAATTGAAATTCTGAGATAAAATACAATACCTTGAACATTTTCAAAAAATATGAGCCAAAATACAAGTTGATGCATGATTAACAACTAAAAAAACTACATAGAGAGTTTTCACCCTCAAAAATACATTAGTACCTTACAATTTGGGGTTAAATTACCCCACCCACTTTCTTTCAATGCAAAACCAAATTAAATATTGCATGCTACAATTAATATGTCTCAGTCTTTGCTGATTTTGAATGGTCTAGCGGGCTTCTACAAGCTTATAATTTCTGTCGTCTTTCTTTTTTTCATAATATTCCCACAGTGGTTGTGGTGGGTGGGTGGGTGGGGGGGGGGGGGGGGCGGGATGGGGGACATATTGTTTTTTGGTGTGGATCCCATCAGCGTCTGTGTAGCCCTTGCCTGCACTCTATGTCCTGTAGGAATAAATGGATTATAACCATACTTGCATGCATACCTAATTGGGTAGGGGTAAAGAACTGACTAGACTTTGCTGACCTTGACCCTATTTTCAAGGTCACAGAAGGTCAAAGAATGATGAAAAACGGCTTTTCTGCACCGTATCTCCTAAATGGATAAATTGATTTTACAAGACTTGCACAAATATATCAAAAATAAGTCGCACTTGACATCGCTGTGAAAGTTTAATTACCACGTGCAATAGTACATCTGAATTGTTTGAAACTTTCGGCTCGTTTAAGGAACTACATGTAGTCTGTAAAATGGACATGCAATTAAAAGTTTCATCAATTTGCGTTGACTTTCTCTAGATGGAAGCAGAATGCCGAGGTGGGGTGCTGTTTCTTTGATTTGGCCTATGCTCCTTACCCAGTGTGCACATTACGTCGAAATGACGTCGCACTGACGTCATTTCAACGTCATAACGTCGCATCGACGTCAGTATGTCGTCATTTCAACGTCATGTACCTGATGGGTTAGCAAAATATACAGGATCTGTGACTTCTTTGTTTTACCCTGACTAGAAACACAAATCAGTATTTGTTTTTGTTTATCTGTACCTAAATTTCGGAAAAAGTGAGTGAAAAAATACGGGTTACTAAATCCTGATTGTTTCTCTATTTCCTATTGTCGACAAAATTTTGATTTTTTTTTTTTGACGACATTCAGGCGATACTCAGGCGAAATGTAGTATGAAATGAAATGTTTTTTTAGACGAAATGTCCTTTAGACGAACTGTCTGGTAGACAAAATGTCTTTTTAGACGAGCTGTAATCCACGAAAAGTCATTTAGACGAAATGCCTTTAGGCGACATGTCATGGATCAGTTGCAAACAGGACTTGGTGGAAAGGGGTTGTTGTAAAGTCATCTGTTGTGCCCCAAAGACCTCCCCAGCAGGCAAATGACGTTGAAATGACGTCGTTATGACGTCGATGCGACGTAATGACGTCGCATCGACGTCAGTGCGACGTCATTTTGACGTCATGTGCCCGTTGGGTCGCGAGTTTGTTGGATAGACTAGACTAGACTAGACTGCTGATCTAGCGGTCCTGAGTTCTATTACCGCTGGAGGAAGAAATCTTTTTAAACGTGAACTGGAATCCATTGCTCACAGCGATTCATCCCCAACCTGCCATCGTCCTGATACTGGTATGACTGAAATATTGCTGAAAAGGACGTAAAATCGCAAGTCGTCCATTATCCATCCATCAGGACTATCACGGACCTCTTGTTCCTAAGAAACGTTTCCAAAAATGCAAACGCTGTCACCGTGTTCTGCAGTGTCAGATCTGGGTCTTCACTGTTTGCCAAGAGCCATATTTTTGAGAAGCCAGGTCTGAAAGTATTAAACATTCTCATTACACGGTGTCACAGGTCATAGATTTTTCTATCGTCATATGATCTTTGAGTGATTACCAGGATTATATCGCCGAGCTTGATTTTTTTTCAAATATTTATTGTTTAACATGGACTCTTCAAACATTTACTATTAAACATGAGTAATGTTCAAGACCTTTTTGTAAATAGACCTAACCGCCTTTGTGTGCGAAGCAAATCATTATGCTGAGCAGGGGTTTTGGAATTGGTCATTACCTTTCCCCTGTATATATCAAATCGACTCTTCCATCGAACTCGGACGAGTCCATTGTTCTAGAGAAGGGGTTTCTGCCAAAAAACTACTGATTTATACATCTTTTTATCCCTATATATCTTAAATAGACTCTTCTATGAATGATTTTGGAGCAGTCCATTATTTAAAAATGGGAATGTCAAGAAGGGCGATTCATTTATGACCCCTAAATATATAAAATAGACTCTTCCATTTTGACTTTGGAACAGTTCATTATCTAAAGAGGTGTTACTGGTTGCACAAATTAGTTCACCCCTATAAATTCAATTGACTCTTCCATCGTAGAGCGGTCCATTATTTATAATAGGGGCGCCAACCTTCTGCCCTGAATGAATTAAATGGACTCGTCTATCTTTGACATGAGTCACTCCAGTTAGAGGAGATGATTTAACTGCACAATGAATTATTAAATGGTGAGAGGTGTTCAGAAAGAACGGGTCACTCAAACCCGCTACGAACCTGTTTCGTGTTTTTTTTTGTTTTTTTTTTTTCTTATTTTTGTTTAATCTTGTTTGATATATTGCTATTTTGTATTCGACATTAAAAGAAATTGAATATTTAGACACATCTGACGTTTAATTGAGAATCAAAACATATCCATTACAGGTAGTGATAACCACAGAGTTGTAGTGAATACAAAAATCTGCATAAAATATAAAATGCTGAGAATACAACAGATCTTTCCAAAACATAGCAGATGCCTTCCACAATATATTAATTCCAAAGTGCCTGATGGAGATAAACGCAGAGGCCAGAGGGTCTAATCTTTTTAGGCAAAATTATCAGTCACACTAAAAGTCCTCATAGTCCTATTAGTGGTAAAATCTCCTAAACACAAATCATTATGGAGGCTGGTTCAGCTTTCGCGATTGATGACAAAGCATGGGTTGATGTGCATATATTGTGTCAGATAAAAGGCAAAGAACGAGAGAGAACGTAGTTTCCCGTCGAACAATGCACCTTGGCAACCAAATGGGGCGGGGGTTCATAGTTTGGACACAGTCAAATATTTCATTTTTGGAAAAAAAGTTTTCTCCATTTAAATGGGGGCTACTCTTTAAGGAAAGAATTTGCTCAGAGAGAGAGGGGCTACTCTTTAAGGAATGAATTTGCTCTCAGAGAGAGGGGCTACTCTTTAATGAAAGAATTTGCTCAGATTTAGAGAGGGGCTACTATTTAAGGAAAGAATTTGCTCAAAGAGAGAGGGGCTACTCTTTAAGGAAAGAATTTGCTCAAAGAGAGAGGGGCTACTCTTTAAGGAAAGAATTTGCTCTCAGAGAGGCTACTCTTTAAGGAAAGAATTTGCTCAGAGAGAGAGGGGCTACTCTTTAAGGAAAGAATTTGCTCTCAGAGAGAGGGGCTACTCTTTAAGGAAAGAATTTGCTCAAAGAGAGAGGGGCTACTCTTTAAGGAAAGAATTTGCTCAGAGAGAGGCTACTCTTTAAGGAAAGAATTTGCTCTCAGAGAGAGAGGCTACTCTTTAAGGAAAGAATTTGCTCTCAGAGAGAGAGGCTACTCTTTAAGGAAAGAATTTGCTCAAAGAGAGAGGGGCTACTCTTTAAGGAAAAAATTTGCTCTCAGGGAGAGAGAGGCTACTCATTAAGGAAAGAATTTGCTCAAAGAGAGAGGCTACTCTTTAAGGAAAGAATTTGCTCTCAGAGAGAGGGGCTACTCTTTAAGGAAAGAATTTGCTCAAAGAGAGAGGGGCTACTCTTCAAGGAAAAAATTTGCTCAAAGAGAGAGGGGCTACCCTTTAAGGAAAGAATTTGCTCTCAGAGAGAGGCTGCTCTTTAAGGAAAGAATTTGCTCAGAGAGAGCAAATTCTTTCCTTAAAGTGTAGCCCCACTGGGAAAGGGATTCACCTCCCAGGGAGTCAAATACTCTTCTGTTTGTGTCCCTTGAAAAATACGGCGACTTGAATAGTACTTTGTTTTTCTTTCTGCCATGAGCCAAATGTTACTATGGTTTAGTTTTATACAAAATAACAGTAAATATTCAAAAGGAATCGATTCCTTGTAGTTTAAGCGGAAGAATGTTATAGATCGTTTGCAAAAAAAGTGGAGGGCCAAAAATATATTTAATTTTATCACTCCTGAATAAATGAAACTTTGCACACCATAATCTAATACCCATACGAACTCATGCCGGTGAGGTCAATTTTTTGTTGTTGTTGAAAATTTAATAAAATATTGTCCGATCAGCTAATATGTTAAAACTGTCTTCCTTGCTGCAGTTTTTGGGACAGCCAGTGTTGTACAGATTATGTTAATGTACATCCCTTATAAGCACAGTTACTCCTATTTAGGAGAAACACATAAGAAAACCCTTTTCCAGTGATTGGTTAGATTAGATTAGATTAGATTCTTTATTTCCTCCACTTAGGAGAGCCTTAGCAAACATACAACTATTGAAGAAAAGCAAGAATAACATGTAAATACCGAACAAAGCAAAAAAGCAAAAAAAAAAAAAAAAAAAAAAAAAAAAAAAATGCCTCTTGTTTTAGTGAGTGAACACATGTCAGACCACATTGTAATTTGTGAATGAAAAATAGTATTAGCATAGTAACTATAGAAGCAACAATGGCTGTTGTAGCATTATGGTTACCTCCTATGTAAGAATGGCATAAAACTGAGAAGAAAAAAAAGAAAAGGTAATGATTAATAAAGTAACTTTTTATTCAAAAGTCAAAAAGAAATTGAAGTTCCAAGCATGAGTTCGTATAGGTAACAAATTACGGTAGGCAAAGTTTCATGAAAATTTATTCAGTAGTATTGAAATTAAATAGATTTTTTGCCCTCCACTTTTTCGCAAACGATCTATACATGAGTTGTTCTGAGTTTAAGAAAAGTTCTGCCAAACCGATATGAGTCAGAGTGGATTCAGAGTCGATCAGAAAAAACCCATTTGAAACAAAAATCGAAAAAAAGGAACCATTGGAACGATATGCACAGCAAGAGGCAGCCCCAAGAGCCAAGACCTACATGTACCTTCAGAGCTCTAGATAAGAAGGGTATTTTATGATAATTGAGGGATGATTTTCTTTATTTCTCATTGAAACCATATGTTGTGACCCTATATCTGAACCGTCTCGTCGAGACGGTTCAGATGGGGGTCACAACATATGTTTTTATCCAGAATCATAAAAAATTATCCCTAATTATCACCAAATACTCCCTCTTATCTAGGGCTCTGACCTACCTCGGAAACACACGCTAAAACTGAGTACATCAAAGACAAGTAAAAAGTTGCTCTAGTATAGAGCAAAGGAGGAAGCTCTGTGAGACCGCAATATTCACAGAACGCATTTTTCACATGTGTGAAAAATGCGTTCGCATTTTTCAAACGTGTGACAAATTCGGTCGCATATTTCACAGAGTTCGAACGCATTTTTCACATATCTGTGAAATTTGCGTTCGATATGTACCATGGAAACGTAATTTTCCAAACGCATGCAACACCCCTAAAATATGACGAAATATCACAAAAACGCATTTTTCACTTCTTGACACTTTTATAACCCTGAAATTATGAAAGTTATAGTGGACGGAAAAACGGTACAGTAAACAAAAAAGAACACTAGAAATCTGCTTCGCTCTTCCGCGCAGAAGGACGCAGGTTCCAGTCGCCCGCCGGATCAACGACTGAAAAAAATTCACTCTGTCTTCCTAGCAATAAATGGGTACCTGTTTCAAATCAGGGAAGGTTAAAGGCTACGAAAGGAGAGGGGTAGGCTCCATCTTTCATAACCTGTGCCTAAGACACTGTAGACTCAAACAACTGCCGTGTCTACGGCCACAAGAATATGGAAAACCTTTACCTTGTTTGTTTTAATTCACATGTATGCTGATGAGGTAAGCTGTGGTGCACAGCTTCTAGTGCTAACTGTTGGGCAGTGCCATAATCCAGCGGGAGGAGACCTTGCGGTATTCCTGTGCAATGTTAGGTATTTCCAATACAAAAGTATGGAAGGTAGCTTCTTCGTAACGGTCCCCTATGCTGCATCAAGGTTAAAGGTATTGGTATATTCAGTTGCGTGTTGGTATATGGTTCCATGGGGGGGGGGGGGGGGGGGGGCAATCTATATCTGGGTAGAAATAGGAGGGAAGACATATTGTTTTCCTATACTTGTCTGACTGTCTGTCCGTCACAAATCGTGTCACTTCATAACTTTATAAGGTAGTTTGAGGAAACTTGGTACAAATATAAAACATAACGAACGGGCGGACGAACGGATGAGCCAAAATCAACATGTTCCCACAAATTATTTCGAAACTGGGGGCACGGTTTGTTTTCACCAGTGAGGAACCAGGTAATAAAATATAGGATGCAATTAAGAATAAACCTCAAATGCTTTCCCCGGGATTCTATCACATCCAGACCCAAACAAAGTCAAACCCAGGTCCAACTGGATATCATGTCTAAGTCAAACTCTGGTTTTTCGCCCCGGAAAACAGATGAAGTGTTAAAAATATTCAAGCAGTATTGCATGATTTATCTTCCCCTTTGGAAAGGAATTTACATGTACCAGTAAATAATAATAAAGTAAAACAGGGAACTTCAATGTGTTAAACTTGCCATAAGGTCAATTATCCTAGTAGACTTCATCGGCAATTGTGGGGACACATAATTTCGACATTATCGGTCGGATCTGAATAGTTTTCAGTTTGTCTAAGATAAAATGCCTGTTTAAGTGATTTGCAACTTTCAAGAAGATTGGCTTGTCAGAAGTATCTCTCAACTATCACTTGCCATAGCAACCAAAATCTCAAGCAAATTTCTTAAAGGACATGTCATCGTTTCCAAGCCTTGTGAACGCTATATGAGCCGCGACTCGAGAAAACCAACAAAGTGGTTGTGCGCCCAGCGCAGACTCAGATCAGCCTGGGCATCTGCCCAGTCTGATCAGAGTCTTCCCTAAGCGCTTACTGGGTATTTTAAAAGTCTAAGCTACCTTCACGCGGACAGCGAAGACGCTGATCAGACTGTACGGATGCCCAGGCTGATCTGAGTCTGCGCTGGGCGCACAACCACTTTATTGGTTTTCTGGTGTCGCGGCTCAATATTATATGAAATTTGATTGAGATTGACCAAGACGCTTCAAGAGATATAATAGCTCGAAGTTGTTGACAGACGATGTCAGGCGACAGCGGGGACTGCTTTTCCTATAAGCTTCCCAAGAGCCTAAGGCTGACTGCAGTTGGGGCTCAAACTCATAGTTGTAGTTGGAAAGGAATAACAAAACATTCATTTTCAAGCTTCCCTTGCCGTATCTGTGAAAAATGCGTTTCTATTAAAAATCGCATTAAAATCCGAACGCATTTGTCACACTGGCAAAATGTGAAGAATACGACCGTATTCATCATACACGTGTGAAAAATGCGTTCTGTGAATATTGCGGTCTCTCACAGCAGTCAGCTTGTAGTCATGACTCCTTTCAAAATCAAATATCCTAATTACTGACATGTCCATGCGTCGAGGAACATTTGGCCAATGCAGCGTTCGGTTTATGTACATCGAGGAACATTTGGCCAATGCAGCGTTCGGTTTATGTACGTCGAAGAACCTTTGGCCAGTGCAGCGTTCGGTTTACATCGAGGAACATTTGGCCAGTGCAGCGTTCGAGGAACATTTGGCCAGTTCAGCGTTCGGTTCATGGTTTATGTACATCGAGGAACATTTGGCCAGTGCAACGTTCGGTTTACATCGAGGAACATTAGGCCAGTGCAGCGTTCGGTTTATGTACATATACCGAACGCTGCACTGGCCTAATGTTCCTCGATGTAAACCGAACGCTGCACTGGCCAAATGTTCCTCGGTGTACATAAACCATAAACCGAACGCTTCATTGGCCAAATGTTTCTCGATGCATGGACATGTCAGTGTACATAAACCGAACGCTGCACTGGCCAAATGTTCATCGATGTACATAAACCGAACGCTGCATTGGCCAAATGTTCCCCGACGCATGGAAATGTCAGTAATCCGGATATCTGAGTTATCGAAAGGAACGACGAAGGAGCATAACGAAAGAGAAGAAAAAATAGCCATGATTACTAATAACAAAAGCAGATCATGTATTTTCACTGATTAATGTCTGTCTGACCAACCGAACCGGGCCGCGTGGCGCAGTCGGTAGCGCGTCAGACTCAAGAGCCAGAGGTCCCGGGTTCGATACCCGGTCCGGCCACATACTTTCGTTTCTCCTTCCGCTGATTCAAGAAGGGCAGTTGGCAGTTACTGGCGGATTACCGCTTAGGAGGTCTAAGCCTGCGGTTATAATTGACCGTCCCTACATGACCATAGCTGTTTACCGTAGACGTGAAACAATAAAACAACAATAACAACAAGTCTGACCAACCGACGGTGTGACCGACTAAGTATATGTAATAATATATATTTATATATTAATTTATAAGCTTTTACGGCTTGATGACGTCAAAAACTTTTCGTAGAGACCGCCTGAGTATACATTTATTTATATATTAGTTTAATGCTTTAATTATACATGCTTGTTAACGATCTTACGGCTTTTTGATACCAAAAAGTTTAAGCGTGGCTTTCTTAAACGTGGCTTTCTTACATAATGTAGTTTAACTGTTTAACTAACGTTACATGAAGCTTCTTTAATATACATGTATTCCATCGTAGTAAAGGTTTTGCCTGCAGATGTGCTTTGCTTTTGAGACCTGTGCTTGAACATGTTTTTTGAACTACTAGTGGAAACAATGTGTTGTTGTTTCTTTTATATATATATATTTCTACCCTCCCCCCCCCCCCCCGCCTCATTAATGCGTATGGGCATACATCCATGCTTACCCGTCCGCCTTTTAAAAACGGGGGAATAACTCTGATTTCCAGTTTTCTTCCCTGGATGTAGAAACCCTCTACTCAAAGTAGTCAATTATTTCCTTTAGCAGTTACCCTCCGTGGGCACAGGCCGTTGAATCAAAGTTGAATCAAACTTG
Organism: Ctena decussata; assembly: GCA_963989385.1. Classification (NCBI taxonomy): domain Eukaryota; kingdom Metazoa; phylum Mollusca; class Bivalvia; order Lucinida; family Lucinidae; genus Ctena; species Ctena decussata. The sequence goes on along the minus strand of OZ022498.1, from coordinate 76,861,837 downwards.
ATTCAACGTCAAGACGTTGAATCAATGTTGATTCGATGTTGATTCAATTTTTTTGTGCCTGGTGCATGGCCCAAACTGAAAAGGGAGGTCAAAATGAAAATTACATCTTAAAAAAATATCGGATTTCTACCTTATAAAGAGCTGTGTACTAGATATCTAAATAGACCTTTTTCACATTGTTTCTGCGCATGCGTATACCGCTCACGTGACGCGTTATTTCCCGATAATAGGTGAGGCTTTAGACCGAGGGGCTACTGGATTTTAAGCCATTGATATTTCCTATGTAATGAGTAACAAATAATTGTTTTAATCATCTGTATTCACATTTCTGCTTGTCCTAATGATGCCTTATTTACTATTTTAATTTTGCATAACGATTTAAAGCAAAGATTATAAATACTTGTGTTTAAATTAAAAATTGCAAAGAAATCATGTCAAAAGATATGCAAAAATCTCGGAAAAGGTGTACGTCTAATACAAAAGTCAAGAAAAATGGATTAATTCGAAATTAAGAAATCAAGTACAGAACATTTATATATTAATATTAATCTATTGAAATATGCTTTCCGTTTTCTTTGAATGAAGTCTGAACTAAATGAAAATAATTCTTATAAGAGGTTGAATTTTTTTTCTATCGAAACCAAATAAATAAATGGCACTAAATAATCAAGAGATGAAATAATCTCCCAAATAAGTGTGTAAATCGTCTTGTGTCAGATTTTTTGCTAATTATCTGAAGGTTTGACATATATACTATGACTTACCTTTTGACAATAAACGCAATCAACGGAGCATGCCATATGTTGACACCTCCAACGGTATTTCACACGTTAGTGGGTGATATTGATATCGCATAATAAGCAAATACTTGCCAACAGAAAAAAAAAAAAAAAAAAAAAAAAACAAATTGTTTTCTGCGATTATGCGATTAATTAAACGGTAGAAATTTTATAATAATGATAAAACATACACCCTATTCAATTCCTGTGGTCATGTGTGACGCTAAAGTTCCGCTTCAATTTTTTACTTTTATTTATTCTTCCGTATCAAGAAGCGTGAAAATGCATTGTAATCAAAGGATTACTCAGTAAAGAGATAGCTATTTTTGCTTTTATAAGCTTTTGCTGGAAGCATTTATGTTTCCAAATAGAAAGGGGATTAAATTCGTGTGAATTGTTGGCCCCTCAGTGTACGCTCTACCTTTTACTGAATATAGGTTTGGGATTGGGATTTTACTTTGCCACACGAGTTTTCTGGAACCCATTGACTGTTCATGTAAACATGGAGGGCCCTGACCTGATCGCGCATTAGCGTGCCCCGGTCTGAGCCCTCCCTGTTTCAATGTAATTTGGGTACCGTTTCATGCGATCCCAATCATATAAGTCATGACGCGCTCGGTTATATGTAATGCTTCGAAATGATTGCACACTCCTAACACATTCTTCAAGTATATTACTCACCTTAATATCTTTATTACTTACTTACTCTACTATATGTTTGTCGCCATGTTATTGTATTTTGCTACATTTTTCTCATATGCCACCTGCGAGTGGCCTGAGACAAGTATTACAATAAAGTTTAGTTGAGTTGAGTTGAGTTGAGCGTAACGGTTACTAGAAATACCGGAATATACTTAATTACCGGAATATACCAAAACACACCGGAATATACCGGAATATACCAAAATACACGTTTTTGTTTACCGAAATACACTTTATTTTGACCGGAATATAAATAATTTTATTTAAAATATGTCATTTAATATTTGCTGAATGTAATTGCTGGTAAGTGACCGACCCACACAAAGACCCAAACCAGCTTGCAATCTGCACGGTGATACCTATCTAATACCCATATGCTGGTCCATTTATTCTCACTACCAATAAAAAAGCTAATACTTATATGGAAATGGTACTTATTTCATTTATTCTGGCAATATTTAAGTTTATTTTGATAATATAAATGTATATTTTGGTGTATTGCGGTAATAAGGTAGATTCCGGTAATTCTAGTAACCCCTTCCGTAATATTTAAACCAAACATGTTGATCTTCGTGCATTCTAAAATAATAGAACAAAACATTTTAATTACTCTTTTTTTTTTTTTTTTTTTTTTTTTTTTTTTTTGATTTTATGATTTATTTAAACACATTTTAAACACATCCATACATCTCTGCATGTCAGGTTAATTTATAAAGAGATGCGGCCAGATCCGGTAACATTTTTCCGACCAGTTTGGACGGTAAACGGCTGTTTTTTTTTTGTTGTATCATTTTGTTTAGGTTATAAGTCAAAATATATATGTCTTCAAAAAGATAAAACAAATGAAAAAATATATAAAACAAATCGACGGTTTAATTAATGCAAGCATGAGCGGGACCGATGTAATCTCGAAAATAACTGCCGTATGGCTAGCAATTTTTCTGTCTCTGTTTTGATACAGTTAGATTACCCTTGAAATAAATGGTTTGGTAAAAATATTGACCTGAAAAAAATATTTTGATAGTCTCCTTAGCGAAAGGGTGATGTTTTAATGATTTAAAAAGTAATTTACCAAAGTATTGAAATTATTAAAACGTATTTATACCAAAGTTTAGTATCGCGCAGCCGATATATGCCTCTGCTATTTGTACTTTATTCTTAGCAAAAGCTACTTTTGATCCATAAACAAATATCTATAATTGAACAACCTTTCAAAAACTCAAGGAATCACAATACAAATTTCGTTTAAATGGCGTTTCGCACGAAAAATATTCAAAATCCTGACACCAACACATCTCCTCCCGTAGGGCCAGAACAGTGACCTATAAAAACAGTGACTCGCGTTTCGGTCCGAAGAGGCGTGTCGCGCATGCGACTGCAGCGCCTCCTACCGGAGCGCCATTTTTAATACAACCTGAAAGAGCTTGAATTTCTGTCAAAAGTTAACGGCGTGCATCGCCCATTTTATCGGTGTTTTCATAGTGGAATTATTATGCAACGATAAGGTAAGTTTTGAATTTTATAATGATGCATTAGAATATAAGTTTTGTGATGATTTTGCTTGGTTTTGGAGTTCATTTTTAACTATGTAAATAGAGAAACTTTCGTCATTCGAAAGAAAATGGCGACGACGCCGTAAAAACAATCACTCATTTTACATGTACGTTGTACTCCGTCGTTAATAAGGTTTGAGGTAATATTTTAGCATTAGAAAACGAAAGGGGAAGGACCAAAATGTGGTTTAATATCATTTTCATGACAATTATTTACTATTTTGATGGTCTTATGACAGTATAGAAATAGGCTTATTTAGGAAAGTAGCGAAAACCGGCAAATCAGGATGTTCAAAACCCCACTCCCCCGTTTTTGAATAAGGCTCCCAAAATAACTATTTTTGAGCCTCGCAATGATATTTTTCATAAAGTTGAATGCTTTTTAAATTGTTTGAGTGCTATTTTATGCAATTTCGTGCCGATTTAATGGGTCAAAATAATCTTAAAAATTAACTTGTTTTTCACAGTTTTCGCCATACAACCATGAGTTCAGAGGGTTGGATAGTTATGCATTGAAGAATTTGTCAGGGACCAAAGTTTCTTATTTCACATCAATAAAAATTAACTCCAAAACCAAGCAAAATAATCACAAAACTTACTATTCTAATCATCATAAAATTCAAAGCTTACCTTAACGTTGAATAATAATTTGAGTACGTAAACATTAATGAAATGGGCGATTCACGTCGATAACTTCTGATATCCAACCCACTCAGCTTAATCAAAACCTATGTCACTGACTTACTTCAATTTTCAATGCATGCATATTCTCCTAAGTAAGGGAGAGCCAAGATCAAAATCCTCATCCAAATACAAATGTGGAAGTATCACAAGACTCGTGAAAGTGTCCAAACCGAAAAGTTCGGTTTGGACACTTTCAGGAGTCTTGTAGCAAAAACTGTACAAATTTGTTGTACATACGTACAAGTCAAATAGCATTGATATATGTGGCTAACTACGTATTTGCAGAAGCTAGATTTTTTTTTAAATTTCCGTCTAGGAATGGAATCACGTGTCACACCAGGCGCATGTAACTGGTAGACTTCCTTTAGAGCCCTAGATAAGAGGTAGTATTTGGTGATAATTAGGGATAATTTTTGTTAATTCTGGATAAAAATATATGTTGTGACCCCTCATGAGGGGTCACAATATAAGGTTTCAATGAGAAATAAAGAAAATTATCCCTCAATGATCTTCAAATACCCGTCTTATTTAGAGCTTTGCTTTCTTTAATACCAGTTTTGGTATAGGCATACCAACGTAATGATAGTCGATAGCCATAAGTAGTAAAGGCTGTGACAGCCTTTAGTCACAGACTACTGTCATATGTTCCATGAATGGTGAAAATTAGATATGGTTCCGATTCATGATTAATATTGTTCACTATTAGATTATTAAACCTCAAGCTGTGACGGATGACTGCTGCACAAATCTTTCTAAAGGACCTCTGACAGTATCAATGCAAATTTCCCTATTTTTCGACAAATTATTGCACCTTCCTCAGGCAGCAAAAGTTGAAATATTTGGCATTAATATGTAGACTTGTGTACTGTAAAGACATTTTAAGAGTGATTTTGAAAAATTACATGCCTCATGACTAACTTAAACTGATTTTATCAAGAGGGGTAAGTGATTTTTTCAGTCTCTGAAAATAAGTCCATTTTTTGGGTTTTCTAATATATCGAAATTTTAATTGATAACTATGCTTAAACTGACATACACACTACTATTACTGATATTAAGCAATATCTTTTCAATAATAAGGACCTTAGCCTATTTATAGATATAAAGGGTGTAAGTACCCCACCCACTTTTTCAGCTGTAGACTATCTTCCCTCCCCGTGCCTCAGCAAGCCACTCACATATAATGTGTATTATGATAGTACACACATACATGCGAAGTGGCTAGCTGAGGCACGGGGGGGGGGGGAAGTATCTTTAAAAATCTTTTCCTGTTTCCATTACGTTTAATGATAGAATTTGGCTTTTTCCACCAAAAATTGAAGTCTATGTGCTAAAAAATCAGAAATTAAATTCATAGCCAGTTAGGGGAAGTTGAGAACAACAAATTTCAAGAGAAATTCGTGGGTATATCAAAAATTTAATTTTGACTGATTTTATAGGCAAATTAACATTATAACCGTCAGAGGTCCTTGTAAATGAACCCGAAGGGCAAGCTTTACACATGTTACAGATACAATTAAAAAAAAATAAATATAAAGCAACGTTGAACGCCTGCAGTCTGAAAATGAAAGCGCTCGCGTTTTGAATTCTTAAAGTCTCCATAGTCCAGCTTCTCACTACAGCTATGTCATAGTAAACGACCGTGGTTAGCAAACTTTAATTAAATACAATATCCTAGAGCTTCATATAATAAGGTTTTGAAATTTATTTGGGTCATTTTAGTTGCCAACTAATATGACCTACTTTCGATTTCGTAAACATGAATAAAATGGTAAAAATACAAAGCACAGGCATGGAGACCTATTTACTTTACCGCCTATAGTTATGCAATATTACTAGACGGGAAACCAGGACAGGACAATAGTATTTTGTGGAGCGATTTGTAATTTTCTAAAACCTATTCCCTCTTAGTCTATCATTCAATATATGCGTAGCAAGCCATATTTTATCACCAAACGTGTAGGTTGAACTTTTTTCTGTAACGATTTGTTTTAGGCGTTGATAAAAATTTCATTTCATTTCTGATAGAGCAATTTAATGATTTATATGTGACTTGCAATATTGACTAAATTACTGAATCATATTGTAAATTATGTTGTGATTGCAAGTACATGTTATATATATCTGTATGGATGGCTGGATGGCTTGTAATTTTACGTCCTTTTTAACAATATTTCAGTCATATCAGACGATTTGAGGGTGATAATGAAATGCCGTATGCGATGGAACCCCGTTAACGATTAGAAAGATTTCCGCGTCAATCGTGTTTCGGTCATTGCCTATCTTTTTACTTCGAACCCGGGAATGCTAAATCAGCAGGCCAGGCTTAACCTACAGAGCTATATACCGGGACTCCTATATATAAGCTGTCATTTTAACCAGTACACGTAAAGTACTTATTAGCCTTTTCGATATTACTAAGTTAAGTTCAATGGCAACCACCTCTCTGAAAGCTTTACGACCGATCCAAACCTGTCAAACCTTACAGTAGTTTGAAATCAACCACATTTCTGTTCAGTCCGTGGTTTAAGACGAAACTGCACTTCGGTTACTTTTTCTTCATAACTTAGGTTTGAAAGTTAAAACCGTGGCTTTCAAGAATTTATTCTTGAAAACCATGGTTTCAACTTTTAAACCTAACTTGAAGAAAATTAGGTTTGAAAGTTAAAACCGTGGTTTTCGAGAATTTATTCTTGAAAACCATGGTTTTAACTTTTAAACCTTACTTAGAATAAATTCTTGAAAACCATGTTTTCTACTTTCAAACTTAAATTATTTAGATTAGCTACCCCAAAGTCTATTTCGTCTTAAACCACAGAACCTAGGTTTGAAGAGTTACTGTGCATTTGGCTTGCCATTATAATTACTTAATTGCAATATTCTTTCTTCCCTTTCAGACCAATCTTTCAACAGTCTAAAAATGAACATTAACAGTCTTAAATGGAGACCTGCAGAATGTTTATCACTTGCCAGACAAATCCAGATTTCAGCCAACTTTACTCTCAACAATATATTAGACAGAATGAAACTGTCATTCGGTTATACCCAGCTGAAGGCCACCTTGGACAAACAGAATTTTCCCATCGCTGAAAGCACTAAGTATAAAAGTTCGATAGATAATGAGATTCTTCATATTGTCGTGATTCCCCATTCTCATAATGATCCCGGCTGGCTAAAGACCTATGACAAATATTTTGAAGAGGACACTACCCACATTCTGACCCTGGCTGTTGAAAAACTTACTCAGTACCCTGATATGACATTCATTTGGGTTGAAAGTTGTTTTCTTCACACCTGGTGGCAAAACCAAACCGAGGCAATGCGACAGAAGTTTAGGGATCTGGTAAAGAGCGGAAGAATTGAAATGGTTTCTGGGAGCTTTGTTGCTCCAGATGAAGCGTCCCCTCATTACTTCTCTTTAGTTGACCAGCTTGTAGAGGGACATTATTGGGTTAAACACAACCTTGGTATTGTACCGGAGACATCACTTTCCTTTGACCAATTTGGTTATTCTGTATCCATACCCTACCTGATGAAGCAGGCAGGTATAAAGAACATACTAATCAAGCGCACCCACAGAGGGGTGAAACAGCTGCTTGGAGAAAATCATTGGATGACCTTTAACTGGAGACAATTCTGGGATCCAAAAGGGAAGGACGACGTTCTAGCGCAGGTAAAAATAAACAATTAAATCGCCAAAAATGAAAACTGTTGAATTTGCAAACAGAGTAGATCCTGATGCTCATCTGGATCTACATTGTTTGCCCTCTAGTCTTTCGATTCTCAGAATGCTATAGCTTGGACATTTTCCAGACGTCAATTTTGTCGTCTGCTTTTTTTTTGGCGGTACAGTAGAGCTTTTGAGCTGCGTCACGCCAAAATGTGTTCATTACTGCTTAACGTATTTACGAACAGCGAAGACGCAAACCAGTATGTGAATTTGTGCAGTCTAGCTAGAGTCATCCATTTGTATCTGTAGATTCCATGGATGGTAGTACCAGTGATCATCACGGCGAAATAAAATGAGCCGCGACACGACAAAACCAAGAATGTGGTTGTGCGCCCAGCGCAGATTCAGATCAGCCTGGGCATACGCCCAGTCTAATCAGAGTCTTTTCTGTCCGCATGGAGGTAGCTTAGACCCTTAGTTACCTTTTAAGCGCTTAGCAAAGAGTCTGATCATACTGGGCCGATGCCCAGGCTAATTTGTCTTCGCTGGCGCACATGCCACTTTGTTGGTTTTCTCGTGTCGTGGCTCAAATAAATAATTGAGCCGCGACAGGAGAAAACCAACAAAGTCGTTGTGCGCCCAGCCCAGACTCGGATCAGCCTGGGCTTCCGTCCAGTCTGACTCTTCGCTAAGCGCTTAAAGGGTAGCTAAGGGTGTAAGTGAGCTCCATGCTGACAGCGAAGATTCTGATCAGACTGGGCGGATGCCCTGGCTGATCTGAGCCTGCACTGGGCGCACAACCACTTTGTTGGTTCTCTCGTGTCGCAGCTCAAATTTAATGTCATTATGTACCTTAGCATACCAGGCTATGGTCAGACTGCTCGGAAGCGCAGGTTTGTCTGAGCTTTCTCTGGTCGCATGTATGTCGAGCACCAATTTTGTTTGTCGTGGCAAATTTAAAGTCTATGCTGCTCTTAAACAGACGTCGTTGCCCCATGGTAAAACTGCCACGACAGAAACGTTCATCTGCAGAAATAAAATTAAAAAAAAACAACAACAAAAAAACTTTATCCCAGAACTTACCTCGAGCTTTGTTCCTTTTATCTGGAATTGTGCAAATTAGTAAACTTATTATGATAGTTTTATGACCTGATTATAACATATTTTTATATATTTTGCTATTTGAAGTTTACAGGCTTCATATGTCAGTTTTATTCATGCGTAAGTTCACGATAATTGAGATAGTTTTGCTTAACAAATCCAAAATGCATAAATATAACAACAGAATGACATTTGCATTTGTTAACTTAGAGGTTAATCAAAACCAGAATATTGTCAACAGAATTTCTTCCTCCGAAGATTTGGAATCAGTCAAAAAGAAGCGACATTATTCATCTTTTCTTAAACTCGCAGAAGCCAAATCAGGCTTGTAAATGACATGTCGGTTTTAATCACTAAGTTTCCATTGAAAACATCATACACATTAGATGCATATGAACCTATCATTGTATTCCGCTGACAGGGGGAGGGGGTTGAAGTGGTGCGAGGGGTGGGTGCGTGATGGTTGTGAATTTACGTTAAAGTAACGTCGATTTTACCGCCATATAACGGTCATGATTCAACGTCATTATGTTTTCTTGTGTATGTACGTAACGTTATTCGCTGAACAGAACCTGAACAGATCACAACGCTTCTTTGTTACTATTTTCCTCAAGTCTCATATACGATCTAGCCGACATTGGTGCCGTGACCGGGATAATGAATCTACAAAAGTTGCAAACACAGAGAGAGGGGCATCGACGTTTCATCGAGAGATATTTGCAGAAAATCGAGCAAACGAAGGAGAATGATTCAATGGTAGAGTTCGACGCCATTCTCGCAGCTATCGAAGGGAAAGTGCAAATTCTAGAGACATTAAATGACAAGATCTTGTCGCAGACTGACGCGGATGGAACCGAGGAGGAGACGTTTCAATCCGATGAATATTTCAAGGAACTGGAGATCGAGTTGTGCCGCCTACGAGCTTTCCGAGGTCAACATTCTGAGAGCATCTCAACCCACGGAGAGGACCAAGGAAATTCAGGGGCCAGCGAACAGCAACGGAACAACAACGGTTTGAATCCCAATACAGACACTATCCATCCCGGCAGAACTGTGAGTAGCTTTTCTTCTTCTAGTAACTCTGCAAATTCGGCTCAGTTCTACAGATTACCAAAGATTTCGTTGCCAAGCTTCGGTGGTGATATTCTGCAATGGCAGTCCTTTTGGGACAGTTATGAGTCTACTATCCATTCTAATGCCAATCTCACAGATGTTCAGAAATTTACGTACCTGAAATCCCAGCTTGAAGGCACCGCCGCACGTGTTGTTGAAGGGTTCGCTATGACAAATGCAAACAATGTCCGAGCAATAGACTTGTTGAAAGAAAGATTTGGCAAACAGCAGAAAATTACGCACGCCGCTATGCAAGTGTTCTGCCGCAATTTGCGCAGAATTTAAGTTCGAATGTTCGCAGAAGTAATACAACAACAAGTACAATTTTCAGTCCTTTATGGAGATCCACAAATTAAACAACAATATAACTATTTGTCAAAATACAATAACAATACAGTGTTCAATCTCTCTTCGATACTTTTAAAAGTTCTGTTTCTAAATATTCCAATGGCAATCCAGAGTTCAAATAATAAAAAGTTAATTATTTCCCTTTTGGAAGTCCAAACTATTTTCCGATGGCGTACCACTCGTTCTTCAATCTAAAAACCAATCTAGTTCCCATTCCCTCGGTCTCTAATTTGGCCCTTCGTTATTAACCAATCAAATCATCAATTGTATAAGCACAAGGCCTAACCAATCAAAAGTTGTGTTACTAACTTATTATATTTGCACTTGGTGGCGGCGAGGGCGCAATACATTTGGCGGGAATTTTTTTTTAACAAATAATTATTTACTTGTCTGTCAACTTTTCGGTTATTTAATAAAAATTATGCATTTTTCAGAATAACATATTGTGGAAACAACAAATCGCCATTTCTTATGTTTATTTCATTAACCTATTCACCTATTATCGTTTTTCCCCACTACGACAACCAGGTGAGACAAGTCTATAGGGTCTTAATCTACATCAAACAACTGCCAAAGGTTGAAATGATTAACACTTATGTCACTAAGCTCATAAAACTCGCAAAATACCTCCGCTAGACAGGATGATTGTGCATACTCGGCGTTAAAGTAAATAATTGTCAAAACTTGTGACTAATAGGAAGATAAAAACCTTATTGATTATGTTTATTTGCATTTGGTGATTCTTAACTCAATGTCTTCTCTGTTTCCAAAATTCTTAACTTTTTGTTTGCCTATTTATCCATTTGTTTGCGATTTTATTTTTTTAAGATTCATTTATTTATTCATTTATTGCTCAAAATTTACTGCATAACACCACCTTCCCCTCTAAAAATAACTTTATTCCTATAAAGTTGAAACTTACATCATGTCAAAAAAATGTTACAAGCAGAATAACTGATTATCCCTTTTATTAAATTTCCTTTAAACAACCAGAATATTATGACTTCTAGTTTGCTTATGCCATAGATAGTTGAGGACATACTTCACAATTCAGAAAATCTTTGACAAAAATAATAATATGGACTTAATTATCCGATACACATTCAGCTGACGAAATCAAATAATTATTACGCCTAGATAGGTCAATTTAAGCCCTAAAACAACATATTTATATGTCAGAACATGCTATTGCTGTGCTCTTAAAAGTTTTCAATATGTTTTAAACAGACGAGTTATAGACCCTTTTTGCATGATAAATCATGAAAAAGCACTGACACTGTTTCTCAAGTACATTCAACATTTTTTATATACTTTATTACCCTACCATTCTTATTTATTTGTTTTATTTATCTATTTATTTTTTTTCTATAAAATATCAACCCTTCCTGTAATTTATTTAATTCTTCGAAATGTTATATCAGTGACTACCTTTCTTAATTTTCAAGCTACATAAAAAGATTAATTTCTAAAGTACATAGACCAAATACATGCAAAACATATATAAACGCTTTCAAACATGACACTTAGAAACATGGTCTCTTTACGTATAATGACATCCCTGAACACCGGATAGGAAGCACTATTATATTAATCAGGGGATATTAGACTCTGGTTTTTGATTTCCAGTTATGTCTACCGCCTTGATATCTGTTTTGTTTTGGTCTTACACTTTGTTCATACACTTCTGAAAGTAACTGAACATTTTTGGTAAGATTTTCAATCTTCTTTATAAATTGTTCGTTTTCGCACGACTCCGTATGGTTTCCATGTTCTGCTAAAGGCGGCTGGTAAAGTTCTCGTTTATGACTTATGTGAGGTGATGTTCTTTGGAATTCCAACTTTGCTGTCATGCTATGTTCTAACGCTTCATTTTGAGCTCTCAATGTAGCAATTGTACGCGAAAGACAGTTATTCTGCTGTTTGAAAGCAGTAAGATTATCACTTAAATCCTCAATTTGTTGTTTCAGCTTGCCAATATACTCATTTCTTTCACTTAATATGTGTCTTGTGTCCTTCAATTCACTTTCGCTGATTCGGACCTCTTCCTTGAGACTGCGAATGTTCCTTTCCAAAGCTCTGTTCTAATTCTGCAAGGTGGATATCGCACTCAGTCTCTGCTGTTGTCTATGATTTAAAGAATTGAATTGTTGATTCTGGAGAAAGCTTGTGTCCTCATTGTGAAAGGGGAAGCTATACTCCGCTGTCTTCTTGCGAACAAAATCAGACATCCTCTGTATGTCCCGCTGTTTTGTCCTGATTGATTTTAGAAGATTAGTGTTTCTTGATCGGCACATACGTGCAAAATGTCCAATTCTATGACATTTATTGCACTTTGCATTATATGCAAGACATTTTCCGAATATGTGTGTTCTTCCACACCTCATGCACTGATCACAGGTATTCCTATGATTATTCAATTCAAATCTCAGCATATACATTATACACAAGTTCATCGTCCTAATATTGCACTCTCTAGGTTCACTTGTGGGGAAATTAGTTCGATGTAGAAGAGAACTCGCTTGACGTTTAGTGAGATACCATATGATTCGTTACCCGAAATGCTGTCACCATGTGTTCTGCCGCAATTTGCGCAGAATTTAAGTTCGAATGTTCGCAGAAGTAATACAACAACAAATACAATTTTCAGTCCTTTATGGAGATTCACAAATTAAACAACAATATAACTATTTGTCAAAATACAATAACAATACAGTGTTCAATCTCTCTTCGATACTTTTAAAAGTTCTGTTTCTAAATATTCCAATGGCAATCCAGAGTTCAAATAATAAAAAGTTAATTATTTCCCTTTTGGAAGTCCAAACTATTTTCCGATGGCGTACCACTCGTTCTTCAATCTAAAAACCAATCTAGTTCCCATTCCCTCGGTCTCTAATTTGGCCCTTCGTTATTAACCAATCAAATCATCAATTGTATAAGCACAAGGCCTAACCAATCAAAAGTTGTGTTACTAACTTATTATATTTGCACTTGGTGGCGGCGAGGGCGCAATACATTTGGCGGGAATTTTTTTTTAACAAATAATTATTTACTTGTTTGTCAACTTTTCGGTTATTTAATAAAAATTATGCATTTTTCAGAATAACATATTGTGGAAACAACAAATCGCCATTTCTTATGTTTATTTCATTAACCTATTCACCTATTATCGTTTTTTTCCCACTACGACAACCAGGTGAGACAAGTCTATAGGGTCTTAATCTACATCAAACAACTGCCAAAGGTTGAAATGATTAACACTTATGTCACTAAGCTCATAAAACTCGCAAAATACCTCCACTAGACAGGATGATTGTGCATACTCGGCGTTAAAGTAAATAATTGTCAAAGCTTGTGACTAATAGGAAGATAAAAACCTTATTGATTATGTTTATTTGCCTTTGGTGATTCTTAACTCACTGCCTTCTCTGTTTCCAAAATTCTTAACTTTTTGTTTGCCTATTTATCCATTTGTTTGCGATTTTATTTTTTTAAGATTTATTTATTTATTCATTTATTGCTCAAAATTTACTGCATAACACATGTTGTGCCGATTTGGTTCGATGCCAGTTTCTGTGCCGACGCCGACCCGGCCCCGGCGGGCCATGCCATGACGGCACGGACACCGCCGGTTTACTGTCCGTGAATCTGGGGTCTGTAGTCTATCTCTAAAATAAAGTAGAAGAAACCATGGTCATTTCCAGTCTTTATTTGTTTAAGGTCAAAACGTAAGTGTAATTAAAATACAAAAAACACAAGAAAGAAAAATTGCAAACATGTATGCCCTTACTATATTGTATGTAGCGGTGTATTTTACCCTTATTAATATTCAAACATATAAAAGTAATTCTAATGTGGTCTAACTTCTTCTACTCATGCTGTTTAAAAACAGTGCAAACTCCTTGGTTACCAGCAGTTACGAACTTTATTTGTACGAAATAACATGCTGAACCACTACTATACATGCTCATAAAAATGGCCAATCTCTTTAAAGTTACACAATAAAATCACTTGAGACTGCGAATGTTCCTTTCCAAAGCTCTGTTCTAATTCTGCAAGGTGGATATCGCACTCAGTCTCTGCTGTTGTCTATGATTTAAAGAATTGAATTGTTGATTCTGGAGAAAGCTTGTGTCCTCATTGTGAAAGGGGAAGCTATACTCCGCTGTCTTCTTGCGAACAAAATCAGACATCCTCTGTATGTCCCGCTGTTTTGTCCTGATTGATTTTAGAAGATTAGTGTTTCTTGATCGGCACATACGTGCAAAATGTCCAATTCTATGACATTTATTGCACTTTGCATTATATGCAAGACATTTTCCGAATATGTGTGTTCTTCCACACCTCATGCACTGATCACAGGTATTCCTATGATTATTCAATTCAAATCTCAGCATATACATTATACACAAGTTCATCGTCCTAATATTGCACTCTCTAGGTTCACTTGTGGGGAAATTAGTTCGATGTAGAAGAGAACTCGCTTGACGTTTAGTGAGATACCATATGATTCGTTACCCGAAATTCTGTCACCATGTGTTCTGCCGCAATTTGCGCAGAATTTAAGTTCGAATGTTCGCAGAAGTAATACAACAACAAATACAATTTTCAGTCCTTTATGGAGATTCACAAATTAAACAACAATATAACTATTTGTCAAAATATAATAACAATACAGTGTTCAATCTCTCTTCGATACTTTTAAAAGTTCTGTTTCTAAATATTCCAATGGCAATCCAGAGTTCAAATAATAAAAAGTTAATTATTTCCCTTTGGAAGTCCAAACTATTTTCCGATGGCGTACCACTCGTTCTTCAATCTAAAAACCAATCTAGTTCCCATTCCCTCGGTCTCTAATTTGGCCCTTCGTTATTAACCAATCAAATCATCAATTGTATAAGCACAAGGCCTAACCAATCAAAAGTTGTGTTACTAACTTATTATATTTGCACTTGGTGGCGGCGAGGGCGCAATACATTTGGCGGGAATTTTTTTTTAACAAATAATTATTTACTTGTTTGTCAACTTTTCGGTTATTTAATAAAAATTATGCATTTTTCAGAATAACATATTGTGGAAACAACAAATCGCCATTTCTTATGTTTATTTCATTAACCTATTCACCTATCATCGTTTTTTCCCACTACGACAACCAGGTGAGACAAGTCTATAGGGTCTTAATCTACATCAAACAACTGCCAAACGATTGAAATGATTATCACTTATGTCACTAAGCTCATAAAACTCGCAAAATACCTCCACTAGACAGGATGATTGTGCATACTCGGCGTTAAAGTAAATAATTGTCAAAGCTTGTGACTAATAGGAAGATAAAAACCTTATTGATTATGTTTATTTGCCTTTGGTGATTCTTAACTCACTGCCTTCTCTGTTTCCAAAATTCTTAACTTTTTGTTTGCCTATTTATCCATTTGTTTGCGATTTTATTTTTTTTAAGATTTATTTATTTATTCATTTACAGTAAAGCCAGAGAAAAACTTGACATAAAGTGCAACTGATGTGCACTAGCCCAGAGAGAGGTGTGCACATGACTTTGAGTAAGCTCAGAGACACAGGTGCACTCGACTTTGCGACCCAAGTGCACTAGACAAATTTCCAATTCAGCAATCATCTGTGAGTTGAAGGTGCACATTCGTGCTCAGTATATTTGCTATAAACCTACTCTACAGTTCTTAGTTCAACATTGTAAGACACCATTTATTCTTGATTTTTCTTTTTTACTTTTTTTTATTTATCTATTTCATTCCGTCTTTTTATTTTACCAAACATATCAAATTTGATCTTTTTATGTCATTTGAAGTCTGTAATCAGCATCTATTTATTAATGAATACCAATCAATCAAAAATAATGGTAAAAGGTTGGGATAATTACATTAGATAGAACATTCTATCAAAGTAATTTAAAGGTGCGCAAACAATGATTTTTTCTAATACCCCTTTCTTCAATTGGTCAACAGTTTTTCCTAGTGACATGATTATGAGTAGGTGGAGAGAGAAGTGCCATAATATTTAAATGTATATAATGCGTTATTCCCAACACACTTCTTTGATGCTTTTGTTGTTATAAGACAATAGAAGATGACAGCCAGACAGAAGTCTCTTTCAGGTAAGTATTTATCTAATTGTTACCTTATTTATTGCAGAGCACCTCGTTTATAAACAAAATTTCTAGCCTGTCGTGTCAAAAGGTCACCGATTCCATTCGAACCTCGAAAATAGGTAACCACGACTAAATCTGTAGCAAAACAACTGTCCGCCTTTCTCCGTAATATACCCGAATGCACTCGTCATTATCCGTCAGTAAAGTGCATTGTATAACTTGAGTAATAATGCCAAAAAACACACTGTCCTCTGTGGCGAAGTTGGTAAAGCAATAAGCACTACGAGTATAAACTAAGTTTTGCATGGGCATACCGTTGGGTCAGCGTTTTTTTTTTTTTTTTTTTTTTTTTTTTTTTCCAGCAGGTGGATGGGTATTTTTCCCCGATATAGCATAATATCGTGGGAAGATTTTTTAACTGTTTATGGGTCTCATTGGCATTGAGCAATTTATTCTATCGAGCTACCGTGTCGTTGCCCTGGTCGTATGCTCAAATGATACATGAAGGTGTTCACATATATGTTTTCATTTTTTCCGCTCCTCCTACATTTCGGACAAAGTTGGGATATAACGCGTGGAGAATCTTCTACGAGAATTGAACCAAAAACTGTTGAACTCATATTATGGCTGGACGATTGCCTGTCATGTAGATTTAGGAGCTCTTTCGTGCTGTTTTGTCTGACAAAGTCATGCACAATCAATCTGTTTAAAAAGTCTCTTTTTGAAGACTCATGAACTTGCCTGTCCAACAGAGAAAGAGCGAAACATAACCTCAACCCAGCATGCGGACTGACCAGGATATTGCTGATTAGACAAAGCAGAAATTTCAGCTCAAAATGTTGGTTGGTTGGTTTTTTGGGGGGTTTACGACTCGTTTGGACAGTATTTCAGTCTATATTGAGGCGTCTGCCAGAGAGAGGGAGAAAGAAAAGAGATGTGATAGGCAAGAGAAAAATATCCAAACAACCCCACCCGCACCTACTGCAAGTACAATAGGCCCTTGCCCTACTATTATCCAAATTAGTTGGACGCTCCGGCAGGACCGCAACCAATCCCGCTGCTCAAAATGACAAAATTTATGCTTTCCCAAGGTCAGACAGAGATTCGGTTTTGTCACAGTCGAGCGTTATTTTAGGAGTTGCACTTGATGCTGAAGCGTCCGTGTAGCGAAGTTGTTAGCGCTCCCGACTGTGGATCATTGGGTCGAGTCCAGATGGCAGACAAGGCTCTGTTAACCTGTGCTTTATTGCACATAGTCTTTCACAATCACCCTTGAATCGTCCTGGTATGACTAAAATATTGTTGATAGACGTTAAGCCGCCATTTCGTCCATTCATCATGTGAATTCTGGTTTTGATACAAGAAACCCCTTTGCATTGTATAAACCCTAGCTATTATGTGTAGTTTCACATAATTCGTAGTAAAACAAGAAGAGGGTAATTCGTTATTAGAAGTGGAGAACTTAAAATGGAATGAAATGGACAAAAAAAAAAAAAAAAGAAGTAAAAAAAGGCAAAAAGGGGGCGAGGAGAGGTGGGGGAAAAAAGAAAAGGGAAACACGGGATTTGAACCACTGCCTCAACATATTTAGTCTAATAGTTTACAAGCTGAACCTCTGGACCACATTGGCATGTATCGAAAGCGTTTTAAATGGTTATATATAAAAGTTTTCTGACTGATACGGAAAGAGCCGACTTTTTCCGTGACAAGCTGCTCAACCTATTTCAAGGTTTGGTCCAAAATTAAAAGTGCATTGACACGACAGTAAACAAAATTTGATCTATAGTAATGCTCATTTAAATATGTTTATTTTAGTATATCGATGTTTTGGAAGAGCTTGCTTAACGCGGTGTATTTAATTCTTCCCGTTTATTTATTTATATTTCAATATATTTATTTAAACGTTACACAATAATAATTTGGCTTAATTTCCGAAGTAATTACAGAAATTTGTGGACTTGTATATATAAATTTATATCATTACAACTTTATAGTCACTGATTATCTATCTGACAAAACCATGACATTCCCTGTCCGCCAAGCGAAGACGCATTTCAGCCTGGGAATACGTCCAGTCTGATCAGTCTCTGCTGTGCTCATGTAGTCAGAGAAGATTCTGATCAGCCTCGGTGGATGCCTAGGCTGATCTGAGTCTTTGCTGAGTCATTTTGTTGGATCTGTCACGCAGCGGCTCGAATGAGATGGATTTGAATAAGGCATCTGTCAATACATGTATCCTTGGGCAAGAAGATTTCTTGTTTGTGTAAATGTTTGATTACTGTGTACTTAAAGGTCTGGATTTTGCTCTTCCAACCCATAATGGAATCTCCTTCAATAAACAGGTAATAAGAATATCGAATGCATCTCTTAATCTCCTCATTATTAGGGTCATAAAATATTAAAGTGCTGAGACCGCTGCCAGCTTCAGGGTTCCCGGTGTTGTATATTCAGTAATCAATCCAGTAAAACCTAAAAAAAAATGGAGATCAGAACCAAATATTTTGGAAAAAAAAACAACATAAAAATAAAAAGGAGAAAATGCAAATAAAATAAAATAAATAGAAAAATAGAATTGAACTGTAAAAGGAGATTTAGAAGAAAGAATTTTGATAAATATAATATATTAATATTTTCTTGTATATTATTTACAAATCGTACCTACTTTACTTTTTACCATTTTACATATTTCGCCATTATAATTTTCAATTTTAATATTATCAGCTATTTAATTCCTTATTTTATTTTTATTTATTTATTTATTTATTTATTTATTTATTGGTTTAGTAGTTGAAATATTCTGCAATTTAATAAATTTACAATTTTCAAATAATCCCAAGAAAAACAATGCAATTTGTAAAGGTAAAAGTTTGTTTCAAGGCTCGCTCGCTGCATAGATCCCTTAGACTTCAATTAGATTGTGAAACATATGTTTTGAAAATCATTGATAATCAGCTTGAGGAAATAAGTTTAGTGATTAAAGCAAGGTATCTGTTATTGATTTCCCTCCACTAGTCCGCATTAAGACATCTATAATACTAAATAAACGAAGTAACGCATAAACTGCAAAATTGGTGGCATTTTCAAGCGTAATTTCTATACTGGTTCTTTCGCATATTGCCATCATTGATAATTTCGGTTAGCGTGTGTTTTTAGTTTCACGTAGATTTAAAGAATTTGGGAATTAAATTCGTCTTTCATTTTAAATTCTCCCAAGTATTTTTCTAGAAACTTCGACTATTGTTTGTCAACAATGGGTGCGTTCGAGTGAAATTATCGTGTACTCGAAGTCCAACTTTAGCAGGTTCTAATGCAAAAATCCGACCCATGAACGTACGTCATTCCCCATAAATAACGATTTATTTTTGTATTTTTGCTCATATGTCTAAACGGATGAAGAACTAAATGGTCATAGTCCCGACGGCCCTGGCTCGAAACGACCCATTTTCTTCCAGAACGATAGTCAATACGAGTAGCCAATCGAACTCGCCCATTGAAGAATAAAGCTCAACGCACACGGTCTTTTCGAAAAGTTGGACGGACACACGGCGCCAAGTGTGTGCGGCTATGGTTACGTACCGCTGAGCCCCTTGGGGAACGTCGTTAGGAGAATTCAAACTGAACTGAACTTTCGAAAAGACAAAAATTAAAAATGTCTAAGGTTAACACACATGCGCCAGGTAAGAAAGGGCATTTTTTTTCCAGCGAAGCAGACAAATCAATTTCAATGATTCAACGAAGCTAAATAAGCCTTTAGTCTTCAGAGGGCTTGAATATTTTTCCCCAAAACGTTCCAGGACCCATTTTTTCCAGAAAAAAAATACGCAGGACAGGTCACATAACCAAGATGGCAAACATTTATTATGGTAAAAAATTTCAAAAATCTTCTCCCCCAGAACCACGCCGGGCCGCGTAGCGCAATCGGTAGGGCACCTGACATAAGTCAGAGGTCCTGGGTTCGAAACCCGGTCTGGCCACATACTTTCGTTTCTCCTTCCGCTGATTCAAGAAGGGCAGTTGTCAGTTACTGGCGAAAGTATGTGCACTTAGTACTGGTTAACCGCTTAGGAGGTCTAAGCCTGCCCAGGAATAGTGTGGTTAGGTTAACTGACCGTCCCGACATGACCTTAGCTGTTTACCGTGGACGTTAAGCATCAAATCAACCAATTCTCCCCCAGAACCACAAATCCTATGATCTTGAAACTTAGCATGTTGCATCAAGGACTCAAAAGCTTATAAATGATGACCCTGGGATGACCTTGATCTGTTTCACGGCAAGGTCAACTTTCGAGTCACTTAGGTTTTTCTATAGGAAAAAGTGAAAAAAGTTCATTTTTTTTTTTTTGAAACAATGCAGTCTGCTACCTGAAAGTTTGTAGATGCAGACAACTAATTAGGTAAATGAAGCTTTAGTGAGTATTCATGGTAAATGTCATATCTTCACCTGGGCCTAAGGCCATTTACATTGAAAAATTAAAACTCGCTTTTTTATATAAACTTGTTTCCGCGCTTGCGCGGGCTCTTTTCTAGTAAGGTATAAAAAATAATACAAATGAAAAAATCTACAAAGACATCTTTTAAAATTCTTTGTATCAGATAGTCACCGTGGAAAGGAAATATGTCGTAATGGGTTGCAAATTGAGTAGACTCTGACCAGGGTGCTCACAGAGCAATCTGATCTGATTCTTCTCTTATCACTTAGACAAACTACCACCAATTCAGGGGGTGGTCGGGTTGTGCGATGGTGCTGTGTGTAACTTCCAGTGCCGGGGCGTCCTACTGATTTGGAACATTGTAGCGCAAGGGCCTACTATGCTTGCAGTAGGTGCGGGTGCGGGTTGTTTGGACATTTTTTTCTCTCGTCTATCATTTCTCTTCTTTCTCCCCCTCTCTGGGAGACGGCCCGATATAGACTGAAATACTGTCTCAAAGGGCCGTTAAACCCAAAACAAACAATCAATCAAAACCACCAATTTAAACTGTATTCAAGGCCGTCGCGGCTGATCCGGACCGGCCATGGCCGGAACACTGTTTCGACAAGCATAATATGAATCTTACTTTCTTCACCCCCCCTCTTTTTTCCATTTGTGTTCTCTTTACCTCATTTTTTAAAATCTTAACTAAGAGTGTTCGGAAAACACCAACCCTTTTTCATAATAAGACCCAGATCAGACTGCTCCTAGTGAAACGGTCTGATCTGGGTCTTCACTTTCTGCCTTTTTAGTGGCATCTTTTGGATGCAACCCACGTGTTCGTGACTTTCGGGTCAATTATGGTAATCATTTTTGGTGTCTTATTTTTACGGTATATAAGGGTATCATGATAATAGACAAACATGGGTCTTGTTGCATGTGAAATGACAGTGCTTAGATCGGCCAGTGCATCCCGTAGATGCGACAGGCTGAATATGGTTTTTCTTGTATACACAGATTGATCTTTCATATGGCGTTAGGCAGTACTTCAGGTCATGTCCGCAGGTAATATTCGCATTGGGCTGTGTGGACGCGCAGGCGTACTAGGTTATTTTGCTATACTACTTATAATCCCAAAAATTTATTTATCTGGAGCTCTGGGTCATTCATTCTACATCTACAACAATAAGTTGCTACAATTTGGGTCATACTACATGTGGTATGTTTCTTAATATAAGGGAAAAAGAAAGAAAAGAAAAATCAGTTATTTACCTTTGTAGGTAGAATACTAGTTTTGGGTCGAATGAATTTATATATATATCCAGTTCACAATACATGCGTCCATTTTGAATGACTTCCTAAGGTAATAGATTTATACAAAGCATGAAGCTCGTGCAAATCGTCACGCTATGAATGAACGTATACTATGTAGTGTGAACTGGTGTGTGAGATTTTTTCATGACAATGATAGTATATATTTTCTATTATTGCATACATATCGGTGTTAATATGAATAGTCTTAAATGTCATAATTTAGCAAAGGTGCCGCGAATGTTGATTCAACGTTGATGCAATGGTTTTGCAGCTACGTTGAAACAATGTTGTCCGGGACATTTGTTATGCATTTAAGACTGGGAACCAGCCAGTTATACCTATATTAGCAGTACTTCGCATTACATACTTTAGTTACAATATCTATAACATCTGTTGGTAATTTAGGCTAAGTTGACCCGGCGGGTACAGTGTTTTACTGTAGCGTTGTGTCAACGTTTATTCAACGTCATGGCGTTGAAGCAACGTTGATACGACGTTGTTTTGCCCGCTGGGCGAGCTTGTCGTTTTGAGATAATCACCTTCTCCGCCAAAATGTTTTTTTCTTGCTGAAATTCTGATTATTTGGCATAGCATTGTGGGTATATGAATTAGTTAGCATTATATTAGTTGTATTGCTTGTCCATTGCACTGTCTGTCATAAATTGTTGTACATATGTTGTATCCTCATGGGCCTATGGCCTACTGGATTTTGAAATAAAGTTCTTCATAATAGTCGATGAAATCTTGTTATCAACCGGAGTCAACTATTGATAAGCCTGAGGGTGTGAAGCGAAGTGTCGGCACACTTCTTATACAAACAAACAAACAAACTTTAATCAGCAGAATTAAGCAAAGTACATTGCTTCTAGCCTACCATGGTACAACAGTAGTGAAATGAACATAGACATATTTTAGAATTAAAAGAGAAGCTTTGGTTGCAATTGATTATCGGGAAAAAACAGTTTTTACATGCATTTTTTCCTCATCTAATTATTTCTTAATTTATTTGAAAAATACATATATTTCGATAGGTTCAAAATTACGTTTTTAATTTTTTGATGACATTATTTGATCAAATTTGTTTAAAGTAATACGGTTTTATATATTTTCTGCGTAAGTCTATATAAAGTGGACATACCAATAGAAAATGATATTATACAAACATTGCGATCGTGAAACAGATATCTGTGTGATCGAATTAACTTACTTAAGAATTTGCTTGATGAGAGAATTTAGAGACACTTCATCTATTTGCAGGGGTAGACATAGTTGTTTGCAGTGCTTCAGATAAGAAGGGGTGATAGGGTAATTTACAGATAATTTATCACATTTCTCCATAGAAAAACAAGTTGTAAGCCCTCATTAGAATCGATTCACCGAGACGGTTCTAATAAGGGGATGCAGTCTGGAACTCTGTGATGCTTTTTCGAAATTTTGCAGAAGTAAATTGTCGTCTGCCCTTTTGGTGCTTAGAGGGTTTATAAACTAAAGGAGGATTTTGTCCACTTTTGGTGACTAGATACTCTTTCAGGGGAAGCAGCTCTTATCATTTTCATTTTGTTTCAATATACATGTAGGGTTCAACCCCGGAAAGAATTGAAGTGCGCTCCTATGATCAAATTCTTTTCTATATGTGTTTATTTTGACTAGGAAAGCAGACAAGAAAGTCACAAAAGTCGTCCCCCTTTGAAGAAAATGCAGAAAAAACGTACTAAAAATGCAGGAAGACATGATGAACTAGTAAACTGTCTTTAGCCTTGCAGACAAGGCATCAAAACGAAAAAAAGCGTAATTTGCAGATAGCGTAGATCCTGACTCATAATAAGCCTACACTGTTTGCCCTCTAGTCTTTGAATTCTTATCCATTTCTTTAACATAGCACGAACAAACGAAAATAGCTGAATTTGCAAATAGTGTAGATCCTTGTAGGCGGCTCATAGTGGGCAACTTCATTTAGATCCGCACTGTTTGCCCTCTAGTGTTTGAATTCTTATCCATTTCTTTAACATCTAAAGCGCGAAACAAAATATGAAAACTGCTGAATTTGCAGAGAATGTAGATCTTAATGTGGCGGCTCCTAACCAATTGAATGAACAGCCTCATCTAGATCTACACTGTTTTCTATCTAGTCTGTCAATTCTTATCCATTTTTTAAACATCTACAACGCTAAAGAACGTAAACCGCGGAATTTGCAAATAACATAGATCCAGATAATACGGCTCATAATAAGCAGCATCATCCAATCTACACTGTTTGCCCTCTAGTCTATGAATTCATATCCATACATTTCAATTCTGCGACAACCACATTGTTGGTTTTTTCGTGTCACGGCTAATTTATTTCTGACTTTGTTTACTTAAGACGCCGCAGAAGTGTGAAATACATGTATCTACTCAGTTTTAGAGTTTATTGTTAAAACAACAGTACAATAAACTAAGATTCAAAAGGGTAATGAAAGTAGATTTAAGAACAAACAAACAGATTTACCTTTGAATATGCTTGATCCACAACTCATTGTGTTAGTTTTGTCATGATTCAAGATCAAATAAAACAATAAAATAAAGTTGATAGTTTAATACCTTACAATACATGTCTTTTCTGATACTTAAAATAGATTATTATAATATTTTAATCATCTTCTATGATATTTAGAATAAATTAGGTGATATGCATCATTTTAATTGTCTTCTCAAAACTGAAAGAAAGAATTAAAGACAGAAAAAATACACAAATTAAGATAATTTTCACATATGCAAATAAAAGTAAAAAAAGAAAGACATCAGAAATTAACGCTAATACAAATTTAAAATTCTTATATTTTCTTTAAAATAAAGTTGATAGTTAATAGCTTACAACACATGGCTTCTCTTTTACTTGAAATAGATTATTACAACATTTTATTTTTTTCTGTTATATTAAGAATAAATTAACATACATGTATGTGCATTATTTTAATTGTCTTCTAAAAATACTCAAAGAAAGAATGAAAGACAGAAAAAAGAAAAAAATACACAAACTAAGATAATTTTCACTTTTGCAAATAAAAGAAAAAAAGAAAAAAGAAAGACATCAGAAAATTAAAACCAATACAAATTTAAAATGGTTATATTTTCTTTACTCTTGCAGTAAAAATTAAAAAAAAAAAAAAAAGAAGATGATCTGGGTAGTGCACAAACTGTTTGTCCATTCCATGAACTTCAGGTGCACTACGGTTTGAGAATGGGGTGCAACTCAATGCTCAAAGCTAGCTCAGGTGTAGTGCAACTCATGTGCAACTGGGTTGCACAAGGGTGTCAAGTCTTTCTCTGGCTTTACTGTATTGCTCAAAATTTACTGCATAACACATGTTGTGCCGATTTGGTTCGATGCCAGTTTCTGTGCCGACGCCGACCCGGCCCCGGCGGGCCATGCCATGACGGCACGGACACCGCCGGTTTACTGTCCGTGAATCTGGGGTCTGTAGTCTATCTCTAAAATAAAGTAGAAGAAACCATGGTCATTTCCAGTCTTTATTTGTTTAAGGTCAAAACGTAAGTGTAATTAAAATACAAAAAACACAAGAAAGAAAACATGCAAACATGTATGCCCTTACTATATTGTATGTAGCGGTGTATTTTACCCTTATTAATATTCAAACATATAAAAGTAATTCTAATGTGGTCTAACTTCTTCTACTCATGCTGTTTAAAAACAGTGCAAACTCCTTGGTTACCAGCAGTTACGAACTTTATTTGTACGAAATAACATGCTGAACCACTACTATACATGCTCATAAAAATGGCCAATCTCTTTAAAGTTACACAATAAAATCACTTCAAATAGTGATACAATCGTTCTTGAAAGTCATTCTTTGAAAACAAATATTGAAATAATTATGTATAAACGTTTATGTAAAATTAGCTTAAACAGGTAAAGCATACTTAGGCAAAACCAAACCCTGACTTTCGCGCAAAGTTGCAATCAGTCTAGCGTTTTATTATGTTAATCAAAACCTGAACTCACCTAACATAAAGTAGAAGAAACCATGGTCATTTCCAGTCTTTATTTGTGTAAGGTCAAAACGTAAGTGACCTCAAACAGCTGGAAAGACCAAGAGCGCGAAATGGCGCGAAAGATAGCCTCAGTTTCATGTCGACCAATCAAATTTATCATAACAAACGCGTTTGATAATTTTGATAGCTAACCCTTTCAGTGGGCGTATCCGTCTGAAACGAGGTCGATCTTGGCGCGAGTTCTTTTTCCGTTTTATATTATGATTTTAATTTACTATCATTACCATTATTACCATTTACTTTAACTTTGTTCCAGAATTTTGCTATTACTAATTGCGTTTCGATGCAACGTTTCTTTTGTCCATCTATGACCACTATCATTCTTGTAATTATTATTACTGTTGTGTTTATTATAGTCATTACTGTTATTACCATTATCGTTGTTGTTGCTCTAATGATGATGTGGCTACGTCATTATTGCCATTACATACAATATATTTTATTCTTGTTACCCTAATCATCAACACCATTAGTCTTTTGTTAGCAGTAATGATCACCTTTATTCTTATTATTATTGTTATAGTTATTATTATTCTATATCAACACCATTATTCTGTTGCAGCAGTAATGATTACCTTACTTATCTTTATTATTATTATTATTGTTGTTGTTGTTGTTGTTATTGTAACAATATATTTGTTCTTGTTTCAGTTATTATCAGCACCATTATTCTGTTGCTAACAGAAATGACTACCTTTATTATCAGTATTATTATTATTATTATTATTATCAACACTTTTATTATTATTTTGTTGTTGTTGTTGGCCAACGCTGTTACAGTATTATCAAAATCAACTTTTATTCCATTTATTAAATGTTACCTACACATTTAGTATCAAAATAAAGCTCCCACTCTCTGGATGCTGAATTTATATTCATTACTCTAATATTATGAATATTTAGACAATATATCTTAATTTCCGTAAATTATTTTACGTTTTTCTTGTTAATTTTGTAACAGATTCTCATAGTTATTTCTGCTTGGTGATAAAAGCTCAGTTAATTACCAATTGCGTCAGTAATACCTATCATAAAACCGCGCCGACATCCATGTATGTACAAGCACAAAGAAAAGCATCTTAAACTGTTAACGCTAATCTTAAGCCAGCTTGACAAACAAAATACTGCCTCTTTGAGAGTGATTACCTATCTTCGACACGCCTCGCCTCTAGCCAAAATTAAGCCATATGCTAATGTTTTCTAGCGCTGATCTAAATCTTGTTTTTCCCTTATTCTTCCATTTTTCAACAATATATTTTTTTCTATTTTTCTCCCGTTTTTTTGTCATCGATCATAAATCATAAGAATTTAACTTATTTCTTATTAATATATTGATTATGTTTATCAAATTAAATTTATTTATTATGTTTCTTTTTAACATTTTTTCACTGCACAACACCACCTCCTCCAGAGCCTCCTCTAAAATTAACTTTATTCCTATAAAGTTGCAAATTCAAAAGTTACCATAAATGTTATTAATTTCACGCAGTTTTACATGTTACATACTGTATTGTAAAACAATTTCTATAAGTTATGGGATTGAAACAACAAAAAATTAATCAAGTGCAATCAAACCGAGTCTGCTATTTGCAATTCTTAGAAGACTTTATTACATACTCCATACTTATTTGAGGACATACTGAACAATGCTTCAACTTTTTGCGGGTACTTTGACATCACGAATCTTATTTTAAAGTAACAGGAAACGAATAGTTTTCATGCGTACAAACACTGATTGTTGACTGCAAGTTATGCAACTATCTTCAGCTGAAACATACTTCGTTAATTTTTATATTGCGTTCACGGACGCAGATTTCCTCGACCTAGGCTAAGCAATTTCGTATATGTAATACGCAACGATTGATCTCATAAGTACAAAATTATGTTTAAACATGTAATACTTATGTTCAAAATTACGCAGTTACATAGCGACTACTTTACTTTTCTTGTCTGTATTCATACCTTTATGGTTTACACCTCTTTTAATTTTATCTTACCCGGTGCAGAGCCTCTTTCTGCAGAGTGCAACAATTAAGTTTCATAATTACGAAATATGCATTATGCGTGTAATAATTATGACATAACCTACAACTGCATAAGAGCTGCATTTTTTTCTCATAATATCATCTCTACCTTAACCGTACTAGACAACAAATTATCAGAAAAAATGTACAGACACTGTTGTTGAACACCGAATCAATATGACTACCGGACAGCTCGAAGTTACCCTAACTTGTACCGGCAGAAAAGAACAAACACTATGTGCAGTAAAGCCGATGAATTACCAGAGTGTACAATCTGAATAATTCTAGCACTATGATCAGAAAATGCTTTTCAAGATTTCTTAAAATTTGGCTAAGCACGTGTTTATAATTTAACTGGCAGGTAGGGTAAAATCGTTCCGTCAAGTAAAATCACATAAAAACACTAAATGTAAAAAATTCTAGTGGCTACAGATACCAACGTGTCAACAAAACACAAAGTATCACGAATATACACAGTATGTAAGTGTCCGTAAACTCTTCCGTATTTGTGTCTTTTGTAAGTTTTTGATATTTCACAATTTTCCGTCGTTTTTTCTGCATTTTTCCACCATGTAAGTTCCTGTTTCCTCATATAGTACCGTAGTTGTCTGTAATCCCTTCTTGTATGCCTCCTGCGCTCTCAGATTTCATATAATTCAGTGTACGTTTATATCATTTTTTTTTTTAGCTCGCCTGAGGTTCTCAGGGTGAGCTTTTGGGATACCCTGATGTCCGTCGTACGTCCGGACGTCCGTCCGTCCGTCAACTTTTGCTTGTGTACACTCTAGCGGCCACAGTTTTGATCCAATCTTTATGAAACTTTGTCAGAATGTTTATCTCCATAAACTCTAGGCCAAGTTCGAAACTGGGTCATGTCGGGTCAAAAACTAGGTCACTAGGTCAAATCTTAGGAAAACCTTGTGTACGCTCTAGAGGGCACAGTTTTCATCCAAAGTTCATGAAACTTTGTCAGAATGTTTATCCTCATAATATCTAGGACAAGTTCGAAACTGGGTCACGTCGGGTCTAAAACTAGGTCACTAGGTCAAATCATAGAAAAACCTTGTGTACGCTCTAGAGGACACAGTTTTGATCCAATCTTTATGAAACTTTGTCAGAATGTTTACTTCCATAAAATCTAGGCCAAGTTCGAAACTGTGTCATGTCGGGTCAAAAACTAGGTCACTAGGTCAAATCTTAGAAAAACCTTGTGTACGCTCTAGAGGGCACAGTTTTCATCCAAAGTTCATGAAACTTTGTCAGAATGTTTATCCGCATAGTATCTAGGACAAGTTCGAAACTGGGTCACGTCGGGTCTAAAACTAGGTCACTAGGTCAAATCATAGAAAAACCTTGTGTACGCTCTAGAGGACACAGTTTTGATCCAATCTTTATGAAACTTAGTCAGAATGTTTATCTTTATAAACTCTCGGCCAAGTTTGAAACTGGGTCATGTCGGGTCAAAAACTAGGTCACTAGGTCAAATCTTAGAAAAACCTTGTGTACGCTCTAGAAGGCACAGTTTTGATCCAAAGTTCATGAAACTTAATCAGAAAGTTTATCCTTATAATATCTAGGACAAATTCGAACCTGGATCACGTCGGGTCAAAAACTAGGTCACTAGGTCAAATCATAGAAAAAATCTTGTGTATGCTCTAGAGGACACAGTTTTGATCCAATCTTTAAGAAACATTGTCAGATCGTTTATCTCTATAAACTCTAGGCCAAGTTTGAAACTGGGTCTTGTTGGGTCAAAAACTAGGTCACTAGGTCAAATCTTAGAAAAGCCTTGTGTACGCTCTAAAAGGCACAGTTTTGATCCAAAGTTCATGAAACTTTGTCAGATTGTTTATCCTCATAATATGTAGGACAAGTATGAAAACTGGGTCACTAGGTCAAATCATGAAGAACAAGGTCACTAGGTCAAATCATAGAAAAACCTTGT
Organism: Ctena decussata; assembly: GCA_963989385.1. Taxonomy (NCBI): domain Eukaryota; kingdom Metazoa; phylum Mollusca; class Bivalvia; order Lucinida; family Lucinidae; genus Ctena; species Ctena decussata. The sequence goes on along the minus strand of OZ022498.1, from coordinate 76,832,024 downwards.
GTACGCTCTAGAGGACACAGTTTTGATCTAATCTTTATGAAACTTTGTCAGAATGTTTACTTCCATAAACTCCCGGCCAAGTTTGAAAGTAGGTCATGTCGGGTCAAAAACAAGGTCACTAGGTCAAATCATAGAAAAACCTTGTGTACGCTCTAGAGGACACAGTTTTGATCCAATCTTTATGAAACTTTGTCAGAATGTTTACTTCCATAAAATCTAGGCCAAGTTCGAAACTGTGTCATGTCGGGTCAAAAACTAGGTCACTAGGTCAAATCTTAGAAAAACCTTGTGTACGCTCTAGAGGGCACAGTTTTCATCCAAAGTTCATGAAACTTTGTCAGAATGTTTATCCGCATAGTATCTAGGACAAGTTCGAAACTGGGTCACGTCGGGTCTAAAACTAGGTCACTAGGTCAAATCATAGAAAAACCTTGTGTACGCTCTAGAGGACACAGTTTTGATCCAATCTTTATGAAACTTAGTCAGAATGTTTATCTTTATAAACTCTCGGCCAAGTTTGAAACTGGGTCATGTCGGGTCAAAAACTAGGTCACTAGGTCAAATCTTAGAAAAACCTTGTGTACGCTCTAGAAGGCACAGTTTTGATCCAAAGTTCATGAAACTTAATCAGAAAGTTTATCCTTATAATATCTAGGACAAATTTGAACCTGGATCACGTCGGGTCAAAAACTAGGTCACTAGGTCAAATCATAGAAAAAATCTTGTGTATGCTCTAGAGGACACAGTTTTGATCCAATCTTTAAGAAACATTGTCAGATCGTTTATCTCTATAAACTCTAGGCCAAGTTTGAAACTGGGTCTTGTTGGGTCAAAAACTAGGTCACTAGGTCAAATCTTAGAAAAGCCTTGTGTACGCTCTAAAAGGCACAGTTTTGATCCAAAGTTCATGAAACTTTGTCAGATTGTTTATCCTCATAATATGTAGGACAAGTATGAAAACTGGGTCACTAGGTCAAATCATGAAGAACAAGGTCACTAGGTCAAATCATAGAAAAACCTTGTGTACGCTCTAGAGGACACAGTTTTGATCTAATCTTTATGAAACTTTGTCAGAATGTTTACTTCCATAAACTCCCGGCCAAGTTTGAAAGTAGGTCATGTCGGGTCAAAAACAAGGTCACTAGGTCAAATCATAGAAAAACCTTGTGTACGCTCTAGAGGACACAGTTTTGATCCAAAGTTCGTGAAACTTTGTCAGAATGTTTATCCTCATAATATGTAGGATAAGTCTGAAACTGGGTCATGTCGGGTCAAAAACTTGGTCACTAGGTCAAATCTTAGAAAAACCTTGTGTACGCTCTAGAAGGCATAGTTTTCATCCAAAGCTCATGAAACTTTGTCAGAATGTTTATCCTCATAATATCTAGGACAAGTTCGAAAGTGGGTCACGTCAGGTCAAAAACTAGGTCACTAGGTCAAATCATAGAAGAACCTTGTGTACGCTCTAGTTTTGATCCAATCTTTATGAAACATTGTCAGAATGTTTATGACCATAAACTCTAGGCCAAGTTCGAAACTGGGTCATGTCGAGTCATAAACTAGGTCACTAGGTCAAATCTTAGAAAAACCTTGTGTGCGCTCTAGAAGGCACAGTTTTGATTCAAAGTTCATGAAACTTTGTCAGAATGTTTATCCTCATAATATGTAGGACAAGTTTGAAACTGGGTCATGTCGGGTCGAAAACTAGGTCACTAGGTCAAATCATAGAAAAACCTTGTGTACACTCTAGAGGACACAGTTTTGATCTAATCTTTATGAAACTTTGTTAGAATGTTTATCTTTGAAAGTAGGTCATGTCGGGTCAAAAACTAGGTCACTAGGTCGATTCTTAGAAAAACGTTGTGTAAGCACTAGAAGGCATAGTTTTGATCCAATCTTCATGAAACTATGTCAAAATGTTTATTGTCCATATATCTAAGCCCCCTATGAAACTGAGTCACGTCGGCTCAAGGTCAAATCTTAGAAAAACTTTGTGTACACCCTAGAGGGCACAGTTTTGATCCAATCTTCATGAAACTCTGTCAGAATGTTTATCTTAATGAAATCTGCGTAAAGTTTGAAACTGGGTCGTGTCGGGTCAAAAACTTGGTCACTAGGTCAAATATAAGAACGACCTTGTATACGCTCCAGAGGGCACAGTTTTGATCCAATCTCAATGAAACTGTGTCAGAATGTTTATTCTTACAATATCCAGGCCAAGTTTGAAACTGGGTCATGTCGGGTCAAAAACTAGGTCAAATGTTAGTATGGTAAAAACTCTTATAAATCTTCACCAGAGCCAGTGAACTGATTAATGCTCAGGTGAGCGATTCAGGGCCACCATGGCCCTCTTGTATTAATTCTTCAGCATAAACTATTAAAATTGTTACCGTCCTGATTGCGTTCTTCAGCTAGTGTCTATTTCCAATAATTAATTTACAACAACAAATGGCTATTTTCCTAGATCACTTGAATTTCCTTTGAGCGTCAAGAGTTTCCTTATGTTTTCCAATAAATGTTCCTTGTGCGTCAACATTTTCCTAACATTTTCAAAATAAATGTTCCCTCTGCTTCCCTTAAACAAAGCTATATACAGTTTTTATTCAACTAAATATTTACACTCCTCCACCACTGAACATATTTATAATGTCTTTCACTTTGGGGAATACTCGCTGCTAAATTGAGAGGTTCGGGTCGACTTGATCTCCGCCACATGTTATGCCGATTTGGTTCGATTCCGGTTTCTGTGCCGACGCCGACGCCGACCCGGCCCCGGCGGGCCATGCCATGACGGCACGGACACCGCCGGTTTACTGTCCGTGAATCTGGGGTCCGTAGTCTATCTCTAAAATAAAGTAGAAGAAACCATGGTCATTTCCAGTCTTTATTTGTGTAAGGTCAAAACGTAAGTGACCTCAAACAGCTGGAAAGACCAAGAGCGCGAAATGGCGCGAAAGAAAGCCTCAGTTTCATGTCGACCAATCAAACTTATCATAACAAACGCGTTTGATTATTTTGATAGCTAACCCTTTCAGTGGGCGTATAAGTCTGAAACGAGGTCGATCTTGGCGCGAGTTCTTTTTCCGTTTTATATTATGATTTTAATTTACTATCATTACCATTATTACCATTTACTTTAACTTTGTTCCAGAATTTTGCAATTACTAATTGCGTTTCGATGCAACGTTTCTTTTGTCCATCTATGACCACTATCATTCTTGTAATTATTATTACTGTTGTGTTTATTATAGTCATTACTGTTATTACCATTATCGTTGTTGTTGCTCTAATGATGATGTGGCTACGTCATTATTGCCATTACATACAATATATTTTATTCTTGTTACCCTAATCATCAACACCATTAGTCTTTTGTTAGCAGTAATGATCACCTTTATTCTTATTATTATTGTTATAGTTATTATTATTCTATATCAACACCATTATTCTGTTGCAGCAGTAATGATTACCTTTATTATCTTTATTATTATTATTATTATTGTTGTTGTTGTTGTTGTTTTTGAGTTACAATATATTTGTTCTTGTTTCAGTTATTATCAGCACCATTATTCTGTTGCTTACAGAAATGACTACCTTTATTATCAGTATTATTATTATTATTATTATCAACACTTTTATTATTATTTTGTTGTTGTTGTTGGCCAACGCTGTTACAGTATTATCAAAATCAACTTTTATTCTATTTATTAAATGTTACCTGCATATTTAGTATCAAAATAAAGCTCTCACTCTCTGGATGCTGAATTTATATTCATTACTCTAATATTATGAATATTTAGACAATATATCTTAATTTCCGTAAATTATTTTACGTTTTTCTTGTTAATTTTGTAACAGATTCTCATAGTTATTTCTGCTTGGTGATAAAAGCTCAGTTAATTACCAATTGCGTCAGTAATACCTATCATAAAACCGCGCCGACAGCCATGTATGTACAAGCACAAAGAAAAGCATCTTAAACTGTTAACACTAATCTTAAGCCAGCTTGACAAACAAAATACTGCCTCTTTGAGAGTGATTACCTATCTTCGACACGCCTCGCCTCTAGCCAAAAATAAGCCGTATGCTAATGTTTTCTTGCGCTGATCTAAATCTTGTTTTTCCCTTATTCTTCCATTTTTCAACAATATATTTTTTCTATTTTTCTCCCGTTTTTTTGTCATCGATCATAAATCATAAGAATTTAACTTATTTCTTATTAATATATTGATTATGTTTATTAAATTAAATTTATTTATTATGTTTCTTTTTAACATTTTTTCACTGCACAACACAAGCACTATTCCTTCATTATTCAACATTTCCCTTTGTGTCATTAAATGTGAAAGGGACATATGATGAACAGTTTGAGCTGACGGACTGTGAATAATTGCACCAGGATTAAATGCAATGGCTTCTGATATGTGGCAAACTTGGCTGGTTAAGTTTTTGGGGCATGATACACCTCGTCTATGGAATGTTAATGATACACCATCTGGAACGAGATCGTCTGATGCTAGGTTCATTATATTGGCAAGCATTACGTCACATGAGTCGTCATGTTGCAAAAACGAAAATTCTGTCTTTAATATTTTCATGTCATCAATGGAATAAAATTTATAAATTGGATGCTGTGCGATGTCATTTAGATAAACACTGTTAATGGAAAGTAAGGCCGTTTCACTTGTGTCTAATTTTTCAAATTCAGAAGCAGATTGAAATTCAAGGTATAGAATTGTTTTAGTTGGTTTGTTATCCGATACACCTTCCGGCATACCCATTTCCGGTCTACGCGCAACTCTGTCGATCATGAAATCAAGCACGCCATTCACTGGACTGACTACCCCATGAGGCTGCGCTGAATGAACTATTAACCGCGCAGTATTGCACTCTATCGCTGCAGCAGACGATATTGGATAAACATTGCCATCAAATGGGATATTTTTACGAAACTTTCTGCCCATAAGCTGAATTCCATTTGAATCTGTATAGAAAGTTTGGTTGTTATTAATGTCTGTAGCAACTCGCATTGAAAGATCACCATTAAAATTGTTTTCTTTCGAAAGATCACTGTTTATATTGATTCTCAAGGAACGCACAGTACTAGAAGACGATAAATCCAGGCTTGATCTATAGCTGAAATAACCATAATCCACTTCTACCCTACAAACATATTTGTTCTTCAGTGCCAGAATCTTCGGTTTTGAAGTAGAAGCTGGGGTTGTACGTCCATGTGATATCATTGAGTACGCTCCACCGCTCCCTCTGTAATATATCCAGTCTATGAAAAACTTAGAGCAGAAAATTTCAGACTTGTAACAAATCTGAGTGGGCGATCCTTTTTCGTGAGAAAATGTAACATTTACATAACTGTTTTCACACAGAACGGGTTCCTCTGGGGTAAAGAAAGGTGCGTGTTTAAAGTCTTTTGACTTTTCTTTCAATGTATATACAAGAAAACTTACTGGAGGAAACTCAACATTAAACCGAATTTCTGCTGTATCTTTGGACTGATGAACGATATCAAAATCAACTTGAGAACCTTTGTGATCTAGGAGGACAACATCAAGAGATTCAACAGTAAGGGAGATGACTTCCCGCCTACTTTGAATCAGTGGATTCACAAGGATGACCTTTGACCCGGATGTGGTCGCTGGTACCGGAACTCGTTCTGTCAGCTGATTATACATGTAGCCTTTCCTGCGCAAAGTTGATAAAACTGATTCATATCTAGTTTTATCTTTATCCTCTTATAGCAGATGGTCTATCGCTGATGTTAGGACGTCTTGTGTTGCTGTGAACGACCTTGACAGTCGATCTTCGTAGTCTTTGACGACATGTGCACGCGCAGTTCCTGTTATTGCATCATGATGCTGAAATATCCCGAGATTTTGTCTCGCGAGAACAAGATTTGCCAACATTGTCCTTTGTCTGGTTTCTGGAATAGGAACAAATTTTGCCTTAGAGAATGAAATGGCGGTAAATAGTTCAGCAGCTCTCAAACTTTCCTGAACCTCTCTTCCAAGTCGCTTATCAAACTGCCTCGTCGTGTAATACCCTGTCCAATAGTCATCAGATTCAGTGTATGTAAAGAAATCCCCGCTTACAACCGGAAATTCTAGCTTATGAACACTTTGCTGTCGATGTAACTCCTCAAAGTAATCTTTAAATGTTCCAAATTTGATATTAATCTTAAACTGATCTTCCCTTTCATTGATATAGTCCATGAATAGTTTCAAGTTTCTATACTGTCTATCCCAATTGACAGGTTTTGAATAATGAAAGTCACCACCATGCAGCAGGAGCATAACTTTTTGTTGATAGTTGGCATTCTTGAGCCGGAACTGACGCACCAGTTGCTGAAGAAAATCGTCCAGGTTCTTGGCCGTTGTGGAAGTCAGGTGATCAATTCGGATCGGTCTACTGGCTTCCGGCGTTCCAGGTTTTGGTAGATCAGGCATCACTGAGAAGTCGATACCGCGACAGATATGTCGGTCTGGACCACAGCTGTCGGAAATACTCATCTATTCATACGTGTCCACCTGAAAATAAAATGTTCTGTTATTCAAAATGGCACCTATCGATATTTCCCCAAAGTAGCGTAGGGAAATGCAATCAAGGGAGAATAATTTGGCTGCACCAATACACATTAAAAGAAGGCCTATAGGTTATTAAACTTGATACATTCTCAAACTCAGAATAAAGCACACTGACTGGTTGCTTCCGAGCACATGCTCGGAAGCAGCCAATCAGTGTGCTTTATTTTGAGTTTATGTGCTCGGAAGCAACCAGTCAGTGTGCTTTATTTTGAGTTTGAGATTATTCTCAAGTTTTATAACCTGAAACCCTGGATTCGCTCTCTCAAGACGCTAATTCTTTCCTTTAAGGGTTCATTACACCACCAAGTGGGTGGGGAATGGTCTGAAATCAGACTTTGAATTTTTTTTAATATACTTGTGAAATATGAAGTTTTGCTTATACCAAATGTAATTTCTTAGTGTTAGCAATATATTTTGAGAGTATCTTTAAACATAACATTTAAAATGAGAAATTAGAGGAAAAATACGAGGTGGCCAGGACTTCCATTAGAACTCATAAACCAGAGATCAGAATCAGAATCAGAATTGTTTACTGGTGATACGTCCAAGGACAATCATTCACCAGGACCTGTGAATCAGGGAAGCTAGTCCCTAGCCCTTATAAGAGAAGTAAACTTAGTAACTGAATCCTCTGCATCCTCAGCAGCAGAAATAATTGAATCTTCCAGGGAATTCCAATCTCTAATAGTCTGGGGGAAGAAACTGGACTTGTAAATGTCAGTCCCAGCCAATGGGGTTTGAAATGCCAGGGAATGATGATTCCTGGTACGCCTACTTGGGGGAACAAGGTCATTTATGGGTATACTGGCTGCACCCCTCAGACCTTTGTACAGCATTATGAGTCTACTATCTTTCCTTCTCTTTTTTAGGGATTCCCACTTAAGTTTCTCCAGAATGCCAGTCATACTCCCAGTTTCATATGTGTAATTTCCCGTTACAAATCTAGCTGCCCTTTTCTGCACCTTCTCAAGTTCATCTTGAAGAAGTATACTCTGAGGGTCCCAAACTGAACTGCCATACTCCAGGACTGGACGCACCAGTCCCTTGTATGCTGACTCTTTAACATCTTGTGGACATGCTGCCAAGTTACGTCTGAGGAAGCCGAGGGTCCTATTAGCCTTTGTGCAAATATTGCTGACATGAGTGTTCCATTTCAAATCATTGGTAATGGTTATGCCGAGATACTTGATAGTTTCTACATTATTGAGGACCGTTCCCTCTAAGGTGTAGGAAGCATTGATCTTCTTGATCCGTTTCCTTGTAATTTGCATTATGTTGCATTTGACAGGTTGAAATCTCATGCCCCAACTCCTTGCCCAACATCCTAAACGATCTATATCCTCCTGAAGTTTCACCGTGTCTTCAATATCTCTGATTACACGATAGCAAACACAGTCGTCAGCAAAAAGTCTTAATTCCGAGTCAATATTTTCTATTATATCGTTAATGTACAACGAGAATAACAGTGGTCCAAGCACGGTGCCCTGGGGAACACCTGACAAAACAGGGGCCCAATCCGACTTAACTCCATTTACCACCACACGCTGCTGCCTGTAACAGAGAAAAGAATCTATCCATTTCAGAGTCTTCCCACCAATACCGTAGCCGAATAGCTTACATTTAAGTAACAAAACTTCCCATTATGTAGCAAGTTGGTATCGCCAACCTGGTGGCGAGATAATGGCATAAAACTATTTCGGCACGTTGAAAGCATCAAGCATGAACTACAATCTCCCAGAGTTGCAAAGCCTGTAAATATCTACTTTTTAAGAACCCCCTTCAATGTTGGCCTCGTGTATCATAAAGTCAATCAGGTCGCCATTTTTTCATTCATAAACGTGTAAACAAAAACTTTCAGTACCCTTTCTCAACAAAGCAAGTATTGCACACTGCATGACTGTATCAGTTAAAAGCAACTACTATTCTAAATGCAAACATGTGCATGATATGGACGATCAATGCACAGATGTCGACATTGTAGCAGTACAATCTGCAAGGTCTCGGATAAGTTTCTGTCTTGTTTACATTGCACTCAAGAACACACGAACCGCTTAACAATTTATTCTTGCGCATTTCGCGGGGGTCTCCCTAAAAAGCGTCAAGAAGCGACAAGAAGTGTCAAGAAGCGACAAGAAGCGACAAGAACATATTTCTGCCAATTATTCATTATATTTATTATCTTATTACATCTGAATTGATAAAATTGAGTAATTTGGCCATTTTTCATTGGTATTTTATTAGAAAAACCAACGAAATTTGCAAAAACATAGCGCGCGTAACAAGCGTCAAGAAAATTTTGAAGCGTGTTGGAGCGTCAAGAACTTTTCACAAGACTGTGCTATGAACCCTGATTCGCATGTAGTAATTTTAAATCTTATTTCCTCAAAGAAAGAAATATATTGACACTTTAGATTACATTCCATACAGTTATACGATGCATTTTCAGTTTATAGCCCTGCAGTTAAGAAAGCGTCAAGAAATTCTGAGGCCCAGTTTCAGCGTCAAGAACTTTAACATGACTTCTACAGTATTGATTAAGATTCACATTTCATGCTCTTGGATGTTATTTCCACAAGTGACTTTTGTCAAGATTTCGGACAAAAGGACAGTTCCTTTTCTTTTGCATTTAGGCCTGTGGTCCGATGCTAAAATAGCGACAAGAAAATGTTAAACCCCTCTTGAGCGTCAAGAAATTTTTGAAACCCACTTAAGCGTCAAGAAATTTTACATGACTACTTAGCATAAAGCAAAATTCGCATTTCATGCTCTTGGATGTTAATTTCTCAAATTTATATTTGGTTCAGATTTCGGGTGACAGAAAGATGATTTTCTTTTCCTTTCATCTTTAGTCCAATGCTAAAAAAGCGTCAAGAAAAACTGACGTATACTTGAGCGTGAAGAACTTTTGCATGACCTCTATAGTATAATCATGATTCGCATTTCAGGCGCTTGAATGATATTTCCTCAAATTTAAGTTTTGTAAAGATTTTGAACGCAAGCCTTGAAGTTGCATGTTATTTCTTAAGTTAGACCTATTATCAAAAGCTAAAAAAGCGTCAAGAAAAAAATGAAATTCGCTGGAGCGTCAAGAACTTCAGTTTACATGACTGAATTTGTATAGATCAAGACTTCCACAGTACACACCGAGATTTGCATTAATAAAGTTTATTAATTTGGAATGTAATTTCCTCAGAATGCCATTTTTCTAAATTTTGGATGACATAAATGAGCCGCGATGCGAGAAAACCAACAAAGTGGTTGTGTTCTGAAAAATAACAAGTCCCCATCCCCCACCCCCCACCCCACATCCAGTTCTTGCTTCGTTGAATAAAGAAGTTTTTCCCTTTGTAAAATAAAAGGACGGAAGAACTCTACCCACACGAAGAAGTCGGAGCCGAAATTGTTGCCTTTAAGAGCAGACCATATTTAAAAATGCTTTTTTATCCAGGGAGCAAACAGGAATTCAAAGGAAACAACTCACTTATCAGGCACTAAAGTTTTTCCCCTTTGTAAAAATGACGGAAGAACAACTATACCCTCTTTTTCAATTTTGACAGACATAGAGGAGCGTGAGCCTCACACTCTGCTTTGTCTGTCAAAATTAATGTTTGCTCCAACAAAGTTTTCCCCCTCTGTCAACATGGCGGAAGGACAATGAACTCTAACGTCTTTTGAATTTTGACAGAAATAGTAGAGATTTAGCCTCACACCCTGCTATGTTAAAATTGATAATGTTTGCTTCTCTCTCTCTCTCTCTCTCTCTCTCTCTCTCTCTCTCTCTCTCTCTCTCTTTCTCTCTGTTGCTTGATTTTTCCCCTTTCCTTTGTTTTTGGTATAGCATGTTCAATTTTCCTTTTCTAGTCGAAACATCAAAACATAAGGCTAAAATGTCTTATATGTGAAATTTGTGTGTTTCAGTTTTCCTAACTAAATATTTTATTTTTTTATTTTTTTTTTATTTATTTTTTTATTTTAAAAGGGACTTCTTGAGTCCAACAGTAATTAATGTCAATACTTGTTATTGAATTGTCAATTAAGCTATAAGCTTGTAAATTACAAGCTTCGGGTACGAATAACTGATTGATATTCTGCCAAAATGTGACAGATCGCTCGACAAGCTGCGGCGACTGTTCTTGGTTCAGTATACGACGAAACAGAGAGAAGCGAGATAAGTCAAAACATAGACGGGACATTTAATAGATCGACGAATAATAGAACGACCAATAACACAGGGTATAATCGATTCCGCCAATTTTCGCTTCCTGCAGAGACTGTCCATCATATTGGCTTCCGCCGAGACTGTCCGCGAACTCTTGCTTCCTGCAGAGACTACTGTCCTCGTAAAATGGCTTCCTGCCGAGACTGTCCGCGTGATTCTGCTTCCTGCCGATAGCCTCGGCAGGAAGCAGAATCACGCGGACAGTCTCTGCAGGAAGCCATTTATCATGTACAGAAGTCTCTGCAGGAAGCAAGAGATCGCGGACAGTCTCGGCGGAAGCCAAATATGATGTACAGTCTCTGCAGGAAGCGAAAATTAGCGGAATCGATTATACCCTGTGAATAATAGAACAATAAGTGTGAAAATAATAATCACTTAACCGCTCAGCAATGCTCTGAGTTATTGAACATTCACTCCATTGTACTTTGAACGGACATATATTGGACAGTATTCCCGTGCTGATACGGGTACTGATGCATTGCACCCTTTGCGTTTGACTTGGGGAGAACCTACATTTCCTCCATCTATTTGGCCGGAGACATTTTTACGAAATTAAAAAGAAAATTATATATATATATATGAGCCGCGACACGAGAAAACCAACAATATGGTTGATTAGAAAAACTTTTTTTCGGAAAAATGAACTGTTTTACAAAATAATGGGGAAAAGAGTACAAAAAAAACAACAACGAAATTTACTTGCGTCTCTAAAAAAAATGTAAAAAAATTGAGATAATTAGCATCTGGTAGACCTCTGGCGCGGCCTTGAAAAGCCCGTAAGTTACCAGCTGCTAATTATAAAAATGGAGAAAAATGACATGAAATAAGTAAAGTTTAAAAGCAACGCTGTGTCATTTACTTTCTGAACTAAGCACACAAAAAAATCTGGCATATGGTAGACCTCTGGCGCGGCCCTGAAAAGCCCGTAAGTTACCAGCTGCCGATTTGAAAAAAAAAAAATAAACATGAAGAATAGTGACCTGAAATAAGTCAGTTTGAAGCAAGGCTGTTCCATTTACTTTCTGAACGAATCAGAAAAAAATCTGGCATATGATAGACCTCTGGCGCAGCCCTGAAAAGCCCGTAAGTTACCAGCTGCCGATTTAAAAAAACAAAATTGAAGTAAAATGACCTAAAATAAGTTAAATTACGAAGCAAAAAAATAATAAATAAATAAATCTGGCAAGTGGTAGTCCTCTGGCGGGGCCCTGAAAAGGCCGTAAGTAACCAGTTGCCGATTTAAATGATCACAAATCTTCTGCTTTTAATTTGTTGAATGAAATAAAAACCTATAGTTTTTGCAATATGGTAAGCAGTTGCAAAAGCCACCACCTGATGAGACTCGTGGAGGAGTTGAAATAGGTTTTTCTTTTATAATAGAAGTTTTATTTGCTGTCTTATTTTTTCCTAGATAACGGTTTCATTTTTTTGACGCTTTGATATTGCTGAACATCAAAATTAATTGAGCCGCGACACGAGAAAACCTACAGTGGTCGTTCGCCCAGCGAAGACTCAGATCAGCCTGGGCATCCGACAAGTCTGAGCAGACTCTTCGCTAAGCGTGTAAAGGTTAGCTAAGGTTCTAAGGTAGTTCCATGCGGGCAGCGAAGACTCTGATCAGACTGGGCGGATGCCAAGATTGATCTGAGTCTGCACTGGGCGCACAACCACTTTGTTGGTTTTCTCGCATCGCGGCTCATTTATGTCATCCAAAATTTAGAAAAATGGCATTCTGAGGAAATTACATTCCAAATTAATAAACTTTATTAATGCAAATCTCGGTGTGTACTGTGGAAGTCTTGATCTATACAAATTCAGTCATGTAAACTGAAGTTCTTGACGCTCCAGCGAATTTCATTTTTTTCTTGACGCTTTTTTAGCTTTTGATAATAGGTCTAACTTAAGAAATAACATGCAACTTCAAGGCTTGCGTTCAAAATCTTTACAAAACTTAAATTTGAGGAAATATCATTCAAGCGCCTGAAAAGCGAATCATGATTATACTATAGAGGCCATGCAAAAGTTCTTCACGCTCAAGTATACGTCAGTTTTTCTTGACGCTTTTTTAGCATTGGACTAAAGATGAAAGGAAAAGAAAATCATCTTTCTGTCACCCGAAATCTGAACCAAATATAAATTTGAGAAATTAACATCCAAGAGCATGAAATGCGAATTTTGCTTTATGCTAAGTAGTCATGTAAAATTTCTTGACGCTTAAGTGGGTTTCAAAAATTTCTTGACGCTCAAGAGGGGTTTAACATTTTCTTGTCGCTATTTTAGCATCGGACCACAGGCCTAAATGCAAAAGAAAAGGAACTGTCCTTTTGTCCGAAATCTTGACAAAAGTCACTTGTGGAAATAACATCCAAGAGCATGAAATGTGAATCTTAATCAATACTGTAGAAGTCATGTTAAAGTTCTTGACGCTGAAACTGGGCCTCAGAATTTCTTGACGCTTTCTTAACTGCAGGGCTATAAACTGAAAATGCATCGTATAACTGTATGGAATGTAATCTAAAGTGTCAATATATTTCTTTCTTTGAGGAAATAAGATTTAAAATTACTACATGCGAATCAGGGTTCATAGCACAGTCTTGTGAAAAGTTCTTGACGCTCCAACACGCTTCAAAATTTTCTTGACGCTTGTTACGCGCGCTATGTTTTTGCAAATTTCGTTGGTTTTTCTAATAAAATACCAATGAAAAATGGCCAAATTACTCAATTTTATCAATTCAGATGTAATAAGATAATAAATATAATGAATAATTGGCAGAAATATGTTCTTGTCGCTTCTTGTCGCTTCTTGACACTTCTTGACACTTCTTGTCGCTTCTTGACGCTTTTTAGGGAGACCGTTTCGCGGGGTTGGTAAAAACCCGAACCAGATACAAAAATCCGGAACTAATTTCCCGGTACCAACTTCACAACAATATGGTTTGCATTAATTTAACAGTCTAAGTCTATCTTATTCATTGTCATGTCACAGTACCCGGTCTTTGAATCCTGTCTCCGTGTCAAAGAAAAAAATGAGACAATATCAATAATGAAAATTGTGATCCAGTAGAAACATGTTCAAAGGTCCCAGAATAAAGCATAAATTCACAATATAGTATCTAAATAGGTTCGACATTTCTGAATTTATATTTAGGAAAAAGCTGTAGGATCATATTGCCATAACACTGGGTGATTTTCCGCTTAGATTCACTAATGGAACTGTGGTACCGGAATCGGTACCGGAATCGGGTGCCGGCTTTTGATTCGCAATCTGGGTTTTTAGAATGCTGCACGGGAGACTAATCTTGCTATCCTGAGTAACTCTTCGAGAAACAATACCGATGATTAAAAAGGTATTAAACGCTTCTAAATATAGTTAATTACTACAGCGCTTATCCATGGATTATTCCGTATTTTCAAGCAAAGCAGTCTGTGTTATAAATAATGAAATAAGGTGGGTACTTATTTTATGTCGCACCTTTTTCAAGATGAGTTGTTAGGCCTTTCCGGTCCAAACATAAACAAACTAAACAAGCGATGGAAACTTAATTTTTCGCCAATATATTCTGAAGAAAGCGTTAATCAAGGAAAGTATTGCTGAATAAAAACACAGACAGTTGTTCTGCATCGGATGAAAACAATCTGTGATTGTGTTACGTTGATTAAAGGTATTTAAAGCTTCTAAAACAATTTACACATTTCAATGACACGTGTTTACGTGAAAGTCAAAAAACACGTGCTAGGCAAGCTCTTTACAATTTTCTCGAGTAGGGTGGCACATTCATACAATGAACAGATGTTTATGAGATAGAAAATAAAGTTGTGGGTTCAAGGACAACTCACAGCAGTGACTGTGTATTTTGGCTTAGCTGTGTCCTAATTTATAAATGTATACTGGTGTATAAATGTATACTGGTGTTGTGGACACATCAGTGCAAATTTATTGAAAATAAATATGGAAAAGAAGATGCAGAACCTGCCCCGGATCCAGGGGGTGGTTCCGGGACGTTTCGTGCCACAACCAGTTCGTACCGGGACGTTTCTTCCGGGACGATTCGTCCCATTTTTTTGTGGTGGGCTTTGGGGCTTCAGCCCTGCCATCTGGGCCTGGTTACATTCAAATATATAGTGTGATATCTCATTAGAATCGCCTCGCTGAGGCGATTCTAATGATATATCACAACATATATTTCACGGCGAAATTGACATAAAAACCTCATCAAATTCATCCCTTATAATGTCATATATTTCTAAGCTCACATTCCCAACACCCACCCACACACACATTTTGGTACCTCTGAGCCCCACCAGTTATCCAGAACCCCACCAGTACGACGTGGTCTGGATCTGGGTCTGAGAACTGTATAAGAAAATCTGAATGTGTCAGTGACACCCTTGTGTGTGTGTATTTTTTTTTTTTTTTGTTGTTGTTTTTTTTTTTTCACAATAAAACCAATATTTTGGGGCAGCAGTTCAAGGACACATCTTTCATTAGAAGATTTTGCATCGAAAAGAAAAAAGTTGACAGTGATAAATTAAATTTTTCACATTTAATATCATCATATCAGGCAACCAGAGGCCATTCCCATTCCTGTTACATAAGTCTTGTGCCAGACTCCACAATCATATGGTCTAGCAGTTTTTCAAACCATATTGTTGACATTTGGAACACATTGCCAGATTGTTGTTTCGGCAGCCTTTAATATTAACGTGTTCAAGAATAGTTTGAACATTCACTGGCATAACCATCCTTTTAAATGTTATCGCACAGGCTACATGACCCACAACAAACAGGTCATTAATGATACTGAGATACGGAGACTTTGAAGTATTGTGAATCAGTGAATACGCATAGACGTTATAGTTTTATCTCAAGCTTAAGTACTCATGGGAAGTGAGACGTTTTCATTCAGCTCAAGTTTAAAATTGTAACTTAACATTTTCCTAACTATTTTTCATAACTTTCACAACTAGTTTCATAAGGTAGCATTTAGTAATTTTTCATGGTTCAAGTTCATATCACTTTTGTGGTCCCCCAGAATGTTGTGAATTTACGTTAAAGTAACGTCGATTTTACCGCCATATAACGGTCATGATTCAACGTCATTATGTTTTCTTGTGTATGTACGTAACGCTATTCGCTGAACAGAACCTGAACAGATCACAACGCTTCTTTGTTACTATTTTCCTCAAGTCTCATATACGATCTAGCCGACAGTGATTATCCAGAAGAATGTAGCAATTTAAAAAAAAATGTTCTAATTTTGTATCTCAAAGTACAAAGTACAAAATTGGGTTCAGATATATTCTGGATACACACCTCCATGTATTTTCACCCTTTTTGGTGGGGAAAAAGCCTTTGTGACTTCATATGTGCTACCCTAGTGGATGACGAAGTCTTCCAAAAATGGGAGTTACTCTTAAGGGTTCATCACAATGTGAAGTGGGTGGGGTAGGTTGAAAAATGTGAGTTACATTTTTTTGAAAATAACTGGGTCTGTCACAAAGCTTTCAAGCCTTCAATGTTACATACCACCTGAACACCATTCTAGGGTATAGCATGTATAATAAAAGCAATTATGAAGAAAATTAGCATACTTGAGACTTGGCTATCCCAAGGACGCCAGAAGTCCATGTGGATGAAATTCTATCCAAAAATAATTACCCTGATAAAATCTCCAAATACCCCTCTACAATGTCCGAGAATGAAATTGCACAGAAACAAATAACAAATACAAAAATCAATTCAACAGACACCCACTACTTGAAAAAAAATCTGAAATATCCACCATGTTTTAGTCACAAAATAGTTCTAAAATAAAGGTATGGTGGACATTATAAGCAATAAAATAAATCTTGGGGAGATAAAGTAAGAGCATGCTTTGAGTAATATACTGTTTCCTGCACAACTGTTTTGGACAGCTATAAATATTATTCTCCTATCCCTTCCCTCCATTCCTCCACACTCTTCCCCTCCACAACACACACACATACATTAGCAGTCAGTGACGATGATTGAAGGTTAATACATGCAAATCAACCCAATTAAAAACAAAACAAGGCAAAAACAATATGCCTCTTCAACTCTGAAGAAGAAAGAAAAAATATTGTATTTTTGAAATTTTCTTCTTCCTCACTGGTATTGACTTTGTTCCAAAAAATGGAACAAAGGGCTTTAAAGTGCCAAAATTTGAGGGTCTCTGAAAATGATAATCCACTCAAACAAAATATGTTGGAAAAGCCAGTAACTGAGTAAGCTTATAAGTACATTGTAAATCAACATGCATGCCCCAACTAAGACAGTATTCAACGACATACATTTTAGAGGCAGCTCACCTACAAAATTGAAGAATTTTCATGGATACAGTTGATAACAGTTCATTATGAAGACTTGATTTTGGCCTTCAAATTCTGTAACCATCAAAAAATGTGGATGTGTAAAATTAATTCAGGGCTCCAGATAAGGTGTTTTTTTTTTGATAATTCTCAGATGCTTTTTCTTATTTCTTAACAAAAAATATGTTGTGACCCCTCAGTAGAACTGTCTCAATGAGATGGTTCTAATGAGGGGTCAGAACTTATCTTTTATGCAGAAGTATCAGAAATTATCTTTAAATTATCCCTGTAACCTCCTCTTATCTGGATCAATGTGCAAAAATCTAATGTAAAAGTCAAATACTTTGTACCTATAGTACACAGTTACAATATTTTTCTTCCAAAAAATTAACTTCACAAAAACATCTTTATTTTTTATTTATTTTTTTCCATGAAGTTCACATGAAATGGACTGAAATCAAGTATAAAATGAATAATTCACTCGCAAGGAAATGAACGAATGGCTAATTTTAATTAATCACTAGCAACAGTCTCTATGGGGTAGAGTTTCACAATTGGTCGTGTAGTGAATCCCAGTTTCGTCTTCATCTTCGCGGCACGAACTGATCCGTCATTCCCAGTGATCAGCTCCTCGACTACTGCTAGGCTCCAACGGCAGCGTGGTCCCTCGTCGTGGATCTGCACGACGTCTCCAACGCGGATACGCTCCTCCCTCGATCCCGTAGTTTTATGGTACTCTCGTAGTGCCGTGAGGTACTCGGATCTCCAACGTTTCCAGAACTGACTGATTATGTTCGCCTGAGTTCTGTACCGATGTGTGAGTCTCGTCTGGTCACTCTGAACTACCGTAACATCGTCGTCTGTGTAGTGTTCAGGATACGGTAGTGACGTCATCTTACGGCCGTACAGTAGATGTGACGGCGTTAACGGTCCAAATCGTGGAGGTCCGATGACACGTGTGTAAGCGGTGGATCATTCAAAACCGCTTCAATCTCCGTCACGATCGTCTGCAATGTTTTCATGGACACGAATCGCCTTCCCAGGATCTTCTTCAAAGACTACTTGGTGAGTCCGATGAGGCGTTCCCAGAATCCACCATACCACGGAGCGCGTGCAGGTATAAAGCGCCATTCTGTTCCCCTTCTGCTGAGTGTTTCTAGAACGGCTGGTGAGTTGAACAGCTTCCTAAGGTGATTTGCTGCGGCAGTATACGTTGTGGCGTTGTCTGAGATCATCACCTTAGGTAAGGACTTGCGACTTGTAAATCTCCTGAATGCCTGTAGAAACGAGTTTGCAGACAAGTCTGGCACAACTTCAAGGTGAATGGCTCTGGTAGCTACGCATGTGAAGAGGCAGATGTAACATTTCTTCTCACTTCCGGTAGGATTCTTTACGTATAGTGCGCCAGTAAAGTCAACACCATTGACGCTGAAAGGCGGAGCTTCTTCCACTCTGACTTTTGGTAGGGGTGGCGGGTCTGGTGTCCGGTACGGTCTGCCAATTACTCTGGTACATTTCACACATGTACGCAATAACGATCTGACGCACTGCCGGATGGACGGTATCCAATACTTCTGCCTAAGTTGCGTGATGGTAGAGTTTACTCCGGAATGCAGCTGGTTCTCGTGAGCGTCGAACACGATTAATTTGGTGAGTTCGTGCTTCTTTGGTAGCAAGTATGGAAACTTGGCTGCGTATCCCAGGGGTGCGTTGTGTATTCTTCCGCCGCAACGAATGATCCCATCAGAGTCTAAGTATAATCTGAGTTGTTTCACAAGTGGTAGACGCGAGTTCCTGCTGTTTGTCTGCATATTGGCTATCTCATCCTGAAATTGTGTAGCTTGGCACGATTTCAGCCATCTTTTTTCTGCATCGTGTATCTCGGTTGTTGTAAGGCTGCTGGTAACCCTGCTTGCCACTTGTCGTCTGCAATTGTCGATGAATCTGCACCTGTATGCAGTGACTCGGAGAAGTTTCAGGTAAGTACTGTAATCAGTTGCATTGATTACTCTGTGAATGCATGGACCTCAGAACACTGTAGGCTCGAAACGGTTGTCGTCTGCGTCGGCTTATCATCTGCATATTCAGGTGACATCTGTAATATTGACTGACTAAACTCCCAGGTGGGCCATTTTTCTCTGTTGGGAAGCCAGGCAGGTCCGGCGTCCCATAGTTGATTTCCAAGGTAGGCCTGTGCTGATATGCCACGTGTAAGAAGGTCGGCCGGGTTGTCATCTGTAGGGCAGTATCTCCATGGCAACCTGTTTGTCAGTTGTTTGATATCTTCTAAACGGCTACGCACAAAACGTTTCAGGGCTTTCGTTGTTGTTAGCCAGTGGAGTACGATCTGGCTATCCGACCAAAACGTCACATTCAAGGTTGGTAAGGTCTCCAGTATATGTGACGAAAGTCGTGCACCAACCAAGGCTGCCATCAGTTCCAGCTGAGGTAAGGTTAAGGACTTTAGTGGTGCTACTCTGTTCTTTGCCATGACAAGTCTGGCTTGGGTTTGATCACACAAGCTACATAAGACTTGACACTTGCATCTACGAATACGTGAAGGCTGGTTTCGCTGCCATGGCTTGTTGAAGGTAAGTACTGTCTGGCAAACTTCGTCTCTGTAACTTTATTGAAAGACCATGCAAGCTGGTTCCAGGTCTCACATATGTGATCAGGTAAGGGTGTGTCCCAGTCATACTTGTCTGTCCACAGTTCCTGAAGCAATATCTTAGCACGGACAGTAACGGGGCCCAGAAGGCCGAGAGGATCATAGATCTGTGACGAATATCTGAGAATGGTTCTTTTAGTCACAACTTCAAGAATCGGAATATTTCTCTCCGCAAATGACATCTCATCTTTGGTTGGGTCCCATCTCAGTCCAAGGATCCTCACGTTTACGTCACTATCTAGGGCTCCGTCGAGGTCCGCTTGAGTTCGCAATGTTTCACTGTTTGAAGTCCATGCCCGAAGGTTCATACCCGCGTTTGACATCAAGCTTCTTGATTCTGTGAAATACTGGAGTAGGTCAGACTCGTTCTCGAAACTTGAAAGTACATTGTCAACGTATATGTCTCTCTTGATGATCTCTGCTGCTGGCACGTGCTTGTTGTTGTCTAAGTGTTTCAAGAGGGTTGCACTTAGAATGAACGGGGAGCAAGTGGCTCCAAATAACACCGACTTGAAACGGTAGGTAGATAATGGACTGTCCGGGTTTTTTATGTCACTAGGCCAAAAGAAACGGGTAACATCTCTGTCTTTCTCATCAAGACCGATGTGCAAAAAAGCTTTCTCAATATCGGTCGTGGCAGCGTAACTATGGATACGGAATCTCATTAGTATACTGGTAATGTCATTCAATGCTGGAGGTGTAGATTCCAGGCAATCCTTGAGACTAGGTAAGTTCGGCGACTTCCGGCTGCTGCAATCGTAAACGATTCGAATGGGCGTGGTCATTGAGTCCTTTTTCACCGGACGATGGGGAATGTAGTGGACTTGTCCTGTTGTTGGGGTATCACTGTCGACTTTCTCTATGGACCCACGGCGTTCCTGTTCAGTAATGATCTCGTCGTACTTCACCAATAAAGGTGGCTCTCCTTGCAGTCTTCTGATCAAATTCCGCGTTCGTTTCGTGGCGACATCGTAATTGCTAGGCAGTTCCGCGTGGTCACGTTTCCATGGCAACTTAGCGGTGTAACTTCCGTCCTGGTACACTATAGAAGACTGCTGGTATTCGTTAAAGTAGTCTGTTTTGTCCGTATCATCAGATGTCTGTGAGATCCCCATGCTTTCTAGGGTCCAAAAGCGTTCAAATACGTCTGTCGGTGGTCGTGAAGCCATTATGTTGAACACATGTTCAGTAGCGTCGGAGTTCTGCGGATGCACTGGCCCTGATAATAGGTAGCCTATCTTTGACTTCACAGCTGTAGGTCCGTTGCCTCGAATTACATGGTCTTCGACGATGTCCCAGTAAAAGTCGGCACCTATCAGCATAGATATTTGGAACGTCGAATCGCTGGTTCCCGGATGGGCGAGTCTACGTCCGTGCAGATATGGTAGCTCCGATACATGCTGTGTTCTGTTGTTTATAGGCGTTGAAATGGTTGGCACAACCAGGACTCGAAATGGGATCATCTGGCGATTCTCTGCAATAACGTGCACCGTAGCAATGTCTACTTGCTGCACCTTGCTAGTTGTGCTTCCAAATGACGCCAGGTATATGGTCTCGGTGGTTTCTCTCGTAAGTTGCAATTCTGCTGCCAAATGCTCCGTTATGAATGACTTCTGCGCTCCCTCATCAAATAGGATACTGGCTTCCGCCTGCACGTGACTAGCCGATGTAACGGTTGCTATAGCAGTTTTCAGTAAAACTTCCTTGTCTGGCAGGTTTGTATTTGAATGTAATACGGCTGTTTCTGACGTCGTAGGCTCATTACGGCTAGTACTTGAAGATTGGTTCCCTGTTTGGCTGCTGCAAATCGTTGTGTGGTGCTTCCGCTTGCATTTTAGACATCTGTTACTGGAACTGCAATTTGCCACTGGATGTTTGGCCAAACAGTTGAAACATAAGCGTTTCTCTTTCACCACTTTCAGCCTAGAATCCGCGTCTGTGTAAACAGCGCAGTCGCGTGATCTGTATCCGCCTTCGCAAAATGCACAATTTATCACGGCTCTTGGAACTTTTCCTCCGTTTGACGGTCTCGGGCCTGGCTGTGCTCTTTTCCCAGGTTTCGCTGTGTGAAATGACGCCATAATCGCGTAATCGTCGAATCCCGGGTCAGTGTGTGTGGTACCAGCCTCCATAATGCCGATTTCTCTGTTAATCGCGCGGCGTAAATCTGCTAAAACCCAGTCATTATCACCATTTTCACGGGCTAACTGTTGGCGAATTTCTCCTGGCATTTTCTCTAACACAACAGGCACAAGCAAATTACCATACGACTCCTGACATTGACCCATAGCTTCTAAACTGCGAATATAAGTCTCCATTTTATCATAAAAGTTTCTGAGACTAGACACTTTACTAGACGGTGCGGGCAATTTGATCAAGGTTAAACCAATGGATTTTAAGACATTTCATGTGCAACATTGAGGATGGTTTCCATTGAAACGACATTGCATGTGCGACATTGAGGATGGTTTCCATGGAAACAAGTGATTTTGCATAACATATCATGTTTTTAGGTGTATGGATACACATTCAGGGAGAGGAACTTTACCACTTTCATTTTTGTCGCCCTTATCGATGGAGTCAACTCTTTAAGGAAAAAATTTGCTCCCGAAGGAGCAGCTTCTTTCCTTTAAGAGTAGACCTAATTAAGTACGTCATTCCTGTCGTTAATGTCTTTCCGAGATGAAAAAGAATCTTATCAACGACAATAAACTCCGTTGTATTACTAGTATCTACTCGTATCTGTAGGCGGACAAACCATGGTACAACTGTTACTTATTCATCTTATATCTCTTTCGACTTGATTGCTGTTAAAGGAAATATTTGATAATGAAGAAATAGTGGTTAAGCCAAACGTACAAAACGTTTGCTTGCATGTATATGCAATTATTATACAGAATAGAATTGAAGTTAATTGATGTTATAAATAAATATAAATATGTTTAAACTTTGTGAAAGCTTACCCATTCATGTACTAAGTAATGGTTGCATGTGCAGGTGCATGTATGTGCACACATATGCATGAATATGGGTGCATATGTGTGCACATGGATGTAAATGTATATGTGCATGTATATGAACTTATTCTACAAAATGATCTAAGCACACTTGAGTATGATTGTGGATGCATATATGTGCACATGGATGTATATATATGAATTTATTATATAAAATATGAATATATGTTGTGTATAAAACATATTCAATGTTATAAGTAAGTATAACTATAAATAGAGCTCACTTTGGTGAATACTTATTTAGCTATGCAATGAAATATAATTACTTGTGCACATGTGTGCACATCGGTGCAAATGTCTATCTGCATGTGGAAGAAATTACTATACAGAATATGAATGAATTACAGAACATGAAATAATGGTGTGTATAAAACTTACTTAATGGTATAAAAAGTATCAAATATTGAATGTTGGTGAATGCTTATTTATTCATATACTGAAACCTGATTACATGTGCATCAGTATGTACATATATGCATGGAAGTGGATGCATATGTGGCTCATTGATGCATAGGTCTATTTGCATGCATATAAAATTGTCATACAGAATATGAATTAAAATTGTGTATAAAACTCATTTAGTGTTATAAATAAGTATAAATAGGCTTGAAGTGGATAAATGTCTACTCACACAGGTACTGAAACATAGGTACTTTGTTCATATGTGTGCATATAAGAATATAAATGTATGTGTGCACATGGATGTTTATGCTATTTACAGGTGTATGAAACTATTGTAAAGAATATGAACAAACATTATGTATAAAACTAACTTATAATGATATAAGTGATATAATTAAATGTCAACAGGCTTAAGTTGATTTATGCTTTCTCCAGATAAATATTTTTTATTATTTAGAAAGACATATTCATTTTGTATGCCAGTACATTTTAATGGAAAAGTAAAATGGCATTTTATATGTAGTTTAATGAATAAAACATTGCTATTAAAACCAGCCAAAAAAATTAAGATGGATAAAAAACTCAACTGTTTTTAAAGGTTATAAAAGTACTGAAACCCATCTGGGCAGATTCCTTTAGATGTAACAAAACCACTCATCATCTGCTTGCAGAAAAAATGGGCAGGTTTTTTATTATTATTATTATTCCTGTTTGGTCAATGTATATTGGGAAACAGTTTATTTCTACATGTTTTACTGTTGACTTGAAGTTTGTATATACTGTGTGCATGGTAACAAATAAAAAAATGTCATAAACCAACTGAATTTTATACAAATTATCATTATGGGCATAAAATTGAACTGTTGGCTCCAATTAAGGAGTTATAATACCTTTACTCAGAGGTTTAGTATAAGCATTTTACATATAGTTTGTATATCTTATGATAGGACTTTATATATGACAAATCTGATACATGATTACATTGCTAGAACTATACATTTGTGTGGTGAGTATTATGATACTGGGGATGTATAACTCCTGTAAATATAGATATATCATAGGTACTAAATAATTAGTGTCACTACATACCATAATTTTGTAAATGTCTCAATAAAGGTATAAATTGTGAAAAGCTATCATATTGTATAGTAAGAACTACAGGTTGGAAGGTTAGCAAGTTTTATTGTTCTGTCTGTTTGGATGTACACAGAATAGGTGAACATGTTGCTGTGCTAAGTGTGGGTAAAATTAATGCATCTGATAGGCCGTTACAAAGTGATATGCCCTCCGTTTAATAAACTACCATAGAAATTCTAAGGATTAGGACATCTAAACAAGCTTAATTTGCTCGAAAAGTGGCACAGTTTGGCTCTCTGGAGCAGAGGTGCATCGGGGGGTGGGGGGTGGGGGGGGGGTGCTGTTTATGGAATGGCTGACAGTGTATATACTTATCATCAGGCGGCTCTTTTGAGAGCAGTCAGATCTGGATTGTGACTGTTAGCTCAGATATGCATGTCCCAATATTTGGAATATTTACGGTAATTCCCGATTACAGTATGGTGCGCGGCCTTGGTAGTAGTTTGATCCGGATCGTTCCCAGCGGGCGCATGGCGTCGAGGTGGCTTTGTACTGACTTCGACGCGATGAAATGACGTCGCGTTGACGTCAGTGCAACGTCATTTTGACGTCGTGTGCCCGCTGGGGTAATGTTTTCTTAGATGACCATGTTCCAAGTATAGTGTGGCATTTAGCTGAGGTAGATGGAAGTGTGTACCCTGACCAGACTGTTTTGAAAGAAACAGTCTGGTCCGGGTCTGCACGGTTTGATTGGGCGTATCTAACCGCAATATTTGGAGCATTTTCGGTATTATCTGATAAAAGAAGAAATGCACAACATGTCAACTTTTAGCAGGCCATTATGAAGCGCTTTGAGCCACCGTGCTCTTTCTGATAGAATGCTAGATAAAGTAGCACACTAAATGTATGGTTACAACATAGAAATACCGGTTATTATATAAACCTTTTATGTCGAATAAAAATGCGAGATGTAATGGATGGGATCAGGCTGGCAAGGTAACCTATTTAGGGTTAGGTGTACAACGCTGCAGTTGGAAATTAGTTTTAAATCATTAAAAATATTTATGATTCTGTGTAAAGGACTCCCAGCAGGCACATGACGTCGAACTGACGTCGCACTGACGTTGATGCGGCGTCTTTACGTCGGATCGACGTCATTTCGACGTCATTGGCTTGCTGGGTTAGTATAAAGCAATGCTGGAGAACTTTGAAGGTTTCCTTAAACTTGTTTAGTTTAGATTAAAAAATCATAAATACAGAGTTATTATTTATAAAATCAGTCTAGATAATTAAGCTTCAGGTGTAATGGTATATCCTGTAGGAGAAGTCCGATCTGGGTCTGTAATGGTTTCGTATATATGACTATTTTGTAAATTCAGTTGGGTATCCAGAGATTGCCGACAGAACAGCCAACAGTGGGTCCGGAATAGCCTGTTCTTTGATTGCGGTCTGGTCCGGGTTTGCACTGTCTGCCCTTTCCTGGCTGCCCCAATATTTATTATTTTCATGGTATATCTTGATAATAGAAGAAATATTCATGTACAACACATCTCTAATGATATAGCCAAATATTTGCTGTGGTACATGTCAGTGCATGTATATGCAGGTTATGAAAGAAAATAGTCTTACCGTTGACATATTTATTCCATGTTGCCAGAATCTTTTGAATAATCATATTTTAAATATTATATTCCAGTTTCATAGACATATATATCCGATGAGAAATAGAAAAGGTGTCCATGCTGCTAATATGCACTCGGCACGAATATAACGACGCGTGTACATGTTTTAATACAGGTAGTCCAAGTAAGCAGTCAAGCATAAAGTTATATTGCAATGCTGGCTGTTGGTACATGTAAAGTAACTTGCTAAAGATATAGGTCGGAGTGTCTCTCGCCTTTTGAGAATACAGTTGTCTAACAGAGGTCGTGGTCATTAATTAAATAGCTCTACTTAAAATATGCCTGTATCTGTACAACATTTGACCGTATGGTAAAAAGTGCTTAGAAGTTAAAGACTAAAGTTAAATCTTTTGCATTGGAACATGTTGAGTCAATAATTTTATTAATGTGAAACTTGCTTTTTCCGAAACCAATTTCTAATTTGTTTATCCATAACCAATAATGTAGACAAACTGCGGACAGCGTTGTTATTGCGTGAACTTTTTTGCGCGACCCATATCGGACTATCCAGAAACAGGATTTTTAGATCTGCACTGACAGGAGTATTCCTGTTCTGTTGCAAAGGTCATGGGGTTATGAGGTTTAATATTTTAGTTTAAACGTATTTTATTTGTGTAAACTCTATTACATGAACTAAATTCAAAACATACAATATATACAAATGGGATCCAAAAAGAAGTCAAAAGACTTATATAAATCTGTTTCCCCAAAGTACTAATTTGCAATAAACAAATAGTTGTGATTGTGCAATACAACAAATAATTTTGTTACATATACATATCCTAAACAAGTAATAACGGTTTTACAAAGTAACAAAGTAACTAGCTACATCAAACACATAAAAAGTAGTATGCGCCTCTTTGTATAAGAGTAATATACGTACTAGGAATGGTAAACAAAACAAAGTGAATCAAGAGAGAGAGAGAGAGAGAGAGAGAGAGAGAGAGAACCTGCGCTCCTCATATATCAAAACGTTTAGTTTCTTCAATGAATTTCTGAACTGTTGAAAAAAATTAGTTCATTTGCATTATAATTTAAGTTGACATCCCCTGAAAGCAGTAAGGAGAGACTCGGGTTGCTTATTGTTGATACAGTAGTCATCATATCTAAACGAATCAGAGTGTATCTTGGACATTCAAGGAGAAAATGTTCTGTGGTCTCCACTGTTCCGCAAAGACAGAGGGGACTTTCCACAATGTTTTTTGAATAGAGATGTTGATTTAGCGAACTACAATTTGTGCGTAATCTAGTATGCTGAATTTGTAAGTTTCTTTTTCCTATTGAATAGTATTTCGGTATCTTAGCATTATCTTTGTTCAGTTGTGATTTAAAACTCGTTAATGAAACAGAATTTCTAACTTGATCAGGGAGTTCATTCCACTCTCTTATGCTTGAAGGCAAAAACGATTTATAATAAAGCTGTGTTCTTGTTAAAACTGGCCTTATATTTTGTGATTCACGTAAATTATATGATACTGTGCTTTCGAAAGTTTGGGGAATTAATGATGTTAAATATGTTGGGGTCAAATTTTGTGTCATTTTATAAAACAGGCAAATTAAAATCTTAAAAAGTTCCTTCAAGAGCAGAGAATACATGCAGTAGTAGGAACATGGGCCAGACTACGTAGTTTCGGCTAAAAAAGCCTCGTCAGTGACCCTGACAATATCTGGTGACGAAACCAGATAAAAGCATACTGTAATTTCTTAATTTTAATTGGACAGTCGATTCAAAGACTGATTAGTTTCAGAAGGATCCAAATAATATAAAAGACGATGATCTAGAATAATAGTCTAAATAGATCTCAAATTTAAGATTTCTCAGAATCTATCCTCTGATCTCAAAGGATGTAAATGAAATATAATCTGCACTATGGATGATGTACGGGGAGACGTTTTACGGCCGCCACACGGCACAACACCAGCTGCAGTGAGGTCAAATTAAAATCTTAAAAAGTTCCTTCAAGAGCAGAGAATACATGCAGTAGTAGGAACATGGGCCAGACTACGTAGTTTCGGCTAAAAAAGCCTCGTCAGTGACCCTGACAATATCTGGTGACGAAACCAGATAAAAGCATACTGTAATTTCTTAATTTTAATTGGACAGTAAGTGTATGCTTGCTTCTCCTTACTTTTAAGGTTTCCCATCCAGTTTCACGATATAGTTTATCTAGAGAAACTAATTTTGTTGCTCCAGTCACTATTCTTGCTGCCTCTGTCTGGACTTTTTCCATTGCATTAACTTCGTACTGGGTACAGTTATCCCAGACGACATCGGCATATTCAAGAATAGGACGGATGAAGGAAGTATATATAATTTGTAAGGATCCCCTATCAAGTAAATATTTAAATTTTCGCATTATGTTTAATCGTTGCCATGCTTTTGTTAAGATGTACTCGATATGCTGATGCCAGGTACCATCATTAGATAGAAATAAGCCTAAGTGTTTATGGTGAGGAACTTCTTTTATGTTTTCAGAATTTATTTTCAAGGGTGGATGAGCAAGTTTGATGTTTTTTCTTGATATCAATAATGATTCAGATTTGGAAGGGTTAAAATTGACAAGCCAAGTTTCCGCCCATCTATGAATAGTTTCCAGGTCATTATTTAAGATGTTTGCCGCATTGTTTGGAGTATCTACAATCAAATATAAGCTTGTGTCATCCGCAAATAATTTAATTGTCGAATTTATATCTGAAACTATATCATTAATATAGATCAGAAACATAATTGGTCCCAAAATGGAACCCTGTGGGACTCCAGCTTTAATATTTCCCCATGAAGATGTAGCCCCTGGTATAACAACTCTTTGCTTTCTATCCGAGAGATAATTAGAGAACCAACTGAGAAGAGATCCATCGATACCCACCCGTTTAAGTTTAAATAGAAGACCTTTGTGCCAAACACGATCAAACGCTTTACTAATATCACAGAATGTAGCTCTTACTTCTTTTCCTTGATCTAAAGCATTCAACAGAAAGTATTATAGATATCCACGAGCTGATTAACCGTTGAATCGCCAGGAACGAAGCCTGACTGCAAAGAAGTTATAAAGTTATGGTCTCTTAGAAAGTTAAATAAATGTTTGTGTACAATTTTCTCCATGACTTTGCCTATTGTATTTAGAAGCGATATAGGGCGGTAATTTGTCACAAGAGATGGCTCATCTTTTTTAAATACTGGAGAGACATTAGCTTCTTTCCAAGTATCAGGACAAACACCTTTGGTCAATGAAAAATTAAATAAATCACATAAAGGTCTCGATAGCTGGAAGGAGAGCTCCTTGAGAATGTTTAAGTTGGCAAGTTTAATATTTTGCAGTCAGGTATACTGAAAAAATGTGTTGCTTTGTTTTGCTTGTTGTTTCCTTGTAGTTTCGTATGTTTATTTGTGGGTTGTAGCGAATGATTTGATGAATTTTCGCTTAACTGAGTATTCGTTCTTATTTTCATCTAAGCAAACTATTTTGCCTGTTGTTTCGTTGTAGTTTCGTATGTTCATTTGTGTTTTGTAGCGAATGCTTTGATGAATTTTCGCTTTACTGAATGTACGTTCTTATTTTCATTTATGCAAACAGTTCTAACCGTGGCTTAGTATGTGTGTAGTAAATACACGAGTTTATCTATTTGGAATGAAATAACGGACTCAAAAAGCTTTCAATAATAATACGCAGGTAACTGTTCTTCCGGCTTTCATTGATATGAAAGGTAATATTTGAGTATGAATCTTTTGCTTTTTCACATACCTTGTAATTACAAATATGGATCCAGTTGTGTTTAAAATATTATGGCAGACCCTTTTACTATATGTTGTTAAGTGATTGCTAGGAGTACTGTGAGCAATCTAAACGATGGATATCTAGTGGAGGTGGTAGGTGAACCGTTTTCTATATCTAATAATTATATAAGATATCTGTTTAAGCATATCAGATGTCATGTATGACATACTAGATATCTGCTTTCGTAAACATTTTTTTTATGATGGATATCTCTTTTTGGCAAGTTGTATATCTTTATTTGAATGTTAATAAAGATGTCTTAGGCATTATGTCAGACGACTTGTATTTCATATTGGATGTCTTGCGTGCGATGTGGGTTGTTTTGTTTTTCGGAGATGACTTGTGCTGTTTAAGATGTTTAGTTTCGTTTGTGCGATATCTGCTAGGTTAGATATCTAGTGGGGTATGTGTGATTTTTTGTGTGGTGTGGAGGCCTGGTGTGATGTACTGGTTGTCTTACGTATAATACCGGATATTTTGAGTGTTGTGTCGGATGTCTGTTTCGCGGGGTGGATGGTGAGAGGGTCTGCCATAAAATATAGACGAAAAGCAGCATATATAATTTTGACTTACAATCAAGGTACCGTAGCAGCATTTACCGGGAAATGATGTGTTTTAAGGTAGGTTTTCTGTTCTTTTTAAGTGGAATAGTACTAACTTTTTATTGCAGTAAAGTGATCTCAAAGGTTATTTTTATACTTTGGTGTCCGCACTCTTCACACCGTCTACAACTGGATACTAAAATGGAATTTACTTTAGATGAATATGGATGATCAGATAACTATTTTCTCTCAAACTGTCGTGGAGGCTCACTCGGTTGGCCGTGTGTTCTCTGTGTCTTGGTTGTTTGTAGTCTTGGTTGTTTCCGGCTGTGGTTTGAGGGCTGGATTTGGATTTTGATTGTTTCAGTTCCTGGTCTTTGCATGCTTTTTACTTTTATCGGTTGCCACTAAAAGACGTGACTTGTTTCAGTATGTTGAAAGAAAAAATATAATATAATTTGTCTCCAAGATGTACATATAAATCAAAAACTAGAATCTTTTATTAAAGCCGAATGTGGTTATGATATATATTTTAGTTCTTATACAAATATGAGCAGGGGTGTGATGGTGTTAATGAATAATAATTTTGAGCAAAAAGTTAAAAGGGTAAAAACTGATAAAAATGGGAATTATATAATTTTAGATATGGTTATTCAAGATAAAGAGCTCACTTTAGTTAACCTCTATGGCCCAAATGATGACAATCCCCAATTTTATGAAAACCTAATAAAAAAATTGACGAATTTGAAAATGAAAATGTTTTATATGTGGGGACTGGAATTTAGTTATAAATCCAGAAATTGATAGTTTTAATTATTTACATATTAACAACCCCAAGGCAAGGCAAATTTTTTTAAATTTATTGGAAGATGAACACTTTAAAGATGTATGGAGAATTATGAATGAGGATAGTAGAAAATATACATGGCGTAGATAAAACCCAATTAAAAAACGGGCTAGATTAGATTATTTTTAGTAAGTGATACATGTTTTCGGTTTGTAATAGATACGGATATAGTTTCGGGGTATAGAACAGACCATTCGGGAATTATTTTGAAAATTAAGTTATCGAAAAATGAAAGGGGAAAGGGTTATTGGAAATTCAATAATACATTACTAAAAGACGAACTGTATATTGATGTTATAAAAAAGACGATCGAAGAAGTAAAAAATACATATATTATAAATCAAAATATCGAAGAAAGGGTAAATATTTCAAACGAAAATATTGAATTTAATATTAATGATCAGCTATTTTTAGAAACTTTATTAATGATTATAACAGGAAATACTATTAAATACAGTGCGATGAAAAAGAGGAGAAAACAAGAAGAGGAAGAAAAGTTGGAAGCGGAAATTAGCAGTTTGGAAGAAGAAATAAATGATAATTTTCTAAATATAGAGTTAGAAAAAATACAAAATTTAGCGGAAGTAAAAGAGAGATTAGTAGAAATTAGAAAGGAAAAAATAGATGGAGTAATGCTTAGATCTCGATGTAGGTATCAGGACTTAGGAGAAAAACCGTCAAAATATTTTTTCAATTTAGAAAATAGGAATTTTACAAATAAAGGTATTACTAAATTAGTAGAAGGTGATGGTTCAGAATTTTTTGATACTCAAGATGTATTAAATTGTCAGAAACGTTTTTATGAAAATTTATATGATAAAAGTAATGTCCTTAATGATAGTCCAATTGAAAATGTTATAGGAGAAAATATAAATAAGTTATCAGATACAGATGCTCAGAAATTAGAAGGGAATATTACATTAAGTGAATTATCAAGCGCGCTTAAAACTATGAAAAATGGTAAAAGCCCAGGGTTGGACGGTTTTACAGTGGAGTTTTTTCAAATTTTTTTGGATTGATATTGGTATATTTGTTTTAAGGTCTTTAAATTATGGTTATGCAAATGGATCCTTATCAGTAACACAAACTCAAGGTATTATAACATGTCTGCCTAAACCTAATAAGTGTAGATTTTACTTAAAGAATTGGAGGCCTATATCTTTATTAAATGTAGTTTATAAATTGGCATCTGCTGTTATAGCAAATAGAATTAAAACTGTATTGGATAAAATTATTTGTGAAGAACAAAAAGGTTTCATTTCGGGGCGGTTTATAGGGGAAAATATTAGGATTATATATGATATTTTATTTGAAGCTAAAACTCAAGACTTACCCGGATTAATCTTATCAATAGATTTCGAGAAGGCCTTTGATACAGTTTCATGGTCTTTTATTGAGAAAGTTTTGAAATATTTTAATTTTGGGTCTTCTATTATATCGTGGATTAAACTTTTCCAGAAGGGCTCAGAATCATGCACAATTCAAAACGGGTTTATGTCTGATTTTTTCAAGTTGAAACGTGGCTGTAGACAAGGTGACCCTATTTCTCCATATATCTTTATTTTGTTTGCTGAGATTTAAGGGCAGATGATAAGAAAAGAACAGAGTATAAAAGGAATTCAAATAAATGGAACAGAATATAAATTGAGCCAATATGCCGATGATACCCAAATATTTTTAGATGGCACTGAAGAATCATTAAGATCGGCTTTAAATATCTTGACTTCTTTTTATAATATGTCTGGTCTAAAAATTAATGTGGATAAAACAAAAGCTATATGGGTATGTATTTTAAGTAACTCTAACCGACAAATCTGTAAAGACTATAAATTAGATTGGACGCAAGGGCCCTTTAAAGTTTTAGGTGTTACATTTACAACAGAAATTTATAATATTTGGGATGTTAATACTAATGAGATTTTAACAAAAATTGAAAATTTATGTAACAAATGGTCAAAACGAAAACTTACTTTACTAGGTAGAATAACTGTCATAAAATCTTTAGCGTTGGCAAAGTTTATCCACCTATTTCTTGCTCTGCCTAATCCCCCGGGAGAACTTGTTAAAAATCTTGAAAAATTATTTTATAAATTTTTATGGAATTCTGGACCGGACCGAATTAAAAGATGTGCAATTATTAAAGATCTGACTGCTGGTGGTTTACGAATGATAAATATTAATTTATTTATTAAGGCGTTGAAATTGTCATGGTTAAGGAGAGTGATTAAAACTTCTAAAAATGAGTCTTGGTTTGCATTGTGTAAAATTGATTTTCAAAAGGTTTTCAGTTTTGGATCAGGGTATAAAATGTCAAATGAAATACTTAATTTGCAAAATCCGTTTTGGATAGATACTATTACAGGTTGGTCGGAATTCTGTAATAAATTCGATATAGAGAGTGTGCAGCATATTCTTGATTCCCCGTTATGGTATAATAAAACTTTAATAAATGGCCAAATTTTTTTTATAAGTGACTGGCATAAGAAGGGGATAAGGTACATCTCTGATTTATTTGATGAGAATGGAGATTTATACGAGTTTGATATGCTGAAAAATAGATATGGCTTGAGGGGTACTTTTCTTGACTATCAATCCGTGCTTAGAAAAATTCCTAAAAAATGGCTGATTATATTAAATAACAATAAAATTTTATGTACTATAAGTAGATTTAATGTTAAATGTAATACATATGTACAAGTGCTTATAAAGGATAAAAAAGGATGCAGACGCTTATACGACATTCTGATTGATGCTAATAAACCTAGCATACACAATAGATGGTTGAATGAGGCGGGAATCATAAATGAGCAACAATGGGAAAATTATAATCGAGTTATAAAATTAGTAAATGAAGTAAAACTAAAAGATTTTCAATATAGAATTACAAACAGAATTTTAGTTACAAAATCGTTTTTGTTTAAAATCAATAAAGTTGATGACAATCTTTGTGAATACTGTAAACAGTATCCTGAATCCATATATCACATTTTCGTACAATGTGAAAAAGTAGTGCAGTTTTGGAATCAGCTGAAAGTATGGCTGTCCACCAATTCAAATATGTCAGTTGATTTAAATGAACGAAATATACTATTTTCTTACCAAGATACAAATCAAATGAGAAACTATCTGTTTGTTATAGCTAAGTACTATGTTTACAGTAACAAATTCTCAGGAAAAGAATTAAGTTTTAATAATTTCTTGAGTCTTCTCGAAAGGAAATTTAAAAGTGAAAAATATATAGCACATGTAAATGGTACAATGGCAAAGTTTTTCTTAAAATGGTCTCCCTTGTATCAATATTTTTAGATTTTGAAATATAATTTAGATCATATTACTGTTCTGGGTGGGATCTGGGATTGAATTGTGCAGTCCTTGGGAATTTTCCAAATTTACTTTTACTTTCCGGTCTTTCAAGTGTAATAGAAATTTATTAAGATAATAAAGCATTTATGAAGATTTGAGATTATAAAATATTATGATAGTAAAAGTAGCCTTAAAGTCATACACTAAAATTAAATCCGACATGTAGTAAATAAGTATAAAAAAAATATATATATATATAACCGGTTTATTAAAAAGATTATACATATAAAATATTGAATCAAATTTAAAATACAAAGCATAAAGACATAATCTAAGCTTAGGTCCGACGTGTATTAAATCAATATAAAAATCCCAAAACTGGTCTTTTAATATATACGCGTATACATATAATCAAATCTGACAGACCGAACCGGGGGAACGCCATTATGAGAATTGAAACAGACAAAATAAACGACAAAACAAACACATTTGTAGTAACATAAGAAGTAGCTTTGTAATTGGATAAGAAAGAACGTGGATAAATATGTCACTTAACAGTTTTGATGAGAGAATTACTTATACGTATACATCACAGATGTGAAGGTTGCGAACACTACTGTATTGTTATCGAATAAGAATAACAATAATGATAATAATAATAATAATAATAATATGACATAAGTATTGCAGTGAAACAATAGAAACTATCCTTTCAGGTTAAACCATTGTTAATCAAGAAGTTGAACAAGATTTTAATAGGCTTGGTTTCACCTGCCTTTTCTTTTTACTACATCTACTCTACTGAGCTTTGAGCTCTCTCTCTCTCTCTCTCTCTCTCTCTCTACACTGTTACTTGTTTATATGTGCAATATGATTTAAATTTATACGGTATATCTTCAAAAATGTACTCATATGTTTATGTATGTCTGATATATGTTTTGGAAATTTCGAAATAAAATTAGAAAAAAAAACGTACAAAACGTTTCACGTTCATTCCCACGCGGCAGCTGTGTGCAAATATACGATTTTGGGCGATTAAGTGATGTTTTAAGGTAACTGAACTTTCCATGACCATTTTGGTCAGGGCATTTCGTAGTTTACCTCTCCATAGCGTCAGTGTCTTTTTTTTTTTCTCCTAAAATGAATCTCAAGACATGAAATATTCTGAGTGCCGAATTCTGATAAGAAAGTCCGGAGTTTCTATGGTAGAAAAGCTGAAGCGTGTTTCTAAGTATTTCCAGGCCCACAGCTCAGCTGGGCTGTCGATAAGAGGCCCAACAGGGATAAAAAAAAAAACTAAAAAAAACAACAGCAACATTAGAACCATGTTATATCAATGTTGATTCAAGGTCTTGAGCCGCGGCACGAGAAAACAAACAAAGTGGTTGTGCACCCAGCGCAGACTCATATCAGCCTTGGCATCCGCCCATTCTGATCAGAGTCTTGGCTGTCCGAACGGAGGTAGTTTAGACTCTTAGCCAGCCTTTAAGCACAAGTAAAGACTCTGATCAGACTGTGACTGGGCAGATCATGCCCAGGCTGGTCCGATTCTTCGCTGGGCGCCCCACTTTGTTGGTTTTGTCGCATCGCGGCTCAATAAGCATTATGCTTACTGTCAAGTCTTGTATTTTCCACTGTATTATTCATATGTAAGTAAAAATTATTTTTATAAAATCTCATTTGAACCGCAACCTATCAGGCACACAAGATCGAAATAACGCCGAATAGTGCAATCATTTTGACGTCATTTTGACATTATTTTGACGTCATTTTGACGTCATATGGCTGCTGGGAACTTTGTTTGCATGATGAGCATATATAGATATTCTTCTTCACGGAAACACACATGTAGTTAGAATTGTCTCTGTGAGGCGATTCTGGTGAGAGTCACAGTATCTACCTAAAAGGTATACAACGTTGAAATGACATTGGATCAACATTGATTCAACAACATGACGTTGAATCAACGTTTTTTCAATGTTAAATCCACGTGTTGTGCTTATATTTACTTATTAATGATATTTACCTATGTTTACTCTATTCAGATATTTATATATTGTTTATGTATGTTAATTGAGTTCATGTTATCAGAGGCAGCTTTGTTGAATTTCATTGGTCATGTTAAAACATCCTTTATATTCCAAGCAAGCGGTGCAGGTATGAAAGAGGAATTTTAAACGTTCTTACGGGTCCGGAAAGTTCAGTCACAGTGTCGGTTTGGCGTGTAGCGATTGCAGCGCCCCTAGTTGCGTCGTTTAGCAGGCTGTGTACTATGGACATGGTTGAAACATTTACCGGTATTTGAAGTCAAGTGCCACGTTCTTGTTCAGTTATTTTTTGTTAGATTAGCAAATGTGACAGTGTCTGGCATTTTGAGCCTTATGGAGCGAAAATAGGAAATTTTGTTTTTAACATTTTCATATTTACTAGTGCTTCCAGAATAGATTTCGAGAAACACAAAACAATAGCGCAAAGGTTTACTGCAAAAGCAAACGAAATTCACACCAACCCAATTGTTTGTCTTCATTTCGCTGATTGGATACTATGTATTTACATACTGGCTGGATAAACTTTTATAACTCTGGTTCGTGGCATCGCTTTTCAAAGATCTATAATGCGAACATTCGTAAAAGAGTGTAGATGAAGAAAACTAAAGACGCCATAAAAATTTCAGGTGACGCTTTGAAATTTATTAGTCACTGCGTGGAAATCCAATTAAATGAACGTGCAAATTTTATGACGTGACTTTCATTTCATGTTTCGTGACGTCAACGTAGCACCTCAGCAACCCTCAAAATGCCAGGCACTGCCACAGATGTCTTTGGACAAATGTGCCATTTCTTTTCTGTAAACAACCGTAATTAACCTAAATATTTGGATAACATAGCAATCCCGCAGGCACACAATGTCAAAACAACATTGAACCAACGTTGATTCAACGTCTTGACGTTGAATCAACGTTGATTCAGTGTTGTTTCAACGTTGTGTCATCGTTGATTCAATGTTATTTCAAAGTTGTGTGTACTGGATATTTTATGCAGTTATCACAAAATATGAAAAATCTGATTTTACAATTCTGTAATGTATAAAACATGCTGGTAATGCCAAGCAGTGCGAGGCAGACTGATCTGGGTCTACACTGTTTGCTCAGGCATTTGTTATCCATTCTTTAGGGTCATTGCGGTAGATTACGGTTAATTTACTTATATTTTGTTTATCACGCTATTCACTTTCCATGATTTCTCAGTTTCAACTTTTAAGATATTTACATGTATTTCTTATGTCAGCATGCTCGCTCATATATCATCTGTCAGTACAAATACTCTGATTTTGTGTGTCAAAATATACTCGAGGACTTTAAAAATGCCTCACCCCAAAAAGAGATGTATTTTAGTAATTCCACATTTCAAGTTATTATGCCCCCGTGACGATAGTCAGGGGGCATTAAGATTTGCTCCTGTCTGTCCGTCCGTCCATCCATCCGTCTGTCTGTCTGTCCGTCCGTCCGTTCGTCACACTTTACGGTATAGAGTTTGTGTAATCAACTCCTCCCACAGTTTTCAGTGGATCTTTTTCAAACTTCACATACATGTTCTGGACATATTGAAGATGTGCATGTGGGTTTTTGTTGGAGCTAGAATTAATTTTGACAGAATTACGGCCTTTTGAACTTAGTCATTTTAGGCATATTTTTGCATTGTAGGGTTGCAGTTTGTGTAATCAACTCCTCCCACAGTTTTGTTTGTGTAATCAACTCCTCCCACAGTTTTCAATGGATCTTTTTCAAACCATGCATACATGTTGTGGACATATTGAAGATGTGCATGTGGGTTTTTGTTAGAGCTAGAATTAATTTTGACAGAATTACAGCCTTTTGAACTTAGTCTTTTTAGGCAAATTTTTGCATTGTAGGGTGTGTAGTTTGTGTAATCAACTCCTCCCACAGTTTTCAATGGATCGTTTTCAAACCTTGCATACATGTTGTGGACATATTGAAGATGTGCATGTGGGTTTGTGTTGGAACTAGAATTGATTTTGACAGAATTACGGCCTTTTGAACTTAGTCATTTTAGGCAAATTTTTACATTTGTAGGGTGAGGAGTTTGTGCAATCAATTCCTCCCTCAGTTTTCAATCGATCTTTTCCAAACTTTGCATACATGTTATGGACATATTGGAGATGTGCATGTGGGTTTTTGATGGAGCTAGAATTGATTTTGACAGAATTATAGCCTTTTGAACTTAGTCATTTTAGGCATATGTTTGCATTGTAGGGTAAGTACTTTGTGTAATCAACTCCTCCCACAATTTTCATTGGCTGTTTTTCAGACACTGTAGACTTGTTGTGGACATAGTGAAGATGTGCATGTTGGTTATGATAGGAAAAAAAATAATTCTGAAGATATTATGGCCTTTTAAACTTAGTCATTTTGGGCTGCATTTTGCACTATAGGGCATAAAGTTTGTGAAATGTTTTCAGTGGATTCTTTGTAAATAGCATTTGTGCTTGAAAGGTGCTTTAGGGATGTACACATGTCCTGTGACAGGCGCTGCACGGGGGCATCATTAGTGTCTTACAGACACAATTTTCTAGTTAAATGTGCCTAGGTTTTATCATAAATCATAGAACTAATTGAATTAAAGAAATTGCTGGAATTTATGTCATGCGTGACGACCTTTGCACTAAACCGGTCAACGTCACTTCCCCTGCATTTTAGTTTAAACATATTTTATTTCGTAAACATGACAAAGTACAACATGTCGTCAATACAAGTTTAAGGATCAGAACGAAAGCAATAATACTTGTTTGTTAATTTATAAGCGAAAGACATCTTCTAATTTGAAAACAAATATGCTCAAGAATACTCCAGAATAGTAGTTTGAAACAATGGTAGTTACTCAAGTTAAACACATAGATTCAAAAGTAACAAAGAAAGACAACGAGAGAGAGAGAGATAGAGAGAGAGAGAGAGAATATATAAAATACATGAAAAAAAGCAGAAAGCTCTGTTAATGCATTAGTGATGAGTATTCTGAATGCATTAAAATAAGCAGATGTTTCAGCTGTAATGAAAGCTGTATAAGGATGAATGTGCATTTTGTTAACCAACTTTATTTGTGTCACTCTGAAAAGGTCATATAAAAATAAATGAGCTTTAAATGTTTGGTAATGAAAGTGTAACACAGATGAAAAGATCTTTAGCATTTTGCTAATAACATCTAAGTTACAGCCGTTGAAGTCGATCCCAGCATTGCTGCGATAGATATCCTACAGAAAAAAAAACAAAAAAAACAAAACAAAAAAAAACAAAAAAAAAACAGAAAACTAATGTCGCCATGACTTTATGTGCTGTCAGAAAGCTTAAATCAAAAACAGGAACACACAAATTGGAATCTCCAAAAAGTGATTTTCTGGAAAATAACGTAATTTGACACTTTACAGTATCCGATACAAACGTCTTACAAGCATTCGTCAACATCAATGGATATTTTGATACCAGCACCAACCGTCTGTTTATCAGCGCATTATATGACGTCAACGTCAATGATTCCATTCTTAACGGACTCTAAAATTCAGATTTTATCTCCTCACGGTTTTAGAGTAAACCACTATGAGCCGTAAAATACTACGATTTTAACTCCACACGGTTTGAGAGTAAACCAGTATGAGCCGTAAAATACTACTGCAACTACGATTTTAACTCCACACGGTTTTAGAGTAAACCACTATGAGCCGTAAAATACTGCAGTAGTATTTTACGGCTCATAGTGGTTTACTCTAAAACCATGCGGAGTTAAAATCACTACTTGTTGAGCGAATTTATTGTTGTCGGTTTCGAAGTTGATTGCAATGTTTAAAAGGCCATTAACGCGTTCCAACAGCGTTAGTTTACCTCGCTTCAATTCAGTAATTCTTGAAATATAGCGGAAGACGGGAACCACGCTATACGGACGATGCATAATAACCGTTTTGGTGAAGATCCCGCGTTTTAAAACACCCTTTTATCTTTGTTGCGTGTATTTCAACATTTTAAATTCTAAGATTGTATTGATGATTACCTAATGCATTTGATATATGTATGCAGTTTTATTTTCCATTAGTTTTATTATAGCTGATGCGTTTTTAAAGCCCCCGAGTATATTTACAGGCATGTGATCTGTCTAGATATTTATTAGTTGTGTCAAGATATTTACCTGAAATGGATCTGTTAATATCTCTATTAGTAATTGATAATTTCTGGTACTTCAACTTTTTAAGACATTTACTTGCATTTCTTTTGTAAACATATTCGTCTGAATACCATCTGTCAGTACAAATACTGTTATAGTGAATGTCAAAACATTTACTGGCATTTTACCTTTCAAGATACTAAATGGTATCTGATCTGTTGAGCTATTTACCAGTATTTGATCAGGATCTGTTTGACATTTACTGGTATTAGATCTGTCAAGGTATTTATTGTCATTCGATCTGCCTTTTTTACGGATATTTATCTGTCAATAGTTTCTAGTACTTGATACGTTCGACATTTACTGGTATTTGCTCTGTCAGGATATTTAGTAGTATTTGATCTGTCAAGGCATCTACTGGTATTTGATCTGTCTGCCTGACATTTACTTGTACTTGATCTGTCAGGATATTTACTAGTATTTGCTCTGTCAGGGTATTTACTGGTATCTGTCTGTTTGACATTCACTGGCATTTGATCTGTCTGGAAATTGAATAATATTTGATCTTTTAAAGTCTTTTTTGGTAGTTGATTGTTTGTTTGCCAGTTACTGAGTGGTATATATTTGTCAAGATTTTACTTGTATTTCATCTGTCAGGATATTTACTTGCATCTCATCGGTCAAGATATTTACTTGGATTTCATCTATCAATATATTTACTGGTATAAGATGTGTCAGCTTGGTCTGTAAAGATAGATTAGTTACCTGTATTTCATCTACCACGTTATTTACTTCTATTTGATCTGTCAAGATATTTACTCATATTTTTTGTCACATTGCATAGTGATGCTCCTTTCACCAAACATGTATTTTAAGGCAATATATATTTATTTTCTCATTCATATGTGTTTTAAATTTATTCCAAAGAGGACGGATTGCTCTGTCTATATACAGCCCACCCAACACCGCAGTTAACCGCATTCTACCATTTACAGATACTCTTAACCGCATTATACGCAGTAAGGTGGTGATTGGTGGTAAATACCAAATCTGAATAAAAGCATAAAACTTAACTCATCTCCCTGAGAGTTGGCAGACTTCTTATTTTTGTTGTTCTTTACAGTTAAGAATACAAAATAGAGGGACATGCTGTTTAAAAAGGTGTTTTTATACGGAAAGATCAAATGGTAATTTTCTGCGCACAAATCTCAAAAATAAACTGTGTTAGGGAAAATGTACTTAGCTCTGAAGATACTTTAATACATAAAAAGAGTGTGTTTTTCCAACTCTTTCTCAAAATGTAAGGTAGACCAGATAAAACAGTAACTTTTCCTCAAATGTTTGATCATATATATGGTGCATGTAAACTGGATGCATTCATTAAATACAGGCAGAGCAGTTATACCTATATCATACTTACAGTGTAAATACTATACTGAACAAAAGTGAACACGCTACAAGTGATTCCTCTTCAAACGTTCTGTTTTGTGGAACAAGAAACAGTCTTTATATAAGAGCGCATTTCAAAGTTAAATGAATGTGTAAGGACATGATCTGTAAAAGCCGTTTTAGATAAAACGAACCCATTTTGAAGTAAACAGGGGTTCGATTTTCTGCTGTGCAAATACGGAGCAGTTGATCAAGCACTTTAAACGTGCTCATAATTCAATTCATTTCCCTTAGGTAAACAACCAATGTACCAAACATATCGCTAGAGAAAGTACACGTCCATATGTGTTTTCATGTCTTTGAAAATTAGTGTTGAAATATCGCTATATATTCGAAAACACAATAAGAATCCGTAAAGGTAAAGGTTTCCTACAGCTTAATAGCCGTAGGGGCAGTGGGGGTTAGAGACCCACTGTATCTTGGGTACAGCTGATAAAAGGCGGAGCCCATCTCTCTCCTTTCGCTGCCTTATTCTTCCCTGATTCGAAAAAGGTACCCATTTACTGCTGGGTTGACAGAGAAAGTTTTCCAGTCGTCGGATGGCGACGGTGAGCCGCGAACTCACGACCTACACTGGCGCTCACGTATTTGTACACATTCAAAACGCGTCGGGGACGCAGTTGATGCGCGCGGGATACGCGGTAATTATAGACGCGAATATTTTAGTAGCCAATGAAAATTCGTTCTCAGTTTTGCGTATACCGCGAAGCGACGCGTGCAACGCGCATTTTATGCAAATTTCATGGACCCAATCAAAACTGCGCACATGATACGGGTAGTGACGTAGTCCTTTGCGTCTCAACGCGCACGTACGGGAACCAATCAAAATCGCGTATTGAATGCGCATTTTAGTGAGGTCAACTTTAAGTAAATCATGTGAAAGAAAGAGCCATTAGTCTACATCAAGCTTGATGTCGAATGCTCATTTGGTCTTACTTGAACCATAACGGGAAAGAAAGAAAAGAAAGAAGCCTAGAAACTCGACCGGCAACTCAAAACTAAATGCGACTGGGACAGTCCCATGACACTTCGCCGTTGAAGTGGAAATAAATCGCACTCTTCAGCCATAAATTCCTTTCGTATCAGAAATTAAAATCGTGGAATCTGAAATTAATATGGCCTTTATGGAAAATAAGTGCCAGGCGGCAGTCACTTTGAATCTTAAAGAATTCAAGTCAGGGTGGGGGGATAAAAACCTCTGATCAGTGACCTATAAATAGCAGTGACATGGAGGGCTGATTGGAGTTTTACGAGAGCATGTTTGGGAGAGGAGTGGTAGGTCACTGCTCTGATCAACATGACTTGGAAACGGCTGTCTCCAGGGCAGTGTCCTCAGCCCTATCTTATTCATTGTA
This sequence comes from Ctena decussata, assembly GCA_963989385.1. Taxonomy (NCBI): domain Eukaryota; kingdom Metazoa; phylum Mollusca; class Bivalvia; order Lucinida; family Lucinidae; genus Ctena; species Ctena decussata. The sequence goes on along the minus strand of OZ022498.1, from coordinate 76,788,588 downwards.
ATAATAAATACCCTTGATGATGCCCGGGGGGGGGGGGGGGCGGGGGAGGGAGGGGGCAAACCTCTCTCTTTCTCAGTTTGCAGATGACAGTGCTATCTGGACCTACCACTCCTCTCCCAAACATGCTCTCATAAAACTCCAGTCAGCCCTCCAGACAATCGAGATATGGTCCAACCTCTGGGGCTTAAAAATACCCATTATTAAGACAAAGGCTATAATTTTCCCTTAAAAAAAGACTTAATATTGAATCACTTTAAAAACTCTCCCTTTTTGGGACAGAAATAGAATTTAGTGACCATATCACCTTCCTGGGCATGATCCTAGATAGCAAACTAACATATGGGGTCAGCATATTAAAAATCTGATTGAAAAATGTAATAAAGACCTAAACCTCATGAGGATGGTTTCAGGCACCTCCTATGAAGCAGATAAGAAAATCCTATTGACATTATATAAGGCTGTAATCCTCAGAAAAAGTCGATTATGGTGCGCAAGCTTATAACTCGGCACCCAAACATCTACTCTCAAAGCTCCAGACCTCATCTAAAACAACTTAGCACTCCGTATTGCTACGACGGCATACCACTCCGCCCCTATTAATGCTTTAGAAGTTGAATGTGGAATTAAACTCCTACAGCTGAAGATGCCGGGCTGCGTAGCGCAATCAATACGGCACCTGACTCATGCCAGAGGTCTTGGGTTCGAGAACCCGGTTGGGCCACATACTTCGTTTCTCCTTCCGCTGATTCAAGAAAGGCAGTTGTCAATTATTGACCACCGGCACTTACAACCATACCAAACCCTCAAAGCTGGACGTTTATCCCCTGATAAATGAAGCAGTTACCAAAAAATGGCAATCCCAATGGACCAATAGCAACAAGGGCCACACCTTCAATTTCGTCAAACCAAAGGTTAAACTTCAATGTGACGTATATAGTCTCAATAGACGTTTCGACATAGCCTATTCCGGACTAAGGTTAGGACACTGCGGGCAGGGCTGCCTTCACTACAGTAACCAGTCCGCCCTATGCCCCCACTGCAATGATGCAGAAGATCTCAACCATATCTTCTTTGACTGTGTGGCCCCATAACAATCAAAGGTGAGACCATAGAATCCACCATATTCAAGTTAGGCTATCACACAATAGACCTGAGACTGCTCCTGTCTCCCCCAAAGAAACATGCAAATACAATACAGAATTTAAGGCAGGACAAAACCAATATCATTGCCAGGATATAGATAGATTCCAATACAATAGGGAAAAAAATCCCCCTAATTTTCTCTAATTCGAGCCCCTGTTGCTAACCACTACCAAACCCATTTGCCAAAATCCCTGGATCCACATTAATACCCTACTAAGTGCAATGCTCATGACAAAAACTCCCATTACCCAGTAAAAGCCCCAGAACCCATCTGTACGACTACGATCTGACTTTCCCTACGGTCGTATAAATAACTTTTGTCTATTGACAATAAAGGCTAAAATTAATGTGTATCCAACCTCCTTAACCTCACACCCAGGCTAAGTTACCTGGAAACTAAATGAACCATAATAAGGTTCAGCACATTTGAAACAGCCAAAAGAAACTGCCCTCTTTTCCCGTCAATCCACAATAAGAAATAAGCTATAGTCCTCTGGTCCATTAATAATACTCTCCATTTCTTCCCCACCCCCAAATTAATGTGTATCCAACCTCTTTAATCTCACACCCAGGCTTAATTACCTGGAAACTAAATAAACCATTATAAGGTTCAACTCATTTGCTCCCTAGAAACAGCCAAAAGAAACCGCCGTCCTTTTTGAACAACCCGCAATAAGAAATAAGCTACTGTCCCAGTGTCTATTAATAATATTCTCCATTTCCCCTCCAAAAAATAATGTGTATCCAACCTCCTTAATCTCACACCCAGGCTTAGTTACCTGGAAACTATATAAACCATTATAAGGTTCAACTCATTAGCTCCCTAGAAACAGCCAAAAGAAACCGCCGTCCTTTTTGAACAACCCGCAATAAGAAATAAGCTACTGTCCCCGTGTCTATTAATAATATTCTCCATTTCCCCTCCAAAAAATAATGTGTATCCAACCTCCTTAATCTCATACCCAGGCTTAGTTACCTGGAAACCAACTGAACCATTATAAGGTTCATCACATTTGCTCCCTAGAAACAGCAAAAAGAAACTGCTCTCTCCTCCCAACAATCCACAATAAGAAATTAGCTACAGTCCTGTTGTTGACTAATAATATTCTCCATTTCCCAAAATATTAGAACACTAAAAAAACTCCCATGAAAATACAGGACCCTAAAACTTTAAAAATGCAATATATTTTGGAACCAACTTAACCAAGATAAGGTTTAGAACAAATGCTACAGTCCTAGGTCCCAAAAGGAATTTTTACCCCACCTACCTCCCTCCCAACAGATTTAAGCTATGGTCTTCTCTGAGACCAACGGTCGCAATTCATGATGTAACCCAGGCAGTCTCAATTACTCATGAGGGCCACAAAAACATGAGACAACTGCATTCCAGATCACCCTCAATCTCTTATCCCCCACTGCCTATTGCATTAGTTAATAAGGGAATTTGCTCCCCACCTAAGAATTTGCTCCCCATTCCCCCTAGACCTGCCCTGGGCCCAGCCAGGACAGGGGGCTTGTTCCGGCAGAACTAGCAAAGTGAAGTCTGATAGAGGCCTGCAGTTCAGGGAAGATGCATTATGGCTTGAAGTGTGCCTCTCATTATTGCCATGCGTTTCCAGAAGCCCTGAATTGTATTGCTAAAGCAAACCCACAGTGGGTCGCGAGGGCTGTGTGCATGGGAAGTGATTTATGTGGATCTGTGCACAAGTCCATTTGGGTTCTATCCCATTGCTACTTAATGTTTCTGGAAGTTTTTGCTCCCCACCAAAGATTTTGCTTCTCCCTTTTTCTGAGACGTCACCTGCCCAGGACCCAGCACAGGTCCACTTCGGTGCAACCCCACTAACACATGAATCTGGGCAGTCTTTTGCACCCGCCCCCCTCCCCACCAAAGAATTTGCATCCCATCCAAGAATTTGCTCCTTGTTCCCTCCTCCTCCTCCCCCTATACCATTTCCAATTTAATGCAAGTTACTTCGTAGTAAAATAATGTTTTTGATTGGGTGCAAGTTACTTTGCAGTAAAGTAAATGCAGCCTGCTCAAATGTTAACATGACATAAACATGCCCGAGGTCAGTTCAAAAATAAATTTTAATGCGGCTTTGCTTCGGCTTTGCTTCGGTTTGCTGTTTAGACAGGACTTTTAATCCGAAGTAAAAGTTAATTTGGATTCGATCCAAGGTAGGATTAGTTTAATTACTCTGAATTAGTTTTTAATTCGAATAAGATTTGCTAGTCTAAACAGTTAATTCAAAGCAAATTCTGATTCGATTCGGATTAAAACTCTAGTCTAAACAGGATTATTGAGTGAGTGAGTGAACTCGGGTTTAACGTCCCACCAACAACGAGGTCATATGGAGACGGGACCTCGGTTTAAAGTCTCATCCGAAAGACCGGAGAAGTGGGGGATCGATCTTGCAATCCCTGGATTGGTAGTCCGGAGTGTTATCCACTACACTACAGCCGCTCCTCAGGATTATTGAAGGTATAGAAAATTCAGGCATGGGAATGTTTTTACATTGTCTCAAAGGCAAGAATAATTGCTTATTTGTGGCCTTGGTTGTGGAGAACTGGAGTACCTGAAGAATACCACCAACCTTCCTGCAGAAACTGTCTGTCTGAGTGATTCTGCTTCCTGCCGAGGATCTCGGCAGGAAGCAGTGTCACGTGGACAGTCTTGGTAGGAAGCCAATTTTCGAGGACAGAAGTCTCTGCAGGAAGCAAGAGATCGCGGACAGTCTCGGCGGAAGTCAAATATGATGTGAAAGCCGCCGAGACTGTCCGCGAGTTCTTGCTTCCTGCAGAGACTTCTGTACATAATAATTGGCTTCCTGCTGAGACTGTCCGCGTGACACTGCTTCCTGCCGAGAGGCTCGACAGGAAGCAGAATCACACGGACAGTCTCTGCAGGAAGCCATTTATCATGTACAGAAGTCTCGGCAGGAAGCAAGAACTCGCGGACAGTCTCGGCGGAAACCAAATATGATGACAGTCTCTGCAGGAAGCGAAAATTAGAGGAATCGATTATACCCTGTGGTATTGTTTAACTCAATATAATAGTCTGGGTCCAAATTTCACTGGTCAGTTTAATCAGGGAATTGTAAAAGTAAATGTATCTTATACTTCCATGGTTTAATTCTTAGCGAGGGTTACCGTGTGTGTTCTGGCCCAGATAAGTTGTGACTTTTTTTTTTGTTTGTTTGTTTTCTGGGCTTAGAAGTTAAGAAAAATAGAAGTTATGTATAGTTTCTAAGCCTAGAAGTTCTATTATAGAGTTAGTCTAAATAGTAATTAATGAGTCCCATTGAATTCAGAAATCGAGACGTTACGAGTTGTTATGTAAAAATTGACCCAGATAATGTGGGACTACTTTATGGTTCCCGTCTTCTGCGCATCGATTCGGTCAGATTCCCGGTAGAGAGATCGATACAATATTTAATTAACTTAGTATTAAACTTATATTGTTTTAAGCTATCTTAAAACTATTTTAATTAGGCCAACGTACAATCTGCGGTTGTACGCGTATTGAACAAGTCATGAATATTCATGTTATCAGCGTTTGCGTCTCCCGCGTCGAGACGCGTCAGGGCGCATCTAGACGCGTCTGATGCGCGGTTCTAGGTGATACGCACGCAGCACGCGCATGCAACGCGGTACGAACGCGTTTTTGGTGTACAAATACGTGAGCGCCAGTGTACCGGTGAATCCGTACACAATGAAAATTCCAATAAGAAATTAATTTGTGCTTTCCTCAAATATTGTCACAGTTTTGCTTGAAATTAACGATAGGTGAAGGGCATGGTTTATTGCACTACAAGTACCACAGTATCCGAACGCACTGAACCATCGCTTCCGGTTTTCATAGCGTTGAATCGAGAGTACAAAATTCGTTTATAACCGGTAGTCGGAAATCATTAAGTTTTGAGATTTTATCCGGAATCTGCTGCGTCATTTATAGTTATTCAGCTTTGAAAACGTAAAGAGGTAAGTTTATATTATTTGCTCTTCGGTCTTTTACTTTATTACCCTGTACAATGAAAAACTCATGGCCGTCACAGAAATTTTATTCCGAACAGCACAAATTAACACGAGTTTGTGTCGTGCAAAACCTAGCAATCATCCTATTATCGAAACTAACAAACTGTAGATTGATAACGCCTCCCGTTTGTTTTAAAGATTTTTATAAAACATGTAAGAAAAGGCTCAAAATGGTTTTAGAATCATGCCAAGGGCAATTCGAATACTGTACCATTTACTATCCACCCATACACGACATTGTACAGGGCAATGGAGTAAAATCAAAGGGCCAATAGCCCTGAAATAACTGATTCTATCTGAAGATAGTCATCCTACGTTGGCTACAAATAATTTCAAACTTTAGCCCTGTTGCTTGTATATTGTCCAGCTCTAATGATGAAAATAAGCCATTTAGCGCAAACACTTCATACACCTGCCAAAATTCTATCTCTTGTACACAAGCAATTTCTGAGTTCTGACAACGGCTACTGCTTTTCACTGACTTTTAAGCACTCAGTGTTTGCGGTATTTTGCATTACCTATGGACCACGATGGTGTCCACTCCGATGTTTTCAATATGGCAGTTCTATAAATAGTCACCGATGAACACACAGATGTCTAGTATAACACTTGCGAGAAATGAGGATAACCCTACAGAATTTCTTTTACATTACATGCTCTGCAATGATTAACGTGCTCGGAATACTGTTTTAGGCAAGTTTACAACTGTAAAACATTTTTTGTTGTTGTTCTGTGTCCACTCCAAGGTTAACAACATGGCAGTTCTATAAATAACTACCGATAAACACACAATTACCGTATGGTGTCCAGTAGATCAGGATAAACCTACACTACATTTTCTGCAACGATTGACGTGCTCGGAATACTGTTAGGCAAGTTTACAACGGTAAAACAGTTTTTGTTGTTGTTTTTGTTGTGTTTCATTTATTTTACTTGACAAACTATGAGGGGCGGTTAAAGAGACAGCTGCGCTTTAAAGGGGCGAATACGGTAATTGGAGGATTGATTTTTAATATTCAGTTTGTATTCGTTATACTTTTTGACCGCTGATGTCATTAGTTGGATACTTATCATTTTACAGAACTACATAAACAATTATACCCCAGGCTGTTCAAAAATACGTAATATAAGTTCTCATTGAACTTCGTACAATACTTAGTTTCAATTCAAGATGTTTTTAGCGAAATGAACTTACGATCACTTCATTTCTGAGCGGAAGAATACAGCTGTGAAAGCCACTTTCCAAAATACGCGTGTGACAGCATTGAATGACTGATAGAATCAGTCTTTAAAAACCGAAGAGCAAATTATATCAAACCTAACTCTTTATATTTCCAAAGCTGAATAAGCATAAATGACGCAGCAGATTCCGGATAAAATCTCAAAACACAATGATTTCCGACTACTGGTTATAAGCGAATGTTTGTACTCTCGATTCGACGCTATGAAAACTGGAAGAGATGGTACAGTACGTTCGGATACTGTGAGTACGAGAAAAAAGTTGCTAAAGAGCAATCGAAAATTGAAATTTGCTATAGTTTTAATGCAAAGGGAGATAAGTTATAATTTTGAAAATTAAAGCTTCAGTTTCCTAATTTTTCTAAATAACACTTGTGAATTATTTGTTGCTTTTTTATCACTCTAGATGTAACGCTTCAGATCACCAAAGAAATGTGCATCTCGCTTGCGCATATTTTGTGTATTGCAAAATATGCTAAAATTGATTAATGTAAGATAACTGTTATAAAAAGTTTCAGATTATAGGCTTTATAGTTATTCTCTTGCTGAATGTCTTGCATGACTAAAATGCTTATATTCAGGCAAAAAAGTATCATTGTGTTAGTTAAAAACTGTTTTCTATAATGTAGCGTTTTCACTTTTGCTCAGTATATATTACTTTCACCAAGACAGGAGTGTATATGAAATTGTTCAACCTTGAAAATAGAATCTGCTGTGTTTTTCTGACAAAGGCTACATCTTTTTTTATCTGCGCTGCCTGATTATGAAAGAAAAAAAAAAAGAAATTAATTGCTAGGACGCTCTTCTTCGTGCATTAAAGAATCTTCAGACCTAATTACATTTTTGATAACGATGCTCATTTTTAGATCTTTACGCACAAAATTACCCTTTGATTTTTGCTTATATAAACCCCTTTAACCTCAACAAGTTTGACATTTTGGGATTCTGAATTAGTTTTGGACAGATCTGTTGTATTCTCAGCATTTTATGCAGATTTTTGTCTTTGCATCAAATCAGTGATTATCACACTGTAACAATTCCGCTTGGATATAAAACACAAGTGGTTACATGTTTAGGTTTCAACATGTTTAGGAATATGTCATATAGCTAAACATGTACGCCTTTCCTATTATTTTCCCGGACAAAGTCTGCTAAACACGTTTTATTCTGTTACGCGTTCCGAATGAATCCATTCTCTCTTTTCCCCGTTGAAGAACGAAAACAAGAGACGAAAATGTTGACAGAGGAAATTTTCAAAATAAAAGGTAGATATAACAAGTTTTGTACATGTTTAATTTCTAAACATAAACCTAAACATGTTGCAAATTGAACATGTTACGATTAAAACACATAAAAAATTGGACTGCATTTTTTGCATTGATTCTACAGTGCACCATCTTAAACGTAACTAGTCTGAGGAGCATGAATCATTGCTTATAATACAATCAAGCCTGTCTTAAAGGCCACCTATATTGAGCTAAAAAAGGAAAAGAAAAGAAAACTGTCTTAAAAGCCGAAAAAGCCGAAAATTCCCACAGTACAGGTGTGTTGCATTAATTTTATACATATGCAATTTTTTCATAAGTCTTAGCATGCCCCAAAGTGAATTCTAGCCTCGACTGAAAGTTTTTACTGTCTAAAAATCTTACACTTGTCATGGGAATAAATAAGGGACACTGCTAAAGATTCCAGAAAAGTTCGCTGTATAGAATATTGCGGAGAAGCGATTTTGCAAGCTGTCAAGTTACTTTAACTACATGTATATGAGCCGCGACACGACAAAACCAACAATGTGGTTGTGCGTCCAGCGCAGACTCTGATCAGCCTGGGCATCCACCTGGTCCGCTCAGACTTTTTGCTAAGCGCTTAAATGGTAGCTAAGGGTCTCAGCTACCTCCATGCGGACAGCGAAGACTCTGATCAGACTGGGCGGATGCCCAGGCTGATCTGAGTCTGCGCTGGGCGCACAACCACATTGTTGGTTTTGTCGTGTCGTGGCTCATATTGGCAAGTGCTGAAAAGCTTCCACGTAGTTTAAGTCGTTTTCGCGGTGTACAGGAATTTGGTAATGGAAATATGATAAATTTCTTTTCAGCAAGGAAATATTTGAACAATGCTTGCTAGTAGGTACACTGTTAAGATAAAAGATAGAAAAAATCTAGACGCTTCATATATTTGAAAGAAGGTCCCGTCTGGTTCTTTTTATGGGTAAATAAAGCAGTTTTTGCAGTTTCATTGAATGCTAACTTAAAGGCAAGTTTCATTTTACATAAAAGAACATAATAACATCTCTATCATTTTTATCTAAAATCTCATAGGAATTACTTGTACACAGGACTATCTCGGCCCTCTTGCTTTTAAGAAACGCCTGCATTATTGCGAACAGTGTATGCGTTCTACGGCGTCAGATCTGTGTCTACACTGTTTGTCAAGATCCCGTTTTTTGTGGGGGGAACCTCAAACCCTGCCCAGTACACGGTCCCAGTACACATTATCCTACTGTCATCTGATCTAACTTTGAGTGATTACCAGGATAATCTCAGTGAGCTTTATTGGGACTGCATTTTAAGAATTCAAACAATGATTGTTTAAAAAGACTCTTCCCATAAAACTTGAGTTATACTCATAGCATTAACACTCATCCAGTTTTGTAATAGACCTAACCCAACTTTTTGTTGGAAGCAGTCCATTATGTTAAGCGGGGGCTTTGGAACTGGCTATTACCTTTACCCCCGACTATATTTAATTGACTCTTACATTGATTATGGACGAGTCCATTCTTCTAGAGAAGGGGTTTCTGTAAAAATATTCTGATGTATAAATCTTTTCACCCCTAAATATCTTACATTGACTCTTCCATTTACAATTTTTGAGCAGTCCATTATTGAGAAAAGAAGTGTCAAGAAGAGCGATTCATTTATGACCCCTAAAAATATAAAATAGACTCTTCCATTTTTGACTTTGGAACAATCCATTGTCTATAGGGGTATTACTGGTAGTATAATTGTGTTCACCCATGTCTTCCATCACATGGCCGTCTATTATTATAATAGGCGTGATCAATAAAATCTGAAGCAGTACATTTGAACATAAGCCCTGAATGATTTAAATTGACTCTTCTATCTTTGGCATGGGTCAGTCTATTATTTAACACTTATGAGATGATTTACCAAGTCACGAAAACTGTACAATGAATTTTCAAGCTGAGTGATACTTAACGAAGTCATGGTCAGTCAGCCCTGACTCTTGCTCACTTGGCTTACGCATCGATAATAAAATGGTGAGTGATACTCAGAAAGAACGGATCACTCAGACCTGCTGCGAACCTGTTTCGCTGTTTCTATTATTATGCCCCCGTGACGATAGTCAGGGGGCATTAAGATTTGCCCCTGTCTGTCTGTCTGTCCGTCTGTCCATCCGTCTGTCTGTTCGTCACGCTTTATAGTATAGAGTTTGTGTAATCAACTCCTCCCACAGTTTTCAATGGATCTTTTTCAAACTTTGCATACATGTTGTGGATATATTGAAGATGTGCATGTGGAGTTTTGTTGGGGCTAAAATTAATTTTGACAGAATTACAGCCTTTTGAACTTAGTCTTTTTAGGCAAATTTTGTATTGTAGGGTATAGAGTTTGTGTAATCAACTCCTCCCACAGTTTTCAATGGATCTTTTTCAAACCTTGCGTACATGCTGTGAGTGTATTGAAAATGTGCATGTGGGTTTTTGTTGGCCCTAGAATTAAATTTGACAAAATTACGGCCTTTTGAACTTAGTCATTTTAGGCTAATTTTTGCATTGTAGGGTATAGGGTTTGTGTAATCAACTCCTCTCACAGTTTTCAATGTATCTTTTTCAAACCTTGCATACATGCTGTGAGTGTATTGAAAATGTGCATGTGGGTTTTTGTTGGCCCTAGAATTAATTTTGACAAAATTACAGCCTTTTGAACTTAGTCATTTTAGGCAAATTTTTGCATTGTAGGGTATAGAGTTTGTGTAATCAACTCCTCCCACAGTTTTCAACGTATCTTTTTCAAACCTTGCGTACATGCTGTGAGTGTATTGAAAATGTGCATGTGGGTTTTTGTTGGCCCTAGTATTAAATTTGACAAAATTACGGCCTTTTGAACTTTGTCCTTTTAGGCTAATTTTTGCATTGTAGGGTATAGGGTTTGTGTAATCAACTCCTCTCACAGTTTTCAATGTATCTTTTTCAAACCTTGCATACGTGCTGTGAATGTATTGAAGATGTGCATATGGCATTTCGATAGATCTAGATTTAATTTTGACAGAATTACAGCCTTTTAAACTTAGTCATTTTGGGCAATTTTTTACATGGTAGGTTTGTTTTCAATGGATTCTTTGTAGGTGCTTTATGGATATACATGTCATGTTACAGGCGCTGCACGGGGGCATCATTAGTGTCTTACAGACACAATTTTCTAGTTATTATTATTTACTCTTGTTGATCTTTGTAAAGACATATTACATTTTTTAGCTCGCCTGAACGAAAGTTCAGGAAGAGCTATTGTTGTCACCCTGGCGTCCGCGTCGGCGTCGGCGTCCGCGTCCGCGTCCGCGTCCGGATTGGATGTTTTGGTTAAAGTTTTATTATGTGATGGGCAATGCACTGCAGGCGAGCTATCCTGTACGCGGACAGGTCTTGTTATATTCAACATTTAATGAAATGGAATATTTAGCCATATCTGAATTTAAAAATGAGAACAATTAAAGGATGAAGAAAAAGCATATCTGTTACAGGAGGTGATAACTACAGATCTATTGTGAATACAAAAGTCTGCATAAAATGCTGAAAATACAACAGATCTTCCCAAAACAAAGCATATTCCTTCCACAATTTAGAATCCCAAAGCGCCTGATAGAGATAATCCAGTAGGGGCTACTTTTTGTGGTTAAATCATTTCACTTACACTTAATGAGGGTATGGTTGGGTCGGGCGATGGTTCTGTGTAAGTTCCAGTGCCGAGGCGTCCTACTAAGGATCTCTGACAGTATCAATACATAATTTGCCTATTTTTTTGACAAGTTATTGCACCTTCCCCAGGCAGCAAAAGTTGAAATATTTGACGTTAATATGTAGACTTACATATTACAAAGAAGTTTTAATAGTGATTTTGAAAAATTATCATGCCTCTAGACTGACTTAAACAAAATTTATCTTGAGGGGTCCGTGAAACTTTCAGTCTCTGAAAATAAGTCCTTTGTTTTGTTTTTCTAATATACTGAAAGGATTTAAAAACTTCCACCCATTAATTTTGATTATCTCAAAAAGGAATGCAGCTACGTCCACCGCAATTTTACAACATATATATTCTTTTATACCTGATTATATCAATATATCGAATTTGAAATCGTTCAACCGAATCGGTTAGGAATAAGCACGTGTTCCTCGTGTTCTTAGTACCGTTTAAATACGGAGTTATAGCTTCATGTATACAGTTTTCTGATGAAACATTTCTCTTACAATATCAAATTGAATTTTAAAAGTTTGAACGAGGTATGTAGCTTTGTTTGGCCTACCGCGCCTAAACATCGCAAACAGGTGCAGAGTTTTGGGCCAGATAAATACTGAAATTTCAAAAAGTGACGTTGCGAGACAATTTTATGTGTTAGTTACGGCAATTAAAATCTCAGACGATGTGCCCGGAATACAGGAAGCTCAAAAGACCGTCAGAAAAGCACCTAACCGATATTAAAACCCAGAGATCATGACGTTAACTTACGTCGACACCGTCTCCGTCATAGGCTTTGCGCGACAGCATCATCCGCAATGATACTTGCAAATCAATGTGGATGACGTCACAATATTAAGACAGTAGGAAATGGTCAAAAAGAGTGTTGCATAAGATAACGCCGTCATCGCATTTTGCATTCAGTGACGTAACGCTCTATTACTGACGTCATTTAAGTAAATGATACAAATAAACTGCGTCATTGTTAAATTTGATAAGTTTTAAGCATTTTGTCGTTAAATATGAAACACTGTCATAAGTGAACAGATCAGCAGCCAGCAATGAAAAGTGGAAGTTTTTTAATCCTTTCAGTATATATCGAAATTTAAGTTGATAACCATGCTAAACTTGACGTAGACAGTACAGTTGCTGATATTATGCAATCTTTTTTCAATAATCAGGACTTTAAACTATTTTTAGATATAAAGGGAGTAAGTACCCCGCCCACTTTTTCATTTTTTTTCTGCTGTAGACTATCTTCTCTCTCTCCCCCCCCCCCCCCAAGCCCGTGCCTCAGCAAGCCACTCACATATAATCTGTATTATGTTAGTGCACACATAAATGCAAAGTGGCTAGCTGAGGCACGGGGGGGGGGGGTATCTTTAAAAACTTTTCCTGTTTCCATTACGTTTGATTATAACATTTGGCCTTTTCCACCAAAAAATGAAGTCTATGTGCTAAAAAATCAAAAAGTAAAATCATAGCCAGCAAAGGCTGAGAGCAACATATTTCAAGTGAAATTCTTGGGTATATCAAAAATTTAATTTTGACTAATTTTATAGGCAATTAACATTACAACTGTCAGAGGTCCTTTGGATTATAGTAGAGCAAAGGCCTACTGTGCTTGCAGTAGGTGCAGGTGGGGGTTGTTTGGATTTTTTTCTCACGCCTACCATACCTCTTTTTCCTATTCACTCTGTCTCTGGAAGACGGCTAAACATAGACTGAAATACTGTCTGAAAGGGCAGTTTAAACCAAGACAACCAAGCAACTACACTTAATGAATGCATCCATCATGGATGTCATAATAAGTTTAGATTAAATGCTTTTCTGTGAGGGGCATTAATACATGTATGTAGAACTCCTTACACGAAGAAATTGTATCCAGTGACACTGTATAATAAAATTCAAAACAAGGCTTGATAAATTCTTAATGCAAGATAGATACATTCTGGCGGAGATATACTAACGTACTATACACATCATACCCGGAACCGGGAAACGCGCAAAAAGAACAGAATTGCTCCAACGAGCTTTCGCGACTCTTCAAAATCAAGAATCAAGGACCTGGTCCATGTATATTGTTAATAATTGGATGCGTGACCTCATACATGGTCGAAAATTTGAGACCAAGCAACTTTTTTATCTATTCAACACCTGATAAAAGAGGGCGGGCTGTTTGGTAGGGGGTGATGGTTATGGTGGTGGTTGGGGGGGGGGGGGGGGGGCATTGTTTGGGCCGGGCCGCGTAGCGCAGTCGGTAGCGCGTCTGACTCAAGAGACAGAGGTCCCGGGTTCGATACCCGGTCCGGCCACATATTTCGTTTCTCCCTCCGCTGATTCAAGAACGGCAGTTGTCAGCTACTGGCGAAGTTGTCAGCTACTGTGCACTTAGCACTAGTTAACCGTCGCTTAGGTGGTCTAAACCTGCCAAGGAATAGTGTGATTAGGATAACTGACCGTCCCGACATGACCTTAGTTGTTTACCGTGCACGTAAAGCAATAAAACAACAACAACAAAAGCACTGTTTGGACACAGTCAACTGTTTTTTTTTTTTTATTTTATTTTATTTTTCATTTTGCCGCTTTAAAAGTGTTAAGAAACAGCAGTACAAATGATCGTCTTAGTGATAAAACGTATACATACAAAAGTTTCCTTTCTTTTGTATGGAAGGTATTTACGGTAAAGGGCTACCCCTTCAAGACAGATTATAGTCTCATATATGTTACTGGGTATACTCGTTCAGAAGGAATTTGCTTTCAGATAGAGCAAACTTCTTCGCTCAAACAGTTTCACATTGGAAAATGGATTCACCGCCCAGGGAATCAAACATTTTTCTGTCAAAGTTATTTCCCTTGAAAAAAAATACGATGTCTTAAATAGTTCTTTGTTAGATACTCCCTGACATAAGCCAAATGTTGCTATGTAATTAGTTTTATGGTAATCAATAGTAAATATTCAAAAGGAATTGATTTATTAGTATAAGGAGAAGAATGTTACATGAATATTCTGAGGTAAAGAAAGTTTCTCTGCCAAATCGAAATGAGTCGGAGTTGATTCAGAGTCGGTCAGAAAGAAAAGATGACCACGATGGGCCAACAATCGAATAAAGAAACAGTTGGCAAGATCAGGGGTCGTATTTATAAAAGGACTTTAGTGGTTGCTATGCTGTTGCTAAGGCTGAATTTCTATAAAGAAGATTCATTGTTGTAGGGAATCTCCTTTATAGACATTTAGCCTTAGCAACAGCATACCAACGACTTAAGTCGTATTATAATACGGCCCCTGGACAGCAAGTCAGCTCCAAGAGTTATATCAAGAGAAAAATGTGGACCTCACCAAAACATTCGACACAGCCAGACTCAGACGTGGTGGCTTTTGGATGCGGCGGTTTGTGGCGGTATGCTTGCCTAGTACCAGAATTATAGCGAGAACTCCGATCCTTTTCAAGTGGCACTTGGAGTTAGGTTCACCACTACGTTTTTCTACCATTTTTACAATGGGAAACAATTTTTGTGACTTCCTCTTTGCTTTACTGAATGATATAGCCCTCCAATTGTGGTTTTATCTTACTGGGAGTAATTTCCTCCTTGGGGAGGAAATTCTTTCCTTTAAGAATCGAGAATGGAGGCAAAAAAAATGATGTTTCTTCCCCTGAAAATGTACTTATTCACCTTAAAGAACGCTGTGTATTGAAACAACACTGTTTAGTATGATGAGATAGTAACGAAGGCATAATAGTCATTAACCCATGTTACCGCCATGATGGCTAGCTTTGGTTCCAAACCAAATCAAGAAGCAGATGATGCTTCTCTTCACAAAAATGCCATACCAGAAGCAAAGATGAAAGAAGGCATGGGTCGGGTTTCCAAATAAATTCCGATAGAAGATCATCTGGAAGGAAGGAATCAAAATAGCAGACTCGGTTTAATTGAGTCTATTCATTTACAAAATGTAATGTTGCAACACAAGTAATACCCCCTAACACCGACCGCACTGGAATTCCATTTTCGAACTTGTTCAGTATCAGTCCATTGGTTCCAAAAGACCAGAAAGTATATAATCGGCACAATGATGATGACCGCCACACGGCACAATACCAGTTGCAATGAAATATATTTAAAATAAATACGAAGAAACAACACTAACAGACCCAAAAGCCTGTGATAAAAATGCAATCAAAAAAAAAAAAAATAAAGGGAAAGAAAAAAAACACAAAAAAAAACACATGGTATAAAATGAAAATAAGTGCTGAGAGTACCAAACTAATCACAAACAGCTCCAATGGCATCCAGAGCCCAGCAGGCACATGGCGTCAAAATGACGTCATTCTGACGTCGATGCGCCGTCATTACGTCCCATCGACGTCAGTACGACGTCATTTCAACGTCATGTGCCTGCTGGGAGGGAGGTCAGGGTTAAAGAATAAGAGCTTGGAACGGTTACAAGCTTCTACTACCTTTGAGCAATTGTCTCAGGTGAAGACTAAAAACGGAAGTTCTCTCAAGGATTGCACGCGCCACTGCAGCTCTGACAAAGCTGAAGCCAATATTGAGATATAACAACATATCTTTTCGGTCAGAGATGAAACTGATGCGCCCCTTTGTCATATCCATATTTCTGTATGCCTGTGAATCATGAACCGAGACAGCGGGGTTAGAGAAAATAACGCAGGCGTTTGAGATGAGATTCTACCGAAGGTAAATGAACATCTCGTACAAGGACTATGTCACTAATTAATGAGAATGTTCGCGGAAAGGTACAAGCAGCTTTTGACGAACATGACGAATTCCTGATCTTGGTCAAGAAACGCAAACTGAGATGGTTCTTCTGGGTCAGCAAAGGCAATGCTGGAGGGCACAGTGAAAGAAAGATAAAGAAGAAAAGGTAGACAGAATCAACGGTGGGAAGACAATATTAAAGTGAACAGGGATGGACTTTGCTAGCTCAACAAGGGCAGCTGCAGACGGGTGCACGGCATTTCATCTAAAGTCATTTCGTCTAACGGACAATTCGCCTAAAGGACATTTCGTCGTAAAGCCATTTCGTCTAAAAACCATTTCTTCTTAAGGACATTTCGTCTGATGCGTCTAAAAACCATTTCGTCTAAAGTACATTTCGTCTGATGTCGCACTGCTCAAAACGTCCAATGCGACATTTGGTCTAAAAAGGCCTTTCATTGTGTGCGACACTTCCTCTAAATATTTTAAAAATAAGGACTTCGCACTTGATATCGCTGTGAAAGTTTAATTACCACGTGCAATAGTACTACTGAATTGCATGAAATAGGAACTGCATGTAGTCTGTAAAATGGACATGCAGTTAAAAGTTTCATCAATTTGCGTTGACTTTCTCTAGATGGAAGCAGAATGCCGAGGTGGGGTGATGTTTCTTTGATTTCGCCCATGCTCCTTATCCCAGTGTGCACATTGCGTCGAAATGACGTCGTACTGACGGACTGACGGCAATGCGACGTTATTAATCGACGTCAGTATGACGTCATTTCAACGTCATGTGCCTGCTGGGTTAGCAAAATATACAGTATCTGTGACTTCTTTGTTTGATCCTGACTAGAAAACAAGTCAGTATTGTTTGTTTTTTCCATCTGTACCTAAATTTCGGAAAAAAATAAGTGAAAAAATGCGGGTTTATAATTCCTGGCCCCGCGGTTATCAAACTCGAGTACATTCTCAAAGTCAGCTCGGAAGCAGCCAATCAGTGTGCTTTATTTTGACTTTGAGATTATTCTCAAGTTTTATAACCACGAACCCTGGTTGTTTCTCTGTTTCCTATTTTAGATAAAATTTGGATTTTTAGACGATATTCAGGCGAAATGTAGTATGAGATGAAATGCTCTTTAGACGAAATGTCCTATAGACGAAATGTCTGGAAGACAAAATGTCTTTTAGGCGAGCTGTACTTTCGACGAAATGTCATTTAGACGAAATGTCTGGTAGACAAAATGTCTTTTAGGCGAGCTGTACTTTCGACGAAATGTCATTTAGACGAGCTGTCTGGTAGACAAAATGTCTTTTAGGCGAGGTGTACTTTCGATGAATTGTCATTTAGACGAACTGTCTGGTAGACAAAATGTCTTTTAGACGAGCTGTAGTTTCCACGAAATGTCATTTAGACGAATTGTCTTAGGCGACATGCCATGGATCCGCTGCAAACAGGACTTGGTGGAAAGGGGTTGTTGTAAACTCATCTGTATGCCCCAAAGACCTCCCAAGCAGGCAAATGACGTTGAAATGACGTCGTTCGGACGTCGATGCGACGTAATGACGTCGCATCGACGTCAATGCGACGTCATTTTGACGCCATGTGCCCGCTGGGTCGCGAGTTTGTGGGATAGACTAGACTAGCCTGCTGATCTAGCAGTCCTGGGTTTTATTACCGCTGGAGGCAGAAATCTTTTCAAACGTGAACTGGCATCCATTGCACACAGTATTTCATCACCAACCTGCCATCGTCCTGATATGACTGAAATATTGCTGAAAAGGACGTAAAATCGCAAGTCGTCCATTATCCATCCATCAGGACTATCACGGACCTTTTGTTTCCTAAGAAACGTTTCCAAAAATGCAAACGCTGTCACCGTATTCTGCAGCGTCAGATCTGGGTCTTCACTGTTTGCCAAGAGCCATATTTTTAAGCTAGGTCTAAAAGGTTTAAACCTTCTTATTACACGGTGTCCCAGGTTATGTAGATTTTCCTATCCCCAAATATTCATTGTTTAACATTGACTCTTCCAACGTTTACTGATATGTATTATAAAACATGAGTAATGTTCAAGGCCTTTACACTCATCCAGTTTTGTAAATAGACCTAACCGCCTTTATGTGCGAAGCAGATCATTATGTTGAGCAGGGGTTTTGGAACTGGTCTTACCTTTCCCCCTGTATATATCAAATTGACTCTTCCGTCGAACTCGGACGAGTCCATTGTTCTAGAGAAGGGGTTTCTGAAAAAAAACTACTGATTTATAAATCTTTTTACCCCTATATATCTTAAATAGACTCTTCTGTTAATGATTTTGGAGCAGTCCATTATCTAAAATAGGAATGTCAAGAAGGGCGATTTATTTATGACCCCTGAATATATAAAATAGACTCTTCCATTTTCACTTTGGAACAGTCCATTATCTAAAGGGGTGTTACTGGTAGTACAAATTAGTTCACCCAGATAAATTCAATAGACTCTTCATCGTAGAGCAATCCATTATTTATAATAGGGGCGCCAACCTTCTGCCCTGAATGATTTAAATGGACTCGTCTGTCTTTGACATGAGTCACTCCATTTGAGGAGATGATTTAACTGCACAATGAATTATTAAATGAAATAGTGAGAGGTGCTCAGAAAGAACGGGCCACTCAAACCCGCAAAGAGCCTGTTTCGTTTTTTTTTTTTTTTTTTTTTTTAAATCTTGTTTGGTCTTTATAAAGATATATTACAATTTGTATTCGACATTAAAAGAAATGGGATATTACAGAGGGCCTAATCTTTTTAGGCAAAATTATCAGTCACTTACACTAAAAGTTCCAAAGCCCCCATAGTCTTATCAGTGGTAAAAATCTCCAAACACAAATTATTATGAAAGGTGGTTCAGCTTTCGCGATTGACGACAAAATGAGGGTTGGTGTGCATATATTGTGTCAGATAAAAGGCAAAAAAAAAACAAAAACGGAGAGAACATAGTAATTGCTCAACAAAACAGAATGTCTGTATCTAGTTTCCTGTCGAACAATGCAATATAAAAACAAATACATGAATAGGGATCCAAGCCTCTACATTACATTGTATTTTTACCATTTTATTTAAGCCAATATTATCGAAAGTAGGTCCCCAACCACATCGGCAACCAAATGTGGTTTGAGGGAAGCGGGGGGGGGGGGGGGGGGGCTGTTTAGAGTCTGTCAATTATTTCATTTTTGGTGCTTTAAGAGTCAATAAACGGCAAAACTCAATAGTAATAATTTCCTCATTTCGAACAGAACGCCATTTTGCAAATAATGATATGGAATATATTTAAGTTACACGGAAACACCTCCAAGGGACATCACTCTAGTTTGGAAAAAAAAGTTTTCTCCATTCTAACTAGGAGCTATTCTTTAAGGAAACTGGGGGCTACACTTTAAGAAAAGAATTTGCTCTCAGAGGGAGCAAATTCTTTCATAAAGGAGTGGCCTTTCATCTCTCAGGGAGTCAAATACTCTCCTATTTAAGTTGTCTCCCTTGAATAATATGGCGACTTGAATTGTTCTTTGTTATACTTTCTGACATGAGCCAAATGTTGCTATATTATTAGTTTTATAGTAAATAATAGTAAATATTCCAAAGGAGTAGATTCGTAAGTTTAAGCAGAAGACTGTCATTGGTCGTTTGCTAAAAATGGAGGGCAACAAATTTATTTTATTTCATCACTCCTGAATAAAACTTTGCAGACCTTAATCTATTACCCATACGAACTCATGACAGGAAAGTCAATTTTTTTGGAAAATTTAATAAAATATTGTCCGATCAGCTAATATGTTAAAATTGTCTCTAAACTTTACGCTTCCTTAGTGCAGTTTTTGGGGCAGCCAGTGTTGTACAGACTATGTTAATGTACATCCCTTATAAGGACAGTTACTCCTATTATATTTAGAAGAAGCACATATGAAACTCATTTTTCAGTGATTGGTTAGATTAGATTATATTAGATTAGATTCTTTATTTCCTCCACCAAGGAGAGCCTTAGCAAAGATACAGCTATTGAAGAAAAACAAGAATAACATGTAAATACCGAACAAAGCAGAAAAAAAAAAAAAAAAACCTCTTGTTTTCCAAGTAGTGAGGTAAACATGTCAGACCACATGGTAATTTGTGAATGAAAAATAGTATTAGCATAGTAACTATAGAAGCAACAATGGCTGTTGTAGCATTATGGTTACCTCCTATGTAAGAATGGCATAAAACTGAGAAGAAAAAAGGTAATGATTAATAAAGTAACTTTTTATTCAAAAGTCAAAAAGAAATTGAAGTTCCAAGCATGAGTTCGTATAGGTAGCAAATTACGGTAGGCAAAGTTTCATGAAAATTTATTCAGTAGTATTGATATAAAATAGATTTTTTGCCCTCCACTTTTTCGCAAACGACTTATACATGAGTTGTTCTGAGTTAAAGAAAAGTTCTGCCAAACCGATATGAGTCAGAGGGGATTCAGAGTCGATCAGAAAATAACCCATTTGGAACAAAAATCGAAAAAAAGGAACCATTGGAACGATATGCACAGCAAGGCAGTCCCAAGAGCCCAGACCTACATGTACCTACAGAGCTCTAGATAAGAAGGGTATTTGATGATAATTGAGGGGTAATTTTCTTTATTTAAGAAATAGATCAGCTCTAGCAGTGAATTGTTGAGTAATAATTCACTGTTTGGAGGTCAGTTGTAAAGTAGATCATATCACGAGCGCGGAGCGCGAGTGATATATCTACTTACAACTGACCGACAAACAGTGAATTATTACTCAACAATTCAATGCTAGAGCTGAACTATTTCGATTCTAATACTCAAAAACGCTGAAAAAGTATTCTTTTCATTCAAACTCTCCCAACCTTCCTGCCAACGCGTTCAAGCTCCCGCCAATATTCTTAACTGTATCTAAGATAAATGTACGTTTTATGGCGATTTTAGAAAGAAAAAGAGACGTTACACCGTCTAACGTCTCAAAACGTCACAAAATTACGTCATTAATTGCAGTGACGTCAGCAATTAGACTCACGCGCTTCGTAACAGTGAATTGTTGCAGAATAAAACACGGCAACTTTCCGTTGCTTCTATAGGCGCAATGTGTTAGAATTCTCATTGAAACCATATGTCTCGTCGAGACGGTTCAGATGAGGGGTCACAACATATGTTTTTATCCAGAATCAACAAAAATTATCCCTAATTATCACCAAATACTCCCTCTTATCTAGGGCTCTGACCTATCTCGGAAGCACACGCTAAAGCTGAGTACATCAAGATGAAGGAAAACACAAGAGTTGGCAGGTTGTCAGAATACGTGGAAGTGTGTTGCTTGTGGCCACCTCTATTGAGGGATTAATTCCTCTCTCGCAGCCAGCTTCATTCGTCCCAGGCTTCCCTCTGGTGAATCCATTCCTGACACTGACCATCATAAAAATTCAGGCGCTTGCATGCTTAATATATGGCCACCTCTATTGAGGGATTACTTTCTCTCTCGCAGCCAGCTTCATTCGTCCCAGGCTTCCCTCTGATGAATCCATTCCTGACACTGATCATCATAATCTTCAGGCGCTTGCATGCTAGTGATTTTCCTGTGTTTAGCCCGATCCTTGCTACAGATAGGACAAGATAACTATGGAGACGGAAGCTCTGCTTGTGATGGTTGGGCTCTGGTTTTGTGGTTTTATGGTTTTGCATAGCTTTACTCTAGTTTTGTGCTTTTAAGCTTTTGCTCAGCTTCACATCATGTGAAGCTGAGCAATGGTATCGCTGTGGAATCAGACTTAACACAAAGCTGAAAGTCTACAAGCCAGCTCCCTCATGTGCATGCGAGATTGCACTATGAGCAATCAAACTATGAAATTGTCTCATCCAGAATGGTGTAAACATCTTTGAAGGTAAGGGAATCCACGTGCTCTGGCTTTGTACTTTTATGCTTTTGCTCAGCTTCATAGCATGTGAAGCTGAGCAAAAGCATAAAAGCACAAAAGCAGGGTGAAGCTAAGCAAAATTATAAAACAACAAAACCAGAGCCCAACCATCACAAGCAGAGCTTCCATCTCCACAGATATCTTGTTCTATCTGTAGCAAGGATCGGGCTAATCACAAGAAAATCACTAGCATGCAAGCGCCTGAAGATTATGATTGCTATTATCAGAAATGGATTCGTCAGAGGGCAGCACTGAAACGGAAGCCTGGGACGTGATAAATTAATATATTTGAACTATACGAATGAAGCCGGCTGCGAAAGAGGAAGTAATCCCTCAATAGAGGGGGCCACATATAAGCAAGTTGACTGTGGGTGTTAATCTCTATAAGAAAATGGGCCCTTTTGACAAATGTGAACGGCAGAGTCCCAGCTCAGGCTGTGCATTTGCGCAAAGTTATGTCGTCGCTGCCAGCATAAAGCTTATGTGATAAGGGAAGTAAAACTAAAAAGTATGCAAAGACCAGGAACTGAAACAATCAAAATCCAAATCCAGCCCTCAAACCATAGTTGGAAACAACTAAGATTACAAATAATCAAGATACAGAGAACATATGGCCAACCGAGTGAGCAGCTTGTTCCCAAAAGGTGGCCACTCAGCAACCCAAACCGAACCAAAAGTAATAATAACATACATAAGGTAAAACATCACAGAAACTCTGACACCAAAAACAGGCAACAAAGAACCACAACAGAACTACCGCCTTGGAACGGTCAGTAATGAATTACTGGGGGGCTTAAATCGATTTTACAGGCCCAACCTCACCCTCAGTTTCTGAAGTGGTACAAAACATTTAGTTGGTTGTTCGGTTCGCATGATAATCCTCTAACTCGTCAATGAATCATCACGGTAAACACATAAATCAAATTTCAACACCATGAAGAAGCAAAGACGAGGACTCAACAGATACAACGGGCCGTCTGACAGGTGGAGATCCCTGTCCTGCCAAACAACCCCACTGAAAATCTGAAGCAAAAGAAGGTCACCAGTTGAGCCCCGGTGGACCAAGCAACAGACAAAAAGGCTCCGGTCCCAACCAACTAAAATATATAGCTTTAGGTCGGGGCCATCATAGAGTCTGACGACCGATCCCCCGGTGTGCAATTAAAGAGTGCAGCAAAGCTATCAACCGTGATTGGGTTAATCACTAAGCATGCAGATTGTCGCATAACATTTAAATTATAGCCAATACGTTTGTGACGTATTATTATTTTTCGGAATTGATCAGAAAAATCAGTCCTACCCTTAATCTTTTTGAATTTGTATACTAAGTCACCATAAAATAACTCCGCATTATACAATCTGATCGCTCGAAAGTAGAATTTCTTTCCCTGAAAAGCAATATTGTGAAAGCCTGTAAGTATCAACAGAAAGACTGCACAAAATAATTAGCTGTGCAAATGAAGACAGAAACCTTGCTTGAAACCGTTTGTTCATGTGAAAACTGCAGCAAACATTTCTTTTCCGAAATTTGTATAAGTATAAAGCTTTACTACGTAGTAACAGACGGTGTGCGGAGAACAAAAACCCGGACTTTCATTTTTGATGGAATTATGTCCACCCTTCGTTGATTATTATCAGGTCTGTAATTTTGAATCGGTTGAATGTTTTCATGAAACTTGGTACAAGTATTATGCATAAAACTTTATTTAAAATAGGAACTGAAACATTTGATCATTTTTGTGGGCTAAGTTTCAGAAAAATCCATTTCAATTCCGATTTCTAACCCTTAAAGCGCCAAAAATTAAAATAGTTAAATTTGCAAACCGTGTAGATCCAGATGAGGTGGCTCATTATGAGCCACCCCATCTGAATCTACACTGTTTGCCTTCTAGTGTTCTAATTCTCAATATCATATCGCTTGGAGTAAACACTTTTTGAAATTCTGCAGACATAAATTTTGTCATCTGCTTTTTGGCACATTAAGGGCTAATATTTTCATGCATTATAATTGTACCTCTTTCTACTACCAAACTTTAGATGTGCACATCTAGAGATAAAAATGGGATGAGGTCCGTCGACCTGGGGAACATCGTTACGTTACGAGAACTGAAACAGCAGCAACAGCAGCAGCAGCTGAGCCACACGGGGAACATCGTTACAAGAATTGAAACAACAACAACGCGGGGAGGAGAGGGAGCTGGGTGGGAAGACGTCAGTGTTTGTTTCCAAAACACTTTTTGTTATATTAATGTACTATTTTCCTCCATTACCGAAGTACTTATGATTCAGTCCCAGTTAGCAACCAAACAGATCAACTTTTTCACATAATTGAGCCGCGACACGAGTTAACCAACAAAGTGGTTGTGCGCCCACGGTGCAGACCCGGATCAGCCTGGGTATCCGCCCAGTCTGATCAGAGTCTTCGCTGTTTGCACTGAGGTAGCTTACACCCTTAGCTGCCTTTTAAGCGCTTAACGATGAGTCTGGTGAGACTGGGCCGATGCCCAGGCTGATCTGAGTCTGCGCTGGGCGCACAACCACTTTGTTGGTTTTCTATTATGTTAGCCTGTTTCACATCAGCCGTGCGATTATTTGTTCGTACGATTTTGGAGGTCATGGGTGCCGTAGACAGATCGCAGACAAATTCGCAGTGTATCTGGGCGGGTCCAACGTGGTCTCAGAGATCGCAAGGCAGCCGTACGATGTTCGTACGTCTGTCTCACGGGTCGCACGATTTTGCAGCTTGAAAGTTGGAAAAAATAAACAACATTTCGTTCGGCTGCCGCAAGATGGCCGTGCAGCTGCCTAACCAATACCGCAAGACTGCCGTGAGACGGTCGTAAGAATTTGTCAAAAATCTTGCGGGCACCGTACGACGAACAAGAATTCGCAAGGCTGTCTCACGAATGTCTTACGATGACCGTACGTTCATCGTACGATTTCGCCTCGAGTGACGAATAAAATGCAAGAGCACCACCCGCAACCCTAATAGTTTCACCATCGATTGTCGAAACCACATTGGATCCTGATGGCTATCCCACAGCAGCGTATTGTCCTTCTAAGAAGAAGGCTCCGTAACGAAGAAAAGCGTCACGCCGCCATCCTGGCGCTGCTCATGCGAGCACGGCAAGGTAGAAGAGGACGAGAGAGGCGTTGGTGGGGTAAACCCTGAATCTGTTTCGCTGGGGCATGCTTCTTCTCTGGAGTCTAGACTATGAGTACCGATTTACTTTTAAGGGAGACGCAAGTGACGCAACAATCGTAGGACTGTCGTGCGCCTGCCGTGCGGCTGTCATGCAACTGCCGTGCGACTTGCGCGATTGTCTTACGATTCGCAACATTCTTGCGATAGCATTCTGTCAGGACGCACGACTGTCGTAAGATGCTCGTGCGGCAGTCTCGCGACCGTCGCAAGACAAACGCAAGAAATGATTGACAGCAGCCCCGCCTGCAAACTTGCGAACTCCTGCAAAATCGTGAATCAGTCGTGCGGTTGTCTCAAGACTGTCGTGCGGCAGCCTTGCGGCCTCCACAGATTGCCAAAAAATTGCAGAAATAATGTGCATGTTGAGAATTCAGTTTGCGACGTTGCGACGACCTTGCGACGTCTAAAATTCGTACGACGATCTTGCGGCTGCCGCACGAAACCCAGCGAATTTTTTTTCAGAAATGTGATCGCAGAAGGCCGTACGGCTGCCGTGAGGCTGATGTGAAACAGGCTTAAAAATTACTGATTGCACAACCCGCAGGTTTGAACTATAATCACTGTGTGAGTCCGCTCGTCCGTTATCAGTTAGCGAAAACCGTTATCAGTTAGAGAAAACGCTTATAAATCTTGAACCGCATGGGATATTTTGACAAAATTTTGCACTTATACATGTCAACATTGTCTAACGACTCGCATGCATAACAACCTTATTTGATGGACGAGGCTTTGCTGAGCACAAGTTGAAAATTTACGGCCAACTACTGAAAATGCTCATAACTCTTGAACACCGCGGTAAATATGGTTCAAATTTTGTATGCTTATGTATTTTAACATAGTCCAGCCACCGGCATGCAAAACAGTGACGAGGCTTCACCGAGCATCAATTTGGCCGTTCGAGCTCTTTTATTGAAAATGGACATGACTCTTGGACCGCTTGGTATATTTGCTTCAAAGGGGGGGTCTCATATGCGCCCACACTTGGATTTTCTTGTTACTATGCATGCTAAGTGCCACTGTCCTATTAACTATAAATATGTATTTATTATCTTCAAAAAGGTATTTTAGGTCTCAGGAGAGCACCTTGAGGTACTCCATTTTTTTCCTGATACCTGCCATTCATTTTTTTAGTCTTAAAGTATATGCTTTCCTTAATTTCATAAACTTTGAACTAGAATTGTAAAAGGACTGTTTATAGATACCTTCAATACCATTTGTGATTGAATAGATATATACACATGTTTTTTCTCGAAACATAAAGTCTGAAACTATAAAATAATTAAGGCTGAAATTACCAAAACATGATTTTCAACTTAAAATTTAAAAGGGTTGCAGTCTTTGTCAACCTTTGAAATTGCTAGCAAAGTAGGCCCTGTGTATCCTCTCAATACCTTTAGAATTTTATGACATTTGAAAACCGGTAACATTGTCAAATATTACGTAATATTTATGAAGGTAGATTTTCAGAGAAAAACTCATGTCAGAATTAAGTGTGAATAAGTTCGCAGAACCACTTCCTTTTGTTATAATATAACAATTAGTATACATAACAATCATAACAGATTGTTCTACATGCTAATACACTGATTTAAAAGGTTTATAAAAAAAACTATTTTACCCTAAACAATTTGCATATATAAAATGTACTAATTCTGTATCTGAATTTCATGCATAAATATTTTTATTTGTGTAAAGTATATCATTCAAAGCAAATACATATATATGAATAATTGCTTGACTGCTAATTGTCCCCTTTAGTCAATTTGACTACTTAAGTTTCTTTTCAATTGAGGTGTAAGTCAGGGTGATCCATTTTTACTACTGATATAGTGTCAGATTTGCACAAAAACACCAAGATTGTATTCAGTAAAGCTTTTCTAATTGCAACAACAGTAAATACTTAGTTCAATCCCATACCTTACCTAAGGGTAAGCTTACCTGTGGGTAAGAATAGATAACCGATTAATCTGGACACCGGATGTTATTATTTACATGTGAATAAGCCAGCTAAGTTATAACCACTATATTCCAGTCGTTGGTAACCTGGTGAGGAGTGTAACTGCTTGTCTGAATGGAATTAGGGGGCCCATTTATAAGCCTAATCCTCAACGGGATGCAAGGGAACAGCGACTTGCAGAGCGCATGCAATCCCGATTAACAAATGAAAGTCATCTGGCTGGGAGAGTTAAGGCTGATCCTAATCTAAGCAAGAGGTGTAAAGCTGAATGGAAAAAAAAATTGATTCCTCTGATATTGCCTTTCCACAGCTAGATATGGAATATCTGGAAACAGTTGCCTGTGGTACTTACCAAGTTAATCAAGCTCCTGGTTATCAGATCTGGGTCTACCAGCACTCGGATGATCTGATAAGGGGTCAGATTCAGTCCAGACACAAATCCCAGACCAAATATAATGTCTGGATTCAGTATGACCAAAATGATGATACTGACCCAGTTAAAGATTATTACTGCATCTGCCCCGCTGGGAAGAGGACCATTGGCATGTGTGCTCATATCGCCAGTATCCTATATTATCTTGGACACATGGCTTATCACCCATCAATAGAGGCACTGCCAGATGCAAAACAGTTCAAGTCAGCTGTGGTATCTTACGGAAATGATGGATAGATTCTGATTGGTTAGGGCTTATGAATGGAAGCAGAACACTGCAAAATTAGGTACTAGCTGGAAAATGTTATGGGATTTAGTACTGGTTAACCGTATAGTAAAAGCGACAAGTAAGCAATTACCATGAAGCCTTCTACAAGAATTGTTGATCTGGCAGTACCACACAAATATGGAAAGTATACTTCTCATGAAATTAAAAGATTAAACGATAAACATTCGTTTAATTAAGACTTAACATGAATATATTTAAAGTTCCACTGTGGAGTACAACAAGGTGCCATTATCTCGGAAAAATACCTTTTATCATAGAAACAGAAACGTCTTATGTGGCTTGGCAATGCAAAACATGATAGAAACATAAAATTGGCCTAACAATGAAACACAAAGATACAAAAACAAAATTCTGTGAATAATGTGGATTTTACACTTTTCAAAAAATTTGACTGTTAACATAAAAACTCAAAAAAAAATAATGTTACCGGTTTTAATTTTTCTTGATTTTTTAATATCATTACCTACACATGTGTAGTCAATTTTGATGTGAGTGTCATAGGTTGACAAGAACTATAACAAACTAAAATCAACATTTTAATTTATTGAAAATAATTTATGGATCTGAAATATGGGGATATTTCAGTTGAAATTTTATGTGGATATTTTCATTTGATACATTGATCTACAATCATGTTACATACATACTCAAAAATTACTAGGCATCGTTTTGAGACAAAATTAGGTACAAAAATCTAAAATTTCATAGCTCTGGGGGGATTAAAACAAGGGCACCAACTTTTTCCTCGAAAAATACAAAAATTGCTGTTATCTAAATGCTGAAATAGATCAATGGATAAATATATCACAAATGCAAGACTTATGTGCTTGACAATCTTTATGCAGATTAAGATTAAATTCCGAGAGTGGGCAGAACTCTATGTAAATTTCCTATAGGGTGAGACCCCCCCCCCCCTTTTGTAAACTTATGTAATTTAACATTGCCCAGCCACTGGTATGCAAAACAGTGACGAGCCTTCACCGAGCATCAATTTGGCCGGTCGAGCTCTTTTATTCAAAATGCTCATAACTCTTGGACCCGCTTGGTATATTTGCTTCAAATTTTGTATACTTATGTTATTTAACATTGCCCAGCCACTGGTATGCAAAACTTCTTACTGCACAACCCGCAGGTTTGCACTATAATCACTGTGTGAGTCCGTCCGTCCGTTATCAGTTAGCGATAACGCTTATAACTCTTGAACCGCATTCTATATTTTGATAAAATTTTGTAAACATTATCTAACGACTCGCATGCATAACCGTCTTTTTTGATGGATGAGGCTTTGCTGAGCACAAGTTGAAAATTTACGGTCAAGTAGTGAAAATGCTCATAACTCTTGAACCCCGTGGTATATATAGTTCAAATTTTGTATACCTATGTATTTTAACATTGTCCAGCCACCGGCATGCAAAACGGTGACGAAAGTTTAAACAGTATTGCACGACCCACAGGTGTGCATTTTAATCGCTGTGCAAGTCCATCAGTCTGTTTGTCCTTCCGCTGTATAAATAAAATTTCTAGCCTGTCGTGTCAAAAGGTCGCCGATTCCATTCGAACCTCGTAAATGGGTAACCACGACTATATCTGTAGCAAAACAACCCTCCGCCTTTCTCCGTAATATACCCGAATGCACTCGTCCTTATCCGTCAGTAAAGTGCATGGTATAACTTGAGTAATAATGCTGAGAAATAAACTGTCCGCTGTGGCGAAGTGGGTAAAGCAATAAGCACTACGAGTATAAAATAAGTTTTGCATGGGCATACCGTTGGGTCAGTGTTTTTTTTTTTTTTTTTTTTTTTTTTTTTTTTTTTGTTTTTTTGGGGTTTTTTTTCCAGCAGCAGGGGCGGTGTATGGGTATTTTTTTCCCTGATAGAGCGTATCGGGGGAAGATTTTTTTAACTGTTTATGGGTCTCATTGGCATTGAGCAATTTATTCTATCGAGCTACTGTGTCGTTGCCCTGGTCGTATACTCAAATGATATATGAAGGTGTTCACATATTTGTTTTCATTTTTTTCCCGTTCCTCCTACATTTCGGACAAAGGTGGGATAACGCGTGGCGAATCTTCTACGAGAATTGAACCAAAAACTGTTGAACTCATATTATGGCTGGACGATTGCCTGTCATGTAGATTTAGGTACTCTTTCGTGCTGTTTTGTCCGACGAAGTCATGCATAATCAATCTGTTTAAAAAGTCTCTTTTTGAAGACTCATGAACTTGCCTGTCCAACAGAGAAAGAGCGAAACATAACCTCAACGCAGCATGCAGACTGACCAGGATATTGCTGATTAGACAAAGCAGAAAATTCAGCTCAAAATGTTGGTTGGTTGGTTTTTTTGGGCTTTACGACTCGTTTGGACAGTATTTCAGTCTATATTGAGGCGTCTGCCAGAGAGAGGGAAAAAGAAAAGAGATGTGATCGGCGAGAGAGAAATATCCAAACAACCCCACCCGCACCTACTGCAAGTATAGTAGGCCTTAGGCCCTTGCCCTACTATTATCCAAATTAGTTGGACGCTCCGGCAGGACCGCAACCAATACCGCTGCTCAAAATGACAAAATTTTTGCTTTCCCAAGGTAGGACAGAGATTCGGTTTGTCACAGTCGAGCGTTATTTTTGGAGTTGCACTTGATGCTGAAGCGTCCGTGTAGCAAAGTTGTTAGCGCTCCCGACTTTGGATCATTGGGTCGAGTCCAGATGGCAGACAAGGCTCTGTTTAAACCTAACCGGTGCTTTATTGCATATAGTCTTTAACTATGGTTTGAGGGCTGGATTTGGATTTTGATTGTTTCAGTTCCTGGTCTTTGCATACTTTTTACTTTTAACAATCGCCCTTGAATCGTCCTGGTGTGACTAAAATATTGTTGAATAGATGTTAAGCCGCCATTTTATCCATTCATCATGTGAATTCTCGTTTTGATACAAGAAACCCCTTTGCATTGTATAAACCCTAGCTATTATGTGTAGTTTTACATAATTCGTAGTAAAACAGGAAGAGGGGAATTCGTTATTACAAGTGGAGAACTTAAAATGAAATGAAATTGACAAAAAAAATAAATAAATAAGTAAAAAAAGGCAAAAAAGGGGGGCGGGGGGGGGGGGGCAAAAAGAAAAGGGAAATACGGGATTCGAACCACTGAATCAAGATATTTAGTCTATTAGTCTACAAGCTGAAGCTCTGGACCACATTGACATGTATCGAAATCGTTTTAAATGGTTATATATAAAAGTGTTCTGACTGATACGGAAAGAGCCGACTTTTTCCGTGACAAGCTGCTCAACCTATTTCAAGGTTTGGTCCAAAATTAAAAGTGCATTGACACGACAGTAAATAAAATTTGATCTGTAGTCAGTGAGTGAAATTGCCCATAACACTTAACCACATTGGTGTAGTTTGATAAAAAATATGCATCATTCTACAAGAAATGACCAATTTCATTTCCATACATTCCTTCTGGCACCAGAAACTGATTATTCTACATTCACCACGTTTTGTGCACATTACCATCAGTTGATTCTTGAAACAAAGTCGCGTGCCTAAAACATTGTTTATGACCTCTAAAGGATGTCATGTTAGTTGCCAACCAATATGACTAAAATAATTTTCTTACCCTTTTACGAATAAATTAAGAATGTTTTAGTTGTTTATAGCTCGCCAATTACGGTCACGTACAACAACGAAAAATGGAAGTGAAATGCATGAACTGATATCATATCTGAAAAACAAAGCATAAATTTACATCACTGGGACAGCCGGGAACTTTGAAGTAAGTTTTTTTTCGAAAGAAATAAAAATGAAAACAAAAGAATTACAAATATCATCTCATTATTTTCATCATACTAGAGATCACATTTGCACTGAGTTCTTTCCCATACTTCAGTGGAACAGTTAAATCTTCTACCAGCCGTTTACAATTAATTCCAAATTCGTTTATACATTTTCTATAATGATATACAGCAGCGATACTTGGATCAACCTGCGCTACCGTGTAGTTTCTGAAGTCTGGCCAGGAGCGACTGACGTGGTGAATACCGAGTTCAAATATTCGAGAGGGACGCACGAGTACCTTGTTTCTGAAGAAACTGAAACGATCTGTTCTATTGACACGAACAACTGTGTTTGCGCCATTCGAATTTACGCCATCTGAAAATCCTGGGTCGAAAAACGTGCTTCTAAAAGTGAAGCCACAGCGATTTACAAATTCCGATGGGCTAGCTTCCGACATGCGCAGTAGCATTTCTCTCCAGGTTAAGTCCTCTTTGCGTGGCACTAAAATTTCATCTATATCTAAGAAGGCCAGATAATCAATGTCATTCATATGTCTATATAAGCAGTCGTTTACGGCGAGAGATTGTCCATAATTCCAAATAGACTTCCAGTTGAATGGAATCTCCCAGGCAATGGTGTCAATATATTCCAGAGATTTATAATACTGAAGAATCTTCTGAATTTCTTCTTGGACTTCAAATACGTAGAATATGATTTTATGTATTCCTAGAAGTCGAGACAGCTCTATATATTCAATTAAGGCTTTTGGCTGTATTGTTCCGTACAATGGCGGAACACAAATTCCGAACGTCTCACCGGGTGAGACGTTTGAAATTTTTGCTCCGCCATGCACATTTTCTGTTTTATTATGAGAAAATCTATCTAGATAATTGGCATTGAATAATGAGATAGTCGTTGTATTTGTGGGATTCTTTTGATAAATACTAGACATACCAATCTTAAATGCAGATGGCACTGAAATAACTTCTTTCGGGACTTCACAAGATAAAATCCATCCCCCGATTCTCCGCCTGTGGTTTTCACACATTTCTTACGGCACCAACTTTGAGAATCGTAAGAAGAATGTTTTTTTCTGCAGGATCAGAAATTTTTAAATGACACCAGTACCTCTCTCTATTGGCAGCATATTTATTTAAGCTACAGAAGGTGGACAGAAGTATTCGTCACTAAGGCGGATGCGCGGTGAGTTTGAACGGTAGGTAGAATTTGTGCCGTCTTTTAACAACAACCACACAACGGGAGTCGAGGTCGCCGGATGTTGACAGATAGTTTGGGTATTCCCGTGTTTATTTTTATATACTTCTGTCGTCTGCTTTTGTTTATGTTTGCAATAAGGTCCCGAGGTTATAAAACGTTTTTCGTGCTCAGCTCAGCTGAGCATGAAATTTTCTCTGCTGATAAATATGAAAATGCCAACTAATGTTGGCATTTTCATATTCATAAGCAGAGAAAATTACATACTCCGCTAAACTGAGCAAGAAAACATCTGTACTTATCCGTAATTTGCTATTTATTAGCAGGTAAAATTTCATGCTCAACTGAGCTGAGCATGAAAAAAGTTTTATAACCTTGGGCCAAGGTCGCGTTTATGAGCATGGGGCGAAAAGGGTTTGAACTGACCCCCGAGGTAAACAAATGTGGCGGTGGATTTGCATCAGCAGGGCAGGAGTATTTCTGATATCGGAAAAATATTGAATATACCCAGGACTACTGTTTACAGCTATGTGATAAAAAAAATTCAACAAAGTGGAAGTATAGAGAATGTGAAAAGATTTGGGAGGCCATGTTTGATCAGCGTGCGGGACTATAGACCGCTGGAAAGAATTGTTAAAAGAGACAGAAGGGCACCTCTTGTTGAAATTACTGCAAGATATAATGAGAGAAGGCACAAAAACGGTAAAGAGGAAATTAAGGGAAAATGGATTTAGACGAGGGGTGTATAGGAAGAGGGTAGTGATAAGAGGGTCAATCGGAAAAACAGAGTCAATTGGTGCAGGGGGAAGAGGTGGCGAAATGTGCAAAATTTCTGGAAACATGTGATATTTTATGATGAAAGTCAAGTGTGTATTGGCGAGGATCATCGCATTTATGTATGGAGAAAACCCAAGGAAGGATGGAGGCCGGACCTAGTGGAGAGACGTGAGCAATGTCCTGTGAAGGTAATGATATGGGGATGTATCAGTTATCATGGTGTGGGGACTTTAGCCAAAGTTGATGGTAATATAAATGGACAAAAATACATTGACATACTGGAGGATAATTTATGGCCTGTCATAGCTCGTCACTTTCCTAGAAATTATTTATTTCAGGATGACAATGCTCCAGTACACAGGGCCGGTATTGTTAAGCGCTACGCTGCTACTAATGGACTAAAATGTATGAGCTGGCCATCACAATGCCCGGACTTGAACATCATTGAAAATGTTTGGCTGTTTATAAAGAGAAAGTTGCAGGCTCGTGTGTATGGCATCAAAACATCCGAGGATCTCTTCAGAGAAATATTATACTCATTTGGCAGTCCATTGAACCGGAATACATTGAGAACCTTTATGAGTCACTTCCCAGAAGAATTCAAAATGTTATTCGATTAAAGGGACACTTGACTAAATACTGAGGTAAGAGCTTATTCACTAACTTTATAAATATTTTAGTTACACCGCACGAAAGAGCCAGTATTTTTTTTTTTGCTTTTCAAGATGGCCGCCATAGTGACGAATACTTCTGTCCACCTACTGTCGCTATAATCCGGATATAATGTGTTGTAAGTCTCTGGTCGTAAAAGGCGGATACTACGTAAAACTCCTTTGTAACCTTTGTGAAAAATCTGTATCTATTAGAATTTAGATTCAAAATTCATTTTTTGAAGAAATGTTATTCTTTGATTGCTCCTTCCTACCAGGACGAACTTTCTTAAAGAAAACTTTGTCTTTAGAGTTCCACTGAAGTTTGTACAAATCTTTTGGGGCTCCTGTTTTGGAACCAAGAGCACCATTACTTGAAGGAGGCGGTTCCAACGCAAATTTTATTTCAATAAGACAGTTATACACCAAACAAACTGTAATAAGATAAATGACAATAAAAACTATAAAGCATCTTATTGTTCCTTTCATTTTTAAAGCCAGTCTTGTAACGCACATATTTCAAGTTTACCATCTACTGACAGTCATGTAACGTTTACAATTACGGGTGATTCTCACATGACACAGTGATCATCTGACAACTGTCATACGGTGATAAGAGAACAGCTTTTGGCGCACAATAGCGATATGAACTTTAGAAACCGTTAGAACGACTTTTGCAGACCATAAAGTTTCTCAGCGGTCGGGGTTTCTTCTACTGAAAATTCCCTAGTGTTGCATATGAAACCAATGTTAGTGACGCATTTATAACTTTGGATATGCTTAACCGACTTGTCTTTTCTTATCACTTGGATGAGTCCATTTGCAGTTTTAGGTGTTCTAGTGGATGTTTCCATTTTTATTGCATTATACACTGAAATGTCTGTAAGCAAACAGTGTTGACCCTGATCAGACGCCGCCACCTGCGGCGTCTGAACTAGATCTGCACTGTGTGCATAAAAAAGGTAATCCGGTATCTGTTTTCTAATCAAAAGTTTACCATTTTCGTCAACAATAAAGCATCGACAGAACTCTGGCATCACTGATTCCATTCACAGATATTTTCTTGGAAGAAAATAAAGTTCTGCTCAAATTAAGTCCAGAGACAAGCAGCAGAACTGCGGACAGATTTTCTAAAATCTAAAACCAAGTCTGCTCATCTCGTACAAGGACTATGTCACTGATGAGAATGTTCGCAGAAAGGCACACGCAGCTTTTGGAGAATATGACGAATTCCTGATCTTGGTCAAGGAATGAAAACTGAAATGGTTCTTCCTTCACAGCAAAGGCAACCCACTCGGCACACAACCTTGAATCAATATTGAATCAACCTTGATTCAACGTCATGACGTTGAATCAAGGTTGAATCAATGTTGATTCAAGGTTGTGTGCCTGCTGGGGCTGCAGAGCACAGTGAGAGAAAGATAAAGAAGAAAAGGTAGACGGAATCAAAAGATGGGGATACAATATTAAAGTGGACAGGGAATGACTTTGCTAGCTCAACAAGGGCAGCTGCAGACGGCTGCACGGCATTTCGTCTAAAGTAAATTCGTCTAATGGACAATTCGCCTAAAGGACATTTCGTCGTAAAAAGCCATTTCGTCTAAAAGCCATTTTGTCTAAAGGACATTTCGTCTGATGGACAAATCGTCCAATGCGACATTTGGTCTAAAATGTCAGTGGATGCGACATTTCCTCTAAATATTTTAGAGGAAAGTCGCACTTGACATCGTAAAACAGTTAAATTACCATGTGCAATAGTACTACTGAATTGTATGAAATATTCGGCTCGTTTAAGGAACTACATGTAGTCTGCAAAATGGGCATGCATGCAGTTAAAAAAAGCTTAATCAATTTGCGTTGACTTTCTCTAGATGGAAGCAGAATGCCGAGGTGGGGAGCTGTTTCTTTGATTTGGCCCAAACTCCTTACCCAGTGTGCACATTACGTCGAAATGACGTCGCACGGACGACGATGCGACGTCACAACGTCGCAATGACGTCCGTATGACGTCATTTCAAAACCATGTGCCTGCTGGGTTAGCAAAATATACAGAATCTGTGACTTCTTTGTTTTATCCTGACTAGAATTGTTTCTTTTTTCATCTGTACCTAAATTTCGAAAAAAAGTGAGTGAAAAAATGCGGGTTGCAAATTCCTGATTGTTTCTCTATTTCCTATTTTAGAACGATTGTTAAGTTAGTTCCTTATTCCTTATTCCTTTTTCCTTATTCCTTTTTCCTTATTCGATTTTCAAACCCATAGAACTTTGCGAAACTGTGCCGAAGAAGATTCGCATATAGCACAATCATGATCATTTTTACTTCTAAGAATAATGGTATAGGTTTCCAAAGCTCAACGGTTCAAACTGCGAATAAGGAAAAAGGAAATGAACGAACAATTCCTCTTTCCTTATTCAATTTTGAGACTCATAGAACTTTGCGGATCTGTGCAATAGAAGATTCGCATATAGCACATTCATGATCATTCTTACTTCTAAGAATAATGGTATAGATGTCCAAAGCTCAACGGTACAAACTGCCAATAAGGAAAAAGGAAATGAACG
Organism: Ctena decussata; assembly: GCA_963989385.1. NCBI lineage: Eukaryota > Metazoa > Mollusca > Bivalvia > Lucinida > Lucinidae > Ctena > Ctena decussata. The sequence goes on along the minus strand of OZ022498.1, from coordinate 76,751,673 downwards.
AAAAATTCCTTTTTCCTTATTCGATTTTCAGGCTCATAGAACTTTGCAGATCAGTGCAATAGAAGCTTCGCATATAGCACATTCATGATCTTTTTTACTTCTCAGGATAATGGTATAGATTTCCAAAGCTCAACGCTACAAACTGCGAATAAGGAAAAAGGAAATGAACGAACAATTCCTTTTTCCTTATTCGATTTTCAAACTCATAGAACTTTGCGGATCTGTGCAAAAGAAGATTTGCATATAGCACATCCATGATCATTTTTACTTCTAAGAATAATGGCATAGATTTCCAAAGCTCAACCTACAAACTGCGAATAAGGAAAAAGGAATGAACGAAAATTCCTTTTTCCTTATTCGATTTTCAAACCTATAGAACTTTGCGTATCTTTGCAATAGAAGATTCGCAAATAGCACTTTCATGATCATTTTTACTTCTAAGAATAATTGTGCAGACTTCCAATGCTCAACAGTACAAACTGCGAATAAGGAAAAAGGAAATGAACGAACAATTCCTTTTTCCTTATTCGATTTTGAGACTCATAGAACTTTGCAGATCTGTGCAACATAAGATTTGCATATAGCACATTCATGATCATTTTACTTCTAAGAATAATGGTATAGATTTCCAAAGATTAACGGTACAAACTGCGAATAAGGAAAAATGAAATGAACGAAAAATTCCTTTTTCCTTATTCGATTTTCAAACTCATAGGACTGCGCGGACCTGTGCAATAAAAGATTCGCATATAGCACATTCATGATCATTTTACTTCTAAGAATAATTGTATAGACTTCCAAAGCTCAACGGTATAAACTGCGAATAAGGAAAAAGGAAATAAACGAACACTTCCTTTTTGCTTATTCGATTATGAGACTCATAGAACTTTGCAGATATGTGCAATAGAAGATTTGCATATAGCACATTCATGATCATTCTTAGTTCTAAGAATAATGGTATAGATTTCCGAAGCTCCATGGTACAAACTGTGAACAAGGAAAAAGTAAATGAACTAAAAATGCCTTTTTCCTTATTCGATTTTCAGGTTCCTAGAATTTTGCGGATCTGTGCGATAGAAGATTCGCATATAGCACATTCATGATCATGTTTATTTCTCAGGATAATGGAATATACTTCAAAAGCTCAACGGTACAAACTGCGAATAAGGAAAAAGAAATGAACGAACAATTCCGTTTTCCTTATTCGATTTCGAGACTCATAGAACTCATAGAAAATTTGCATATAGCACATTCATGATAATTTTTGCTATTTATAATAATGATATGCATTTCCAAAGTTCAACGGTACAAACTGCAATTAAGGAAAAGGAAATGAACGACCAATTCCTTTTTGCTTATTCTATTTTCAAACCCATAGCACTTTGCGTATCTGTGCAATAGAAGCTTCGCATATAGCACATTCACGATCATTTTTACTTCTAAGAATAATCGTACAGACTTCCAAAGGTCAACGCTACAAACTGCGAATAAGGAAAAAGGAAATGAACGAACAATTCCCTTTTCCTTATTCGATTTCAGACTCATAGAACTTTGCGGATCTGTGCAATAGAAGATTCACATATAGCACATTCATGATCATTTTTACTTCTTAGAATAATGGCATAGATTTCCAAAGCTCAACCTACAAACTGCGAATAAGGAAAAAGGAAATGAACGAACAATTCCTTTTTCCTTATTCGATTTTCAAACTCATAGAACTTTGCAGATCTTTGCAATAGAAGATTCGCATATAGCACATTCATGATCATTTTTACTTCTAAGAATAATGGTAGAGATTTCCAAAGTACAACGGTACAAACTGCGAATAAGGAAAAAGGAAATGAAGGAACAATTCCTTTTTCCTTATTCAATTTTGAGACTCATAGAACTTTGCAGATCTGTGCAATAGAAGATTTGCATATAGCACATTCATGATCATTCGTACTTCTAAGAAGCATGGTATAGATTTCCAAAGCTAAACGGTACAAACTGCGAATAAGGAAAAAGGAAATGAACAAAAACTTCCTTTTTCCTTATTCGATTTTCAGGCTCATAGAACTTTGCAGATCTGTGCAATAGAAGCTTCGCATATAGCACATTAATGATCATTTTCACTTCTAAGAATAATGGTATATTTTTCCAAAGCTCAACGCTACAAACTGCGAATAAGGAAAAAGGAAATGCACTTAAAATTCCTTTTTCCTTATTCGATTTTCAAACTCATAGAACTTTGCATATCTGTGCAATAGAAGATTCGCATGTAGCACATTCATGATCATATTTACTACTTGGAATAATTGTACTGACTTCCAAAACTCAACAGTACAAACTGCGAATTAGGGAAAAGGAAATGAACGAACAATTCCTTTTTCCTTATTCGATTTTGAGACTCATAGAACTTTGCGGATCTGTGCAATAGAAGCTTCGCATATAGCACATTCATGATCATTTTTACTTCTAAGAATAATGGTATAGATTTCCGAAGCTCCATGGTACAAACTGTGAATAAGGAAAAAGGAAATGAACTTAAATTTCCTTTTTCCTTATTCGATTTTCAGGCTCCTAGATTTTTTCGGATCTGTGCAATAGAAAATTCGCATGTAGCACATTCATGATCATGTTTACTTCTCAGGATAATGGAATAGACTTTCAAAGCTCAACGGTACAAACTGCGAATAAGGAAAAGGGAAATGAACGAAAAATTCCTTTTTCCTTATTCGATATCGAGACTCATAGAACTTAGCGGATCTGTGCGAAAGAAGATTGGATATAGCACATTCATGATAATTTTTACTATTTATATTAATGGTATACATTTCCAAAGTTCAATGGTACAAACTGCGAATAAGGAAAAGGGAAATGAACGAACAATTCCTTTTTCCTTATTCGATTTCGAGACTCATAGAACTTTGCGGATCTGTGCAAAAGAAGATTCACATATAGCACATTCATGATAATTTTTAATTTTCAAAATAATGGTATACATTTCCAAATTTCGACGGTACAAACTGCGAATAAGGAAAAGGAAATGAACGAAAAATTCCTTTTTCCTTATTCGATTTTCAAACTCATAGATCTTTGCAGATCTGTGCAATAGAAGCTTCGCATATAGCACATTCATGATCATTTCTACTTCTAAGAATAATGGTATAGATTTCCAAAGCTGAACAGTACAAACTGCGAATAAGGAAAAAGGAAATGAACGAACAATTCCTTTTTCCTTACTCGATTTTGAGACTAATAGATATTTGCGGATCTGTGCAGTAGAAGATTCGCATATAGCACATTCATTATCATTTTTACTTCGCAGAATAATGGTATAGATTTCCAAAGCTCAACGGTACAAACTGCGAATAAGGAAAAAGGAAATGAACGAAAAATTCCTTTTTCCTTATTCGATTTTCAGGCTCATAGAACTTTGCAGATCTGTGCAACAGAAGCTTCGCATATAGCACATTCATGATCATTTTTACCTCTAAGAATAATGGTATAGATTTCCAGAGCTCAACGCTACAAACTGCGAATAAGGAAAAAGGAAATACACGATAAATTCCTTTTTCCTTATTCGCAGTTTGTACCGTTGAGCTTTGGACATCTATGCCATTATTCTTAGAAGTAAAAATGATCATGAATGTGCTATATGTGAATCTTCCATTGCACAGATCCGCAAAGTTCTGTGAGTCTGTAAATCGAATAAGGAAAAAGGTATTGTTCGTTCATTTCCTTTTTCCTTATTCGCAGTTTGTAGCGTTGAGCTTTGTAAATCTATAGCATTATTCTTAGAAGTAGGAATGATCATGAATGTGCTATGTGCAAAGCTTCTATTGCACAGATCTGCAAAGTTCTATGAGCCTGAAAATCGAATAAGGAAAAAGGAATTTTTCGTTCATTTCCCTTTTCCTTATTCGCAGTTTAAACCGTTTAGCTTTGGAAATCTATACCATTATTCTTAGAAGTAAGAATGATCATGAATGTGCTATGTGCAAATTCTCTATTGCACAGATCCTCAAGGTCTTAGAGTCTCAAAAATCGAATAAGGAAAAAGGACTTGTTCGTTCATTTCCTTTTTCCTTATTCGCAGTTTGTACCGTTGAGCTTTGGAAGTCTGTACAATTATTCTTAAAAGTAAAAATGATCATGAATGTGCTATATGCGAATCTTATATTGCACAGACCCGCAAAGTTCTATGAGTTTGAAAATCGAATAAGGAAAAAGGAATTTTTAGTTCATTTCCTTTTTCCTTATTCGCAGTTTGTAGCGTTGAGCTTTGGAAATCTATGCCATTATTCTTAGAAGTAAAAATGATCATGAATGTGCTATATGTGAATCTTCGATTGCGCAGATCCGCAAAGTTCTATGAGTCTCAAAATCGAATAAGGAAAAAGGCATTGTTCGTTCATTTCCTTTTTCCTTATTCGCAGTTTGTAGCGTTGAGCTTTGGAAATCTATACCATTATTCTTAGAAGTAAAAATGATCACGAATGTGCTATGTGCGAAGCTTCTATTGCACAGATCTGCAAAGTTCTTTGAGCCTGAAAATCGAATAAGGAAAAAGGAATTTTTCGTTCATTTCCTTTTTCCTTGTTCGCAGTTTGTAACGTTGAGCTTTGGAAATCTATACCATTATTCTTAGAAGTAAGAATGATCATGAATGTGCTATATGCAAATCTTCTATTGCACAGATCCGCAAAGTTCTATGAGTCTCAAAATCGAATAAGGAAAAAGGACTTGTTCGTTTATTTCCTTTTTCCTTATTCGCAGTTTGTACCGTTGAGCTTTGGAAATCTATACCATTATTCTTAGAAGTAAGAATGATCATGAATGTGCTATATGCAAATCTTCTATTGCACAGATCCGCAAAGTTCTATGAGTCTCAAAATCGAATAAGGAAAAAGGAATTGTTCGTTTATTTCCTTTTTCCTTATTCGCAGTTTGTACCGTTGAGCTTTGTAAGTCTATACAATTATTCTTAGAAGTAAAAATGATCATGAATGTGCTATATGCGAATCTTCTATTCCACAGGTCCGCGCAGTTCTATGAGTTTGAAAATCGAATAAGGAAAACGGAATTTTTCGTTCATTTTCTTTTTCCTTATTAGCAGTTTGTAACGTTGAGCTTTGGAAATCTATACCATTACCCTTAGAAGTAAAAATGATCATTAATGTGCTATATGCGAAGCTTCTATTGCACAGATCTGCAAAGTTCTATGAGCCTGAAACTCGAATAAGGAAAATGGAATTTTTCGTTCATTTCCTTTTTCCTGATTTGCAGTTTATACCGTTGAGCTTTGGAAATCTATACCATTATTCTTAGAAGTAAGAATGATCATGAATGTGCTATATGCAAATCTTCTATTGCACAGATCCGCAAAGTTCTATGAGTCTCAAAATCGAATAAGGAAAAAGGAATTGTTCGTTCATTTCCTTTTTCCTTATTTGCAGTTTATACCGTTGAGCTTTGGAAATCTATACCATTATTCTTAGAAGTAAGAATGATCATGAATGTGCTATATGCAAATCTTCTATTGCACAGATCCGCAAAGTTCTATGAGTCTCAAAATCGAATAAGGAAAAAGGAATTGTTCGTTCATTTCCTTTTTCCTTATTCGCAGTTTGAACCGTTGAGCTTTGGAAATCTGTACAATTATTTTTAGAAGTAAAAATGATCGTGAATGTGCTATATGCGAATCTTCTATTGCACAGGTCCGCGCAGTTCTATGAGTTTGAAAATCGAATAAGGAAAACGGAATTTTTCGTTCATTTTCTTTTTCCTTATTAGCAGTTTGTAACGTTGAGCTTTGGAAATCTATACCATTACCCTTAGAAGTAAAAATGATCATTAATGTGCTATATGCGAAGCTTCTATTGCACAGATCTGCAAAGTTCTATGAGCCTGAAACTCGAATAAGGAAAATGGAATTTTTCGTTCATTTCCTTTTTCCTGATTTGCAGTTTATACCGTTGAGCTTTGGAAATCTATACCATTATTCTTAGAAGTAAGAATGATCATGAATGTGCTATATGCAAATCTTCTATTGCACAGATCCGCAAAGTTCTATGAGTCTCAAAATCGAATAAGGAAAAAGGAATTGTTCGTTCATTTCCTTTTTCCTTATTCGCAGTTTGAATCGTTGAGCTTTGGAAATCTGTACAATTATTTTTAGAAGTAAAAATGATCGTGAATGTGCTATATGCGAATCTTCTATTGCAAAGATCTGCAAAGTCTTATCGGTTTGAATATCGAATAAGGAAAAAGGAATTTTCGTTCATTTCCTTTTTCCTCATTCGCAGTTTGTAGGTTGAGCTTTGGAAATCTATGCCATTATTCTTAGAAGTAAAAATGATCAAGATTGTGCTATATGCGAATCTTCTATTGCACAGACCCGCAAAGTTCTATGAGTTTGAAAATCGAATAAGGAAAAAGGAATTGTTCGTTCATTTCCTTTTTCCTTATTAGCAGTTTGTACCGTTGAGCTTTGGAAATCTATACCATTATCCTTAGAAGTAAAAATGATCATGATTGTGCTATATGCGAAGCTTCTATTGCACAGATCTGCAAAGTTCTATGAGCCTGAAACTCGAATAAGGAAAATGGAATTTTTCGTTCATTTTCTTTTTCCTGATTTGCAGTTTGTACCGTTGAGCTTCGGAAATCTATACCATTATTCTTAGAAGTAAGAATGATCATGAATGTGCTATATGCAAATCTTCTATTGCACAGATCCGCAAAGTTCTATGAGTCTCAAAATCGAATAAGGAAAAAGGAATTGTTCGTTCATTTCCTTTTTCCTTATTCGCAGTTTGTACCGTTGAGCTTTGGAAGTCTGTACAATTATTTTTATAAGTAAAAATGATCGTGAATGTGCTATATGCGAATCTTCTATTGCAAAGATCTGCAAAGTCTTATCGGTTTGAATATCGAATAAGGAAAAAGGAATTTTCGTTCATTTTCTTTTTCCTTATTCGCAGTTTGTAGGTTGAGCTTTGGAAATCTATGCCATTATTTTTAGAAGTAAAAATGATCAAGAATGTGCTATATGCGAATCTTCTATTCCACAGATCCGCAAAGTTCTATGAGTTTGAATATCGAATAAGGAAAAAGAAATTGTTCGTTCATTTCCTTTTTCCTTATTAGCAGTTTGTAACGTTGAGCTTTGGAAATCTATACCATTATCCTTAGAAGTACGAATGATCATTAATGTGCTATATGCGAAGCTTCTATTGCACAGATCTGCAAAGTTCTATGAGCCTGAAACTCGAATAAGGAAAATGGAATTTTTCGTTCATTTCCTTTTTCCTGATTTGCAGTTTGTACCGTTGAGCTTATGAAATCTATACCATTATTCTTAGAAGTAAGAATGATCATGAATGTGCTATATGCAAATCTTCTATTGCACAGATCCGCAAAGTTCTATGAGTCTCAAAATCGAATAAGGAAAAAGGAATTGTCCGTTCATTTCCTTTTTCCTTATTCGCAGTTTGAACCGTTGAGCTTTGGAAATCTGTACAATTATTTTTAGAAGTAAAAATGATCGTGAATGTGCTATATGCGAATCTTCTATTGCAAAGATCTGCAAAGTCTTATCGGTTTGAATATCGAATAAGGAAAAAGGAATTTTCGTTCATTTCCTTTTTCCTTATTCGCAGTTTGTAGGTTGAGCTTTGGAAATCTATGCCATTATTTTTAGAAGTAAAAATGATCAAGAATGTGCTATATGCGAATCTTCTATTCCACAGATCTGCAAAGTTCTATGAGTTTGAAAATCGAATAAGGAAAAAGGAATTGTTCGTTCATTTCCTTATTCCTTATTAGCAGTTTGTACCGTTGAGCTTTGGAAATCTATACCATTATCCTTAGAAGTAAAAATGATCATTAATGTGCTATATGCGAAGCTTCTATTGCACAGATCTGCAAAGTTCTATGAGCCTGAAACTCGAATAAGGAAAATGGAATTTTTCGTTCATTTCCTTTTTCCTGATTTGCAGTTTGTACCGTTGAGCTTTGGAAATCTATACCATTATTCTTAGAAGTAAGAATGATCATGAATGTGCTATATGCAAATCTTCTATTGCACAGATCCGCAAAGTTCTATGAGTCTCAAAATCGAATAAGGAAAAATGAATTGTTCGTTCATTTCCTTTTTCCTTATTCGCAGTTTGTACCGTTGAGCTTTGGAAGTCTGTACAATTATTTTTATAAGTAAAAATGATCGTGAATGTGCTATATGCGAATCTTCTATTGCAAAGATCTGCAAAGTCTTATCGGTTCGAATATCGAATAAGGAAAAAGGAATTTTCGTTCATTTCCTTTTTCCTTATTCGCAGTTTGTAGGTTGAGCTTTGGAAATCTATGCCATTATTTTTAGAAGTAAAAATGATCAAGAATGTGCTATATGCGAATCTTCTATTCCACAGATCCGCAAAGTTCTATGAGTTTGAAAATCGAATAAGGAAAAAGGAATTGTTCGTTCATTTCCTTTTTCCTTATTAGCAGTTTGTACCGTTGAGCTTTGGAAATCTATACCATTATCCTTAGAAGTAAAAATGATCATTAATGTGCTATATGCGAAGCTTCTATTGCACAGATCTGCAAAGTTCTATGAGCCTGAAACTCGAATAAGGAAAATGGAATTTTTCGTTCATTTCCTTTTTCCTGATTTGCAGTTTGTACCGTTGAGCTTTGGAAATCTATACCATTATTCTTAGAAGTAAGAATGATCATGAATGTGCTATATGCAAATCTTCTATTGCACAGATCCGCAAAGTTCTATGAGTCTCAAAATCGAATAAGGAAAAAGGAATTGTTCGTTCATTTCCTTTTTCCTTATTCGCAGTTTGTACCGTTAAGCTTTGGAAGTCTGTACAATTATTTTTATAAGTAAAAATGATCGTGAATGTGCTATATGCGAATCTTCTATTGCAAAGATCTGCAAAGTCTTATCGGTTCGAATATCGAATAAGGAAAAAGGAATTTTCGTTCATTTCCTTTTTCCTTATTCGCAGTTTGTAGGTTGAGCTTTGGAAATCTATGCCATTATTTTTAGAAGTAAAAATGATCAAGAATGTGCTATATGCGAATCTTCTTTTGCACAGATCCGCAAAGTTCTATGAGTTTGAAAATCGAATAAGGAAAAAGGAATTGTTCGTTCATTTCCTTTTTCCTTATTAGCAGTTTGTAACGTTGAGCTTTGGAAATCTATACCATTACCCTTAGAAGTACGAATGATCATTAATGTGCTATATGCGAAGCTTCTATTGCACAGATCTGCAAAGTTCTATGAGCCTGAAACTCGAATAAGGAAAATGGAATTTTTCGTTCATTTCCTTTTTCCTGATTTGCAGTTTGTACCGTTGAGCTTTGGAAATCTATACCATTATTCTTAGAAGTAAGAATGATCATGAATGTGCTATATGCAAATCTTCTATTGCACAGATCCGCAAAGTTCTATGAGTCTCAAAATCGAATAAGGAAAAAGGAATTGTTCGTTCATTTCCTTTTTCCTTATTCGCAGTTTGAACCGTTGAGCTTTGGAAATCTGTACAATTATTTTTAGAAGTAAAAATGATCGTGAATGTGCTATATGCGAATCTTCTATTGCAAAGATCTGCAAAGTCTTATCGGTTTGAATATCGAATAAGGAAAAAGGAATTTTCGTTCATTTCCTTTTTCCTTATTCGCAGTTTGTAGGTTGAGCTTTGGAAATCTATGCCATTATTCTTAGAAGTAAAAATGATCAAGAATGTGCTATATGCGAATCTTCTATTCCACAGATCCGCAAAGTTCTATGAGTTTGAAAATCGAATAAGGAAAAAGGAATTGTTCGTTCATTTCCTTTTTCCTTATTAGCAGTTTGTAACGTTGAGCTTTGGAAATCTATACCATTATCCTTAGAAGTAAAAATGATCATTAATGTGCTATATGCGAAGCTTCTATTGCACAGATCTGCAAAGTTCTATGAGCCTGAAACTCGAATAAGGAAAATGGAATTTTTCGTTCATTTCCTTTTTCCTGATTTGCAGTTTGTACCGTTGAGCTTTGGAAATCTATACCATTATTCTTAGAAGTAAGAATGATCATGAATGTGCTATATGCAAATCTTCTATTGCACAGATCCGCAAAGTTCTATGAGTCTCAAAATCGAATAAGGAAAAAGGAATTGTTCGTTCATTTCCTTTTTCCTTATTCGCAGTTTGAACCGTTGAGCTTTGGAAATCTATACCATTATTACTAGAAGTAAAAATGATCGTGAATGTGCTATATGCGAATCTTCTTCGGCACAGTTTCGCAAAGTTCTATGAGCCTGAACTTGAATCGAATAAGGAAAAAGGAATAAGGAATAAGGAAAAAGGAAAACGGAAAAAGGAATAAGGAAAAAGGAACAAGGAAAAAGGAACTAATTTAACAATCGTTATTTTAGACAAAATTTGGATTTTTTCGACATTAGACGATACTCAGGCGAAATGTAGTATATGAGATGAAATGTCTGGTAGACAAAATGTCCTTTAGACGAGCTGTAATTTCCACGAAATGTCATTTAGACGAAATGTCTTAGGCGACATGCCATGGATCCGCGGCAAACAGGACTTGATGGAAAGGGGTTGTTGTAAAGTCATCTGTTGTGCCACAAAGACCTTCCCAGCAGGCAAATGACGTTGAAATGACGCCGTTCTAACGTCAGTGACGTAATGACGTAGCAACGACGTCAGTGCGACGTCATTTTGACGCCTTGTGCCCGCTGGGTCGCAAGTTCGTGGGATAGACTAGACTAGACTGCTGATCTAGCGGTCCTGGGTTCGATTCCCGCTGGAGGAAGAAATCTTTTCAAACGTGAACTGGAATCAATTGCACACAGTGTTTCCTCACCAATCTGCCATCGTCCTGATATGACTGAAATATTGTTGAAAAGGACGTAAAATCGCAAGTCATCCATTCATCCATCCATCAGGACTATCACGGTTCTCTTGTTTCTAAGAAGGAGCGGCTGTAGCGTAGTGGATAACACTCCGGACTACCAACCCAGGGGTCGCAAGTTCGATCCCCCGCTTCTCCGGTCTTTCGGATGAGACTTTAAACCGAGGTCCCGTCTCCTCATGACCTCGTTGTTGGTGGGACGTTAAACCCGAGTTCACTCACTCATTTGTTTCCAATAAATGCAAACGCTGTCACCGTACTCTGCAGTGTCAGATCTGGGTCTTCACTGTTTGCCAAGAGCCATATTTTTTTGAGAAGCTTGGTCTAAAGGGTTTAAACCTTATGACACGGTGTCCCAGGTTATAGATTTTCCTGTTGTCATATGATCTTACTTTGAGTGATTACCAGGATTATATCGCCGAGCTTGATTTTTTCAAATATCCATTGTTTAACATGGACTCTTCCAACATTTAATATAAAACATGAATAATGTTCAAGACCTTTACACTCATCCAGTTTTGTAAATAGACCAAACCGCCTTTGTGTGCGAAGCAGTTCATTATGTTGAGCAGGGGTTTTGGAACTGGTCATTACCTTTCCCCCCTGTATATATCAAATTAACTCTTCCGTCGAACTCGGACGAGTCCATTAATCTAGAGAAAGGGTTGCTGCAAAAATACTACTGATTTATAAATCTTTTTACCCCTATTTATCTTAAATAGACTCTTCTATTAATGATTTTGGAGCAGTCCATTATTTAAAATAGGAATGTCAAGAAGGGCGATTCATTTATGACCCCTAAATATATAAAATAGACTCTTCCATTTTGAACTTGGAACAGTCCATTATCTAAAGGGGTGTTCTTGGTAGTACAAATTAGTTCACCCATATAAATTCAATTGACTCTTCCATCGTAGAGCAGTCCATTATTTATAATAGGGGCGCCAACCTTCTGCCCTAAATGATCAATCTCTGACATGAGTCACTCCATTTAGAGTAGATGATGTAACTGCACAATGAATTGTTAAATGAAATAGTGAGAGGTGCTCAGAAAGAACGGGTCACTGAAACCCGCTACGAACCTGTTTCGTTTTTTCTTTTTTTTTTTTTTTTTTTTTAATCTTGTTCGGTCTTTAAAAAGATATATTACTATTTTGTATTCGACATTAAAAGAAATGGAATATTTAGACACATCTAATGTTTAATTGAGAATAAAATCATATCCATTACAGGTAGTGATAACCACAGATTTGTAGTGAATACAAAATCTGCATAAAATATAACTTGAATGCTGAGAATACAACAGATCTTTCCAAGACACAGCAGATGCCTTCCATAATATAGAATTCCAAAGTGCCTGATGGAGATAAACGCAGAGGGCCAGATCATTTTAAGCAAACTTTTCAGTCACTTACACTAAAAGTCCCCATAGTCCTATCAGTGGTAAAATCTCATAAACACAAATTATTGTGAAAGGTGGTTCAGCTTTCGCGATTGATGACAAAATGTGGGTTGATGTGCTTATTTTTTGTCAGATAAAAGGCAAAGAAAGAGAGAGAACGTAGTATTTGCTCAACAAAACAGAGTGTCGAACAACGCAATATAAAAACAAATACATGAAATAGGGATCAAAGCTGGGACGTTGTATTTTTACCATTTTATTTAAGCCAATAGAATCGAAAGTAGGTCCCCCAACCACCTTGATATTTTATTTTATCTCTCCTGAATAAATGAAACTTTGCAGACCATAATCTATGACCCATACGAACTCATGCCAGGAAAGTAATCTTTTTTTTAATTTAATAAAATTTTGTCCGATCAGCTAATATGTTAAAACTGTCTCTAAACTTTACGCTTCCTTGGTGCAGTTTTTGGAACAGCCAGCGTTGTACAGACTATGTTAAAGTCTCTATAGTCCTATCGGTGGTAAAAAGGCCTAAACACAAATCGTTACGAAAAGCGGTTCAAACTACACGTTTGGTGATAAAATATGGCTTGCTGTGCATATATTAAGTCATATAGCTCTACTCAGCAAAATGTAGAGGGAACAGGTTTTTTGAAAATGACAAATCGCTCCATAAAATACAACTGTCCTCTTCTGGTTTCTCGTCTAGTAATGTTGGTTGGTTGATTTGTGGTGATAAAATATGGCTTGCTGTGCATATATTAAGTCATATAGCTCTACTCAGCAAAATGTAGAGGGAACAGGTTTTTTTGAAAATGACAAATCGCTCCATAAAATACAACTGTCCTCTTCTGGTTTCTCGTCTAGTAATGTTGGTTGGTTGATTTGATGCTTAACGTCCACGGTAAACAACTAAGGTCATGTCGGGACGGTCAGTTAACCTAACCACACTATTCCTGGGCAGGCTTAGACCTCCTAAGCGGTTAACCAGTACTAAGTGCACATACTTTCGCCAGTAACTGACAACTGCCCTTCTTGAATCAGCGGAAGGAGAAACGAAAGTATGTGGCCAGACCGGGATTCGAACCCAGGACCTCTGACTTACGAGTCAGGTGCCCTACCGATTGCGCTACCCGGCCCGGCTCTAGTAATGTTACGTAGCTATAGGCGGCATACTGAATGGGTCGCCATGCCTGTACATTGTATTTTTACCTTTTTATTTATGTTTACCAAACCGAAAATAGGTCATATTAGTTGGCAACTAAAATGACCCAAATCAGTTTTCGAAACCTTTTTATGTGAAGGTCAGGGATACTACATGAATTTAAAGTATGCGAATCATTGTCGTTTGCTATGACAAAACTGTAGTGAGAAGCTTGCAGCGATTTCTGATGATAAGATATTTCACCATTGATAGAGCACTGGGGCCTTTAATGTACATCCCTTATAAGGACAGTTACTCCTATTTAGGAGAAGCACATAAGAAAATCCTTTTCCAGTGATTGGTTAGATTAGATTAGATTAGATTCTTTATTTCCTCCACTTAGGAGAGCCTTAGCAAACATACAAATATTGAAGAAAAGCAAGAATAACATGTGAATAAGGAACAAAGCAAAAAAAAAAAAAAAAAAAAAAAAAAAAACTCTTGTTTTCCAAGTAGTGAGTGAACACATGTCTATGGAAGCCGATGGGGGACATTTTGACTTGTGACATTTTGACTTGCGACTTTTGACTTGCGACTTTTGACTTGTGAGTTTTGACTTGTGACTTGTCAGGGGCCTACGAAAAGCCAAAAATGCATTTTTTATAAAAATATGCTACGGTGACCTAGTTTTGCGTGGGTGTGGGTGTGAGGAGGTGAACTGGAGATAAGGTGCATGCACTGATATAGTTTTTAAGGTCTGGGGCCTATGTAACTTTATGTGAAATTAGTTCATAGTGACCTAGTTTTGTGTGGGTAGGGGGGGGGGGGGCTAGAGTGGTAAGGTGCATGCACTGATGGAGTTTCAAAGGTCTTGTGCTTATCAAAAGCAAGTTATGGGGCTGCCCTCAACAACTAAATATTTGGTACTTTTTCGTGAAAGCAAGTCTTAATGACCTAGTTTTATGGAGAATGACCTGGAGTGATGAGATGAGGTGCATAACTCATTGGTTGTTTTTCAGTCTATATCGGGTCGTCTCCCAGAGAGAGGGGAAGAAAAGAGAAATTATAGACCGACTGGCGACTTATGACTTTTGACTTTTGACTTAAGACTTTCGACTTAACACTTAAGACTTGTTATTTTTTAGTTATGGCTTATGCATAACTCAAAAGTCACAAGTCATAAGTGTTTAGTAAAAAGTCTTAAGCCGAAAGTCTTAAGTCAGAAGTCTTAAGTCCTAAGTGTCAAGTCAAAATGCCATCCAGGGCTATGAGACTTATGTAGCGGGGTGTGTGTGTGTGTGTGTGTGTGGGGGGGGGGGGGGTCTTAAGTCCTAAGTGGCAAGTCAAAATGCCATCCAGGGCTATGAGACTTATGTAGCGGGGTGGGTGGTGGGGGGGGGGTCAGTGGTGCTGGTTTTAATTTCAATTTCCAGTGTCTGGCAGGGCAAAGGCCTCCTTTACTTGCACTAGGGTCGGGCGGGAGTTTTTTGGTTAATTTTCTCTCTTCTATCATTTCTCTGCCATCCTCCTGCCCCACACACAAAAATAGATCACGATGAACTACTTTCACAAAAAAGCACATAGGCTCTAAACCTTTGAAACTCTATCAGTGCATGCAACTTACCATTCTAGCCCCCCTCCCCCACAAACACAAAACTAAATCACTATGACCTACTTTCACATAAAGGTACAATGGACCCAGCCCTTTGAAATTCTATCAGTGCATGCACCTTACCACCCCAGTTCACCTCTTCACACCCCCCACACACACACAAATAAAAGAAATAGGTCACCATGACATATTTTTACCAAAAAAAAATGCGCTTTTCATAGGCCCCAGACAATTTACAAGTCAAAACTTACAAGTCATAAGTCGTAAGTCACAAGTCATAAGTCAAAAGTCACAAGTCAAAAGTCACAAGTCAAAATGACATAAGTCAAAATGTCTCCCATCGGCTTCCATACATGTCAGACCACATTGTAATTTGTGAATGAAAAATAGTATTAGCATAGTAACTATAGGAGCAACAATGGCTGTTGTAGCATTATGGTTACCCCCTATGTAAGAATGGCATAAAACTGAGAAGAAAAAAGGTAATGATTAATAAAGTAACCTTTTATTCAAAAGTCAAACATTTTGAAGTTCCAAACATGCGTTCGTATAGCAGACAAATTATGGTAGGCAAAGTTTCATGAAAATTTATTCAGTAGTATTGAAATTAAATAGATATTTTGCCGGTTCCACTTTTTCGCAAACGACCTATACATGAATTGTTCTGAGGTAAAGAAAAGTTCTGTCAAACCGATATCATGGGTGGGAAACTCCATAATCAGAGCCAATGGCCAATGGCTCTGATTATGGAGTTTCCCACCCGTGGATATGAGTCAGAGTAGATTCTGTCAGAGAGTGGTTTTCCCCCTTTCCCCCCGGAAAAATGGCTATAGGAAGGACGGCTATATAGTGGATTGCCCGGACCTCATAGAGCCACTTTTCCCCGATAGTCAATTTTCCCCCACCGGGAAATTGGCTATTAGTGAATTTGGTATGGCTATTGGAATTTTGCGGAACGGAACGAAACGGAATGGAATGGAACAGAGACATTTTACAAAATTAAGAAATGTATCAGTACTTCAAGGTAGGTAATTAACGTAATTGATTAAAAAATCAATATGCAAATTTAGCAACCATATTTTTTATAGTAATCAATAATTACTAATCTAAGGGACGAGTAGGGTGTGATTTCTTCCCATCGCAGATATTTATATACGCACGCATACATGTACGCGTGCAAGCTTACATGAAGATATACGAACGGGTGCTTTGTCTAGTCATGTTTCATTTAGTAGGGAGTTTATTGCATTGAAACTCATAATCGGACGTGTGTCCCAATGGGAGCCGAGCCCACGACTCCTGCATGAAAGGAGAACACTAGTCCAGGCACGCCGCTGCCCACGCACAGATGAACGTTTGTACAAACACAAAATTATACAAATTTATGCACACAACCAGTTACACCCATATCCGTTTTAGGCTAACATGGAAAAGCAAAATGCCTATCTGTTTTCCCTAAAACAAAAATAAGACAGACTGATGCATGCGGTTTTAGCATCAGTTATCCATCGATATTTTATGGACAGATACTCATATTTCTGTTTCAGTTATGGACCCCACTATTATATTTGGAGAAGGAGCAAATACCACTATGTTGCGTCTTTTCCTGCAATCATATTACCAGGGGGAAAATCCACTATAGAGGGGAAAAACGGCTATGCAAAAACGCGTATAGTAGATTTTCCCCGGGGAAAATTGGCTATATAGTCATATTTCCTGGGGGGAACTTCTACTATATAGCCATTTTTCCGGAGGGAAAATCTACTATGGAAAAATCATAGTCATTTTTCCGGGGGGAAAAGCTACTAGGGGCGAAAAGCTACTCTCTGACAGATTCAGGGTCGGTCAGAAAGAACCCATTTGGAACAACAATCGAATAAAAGGTATACATTGTAATTGGAATGATATGCACAACAAGACAGCTCCAAGAGCCCAGACCTACCTATCTCGGAAGCACACGCTAAACAACTGAGTATATCAATGATGAAGGAAAACACAAGGGTTGGCAGGGTGACAGGGTACGTGGAAGTGTTTGGGATCGCTGTGGAATCAGACTCAACACAAAGCTGAAAGTCTACAAGCCAACCATCTTATGTGTATGCAAGATTGCACAATTAAATCCGAAATGGCATTGTTTCGTCCGGAATGATGAAGACATATATGAAGGTAAAGGAATCCACGCGCGCGCTCTGGAAAACACAAGGGTTGGCAGGTTGACAGAGTACGTGGAAGTGTTTGGGATCGCCGTGAAATCAGACTTGACACAAAGCTGAAAGTCTACAAGCTAACCCTTTTATGTGCATGCAAGATTGCACAGTTAAATCCGAAATGGCATTGTTTCGTCCGGAATGATGTAGACATATATGAAGGTATTTAGGAATCCACGCGCGCGCTCTGGCTATGTGGTTTTATGCTTTTGCTCAGCTTCACAGCATGTGAAGCTGGGCAAAAGCATAAAACAAGAGAGAAGCTAAGCAATCGAATTCAAAATGACATTGTCTCATCCCGACTGATGTAGACATCACTGAAGGTAAGAGAAAACACGTGCTCTAGTTTTGTGTTTTCAAGTATGTTTTTTCTTCAGCTTCACAGCCTGTGAAGCTGAGCAAAAGCTTAAAAGCACAACACTAGAGTAAAGCTAAGCAAAAGTATAAAACCACAAAACCAGAGCCCAGCCATTACAAGCAGACTCGCGGCTTCCAACCCCAGAGTTATCCTGCTCTATCTGTAGTAAGATTGGGTTGAAAACAGCAGACTCACTAGCACTGCAAGCATCTAAGGATTATTGTGATGGTCGGTGTCAGAAATGGATTCATCATATTTGAACAGTACGAATGAAGCCGGCTGCGAAAGAGAAAGTAATCCCTCAATAGAGGGTGGGGGTGCGGGGGTGGGGCACATATAAGCAAGTTGACTGTGTGTGTGTGTTAATCGCTATAAGAAAAGGGGCCCTTTTGACAAATTATGCATTTGCGCAAAGTTATGTCGTCGCTGCCAGCATGAAGCTTATGTGGTAAGGGAAGTAACTCCGCATTATACAATCTGATCGCTCGAAAGTAGAATTTCTTTCCCTGCAAAGCAATAGTGCTAAAGCCTGAAAGTATGATTAGAAAGTAGCTGTGAAACTGTAGACAGAAACCTTGCTTAAAACCTTTTGTTCATGTGAAAACTGCAGCAAACATTTGGTACAAGTATAAAGCTTTACTACGTAGTAACTGACCGTGTGCAGAGAACAAGACCCCGGAGTCCACTTTCATTTTTGGCGGAATTGTGTCCGCCCTTTGTTGATTTTTAACAGGTCTGTAATTTTGAAATGGTTGAAATGTTTTCATGAATTTTGGAACAAAACTTTATTTAAAATAGGAGCTGAAACTTTTGATCATTTTTGTAGGTAAGTTTCAGAAAATCCCCTTCAGTTCCGATTTCTAATATTTAATGCATTATAATTGTACACCTCTTGCTATTACCAAAATTTAGATGTGCACATCTAGAGATATAAGTGGGATGAGGTCCGCCGACCTGAGGAACATCGTTACGAGAACTGAAACAACAACAACGCGGGGAGGGGAGGGAGTTGGGTGTGAAGACATCAGTTTTTGTTTCTGAAACACTTTTTGTTATATTCATGTACTGGTTTCCTCCATTACCGAAGTACTTATTCAAAGATAAAAGTGGGATGAGGTCCGCCGACCCGGGGAACGTTGTTACAAAAATTGAAACAACAACATCGCGGGGAGGGGAAGGATTTTGGTGGGAAGACGTCAGTTTTTGTTTCCAAAACACTTTTTGTTATATTCATGTACTGGTTTCCTCCATTAGCGAAGTACTTATGATTCAGTCCCAGTTAGCAACCAAACAGAAAGACTTACATTACTTCAACTTTTTCACATAATTAAGCCGCGACACGAGAAAACCAACAAAGTGGTTGTGCGCCCAGTGCAGACCCAGATCAGCCTGGGCATCCGCCCAGTCTGATCAGAGTCTTCGCTGTCCGCACTGAGGTAGCTTATACCATTAGCTGCCTTTTAAGTGCTTAGCGATGAGTCTGGTGAGACTGGGCCGATGCCCAGGCTGATCTGAGTCTGCGCTGGGCGCACAACCACTTTATTGGTTTTCTTGTGTTGCGGCTCAATATGTAAAATTACTGATTCTTGAAACAAAGTCGCGTGTCTAACATTGTTTATGACCTCTAAAGGATGTCATGTTAGTTGCCAACCAATATGACTAAAATAATTTTCTTACCCTTTTATGAATAAATTAAGAATGTTTTAGGTGTTTATAGCTCGCCAATTACGGTCACGTACAACAACGAAAAATGGAAGTGAAATGCATGAACTGATGATATATATCTGAAAAACAAAGCATAAATTTTCTTATTTATTATGTGTATATAAACATTTGGATATGAATAATCATGATACGGCAATGATTTGTATATTACATACAATATTGATAAAGCTGAAAATCCTCTTCCCACGAAACCTTTTGTTGAAATGGATCGTTTTCTATTGATCATATTTAATATTCTGATGTTATTTTACCCAAATTTAACTGTCGTGTTTTACTTTAGGTTATTGAGGCTCCACGGGGACTCGTTAGTACTGCTCAATCTTATTTTCATGGATAAGAAGTGTCATTTTAGGAATCCATCCGCATCTGTGAAACTTCTTTGGGCTTTAATTGATAGTATCACATAATGATAGAAATTGAAATTTATCGTATGCGGATTGGATTACATTATGGTGGCCATCTTAAAGTTAAGGGCCTTCAGTACTTGAATTTCTTTGAACTGTTAATAATTATGCCCTTATTGCTTCTCGCAGGTATCGAACCCAATCCCGGTCCGAGTTCCGAGAATACCGTCAGTTCCTCTACTCTGTCAGTATCTTCTGACGATCTTAATATAATTAAAGACAAATTTTCAGTTGTTCATTACAACGTCCAGAGTATCTCAGATAAATTAGACATCATTGAATCTGAATTTTGTAATTTCGATATAATATGTTTGACTGAAACTTGGCTTGATGGACGGACCTCAAATAATGCACTAAATTTAAACGAATATTATCTTTACAGACGTGATCGAAATGGTGATAACCATGGTGGTATCTGCGTGTATGCGAAACAAAATATTTACTCGCGTCGTAGAAATGATATTGAACGTCCAAATATTGAATGTCTCTGGCTAGAAGTTTCTATTCATAACAAAAAAATTCTAATAGGCACTTTTTACAGACCACCAAACTCTACCCAGGAAGTTCTGTCGTCCATTGAAGATTCAATATCACTTGCCTTTGATACGAATATCCAAAACATTCTCATCACTGGTGATTTTAACTTGGACATTTTAAAACAGCCCTTTAATAAAAAGGTTCTTGATCTTTGTCAACATTTTAGTTTAGATCAGCTTATCAATGAACCAACGCATCACACGGAATCATCGTCTTCCATTATTGACCTTTTCTTAACATCAAATAAAAATAATATTCTATTGAGTGGTGTCGGAGACCCAATCCTTGACCAAAATATTAGATATCATTGTCCTGTATATTGTGTGCTTAAATTTGATAAACTTCTAACCCCTGTTTACACGAGGCATATTTGGTTATATGATAGGGGAGACTATCAGTCCCTTTCGCGTGACTTAAATGATACTGATTGGAATTCAACTAAAAATAATGATATAGATGAATATGCAAATAATATAACGGAATGTATTACTAAACTTGCAAAGAAGCATATCTATAATACTAAATAAACGAAGTAACGCATAAACTGCAAAATTGGTGGCATTTTCAAGCGTAATTTCTATACTGGTTCTTTCGCATATTGCTATCATTGATAATTTCGGTTAGCGTGTGTTTTAGTTTCACGTAGATTTAAAGAATTTGGGAATTAAATTCGTCTTTCATTTTAAATTCTCCCAAGTATTTTTCTAGAAACTTCGATTATTGGTCGAATCTTTTTGTCAACAATGGGTGCGTTCGAGTGAAATTATCGTGTACTAAATTAATCCGGTCGTTTCGGTTCTGCGTCGTTGTATCGGCGCGCTGCTTAGCAAGTCCAACTTTAGCAGGTTCTAATGCAAAAATCCGACCCATGAACGTACGTCATTCCCCATAAATAACGAATTATTTTTGTATTTTTGCTCATATGTCTAAACGGATGAAGAACTAAATGGTCATAGTCCCGACGGCCCTGGCTCGAAACGACCCATTTTCTTCCAGAACGATAGTCAATACGAGTAGCCAATCGAACTCGCCCATTGAAGAATAAAGCTCAACGCACATGGTCTTTCGAAAATTTGGACGGACACACGGCGCCAAGTGTGTGCGGCTATGGTTACGTACCGCTGAGCCACTTGGGGAACGTCGTTAGGAGAATTCAAACTGAACTGAACTTGCGAAAAGACAAAGATTAAATGTCCAAGGTTAACACACATGCGCCAGGTAAGAAAGGGCATTTTTTCCAGCGAAGCAGACAAATCAATTTCAATGATTCAACGAAGCTAAATAAGCCTCTAGTCTTCAGAGGGCTTGAATATTTTCCCCCAAAACGTTCCAGGACCCATTTTTTCCAGAAAAAAAAAATACCCAGGACAGGTCACATAACCAAGATGGCAAACATTTACAGTGGAGTCGACAGTATCGGATCAAGTTCAATAAAAACTCCCGTTTTGTTGTATATGAATGCTAAAAGTATGTATGTTATGACACAAAACAATTGCAAAATATCCCTTCTATCTATCCATGTCAAAATATTTACGAAATTTATTCCTTTAAGGGCAGATAACCTATGCAGACTTACGGGAGGGTCCTGCGACAGTAACGAATCAGGTGCGACAGTATCGGAATATATGATATTATTTTATAGGAGAGTTTCTCCGAGGCATTCTGACAACCTTCTTAGCTTCAATAATTTTGCTACATAAACAGTTGGACCTATTAAACTCTCTGAGGAAACTTTTACGGCCTTTCAATGATATTTTTCATGTGGTCCTTCACCAGCAACGGTTTTGTCTGTTAAATAAAAGTTGAATGTATACAAAACTACAAGCATGCCAAAAATTCTTAACTCAGTAATCCCCTGCGCCTTATAGCATGGAACTACTCCAACAGTAAAGATCATAAACTGCCTTTGCAAAGTGTAGACCCTGATAAGACCGCGGTGTCTGATCAGGATCAACAGATTTACGGTGATTTTCCGCCTTAACGATATTTCAGTGCAATCAGTGTATTTATACACTACATGGTCATTCAACGAGTTCTCCGGCATTAATCTGAGTCTACACAGTGTACAGATGTCCATCCGATGAACGCCAGTCATTATTGGGTTCACATCCATGCGAGCTGATCTCGAATGTTTCAACAGAATGTTTAGCAGAAGCTTGGTTGTGCTACGCATAACCTTCATTATCATACGCTAGAATGTGGGGCTAGGGATGGGGGATATTTTACAAAAAGGATGCTGTCTTAGTTTTAAACTGATTTTCTTTGTAAAAAGACACAGCAGCCACTCAGGTAGTTGATTTATGACTTGTTTTCAGCATCAGACCATACATCCAACATGCAGTTTCCAGCTGAGGCCTGTATTTCAGTTCAAATTATATAATGATCCGTTACTGTCGCACATCGGTGCCTCACTTTTCAAGTCTTTAGTTTCATCACATACTGGGATGTCACAAAAATAATGACTGCCTGCAATTTTAGGGATGCCAGGACACATTACAAAGCAAAGTTGGTTTCAATCGCCTAATGATAAAATAGTTTAAATAACCGAAATCTATCTTGGGGGTAACGAGCAACAGGCAAATGCAAGCGCCGCTGAAGAGGGGCCAAGCTTTTCAACAACTCTGATTTGTTTCTCAGCCGCAGATTTCGATCGAATTTTTCACCCTGCACTTTGCTATTGGTCGAACTTGATGACTGTAATATAATGGTAAAAAATATTTGCTTCATTTGTGAGAAAAATGAGTGATAACCTAAGAGTGATCCGATACTGTCGATGATCCGATACTGTCGAGTCCACTGTTATGGTAAAAAATTTCAAAAATCTCCTCCCCCAGAACCACGCCGGGCCGCGTAGCGCAATTGGTAGGGCACCTGACTCATAAGTCAGAGGTCCTGGGTTCGAAACCCGGTCTGGCCACATACTTTCGTTTCTCCTTCCGCTGATTCAAGAAGGGCAGTTGTCAGTTACTGGCGAAAGTATGTGCACTTAGTACTGGTTAACCGCTTAGGAGGTCTAAGCCTGCCCAGGAATAGTGTGGTTAGGTTAACTGACCGTCCCGACATGACCTTAGCTGTTTACCGTGGACGTTAAGCATCAAATCAACCAATTCTCCCCCAGAACCACAAATCCTATGATCTTGAAACTTAGCATGTCGCATCAAGGACTCAAAAGCTCAACAAAATTTATATAAATGATGACCCTGGGATGACCTTGATCTGTTTTACGGCAAGGTCAACTTTTGAATCACTTAGGTTTTTCTATAGGAAAAAGTGAAAAAAGTTGATTTTGTTTTTAGAAACAATGCAGTCTGCTACCTGAAAGTTTGTAGATGCAGACAACTAATTAGGTAAATGAAGCTTTAGTGAGTATTCATGGTAAAGGTCATATCTTCACCTGAGCCTAAGGCCATTGACATTGAAAATTAAAACTCGCTTTTTTATATAAACTTGACCATCATGACATATTTCCGCGCTTGCGCGGGCTCTTTTCTAGTACCAAATAAAGATATTAAAATACGTAAATCAGATCCTGCTTGGCTTACTACTGATATAAAACGATTGATGCGCAAACGCAAACGACACTATGACAAATATAAAAGTTAAAAAAATATCACTGATTTTGAGAATTACAAAAATATTCGAACTAAAGTTACATTTGAAATTCGAAAATCCAAAAAACGCCAGCTGGAAAAGCTTAGTGAAAAATTAAAATCTAACGATCTCAATCAAAAAGACTGGTGGAATACGTTTAAGTCATTTATTACACCTGAACAGCCATCAACTTTTCCTCCACTCTGCAAAGATGACATAATTTATACTAACGATGAAGATAAAGCAAATATTCTAAATCAGTTTTTTACTGGCCAAACCATTTTGGATGAAAGTAATGCCTCTGTACCCTTAGTAAATCAGATACCTTCTCATAAACTTGAGTCCATCTCCATCTCTGCTTATGAAGTTGAAGACATATTAAAAACTCTTAAAACAGGTAAGGCCGCTGGCCCAGATTGTATTGGTAACCGATTGTTAAAAGAACTTGCTCAACCTTTATCAGCTCCTCTCTCTGATTTGTTTAACTTTTCTCTCTCGAAAGGCAAAGTTCCAAGTCTCTGGAAACAAGCCAATGTTACTCCTGTTTTCAAAAAGAATGATCCCTCGGATGTATCCAACTATAGACCCATATCGCTTCTTAATGCTATAGGAAAAGTTCTTGAAAAAAATTATTCATAAATATGTTTTTAATTTCTTACACGAACACCAGGTAATCACTACTCAGCAGTCTGGTTTTATCCCAGGAGATTCTACCGTAAATCAGTTAGTTGATATATATAACACCTTTTGCCGAGCCCTGGACGATGGTAAAGAAGTTCGTGCAATTTTTTGTGATATTAACAAGGCCTTTGACAGGGTTTGGCACAAAAGTCTTCTTTTTAAGTTATATTCTGTTGGTATTTCTGGGTCTCTTCTTCAATGGTTTACAGATTATTTATACAACAGGAAGCAAAGAGTAGTTATTCCTGGTGCAAGTTCTAATTGGTCTTCCGTTGAAGCCGGTGTTCCCCAAGGTTCTATCATAGGTCCTCTGTTATTTCTTCTGTATATAAATGATAAACTCTCCAATTCGACACTTTGCGGATGATACTACCCACTATATTATAGTTGACAACCCATTACATGCTGCAAACCAATTAAATGCCGATTTATCTAAAATACATCAATGGGCCACCAAATGGCTCGTCACATCCAATCCGTCAAAATCCGAATCTATCATTTTTTCAAGGAAACGTAACAAACCCTATCATCCTAATGTGGTAATGGACCAACAACCTATTCTGGAAGTAAATTCACATAAGCATTTAGGTGTAGTTTTATCTAGTGATTGTACATGGCACGACCATTTAGAATATATTAAATCCAAAGCATGGACCCGCATAAATGTCATGAGAAGATGAAAATTTAAACTCGATAGAAAATCCCTTCAAATAATATATTTGGTTTAAACATATTTTATTTTCATAAGATTAAAAACATACATGTATTTACATAATTTGAGAACATTTAAAGGATCAGAACGGAAGCAAAGCTTATTGAGTTCTTATCCCATATATATATATACAACTTGTATCATTGTGGCGGACTTTATAACCTTTTAGATGAGTTTGATATAATAGGCAAATATTACAAAATCAGCAGAATAGCAAAGGCGATTGAAATCTACACCTAGCAGGCGCACAATGTTCGATCAACACTGAATCAACGATGATTCAACGTCGTTACGCTGAATCAACGCCGAATCAATACCGATCCAACGCTGTCACCCAAGGATAAGGATACCTTACACATACAAAAAAGACATGAAATAAAAAAGGAAAAAAAAATATTCGAAAAGTTAATTTGGATTTTGGGCTTTAGAGAGGGGGCGCAGACTTTTTAAAACCTATTGTTTATGGTATGCAATCGTCGCAAATTGATCATGTTCTTCATGCTAATTAAAACCTGTGTGTTTCAAGAATAAACTTCTGTACATGAGTAAATATATTTATATTTGTTTCTATAGATAGGGACATGTCACCATACAACAAAAGATTTAGGGAAGGAGTTTGGAATTCAGTAATTGTATTTAAAAGTTCATTTCTTTGAGTTTGATAATTCCTACAATGGAAAAAGAAGTGCTGGCTGTTTTCAATACTACCACAACTGCAAAGAGGTGAATCAGAAATATTTTTAAGAAACAGATCTAAATTAAGCGAGCTACAATTAGTCCTAAGCCTCGTATGTAAGATTTGAGCTTTTAGGGTTCCAGAATAATAGTGTTTTGGGACTGTTCTTTTATTTTTCTTCAGAAAATGTTTAAATGAGTTTACAGAATCAGTCTGTTTTGCCTCATCAGGTAAACTGTTCCAGGCTCTAATAGATGAAGGCAGAAATGAGTAGTAGTACTGGTTTGTTCTGGCGGCAATAGTTTGGAGGTCATTAGAATTACGCAAATTATATCGAGATAGAGTACTGACTGGTTGTGGGACTAACGATGATAGGTAGAGGGGTGTGAGATTATTGATCATTTTATAAAGTAGAATAAGTTTATGGTCTTGTCGTCTATTTTGCAGTGATTCCCAGCCAATTTCGTTATAGAGAGCATTCAAAGAAACAAGTTTGGTGGCTCCAACTGCTATCCTCGCTGCTTCATTTTGAATTTTGTCTAATTCATTTTTTTCATACTGAGAACAATTATCCCAAGTGACGTCCGCATATTCTAACAAGGGTCGAACGAACGCTAAATATATGGTTTCTAGAGACTTTCTGTCTAACTTGAACTTTAACTTTCTCATAACATTAATTCTAAGCCATGCCTTTTCTGTGATGTAGTTTATATGTTGATGCCAACTGCCGTCGTTTGAGAGACATAAACCAAGATGCTTATGAAAATCAACTTCTTTAATCTGTACATTTTGCATAAGAAGGGGTGGATGCTGGGGTCTATTAACTTTTCGAGATATTAGAAGAGATTCAGTTTTTGTAGGATTGAAAGATACTAACCAAGTTTTAGCCCACTGCGTAATTTTATCGAGATCAGTGTTCAGGCATTCGGCAGCTGACAACGGATTTTCTACAATTATATAGAGGCTGGTATCATCAGCAAACAGTCGGATATTTGAACCTATGTCAGTTACGATGTCATTGATATATAGAAGAAACAGTAAAGGGCCTAAGATTGATCCTTGAGGAACACCAGCTCTTATGCAAGCCCAGTCTGAGACAACTCCTGGTAGAACAACTCGTTGCTTTCTATCAAAAAGATAGTTTGCAAACCAAGTTAGAACTTCACCTGTGACACCAGCAACTTCAAGTTTGTGAAGTAGACCAGCATGCCATACACGATCAAAAGCTTTGCTGATGTCACAGAAGACAGCCCTAACCTCTTTGCCACAGTCTAAAGCTTCAGAGAAAGTGTTATAAAGGTTAGTGAGCTGGTTTACTGTCGAATCACCAGGTATGAAACCAGACTGAACAGAAGATAGCAAATTGTTGTCTCGAAAATGATTGAAAAGATATTTGAATATGAGCTTCTCAAAAAGTTTAGCTTCTGAGTTAAGAAGTGATATTGGTCGATGATTGGAGACTTTAGACAAATCACCTGTCTTTGGGACAGGGCAGACATTAGCTTCCTTGTATGAAATTGGCACAATACCGGAGCGGAGAGACTGATTGAAAAGAGAACACAACGGATGGGAAAGTTCACTTGCTAATTCCCGAAGAATTCGATTACTGAGTGCATTTGGACCAGAAGCTTTTCCCACGGTCAGTGTTTTAAGAACTGATTCCACTTCGACAGGAGAAAGAACAATACTGCTTAACTGTGAGTGAACTGCACTTGGTACTTTGTCAGGAAGAGTTGAATTATTCTCATCTAATATCGTCTGACTTTGAAAGAAATTGTTAAGAATATTTGCTTTATCGTGTTCGTCTGTATATATTTGATTATCATGTTCAAGTGGTGGAATAGCTGACTTGATGTTCGGAGATATAAAAGTTTTGAGTGTTGACCACCAGTCCCTAGCTGTAAGTGATTTTGATTTTAATTTTTCTGCAAGTTTTTCATAAAAAGATGCTTTCGAGTCACGAATCATGTTATTTACTTCGTTACGTAATGTTTTAAATTTTGTCCAGTGTGTGTTTAAATTTGTTCTTTTAACCCTCTTGTAAGCTCTTTTTCTTTTCCGTATGTGCCTTTTAATCGTAGATGTTAGCCAGGGCGGTTCGAAAGGTTTGACTCTTATATGTTTATTTGGTATACATTCACTAGCTATGGCATTTATAGTGGTATTTAAACTGTTTGCATATTCATTTATATCATCGTCTTGCAAGGAGTCCCAATCAATAGTTGATGCTTTTTGTCTTAGTAGGTTGTAATCTCCTAGCTCATATCGCCATATGTGTCTTACAAATGATTTAAGTTTAGGTTTTGAGAATTTATAGATACCAAAAATAGGGCAATGGTATCTTATTTCTTGGTTTAGGAAGGGATCCCCCACACCACTAAGTAATAAATTATCTTTGATACTATAGATAATATATTTCACTTTCATTCGTCCCATTCTTGAGTATGCTGATGTTGTTTGGAATAATTGTACCCAATATGAAGTAAACGAGCTTGAAAAAATTCAAAACGAAGCTGCCCGTATTGTTACTGGTGCCACTAAATTAGTTTCAATTAATTCTCTCACTCAGGAGACTGGCTGGGAAACCCTCTTAACACGTAGGAAAAAACATAAACTTCTTTTGTTTTATAAAATGCAACATCATATGTCCCCTGATTATTTGTCTTCAATAGGTCCACCAACTATTGGAAGTACTACTGATTATCAGTTACGAAACTCTTCGGATTTACTTACTTTGCATGCAAGTTCTCAGCTGTATTTTAATTCTTTTCTTCCGTCTGCGATAAGGGAATGGAATCAACTCTCAGAAGTAACACGTGAATTACAAAGCATAGATACCTTTAAACATGAGTTAAATGCAGATATCATGAAAATACCTTCGTACTATTTTGATGGAAATAGAGTTGGGCAGATTTATCATGTTCGACTAAGAACAAACTGTAGTTCCCTTAATCATCATCTTTTTTTCCAAAAATATAATAGAAAGTCCGTTATGTGTCTGCCGAGCAGTCGAGGATACCAATCATTTTCTATTTAACTGCCATCGCTTTGATAATCTAAGACAGGATCTCTTTGACAAAATTACTCCTATTTGCCAGCCTACTGCTAACATTCTTCTTTACGGTAGTAAACACTTGACTCATATTGAAAATAAACAAATTTTCGCTGCTGTACAAGAGTTTCTGATCAAATCTAAACGATTCGAAATTGCATAAGGTATAAATTATGATTGTATAGATATATGAAACATAAAAAGAGAAGGCAAATTTTGGCCTAATAACAATAATAATAATGTTGATAAATTTTAATATTGTATTAAACATTTTTTTATTTCCTGGCGACTAAAGCCGTGATATTATTGTTGTTTATTTATCTTTAATGGTAATGCAGAATATCTGATTGAAACTCACATTCCATTCCCCGTGGAGCCTTGAGAGACCAGTAATAAAACCTAGTAATCTTGTTGAATATATTCTTAAATTCGTAAATTTTCTAGTATGAAGAGTCTTCTATTCGAAAATATCGATATTTGTGGTAGATTTGCAATTCCTCGAAGATTCTTCGATTTTCATACTAATGTTTGTTAAACCAGTTTCAAATTTTATAGTGGAAATAATGTATTTCAAATCACTTATTATATAGTACTTTATTTACAGTAACAATGGGATACAGATTATACAAGTCGCAAGACTTTCTTCTGAATCCCTTTCAAGCTACTGTAAAATAGGTTATCTTATTGTGAATTTGTATTGTTTTGCATATGTACAGTAATTTGAATAAAATATTGTTTACACTAAAGCATAAATTTACATCACTGGGATAGCCGGGAGCTTTGAAGTAAGTTTTTTTTGCGAAAAAAAAAATGAAAACAAAAGAATAACAAATATCATCTCATTATGTTCATCATACTAGAGATCACATTTGCACTGAGTTCTTTCCCATACTTAAGTGGAACAGTTAAATCTTCTACCAGCCGTTTACAATTAATTCCAAATTCATTTATACATTTTCTATAATGATATACAGCAGCGATACTTGGATCAACCTGCGCTACCGTGTAGTTTCTGAAGTCTGGCCAGGAGCGACTGACGTGGTGAATACCGAGTTCAAATATTCGAGAGGGACGCACGAGTACCTTGTTTCTGAAGAAACTGAAGCGATCTGTTCTATTGACACGAACAACTGTGTTTGCGCCATTCGAATTTACGCCATCTGAAAATCCTGGGTCGAAAAACGTGCTCCTGAAGGTAAAGCCGCAGCGATTTGCAAATTCTGATTGGCTAGCTTGTGACATGCGCAGTAACATTTCTCTCCAAGTTAAGTCTTCTTTCCGTGGCACTAAAATTTCATCTATATCTAAGAAAGCTAGATAATCAATGTCATTCATATGTCTGTATAAGCAGTCGTTTACGGCGAGAGATTGTCCATAATTCCAAATAGATTTCCAGTTGAATGGAATCTCCCAGGCAATGGCGTCAATATATTCCAGAGTTTTATAATACTGAAGAATCTTCTGAATTTCTTCTTGGACTTCAAACACGTAAAATATAATTTTATGTATTCCTAGAAGCCGAGACAGTTCTATATATTCAATTAAGGCTTTCGGTTGTATTGTTCCGTACAATGGCGGAACACAAATTCCAAACGTCTCACTAGGTGAGACGTTTGGAATTTGTAAGTCGCCATTAACATTCTCTGATGTTTTATAATGAGAAATATCCGGATATTTGACATTGAATAATGGAATAGTCGTTGTATTTGTGGGATTCTTTTGATAAATACTAGACAAACCAATCTTAAATGCAGATGGCACTGAACTAACTTCTTTCGGGACTTCACAAGATAAAATCCAACCCCCGATTCTCCGCCTGTGGTTTTCACACATTTCGTACGGCACCAACTTCGAAGAAACATAAGAAGAATGTTTTTCTGCAGGATTAGAAATTTTAAAATGACACCAGTACCTTTCTCTATTGGCAGCATATTTATTTAAGGTAGCGATAATCCGGACATAATGTGTAGTAAGCCTCTGGTCGTAAAAGGCAGAGACGACGTAAAACTCCTTTGTAACCTTTGTGAAAAATCTGTATCTATCGGAATTTAGATTCAAAAGCTCTATTTTTGAAGAAATGTTATTCTTTGATGGCTCTTTCCTACCAGGACGAACTTTCTTAAAGAAAACTTTGTCTTTGGAGTTCCACTGAAGTTTGTATAAATCCTTTGGGGCTCTTGTCTTGGAAACAAACGCACCAGCACTTGAAGAAGGCGGTTCCAACGCAAATTTTAATTCAATAAGACAGTTATACACCAAACAAACTGTAATAAGATAAATGACAACAAAAAATATAAAACATTTTATTGTTCCTTTCATTTTTAAAGCCACTCTTGTTACACACATGTTTCCAAGTTTACTGTCTGGCAGTCATGTAACGTTTACAATTTCGGGTGCGTTCGATATTTGGAAGCTAGATTCTCGCATGACATTGTGCTCATCCGACTAATTGTCATGCGGCGATAAGAGAACATCTTTTGGCACATAAAAGCGGTATGAACTTTAGAAACCTTTAGACGACTCTCGCAGATCATAAAGTTCCTCGGCGGTCGGGCTTTCTTCTGCTGATTTTTTCTTCTTCTAGTCTTGCATATTATACCAAAGTTAGTGATACATTTATAACTTTGGATATGCTTAACCCTTTCCTGACTAGTGGACTTGTCTATTCTTATCATTTGTATGAGTCCATTTGTAGTTTCAGGGGTTTCCATTTTCGTTGCATTATACACTGACATGTCTGTAAGCAAACAGTGATGACCCTGATCTGACGCCGCGTTCTGCAGCGTCTGAACTGGATATGCTGTTTGCTTTAAAAAGATTATCTAGTTTATAAAAGGTTTATCTGTTACTAATCGAAAGTTTACCATTTTCGTCAATAATAAAGACGTAACGTCAGATGTTGGTGACATCTTCATTTTCAAGCAATCTTTATGATTTTCTCCTGATTCAGTATTTCTAACGGACGAGCAAACGTAACAAATGTTATACAATTTGAAAGGTTATTTATTGAGTATTTGGAAGATAAAAAGAAAATGTTCATTTATGAGACATAAAAATAAATACACCGTCTTATAATACCAAACAACGTCAGTTTTTACGCTGTAAGACGTTGCAACACACTCGCAATGCAATTTAGTTATTTCAGCACAAATTGAAAACCAGAGCTCAAAAACCAATAAAATTTTCACCGTCGATGCGATTGAAGTAATGTAAACTGACCTCGGACGGCCAACAAGTTAAGACTAGTCTATAAAAGGTTTATCTGTTACTAATCGAAAGTTTACAATTTTCGTCATGAATAAAGACGTAATGTCAGATGTTGGTGACATCTTCATTTTCAAGCATCTTTATGATTTTCTCCTGATACAGTATTTCTAACGGACGAGCAAACGTAACAAATGTTATACCATTTGAAAGATTATTTATTGAGTATTTGGAAGATAAAAAGAAAATGTTCATTCATGAGACATAAAAATAAATACACCGTCTTATAATACCAAACGACGTCAGTTTTTACGCTGTAAGACGTTGCAACACACTCGCAATGCAAATTTGTTATTTTAGCACAAATTGAAAACCAGAGCTAAAAAACCAACAAAATTTTCACCGTCGATGCGAGTGAAGTAATGTAAACTGACCTCGGAACGCCAACAAGTTAAGACCAGTCTATAAAAGGTTTGTCTATTACTAATCGAAAGTTTACCATTTTCGTCAATAATATTTGCGTTCACAGAACTCTGGCATCACTGAGTCCATTCCTAGATATTTTCTTGGAAGAAAACAAAGTTCTGCTCAAATGAAGTCCAGAGAGCAACAGCAGTACTGCAAATGGATTCAGCAAAACCTAAAACCGAGTCTGCTCCAGTTTTGTTTCTTTGGTGTGTTTCTTGCCTTCAAAGATAAACAACCCATCTAGCCTATTATTGCAAGTGAAATGGCATGCAAATGTCTTATGATTTCATGGATATAACGAAGTTCTGCTTCAGACGGCAATTTTTGACTTTTTTGCTTTGAATGATAGTTATTTACATGTATATCGTAAATCTCATACAGGAGACTAAATGCATTTTTACCAAGAAAGTTTAGAACTTCTATGTTTAACAATTTTCTTTAGAAGCTCGCCCAAACAAATGCGCATGACAGTTTCCACGTCGATCATTATTACCTGGATGATCATAGTGTTGGATGGAGTTCAGCATGTGGACCATTTAACATATAACATAAGTTAAAGCTCCTTTCTTCTTGCTAAAGTTACAGAATGGTCATATAAAATTAAGCTGTATTAAATGCATTAAAAGAAAACTGTATATCACTCAACCAGTTGGACATAAACGACCGAGCAAAAAGTCGAAACACAGGTCTGAGCAGCTCAACCAATATCTGAACTGTTTGCAAATCAGATGATAGTTCAGCTGATAATTATAAGACGAGAACTTTACCCTTCCAAATTAATCTCAAAGATCTGAATCCGTCTCGTAAGTGTGATTGTTTTGGAAGAGAGAGAAAAAACATTAATGAGCCGCGACACGACAAAACCAACAATGTGGTTGTGCGTCCAGCGCAGACTCAGATCAGCCTGGGCATCCCCCCAGTCTGATCAGAGTCTTCGCTGTCCGCATGGAGGTAGCTTAGACCCTTAGTTACCCTTTGAGCATTTAACGATGAGTCTGATAAAACTTGGCAGATGCCCAGGCTGATCTGAGTCTGCGCTGGGCGCACAACCACATTGTTGGTTTTGTCGTGTCGCGGCTCATTTTATAACTGAATTACACGCCACTGATTTACAAAATTTCAAAAGGGTAACCTCTTGTCTTACATTCGAGTAAATAGGTCTGCAACAAAGGTTAAGGAGTCCCAGTATACAAGTATAAGGGTTATCATTGGTATTACGGAGATGCCAGTTAATCTTTTTTCTTGAGCGACAGCAACTACTAATATGAGCATGAATAGTAGTAGCAGCTTCCGAAATATCACTGCTATTAATAATGAAATTTCAAATAAATGAATAATAATGAAAATAAAAAAATAGATAAAAAATAATACAAAATAACGATTGAATAAGTAAATCACATCAAATGAATTGTATGACATAGCTGTAAATACCCAGATGCTTCAGACGTCAGAGGAAGAGCAGCAATACAACGATCACAATTAAGAGAAAAAGTTAAAAACGTTGCATACCTATATTTTCATAACGCTAAGAAAGAATGTGTTTGAGCAACGGCTTGTATGGCGAATGGCAAAACTTGTAGCCAAAACAGTGTAGAACATAATTCAGACGGCGTTTTGGCGCTTTCTGGTTTGAATCTGTGCCTGTTTGATGAACATTAGGCATATATATAGTGGGTAATTGACAATACTATTATCAATAGAGGTTACTTATGTTATTTTTCAATGCCCCTTCTTTAAGAGCTATAGCACTAGTTTGGTCATAAGTTCATGTAGGTCGAATTGTGTGTAAATTATGTATACTGCTGTTAATTTAATATCCCCAGAAGTGACATTTGTACCCGACGTAAGAAAGAAATCAATCTAGATGGAATAATTTCTTTCAAACTAGCACGCCAAAGATATTAGCACGCCATCATAAAACCTGCAAGATCAATCACAGATAGGGAAGAGTCGGGTAGCTTCGGACAGGGGGTAATTTCGGACATACCATTGCAAACAGTGAAATTCCAGATGAGACGGCTCCTAATGAGCCGTCTCATCAGGATTTTTCACTGTTTGGCCAGTTATTTTTGCTTTAGTTCCAAACAACTGACATATAAAGGAAACAATGTCACTGTCCGAATTTACCCGCTGTCCGAAGTTACCCGACTCTCCCCTAGTTGAGTGTTGTACTGTAAGTTATGTCACAGGCGCTTGAAGTTCTATGCTCAAAAAACCCTCAAAACCCTTTACACTTGACGCAGTCTATAGGTCATTTCGTAAGACATTTCTTCAAAATGGCTCATAGCCTAGATGTTTAGCGGCATTGAAATATGTTTTCATAGCATAGAACTTCAAGCGCCTGTGGTTATGTAAGCACGTAAACGTAGTAAATGCGCGAGTAAGCAAAACAGTGAGTGAGAATTGAGTGAATCAGCAAAAGTAAGTTAGTAAGTAAGTAAGTAAGTAAGTAAGTAAATAAGCAAAAGTAAGTAGTAAGTAAGTAAGTAAGTAAACACGTTAGTACAGTACAGTTAAACAATCAAGTTAAATAAGTAAGAAGAAAAATAAGTAAGTTTATAAGTAAGTAAGTAAGGTATTTATTAGTTAGTTAGATAATCACTTATAAACTTACTACCGCGTTATCAGCGCAAACTCAGAACGCTTTTTTATGAAGAAACAACAGACCCTCTGGTCTGCCGTCTATTTTAGCCTTCTAATTTTCTTTTCTGCCGTGCGTGTTAGCCAAATAAAAACTGATCTGTAGGCAGAGGCAGCCGTTTTTCAGACCCTTGCTCCGTTTGGAAGCGTATTACTTTATTATTAAACCGACCTGTCACGCCAAAATTTGTAGAATTGCTGTTGGATGATTGCAAATTGATTTTATGCAAGAAAAATATCTGCTTTTTTCCTATTAAGTACGATCCTAGCAGGAAATGGATTTTGTGCAAATTTCAGGAAACAGTTTTTTCGACCACCTCGCACGGGCTTATGCGGCAGTGAAATGAAATCAGATTACTACTGCAGGGTCTTCAAACATGAAATTATATCCCGATAATGCATAAACAGTCAAATGTTGTTTTTTTTTTTTTTTTTTTTTTTTTTTTCATTTTTACCGGCACAACTTCTTCACATACCCCTTTTTTTCTTGTCAACAGTACAAACATCTGTACATAGTCGCGATAGTCATCTGCCGTCATTTTTAAGGCACCGGTTGTGCGGTGTGCGTAAGAGTTATCACACGACTTTTGAAAGTCATTTTGGGGCGCCAACGTCAGAATTGAATCGATAAAAATGCAGAAAGGATGTAATTCCACAGGCTTTTCTTTCACCCTTTCACCAAGATAAATAAATAGTTCATTGTTAGACTCCTTATATTATAAGTGCTCCAGATGTGCAAAGGGGTAACAGTAATAAATAAAGCATAGTATTCCCTATTTCTCCATTGAATACAACATAATTGAGCCACATCATGTGATTTCTAACAATGTGGCGTTGGTGTCTAGCAAAGGTTCTGATCAGACTGCACATAAGTGCAGTCTGATCAGAGCCTTTGCTCGTCACATCAGCCATCTATAGAAGTCAGTCAAGCCATAGAGCCAAAGTGGAGTCTCTGAGTTCCCTGCATAAACGAGAAGAATGATCTGAATATCACATGACAAAATTGTCACATTGTTGTAAAACACAATATGTGGCTCATTATTTAATTATTATGTTTTCGTTGAGAAATAAAAAAAATCATCTTCGAATTATCCTCCCCTGGAGCTCTGCCGATGCATTATTTGAAATGTAAAAACCATGATGATTTAATTTAGCTCAAAAAACTTTGTTTCATCAAAACTAAATGTTTTTTATTTCTAGTAAAGCCTTTGTAACTGCATCAGGTAGAAAATGTTTATAGTTTTCCTTGGCGGTATTGTCTGTTACTGTATTTAAACAGTTCAAGCCCTTTTCATTTTGACACTTTCTGAAATGATGAATGAAAGCAACAGATTCTGGCACGTGATGCACGTGGTATTTCTGTGTCATATGC
Source organism: Ctena decussata (assembly GCA_963989385.1). Taxonomy (NCBI): domain Eukaryota; kingdom Metazoa; phylum Mollusca; class Bivalvia; order Lucinida; family Lucinidae; genus Ctena; species Ctena decussata. The sequence continues at coordinate 76,714,974 of OZ022498.1, read as the reverse complement.
ATGCTTCTGCTGACATGATGAATTCCAACTTCAATTACTCTGTTAGAATGCACCATGACTTTATTTCTGCTAGGACTGAATTCAGATGTTCGATCATTTAGTAAAGTGAAGAATCTTTGTTTATTACATTTTTCAAAATAAGCGCTTTTAAAACTATATCCGCTTGCATTTTCTCTCTTAATATGGTTTATCATATTCTCCCAGTTATATAAATTAGATTTAGGAATAAGAGTTTCGTCTAAATCACTAAACAGCGTGTACTCAAAGTTGGGCATGGTTCTGTACAGGCAGTCATTGGCTGCCAGAAGTTGTCCATTATACCATATGGCATTTATCTTAATTGGGTGGGTTCCTATTCTAGATGTTACATTTCTTGAAAGAACGTCAGCAAATGGCAATTTCCATGGCAAAAGAACAACATACTGTTTCCGCTCATAATATCTCAGAACGCGTTTGATCTCTGTATCGTTTGTTAATACGTACATGAAAAACTTATCAGCTCCAAGATGGTGCATTATTTCAAAGAATTCTACGAGCCTGTCTGGAGGGTATTTTCCAAAGACAGGTGGGACACAAACAGCAAACATTTGTTTCCGCCAATTATGAGCAGCCAAGTTTATCTCTGTTGCAAGAATGGACAAATTTGCCAATGGAGTCTGTCCGCCATTGAAAACATGTGATGAACTGAGTGCTACTGCGCACGCATGTTTAGCCACATCCGGCACTTTGCAGGTCAGTATCCATCCGCCGAATGGTAAATTGTGATTTTCAGACATTTCTTCGAACATGACTTCTGATGATGTTGATATATTTCCTTCAGTAAAATGGCACCATAAATTAGTTTTTGATTCTGAATAAACTGCTGCAATCATTCTCAGGCTCGGCGGCCTGCCTCTGTTGTCGTAAAATGTAGATAGAACATAAATAACCTTTGGAACTACTTCCGTCCACAGATCTCTCCGCGGAACAATGTCGCACCCATTAGGATAAGTATAGCCATATCCTTTAAAACCACTGAGAGTGCTCTTCTCCAAGTTTGGCTCGTTTTTTGATTGAAATTCTTTTTGTCCTGTAAAGTCTTGCTCCATAAGATCTGGATAGAGTGTAGTCTGTATTGCCTGGTTTGATATATACATTGAAGTAAGACAGAGTCCAAAAATGATAATTATTCGAATCTTCATATATTTTCCTCTCATTATTTTGCAAGTTTTATTTTTTTTTGCGTTTTAATGTTATACTTTTAAACTTTATTCCAAAATTAGTAATTGCATGAAAACGAACATTACTATTTATATCCCCACTGAAATAGTAATCAATTTTTCTTTGTTTTCAATTAATCGCTCATGAACAAAACAAAAGGCATTGATATCGATCTCGTTTTCCGTGTAATATTACTAAAAGCAAAAAAAAAACATACGCTACGTTCCGGAACCAATACAGCTAAAGAGAAATAAATACAAAAGTTTTGCAAAGGGGGGAAATAAATTGCATCATTCTATAAGATATATGCGTCCCTTTGCAAGGCAGTTTTTTTTCACTTAAATGAGTGTCCTTTTTCACATAATTATTTCCCTTACCTCGTATGTCAGTTAATAATTATTCATTTATATAACCCTTGTGCATGTACGTAGTGGACTGACAGACACGCAGACGAACGCACGCACGCGCGCGCGTATACACTCACATTTGAGGTTTGCTCATACTAAAGTACCGTGAATCATATTCTAGCTTAAGTGAAAGCAAAATGTACTGCTGATCAGAGTCTTCGCCCTATTAATTAACCGATATCGACAGCGCATTATCTTATCGCGGAATGTTATCGCCGTCAAGCGGGTTAAAACAACCAGCCTGTATCAGTTCAATATGAATAAGAAAACCTTCTTTAAGCCTTATGCTGTACATCAACCTGTACAGTGTAACAACATGTCGTAGATGTCGAATGGCACATTGCGTAGAACATGACCAGACTCAGACTGCACATTTGCATCGGCTGGTTTAGACACGTTTAATTCGCCTCAGTAAACGGGCCGCTTCGTTAGAAATTTATAAATTTTCTGACGATGCGGCTCGTTTACTTTATTTGAAAAACGAGTTTGTAGTTGACAATACAACCAGACATGCAACATGGTTGACATGATTTTGACATACATAATTTAGTGTAAGTTCAAAAACTGAGCACAGTCACAATATAGTCAATAAGCAAGCGACATAACAAGACATCTACCATAATGGCTTTCATATCATATGCAGCAATTCCGTTTCAATAAAATGACAATATGACAATTACTGGAAAAAAGCAACCGATTTTCTGATTAAGTGTGACACATGCGCGTTTCTGTATTTAACTTCTTCAGTGCCGCTACACCCAAAACTTTAAAAGATAATATGTGATGGGCATGTCTCTGCAGGCAACGAGCATCCCCCTCCGAGCCACACTTACTTTCGCATTCCGCGATACACAGTAGATGCAGACATCAGGTAAAAGACTTACTTATTTCTGACATTTGGTTGCCAACTTTATGGCCCACATCCGAAACTACAGCGAAAATATAAATTATAGGGAATTCATGTTTTGATAATATCATATCGCTCTATGCCAAAGCAGAAAAATTATTATTTTGGTGTGTTTGCTCCAGCTTTTTGCCATTTTCATCATATGATGTAAGAATATCAACTATGGTGTTGCATCAAAAGAGAAGACCAACCAATGTCTAATGTGAAGGTCTAATTCCATCTATTCTAATTATTCCGGCCGAAGAAATTCTTCGGTAAAACGGAGCTTCGTGGAGAATTACATTTTAGTAGCACTAACTCTTTGGAAAATTACATATAAGCAGCCATTACGCTAGACAAACCGTAATGTAATTCTCCTGAATTCCTGTTTTACTGCAGAAGGTCTTTGGCAGAAATATTTAGATAGGATATGATTAGACAATGCTTATACCTTTCCCTATTGGAAGACATTTAGAAATTGCGATGTCTTATGACTCACAGGGTATAATCGATTCCGCTAATTTTCGCTTCCTGCAGAGACTGTACATCATATTTGGCTTCCACCGAGACTGTCCGCGAACTCTTGCTTCCTGCCGAGACTTCTGTACATGATAAATGGCTTCCTGCAGAGACTGTCCGCGTGATTCTGCTTCCTGCCGAGGCTCTCGGCAGGAAGCAGAATCACGCGGACAGTCTCGGCAGGAAGCCATTTTACGAGGACAGTAGTCTCTGCAGGAAGCAAGAGTTCGCGGACAGTCTCGGCGGAAGCCAAATATGATGTACAGTCTCTGCAGGAGGCGAAAATTAGCGGATTCGATTATACCCTGTGTGACTTTTAACCAATGGGAGAGTCAATGGAGGCTTCAAGTCGTCTATGATTGGCAGTACCATGGCATCTCAGACTCTCAGCAGGAATTAACTTTAAAATAGTCAGGGTTCGAGGTTATAAAACTTGAGAATAATCTCAAACTCAAAATAAAGCACACTGATCGGCTGCTTCCGAGCACATGAGTTTGAGAATGTACTCAAGTTTTATAACCTCTGGGCCAGGTGACCACTTACATGTGTCTGCATATTACACCACGACTGTATGGCTGAAACCCTTTCTTTAAAATAGTTCAGCTCTCAAGTGTGTGTGTGTGTGTGTGTGTGTGTGTGTGTGTGTGTGTGTGTGTGTGTGTGTGTGTTTTAGGCTAGCAGGAACTGTGTCTAAAATGCCTGTTGAAATCTGTCTGTTCATCTTCAGTAGGACAGGCGGCATGCTGAAGTACTATGGTTTTGTAGTTTATCATGCATCTGCTGCGAAATTCACCTGATATCTGGGGTATGATAACATGATGTGATATCATGTCACATTAGAACTGCGCTTGCGCAAATGTTATCAGGCCATGCCTTTAGAAGCGATCTCGGAAGACGATTGGCTACGTACTGACGTTTGCCGTGATATCAACGTTCGATTGGTTAATTGACGTCACCGACTTACGTCACAACGCATTCGCGACGTCAGCAAGTTCGTACAAAATGCGTTTGCTTTTCAGTTGTTTGACTCTCTTTACGCCGTAAACTCTTCTAAAGATGCATGATAAATAGAGAAGACCATGTAGGTGTCTTTTGATATCAAGTTTATCAGGCTCGACCAGAAACACGTCGGACTGGCTCGGCAAGCCTCGCCATTCCTACGCTGTTTCTGGTCTCGCCTGATAAACTTGATATCAAAAGACACTAACATGGTCTTCTCTATTTATAGCGTTTATCAATTAACTAAAGCGTTTGGCATAGATGAAGTAATTATTTCTCATCTTTAATTGTTTTCCATATTGACTAAAATATGATACGCTACATATTTTGAACTATCGAAGAAAGGTAGCCACTTAATAAAAATTATCTTCGTTTTCGTACCATTCAGTCAGTCAGCCAGAATTTAAAATTAACTACAACTTGTTGTGTCCAGTTAAGATAAACAAACGTACAGATAAACTTACATAATGTGACGGACATACGGACATATTGTCCAAGGTCCAGCGAAATAATGGCGATGGGAAAGCTAACTGTAGGATTAATTGTTATTTTACGTAAGTTATTTGCATGGATATTCCTTTTGACGTGATTGAATTATTTATTTTGACCTGCAGAAACTGTCTGATTTTCATATTTCTATTTCTTCATACATTGCTTAGACACGGGCTAGGACATTGCTGCTGAGGTTGGAAATAAATAATATTAATTTCCATCCTAGCGAATTCTCCCACACTTTTCAATCAAAATTGGCTCAAAGTATCAATTATTATGTCATCACTTACACTGACACGGAACATATGAGCCGCGACACGAGTAAACCAACAATGTGGTTGTGCGCCCAGTGCAGACTCAGATCAGCCTGGGCAGCCACCCAGTTTGATCAGACTCTTCGTTAAATGCTCAATTGGTAGCTAAGGGTCTCAGCTATCTCAACGCGGACAGCGAAGACTTTGATCAGACTGGGCGGATGTCCAGGCTGATCTGAGTCTGCGCTGGACGCACAACCACATTGTTGGTTTTGTCGTGTTGCGACTCATATGAACCATTCTTAACCATTTTTTTTAGTGATGGACTATTCCATCCTTATTATTCAGTTATTTGGATGAGTCATTTTCTTGTTTTGGGGGTATCTGGTAGTTGTTTCCATTTTTATTGTTTTTTTTTGCACAGAAATGCCTGTAAGCAAACATTGTAGACCCTGCTCAGATGCCGTAGTTTGCGGCATCTGAACTGGGTCTTCATTGTTTGCATAAATCCCCTAAGCCTAAAATAGTGTCCAGTCTTGAAAGTTTAAACAGACTGGTAATCTACGTTTAAATTCTAAGGTATAGATTGTAACACAGGAAAATCCATCACTGACCAAAAGTGCGGGAAATCTTGTCAACAATACAATAAGAAGTCACAGACATAAAATGATTGATACTGGCAGTGGGTACACTTTCGGGGGACGCAGGGTTATCATCTTCCTCCCTTTTCAATCGGGGCCAGCTCTTAAAGGAAAGAAATTGCTCCTAGCTGCTCAAATTCTTTCGCTTAATTGTAGACCCCATTTTTAAGCCTACTGCGTCTAAGAAAGCAAACAGGAAGAAACAAAAGGCGTGTCCCTTTGTAAATATTGTTAAAGAAAGTCAAAGACAAAAAAGTATATTTCCCAATACACATTAAGCTTGCAAAGAGTGTCAGAAGAAAAGACGTAAAACATGTAGGTACACATGTATACCCACACACATTAAGGTTGCCAGGGTGTCAGATGAAGAGACGCAAACATACACTTGCAAATATTGTCAGAAGAAATGACGCACACATAATAAGCTTGCAAAGAGTGTGCCAGAAGGAGATACACATACACATTAGGCTGACAAAGAGTCTGTCAGAAGAAGAAACGCATACACAGAAGGCTTGCAAAGAGTGTGCAAGAAGAAGAGACGCATACGCCTTGCTTGCAAAAAGTCTGTTCAGTAGAAGATGAAACGCATTCATATTAAGCTTGCAAAGAGTCTGTCTGAAGAAGAAACGCATACACATTAAGCTTGCAAAGAGTCTGTCTGAAGAATAATCGCATACACATTAAGCTTGCGAAGAGTCTGTCAGAAGAAGATTCGAAAACACATTAGGCTTGAAAAGAGTCTGTCAGAAGAAGAAACGAATACACGTTAAGCTTACAAAGAGTCTGTCAGAAAAAGAAACGCATAAACATTAGGCTTGCAAAGAGTCTGTCAGAAGAAGAAACGCATACACATTACGCTTGCAAGGAGTCTGCCAGAAGCAGAAACGAATGCACATTAAGCTTGCAAAGAGTCTGTCAGAAGAAAAAATGAATACACATTAGGGTTGCAAAGAGTGTCTTAGAAGAAAAAAATGAACACACATTAAGCTTGCAAAGAGTCTGTCAGAAAAAAGAATCGAAAACACATAAGGCTTGCAAAAAGTCTGTCAGAAGAAGAAACGCATACGCATTAGGCTTGCAAAGAGTCTGTCAGGAGAAGAAGAATCCAATACACATCAGGCTTGCAAAGAGTCTGTCAGAAGAAAAAAGACATACACATTAAGCTTGCAAAGAGTCTGTCAGAAGAAGAATCGAATACATATTAAGCTTGCAAAGAGTCTGTCAGAAGAAGAAACGCATACACATTAGGCTTGCAAAGAGTCTGTCAGAAAAATAATCGAATACACATTAGGCCTGCAAAGAGTCTGTAAGAAGGAGAAACGACTACACATTAGGTTTGCAAGGAATCTGTAAGGAGAAGAAACGAATACACATTAGGTTTGCAAGGGATCTGTCAGGAGAAGATATGCATACACGGTAGGTTAGCAAAGAGTCTGCCAGGAGAAGAAACGAATACACATTAGGCTTGCAAAGAGTCTGTCAGAAGAAGAAACGACTACACATTCGGCTTGCAAAGAGTCTGTAAGAAGAAGAAACGAATACACATTAGGCTTGCAAAGAGTCTGTCTGACACATTAGCTTTGCAAAGAATCTGTCAGGAGAAGAAATGCATAAACAGTGGGTTTGCAAAGAGTCTATCAGAAGAAGAATCGAATACACTTAGGCTTGCAAAAAATCTGTCAGGAGAAGAAACACATACACATTAGGCTTGCAGAGAGTCTGTCAGAAGAAGCAGAGGCAGCCCTTGATTCAGCACAGTTGACATACTTCACAAGTCCCGAATGATCATACTTGAATCTTTATCCTCCTAGATAGAGCATATCCAAGGTAGACCTTAACCACTTTAGCAGGCAAATGATAATACTGTAAAACGAAGAGCGCTGCTAAACCAAAAATCCGATTTTAGCTCTCGTATGTGCTTTTTGTTTCCATAGCAGCCTATATAAAGTTTGATAGCTCTATCTTTTAGTGAAAATAGTAAAAACAAACTTGCAGCTGTACCCATATACTTTAGCTCTTTGTTGTGGTTTAACGTCCCAGTACAATATTTCAATCATGTCGAGATATTGCCTTTGAATTTGTAGGCCTTTACCAGACTTGAGATAAATGACACTCAGGGCCCGAGGTTATAAAACTTTTTTTGTGCTCAACTCAGCTGAGCATGAAATTTTCTCTGCTGATAAATATGAAAATGCCAACATTAGTTGGCATTTTCATATTTATAAGCAGAGAAAATTACATATACAGCTAAACTGAGCAAAAAAACAGCTATAATTACCAGTAATTTGCTATTTATTAGCAGGTAAAATTTCATGCTCAGCTGAGTTGAGCATGAAAAAAGTTTTATAACCTCGGGGCCAGGTCCTTCTACAGCTACTGACAGCTCTGCCGCAGAGGCACCAGGCAGACCATCTATTTCGTGGGCCCCGATAAACAGGGCCGTTTTTCTGTTTGACTAAACGCCCATTTAGATACTGGCGCGCCTAGTATTAAGACAAACTCTCGAAACTGTTATTATTTATTTCAGAGGTGCTCCGAGTGAGATCTGACGTCACTACTCCCACCGCTCTCCCGTGTGATGATGGGTGGGTAGCCTACAACAATTACTGTTATCTCTTTAATAACAACAAATGGATCACACGTGACCAAGCTGCTAATGAATGTGACAGACAGGATGGCTCTCTCTTCTATATATCCACTGCTGATGAACTGGTATGTGACCTGGCCCCTAGGTTATAAAACTTTTTTCATCCTCAACCCAGCTGAGCATAAAATTTAAAATGCCCATAAAATATAAATACCAAGGAATTCAGCATTTTTCAGGCTCAGATAAGCCAAGAAGGCTAATTTTTCTGCTCATAAATATTAATATGCAAACAATTGTTGGCATTTAAAAATTTATGAGCAGAAAACATTTCATGCTCAGCTGAGTTGAGCATGAAAAAAGTTTTATAACCTCGGGGCCCGGGCTCAGGTTCATTAAACTTAAGGGCGACCGTAAAGTTAAGGTCGAAAATTTCATGTGTAAATTAGAGCTCACATAATCAAAAATAGACTTTTTTCCTTGAGAATTGTCAGAAGGAACACACAAAAACCTTGGTTTTCCATATTTTATAAGTATAGATTTTCTTAGAGAGAAATTTTCGACCTTGACTCTAAGATTGTTTCTAAATTTAAGAATGATAGTGAACCATTTAAATCATATTGAGAAACAACGCTTTTATGTGAACCTACTACGTTAATGGAAACCTTATACACAGGGTATAATCGATTCCGCTAATTTTCACTTCCTGCAGAGACTGTACATCATATTTGGCTTCCGCCGAGACTGTCCGCGAACTCTTGCTTCCTGCCGAGACTTCTGTACATGATAAATGGCTTCCTGCAGAGACTGTCCGCGTGATTCTGCTTCCTGCCGAGGCTCTCGGCAGGAAGCAGAATCACGCGGACAGTCTCGGCAGGAAGCCATTATTCGAGGACAGTAGTCTCTGCAGGAAGCAGGAGATTGCGGACAGTCTCGGCGGAAGCCAAATGTGACGGATAGTCTCTGCAGGAAGCGAAAATTGGCGGAATCGATTATACCCTGTGTTATAAGAAAAGCTTTTATTTACACATGATTTTTTTACCCAAAATTTAATGTCGTCCTTAGGTTTAAGTCGTGATTGTGAACCCGGGCCCAAATAAATGTACTGCGACGGCGCAGGTCACACGACGAATACGGGCAGTAATGATAATGATTAAAGTGGGCATCGAAAACTTGGCCTCTATTCGCCGTAAAGATTTATTTCATGGTGCATAGATGTTGTTGTTGTTCCGGTGTTTGTAAGGATTGTAACTAAGAGGATCAGCGGAACGATATCTTTGACTGCACCTCCTGGCACCGAGTGGCAGAGTCTGTCCATGATGCATAGACTGGTCTATAAATCAAATCTATACTTGTTGATTTCATTTCCTTATTGAATTGGAAGTTGTAAAATAAATCTATTTGCATTCTTTTAATACTCTCTAATTCTTTATCTATATATATTTTTTGTCTTTCGTTGTTTTTTTTCTTTCTTTTCTCTCAATAAATTAGAGATTTTTTTTTGTAATTTTATGTTGATAACAATGATAATCATTTTGAACTATGCGCAAAATGATTATATGATATTTATTGCTCTTGTTTAGTATTAAAATGTTGCTATCTTAAGGTGTATTGTTACACTTACAGATTTTGCAGCCATAAATGAGCCGCGACACGACAAAACCAACAATGTGGTTGTGCGCACAGTGCATACTCAGATCATCCTGGGCATCCGCCCAGTCTGATCAGAGTCTTCGATGTCCGCATGGAGGTAGCTTAGACCCTTAGTTACCCTTTGAGCACTTTACACAGAGTCTGATGAAACTGGGCAGATGCCCAGACTGATCTGACTCTGCGCTGAGCGCACAACCACATTGTTGGTTTTGTCGTGTCGCGGCTCAAATACTTACAGGAACAACTAGCGTAACTTCCTGGTTGCTTCCTTGGACGACAAAGTCCTTCCAAAAAAAGAGTTGACCCCATGGAGAAGGAAAAGGCAGAGTTGCTCTCCCTGAAACATTATTTGGGAAGGACAGTGACAGAGGCAGAAAAAGATTGCGCACAAACATATCAGAATAAAAGAAAAACAAACAATGTGATCAACAAAAGGAAAATGAAATCTCTAGTTCAGTTTAAACGATATTTTATTAGCTGTAAATAACATATAATGTAGCCACATCATGTGATTTCCAACAATGTTGCATTGGTGACAAGCAAAGGCTTAGCTTGTCACATCAGCCATATATGGAAGTGACCTAAGCCAAAGAGCCAACAGTGAGGTCTCTGGTTACACTGTATAAATGAGAAGGATGATCCGAACATTACATGGCAAGAGTGCCAAATTGTTGGAAGTCACATGATATAGCTCAATATATTGTAATACAGTGTCATACGTAACAGGATTATAAGACAGTAACACAGGATATAATCGATTCCGCCAATTTTCGCTTCCTGCAGAGACTTACATCATATTTGGCTTCCGCTGAGGCTGTCCGCGAACTCTTGCTTCCTGCAGAGACTACTGTCCTCGAAAATGGTTTCCTGCCGAGACTGTCCGCGTGACTCTGCTTCCTGCCGAGAACCTCGGCAGGAAGCAGGATCACGCAGACAGTCTCTGCAGGAAGCCATTTATCATGTACAGAAGTCTCGGCAAGAAGCAAGAGATCGCGGACAGTCTCGGCTGAAGCCAAATATGATGTAAGTCTCTGCAGGAAGCGAAAATTAGCGGAATCGATTATACCCTGTGAGTAAGCAAAATGTTTATATATAGTCATTTCCTGGATATAAGTCATTTCCGGGATGATTTCTAGTTCACAAGTACATTTTACAGAACTGGTTTAAGCAGACATCTGCTGCAAGCTATAGGTCGCCTGGTTACTGGACTTCTCTCAATGATCTTGCTAATAACGTCCCGGGCAGTGTGGGTACTGGTTTCTGGAAGTGGGGAAGATACATGCGCACAGATATGTCATTAATGTGAGTGAATTCTCCTGTGTACCCTACAGAATCATCTAAACCAATAAAGCGGCCAATTAAAAGTATTCTTCTGCTTTCAGAGGTGAATTCAAATTTACCTTCAAATTAGAACCAATAATGTGTATTCTAGCACATTTACCCCGATACCTAAAATCTGTAACATAATATATCCCATAACATGCACAATCTTCAACGGGTATCATGCTATATATTAAATTTTAAGAAAACCCGCGGAATATTACAGAAAAAAATGACCCATCGTTATTTTCCTTTTTTCCCCTTTTCTTTGTATATTTGATTTGAGGAGATTATTTAAAGCATGCCTAAATGTTCCCATGCTATGCTTCAGCAATCAGTTTGACTGAGAATAAATCTCAAGAGACTAATGAAATTGAAATCCTTTTTCTAATTTCACTCGACGGTAATCACGCCTACCAATCGCTCTCATGCGAAACCACGGTTCAGAACGCCAACAAATGAGAGGAGTTTCCGGTTTTGCAGTAGGGGAGCCAAAATCGTAAACAAATTTGACATCGGCACAAAGTTTCAGGTATTTATTTTCTCTGAAAACTATTTATGAAAATATAAGAATGCTATTTTGTCACATGTTAGATTGTTTCTTCGGCACATGAAAGGATTAGGTACATTGTATTGCACTTTTCCAGATATGCATTTAGTACGGCGGAGCATGTGTTCAAGGTCAATCTCGGCGATATATACATGTAGAGAAAAGTCTCATTCTCTTGCTTGATTTTGAGTCTCTGACCTTGTCAGTCGCAAAGAAGTGAACAGAACTACTGTATGCGTGAATCCAAACGTTGGAAGTAAGCTTTCCGTGATGGACAGTTAAGCATATTCAGACGTCGCGCACGGTATTGGGGTACATTCACGGACAGATATGAAATGGGCCCCACGGAAGTAATGCTTTTCCTATTTTATGATATAAGCGGTTTTAAAATCGTGAATTGGTATTTAATTTATTTTCGGGTTAATAATATTTGGTTTTGAGATGATGTAAATCCTAATGCGGGTGGGGGGGGGGGCAAAACGGTTGGTTTTTGCGCTAAAATGCGTGTAACTCTGTATCAAAGTCGGCATGGTGGGCACACTCGAAGGAATGCTACACAGAAATGTCGATGTGAATTTTTGTGAAAATTTGCTTACGAAAAAGAGGATTTTTTCTAGATCAACTCCATATTCATTTTATTGTTTATTCTTCAACACTCGCCATCTTAAGAATTTATTGTTAAAAGTAAAATAGTGTAACTCACGCTCAAATTAACGTCAAAATTGCAGGACTGGTTTCGTCGGAGAGTATTTATTATATCGGAATAAACAAATTTTGAAAATATTTGTATATGATTCAAATGTACTTATGCATCACTTATGAGCTATATAAGAATAATTACTTTTTCTCTACGGATACGGAAAGAAATTAAAAAATCCGCGGTCTTAATTTTTGTAACAAATTTCAAATTTGACACCAAACTCTAACACCTACATGTACCTATGTTATTAAGCTGTTTTGGACAAAATATTTACAGCAATCTGTGCAAAAAGCAAATTTCCAAAATGTACATTGTCTGTTTGTATTATCTGCTAAATTGGGATTAAATGCTCTTGAACAATAAAATTGTTATTCGCATTTACATCGGTCTTAAATTTTGTAACGCGCTGACAAATAAAGAAATTCAAACGTTACATGCATGTATGAAACTTTATAGTTATAGGCGGCTATCTGGCAATTTTCAGGTCTGTCACGGTCATTTTGTCAAACACGTGTTAAAGGTTAGCGCTGTAAAGCAAATAACTGTATTATAGGGCAAAAATTTCATTTCCAAAAGTACCATTTTCTTTACAAATTGACCTATATTAAGCAAGCACCTGTCTCAAGCAAGCGGTTATTGTACCTCCCTTGGGTACTTGCTTAAGGCAGGTTTGATTATACAGCAATACTTTCTCTTGCCATCGGAGAAAAAATTTCTCAAAGTTTGAAGCGCATAAATATATTAATACATGTATATGATATTTCACAAGCATAAAAAGTCTTTCCCGTGGCAAAACGACTAGCAGAAAAAAAAGAAAGAAAGAAAAAAAAAAAAAAAAAAAAAAAAGAAACGGGAAAGGTGACGCAAGAGATATAATTCGTTCTATACGAAAACAGAGGATAATATAGTATAATGAAATAAATTATCGTGAAACGGCTAAAAGCTACCGTGCAGGGATATAGTGTTGTTTATATTTGCAGTTTCCGATAGAATTTGTGCAACAAACTCAATTCATATCGTGTTCGTAAATGCAAATAGATCTGTCCTATACTGAAAAAGCAAATGAATAAGCAACACTGTAAATGAATTCTCATTGATGTCGTCCCTAGGATCGGACCGGTTTTCTTTTGTTTCCGTGGCGTGTTTGGTTTTGTTTCACTGCTATCGGTATAAGACAGTTGAACCCCGCGGTTAACATTCTCATAAGGCGGAAAAGGTAGGCGCTTGACAGTTTGCCGTTACGTTTTGTTCCCCAATACCGTGCGCGACGTCAGTCCGGTTCCGCATGAGATAATAGAAAATATAAGGAATTTTTATGAGAAACAAAAACAGTTTCTGAACAATAACTGAATCAAAACTAACATGAACTCTGTGATAAATCATTATTTTATACATTGCAGATGACTTATTTTGGGCTGTTTTTATTCCCTGTTTGTCTTTTTAGGCCATTTGCAAACCCTCTTTCAAACCCTCTTGCATGCCTCAAAAACAGACAAACGTAGATTAAAACAGCCAGAAGGTCATCTGCAATGTATAAAATAATGATATATCACAGAGTTCATAGTAGTTTTGAACCAATTATTGCTCAGAAGCTGTTTTTGTGTTTGAAAAAAAATCCTTATATTTTCTTATATCTCATGCGGAACCGGACTGACGACGCCAAGTTTTTGTGTATATTTTCAAAAAACTAAACTGTCCAACGCAAAAAGCTTACTTCCAACTTTAAACGTTTGGATTCACGCATACAGTAGTTCTGTTCACTTCTTTGCGACTGACAAGGTCAGAGACTCAAAATCAAGCAAGAGAATGAGACTTTTCTCTACATATATATATCACCGAGATTGACCTTGAACACATGCTCTGCCGTACTAAATGCATATCTGGAAAAATGCAAGACAATGTGCTTATCCTTTCATGTGCCGAAGAAACAATCCATATGTGACAAAATAGCATTCTTATATTTTGCATAAATAGTTTTCAGAGAAAATAATTACCTCAAACCTTGTGCCGATGTCAAATTTGTTTACGATTTTGGCTCCCCTACTGCAAAACCGGAAACTCCTCTTATTAGTTGGCGTTCTGAACCGTGGTTTCGCATGAGAGCGATTGGTAGGCGTGGTAATGCTAACACTCGTACAGTCCAGTGTGGGTACCGGCTTCTTTGAACAGGGCAGACATTCAAAGTTCTAGACAAACTGATTAATTGATAATTGTAGGATGAGTTTCCTTATTTCTTCATAAAACATATGAGCCGCGACACGAGAAAACCAACAATGTGGTTGTGCGCCCAGCGAAGACTCAGATCAGCCTGGACAGCTGTCCAGTTTACTCAGACTCTTCGTGAAGAGCTCAAAGGGTAGCTAAGGGTCTAAGTTACCTCCATGCGGACAGCGAAGATTCTGAACAGACTGGGCGGCTGCCCAGGCTGATCTGAGTCTGCGCTGGGCGCACAACCACATTGTTGGTTTTGTCGTGTCGCAGCTCATATGTAGTGACCTGTTATTAAAACACCCGCGCCGACATCTTATATTCATGGCTCTTGACAAGAGGATATTGAAAAATGGATGATAATTTTTGGCAAATTCTCGTGCTTGCTGGCACTTGTTCTTTTGATATTTTATTATAAAAGAGCAACTGCACATGTTTTGGAACAATATCCTTTTGGACTTTCGGCCTCTTTTTGCGTGGGAGAGGGTGGGCGGGATAGGGCGGGGGTTGGGCGTGCGATGGTGGGAGAGGGGAACGAGGATGTAGGAAAAAACAATGATCATTGCTTTCAAACAGTCATTCACAGAACAGTAGTTGTATAAAAACTCTGACATCCAGATGCAGGCGTCCCAACTTACTGTATAGCCACTGTCATTCGTATTAATTTCGCTTTAGCAAGTGGAACCAGTCCCCAGCCAATGATGGTGTGTCAAACTGTGGTGGCATTAATATACAAGGCGTAATGGCGGATGTTGGTTGCAGAGCGAGGATGGGGTACCTTTGTAAACTGGCTCTCGGTAGGTTTCAGTATAGATTATCATGTTTTTGATTAATACGAAAGTTGGGTTGCTTTTTGATAGAAGTTTCAGTGTAGTCATCGACAAATATTGGCAGACTTATATCCCAGCGTTCTTTGTTTTTAACCGGCAATATTGCCAAAATTCAGTGTCCCAAAGAAAGGCTTTCTGTCTGTAAGATTGGTAGTTTATTTTGTTGCTCTATTTAGACGAAATTTTGATACCACATATATATTGTGTTTTACAGTAATACAATTGTTACAGGTGACGATGGTGGATGTCCGATTGGTTGGCTGCCCTCTGACACCGCCTGCTACTGGGTCAGCAACAGCAGTGACATCAGTCAGCGCCTTTCCTGGGCTGATGCCAAGACAAAGTGTGCAGCACTCTATTCCGGCGCCACCCTGATGTCAATTGACAGTGCTGACGACCAGGTACATTTGTAACCACTGCACTATCTTGATAGTCGATTACAAGCATGGTTTCAGCAGCGCGTGTGCCTAAATTATTATTGTCTGCTTAGTTCGGCGTTCAAAAACATTTCTTTTGATTTTCAACTCGGTAATATTTATAGTAAAATTGTCAGTTTATTGAATAACTTCAAAAACACCGCAAACATAAGCGTTACAAGTACTTTGTTTTTTTTATCAACTTATATGAGCCGTTGGCCATCGCTCTCAACCAATCAACTTGTGCTAATGCTGAACTGGACTCTAATGTTGTATTTCGATTTGTGGTATTCAAACTATAATATTAACAGAAAACAATAATTCAAACTATAATATTAACAAAAAACAATAATTATGATCTGTCCAGATAAAATGCCCTAATACCAGTATCATGTAGAAAACTTGAAAGCAAGACAATGACCGTGCTTTCAAATTTCCGCATTATCTGACACCTGCTTTGGTTTACTCCTTCTGGTGTTTTGTCTATATGCAGACCTTCCTCACAAGTGAACTTCCGTATTTAGCCCAGAACACCAGACTTCACTGGACAGGTCTTGTGAGAAGAAACAACGCCTGGGTATTCGACAATGGAAACCCTGTGAATACAAACCTCTTGTAAGTTTATCATGATTTAGCACTAAGAGCGCCAAAAACAAAAAGAGTAGTTGAATGTGCAAACAGCTTAGATCCAGATGAAGCGGCTTAAAATGAGCATTTACAGTCCAACCTGTATTAAGCAAGCACCTAAAGGATTATCAAAATGTGCTTGCTTAATACAGGTTGCTTGCTTAATAGAGGTGGCCGGTGAGTCAGGTAATTAAAGGACCAGAAATCAAAGTAGTTGCATTTGCAGAGTTGATCTATATGAGGCAGCTCATGATGAGCCGCCTCGTCTGGGTCTGCACTGTTTGCCCTCTGGTCTTTGAACCCTCAATATGATATGACTGGGGCAAAACATTTCTTTTGCAATTCTGCTGAGGTAAATTTTATCGTCTGCTTTGGTTTAGGACATCTGTCACGCGTAGATTTTACAAGAAAAAAAGACCTTTTGCTGTCAATTTCAGAAAGCGCTTGGGATGTATATGGCATTGATACACTACCAATCGGCCAATTCCGTGAATCACGGAATTGGCCGAGCGGTGTTCCGATTGATACAAATACAATACAAGGGATAATGCCATACGATTGACCATAAACATTCTATCTTTTCGAAATTTGCATTTTCGTCTGATATGATAAAACCTTTTAGCATGCATTTAGCTTCATCAGCACTTACACCAAATTGACGCAAACAATAACTTGTGCAACAGCAAAAGTTTGAAAGTTTGGGCGCAATGTTTTACTTTTGTCTTTTATTGTCCCTGTTTTATGTTTCAGTACCTGGCAGTCTGAGCCTGACAATATTGCGGGAAATGAGGACTGCGCTGTGATTAGAATAACTGGCACGTTCAGTGACAGGAACTGTAAATCAAGGTCCAACTTCATGTGTAAGAAACCCCAAAGCATGTGTAAGTATTACAAATAGAGGATCTTACATGAGTACTCATGTATTATTGAATTTATTAAACGAGTTGGGAAAAAAGATAAGATGCGAGGCTTTGCCGAGCATCTTATCGTTTTTCCCAACGAGTTTAATAAATTCAATAAAACATGAGCACGAATGCAAGATTCTATTTATCATATGACGCTAAAATCATATTTTATTAGCAGGTTTTGCACTGAAACGTCACGATGTCGCCTTTAGAAAACGCGACGTTTTAATGGACATCAACGTATGACGTTACGACGTCATTTGCATATTTAATCCACTAGTGGATTATCGTTTTTAATGCATGGCTTTATTACACTCTCAGATGCGACGTCATATGATAAATGTATCTAATGCCCGTTTTATCCAGAATTTTTGCGACAGCATTTAAAAAGGCATTTTGCCGAGGACGTTTCAATCCGTGTTCTGGTACAGTGTGTGCATGATAAAACTAGCTTACACGATTTAAGCGAATTTTGCAAGCCAAGACTCGGAGAGAGAGATACAGAGCGAAAGGGAGGGGAGGTCGTTTGAAGACTTCGAGATTGTGAAACTCTGTTCGTTCTTCAACATATATTTGTAGTAAATTCATACTAGAATCGCCCTGCATTTTATGTTTTGGGTGAAATTTGAGTGAATCAGTTCTTTAGCATTCAGTCGAAGTTTATTTCGAATATCGATTCAGAATGTATCGTTTTGTGCAAAAGAAAAAGAGAGAAAAGAAAAAAAAGAAGATAGGTGAAAGCATAGAATGTGTTTATTACAACACATCAGCTCTTGACTTCAACTGCAAAAAGTGTAACCAGGTTCTCATTTTGCCTGGCTTGCGCGTGCATTCTTAGAATTTGTATATCTCTTCAGATTACCCCTCTGACAATATCGGTTGTGGTGACTGGATTAGAGCAGGCAGGTATTGTTACAAGTTTGCCAGATCCAAACATCTGTCATGGGCGGATGCAAGGACTCATTGTCAGACACACGGCGCTGACCTCATCAAAGTGGATTCTTTTGATAAAAAGGTAGGTTCCTGTTTTAGCGGCAAAAAGAAAAAAAAGAGACGACAAAATTTACTTCTGCAAAATTTCAAAAGATACTTCACATAAGCTAAATCATATTATTGAGAATTCAAATTTTAGAGGGCAAACTGTGTAGATCAAAATGAGGCGGTTCCTTGTATGCCGCCTCATCTGGATCTATGTTGTTTGCAACTTTTATTGCTTTCATTTTAGCACGTTTAAATGGGACAAAACTCCCTTTGTACCTTTGTATGTCACCTGATGTTTGTCTGTTCTGCTGTGCTTGTCTCACACTAGGCTTTGAAATCTTTCATTTAAGAAATGAAATTTGATTTTTTCAGCGTTCGTCGTGTGATGAAGCCAGTGGATGGAGCTAGAATTCAATGAAACGCGATGCGCTTCTTGTAGAATTTTAGCGACCCCTACTGGCTTCTTCATACGATGAACGCTGAAAAATCAAATGTTTATTCTTATATTTTATTTTATTTTTAGACCCTTCCTGTCCTGTTTTCGTTATATTTAAATGTAAAATATGCGTCGAAGAAAATATAGTAACTACGTTTTTGGCCATTACGTTAAACAGCCGTCGCCATAACGTGATGCCAATCGAACGTTTCGTAGACCAATCGAGACGTTTGTTAACCTACGACATCGTCACATGATCAATTTTCGTTCCTCGGTGTATGAAACCAGTTGCTCTAAGAGGGTTTAGCTATGGTTGATTGATTGAT
Source organism: Ctena decussata (assembly GCA_963989385.1). Classification (NCBI taxonomy): domain Eukaryota; kingdom Metazoa; phylum Mollusca; class Bivalvia; order Lucinida; family Lucinidae; genus Ctena; species Ctena decussata. The sequence continues at coordinate 76,696,040 of OZ022498.1, read as the reverse complement.
TAATTGATTTCTTGCTTAACGTCCACGGTAAACAACTATGGTCATGTCGGGACGGTCAGTTAACCTAACCACTCTATTCCTGGGCAGGCTTAGACCTCCTAATCGGTTAACCAGTACTAAATGCACATACTTTCGCCAGTAACTGACAACTGCCCTTCTTGAATCAGCGGAAGGAGAAACGAAAGTATGTGGCCAGACCGGGTTTCGAACCCAGGACCTCTGACTTATGAGTCAGGTGCCCTACCGATTGCACTACGCGGCCCGGCGGTTTAGCTATGGAGGGTCAATGGCAAGTGTAAATGGTTTCACATAATCCTACGAGCCGTCGGTTGGGCTGGTTCCGCCTGGATCCTATATCTGTCGGTAAATGTAGACCTGGAAAGGTTTCACTTTCATCATTTTTACTACATGTATGCCGGTATACATGACTCCATTACTGACATGTCACGCCCTTTCCTGTGACAGGAGGCTATGGGTAATTGCGGCCTAGTAATGAGCTAGGATGACATTCCTGGTTAACCATATATATACAAGGGATGCTACGAAAAGAAATAGAGCTGTTACGAAACGAAAAAGAATCATAGTCAGGTCGTTTGGTAACTGTTACGAAACGAAAGAAGAGTCATAGTTACCAAACGACCTGTAAGGTCGTTTGGTAATTGTGACTCATTTTCGTTTCGTAACAGCTCTTATTCGTTTTTCAACGTCCTTGAATAGTTAACAAGGTGTGGCTGAGTTCACCTGTCAGTCAGGAAGACAGGAGCAGCACGAGTTTCTCAAGGATATCCCCATTACTATCAATGGTAAGGAAAATAAATGAGCGCAGAGAGGGTTTTCTGATCCGGAGTATGGATCAGATTGAACTAGACTATTCGTCAGTATAAAGTGCATGCAATAGATGTCTGATCGCCAGTATATTGCTTGAAATTTTGATGCAGATTTCTGTCCTAAAATTTCATATATACTGCATGCAACAGCTGATGCATTTTTATCCTTCGACTCAATATTCTGTTATACAGGAATGGATGGCACTACAAATGACAGATCCAACCAATAACCGGGTAATGTGGACAGGGCTTAATGACATCAACAAGGAAGGGGCATATGTGTGGGCTGACGGTACCCCGGTTAACACCTCATTTATGTAAGAAAATATTCGGTTTAAAGGCCCCATTGCTCTATAAGCATGTAAAAATTTTATCGTCAGGAATCGCTGCATGCTTCTCGTCATACATGTAGTTTCGTCATTTTAAATGATCGCGATTAGCGAACTTAAAAGCAATTAAACAACATTGAATTTCACATAAAAAAGGTTCGAAACTTTATTTGGGTCATTTTAGTTGCCAACTAAATGACCTACTTTCGATTTCATAAACAATGAAAAATTGATAAAAATACAATGTACAGCCGTGGAGTCCCATTCACTGCACCGCCTTTGTTTATATTGCATCGTTTAACAAGGAACCAGAAAAAGGAAATTGTATTTTGTTGATCGATGTGTCGTCTTTCAAAAACCTTTCTGCATACTTCTTGCCAGGAATATGGACAAACATATGCATATCAACCCATATTTTATCACCAAACGTGAAGATTGAAGCGCTTTTTATAATGATTTGCGTTTAGCCGTTTTCACCACTTACAGGACTATGGAGACTTTAAGAAACTGACATTGTCAAAGTTTCATTCAGATATATATTGAAACTGATCTCTCTCTGTTGCATTTGTGGCATGTTTGGGTCCGGCGAATATATATCTGTCAATATATTCTATAATGTCGTTTTACCTCCATTATCTGAGCGATGATCCGAAATAATCAAAATTAATATTCAGTCTTTTGCTATGCTACAAAATCGTAATCTCTGTGTCTTGTGAGTTTGTTCATATCATTTAAAAAAAGTGGCAGAAGCAATCAAAACCATGAGTATTGGAGTAGTCTGGCCCATTTTTAATAGTAGTACGTTTATTACAGGTGTCTGTATTGTATATCCCCATAGAAATAGTAAAAAAATAAAAAAGATCTCCGACAACTACTGATCTTACAAGCTGTTTTACAAATTACATAAATGTTTTATTTGTTATGAATATGTCACTGTCTATAGTTTACTGGGAAACCCCTATATATTATACATCAGTCTATTGTACTCTCATTATCAGAAACTGGAACCAGGAGCCAAATGACTATAAAGGGGCGGAAGATTGTGCCTTGATTTACAACACTGGAGAATACAACGACATATCATGCGCAGCACAAGCCCCGGCAATATGTGAACTAGACAATCAAGGTAAATCTTACTCTGATATACCCGCAATTCTAACTTCGAAATTAAAAATCTAAGTTCCAAAATATAACAAAAAATAAGTAGGTAAATTCTCAGGAATTGACACAATTCAATCCCAGATCCCACCTAAGACACCATGTGGGGAAAAAGACAACACAAAACTAGTCACCACCAAAGACATCATCAGTGGCAGCCGTGTGAATAGCTATTTCCCACGTAGGTGGTCACCGGGCCAACCTTCGCGTCACAAACAATATATCAATAACCGATATAGCAATAAATAACACATAAAACAACCAAGAAGAACCAAAACAGAAGATCCGTCTTGGGACGGCCAGTAATGACCAACACTCGCCCTTGGTTCTGCCTTGGTTCATCAGAAGGGTTCAATGTATAAAAAAAAATATACCTTCATCAGGGTCATAATTGCGCACAAATACGCTTTATGTCATATTTGGGAACAATACAACTCAAAAACTTCTGAATTTTGCCAAATTTGGCCGAAATTTCGGTTTGGCCACTTTCATAAGTTTTGTGATAACTCACCATTTTTTTTAAACAAAGCTGAAATTTCCTATTAATATCATTCACATATCAGTCGAATAGTATTTTTTTTTGGCTGACTATTTGCGGGGCGCGGTAGCCGAGTGGTTAGAGTGGTTCGGTTATTGCACAGAAAGTCGCCGGAAGGTCGTGAGTTCGCGGCTCACCGTCGCCATCCGACGGCTGGAAAAACTCTCTCTGTCAACCCAGCAGTAAATGGGTACCTTTTTCGAATTAGGGAAGGATAAGGCAGCGAAAGGAGAGACCCCCACTGCCCCTACGGCTATTAGGCTATGGGAAACCTTTACCTTTACCTTTGCGGAAGCTTGAATTTTTAATTTGCAGGTGTCAGTTTGCCAGGCAAGTGTAATATACCTAGTTCTTTTGTTTTTTGTCATCTACCCTCCTAGAACATGTATCAGATAGGGCAGCGAGACTACAGACTACTCATATGTAACAACTGTTGTTATCTGGGCTTGCAAAATAGAAGTTATTGTTGTTGCCTAACTTAGTGCAGATTGTATTTTATTGTTGTCCTTTGAGATCAGAGGATATATTCTGAAAAATCAGAACATTTTTGACTGGCTTTGACTCATTTTCTAAATCATCGGCTTCATTTATTTGGACACGTTTTTATATTAATCAGTCTTTGAATCGACTTTGCAATATGATTTCTTTTTCTTTGGCTTTCGTCACCAGATCATGACTGATGAGGCTTGAATAGCCGAAACTTCGAAGTATGCCCATGTTCTTTCTTTTGAAAGTATTCTCTGCTCTTGAAGGAACTCGTATAGATTTTATTACGTTCTCGTCCTAAATAGGAACAGTTCAGGTAGGAGTCAATATATTTAGATCTAGTCATGAGCTGCTTTATAAAAGTTTCTTAATTGCAAAACACGTTTTTTTTTTTTTTTTTTTATTTTTTTTTTTTTTATTGCAATATTAATTGAAAATCCATAAAACCAGACTTACTCAAAATTAGCCAGGAATTACCAACCATTATATGAAAATAATCGTGCACAACTGTAAAATGCATGTGAATGCAAGAAAAATTTGTCCAAAAATTGCATGCTATTATGTTGGGTATTAATGTCAGTGAGGAGGCATAGTTTATTATGTCTTGTAACAAAATTAAGCCAGTAACGTGAAGAAAACAATTTCTTCTCATATACAATGTTGCATCAAACCATTACGACAGAGAGTTGTATAATCATCATCCCTTTTTAGCATCTTGTCCCGCTGGTTGGTTAAGTAGGCCTGCGGACTCAGGAACTGGTTCGAACTGTTATCTACTAACCCCGTATCAGAATAGAAGCGCACTTATGACCCAGTCAGAAGCGGCTGATTACTGTGCACAGCAGGCTGTTTCTGGTAATGCTCTACCTGCTCTGTTGTCCGTCAGTACAGCGGCCGAAAAGGTAAAGAAACTAGGGCCAAGTCGGGTAACTTCGGACAGCGGGTAAAATCAGACATACCATCGCAAACAGTGAAAATTCAGATAAGGCGGCTAATGATGAGCCGTCTCATCAGGATTTTCAATGTTTGCCCTATTAATTTTGTTTTAATCCAAAGGAAACAATTTCACTGTCCGAATTTACCCGACTTTAACCTAGTCAACTTTGAATAAAACATAATTTTTGTAATAAGGGTTTCATTTGCTTACCAATAAACTACAGTACATGAATTTATGCATTTACACTATAGATTTTTAATTAATCACTTGGTACATATTGGAAAAGATTATTTCCTCTAGTTTGTAGATTGCAGTAATTCATTTTTAATTTATTTGGTGTGTCACCAGTCTTGGCGGACTTAGAGAGCATGTTGCAACCCTCAGGGTGAGTCTTTTGACTCCTAGAAAAATTATTCCGAAGTTTGAAATAAGTAATGGCCATTTTTGCTTTTTTCTCTTGCCAAGAATTCTTCAAAATTATTTCGTCGAAAGAGGATATAACTTCCTTCAATGGTCTTATCATCATAAGAATTAATATCATTCTTTTCTTGATTGGCTGTCAAAGGTATGACTTTTCTTTGTCAGTTTTTTTTTTCTAATTTTTTTCAACGGTGTTATTGAATAAACTTTTAGGATAAAAATCCTGTCGCATGACCTTGTAGATTGTGGCTTGTTTATTTGACACACCCTAACATATAGTAGCTATGGTACTGGAGTACCTAGAGGAACAATTTCTGTCCTTGAACAATATAACCTAGTTAAAAGGATGAAAAGTGAAAATTGCAGAGTTTAGCAGTGTTGCTTCCCCAGATATTCACCTAAAATGGTACCATTAAATTTGTTTAAGTATTCTCGAACGAATATTTCTTTTTTTTTTCATATGACGTCGCATCTGAGAGTGTAATAAAGCCATTAAAGCATTAAAAACGATAATCCACTAGTGGATTTAATATGTAAATTACGTCGTAACGTTATGCGTTGACGTTCATAAAAACGTCGCGTTTTCTAATGGCGAAATCGTGACGTTTTGGTGCAAATTTGCTGATAAAATGCGATTTTAGTGTCATGTGATAAATAGAATCTTGCATTCGTGATCCTGTATTATTGAATTTATTAAACTCGTTGGGGAAAACGATAAGATGCTCGGCAGAGCCTCGCATCTTATCTTTTTCCCCAACTCGTTTAATAAATTCAATAATACATGGGCACTCATATAAGATCCTCTATTTACGTATTTCTAAAAAAATCATCATTTTAGAGCTCTATCAAAGCAACCATTTATGGCTTGGCTGATAATCCATACGGCTGGTGGACTTCCCTGAACGACAAAGAATCGGAAGGGTTCTGGGCTTTTGGTGACAACACCCTAGACCCGTCACTGGTGTAAGTTTAATTTTATGATACTCAGTCTTCACTGATATTATACAGCAGGAGCATCTGATTCTGATTCTTTATTTACTCTCAGTTTTACAAGTAAACAACATGAGAAACAATGAAATACATATATACAATACTAACATGGCGGCTTTATTTCTAAAAAAATATATTCATAATCATTGGCATTTAATGCTAATAACATTGACCCATCAGAGCACAACATTGTACTACATTGAATCAACGTTGATCCAACGTCATTAGTTGGATAAACGCCGACCCAATGCAGATTCAAAGCCGTGTGCCTGCTGGGTGTTTAATACCTGCAATAAGTTTCATCCACCTGACATTCAGATACAGTCAAGTGGGCGCACGGATTGTCTCAACGTGTATGCCTGCCAGACGATTCTTTGTTATTTACACCCTAAAGTGTTTAAATATTGGGCCTCCTAAACCATTAATTTTCCATTTTTAAAATGGAAACTTAAAGGTTTAGGTGTCCCAATATTTAAGCACATTGTGGTATTGGTCGGAAACATATTCGGATGAACAAAAAGATAATCGGTGTTAAGAAAGATAATTAAGGAAGATAATTAGGCGATAAGGCAGGACATGGATGTGGTCCACCTTCTATATGCTGTGCCTAACTCACAGTGGGCCTATAGCCCCACTGTCCCTGCGACAACTAGGCTATGGGAAACCTTTATCATTTTCATATAATTATGTATTAGCATCATCAGTTTACTTGTCCCGAGGAAAGCGTATATATATACAGTATAAATGGAGCTGGCAAATGACGACGAATGAAAGAAAATCGTATAATCGGTGCTTTTGCATAAATCGCAATAGTTTCGAATGTATAGAAAGAAAGAAAAGAAAGCAGTATAAACTACTGTTAGTACTATACCGCGCGCTATAAACAGCTATGTATGGAACGCCACAACTGTCTCTTATTCGGACATGTCATTATGTTATATGGACAAGCATTATATGCTGTTCAGTTACATTATGTTTCGCCAGTTTGACATGCTGTCTTTCTCATTCGTTATTAAATGCTGTTCATTTTTCAATTTGTCTTGTCTAAAAGCCATAATATCATCTCGGTTTAACATGCCGTCTTCTTCACTCGTCATAATATGCTGTTCATTTTCATTATGTATTGTCTGAAAATCATTTTACCTTGTCAGTTTGACAGGTTGTCTTCTTCACTCGTAATTATATGTTGTTCATTTTCATTATGTATTGTCTTAAAGTCTTTATTAGTCAGCTTAACAGGCTGTCTTCTCCACTCGTTATTATATGCAGTTCATTTTGCATTTTATCTTGTTAGAAAGCCTTTATGTCATGTCTGAAAACCATTATATCCTGTCAGTTTTACATGCTGTCATCTTCACTCGTTTTTATGAGCTGTTCATTTTCATTGTGTCTCGTCAGTTCGACACGCTGTCTTTTTCAGTCGTTATTATATGCTTCTCATTTTCACTATCTCTTGTTAAAATCACATAACGTCTTGTCAGTTGGACATGTTGTCTTGTCCACTTGTCCACTTATTGTGTGTTGTACATTTTCATTATGCCTTGTCAAAAAATAGTATGTCTTGTTAGTTTGACATGTTCTCTTGTCAAGTCTTGTGTTGTGGGGTGCTGTGGGGTGGGACGTGCCGGTTGGCAGGACAAACAGGAATAGAATACTATACCTCTAACATCTTATCTGCCCTGAACCCTCTCCCAGGACCCCACCCTACCTCTTCCCTAGCCTACCCTTCCCTACCCTAACTCACCATTTTCCACCAAACCATTCTCACCATACCCTCATACCCAAAGTCAAAAATGAAAAATGCTTATTAAATTCGAAACCCTTAAGTAAGACAGTTACTGAAAGTATAAAGAGGCACTCCACAAGCCTCAGCCCCATCTAACCACCACCACATACCATTCCCTCCCCTCCCATGATCTGCTCTGCTTTACCCCATTTTACTCTACCCTACATACACCCAACAATACCCAAACCAAGCCCCATCTTTACGCCTACCTCCTCTATACGCACCAATATCTCAGCCTCTTTCCCTACCCCTACCATTCTCTATCATACTATTCATTATGCTAACACCTATGCCTACGCCCACACATATTCAACCCAATGCTTCCACCTACCCTTACAATCCCACAACAAACCCTCATCCATCCCAATCCCACCCAGTCCTCTTCCATCCCAATCCCACCCAGTCCTCTTCCCATATCCCGTCCTACCCTACATTACCATACCCGAATGCTCCAAGCCTTACCCAGATATCCACCCCACCATTTGTTCTTCCCCATGCCATCCAATCCAAACCCCTTCATATACCTTACCTTACCTACTCTTCCCCTCCTCACTCCACCCCGTTTACGCCCGTCCCACCCAAACCCTCTTATACCATATCCTATCATACACTACACGATCTTACGAACATGCTCTCGGCTCCACCCTAATCCCAATGTCAACACTTGTTCTTTCCCACACCGTGCCATCCAAACCTCTTCACTCACCCTCCCCTACTTACCACACCCCCCAGTCTATAACTACCACAACCAAACCCCTACTCTTGATGATTACCCGCCCGAAACCACTCCCATCCAGATCCCTATTCCCGCCACTAACGGTTCTATACACAACGCCAGCCAAACTCATTCACCTATCCTTCCGAAGTTTACACACTCACCACTACCCCACCACCACTCCTTCCTCACAACCATTCTTACCCCTCTCACTACCCATATCTTTCCTTACCCTATCCTGTTTACCCTACCCACTGTATCCCCACAACTCCAAGCATACACTCTACCCATCCCAAACAACCCCAGCCCATTCTCCTACCCTACCTTCCCACTCATTCATACCACAAATTTCCATATCCACGCCCCTGCCCTATGTATGATTTAGAATACCCTGACTCCTATCCCCTACCCCCTCCCCACAACGCTAATCTACCGTGTAATACACAAGCAACGACAGGCATGCAGGCAGACCGGAAGATAAATAGACGGATATCGGGAGGAACTAGAAAATGTGTTTATGAAACACTATGCTCCTTATGCTTGCCTCTAAAAAGGGTTCGCTTTGCAGAAAGGGGTATTAACCGGTTCGTTTACATCTTAGCCGGATATTTTGTTCGCAAGCACGGCTTATTTTTCATGAATATGCCACCCATAGAATTTCAAGTTCCTTTCTCTAATAGTTCTTGACTGTATGTTAGGGTACTTTTGTACCATAGGCTTCAATGCACTAAGTCGAAAAAGGGGCCTTACTCGATCAAAAATTAACATTTTTCTGTTTCAAAAGTAAATCATCTACACCTTGGACAATGTCTTCCTCCACAAAATCATGATCCTAACATCAGGGGCTCTCGAGATATTTTGTCAACTAGGTTCCATAGACTTAAATGCACTAATTTGAAAAAGGGACATAACTCGGTCAAAAATTCACAATTTTTTTCAGGTCATATATCTACATGTCTTCCTGCAAAAAATCATGATCCTAGCATCAGGGGTTCTCGATTATCTAGTTATGGCGCGCACAAGACTTGTAGGGAAAAGTTATCAAAGGGGCATGACTTGGAAACTAAGGAAGGGGGAGCAACCATTCTTATACGTGACTATACAAACTGTCCCAACCTAATACATATTCCTACCATATTTCACGAAGATATCCCAAACGATTTCAGAGTTATTCCGCGGACAAGAATGTTTACGGACGGACGGACGGACAGACAGACGGACGGACAGTGCCATGACATAATACGTTCGTTTTTTTTCAAAACGGGCATGTAAAAACTAGGGATGATGATAAAGAATAAGTTCTTTTTAGGAATTTTACCTTTTAGAGTGTTTATTTTGCCACAATGGGTTTGTTGTCTCCCATAAGCTAGTGACTCTTTTCTAATTCAGTTTTAGTGGAAACATTTACTTAGTAATGCGGCAGATCAATAATGCATGTATGTGAATGCTTGTATAGCATTTTTTGTAAATGTATGCACATGCGGGCCTGCTGTTGTAAAACAATTGTAGTTAATATCAAAACATTACTATAAATATGGGGGTCTGGGGGTCGCAGCCCCCCAGAAGACAGCCACATTTTAAACACGCAATTCAAATGGAATTAACTGCAGACTATTTTTTTTTTTTTTTTGGAAAGTTTGGGTGGAGCCAGATTATTTAATTTTTCACTTATTTTTGAGGCAAGAATATTTATTTAAATCCCCTCATGAACCAATTTATTTTTTCTTGCACATCCATAGACAGAGATTTTTTTTTTTCAAAATATACCAGCACTACCCCCCCCCCCCCCCTCGGAATATCAAATGGTCGGTCCCTAAATGTTTTACTTCTCTTTTTTCTTTTTATTTTATTATACCCCCCTCGGAATATCAAATGGTTGGTCCCTAAATGTTTACTTCTCTTTTTTTATTTTATTTTTTGTCAGACTTCATACTCTAACATCTTCGGTTGGGGGTTTTAGGGAGGTATAAAGGGATCAGAGAGGCAAGTGAGATTTAATGTGAATTTCTAACATCTTGGGCTGACAAAAGTCTACCCATACCTATACTTACCGTACTCTTTCTACCATTCCTATATCATCCCCAAAACTCCCAGCATATACTCCACCCATCCCAATCAACCCCAGCCCATTCTCCTACCCTACTTACCCACCCATTCACACCACAAAACCCCGCGTCCTAGCCCCTGCCCTATGTATTACTTAGCATACCCTGACTCCAAATGCTCCCGTAATCTACTGTTTCATACACGAGCAACGGCACACAGAAAGATGAATGGATGGATCTCGGGAAGAATAAAAACCAGAGGGCCAATGGCCCTATATCGCTCACCTGAGCACTGAGGTTACAGCAACAAAACACCATGCACAACAGCAATAAAAAGCACCATTTATGTGGAGGATAATATCACAAATATTTATGAAAAAAAGCTTTATCCCCCCGTAATGGCTTCTCAGAAGAAGATCTTTGGCTGCAATGGCAACCAATCAAAATCAGGTATTTGGGAAATATTCATATGGCTGGTAGAGGACTACTCCAGGAACATTTCTGTAAAGCTTTTGTCAAAATATCTGCAGTAACACAGAAATAAATAGCAAATGTCCACTTTCCCCATTATAAGTCTATGAAAACTTCAAGTTGCCATAGCAACAAATTCACATGGGCAATGATAATATAAAACATACTTTAGGTAGAGGCTAATGTTATCAATATGTACGCTAAGTATCAGCTTCATCCCCCTCATGGCTTCATTTTTCCCATAATAAGTCAATGGAAACTATAAGTTGGCATAGCAACCAAAGTTCTTATGGGATTGGAAGAAAAAGAATAAAATTTATGTAGAGGCTACTGTCATCAACACATCTGCACAATATCAGCTTCATCCCCCATATGGCTTCTGAGCAGAAGATTTTTTTGATTTTTTTTTCGAAAATTTACCCTATATTTTGCCATGGCAACCAATCAAATTCAGCGATTTTGAGAAATTTCATATGAATCGTAGAGGACTACTCAAGAAACATTTCTGTAGAAAAAAAATCTAAATAACTGCAGTTAGACAGCAAAAATTGCCAATTTCCATTTTCCCCATTATAAGTTAATGGAAACTCTTAGTTGCCATAGCAACCAAACTGCTGGAGCAGTTGCCATGAAAAACAGTAATTTAATAGAGGCTAGTACTAAGGTTCTTTCTGTAAAGTTTGAGCTTTATTGGCCGCACAGTTTCTGCGGAGACGATTTTTTAATATTTTTCTATTTTTAACTATTCGGTTGCAATGGCAACCATTCAAATTGCGCAATTTGCATAAATTTAACATGGGTGGTTAAAGACTACCAGACTACTCAAGGTTCATTTCTATGAAAGTTTTGTCAAAATATCTGCAGTGGCATAGCAATAAATGCAAATTTTCCATTTTGCCATTATAAGTCAATGGCAATTTTCAGTTCCCATAGCAACCAAACTGCTGAAGCAATAGCCAAGAAAAACAGTACTTTTATAGAGGCTAGTACTAAGATCCTTCCTGTGAAGTTTGAGCTTTATTGGTTGTATAGGTTGGGAGGAGATGATTTTTGAATATTTTTTCTATTTTTAACCATTCGGTTGCCATGGCAACCAGCCAAATTGTGTAATTTACATGAAAATCATTCGATTGATAGAGAACTATTCAAGGAACATTTCTGCAAAAGTTTTGTCAAAATATCTGCAGTGACATAGCAATAAATGCAAATTTTCAATTTTTCCCATACAAGTCAATGGAAACTTTAAGTTGCCATAGCAACCAAAGTTATGAAGCGATTTAGATAAAAAACAGTATTATTGGTTCCCCCTGCCCATAGATGCTATATATGAAATTTGGTTACAATGGGCCTTGTAGTTTCAGAGGAGATGTCGTTTGAAAATGTTGACGGACGGACGGACTGACGGACTGACGACGGACGACGGACGACGGATGCCTGCCTATACTATCAGCTCACCTGTGAGCCTTCGGCTCAGGTGAGCTAAAAGTGTTGAGCTGATAGGCAAATGGCCGATCAGATGGATGCGCATATGCACGGATGGACAGCTGGACTGGCAGACATACACACACACATATACTGACAGGCAAATCGGCGATCGGAAAGATGCATGGATAGACCTACAGAAATACACGCACATATATAAACATATGGACAGACGGACAGACGCATGTATGCCCTTGCATTGCGCCAAAACCCCGAATGATTGACGGGCGGATGGATGGAATGCTGGACGGACGACATTCAAACGCTATTATATTGTCTAGTGAATATTCCGTGTAGGTACTGTACTACCGGACGCCCTAACAGTTACCGGGTTTCTGGTACAGGGTTTTATCGATTTCTGGTACAGGGTTTTATCAAGGCAACAACATAACGTTTTAACACAACAACATATAATGATGACTTAACAGTAGGTTAAGATCAGTTGAAATGATACTCTATGAATGAACTATGTTGATTTAATCGCATAGAATGATTCTTTAACTTTACATAACGGCAAGTTAATGCAAAAAATCAGCCAGTTAACAAGACAACATGACAGATTGACAAAACATGATGATTTTCTGACAAAACATAATGGAGAGTAACAGCATCAAACAACAAACAAAAAAGACAGTACAAAAAGCGACTAGATGAAATTGGGTTCTGAAAATACATAATGAAAACGAACAGCCTACAGCTGCACGTTAAAAAGACCGAATGACAAACTGATAAAGCACGATGGTTTCTGACAAGGCATAATGGTTTCCCAACAAGACATAATGGTTTTCTGACAGTACATACCAGAAGAGAACAGCATATACTAACGAGTCAACAAGACAACATGTCATGGTGGCAAGACATCATGGTTTTCTGACAAGCAATTATGAAAATCAGCAGTATACAATAGCGAGTTAACCCGACAGCATATCAAACTGACAAGAGATCACAGTTTTCAGACAAAACTTTATAGAAATGAACAATATAGTAGTGTTTGTGAAAAGAACGTAATGACATGTCCGAATGTAATGCCCCAGTCACACACACACATTACGGACTGGGCGGATAGTTGTGGATAAAAATCCACAATAATCCGCAGAATTTGTGGGCGTGGCTTATTTTCTTGATTAATTTACGGATACAGTTACCTATAGATGCGTATGATTAAGGATAAATGCGGATGTCTGCGGTCAGATATTTTCCCTTTGAATCAATACGATGAGAGATGATACGAATGTATACGTACTACTTACCATCCATTACCTTCTGTTACTTCTAGATGCGGAAAGATGTTGTTGATGCTACGGATGGCCAGTTCGTATATGTCCGGTTATATTCGTAATAGTCCGTATTGCATCTGCGGATGGCCCATCCGTATCTGTCCGGTGTTATTCGTAAAAGTCCGTATCGCATCCGCAGAGTCTGTAACTGTCCGTATCGTATCCGTAAGGCCCGCAGGATCCGATTCCAAATTTTGAAAATTTTCAAAATTCAGGCGCGGACGAGCAAACCGTATTGATCCGTAATAAAAGGTAATTGAAGGCATTCATTCGCAATTATCCATATATAATCCGTATCTAATCCGTATCTAATCCGTATCTTATCCGTATCTAATCCGTATATAAACCTATCATTCCGCAGCCCAACCCAGAGTTGTGGACTGATACGGTTTCGCGCAGATTGTTACCTTCGATTACGGTTAGTTGCGGGTCTCGTTCGGAGTTTTTTTTACGGACTTTTACCTTCAGATACGTTTCTATACGGATAACTTACACTTCAATACTGATAGATACGTATTGGTGAGGATAATTGCAAACAGCTAATCTGACTGGGGCATTAATCCGTAACAATACGCAGAACGAGACCCGTAACTAACTGTAACAATCCGCATGAAACCGTATTTGTCCACAAATTTTGGGTGGACCGCGGAACGATAGGTCGAGATACGGATTAGATGCGGATAAATGCGGATAAATGCCTTCAGTTACGGATCATTATGGTTAACTCGTCCGCGCCTGAGTATTCAAACTTTTCAAAATGTGGTGGTATATCCTGCGGACCTTGCGGATACCATACGAATACGATTCGGATTCGATATGGAGAGAGACCACGCCCACAAATTGTGTGGATTTAAAGTCCGCAACTATCCGCCCTATCCGTAATGTGTGTGTGTGACTGGGGCATTAGATAGTTGCGGCGTTCCATAGCTATGTATTAAATGACTCCACGTTTTAACATAGGAATTTTCGTGGCGTTATTAACTGGGTTTGTGGTTTTGATTATATTCATTCCGTGGTGCTGTGAAATGTGACGTAAGCTCTTTGAGGTGAAGAGAACGTGGGGAACACTGATGTTGCCCTGGAAAAAAAGCTTTTTTTGGTTGAAATTTGGCAGCTTACAGCCCGTTTCATGTTTACGCAAAATCTGACTGTCTGAAATGTTTCTCTTTTTAAACTGAATTAGACAGGATAACGGTTTTTTCCGCTACTAAAGTGCAGGTGTACAACGGTAGTTTAGCTTCAAAGCAAACCGTCTTGTCACAAACTTAACGGCACCTGTCAGCGGTATTATTAACGCAAATATCACCAAGCACGTGGCAATGCTCCTCAACTGTGAAGTTACAAAATACGGTGAAATCAATCGAATAATAATAGTAAAAAAGGATAAGCAGTCAAGCCCGACTGCGTAAATAATGCGCTATATAAATGAGATAAGGCATTGTTATTATTATTATTTGATAGAAAAGTGCAGAGTTCCTGGTGGTTTAAAACGGCGGTGATAGTTTAGCACTAAGGGGTAAAGATGAGACAATCTGCAAGTATACGACACTCAGGCAACAAAGATAACATAATTCGCCGCCCGTGTACATACTGGTAATACTGGTCAATACCCCTACCTGAGCTGTCATTTTAATTGAGTCGCGACGTGAGAAAGAAGTACCTTTAGACACGGGCAAATAGCGAATATTAAGAACAGCCTGCAAGTCTGATCTGAGCAGAGTGTTCGCTATTTGCTGTAGACTTCATTTATTGTTGATCAGGAACGAGGTGATTTTGCTAACATTGCATATGCACAGGCTGATCCGAGTTTGATCGAATAATCATTATATACGTGCAAAAGTGGCTGTCGTTCGAGACAGTCTATAAAAGGATCTACTCAGTCGACAGGGGAAGACGACTCGGCTTTTGGGACGCTATTATAAAAAAGATCCGCGTGTTATGTGTATCTGCGCAGTTTACTGTACAGTCTGGTCAGAGCATACACCGTATGATTCACCTATCCTGCAACATGTGCCTATCATGCTGTTTTTACATATTAGTATATAGGCTTGTTTGGGCAACGACGCGGCTTGAATCCAAATGATGTCATTTTCATAGGGTCAACACTTTTAATAAGAAAAGGATTTGCTCCATTCAGAAAGGGATGTAAAAATGAAAATGGCAGTGTTGCTTCCCCGAAAAGTGTGCCCATTCACCTTAAGACAGATCTTTCCCGATATCAACCAATACGAGACATACCATGTATCCTTTTCACTTCTAAAGTTTGATCAAATACATTATAAGATCAACTCTTAACCAAAACAAACTGGCCAATCTGATCTGAGTCTGCGCTTGGCGCACAACCACATTGCTGGTTTTCTCGTGTCGTGGCTCATATGCAGGTGTACCCACACACATTAAAAGTTTGTTATAGTAAAGGCGACCATTTTACACATAGGGTATTTAGGTAAAATTTTCAATCACAGAAATCATTTCTCCGATTCTGAAAGGACGCCATCAGACTCAGTGCCGGGCTCAGATAGAAGATACACATCAATGATTCTTCCTTGGCTTCCTGGGAAACAACTTTGAAAAGAAAAAATAAGATATTCGAACACGCAGCAAAACGAGGGAAAACTTACATGTATGAGCTGTAGGCCTAATGTTTAATAGTCTGAAAACTTTGAGAATTTATCCGCGCGGCAGAGTCAGTTTCGTTTTCATGTAAATACAAGTTCTGTGATTTTGCCATGCGGAGTTCTGATTTATAAAACAAACTTCTCTTATTTTTCCTTCATTTCGATGCATCTTTTAAAGTCCGAACATTTGATTATTGATCCGTGCGGCAAAATCATGTTTTCTATATTTCATGAATGAACTAATTAATAAGCTGTGACGTATATCTTTTAGCTATCAAACCAACAGTTTTACGGATTTGCATATCTAAGATAGTCAATTCAGTATACGTCAATCACCTTTGAGACTGCCCTGTTGCAGCGTTCGCTAATCAAGACACGCCACTTATTATTGTCGCGTGCAGGTTTAGTGGTACAATCGAAGGTAAAACTTAACAGTTCTTACATCAGAAAGTCTATGCTTACTTGTCCGGGGGCTTATCAAAATACGAAGTTTTACATTTGCAAAGGCATTTGAGCCGCGACACGACAAAACCAACAATGTGGTTGTGCGGCCAGCGCAGACTCAGATCAGCCTGGGCATCCGCCCAGTCTGATCAGAGCCTTCGCTGACCGCATGGAGGTAGCTTAGACCCTAAGCTACCCTTTGAGCACATAAAGAGGAGACTGAGTAAACTGGGCGGATGCCCAGTCTGATCTGAGTCTACCCTGGGCGCACAACCACATTGTTGGTTTTCTCGTGTCGCGGCTCATTTGTTTTTGTTAAAATCGCTAAAGGGAAAATCGGCACGCACAAATTAACACTTACATGGACCACAAAAGTTAAAAAATAATCGCACAAATTCTGTTCATTGCTCCAGTGACCTGGTGGGAAAGAGCGCTGGCTCTTATACGTTACCTCTGTGACTGCTGTGGGTTCGAGCCTCGCTCAGCGCACAGGCCGACAACAGCTCTGCTTGCTAAACGTCAGGAGTTTTTCCCATGAGCTCCGGTTTTGGCTATTAAAAGGGCCTGTTAAGGTCAAGAATACGTATATGACTGGCGCAATTAATTACGTGCGTCGCGAAGGACGTTACGTCACGAAATACTTCCTAGTCAGTGTAATTTTCAATATGGCAGCCCCTTCGGACATTTAATAATAACGTCAAACATGGGGAAAACGGAGTTGTTGTCATTATTTATTCAAGCCTTTTGCTGATATTGCAATGTTCTTTTCT
This sequence comes from Ctena decussata, assembly GCA_963989385.1. Taxonomy (NCBI): domain Eukaryota; kingdom Metazoa; phylum Mollusca; class Bivalvia; order Lucinida; family Lucinidae; genus Ctena; species Ctena decussata. Next base: position 76,678,747 of record OZ022498.1, on the reverse strand, counting down.
TTCCCTGTATGTTTGAAGTTATTTCATCAACACAAGTGTATTCATACAAAATTAATGAGAGAGAGAGAGAGAGAGAGAGAGAGAGAGAGAGAGAGAGAGAGAGAGAGAGACTGACAGACAGACAGAGTGTTTCATATGTATAACAATTTAAGGCTGGCCGGAATACATGTTCCCTTCCTGCTTTCAGGGCTCACAGGACTTTTCAGACACATATATGAAAAGCGGAGCCCATCTTTCTCCTTTCTCTGCGTTATTTTTCCCTGATTTGAAAAAGCTACCCATTTATTGCTGGCTTGACAAAGAGACTTTTCCAGTCGCTTGCAAGCTGGCCGAATCCGGATTCGAACCCGCAACCGTCTGCGTCATAACCGAACGTCCGCGGCGCCGGTGGGATTATGCATCCGAAATAATTAATAAACCAAGTAAATGTATGCCAGCTGATTTTAGAGCTTTAGGGATCGAAATGTAATATTTATTATAATGCCAATTTATGCGATTTTCTGGACATCGAAAATTTTATTTTGATTACAAAATAATCTTGAATGGTACAATATTTCTTCCACTTGTTGTATGCCGTTGCCAAAGATATAGCGGGCCTCTTACTCACACCGCCCTACGGCCACTACGCTACAAGAAGTCTTTGCCTTTACCTATCCCGCCGATGGTGGATTTGGAAGTTGACCATGTAACTTACCATCATCTCGATATGACTAAAATACTGTCCAAAAAGTCAATTTTATCTGACTTCAATGGGCCACACCGACAGAACACGAGTCGTATGTAATATGGTACATGCACACAGATCAGTCTGCGCATACGCACAGACTAATAATTCTCTTCGCTGTTCCTCACGGAATCATTGTACCAGAGGACAACAAAGGCTCTGGTAAGGTTGGGCGGGTGCGCACACTGATCTGAGCTTCCACCGACCGTATATGCCCCAAAGCACCCATTTTATCATGGCACGGCGCATTTTGTGATTTAGGGTAACGCAGTTTTTTATGTGCGGATCAGTCGTGTCGGCTGCAGTAACTATATTACTGTTAGAAGTGTGCTTGCAATTTGTACTATTTTTTGTTTATGGAAGTCTGAAAAATAAATTCTTTCACTTAAGCCTCTTTCACGACATAAAGTTTCTTTGTCACAGGATTTTTAACAAAGAAAGTTTGCCAAAAATTTTGCGTTAACATGGAGCAAATTATTTGTGAAGAAAACTGTGGCATGGAATTTTTGTCAAATAAACTTTGGCAAGGAAATATTTGCTGCTGTGTTCAAACGATCGAACATTATTTGTCAAGGTTACCTGGACAAATAAACTTTGCCCGTGTGAACGGCCAACCATGCCACATTTTCTTTGTTGAATATACTTTGTTCAAAATTAAACCAATTTGGTTATGAGCAAAGTTTTCTGTGCTTATCTCCATAGCTAGTTTCTTTGTTACATACATGTATTCTATGGCAAATTTTCTGTTCACACGGACAAATTTTGTTTGTCATAAAAACTGTCCCATATAAATTTGGCTTGGCAATGATAATGTGGCACATTTTTTCATTCACACGAGCATTTTTTTCTTTTCCAAACCTACTTTGTCACAGAAACTTTGCCCGTATGAACGAAGCTTAAGGAATTCATTCTGTGAACCCTATTAGTCCTCACCTTTCCGTATTCTCATAACGGTCTTAGCATGTTTTATAACGTCGCCAGTAAACGACTGCAACGTCGCTTATAAATGACGTCGCGGAATGGCGAAAATTTATACACACCTATGCTTGCTTATCAAGCGCTACTTGAAAAACGAGCTCGGTAGTCAAGGACTTTTCTTACCTCATTTTAATCGACAGATCCTGTGACATAAAATATCAGTTTTTGAAAAAAAATCTATGTAGTGGTAAACAAGCTGTGTACGTTTAAATTTTTTCATTGCATTCCCATTGCAGTCAATGGAAACGGCCTAAAAATTTTATGTTTTTCAATCTGATCTAGCGACTAAACGAACTCGGTGACCTATCTTTTTTATTGCACAATTCGATGTAACACATGAAAATGCACCCCTGTGCAAAATTTTAAAAAATTCTATGTATGTGCCATTTACGTATTCTTGACCTTAATTAAACACTGGTTTTCTTTTTTCTCTTTTTAAAGTCTCCATAGTCCCATCAAAGGTAAAAAACGTCAAAATACAAATCATTATGAAACCTGTACAGCCTTCAGAATTGATGAAAATATGTCGGTTGGTGTGCTTTTTTGTAGCATATAACTGGCAAAAAAAAGGAACAAGGTTTTTTGAAAAAAAAGTGATGTCTCTCCATAAAAATACGGGTTTCGTCTCTGGTTCCCCGTTTAGCAATGCAATAATGCAACAGTGGCACAATCAATGGGATCCTTGCCTAATTTTATTTGTACATTGTATTTTTATCACCTGTTAAACGCCTGTACCTTATATTTTTACCGCCTGTACGTTGTATTTTTATCATGAAATAAAGCTTGTAAAATCGAAAGTAGGTCATTTTGGTTGGCAACTAAAATGACCTAGTTATTTTTTTCAAATCTATTTTATGTTTAACTCAAGGACGTTTTGATTTTTCAAAGCCGGCCAATCACGATAATAATCAATGGCGAAACTTTTGTGAGAAGTTTGCAGCGATACCTCACGATAAAATATTTCATGCTGATAGAGCAATGGGGCCTTTAAGCTTGCCAATGACTATATCATTAACATCATGTCAAATAAGAAGGTCGCATTTTGTACATATTTCAGTTCAGTTCAATTGCATTTGATAATAGGGTGAAAGGGAGGCGGGTCATATGGATCAATAATAATTATGAGACTACCAATTAGACTGATGTACTTTAAGCTGACTAAATAAATTTTGACAGACATAACAAGTTAGTTCGACACAACCGTAATAGCTTTGTTTACGGTATCTTGACCACGGGCTTAATGTGGATCCTGACAATGCGGTTCTTCCCAAATGGATTTGAAGTCTAGTTCTTTTGTTGTGTTCAAGAACATTTACTGACCGTTCCAAGGCGGTACTTCTGTTGTGGTTCTTCAGTTTTAGGTGTTCTTAGGTCCGCTTGTCTGTGGTCTTCTGGCGATATGGTCACCTGTGAAGCTGCCCACTTTGCTCTCCCTCTATGTGTGTGTGTGTGTGTGTGTGTGTGTGTGTGTGTGTGTGTGTGATTTATAATAGAAAATAGGTAAAAGTAAATGTTACTGTTGTTTTTGATGACCGCCTATTTGGGAAAGAGCTGTTAAATGAAATCAAAAACTGTAAGTTAGTGTAAAGAAACCATAATAAATAAGACGAAGCAACATTGGGCATAACATCACCTGAAACTGAACCTTAAAACGAATGGGGGAATAGGGAAGGTAAAGATCAGCCTGCGCTTCCGCGCAGTCTGATTGCTTAGATAATCTGATACTGGGGAATAAAAGTGAGGATTCAGTTTGATCACATTACACAGCGTGATGGCATAGCTTGCATTTTTAGGCGAGGCATATCATATCGCGAGTGTGTTGTCCATAGTCGAAGTCATCAGCTCAGCTGCATGCAGTCATGCATCAAGAGGTTAATACCAATTCTCTGTAACCATCGAGAATGGTGGCTCACGCCTAGTCACAGATTTTAACGAAACTTTCTGAGCATGTTCCTTGTCACTTAAAAAGAAAATATTGAAATATAACTACCTATTTTTTATGGCCCGTTTCCATGGTAACGGGATTTATAATATTTGGCCTGAAATTCTAAAAATATCAGTGAAAATTGACTATTTTTGCACAATTACAGCTTCTAAACTTTATATATTTATTGTAAATCGTAAATTGTTCTTTCAAATATTACTCAGGATGAATTCTATAGCGAGCTACTAAAACGAATTCAGTTGACTGTAGAATCACACTTGTGCTTCAAAGGTGGGTGGGGTATTAAGATATTGAAATTCATCGTTTTTCATCATTTTTAACCCAATATTCCAAAGCCCCGCGGGCACTTTGACACATCTGCATATATTCACTGTCAATAATGGTACTTCATGTTTAACATTATGGAAAAACATGTGTGGGAAGTTACCATCTTCTTATCGTTACCATGGCAACAATTATGTTACCCTTTTAAAAACGAAAAGTGGAAGAATCACATTTAAATAAGTCTTTGTTCAACCACAGCACTTTAATACTGCAATATGTTAGAAGATAAATACAATTTATTAGTCAGGTCTTTGCTTTACTACAGTTTATTGATTGTGGGCCCAGATGGGAAGGTGTTAAGGGTCATTTTAGGGGCCCGAACAGGTAAAAAATTTGTGCCAAAAATAGGCCACAATCCAAATATGGTTTACCCCCTACCCACTTCTCCTAGCGGGAGTTCTGTAGATTACAGTTTTCTTAAAGCCTAGTATCTTACAAAGATTTTGCAACATGTTAGCCCTCCGGCGATTGTCGGGTTACGCAATAACAGCATGTTACAAACGTTACCCATCAAAAACATAAATAAAATATAAAACTATTGAAACTTACAAAAGTATGGAAGTCACATTCACATGGTTAAAATCATAATATGGTCTATAAGGAGAATCCAGTAGCTAAAAAATTATGCTCTTTGAAAGACCATTTTAGCTTACATGGCGTTACATACGTTACATTTGTCTTTACGCTTCATTAAAATTGCTGTTTCCATACAAAATGATTGATTCTTGTAAGTTTTTCTTTCCGTATTAGACCATAGGTTTGCTTCTGTCTAAAAGGCAATTTATTTATCTTTTCGAATCAGTCACTATTATTATCTTAACTTTTATACTTTGGGAGAAATAGGATGTTGAACACACTACATTCTTGGAAGATATTTCATATCTCAATTATCACTTGCTGGGCCACAAGCCATCTATGGTTACCTCCTCCTCGACCCCTCTCCGTAGGAAGTTTATAAATCATGATTTACATAATGCCCAATGTCTTACAAGTATTTTGTATTTTAGCCCTCTGGCAATGGAAGCGCTATGCTGTAACAGTTTGTTAAAAACGTTACCCATCAAAACGGTAAATATAATATGAAAATATTGAAAGTTACAAAAGCATGGAAGTCACATTCACACGTATAGAATTATAATATGTTCTAACATAAGAATACGGTAGCTACACTTTGTGATGTTTTAAAGATCATTTTAGCTTACGTGGCGTTACATACGGGATATTTGTCTTTGCAAATAGATAGATAAATAACACTCCATTCATTGCTGTTTTCGTTCAAAGTATTTTCTTCTTGTAAGTTTTCTTTTCCTTATTAGACCTTACTTTTGTTACTGTCTTAAAGGCAACTTAGTCATCTTTTCACTTCAGCAGATATTGTTGTCATATCATTTATACTTTGGGAGAAATGGGCTGTTGAACACAGTACCCACTTACAAAATATTCCATATCTTAATTATTTATTGCCTTATAATTCAAATGCTTGAATAACAATATGGGAATTCAAAACAACAGTATAACGTAAAATTGCCTCTGTCAGCCTATCGAAACAGCAATTATGGGTGGGACAATATGTTGAACGCATCTCTATCACTATTTCTGACAGTCCCTTCGCTTATAAATGTTGCCTGTGACTTTTTTCTTTAAAATCATATAATTTGAAGATAGAACAGTTTGGTTTTCTTTTGTTAGCAGTTTCTTCATAAAAGAATCTTCGAGTATAAGAAACATACATTCTGGTTTGTTTTTTATCATTAGCTATTACTAGTAGTGATGTAAACTACATTAATGTATAAGATAGTTCATTACAATACCACCACATTCACTGTCTCTTAGAAAATAAACGCAAATAAATAGTTGCAGCCCTAAAGATCTTTTGTGTACATGGTACATGTATCTTTGAACACTTTCATCAGCTAGTAGACCTTGAGCTGGCCATAGCCCCTCCCCCACACCCAGGGGGAGTTTTGTACCCTAATTATTTATAAAACTACATTATATAAGAAACAAAATGACTTATGTTAACCCTCTGTACGTTGGGGCGTTAATGTTTAACTTCAACGTCAATTACGTCTACCCATATCAATATATTCACGTTATAATAGAAAATACGCATTGTTACACACGTGTAAGTATTCACCCTAAATAATGTTGGGTTTTGTATGCTGGTACATAAATCGCTGTTTCAAAGTTATTGACATGTCAAAGATACGTTGAAAAATCCGTATAATGTAGCTAACATTGTATTTGACGTTTTTTCCTTCTATGTCTGTATACATGTACTATAAGGAGCAAATTGTAAGAACTGAAGCGTAGAGAAAGCTAAGATGGAGCAAATTGTAAGAATTGAAGCGTAGAGAAAGCTAAGATCACAAATGTCTATTTTAATAATCTAATACATAAACAACTAAAGCCTTACAACAATAGTCAGCAGTCACAATGAATATGTAATGTATATAACCATAACAAAAATACGAAAAAACAAATGATAAAAAACAGAATGAGACTAAATCGCTGAATTGGTGGCCTGAAATGTATACATGCTCCATCACTCTTCTTCGAATCATACCCAGCTGAGATAAGTTAGGTAGCACTTAGCAGTGGAAATATTAATTGAGGACAGAATGTATCATTTTTTTTTAAGAATATAACCTACAAAATGATGAGAAAATCTAGGAAACCTAACATCAGCTGCTGTAGTCTTTCAATGTTATCTGCATTACGGTATGTCTTAATTAGACACTGCTGTACATGTAAATATGAAGAAACACCAATGTTATGTGTTTTCAAACTTAAAAAAAAGAGAATCGGATAGTGTATATTTGAAAGGCAGTCTAACAGTAATATTACGTTACATGTTTGTAATATGTCTGAGGATAAGCTTTGTGAGTGACCTGTTACCACAATATTAGTTCCCTGGCGGCATAAAGCATTCATTTTTGTAACATTAGCTTACCACTAGTATTCAGATGGTAAATTTAGCTCTTTGAAATGCATAAGGGTTCAGCAAGACGCACATAGATCGTTACAGCTGAAGCAGTTCGACCTTGCCTTCTATTCAGTCTCATTTAAAAGTGACTTCATAAAAATGATTTTATTTTTAATTTTATGCATCAAATGAAGTATGTATAAGTTGATATATGATGTAACTATCACCATTTAAGTTTAGAGTCATAATAGGGATAAAATCAATTTTGCTACCTGTGCTGTTGATTGAGCCACTGAATTGCCCTACATACAAATATGTGACTGTGACTACCCGGTGAGGCAATCAAAAGCAGTATCAACACGGTTGACCGGCATTAACACCATTATTGCTTTGCTGTAAGTTGCTTCTTCAGCCAACAGCCTCTTTGCACAGTAACGGCTTTGCATAGGTTAGAAAACGTGTGGCTCCTGTGATCATAACTTGCTTGTTAAATTTTTATCTACTACATGATCTGTTTACACAGCCCCCATCGAATACATTGCAACATATTAACAATATGAAAATTTAAGGATTACAGAAATGGACATTGTTTATAACGCATACAGCATTCTGTCATCATCCTGTTAGAGTTCTGTTTGTCATTCTGTTGATAGAAATATTTAGTTGTAACTATCAATGACTAAAGATCTTACGAAAGACAATTTTCAGTCAGACGTTTTCAATATGTTAGCTTCTTAAATTGTAGTTTGGATACTGCCAAAACGCTGTGTTATCTAACAGCATTTAAAATACTTGGACAAGAATGATTTGATTAGCAGTATGATATCATGAATACGCAATATACAACAATATTTATTGCTAAACAATATGGTTATACAAAGTCATGGAGATGAAATGCAGTGAATTATTTAGGTGAGCCCTTCCTTCGCGTGTATAGGTATGCACTTCCTCTATTGTTTGATTATTTGCTGTTCACTGGTCAAAGGAATTGAAATTGAAGACTTTATAAACTCTCAATGAATAGTTGTATACGTTACTTGCTCGTTTTTTTTTGTTTTTTTTTCTCACTATTATGCTGCAAAGTATAACTCCAGTGTAGGTGAGTACATTCTGAATGAGAAAAATTAACATTTGCTCATTAATATCTGAACAGCAATGACCAACATTAATATATTTTGTTATTTTAATTTTCCATTTCATTAAGTTGTTAGAGCTCACTGTAACACTGTCCCGGGAAAAATAACAATATTTTTGTCTAACTAAACATATCTATGTGTTTTTAGCTCACCAGAGCCAAAGGCTCCGGGGGAGCTTATAGGATAGGCTGTGGTCCGTCGTCGTCGTCGTATGTCGTCGTCGTATGTCGTCTGTCGTCGTCCGTCAACACTTTTAAACGACATCTCCTCTGAAGCCACTAGGCCGATTGGGCCCAAATTTCATCAGTGGCATCCTTGGGATAGGGGATTGAAAGTTTGTGTTTTTTATGAAAATTGGCCTTTTAGTTTGGTTGCTATGGCAACTTAGAGTTCCCATTGACTTATAATGGGGAAAATTGAAAAATGGCATTTTCTGCCAAGCCATTGCAGATATGTTGAAAAAAATGTTATAGAAATGTTCCTTAAGATGTCTTCTATCAGCTGTATGGTTTTTTGCCCACTGCTCCATTTATTGGTTGCCATGGAAACCGAAATGCAAATAAAAAGGAAAAAATACTTAAAAAGTTATCATCTCTGAAGCCACTGGGCCAATAAGGCCCAGATTCCATCTGTGGCATCCTTGGGCTGGGGGATTGAGGTTTGTGTTTTTTATGATCATGGGCCCTTTAGTTTGGTTGCTATGGCAACTTAGAGTTCCCATTGACTTATAATGGGGAAAATTGAAAACTGGCATTTTCTGCTAAGCCATTGCAGATAATGTTGATAAAACTTTTATAGAAATGTTCCTTGAGATGTCTTCTATCAGCTATATGTTTTTTGGCCCACTGCTCCTTTTTATTGGTTGCCATGGAAACAGAAATGTAAAAAAATGGAAAAAAATACTTCAAAAATTAGCTTCTCTTAAGCCACTGGGCCAGTAAGGCCCAGATTTCATCTGTGGCATCCTTGGGCTGGGGGATTGAACTTTTTAGTTTTTTTATGAAAATCGGCCCTTTAGTTTGGTTGCTACAGCAAATTAGAGTTGCACTGACTTATAATGGGGAAAATTGAAAAATGGCATTTACTGCCAAGCCATTGCATATATTTTGACAAAACTTTTAAAGATTTTTTCTTGAGAAGTCTCTTATTAGCTATGTGTTTTTTTTGCCCACTGCTCTTTTTATTGGTTGCCATGGAAACCAAAATGCAAAAAATGGAAAAAAAATACTTAAAAAAATGATCTCCTCAGAAGCCACTGGGCTGATCCTCTGTAGTATCCTTAGGCAGGATGATTGAAAACTTATGTTTTTTTTTATAAAATCGGCTCTTTAGTTTGGTTGCTATGGCAAATTAGGGATGCATTGACTTGCAATGGGGAAAATTAAACAATGGCATTTACTGCAATCAATATATGGAAATAGTTATATATTTTGTTATCAACTCAACAGACTGTCAGACTGAGACTTTGGAGTTGTATATTTTGTATTAGCCTGTAAGAATTGACAGCAATTTTTAGCCTATACAAACTTGATAGCAATTTTGAGCTAGAGATCTGGTGAGCTTTGTGGCCCGTGGGCCTCTTGTTTTGTAGATCGATTCGTTAAGCGATGATTTAATATAGCCAGACTTAAAAGAGCAAGAAACAAAAGCATAGAAATATAGATTATCTTAAACATAGCACTTATACATTGCTATTATATCATGCGTATGCTGCGAGTTCTCTATTTATGTCTTAAGTGTTTCTGATACTATACTCCCAAACTCCCGGCTGACAAATTATTGTTAGGAACTACATGTTAAATGAACTTAATTAAGCAACGTATTAACACTACCATTTAACATTTTCAAACGTATGTTTTTTTTTTTACTGAAACTGAGCAATGTTGTTTCCCTTGGTAACGTAAAATACACGATAGTTTTACACAAGTAAGTATACACTACCAGCAAGTATTCATGTTAGTTTTGATGCATAACTGTTTTTGGCTGAAGTCTTCAAACTTCAGATTTACTATTCTGCTTTAGAGTTTTTTAGTGTGCATGTAAAAACTTTCCCAAATCCTGTCAATAAACAAGTTGTACCACATTTTGTATTGTTGATTACTAATTATTTTATAGTTTTATACGAAACAGGTCAAAACTGCTCAAGTTCCGCTCAAGTTTTAACGTTATCAAACTTATTTTATATCATTTTGTTCGAGACCTATTTGCAAAATCAATGCTGGCTTTTAAAAACAGTGGCTTTATCTTCTCTGAAGTTCTTTTTTTTTTATTATAATTTTTTTTTATTTCTTTTTTTTACATTCCTGTTTTTTTTTTGTTTTTTTGTTTTTGTCTCTCTCTTTTTGAATTTTTCAGCTTTATATAACAAAATTTCATGAATGTTACCATCCTTCAAACTCAACTGTAAAAATTCTAAAAGAAAGATGGCGAGAAATGTCATTATGAAATACTTTGATTTTTTATATAATAATCAAGTAAATAGCAAAACCAGGTTTGCATGTTTAGAACATGTCACGTTTCTAAACATTACAATTTGAAGTATATTAAGTATACTGTGTTTAATCACGTATAAAACACTCCTCATGAATCCCTAAAACTAATCAAGGATGAAAGTGTTGATAGGCCCAAGTACACAAAATATCAAAAGAACTGCAGGACTTATATTTGTTATTGTTTTCTATGTGAAAATGAAAAAAAACCTGATTAGAGGTATAATAATGAACTTATACATTAATGCTATTCACATCACTAATAGAAATAGCTAATGATAAAGAATAAACCAGAATGTATTTTTTCTAATATTAAAAGATTCTTTTATGAAGAAACTGCTACCAAAGAAAACAAAATGATTTTATCTAAAAATTATATGATTTTAATAAAAAAATAGTCTTAGGTAACGTATATAACCGATCTTTATGGCCGAGTGAGCTGCTTTCAAAATATTGTGCCACTGTTCCTTGCTATTTTCATAGGCTGACATATTCGATATTACACTATTCTGTTGTTTTCAACACTAACAGTGTAATTCGAGCACTTGAATTATACCGTAAGTGGTAACTGTAATATGGAACATTTGTAAGGGGTTACTGTGTTCAACATCCTATTTCTCACAAAATATATAAGATAGGATAAAAAAATTTGCGGATCTGAAAAGATGAATAAATTGCCTTTAATACAGTAATAAATATATGGTACAATATGGAAGGAATAATTTACAAAAAGAAAGTATTTTGGATGGAAATAGCAATTTTGATCGAGTATAAAGACAAATGTCACATATATTACACCATGTAAGCTAAAGCGATAATTTAAACATCATAACTTTTAGCTACTGGATTGTTCTATTAGAATCTAGTATCATTTTAAACATAAGAAAATGACTTCTATTTTGTTTTATAATTTTCAATATTTTTTTATGCTATTTTTATTGTTGTAATGGGTAACGTTTATAACAGGCTGTTACAGCGTAACACCCATTCGCCAGAGGGCTAACATGCTGCAAAATACTTCTAAGATACTGGGCTTTTAGAAAATTATGGTCTACAAAACTCCCCCTTGGGGGAGGTAAACCATATCTGTCTCACAGCCTATATATTCCAGAAGTGAAATAAGAATTGTGTGTGTTTTGAGTGGAAATTTCCCTTCTTTTTTCTTTGCCCCCCCCCCCCCCTCCCTCCCTCCCCTACGAGGCTAACATTAGTTTGTTCACAGCATACTTTGTGTCCTCCTGTATTCTCATATGCAAATGTCGTAGTGCAGACTGATCGGGGTCTATCGTCCCATAGTCACACAGGGTTCATATAAATGATAGAGCCTGGAAATATATTATACAAATAATATATTTAAATGATAGAGATATTTATGTACAGATGCAATGTATACAATGAGACACACTGTGTAATACAGTGTGCGTACAATACAAAAGTCATGACACAAGTGAATAGATTCTAAAACAATGGTTCATACATATAGAAATGATGTAGGATGGATGGACATATTCTACCTTGCAGTGTCATTGGAAGTCACGGTGCCATTATGAACTACACATAACAACAGTCAATTCTATGACAGTAAACACAATGACTGAAATACTAATATGAAATATGAATAAAACTAACATACCTGGAAATATATTATACAAATAATATATTTAAATGATAGAGATATTTATGTACAGATGCAATGTATACAATGAGACACACTGTGTAATACAGTGTGCGTACAATACAAAAGTCATGACACAAGTGAATAGATTAGCGACGATGTGGAGCAATTACCTACAGTTACCTGCCTAAAGACTACAGATACCTACCAAAGGATTATAACTATTACTAACCTAACTACCTAACTACTAGAGGACAACGTAGCTACCCTAATCAAAAGTACCAAGACTAGCCTGTACATAAAGCACCAAGTCAGGGATATGGCCATATAGGGATATTGGAGTTAAGTTGAAAATTCGTCCTATGACATGCTTCCCCCCTTTAGGGAATGGCGTCCCGACATTCGCAAAACGATAAGGTATGTTAATGATGCACACATGGTACGACGGCATGACGTGTTGTCAAAATACTGAACACAGACGTAAACATACAATAGACAAACAATGTGGACAGTTACAGTAAACACAAAAATGTCAACATACAACAAATGCTGCATGAACAATACAATAGTCGCGGCAAAGTTCTCACGAGGCACACCACCTTCTATGACTGCCTCTGAAATAAGTTATAAAGTGTGAGAACTTATATGGCAAGGTTAAAATAATAATGTCAGCAACTGAAACGTTTCTTGGTGACCTGTTAACCTAATATAAAACATCGTTATGACCTGCCTAGGGAAACAATATGTTAACTCTACAGCTGATATAGGGTATCACCATTCCAATTTCATATCAAATGAAATAAGTACATATGGAAAAGCACTGGACCTTCTGTCTGCGAAGAAATGCAAATATTATATCAATAATTATTTGAACATGGCAAGACAAGTCAAACAATGCTCTTTACGACGCTTCCTAATATGCTGCAAAAAATAGTCAGAAAACAAAAAGCAAGTCAAATAAAGGTCACACTAAAAGAAGCCCTGCAACAAAATAAAACATTCCAAGTGCGCATGCATTCCTGCTTTCTCGAGATATTTACGGTCGTAGATAAATGCGTAAACGCGGACGATCCAAGCGAAGTGTAGGTCGATGGAAGTCCACGGAACTCGCGAAGAATAATCTAGTGCAAGCGCTTTCCTTTCCGCTAAACAATGTTCGTTATCGAACTGAATCATCACGCACGAGTCTGTAATGAATTTTTCTACGGCGGTAACTACCCATGACTATACTACTAATTTCGTTGCAGCAACAGCATTTGCTTGAAAAACCTTTCATGCTGAAGTTAAAACAAATCATGAAATTTGATTAAAATGGCCCAATCAGTTATATACATTTTGACATTGCAGTACGCTGTTCACTATCCTTATATTGCAATATATTGCAACAGCTACATATCATAGATACACCACCTTATCCGGATCGACTGTAAAGGTGTGTACCTGACCAACCAACCAGTCCTTGTTTCGCATCCAAGCAGGATTGCGACGGGTGCGCACTGGTCTCGGTGCGTCTGGTTCCTTCTCAGATGAAGAGTCTGAAGATCCTGATTGTCTCCTGGGTAGCACACCCGTCTGACCGGGCTTACGGCGCGGCGGAATGACATATTTGTCGGGCTTACGGCGCGGTGGAATGACATATTTGTCACTTCCTTTCGCAGTGCTTAAAGAGGAATTCTCCTCGTCGGCAGACATAGCACTGTTTAACGGATCTGAATCAGACTCTTCTTCTGCCGCAGAAGAAATATCTCCCTCGGCTGGAGATTCAGACTGACTGCTTGTCTCTATGAGAGTCTGTTCATAGTCAAGTGCTGGTTGGACAGTAGTGTTTGGGTGCCGCTCAGAACAAGGTAGACCCATAAAAGGTAGCAAAAGGTTTCTGTGTAGTAGCCTGGTCTTTCTGGCTCTAGTGTTGTCCTCCTGCACTTCATACACTGGGAGGTCAGGATTTGGCTGAGTCTTCACAACATATGGCATGTGTTCCCAGCGGTCGGCAAGCTTGTTTTTACCACGCAACCCAACATTCCTGACGAGCACACGATCCCCGGGCTGTAGCACAGAGCTTCTGACTTTCAAATCATAATGGGATTTGTGGTGTGCAGCACTCTTCTGGGACTCCTCCAGAGCCTTCTTGTAGGCAAAATGGAGCCTGTATTTGAGCTTCCTTATGTACTCTGTCTGCGTAGTTGCAGCAAGTGTGTCTGTGTTAAGCCCAAGAAACGCATCAACTGCTAGTCTTGGGTGTCTTCCAAACATAAGGAAGTAAGGCGAGTACCCAGTACTGTCATGAGATGTTGCGTTGTAGGCATGCACAAGAGTTGGGACGTGTGCCTTCCAATCACTTTTCTGCCCTTCTTCAAGAGTGCCAAGCATCTGAAGAAGTGTCTGGTTGAAACGTTCAACCTGGCCATTACCCATAGGATGGTAGGGAGTTGTCCTCGACTTCTCGACGCATGCGATCTGACACAGCTCCGTTATAAGCTTAGACAGAAAGTTCTGTCCCTGATCGCTGTGGATTCGCGCCGGAAAGCCGTAATGGACAATAAAATTGTCGAACAACACCCTAGCTGTTGTCTTGGCAGTTTGATTCCTTGTGGGAATGGCCTGTGCGTAGCGAGAAAAGTGATCGGTGATGACGAGTATTTTCTCGTAACCACCTTTCGATCGCTCAAGCGAAAGGTAGTCAAGGCACACTATCTCCATCGGTGAGGTCGACTCGATAGTCACCAACTCTGCGCTCTTGCCGACGTTTGCTTTCCTCCTGATGCATCGGCCACATGATCTGACTTTTTCTTTGATGAAGGAGTCCATTCCGGGCCAGAAAAATCTCTGTTTTATCAGAGAGGTTGTTCTGTCACGGCCCTGATGGCCTAAATCATCATGGAGGACTGAGAACACAATGTCCTGGAAACCTGACGGGAGGACGAGCTGGAGGAAGTCTTGTCCATTTACTACAGCCTTACGATGGAGAACGCCGTTGGGCAAAGAAAACTTATCCCACTCCTTAAGATATCGACCATCAAAAGCTTGGTCTAGATTCCGCTTAGCAGGAACTCTAGAACCTTTTTCAAGGTGGCTAATGATGAGTCTCAAGGAAGGGTCATCCAACTGGGACTTTCTCCAATCTTTTGTAGTAAGACCATGAGCTTGTAGCAGCTGTTCTGGAACATCAGGCGGCATCATGGAAGGAACTGATGCCGGTGACTTCGAGACAAGCATGCTCTCTACTAATGGACAAGTCTGTACCTTCATCGACGAAGAATAGGACACAGCTTTCAGGAGGTCTGGATATATAACAGCCTCTGATTTGTCAGTTTCCTGACGTCGGGATAAGCCGTCTGCATCCATATTCTTCCTTCCACTTCTGTACTTGATGACAAAGTCATAGTCGCATAAAGACGCAACCCAGCGCTGCCCTGTTGCATCGAGCTTGGCAGTTGTGAGAATATAAGTTAGAGGATTGTTGTCTGTCAAGACCTCGAACTTGCTACCATAGAGGTAATCGTGAAATTTCTCACAAACTGCCCACTTGAGTGCCAAGAACTCAAGCTTGTGCGCTGGGTAGTTCTTTTCTGAGGGTTTCAAACTGCGACTAGCATATGCAATTACTCTATTTTTCTCATCCTGTTTCTGATAGAGTACTGCTCCCAGACCGCTTGACGAAGCGTCTGTATGGACTTCAAATGGAAGTTTGCAGTCGGCATATGCAAGTACAGGTGGAGATGTAAGTTTGTCGATGATGGTATCGAAACTTTGTTGCTGTTCTTCCTCCCATACGAAGGGTGCCGGCTTACGAGCTGATTTCTTCCTGGCTGTTGGATTTGTTGCATGACCTACAAGAAGATCATTGAGAGGTCGAGCGATTGACGCAAATCCTTTGATAAAACGGCAGTAGTAGCCGGTAAAGCCGAGAAATCTTCGGACATCCTTCGTGCTCTTAGGGATTGGCCAGGACTTAACAGACTCAATTTTACTTGGATCGGTACTAATGCCCTCCTCGGAGACGACATGTCCAAGATAGACCACTCGGCTCTTAAAGAATTCGCATTTCGAGCCATTCAGTTTCAGATTATGCTGCTCCAGACGGGAAAACACAGCATTGAGCCGCTCCAGGTGTTCTTCAAAGGTGGATGAAAAGATGATAATGTCATCCAAATAGATAAGACAATCACGGAGATTTAGCTCTCCCATGCACCTCTCCATCAACCTCTGAAACGTCGCCGGAGCGTTGCATAATCCAAATGGCATGCGGTTGCATTCATAAAAGCCGAGAGGTCCGACCTGGAATGCAGTCTTCGCTTTGTCATTTTCATCTAGCTCTACCTGCCAGTACCCACTTTTCAAGTCGAGTTTGGTGAAATATTTAGCACCAGCTAGCAGGTGTAAGGTATCATCAATTCGCGGGATGGCATAGGCGTCCTTGATTGTTCGTTGATTCAGTTTTCTGTAATCAATACAGAAACGAATGGTGCCATCCTTTTTGCGAACGATGACTACGTTGGAGCTGAATGGGCTACTCGACTCTCTAATAGCACCGATCTCAAGCATATCATTGAGGTGCTCCCTGACCTCTTGTATGAGTGCAGGTGGGATGCGCCTATAAGGTTCTTTAAAAGGCTGGTCGTTATCCAGATGTATTTGATGTTTTACCAAATCCGTTCGACCTAGATCAGTTAGACCTTTTGAAAACACGTGCTGCCATCGTGACAGGAAAGTGTTAACTGCCTTCTTTTGCTCGGTGGTAAGCTTTGTGTCGTCTAAATCTATTTTGGTTATTTTCTGAGGCTCCTGTTTTGATGCCGTCTGTTGGTTAACACGGACATCCTCTGAAGCAGGTGGTTCTTTCTTGGTAAAAGGTGCCGATCGAAGGACATTAACTTCTTGTAACTCGCAAATGTTTGACTTTGATGGAATAGTCACAACTTTTGCGGAAATATTAAACAATCTGACTGGTACCCTTGATGTTTTTCCAGGATTGTTTAACGACACAATTCTTGGACACACAGAATCTTTTGCGGAGCTACCTTGTTCTGAGGGTTCAGTGATGGCTGATTCGACATTCTGGTTCTTGCGAACAAAACCAGTTACGGTTTTAACTTCCATAGGCTGCAAGGTGACTTTTGATGTTGTTTTTACAACACCAACCTGATTATTATTAATGGCATGAAATGCCATCTGCCATGCTTCAGGTACCTGCTCAGTGTCAGGACTTAACTGTTTACACTGCCGGATAATATTAGTACCTACGATAACAGGTACTGACTTGTTGTAGTCTGTCATCGCAACTACCAACAACGGCACGTGCATGGACTGCCCTTTCAGAAATGGAAGTTCGACCGCAACTTCAACGTACCCTAAGTAAGGAAGTGAGAGGCCATCTGCACACTTCACTTCTAATTCCTCTAACATATGTAGCTGAGGTTTTGGTTCAATTTGTTCCAGAATGTCTTCGCAAATGGTACTGATCATAGACCCGGTGTCTATTAACCCTTTGACCTTCAACCCATTTATACATACTTCACTTTCATTTCCTTTACCAACCAACTTATCTAGAATTTCTCTTTCTGGGCGGTTTGTTTGATTTTCATTGCCTCTGGTTCGCCCTACTGCAGAGGCAGTTATTGGTTTAAAGCTGGCTTGGCATTTGGATTTGCATTCTTGTTTTTCTCTGGTGCTTTTGTTGGTGTTGGATCTTCCTGTTTTGGTTCCTCTTGCTTTTGACTAGTATTTTTCTGAGCTGATCTTTGACGTTGATTGAACCTGTTATAATTTCTATACCTTAATGTTTTCTCTATTGCTTCGAGCCTCTTTGATAGTTCTTTTAGTGCCTTTTCATTACTATTTTCACGTAAGTTTAACGGCTGATGTTGAATTGCTGTTTTCACTTCAGAAGGCTTCTCTGAGTTCTTTGCTATACTTTCTTTCTCTGTCATCTTTTTGTGGGTGTATAGTTCGTACTCTTCACTTCTAACCTTTCTTCTCAGCAGTTCGAACTCTTTAATTTCATGGTAGTACACCCGTGTTGCATTTTGAAGGTCTGTACTATGTAGAGCTCGCCAGAATTTGGTCCGTAGCATTTCATTTTTCTGTTCAACTGTCACATGGCCCTTTTCTATTGCTCTCTGTAAAATTTCTTCTATTCTCAGTCCCCACATTGTTACACTTTCATCTGGCTTTTGGGAGGCCGTGTAGAATTCTTGCAAGACACTTTCTCCACTTGCAACGTTGCCAAAAACACTCTCAAGCTTACTAATGATGTCTACAGAGGACGCATTTGGTTTTAGGGTAATAAGTGCCTTCCTGGCGGGTCCTTTGAGAGAATTGCGGATGGCTTGATTTGGTACATAATCAGGATAACTTTTCATGAGACATTGGATCTCTGCTTTCCAATCTTCAAATGTACTCTCATTCTTTGGAGTTGGCTCTATTCCTGAAAATGGGCTCACATATGGCTTAATAAAATGTGTCACATCTGCCCGTTTACATGACTCTTCCGTAGATTTCGTAGGGGTTGATCCTGTTTGTATCTTTGTGCTCAGTTCATTCTCTTTCTGTAATAATTCCTTCTCTAAATTCTTTAAATACTCTTCCTTTACTTGTAACTCTTTCTCTTTACTCGTGGGTTCTGTATGATGCTCACTGTCTCCTTTCTCTTTTGATTTACTCAACATCTGAGTATCGTTATCTGTTTCTGTCACTCTCTTTTCTTGTTGGGTTGTCTCTGTTCTCTGTTGAGGATTAGTGTCTGTTCCATCTATTTGCTTCGCTGTCGTATCACCTATAATTGGCTCTATATTGGCTTTCTCCATGTTTTCAACTTCACCTTGAAGTTTCTTCTCTTTCCTTAGCAGTTCCTCCATTCTTTCATATATCTGTATATCTGCTTTTATTTTCTGTAACAGGATCTTTTCTAGTCGGTCTTCTTCTTCTTTCATTTGCATCAACCTCTGGCGCTTCAAAGCTTCATCATGAACTAGAATCTCTCTTTCCTCTAATGCTTTTATTCTTGCTTGCAATTCTGCTTCTCGTTTCTCCTTTAACAATCGATGCTCATCTAATTTCCTCTGTTCTGTCAAAAGAAGTTTTATTCTCTCGCTCATTTCATTCTCCTCCGAGCCGTTATCTCTTCTGTCATAAGGATTCAATTCTTTCTTGAAACATGTACTGGCACTCTTCTCCAAGCTAACAGACTGCTTTTGTTGCTCTTGTCCTAATAGCTGAAGCTTCTCTTCTGTCTTTTGAAGTTGTTGCAGTTTCAACAACTGTAAGTATTCTGCACTCGGTCTGTCTGTGTATTCCTTTCCATCTTGTCTATGCATATTTGCAGTGGGTGTGGCTGCAATAGCATACGCATTGCTCTGCTCCTTATGACTTCTGACACCATGTAATTTTCCTTCAAACAGTCTTGCTTTCTCTATCTCACTTCTCTCTTTTCTAACACTAGGTGTGGCTAGCCTGCCATATAACATTTCTCTAGACTTCTCCTCCTCTTTTGATATTTCCTCTCTTCCATTACCAAAGCTTCTTGACTGATCCCTACTGTAGCCTAATTCGTCAATAGTTCTGAATTCATCCTCAGAAGTATAAAGGTTTTCGTCAAATAATGACTCTTCCAACTTTCCTCTTTGATCTGAGTAATGTGATACCACAAACTTGTCTTTCTCCTCTCCTTGTAAGCGTGGGTGTGGTGTCTTTTGCCTTGCCCCTGTACCTGTCAAGTCAAGATCTGGAGTCCATTGACTTGCAATATCAAACCTCCTATCTTCTTCTGTCATAACTGGTAACCGCTCTTTTGTAGTGGTCACAATCTCTTCCTTTTCACTTTTCTTTATCTCCGCTGTACCTTTAGTTGACTTGTCTGCAGATATACTATGTCTGTCTAGGCCAATATCTTCTCTTGCAGAATCAATCTGAGTCTGTCTTTCTGTCCGTGGAGTTCTTATGTCTAAACTTTGTCTACGTAATTCTCTTAAAAGAGAATCTCGCTCTTTCTCTAGAGCTTTCCTTTCTCTATTCATTCGTCTCCTTTCTCTGTCACTAATCTGCGACATGCTGACTGTATTCTTACTTCGCAGAAAACAGTAAGACGCAAACGGAACAGTGAGGTAATACTATTCTCAAATAGTATGTTGCACTGTTTTCGCTGAATAGTTTCCCGACAGTGAAATAATACTATATAAAAAAGTATGCTACACTGTATGCAAGCGCGATTACAAAACTCACGTAGCACCTTCACGACAGTGAAGAAGTGATAATCAGTGGGGCATATTGCACTGCTTGGAAGCAAGATAATGAAATCTCTCACAGTAAATTGACGACAGTGAGATAATACTAAGAAAAAGTATTATTCTTTGTTTGTTGTCAGGGTTTGAAATCTCGCGTAGCAGCTTCACGACAGTGAAGTAATACTATTTAGAATAGT
Source organism: Ctena decussata (assembly GCA_963989385.1). Lineage (NCBI taxonomy): Eukaryota > Metazoa > Mollusca > Bivalvia > Lucinida > Lucinidae > Ctena > Ctena decussata. Next base: position 76,658,191 of record OZ022498.1, on the reverse strand, counting down.
ATATCACACTGTATATAAGCTGAATTCGAAACTGGCGGAGCGGCTTCGCGCCAGTGAAAGAATAACGAGTACTATGAGGCAAAAACACTATAAAAACACGCGTGGCACCTTCACAACAGTGAAGTAATACGGTTGACCACAGTATGTTGCACTGGTGATAGGCAACCTCAAAACAACCACTGCAGAGTAGCTTCACGACAGTGAACTAATACTATTAAAATAGTATATCTCACCGAAGCAAGCAGTATTACAAAATTTCGCGTGCAGATACTCGACTGTGAAGAAATACCATGTATACTGGTATATTGCACTGCGAGCAAGTGGGATCACAAAACCTCGCGCAGTAGTTCCACGACAGTGAGGTAATACTACCTAATGAAGTATGTTACACTGCCCGCAAGCACGGAATACAAAACCTCGCGTAGTAGCTTCACGATAGTGAAATAAAATAAGCAATATAATATCTTACACTGCCAGTAAAAGGAGATACCAAATCTCGAGTACTATTTGCACAACAGTGAGGTAATACTGATCAGCCAGTATGTTACACTGTCTGCGAGCGGGGTTACAAACTTTCGCGTAACTGTTTCACTACAGTGCTTATTTTAATTAAACGTTCCCGATTATCGAACTGCACCTTTATGAAGTACAGTCTGCAAGACGGTGAAAAAAAAACTTCTCAAGATTAATATAATTTCCACCTCAATTGATAGATTGACTTTTTTTTTAGATCAGTTAATATACTTTTAATGACCTTTTTCTCAGTGAGAAGGATAACTCTGACAGCCTCTTCAAGTCAACACATGCAATAATACTCACCTTCCAACCTAGATTTTTTTTCAAGAGAATTAACTCGAACAAGCACAATGCTACAGAAATGTACCGCGTATTGAGCGACCGACTCACTCAATCTTTCAAATGTTTAAAGTCTGTTTTTGTTATCCATTTCTTTTTTTTTTTTTTTTTTTTTTTTTTTTTTTTCAAGGGCAGGGTGTGGAGTTGTGAAAAGTAGAATTGGGGTGGGTAATAGATAATGAGTTTACTTTGAATAATTCATGGCTGCAAGAAAGACTGTTTAGAAAAGCATCAGAAACACTGTACACATAGTTTCTGTATCTACAAGTATAAGCCCTGTTGAAAACTTATTTTACCTGTAGCTAAATAATACGGCGAAATATATTGATGTAACTATCACGTTGCTGCATAGTGTCAAACTCTGAAATAGAATTCTTTGTTAAAGAGAAAGGTATATGAACTCCAAGGTTGATAAAAAAAATTACTGCAATACAGAAAATATACTCCACTGATTCCTGTAAAAAAATCACAATGAATAGCTGAAAAGGAAAGAAACACAACGAATTAATAGGAGAAAAAAAAATATATATATGGCGAATAGGGGATTCGATCTCACACGACGCTTCTTTATAACGCTCTATAAACAGCGACTGTAACCACTCGACTACGCCAGTCGATACTCTGCTTACTTGATATTTAATATATATACCTTAGTTTCGGCTGACAGATTACGCGAGGGGATGTGTACTCGGAATTTCCCGTTAATTTGATCGACCGGAGACTAAGTTCTAAACAGTAAGAAATTCATTTTTCTGGCCACGTTTAGAATATTTAAGAATCAAGACGCTTTTCACAAAGTAACTGACACGGGAGGGGCTTGTGGGCTGTTCTTTCACATTTTATACAGGGTTTACGGAAATAAGATGTACTGTACTGGGCTATTTATAGGATCAGTTGGCATAAGATGGGTGGGGTACCGAAAAAAAAAACTATACCTGGGTCTTAGCTACACTACACGACTAATTACCGCCTAACCTAGGTCTACGCTTACAAGACTGACAAGACAATACTAGTAGATGAATGATTCTATGAGAAAAAGATGATTTAATGATCTATGAGCATGGTATCAAAATGACATTATTTACAAACACACACACACAAGGAAGCATGTAAACAAACACTCTGATGTCTTCTAACATGTATGTATTTCCACGTCTCCGTGTAACTGCAGTATGCGGAGGCGAGAAAACATGTACCTTTACGCCATCAGAATGTCAGCTGACATGTTACTTGTCTTCAGGGACGAAATACTGATGATGGTATTTCAGAAATACTGATGATGGTATTTAAGCTGTAATTTGACGGAAAAAAGTGATCACCTATGTATGCAACAATTTATTCAATTTAGATATACTGCAAGGTAGACAGAAAAAGATCCTACCGGCTAAGAATATCCTTCCATCCTCAATGAATAAAAACAATAAATCACAAAGTTACACTAAGTTCCTGATCACAAAATATGATCAGCACACTGTTTAGTTCCTTACATCACGTGAAGATCTGTAAGAAGAACATCTTTCCATGAGACGATCAACAGTACAGAATAGTGTGGGCCCACGAAAACATAAACACGTGTTTCAGGTAAACATAAACAGAATTCCGGAAACGTAATCCATGGTGTGCACATGCGCGACAGAACAGGAATCCAATCGTGACGTCACACTGCTGATACGTCAGAACATCGCTGTGTACATAGAACTAGGGAAATCCCATCATCGGCTCGAGATCACATTTTCCGCTGGCCACCAATGTCGTAGTTTAAGATTTTGTCAATAAGTGCAAAAGTTACATATGATTGCATTATAATATCTTAACTTTTTTAAGATACATGTATTTCACATTTTCTATATCCCCCCCCCCCCTGCCTCCCCCATTTTTGAGCCCTTTCTGAGCCCCTTTTTCTGTAAAACAAATGGCCTCAGAGCATACACAGTGTCATAATACAACCCGTGATATATTCAGAACAGCTTTTAAGCATATTTTAGTGTTGTTAGTGCTGTTTTTCTAGAAATGAAACGAGATATTATTGAGTTTTGTATTGAAATTTTCACTTTTCGCCCCTTTTGGTGCCCCTGAATGGCCTAAAATTAATTTTTCACAGTATCTGTTGATTGTTTACACAAGAGTGAAATTAAAATAACAATTCTGACTTTATGAAATTGTTCTTATCACACCACATAGAAATAAATGAATTCTTTTTTAACAATATTGTGTTTTTTTGTAGCTTTTCAATAGGGGAGGTTTTGTTGCCATGGTTACGACCATATGATGGTAACTTCCCATACATGTTTTTTCGTTTTATGAATTTTTAAATCCCACTGTAAAATTTATTAGTATGCGTATATGTCGGAGTGCCCGCGCAACTTTGGTGTACCAATTCAAAAATGCCTAAAAACAACATTTTTCAGGACCTGCTTACCCCACCCACATTCCATGGTATGTGAGACTACAGCAGCAATTCAGTAAGGGAGATATTAAAACATATTTTTATTTATGAAGGTCTGCATTTTCACAAACAAGACATATTTAGGCCAAATAATGGCAATTTTAACAATACTAAAAGGACTAAAATGTTCAATTTTAAGACATTTTTTGTTCATTTTTGGCCAAAATCCTTGGGAGCCGTTACCATGGCAACGGAAGTGTGAATGAATGAAACAGCGGTCATTCATTTGTTTTTGTGATACATCTCACACTGTCAGCAAGTTTGAACAAAATCTGAGACCATGCGTGAGCCGCCCCTATTATAAAATTCTTGATGATTACAGAGAATTGATATTAATCTTTTACTGCTGGGTTGACAAATTTTCAGTCGTTGACCGGGCCGGGTTTCGAAGCCGCGACTTTCTGTGCAATAGCTATGCGCTCTAACAAATGGACTACGGCGTGACACAAATCACTAGAAAACTGTGCAGTCCAAAAGTCTGTAACTCTGGTAACACACGTTGGTTGGTTGTTTTGAGTTTAACGGCCCTTTGAGACAGTATTTCAGTCTATATCGGGCCGTCTCCCAAAGAGAGGGAGAAAGAAGAGAGGTGTGATAGCTCGAGAAAAATGTCCAAACAGCCCACCTGCACCTACTGCAAGCAAGGACGCCACGGAATTGGAAGTTATACCCAGCACCATCGCACCACCAAATCACCCCGGTAACACACGTGAGAGTCGTCAGGCTAAAAGTAATGCTTTAGCTGTTGTGCACAAAACACAGGTTGGTCTGAGTCACCAAAGCCCACATATGCCCTAACGCCCTTTTACGCGTCAGTAAAAGGGACGATGGGAAATTAGCGAGCTGCCCAGTCTGGGATTAGACTCTGCATTTGTACATAAATCCCGGGCTCGAGACGCGTTGGAAGCGGGTATCTTTTCAGTCATAAACAGCCTTTCATTATCACAAACCCATCGTCCTGATATGGCTGAAATTATGTTTAAAAGGGCGTAAAATCGTGATTCATTCACCATCGACAAAAATTTATAGGTTTGATTTTCAACAAATTAATCTGATAAAGGTAGCAGATCCGAATTTGTTAGCTAGTCAAAGCAGCTAAACATCTTTTCAAGCGCAGAAATTGATTGACACTTCCGGCTACTGATTACATCTCTCTACCGTTATATTGTCATGTGTACTCAATACAAGAGTCACAGGTCTTTGAGACGTTACAGTTATGTCTGTCACTGACCCGTTAAATCGTCTAGAGAAAGTAAACGTTGTAGACGCTCATATTTCGCAAAAATATGAAATTTGCCATATGTTAATGGTTTCGAGGCCACTCATAATAAATTACTTCGTTGTTTCGTTGCTCGCTACCTTGTAAGTTTTGTTCAGTGATTTTTATGAAACATGATGCCTCTATGCAATAACGCCCGCAGGCCACCAAACAGGATGTTGAAACATTGGACTGACAACATCTTAAGGCATATGCTGAGCACCTCTTCAGGTCCGGCAGATGTTAATGCATGAAAAAATCATGTTTGATAGCCCTAGTCGTTTGACAACCTATCGATATTGCAAGCTGTGGACCGGAAATGGAAGTTGACGACATAAAAGCCATCGACTCGTAACAACGGGGTCCCCTACAAATTTGTCATAAGTGAACTGTTTCTTTCAACAATAAAAGCCTTGTTCAAATTGCGCGTGGATTCTGATAGTGACTTTGATTCATTTACCTTGCTTTGTGGGAGGCATGTTCTTATTTGGACACTTTCATTTTGACAGAGACTGGCAGGGTGAGCCCAGCACGGCCTCTCCGGACGACGACTGCGGCATGCTAAACTGGGGAGCAGCTTACCATCAGGTTAACTGTAAGACCACCATTGGATATATTTGTGAAAGACCAGCTACTGGTGTTGTCTTTACAACAGGTAAATTCTGCAATTACCTAACATTGAAAATCCATATAACTTATTACGATAGTCATCCTGATTAACTGAACACTGAGAAACCATATAACCTACTACAATATTTATATATATAAGATAAAGTTGATCTTACTGTTCGTTGATGCATTTATGACTACATGTATGACTACTTAATATATCCAGTTTATTGAGTTTTATTCGAGTATGAGGTAGTTTCCCGTATAGGAAAAAAAGTCAAATATATTGTATGCTACCTTCAATGGGTTCGGAGAGCCTTTAACATTTGAAAATGCGTAATTGATGGTTCTGCAACTATTTGGTGTCATTAAACATAAGGACAACACTATTTAATTTACAGTAGCTCTTCAAAATGAAAATGTCTTCATATCACTTTTCCGTTTTTTACGCAACGCTGTCACATTTTCCTTTTTGTTTGCAGGCTCTGGGAGTAAACATGGACCAGGTTTTATGATAGTTCTCCTGCTTGAACTACTTACTTATTTCCTTTGAACAGTTTCATTATGTTTCGTCTCAGTAGGCCTACGATATGCAAACAATGTCGAATCTATCAACGTCGATGCAACGCCATAGGGTTGCATCAACGTTGATAGATACGATGTTGTTTGAGCGCAGAGTTCCGTTTAGAAACATTTGGCATGAAATGATCATGACGGAATATCATAATTCAGAAGTTTTGTCTCAGGTTTACATTTTTCAGAATACTCATTTCTTATGCTCGGGCTTGACGATAAAATTTGCTTCAAGAAGTCAAGTTTTATATTTGGACGTTTAACGGGTGATGAAGCTAGTGGAGCCTCGGAGCTTTATGAAATGTTTTAGCGACGGTCACTGGCTTCATCCCCACGATGATGGTCGAAAAGCAAATTTTCATTAGATTTACACTTGAAGTCATATTTGCTTCTTAATACAAATAGCAATTTAAAACGTTAGCAGAGTTATTGGCATAGAAAAATAACAGGCCATGGTTTGTCTTCACATCGAAAGGCCCATCGAAAGTCATTCAAACATTATGAAGTACAACCAAATCGCTAAGATATCTCGACGTCAATTTGATATCGCGATACATTGGCGACTTTCTTCGTCGGTATATGAAAACAGTTGCTCGTTATACGTTCATTAAAGGAAAGTCAGCGGCAAAATTAGATACAGAGTTTGTGTCAATGAGATTGTTGTTGTTTCTATTATGTCTCAAAAGAAAAAAAAATCAGATAATATGACTTCTAGTTTGTTGTAACTTTTTTGTTAGAAAACGTATTTTAAAAAGATTCGATGAGTAAAAGGTTGTTAACAGTCTTTGTTTAAAACAATAATCATCCGTGCCATAAAGATTCATTTTTACATAGAACACGCACCGGTAATTTTCTGATGCACCCCTGTTTGTCAAACTCAGAAAATCTTTCTAGAAGTGCGCCGGATTCAGATCAAACCTACTTTTAAAGTTCCTTGTAAGTGATTGATAAAAACTTCTTTTGGAATATTGAATACTTAAATTGGCCATGGCCAATATTAAAAATGCCTGAAACATTGTCGTTCCATATTCGAAAACATAAATAAATGGCCGTGATGGGTAGAGCAACCGTATGAATTCAATAAAGTGATGATGGAAAAAAATCCCATTGCCACACAGTTCTACCACAACCAATATTTGATCAATAGGCCATGCATCTGCCCTTGGGATAAGTGAATTCCCATTGGAAACTTGTTTTCCCATGGGCAAGCCACTTTTAAGATGACTTTTTAAGTGTTTAATAAACGACTAGCAAACCAAAACTAAGTTGTTTTATTTCTTGTTAATTTGTAATTTATAAGAAACGTTTAATGTGTGCATATCTGGTTACGTACCGCTGAGCCATTTGGGGAAACGTCGTTACGAGAATAGAACAGTGCATGATCTAAAATTTCCGCCCTGCTAGAAAGACGTCTGGAGTTTGACAAATACCGGCAAGTGAGAAAGTTACCTTTGCGAGTTGGTGCGTGACTCTTAATTTTAGATTCTGAGCAGTGCGTAGGCCTGTCACATTTGCTGATATCTTACTCTGGGGTTCTATGAATGCTAGCACTTGTAGATTATCGGGTAGAAACATGACCCGCCGAATTACTGAGGTGAGAATAGCTTGATAGCCTTATCAAATATAGGTAAAGATAATCATCATCATCAGAAAAAAGACAGCATAACGGGTCTTTGACAATGATTACCGCAGAATTATCAAATAGCCCCATATCTGGAGCTCTGATACTGCATATTAAATTAATTTTATTTCAGTGACTTTTCTGTTTTTATCACTAGAAAACCTACTTAAATTGTCATATAATCTGCACTGTCGAAAACGTTATTCTAACATTACTGTCAAAGAAAGGCCGCAGAGTGAAATCCATAAAGTTATTATAATGTTCCATGGATTGTTGAGTATTCTTGAGCTTGAACTTGTATCTGGGAATAGAAATAAAAGGCAGATTATTTTATTAGCATTGCGCCTTTAGATCCGTGGGTATATCATGAATAGTGAACAAGTGTTTCTAAGTATGGTTTTAGAATAAAAGTAGAAAATAACTTTTAAGCTGAATGTAGCTATCTAAACAGAAAATATTTTATCATAATAATGCTGACATTGTGTTGCTTCATCGTTTGCAAAACAACACACGGAATAATAAGAGAAAAAATGTGCATCATTGCATCATGCAAGTGAGATGAAAAACAAAACAAAATCGTTTTTTTTTTCATTATTCGTAAATTTGTTCGTCGTTACTTCTTAACACGAACGAGGATAGAATAATAGATCAACTAATTAAATTTATACTGCAGCTGTCATCTTTATAATTATGTTTCATCTTTGTAATGCCTTTTAAAGTTTTCTCTGCGTTACCTGATGCTTGAGAAAATATACAGTGTAAAGCAATAAATGAATACACAACCGCTTACCCAGTAGGCACAAGACGTCGAACTGACGACTTACTGACGTCGATGCAACTCCATCACGTCGCTTCGACGTCAGTATAACGTCATTTCGACGTCATGTGCCTGCTGGGTAAAGACAAATTCACAATGATACGGATTTAATAGAATACACAGTTCCGAAAAAAGCCGCTAAGCTCCGCCTGCTTAGTTACTGTTACTAAGTCTCACAAGCTTACACAAAGATGGCGGAAAAACAAATGATAAATGCAAGTGTCTTCTAAATTTTGGCGGTCGGTGGCGAAGAATCAGCCTCCTCATGACCTACACATGGCAGTTGGCGCATCGTGCATTTCCGATGCGTTCTGTTCTTGAAAAGCTATAAACGTAGTGATAGTTTGTTTCCTTTAAACAGGTATACATCCCTTCATTAACTGTAAGGTAAAGTCACGGACTTATGTTGAATATTGACCACGTGCGATTTGTTTGTGAGACTATGTCACGTGCTATGTTGTCGTTGCATTTGCCAGGTATACGCTATCATGTGATTTTGAGTGACATTCTGGGTGTGGCTCGGAACTGTGTATAGGTAATTTACCTTTGAATCCATATGCTAGTTTTTCACATATGTATCCTCCTTTGACCGTACATTTTCTGTTGACATAGTTCCCACCATATATAAAAAAGGCACAACGTTCATCTCCATCTACGTAGAGCGGCATCATACTCCAGGGTCTAACGATGTATGAAACATACACGAAGAAAAGCTACTCTGTACTTTTTCAAGACAATAGTAACATGTGTTTGATGTCGTTTCATCTGATGAACCTTAATAGTATATAAATTTTCAGAACTCTTTTTGAAATAAATATTTGTCATGAAAGTATTTATCATTGAATGCCATTGCTGTCATATCTTAATGCTTGATAGATGTGTTGAGTTTAAACAGCGCTTGCAACTATGTTTTCAATCGTATCACAACGGTGTCCGAATATGACACTGAGCTCAATACTCGATTTACAGAAGTGCCAAGATACTGAACATTTGAACGACCGGTCTTAGATTTTGATCCTTTATATTAGACGCCGCGCAAAAGAACAACAAGTTACATATATTTTTAAATCTGCTGTTATTCAAACCTGCATCCTCCCGCACAGCATGCGTGCCTTGTTTCAACGGAGCTGTAGGGGTACTTGTATGAATGCCCAGATGCGCCATTCATCATATAATTGTCAATCCGTCAATCGTTTTAATAACACAAGAAGAAAAGGATAACAGAATCTTACATAAGGCCATCCTGAGGCTGGGTATTGAAGCTTGTATCAAAGGCCCAGAATCCCTCATGACCGCTATCTGTGAGTCCAGTAAACCAGCTAAAGTCCGTTTGTGGTAAACCTTGAACATGTCGAATAACGAAATCCTGCCGGTAGACAATGAGAACAGAAGAAATTATATAAAAGAAACAGATTACAAAGTGGGCACAAAAAGTGCTTTGTTTCGATGACAAATGCAAGGTAACCCAAAGATTTTAATATAGTAGGAGCTTAATTATGTACGTATCCGTACTAGTTGAGCCCAGTTCTGTTTATATTTATCTCAGCATCAAAATAATTCATGTCTATTCTAACTGAGCAAGATCCATCAATGCTACAATTCATGTCTATTCTAATTGAGCAAGATCCATCATTGCTACTATATACATACGTAGATTAATGTGATGCAACAAGATTACTTACAAGTTCAGACTTACTGTTAGGTGCCCAGAGGTAGGACTCGAGCGGAGCGCTTAGCTGCTGACACGTTGACCTTGCTTCATCTTTAGTTGCTGTTGTATTGCTGATATAGTAACAGTTTGCCTGGTCTCCAATGAATAAGGTCAACCAACCATTGGGGCAGGGTGAATCTGCAATATGGGCATGGTTTATCAACTGTCAACTGGGCTTCAGCTTGCAAGTACATACTAATGAGCCGCGTCGCGAGAAAACCAACAACGTGGTTGTTTGCGCAGCGCACACTAAGATAGGCCTAGGCATCCGCTCAGTCTGGTCAGACTCTCCGCTAAGCACTTAAACGGTAGCTAAGGGTCTAAGCTAACTCCATGCGGACAGCGAAGACTCTGATCAGACTGGACGGATGCCCAGGCTGATCTGTGTCTGCGCTGGGAGTACAACCACATTGTTGGTTTTGTCATGTTGCGGCTCAAATTATAAAGTTTCTATACCAAAATGGGATTAACTGCCTATTAGATGGTCAATTTGTTCAAAACTCAGGCTGAGCCCAAAACTTCCTATGGCATATCGACCGATAATTTGTCATTGAATGAAAATGTACAACCGATGTAAGTATGATTTTAACCGAAACATTTACGGCCTTTGGCTTTATAACAGAAAGCTTTCGAGTAAGATTTTCAATGGCATAAGTGTGACACCAATCTTTATTCTAAAATCACTCTTTATCTCTCAGTCGAGTATACATGGTATAGGTCAATCAAAATCATGATCAAAATAAAAATGGCTTGCACACTTTATTACTTTGTTAAATTAATTAAAATCTTACAGAGTTTCTTCAAGAGCAGAGAATACATTCAGAAGAAGGAATATGGGCCAGACGTAGTTTCGGCTAATAAAGCCTCATCAGTGACCCAGGCAATATCTGGTGACGAACCCAGAGAAAAGCATACTGACATTTCTTAATTTTAACTGGGCAGTCGATTCAAAGAATGACTAGTATCAAAAAGGGCCCTAATGATATAAAAGACAATGATCTAGAATAAGATTCTAAACCAATCGAAAATTTCAGTTTTCTCAGAATATATCCTCTGATCTCAAAGGACGAAAATAAAATAAAATCTGCAATAAAACGCTCTCTCTCTCTGTTTAAAAAATAACATTAGATAGTCATCACCCTAAATGATCTCAGTTTAATGACAACTTGTAGGTTGATATACGTTCACACAACTGTGTCATAGGCTGAAATTAAAAGTTTACAAAAAGTTCAGATAACAGAATTGTTTCTTGTTTCCTCTTGAGTTATGAAAACGAGAAATCACACAATTAATGTTCCATTGATCAACTCATGTTTAGGTACCCAAAGTGATCAGCAACCTAACCGTCCAAAATAACAGTTCAACACTTTTCCAAAGATAAGCAAGGTATATTTCACTTATCAAAACATTTGTCAATCGGCTTTCAGATACATGTGATAGCAAAAATGTATTTTTTATACCAGACAGCACACATGCATATTTACATCTTGTCAGGGCATGTATAATTTGCTGATTTCAATTCTAATCTGGTTAACACTTAAAGCGCCAGTGATGAAAATGGCAGAATCTGCAAACGGTGCAGATCCTGATGAGGTGGCTCATGATGAGCCACCTCATCTAGATCTACACTGTTTGTCCTCTAGTTTTTGAATTTTTCATATGATATAGCTTGGATGAAACATATTTTGAAATTTTTGCAGGCGTAAATTTTGTCGTCCGCTTTTTGGCGCATGAAGGGTTAACTGTGCATGTGCAAAATAAAATACAAATGTGTGCATGTATGATTCGCGTGGTTCTTAAAGTTTTTGCTTTTGCGAGGTATCATATAAGTGAAGACGGTACTGGGTCATACCTTCTGTCTGAAGTTCACAGATGAAGGCATTTTTCATCAAACATGGTACATCATTGAACGTTCCGCTCTGTGACACCGTAGCACAGTCTTCACTTCCCAAGTAATTGTTTGGTTCCGAATTCCACTTGCTACAATTTAATATAGGATAAACATTGAGGGATTTTAAAACTTCCATTTTTTTATTTAGGATATTTCAAAACTAAATGCAGCTACGTCCACCAAAATTTCACAATATGCGCACTCTGTTATACTTGATTATCGTCGTATCCCGAATCTGAAACCGTCCAACCAAATCGGTCAGGAAATAGCACGTGTTCCTCGTGTTCTTAGTATAATTTACATACAGTTGAATCACTTCATGTATACAGTTTTCTGTGGAAACATTACTATTGAATTTTAAACGTTTAAAGTCGGTTTGTGGCTTTATTTGGCATTACGCGCATAGATATCGGAAACAGGTGCAGATGTTTTGCCAGTTAAATGCTGCAATTTCAGAAAGTGATGTCGCGAGACAATTTTATGATTTTAGTTCGGCGTTTTATATTCTCAAACGACGTGCATGGCTTACAGAAAGCTAAAACGACCGCCAGAAAAGCAGCTAACTGAGATTAAAAACCAGAGAGTTCATGACATGGACGTCGCGCACGATGTTCGAACAGTAGACATTTCCAGAGGGTCATTCGTAAAAGAGTCTTTTATTTTCAGCAGAAACTATTCATGTTATACATCAAATGAAAGCTAAAACTCTGCAGAATATGACTGTGTATATTTTAATTATTTCAAATATACTGTTTTAATGAGGAACGGCACAGCTGTACGATTTTTGGTCCGAAATCGCATGTCCAGCGTTACATTTTTCGGCCACCCCAGTCACAAAATTATAAATGAACCGTATAAAACACACGAGAATATGTCAAATTTTTAACAGGCGTTTGCCATAATGTACCTTTGACACAATTATCTTGGTTTTTCTCATATGGGCGTCTTTTAAGGTGAGAAAATATGAAGTATAATTGTGAACAGAAAATGTCCATCGACAGAAGAAATGTCACCGGCGTTATGAACAAATACATATAAAGACGGAAGGAAAAGGAGGATTGGTATGATGAAAATCTATCTTACATGCACAATAGTTACTCTTTATGGTGAGATATAATTATTTAAGACTGCCCGTGAAATGAAAATTTTAGGATGCCAGTTTCAATTTCTCAGTAATTGTCCCATGACGTAAAAACGGCACCACAATTTTTGAATTGCTTTAAGAAAATTTTTAATTTGTCAGATTTTGAATCAACATGTATGAATTAGCTATGTTTATAAGAAATGCACATTGATTGTAGATTACAGAAATGTGCACCTTTTTGTGATGCGCTTTAAATTTTAGTAATAAAGAACATCATTTTGATTTCTCATAAAATGTCCCAGGAACGCGATTTTAGCTCTAATGACGTACATCCATTCCGTATTGTTTGATAATTTCAGTATGGATGTCCAGCCGTTGATATATCAATTTAAAAAATGACCGAAAAACAAGTGACATTACATTACCATTTTAGTAAAAAGAGATATTTTTCTTGATTAGCGGCATAATGCAGTAACGTAGTAAAATTATTTGTATTATGGACAAGAGAGAGATAAAAAGAATTTCAAAAAGATGCTCTCTAAACCTATTAAATGCCAAATTGCATATGTGTATACATTTGCCGTTCGGTATATATGTGTGGAAACGCCTGACGATATCAGAAGATATGCACCGAGATATTCATCTTCTCTGTGAAGTAAATTGCGCGTTAAATTTGATCCCAAACATGTCTGTGTTTACTTTTTAAAATTTCTAAACCAACCATTCAGAAAGGTCAATAAATACAGTCACCGCTCGGTGTGTCGACGCCGTCTCCGTAAACAGTGGTAAAAGTTTTACGCGACAGTATCGACTGCAATGATAATTGCAAACAAACGTGGATGACGTAACAATATTACGACAGTAAGAAATCGCATTACATACGATAAAACGACTGACGAGGCTTTATTAGCCGAAACTACGTAGTCCGTCCCATATTCCTACTTCTGTATGTATTCTCTGCTCTTGAAGGAATTTTTTAGATTTTAATTGTACCTCACTGCAGCTGGTATTGTGCCGTGTGGCGGCCGTAAAACGTCTCCCCGTACATCATCCATAGTGCAGATTATATTTTATTTACATCCTTTGATATCAAAGGATAGATTCTAAGATATCTAAAATTTGAGATCGATTTAGAATATTGTTCTAGATCATCGTCTTTTATATTATTTGGATCCTTTTGAAATTAATCAGCCTTTGAATCGACTTCCCAATTAAAATTAAGAAATTACAGTAGACTTTTTCTGGTTTCGTCACCAGATATTGTCAGGGTCACTGACGAGACTTTATTCGCCGAAACTACGTAGTCTGACCCATATTCCTACTTCTGTATGTATTCTCTGCTCTTGAAGGAACTTTTTTTAGATTTTAATTGTACCTCACTGCAGCTGGTATTGTGCCGTGTGGCGGCCGTAAAACCTCTCCCCGTACATCATCCATAGTGCAGATTATATTTTATTTACATCCTTTGAGATCAGAGGATAGATTCTGAGATATCTAAAATTTGAGATCGATTTAGACTATTATTCTAGATCATCGTCTTTTATATTATTTGGATCCTTTTGAAATAAATCAGCCTTTCAATCGACTTCCCAATTAAAATTAAGAAATTACAGTAGACTTTTTCTGGTTTCGTCACCAGATATTGTCAGGGTCACTGACGAGGCTTTATAAGCCGAAACTACGTAGTCTGGCCCATATTCCTACTTCTGTATGTATTCTCTGCTCTTGAAGGAACGTTTTTAGATTTTTAATCCCCTAATGCATTTCAGAAATGTATCGTTCTTCTATTGACGTCATTTAAATAAATGAAACGAACAAACTGGGCTATCTTTAAATTTGACAAACTTCAAATATTTTGTCATAAAATAATAAACAATATAATAAGTGAAAGGATCACCAGCCAGCAATAAAAAATGGAAGTTTTCAAATCCTCTCAGTATAGTAACGTTTACCTTTCAAAATTGACTACTTATCTTTATCCAAAAGGAAGACGATTCAAGAAAGTAGCAGAAGAATAAGTTACTAAACGTTTTGTCCAGAAAGCGTAAAGACTTTTTAACAGACGAATGCATCTTTTACTAAGCCTTCATCAAGCTTTTTCATTACCAAGAGTATTAGCAGAGCAATCAGGGCGTGGTATTATATGCTACAACCCTTCTCTCAAAATGCCATATCGGTCGGTAGCTTATATGAGTACATGGTACATGAGAGCTCACAAAAACAAGGATAAAGATGAAATATTTTCCAGTCACGTCTATCGAATTTTGAATTAAATGAAATACGGATAGGACAGCATGGAAAACAAGAGCTGTCGCCTGACAGCATAGCTCGGCTGAATAGGTGCTTGCTCATCACACAGTCGCTTTGGAGGTGTGGACTTCTATGCGTAAAACTTCAGGCAAGCATGTCCATAATGACAACACATTTATAAACAAAAGACATCTAAGTACATGTAATAAGTCTTTATATAGAATTAATATAAAAGAATCCACATGAAATTTCAAAGTCCATGAGCTTGAGGTAAAAGAACTAAGAGGTGGGGGTGGGGGTTTGGTTGGGAGGAGGGGGGCTAGGATGTAACAAAACCTTGAACCATTATCTAACATCAGTCCAAGTATTAGTATCAAATGAGTCCATCGTGGCACTGTGAAATTATGTCTTCATAAATAGAAAACTTTTACCAAATCTTTAAGACAAAATTCTAAGTCGACGACCTTGACTTCAAGGTCATCCAGTGGGGTAAGTATATAGTGTTTTGTGAAATCTCGAAAAAGTGTCTAACATCAGTTTAAGTGTAAACTAAATCTCTGCCAAGCATTATGAATCAGTATGTAATTAGAAAACTTTAATAAAGACCAAATTTCCAAAGTCCCTGACCTTGACATCAAGGTCACTGGGCGGGGTCGGGGTAGTACTCTGCGAAACTTTGGACTAATATCTAACTAAAGTGCAAATATAAAAAGAATTCATCACTGGGTTCAGGAGATATGTGTCTTTAAAAGACTTTAACCAAAACATCCAATCAATAAAAAGACAAATTTCTAAGTCCATGACCTTGACATCAAGGTCACTGAGGGGATGGGGGTAGTACCTTGGAAACCCTTGGACCAATATCTAACTACAGTGCAAGTATCAAAGGAATCCATCCATGTGTTAAGGAGATATTGGGCTTTATAAAACTTTAACCAAAAACATCCAGTCCAAAAATACTCCCAATTTTCAAAGTCCATGACCTTGACATCAAGGTCACGGAGTGAATGGGGGTGGTACCCAGTTAAACTTTGGACCAATTTCTACCTACAGTGCAAGTATCAAAAGAATCCATCCATGGTTTAAGGAGATACAGGTCTTTTAAAAAACGTTAACCAAAACATCCAATCCGGATGCCGACGCTGACGCAATAGCTCTTCCTGAACTTTCGTTCAGGCGAGGTGAAAAGTGAACTAGTCTAAAGGGCATGGAATAAGACACAAATATGGTCTTGTAATACATTCAAAATAGATTGGAAACGAGAATGCCAATGAAGAAACCCGATACACATATTATTTTTTCTTGGATTAGACCTCTTGAGAATCACAGGCCATTTGTGCTCTAGAAATTCATTGACACAGTTAGTAAAATTTGAGAACAATAAATCACTTGTTTCAAAACTTAACTAATGCTTCAATATCAGATAAATTTTATTAATATTGAATTTGGAGTCTAAGATTGAAGAATTTGGGTTGTCGGAACGGCGCACTCCATTTTTACAGGAAATTATCAAATATTTTTTATCCTTATATTTTCAAAGTAAACTTTCAGTAAAAAAATTGACATAACATTTCCTGATTTTAAACAATACGAATACTCATTCCTGGCATTGGACATAACATTCTGTACAAACCAAACAGATCACCACCTTCAGACATGAAAGAAGAAACAGACGTTTTTGAAACGTCCGGACGGAATCAATTTGTCTAAATGTCGACATTAAGATATAAAACCAATGGAAACAAATCATATGTTACACGAAGCATCATAATAAATAAACGTTTCAAGATACCATGAAAAAAGAGTCCTACAAATAAATTTCGAGCCATATTTTTGGACCTCAGGATAAAATAGTAGATTTTACACCTCAAAACTGAGCCCAGGTCAAACATAGAGTGCATGCAGCAGTGTTTTATTCTATTATTCTATTTTTTTTTCTATTTATTCAGTCATTTATTTATTTACTTTTGTTACTAATTACTTAGGTGCACAAACCTGATTCAATATTTTGAGTTGTGTGAAAACTTACATCATTGAGTTGTTTGCTGCTGATCCGTCTGCCCAACGCCAGCTCGTTTTATCTTGTCGGTTATTGAGACCAGTCCAGTATGAGGTTCCACGTTCGAATCCCAGAGACTGTTCTTCAAGCCACATCTGATAACAAAGAATGACTTATGTATTAAGATGCATACCTCCATATTCTTACGCCATTTTTACAAAGGATATCGCTGTTATGACTCCCTGTTTGCTTCCCCACAGGGTATAATCGATTCCGCTCATTTTCGCTTCATGCAGAGACTGTACATCATATTTGGCTTCCACCGAGACTATCCAGGATATCTTGCTTCCTGCCGAGACTTCTGTACATGATAAATGGCTTCCTGCAGAGACTGTCAGCGTGATTCTGCTTCCTGCCGAGGCTCTCGGCAGGAAGCAAAGTAACGCAGAAGTCTCGGCAGGAAGCCATTTCTCGAGGACAGTAGTCCCTGCAGGAAGCAAGAGATCGCGGACAGTCTCGGCGGAAGCCAAATATGACGGACAGTCTTTGCAGGAAGCGAAAATTGGCGGACTGGTTTATACCCTTTGTCCCTGTAGGAAGAAGCCCTACCAATCAAGAGCAACAAATCTCATCATTTGAAAAATTTTGTAAGGGAGTGGATATACAGGCAAATTGCGGGGTTGCCGCGCAGAAAACATTGAATATTTTACCAATAAAGTTAAATTCACCAAATTTATTCAACCTTTGTGAAATTAAAATACAAAATGCAAAAAGAAGGAAAAATTATTGCAGATTTCGATTCCGTTGCATAAAATATGTAACTGTGTATTTAAAATTGGTACTGCGAAATAAAGAGAGTTGTCTCCTGCATTTTCAGTGCAATTTACTATATAAGTATGCCACTTGAGGGTCATATTTACAACTTAACAACTTAAAAATCCCCCAATTAAATATTAACATAAAATTATGAAAATATTACAATAACATTAAGGAAAATTTTAATTTTAAGAATCTATATGCATAAAAAGTCGTTGTTAATTGATGTCTGATAATATCGTGTGAAACGTGACTAACGCATTTCCCGCTGTTGATTTAGTTGCTACCTGTTAAACCAAGTGATGAGAAAGTTGCGATTGATTAGCAGAAATGCTCCTATAGAAAAGAACTTGCTTCTAGGGGAGCAAATTATTTCCTTTTGAGAAATAGCATCCACTGGCGAGGGTTGAAAAATGAAAAATGCAATATTGCTTGCAATGAAAGTGTGCCCATTTACCTTAAAATAATAAAAAAACAAGGTATTGGTAAAAAATTGAAAGCAACATTCGCATTTTTGACGAAAGAGCTGAGAAAAAGGGGTGATAATCCAAATCCAGCACATCCGCTTTTTAACATCAAATGCAACCCTAATTGTTGCAATCATTGTTAACCTAATGTAGAACTTCTGATTTTGACGTTGAATTTCAAATACAAATTTGTGCCCGTATCTAATACGGGTATAAAAGGAACAAAATTTTGTTACTGTGCTACTTCTTAACAGTAGAAAGCTGTATATATTTTGCCAAAATATACCCTTTCGTCCAAAGAGTCCACCTTGAGAAGCAAACCCCCTGTCTGACTGCAGATAAGTTTAGCATCCTGCCAAGAAAGTTGGTTCCTCGTCTCCATGAGGTAACAACTGTGCCCTGCTCGTATCCACCTGTTTGGACAACCCAAGTTTGGTAGTACAGACGGAGGTAATGCTGAAAATACAACAATTGTTTGATTAGAAATAAGAATGGGTCATTTTCTTTTCTTCATGTTCACTGAAATCAAAGCAAACAGTTCACAATTTTTTGAACGCTCTTAAGTCGTTATATTAGATGTTTTGATTACTGGAGACATGTCATGATTAATCTGCTTTATTGCAAATACGAATAGGAAATACTCATAATGAGCCGCGACACGAGAAAACTAACAATGTGGTTGTGCGCCCAGCGCAGACTCAGATCAGCCTGGGCATCCGCCCAGTCTGAGCAGAGTCTTGCTGTCCGCATGGATGTAGCTTAGACCCTTTGCTACCCTTTCAGCGCACTGTAAAGACTCTTATCAAACTGGGCGGATGCCCAGGCTGATCTGAGTCTGCGCTGGGTGCACAACCACTTTGTCGGTTTTCTTGTGTCGCAGCCCATATCATCATTTGCACCTGTGAATCTCATTTTTCACCATTAAAAGTAGCTACAGATTCATAGATTGTTGAAATTAATAGGGACGCATTAGCCCTTTTCACCAATTCTACAGAAAACGTAATTACGATGTGTCTTTCGGTAAGAATACATGTAGTATAATACAATACCATCATTTTCCTTCATGCAGATATAGCTTTCAGTTCTGTTACAGTTAAGATCTGCAAATTTTCCATTTCTGTAGATAACTGTACACTTTTCTTTACCTCCGAGATCATCTGGCTCCATTGCCCAAACCCTATTAAAAATAAAAAAAATAGTTTAGTACCCTTGCAGTCAATGGGTGTCAAATCATGAAGGTAAGAATTTATTCCGCTAGGAGAAATTTCTTCTCTTAAAACGTAGACCCAATTTTGGATGGGCTTTGTCCAGTAGGGAAGCAAGCAAGAAGTCACACATGTTCTTCCTCTTTGTAAAATTGGAGGAAAAACATGGACGTGTACCCATACAGAGCTCTAGATAAGAGGGGTATTTGATGATAATTGTGGGATAATTTTCTTTATTTCTCACGAAACCATATGTTGTGACCCTCATCTGAACCGTCTCATCGAGACGGTTCAGCTGAGGGGTCACAACATATGTTTTTATACAAAATTAACTAAAATTATCCCTAATTATCACCAAATACTCCCTCTTATCTAGGGCTCTGCCCATACACCTTTAAGTTAGCAGTTCATGAAAGTTCTAATTTAGGATAAGAGACAGACAGGAAAAAAAATTGAAAAATAGTAACTCTTTCTTAATGTAAGGAGAGAATTTTTCTGGAATCACCGAAAGGTAAATATTGATACAAGTTTGTCATTGATAAACAGTTTTGCACCTTCCTGTATACTTCAGAATGAGGGATGCTGACGAAAACGGTACTAAATACAAAAGGAGAATGGCGATGAAACAAAAACGATTCTAAGATGATATCGGTGAATCACAGCACTACCCACCCGTGTGTTAACAGAAACACGTACAACAAAAATGGAGCAACCACAGAAATACCAGAAAGAAAAACTTTCAATATATCAGTGTGCAACGTAAGTAAGAAACAACTTACAGACTACTGTTTCGTACAGGAGTTCCATCAGTCCACATAAAGTGTCCTTCTTGTTGCAGATCTGTCATACCAATCCACCAGAGCTGTGACGTCAATGGAACCATAGGAAACATTTTCCGAATATATGCCTTAAAACATAGCACAGAAGTGCGTCTTGATTAGATTATCAAATATATTGGTTCTTACGACGCAAATGTATAGGTATATCGTCATATTTTTCGCCATTTTTACAAAAAGGAACAACTTTTGTGACTTCCTGTTCGCTTCCCCTTTCAAAATAGCGTATAACAGGAAAGAATATGCTCCCATGGGAGAAAATTATTTTCTATAAGAGTTGATTCCCGTTGCCATGGAGGCAAAAATAAAAAAAGGAAGAACTGCTCTTCCTCTTCATGAGTAATTATCAAATGCTTAACATTCTTGTGCTCGAAAGAAAAGGTTGAGCGGAATCCTACTTTCAAAATAAGTTGAAATGGGCTCTATGGCTGTCACACCAGAGACGTAAGAATGATTTTTTGACTGGGACGGCTGGGAGAGCCATTATTTTCGAAAAAGTGTGCCGAAAATTTGGTCGACTCTGAGACGCGCCCGCCCCTGCTCTTCTGTTTCTACGACTCTGCGTACAAAACAAATAACTGCCATATATATACTTAATCGTGAATAAAATGTTGTTTAAACCAACACCGATCACGCCGCCTGAGCCATCAGTGAGTATTAACCGCTCGCCCAAACAAGTCTTTTATAAAAAGTGAACCAAGACTGCGAATAAGTCTGATCTTGGTTTGCATAGTTCACAAGTGTGAGGCTTTATCATGACACGACACAAATTATGCTTACCAACTCGTCCGAAGTTTCAATAAACAAAAGATGAGATTTTAGGTTGGCAACAGGTGTTCCGCTCAGTATGGTAGTGCATGTCTGGTTTGCTTGAGACCACGTGACAAGGTTCCAGGCATCCCCAACCGGCACCAGATGATAGCATCCGGACTTGTAGCTAAACCATCCGTTCAGACACTGGACACCTGGAAAACAGAAGAAGCAAATGTTTTGCCATTTTATTTCTTTTCTGGAGCTGTATTCCCATGTGTGCAAATAGTGTATTATCATGTTCCGGGTCTTATAAACTGCCTAATAGGCTCTTGGTCTGCAAGCTTTTGTCTATCTTAAGAGAAATTGTCATGATAATAATAATAATAATCAGGTAGCTAATGAACATTAGCTACCTGTAATAATAAGTATAATTTGTCTAGTCTAGTCCATCCCATAACCTTGGGAGGTCACCGGGGCACCACAGATGACTTTACATCAATCTCTTTCCACTTAGTCCTGTCTTCAGCTGACCTAGTTGAGCTAGCAAAGTCCATCCCTGTCCACTCCTTAATGTTGTATTCCCACCTCTTCCTTTTCTATTTATTCAATCATAAATATGTGTTTATATTAATATTTTGAGATTTTACCATAGAATTCATTTTAAAGCTAATACGTGTATTAACTGAAATCAAATGGTAGGTCCACAAACGATGATCACCAAGTATGTAGCACCACTCGCTATTGTTTGACCAAGGTAAAATTGTAATGATTCCTGTATTCTAGCCATTTATTTATTTATTTAGATAGAAAAAGCAGAATTATACGAGAGATGTCCAAAAATCTCCCTCTAACCATTCATGTAACTTGATCGGACGCATTTTACTTCATGTCAGATACACAACATTTAACGGACGCTAAATATGCTGTTTAAACGTTGTGCGCCTGCTGGGTATTCTTACTGTTAATAAGCTTTGGTCACCTGGTGGTATACTGTACTCGCAGATATAACTATATTTG
Source organism: Ctena decussata (assembly GCA_963989385.1). NCBI lineage: Eukaryota > Metazoa > Mollusca > Bivalvia > Lucinida > Lucinidae > Ctena > Ctena decussata. Next base: position 76,635,983 of record OZ022498.1, on the reverse strand, counting down.
TCCCCACATCTCTCATCACTGACTGCTCCCTGGAAGTTCAAAGCTCCACAGTTCTCTAGATGTGTCTGATCATCAGGCTCATTGTTCCACTGTCTTGAAAAAATAAATAAAATCATAAATGAGTTAATGAAAACATTCAAAAGAAAGAAGATGGGTCAGACTACGTAGTTTGGGCTTCTAAAACCTCTTCAGTGATCCTCGCCTGGCAACGCAAGCCAGAAGAAACCATACTGTAATTTTGTACATTTCAAATAATCAGTCGATACAAAGACTCGTGTGTCCCAAAAAGGGGTCAAAATTGATAAAAAAATGTTCAGAATATGACTTCAAACTCATTATTGATTCCAGTTTCTCAGATTATTCCCGCTGATCTTAAGGGACCAAATGTAAAATATCAACTGCACAATGGTTAGTTTAAACTTTATTTATTTGTACAAATAACATAGATAACATATAAATACATTTCATGGAAGAAAGTCATATTTTTTAAATCTCTCTCCCAGGTGGCTGACGTACGGGGAGAGGATTTACGGTCATTACACGACATAACAGCAACGGCAGCGATTGCAAATAAAGATCATGAATAAGTTCCTGTAAGAGTAAAGAAAACATTCATAAGATCAATGAGAAATTCATAGCAAAGCATCGTTACAGCATCACTAGCATGAAAATTTCATGTTTCATTGTTTAAAGGCCGGGTATCTTAACCCCCGGCTACATGTACCTCTAATATAGACATGTAGATTTCCCTTTATTGCTTGCTTTGGCTCACTAAATTAACCAATGAACACACTGGGAGACAAGTGTTTGATTGGTAGCTCTGGGGTGTTAACAGCCAGGCGGCAAATTGCTAAAATAGCAAAGTTGTTGTTTGTCCAGTCTTGCTTTTCTTTCCCCACTGGACTAGCCGAAGTCTGAGACAGAAATGTTCCATTATAGAAATCTGAGTACGAAGGTTTAAGGTGTATAGATACAACGCCATATTTTTCCGTCATTGCTTCAAAGGTAGGCAATATTTGTAACTTTCTGTTTGCTTTGCTGGGCGGTGAAATCATGTACTTTCAGATATCGACTAGTCCATTTACCTTTCGAAAAATTCTTTTAAGACGTAAGGGCACACTACCGTGTTTTCCGCATTTTTACAAGGAGACCAATTTACTCTCTGAAGAGGGACGATGGGGTCTTTCCTTAAGTCTGTTGACAAGTGCCAGTTTGATGGACTCAATAAAGGTTTTTAATAAATCAGTAAGAATATACATTTGAATAAGTCTACTCACATCAAGTCAACCTGAGCTTGGCTTGTCTGAGTTCCTCGACCCCAGACCCAGATTCCCGTTGTCTTGTAGTCATTGAGATCAGTCCACCATCTTGTAGTACTTGTCTGGTTCACAAGTGATAGGATATTTGCCTGAAAGTGATGTATTAATACTGTAATCAAATAAAATTATAGGTGGTTATGAGTCTACTTTTATATCATTTAAGCATGGCATCTGAGCAAACTGTCTGATATTATAGCACCGCATTCAAAAAGGCGGATGGGTTATACTGGTTTCCGTCTGTCCGTGTTTCTATGATGATGTTGCGTTTTCCTCTCACTTTTGCATTTTCTGTGTAAACGGTTTCTAAGTGACTTGTAGAGCAAGTTTTTTTATTAAAACTTGGTGTATGATCCGGGTCTTGTTGGCTTTGTTCTTCCCTGTGTTTGTTCTAAAATATTTTGAGCAAGCTTTTACCGCAAGTGTTATAGTATGCAGCCGCCATCACTACTGGGTTCGAGGTTATAAAACTTGAGAATAATTTCAAACTCAAAATAAAGCACACTGACAGGCTGGAGAATGTACTCAAGTTTTATAACCTCTGGGCGTGGTATTGAGCGCGAGATAAAACACATTGCTGGCTTGCTTCTTCTTCCGTTTTTCTCTCGTTACAGATAAGTTCTCAGATATCAAAACTAGAAGCCTCAAACTTGCTAAACCTCATGAGTAGTTGTATTGTTATTGTTTATGAACAATGAACATCTCCTGGTGTTTTCTTTTTCCCCCTTTCTTTCTGTTTGGTTTTTAAATTGTATCTTTTCTTTGTATAAAGGCCGATGATGCAAACTAGAGTCCTTGGATGTATTTTATATACTAATACAGGCCTGTTCGCAGACTTTTGACGAGAGAGGTGAGGGCAAATTTCAGAATTTTTTTAAAAGGGGTGCAAAAGCTGATAGAAAACCCAGACTTTAAACCCAGTTCATAGCAGAAAACACATGATTTTGAAATAATGCCCAATTAAGTGGGTGGGGAGGGATGATGCTTCGCACCCGCCCCTCTGCTTATAATAACTAGCCAGTAATAACTAGCTGTGTGGTATAACTATTATACGAGCCACATCATGTGACTTTGAAAAATGTGGCAGTTTTGCCATATGATATTAAGATCTCAGTTAAACCGGATCTATGTAGGCCTTAGTGTTGCTTGTATGGTATGGGCCAATTCCATGGATGGTGACGGCTCTGATCAGACTGCACTTAAGTGTTGTCACCAATGCCGAATTTTTTAAAATCACATGATGTGTATAATATCTTCCAATGCCATCAAAAGTTACAAAAGCTGAAAGTGCCTTTTTCAGACCTGAAGTTCCTATTCCAACAGCGATAGAACGGAATGTATGATCCGATTTAAAGAAATACCAAATTTTCCAAATCTAGCAGTTTTGTCCGCACCGCCAGATTTCTTTAGTTTGCACACTGGGTGGTATTTTCTGAGCATAAAAATCACATCAAAATTTAATATAAAGTAAATACGCATCAGGCGGACATGAAATACCTATTCCCATTAGTTCTTTACCAGGAATGTTTTTGGAATTTATTTCTGAGAGCCGATGTAAAATACGAATAAGCAAATCTAGCGGTTTTGTCCGCAGCTGTATTTGTACGTTGGTTACGTTTCATTGAAATCAATGGATGGATGGATGACTTGCGAATTTTACGTCCTTTTCAACAGTATTTCAGTCATATCGGGACGATGAGAGGTTGATAATGAAAGGATGTGTGCATTGAAACCCCGTTTATGTTTAAAAAGAAAGATTCTCGCCTCAAGTGGGAATCGAAACCCGGACCGCTAGGCCAGCTGGTCGGCACTTAAGCTACTGAGCTACCGCGGTTTCCTATTGAATTCGAGCAAAATCGTAAGTTGTCCTGAAGTTGCCCAGAAAATTAATATCTTCCGAATACAGATCTATTCGGCTGTCAGTTGCTGTTGGCAATTGTATTCATATTTGAAGAAATGCGCTTTGGCCGTTGCAATGAACTGGCAACATAGCTCAAAATCTGACGTTTTCTGATGTAGCGCTAATTGTCACCAACATCTGACGTCTCAGGGGCCTAGATGTATAACATTCACTTTCTGGTCATTTCTGGTTGTAATTCAAACGCAGTGATTAATCCTTGAATCGCCTTAAAACGCCAAAAAAAATGTAGACGGCAAAATTTACGTCTGCTAATTTCAAAATAAATGTTTCTTCCAAGCTTCATTATATTTACAATGCAAAGAATAGAGGAAACACAGTGAAGACCATCATTAGCCGTCTCATCTGAATCTACGCTGTTTGCGAATTCATCATCTACTCGCTTGTTTTTGGCGCTTTTTAAATTCTTTAAGCCTCAGTAATGAAATTAGCAAAATTTGCAAACAGCGTAGATCCTGATGAGGCGGCTCATAATGAGCCGCCTCATCTAGATCTACACTGTTTGCCTATAGTCTTTGAATTCTCAATATAAAATGTCTTGGACAAGGCATTTTTTAAAATTTTTGCAGACGTAAATTTTGTCGTCTGCCTTTCGGAGCTTAAAGAGTTAAAAGATTCAAACTCACCAGATCTTGAGAGCTATAAATCCTCAACAGTGTCGAGTCTAGTTTCCCACACTCCTTGTTGGCATCTGGCCAGGACAGGCGTGCATTGCTGATCCAGTAACAGTAACCAGTGGCACCCGCCACCCAGCCATCGCCACAATAGCTTGACCTCTGGTCTGGCAGTGCTGTAGGAAAGAAAGACATACATATAGGCTTACCATCAATGCCATGCTATCCAGCAGTTAGTTGATGGAATATAACAATCCATCATGAGTGTCCATGTAGGATAGGGAAATCTCACCCGAGGGGTCGGAATTTCAACCAGGGACGAGGCTTGCCGAGGTGAGATTTACCTATCCTACATGGACTGGCTCATGATGGATTATTTTTCTCCCACTCTTAGCGGATTTTTAACCTAAAGTCGGATTAGGCTTCATAAACGGAAAATTTGAACTTTTTAACCAATGATCTGAAGTAAATTTTGAGCAGCCCAGTGTGTTTGTCGGGTCCTAAAATGGGTGTAAACACAGTTTGCACCTCAAAATTAGATGGAAAACACGATATGTGGACTACTTTATCTCTCAGGAGGCGAAAACAAAATGCAATTTAGTCTCCCACGTCACGCGCGTCAAGTTTGCTAGTGACGTTTTTGACCGGTTTTAGTGACGTCATTAAAATTGAGTGACGTCACAAACCCATGATCTGCTATCAAACGTCATCCGACATGCTTGCGTGTGCATTTTGTTCATTTAAAATTAAAATATTAGTCAAAAAATGAAAAAGTATGGTTGCTAATATAAGAAAGATGTTGCCAGGTATAAGATTATAACAATCCATCATGAGTGTCCATGTAGGATAGGGAAATCTCACCCGAGGGGTCGGAATTTCAACCAGGGACGAGGCTTGCCGAGTCCCTGGTTGAAATTCCTACCCCGAGGGTGAGATTTCCCTATCCTACATGGACTGGCTCATGGTGGATTATTTTTCTCCCACTCTTAGCGTATTTTTGACCTAAAGTCGGATTAGGCTTCAGAAAAGGAAAATTTGAACTTTTTAACCAATGATCTGAAGTAAATTTTGAGCAGCCCAGTGTGGTTATCGGGTCCTAAAATGGGTGTAAACAAAGTTTGCACCTCCAAATTAGACGGAAAACACGATATGTGGACTACTTTATCTTCCAGAGAGCGAAAACAAAATGCAACTTTGCCTCTCACGTCACGCGCGTCAAGTTTGCTAGCGCGGACGTTTTTAACCGGTTTAAGTGACGTCATTAAAATTGAGTGACGTCACAAACCCATGATCTGCTATCAAACGTCATCCGACATGGTTGCGTGTCCATTTTGTTCATTTAAAATTAAAATATTGGTCAAAAAATGAAAAAGTATGGTTGCTAATATAAGAAAGATGTTGCCAGGTATAAGATAGAAATTTCTTATATGAGCTGAGAGCCTATCTTATATAGGCAAAGGTGGGAGAAAGAAATTTCTTATATGAGCTGAGAGCCTATCTTATATAGGCAAAGGTGGGAGAATGCTCTGTGTCTTTTGCTATCAGTGACAGAAGTAGAGGATCCTACACGAGTGGTCATTTCAAATGAAATTTATGAAACGAGCCGTGGCGTGTTTCATAAAGTTCTTATGAAATGACACGGGTCGTGTCATAAAACTCGTATGACCACACATGTATATGTAATAACACTTTGGCGCATACTTGTAACGTCATTGACTACCTCCGTGTTAACAATGCGTTTTCTAAGTGAAATAATATTCATTTTGAAGGCGATAAAATCCCATTTTAAAGGGTCATATGGTAAACAGAATCTTTACACTCGTGTACAACGGGTTCTTTATCTATTCAGACTCTATTTCATTTTTTGAAAACAATTTATTTTTTTCCTTAGAATATAAACCTTAGAACACACCGAAACTATGTTCTTTTTCACTTTATGCCATCTTGTGGTTTCATCAGGGCGGACGACACAAAATAATGCCATAAATACAATTTGACGTCATGATTACGTCACCGTCTGTTAGCAACGCCACCTTATAGTTAAACATCATTAGTGCAATCAAAGAACCACGCAAAATTTGATTACAATTTCATGACAAATAAAAGAGATACAGCAATTTCAAAACAGGTGCACGTTTTTGAGACATTCTGTAGTGTTACTAATCAGGCATTTCATTTGGTAATTTTTCTGTATCACTTTATTGTATTTTTGTCATGACAAAGTGTTGAAAATGTGAATGTTTTTGTTTCTATTTTCTTTTTATGTTTGAAACCTCTGATGAAGCCGAAAGGCGAAGGCGCTTAGGTAACATATTGATAGTTGCACTGTTAATGATTATCTCTCCATTTGTAACCAGTTTTCAATCCTTTTAGCATTTCGAGTGGATCCAGTGCTACCGAAATATTGTGTTTGTTAGATATATAACCCTTAATCATACAATATACTATTTTCATATACATCGCGTATCAGTGTGATCCGGACACAATATCTCCTTTCCATCCCTCTTTTTTAGGCATTAAATTGATTTGTATAATGTTTGTGTGCTTATTCCCTGCTAGTTCCTATATGGTCTCTTTTTGAACATCATGGATTCGTCAGTGCTAGAAGAATCATTTGTATATAAGACACTCACAAGAATCAGATATTAACACCACTGTGAGTGCTTACATCATAAAAAAACTCCGAAAGGACTTTCCATAAATGTAAGTATCAATGCGCCAGGAATTCCACCGTCTCGCTATCAGAAGCGTACAGAGGGCACCTTGCGTAAAGCGTTTGATGATCCCATGCGACTGTTGTTGGGCCAGTTCACATCTTTGATGAGCAACTTAAACTCGCCAATAAATGAAATCAGACATCGGTCAGCGACGACTCATTCAATAGAACACTGTCCAGACTGAGTGTGGAGTCCTTAAATTTAGACCAATGTCTCGCTGCAAAACGCCAGAAAAAGGTGAGTGCCTTGGGTGTCCGCAATGTAGCTGCAGTCATCCCAAGTGAGTCTGCTAAAAGCAATGAACCCAGAAGTGGGCGTTTTAAACGCAGGGCAATGCCTCTGAAGAGTGAGGAGAAAGGCAGTAACAACTTTGTTGTTAATTTGTCAAGCCATGATTTGACCGATTAGAAAAATCTGTACTCTCCGAAAGCCTCGGCTTCTGCCCACGTTCTAGAGGTTACGATCGCAGAAAGTTCATTGAGACATACTGGCATTTAGCAGGCGCTAGGACTGAAGTCTCACCTCACAAAGGTCGGTATCTACGACAACAGCATTGATCCTGATAACGGTCCCAACAACCCTTCTTAAAACGTCAATATCAATCTTATTTCAGACTTTGGGGAAACATAGTCCACATTCATTCCCAAGAGTCACTGCACCCTCCCCCCCCCCTCTCTCTCTCTCTCTCTCTCTCTCTCTCTCTCTCTCTCTCTCACACACACACACACACACAAACAGAGTAAAAAATACTCGAAACGTTTGTAAATAGCGTCGAATCTAACATTACTTCCCCCACAAGCCTCTCAAACCAAGACACGACAATCTCACCAAACTGAACGCAATGCACTGCACTCCTTACAACAAAGAAGTGACATTGTCATAAAGCCGACCGACAAAGGATCCGCGGTCGCTGTCATGGATAGAGATCACTATGTACCAGAGGCAGAAAGGCAAGCTTATTAGAATTTTCTCCTTACCTATCTAGATTATGACCGAACACATCAGTTTGCCAAAGAGGTATCTGAGGCAGTTGAGATGTTTGAAGATGGCCACATCAGCGAAAAGAACATGAGATACCTCATTGTAGACCAGCCAAAAGCCGGCAGATTTTATTTTCTTCCTAAAATACACAAAGCAGGAAACCCAGGACGCCCTATAGTTTAAGCCAATGGACATCCCACTGAGCAGATATCAGAGTTTTTGAACCTACATCTTCAGACCTTCATAACTTACCTTCTTACTTGAAGGACTATGCTGATTATTTGAGGAAACTTAAGGAATCACGCCCGATCCCCTCTGAAACACTCCTCGTCTCAATGGATCTTGCATCTCTGCATACTAACTTTCCTCGTTAAAGATGGCATTTCGCTTACCGTCAGATCCTGTACCATACTGTATATTGTACTGTTTTGTAACCTTGTAGTTTGTAGTAAATAAAATATTGTTGAAACCAAAGATGACATTCGTGCATGCCAGGAGGTTTGGGAGGAGAGGCTTGTCAAATATCTACCAACAGAAACTCTTTGCACTGATTTTGAAGTGCAATAACTTTGAGTTCACGGGGCAGCACTACCTGCAGGTCCAAGGCACAGCTATGGGCACAAAATGGTCCAGCATATGTAAAATATTTTCGTAGGACAGTTTGATGGACAACTTCTCAGATCAGTTAGTCTAAAACTATTTTCATGGTTCAGGTTTACTGACGACGTGGACAAGAAATGGACACATGGTCGTGACAACCTACAGAGTTTCCTTCAAGAAGGAAATGGCTCTCACCCTACCACAAGTGTCACTGCTGAGGTCTGCAATGAGGAGTATGTGTTTCTGGACACCAAGTCTATGCTTGTGGGTACGAGACTGGTGTGGACCTATATACGAAACCTAAAGACATACATCAATCCCTTCTACCCTCAAGTTGCCATCAGAAACACTGCAGTAGAAATGTTCCATACAGTTTGGCCCTCTGTATCAGGCGGATATGCTCAAATTTTTATACATTTGAGTCTAGGACAAGAGAGTTGTCGAGTCGGCTTCGAATACGAGGTTACAGCTCTTAAGCAATTGTCACAGCGACTTCAAAAGCTAGATCACAGAGAAGAGAAGACCTACTTTGCTTTAAGCCAAAACCAGAACCGTCAAACACTTTGAATCCCTGACATATCATCCAGAGCTACCTAAGACAAGGAGATTGTCAACAAACACTGGCCGATTATCAAGATTTCAAAAGGCTTGAATAAGGTTTTCCCTCAGAAGCAAATAATGGCATACAGAAGACCAAAAAGTCTAAGAGATATTCTTGTTCGCGTAATGCTTAACCTGGACCCTAGTGATGATGGGTCCATAGGGGAGTCAAAGCCTTGAGGTAACAAAAGATGCTTTACATGTAAACTGAAGACACCAACTCAAATAGCCAAATTATCATCAGGAGCGACAGCAAATTTCAGAAATTAGACAAACTGCAAATCTGCAAAGGTCATCTACCTAATCACTTTTACTCAGTGTGGCAAACAGTATGTAGGCGAAACTAAACGTGCACGTATTGAGCGCGTGAATGACCACCGCTCTGACTGGACGAAGCGAAGATTTCAGAGGTCACCTGTCGCCGAGCACTTCCACTTTCACGACCACGGCTTTAACAGTCATATCTTCCTTTGCTGCTTCGAACATGATACTCAGTGGTTGGATAATACCAGAAAAGCCCCGTGAGAGCTACTGGATCCAACGACTGTATACCATACAACCTCATTGTATCAACAAGGGTGACTAGGGCTGAAAAAATGCTTGTATCAGTGCATGGGGGCGATTGGCCTCTAATCGTTCTCGTATTGTCCCTGAAGTGATGATAGGGAGCAGCGATGATACCGTGAAACTGTCTCACAACAGTTGGTAATGTCGCACAAAGGCCTGTTTTACTTGTAGGTGCGGCATGCAGTTGTTTGGATTAGCTCTTCTATATCGTGCTACACTTTTTTCTCCCCCTCTCTGTGGAACGGTCTGAAATCGGTTGAAACACTACCTCACAGGACCGTTCAACTCCAGAATACCTTCCAGGGGATAGTTAACTGGATGCAAATGCGGTGTCCTTCCGATATTGACTATTGACTGGCAAGTGTAGGTGACTGATGTGCTTGCAGTAGGTACGGGATGTGTCTTTTGTCCCCTTTTTGTCTTTGTTCTTTGGGTGTAGGTGGAGTGAACATTGCATAACCGATAAGATAGCCAAGAGCCTGCTGCACTTGCAGCAGGTGCGGCATCCCCCCGCCCCCCCCCCCCCTCTTTTTATTCCCATATAATGTTAAACTTTGTTTCCTCTCTCTCCCTTGTAGGGACGAATGTGCTGTCTCTGGGGAGCACTGAATCCAATACGACCAACAGCCCACCAAACATTACTTCAGTTGTAATACATCGCACACAGACGCGCACATACCACTCCATTCACAAACGGCGTTAAGTGGGTCTGGAAAACACTCAAAGTGCATCATTTGTCAGACAGGACTGGAGAACCACTCCAAAAGCATAAAGGATAATTGTGTAATGAAAAAAACTCACGGCGTCCCCTGTCCAAGCACGTCCCTGCAAATTTTACTACTTACCAGAGCCAAAGAGAAGAAACAACCACAGAAGCAAGAGACGGAAGTTCATCGTCCGACAACGGGTACAAATCTAACACAGCCAATATTTAATCTCAAAAGGTTCATATCAAAACGTCTTTAAAGATTATTCATCTCCAAACACTGAAACATCACTAGTTCATTTTTTGTCTTACAGTTTTAATTAGTTTTGTACACATATATATTTAGTTTGCAATGTCCAAAATTTCACTCTTTTTAAATCTGGTGATTTATAAGCTATAAAGTGTTACTATTGCGAAAGTAACAACATAAAACAGATTGTCCCGAAAGTGCTTTAACAGTGATAACACACAGATAAACAGTCGCTCAGCACATGTATACATGATTGGCGTCGCGTGAAAATGACTGTTACGGCATATCGTGAACAGAAATGACTCGGACCAGTTTTTCCCTTTTTTGCATGTATACTCTATGCAAAATCTTTATAAATCTAGAAAGTAAAAACGGAGGACTTTGGTCAATATGACTAGTTTATACGTATTGTAGACTAATTTAAATATTCATTTTAACGCTCGTGGCATAAGGTCCCTTTTAACGCGACGTCAGTCACATAAAAAATTATCTTGTATGTCGCACACTGTACAATATCAGTATCTGTATAATCAAAATGATAATTATTTATATCTATATAAATCTGTTCGTTTTAAATTTAATGAAATCATGTGACCGGTACAAAACGTTTAATTTAACACATAAGGCTGGAAGAGCGTTGCGTCGACGTTAATATGACGTTGTTCAAAGCTGTTTACAGCGAATTTTGCTAATTATCAGCATGATGTTTTCTTAAATTTCATAAAAAATGTGAAAGTGGTCTTCATAATTCAGAAAATTAACTGCATGATATAATGCCGGGATATAATAGTATTCTGTCCATTGGAATTATTTGCTGCTCTTATTTATTTTGTAAGTAATAAACTAGTATCTGTTTTAGTCTTTGTATGAGATGATTTCCCGAGAAAACAAAAAAAAGCAAAAAAAAAAGCGAACGTAACAGTTTTGTTTTATACCCATTTATGTTTCACTGTATAGAGAACACTCGGTTGTCTCTTTCAGTACTTGTATCAAAATATAATAATATGGTATTTTTATTTTACTATTTTTGTCATTTGTATGCTTGAAATTCTTTAGAACTGAAGAACTTTCGAGTTGCACTTGCTTTCTGGATGCAGTCATTTTCAGTGACTATAAGCTAAGCTACTGTTTGTTAAGGTTAGGAGTTGCTTAAAATTGTGCCTCGACACCAGAAAACCGGCAAAGTGGTTGTGTGCAAAGCGCAGACTCAGATCTGCCTGGGCATCCGCCCTGTATGTTCAGAGTCTTCGCTGTCCGCATTGAGGTGGCTTGGACCATTAGTTACCCTTTAAGCGCTAAAAAAACGAAGAGTTTTAAAAAACTGGGTGGATGTCCAGGGTGATCTGTGTCTGCGCTGGGCGCACAACCACTTTATTGGTTTTCTCGTGTCGTGGCTCAAAGGACGAGTTACACTTTACTATTGCAATGTGCCCACTGAAAAGGCCGATTTTCGAAGGTAGGCAGATAACCACAAAAACATGCAGAAATGTTAGCTATATGTTTCTAGTTTATTCTGTACGATTTCCTTTTCCCGTATTTTAATGCCTTTTAGGTTAATTTTGGGGTTGAATACATGTACTGTCTGCAACATTTAACATTGAGCCTATGGGAATTTGAACTACCAACGTCTACTATGCTTCCAAATTTCAGTTCATCCTACCCTCGTAACCACTACAATTTTTATACATAATTATTTCTCATATACATATTCATCATAATCGGGCTATATTACAGTGGTTACGAGGGTAGGAATAAACGAAAATTAAATTTTTTGGGTAAATTTTCATGTATCCAACACTAGGATTAAAGGATTTATATCAAAATCGCATCAGTATTTTTTTGTAATTGATAGAAAATACAGGCATTATTCGACACAACACATCTTGTAGTATGTATCCCTTATGCCCCCACCAAGGATTCCGTGTGTGTATGGGGGGGGGGGGGGGGGGGAGCGGTCGGGGAGGAGAGGGGTGCAGCGCTGGGCATGCGTATGGGTATGGCGTTATGTGCATAAGTTAGGCATTAGACTGAATGTCCTCCATCATCATGCTGTGATATAACCTCTGATGTTATAATGTTGCGACGTGGTCAGATGATGTACCCCTCTGCCTGAAGCTGATGCATAGTAAAATTGTGTGACCTTAAACTTTGGTCCACTAACTTTTATGGTGGCTGGTTTGTGCCATTTCGTCTTTTCGTCTTTTCGCGGCGAAAAGACGAAAAGACGAAATGGCACAAACCAGCCACCATAAACTTTATATGACAAGTTACTTGGATGAGCTTTTTCCTTACCTCTTTGTGGTAAGAGTGCTGATATTTGATCAGATCAGATCCTTAAAATGTAGGAACTGCAAAGCATCCATACACACTGAGACCTTGAACTTTATGCACGGACCGGGACTTTCACATCTCAACATGTTTTTAGCTCACCTGAGCCAACGGCTCCGGGGGAGCTTATAGCGTCGTCCGTCGTCCGTCCGTCCGTCCGTCGTCCGTCCGTCCACAATTTCAAAAGACTTCTCCTCTGAAACCGCTGGGCCAATTGTAACCAAATTTCATATGTAGCCTCTAGGGGACTTAGGAACGAAAAGTTGTTCAAACGGTTCTGGTCACATGACCAACATGGCCGCCACGCCCATATATGGTAAAAACCTATAAAACTCTTCTTCTCCAGAACCAATAGGCTGATGGCCCTGAAACTTGGTATGTAGCATCGGGTACGCAAGTACTACCAAGATTGTTCAAATTATGACCTTGGGTTGACCTTGACCTTTTTTACGGCAAGGTCAAATTTGCTTTCTGGTGCTTTTATATGGGAAAATGCTAGAACATAAGATTTCTTGGAAACTGTTGAAGATTTTGACCTGAAAATTGATATATACAGTCAGCTCAATGAGTGCATGAAAATTTATGCATACAAGAGGTCAAGGTCATTCTTTGGCCTTTGACCCTGGTCTCTCGTATTGCGACAATTTTATACATCTCCTCAAAAGCCACTGGGCCAATTGTGACCAAATTTCATGTAGAAGGCTCTAGGAGGCAAAGAAATGAAAATTTGTTCAAACGGTCCTAGTCACATGACCAACATGGCCGCCATGCCCATATATGGTAAAAAGCTATAAAAATCTTCTCCTCATGAACCGATAGGCCGATGGCCTTGAAACTTGGTATGTAGCATTGGGTACACAAGTACTACTAAGATTGTTTAAATTATGACCTTGGGTTGACCTTGACCTTTTTTACGGCAAGGTCAAATTTGTTTTCTGGTGCTTTTATATGGGAAAATGCTAGAACATAAGATTTCTCGGAAACTGCCGAAGATTTTGACCTGAAAATTGGTTTATACAGTCATCTTAATGAGTACATGAAAATTTATGCGTACAAGAGGTCAAGGTCATTCTTTGACCCTGGTCTCTCGTATTGCGACAATTTCACACATCTCCTCAAAAGCCACTGGGCCAATTCTAAACAAATTTCATGTAGAGGCTCTAGGGGGCAAGGAAACGAAAATTTGTTCAAACGGTCCTAGTCACATGACCAACATGGCCACCATGCCCATATATGGTAATAACCTTTTAAAATCTTCTTCTCCAGAACCAATGGGCCATTAGCCTTGAAACTTGGTATATAGCATCGGGTACGCAAGTACTACCAAGATTGCTCAAATTATGACCTTGGGTTGACCTTGACCTTTTGTACGGCAAGGTTAGTTTGCTTTCTGGTGCTTTTTGTATGGGAAAATGCTAGAATATAATGATTTCATGGAAACTGTTGAAGATTTTGACCTGGAAAGTGGTATATACAGTCATCTTAATAAGTACATGAAAATGTACACGTACAACAGGTCAAGGTCATTCTTTGACCTTTGACCTTTGACTCTGGTTTCTCTTATTACCTCTCCTCAAAAGCCACTTGGCAAGTTGTAACCAAATTTCATGTAGAGGCTCTAGTGGGCAAGGGAACGAAAATTTGTTCAAACGGCCCTAGTCAAACGAAAATTTATTCAAGCGGTCTAGGTCAGATGACATACATGGCCACCATACTCAGGTGAGCGATTCAGGGCCTCATGGTCCTCTTGTTTTGGATTCGCAACATAATTACAAATGGCTGGTTAGTCAAACGATGCAAAAAATCCTCATTCTATTTGTAGTTTACTATGACATGTATTTAAAGGTTCACTGTTCTTTTCTTTATATATTCAACATTTTATATGCATCATACTAAAGACAATGGTGAGTCAGCCATTGCAAATGACGTTATACTATTCGCAGGTCATTGTGACTTGTATTTCATGATCCACTGAATTAATGTTTTATTTCGAACTAATATTTAATTATCTTCATCGGACTTGGAATAGTAAGTCGCTTCAGCGCTGCGTCTCATTTGGTACTACATGTAGGTCCCTGTGACCTATATTTCTTTGTTCACTGATTATGTCTTAATGTTTGAAACACCTGTACCTGTGTAGCATCCATATATACGTAATATTTCATACGTGTTTAATATTTGATATGATGAAGCTTTCATTATATGTATAAATAGTGAATAATGCTTAGGAAAAAATGAAGGTTGGTGACCTTTTCACGCACTTGCCAGAACACAAGCGTGCAAAAGCGTTTCGCCAAGAATACATTTGCTTAACAATATCAGTAGGTTACAATCGATTTCCCGTTCATTTGTTTCGTTATTTTCACAAAAACAAACGCTTTACATGCTTATTATTGTGTTAATAAACACTTGTAAAATCTACTGTTCTGAGGTTTCGTAAAAATTCAAATAAAATTTCTCCTTACTGGATGGATTGAGCGAAAATATCTCTTTTAGACCGTGGATAAGAACCAAAAGTATTATGTCTGTAAGTTTGGAGGGCTCATATGTCATCGAAATTGCTGATTATATCGAAAAACCGCATGAACTTAGTGTACCCCGTTCAGCACCCCAAATGCTATAAACCGGAAGTCACGTGATTATTTATGAAACCGCAAACTTAAAAATGTGCTTAAATAAACTGCCGAATGCAAAGCTTTTATAAACATGAATTTTATCAAGATCGGTCGTGGGCACAAAAACGGCCAAAGTGTAACCCGTCCTTCAATAGTGTAGTCGTTTTTGTTTGTGTGTCTTGTCTTGGAAAGGCTGGGTGACCTTTCTGACTACGACTTTTTCTTGACAATTTAATTTATACATGTACACTTTTTGTAATTTAGTCGCGACACAACAAAACCAACAAAGTGGTATGTGCGCCCAGCTCAGACTCAGGTAAGCCTGGGCATCCGCCCAGTTTGCTCAGACTCTTTGCTGTACGCTTAAAGGGTTGCCAAGGGTCTAATCTAGCTCCATGCGGACAGCAAAGACTCTGACAACTTTGTACATGTACAGTTTCGCATAGGAGACTTAAAAGAAAGAATCCGTAAGATGTACCTCCTAGCACCGATGCTGTCCAAGTCGTTCTGATCTCTCTCTCTCTCTCTCTCTCTCTCTCTCTCTCTCTCTCTCTCTCTCATTTACATATTTATATATCTCTTACAGCTAGCCATATATTTGCATCGTCATCCGATCCATTATTTGTCATCAACATTACATGTCCTGATGGCTGGGTGAAGGCAATGAACAACTGTTACTATTTTAATAACAGAGACCAGGTCACGTGGCTGGAAGCTAGAACAGAATGTAATATATTGGATGCAGATCTAATGTTTATCAAAAACAACGAAGAAAGGGTGACTATAAACCTGTTTTATTTCTTCGTCATCGTCTCATAAACTGCATGGTATGAAAAGTCCAGTGACCTATTTTTTATATATTTTTTTCTTCAAATTCAGAAATCAGCTATCATAGTCTTGTTAGGGCATCATTTATCAAAAAAAAAAAAAAGAAAAAAAAGAGAAAATGCTGAGCAAACAATCTTGACTTTAAAAGCATCCATTAAGAAAAGTTACCTCCCCAAAAAATGCCTGAGTTGCTTCCCATAAAAGCTTCGCTTCTGGATTAATAATTTAACAATCTACCGGGGCTCCTTTTTGTTATTAAGAAAGGTAGTCGGTTTGACAATGTATCTTCTGTCGCCGGTTGATCTTAAAGTAAATCTAATACGAGTATAAAATGAAAAGAAAAACATTAGCATTTGCAATAGTCCTGATAATGTATCTACCAGTATAATAAAATATTGAGTCGCGACAGGAGAAAACCAACAAAATGTTTGTGCGCAAAGCGCAGACTCAGATCAGCCTGGGCATCCGCCCAGTCTGATCTGACTATTCCCTAAGCACTTAAAGAGTAGATAAGGGTCTACGCTACCTCCATGCGGACAGCGAGGACTCTGATCAGACTGGGCGGATGCCCAGGCTGATCTGAGTGCGCTAGGCGCACAACCACTTCGTTGGTTTTGTCATGTCGCGGCTCAATTATTATATCATCTTTAGAG
Source organism: Ctena decussata (assembly GCA_963989385.1). Taxonomy (NCBI): domain Eukaryota; kingdom Metazoa; phylum Mollusca; class Bivalvia; order Lucinida; family Lucinidae; genus Ctena; species Ctena decussata. Next base: position 76,619,290 of record OZ022498.1, on the reverse strand, counting down.
TGCAAACAGTGTAGATCCAGATAGGGAGACTCATTATAGGCCGCCTCATCTGCATCTTCGCTGTTTGCTGATAAGCCTTTTTGTTTTTGACGCTTCTTCTAGGACTGGATGAACCTACAGACAGAGGACTATGATACTGATGGATGGTGGGTGGGGTTAGCATACTCCTTTCGTAATACATGGAGCTGGGTACAGGCTGGCGGCAATATCGGGTCCATGTAAGTTGGTCTGATTTTAGCCTAAATAGTCTTTTCAGTATGTGTGTAGTTGTGTGTGTAGTTTTGTATACGTTTGTGACTTGAGTATTTATCACCATTATCTACCTTTTCAGAGTATTTCTTATGCGGAATCTTTTCAAATTTGAAGATGACTTTCGAGTACAAATCAACAGACCATATTTGTTAGAGAAAATAGCTTATTGAGCACTTGAGCGCTATTGCTTTCGTTCTGATCCTTAAATGTGTACGTATTGATAAAATGTATGTTGTTCCTTGTCATGTTTATGAATAAAGCATCCATAAAACGGAAAAAAAACAATCGCAAAACTAATAAAATAAAAAATAATATATAAATGTTTTCCGTGTTTTCCAAGCTATACTATATTGAGAATTCATAGACTGGCGATTTTTTTAGCACTTTAAATGTTAAAAGACATTTTGTTCCAGCAACTGGCGACATGAACCTGACAATTATGATGAACAGGACTGCTGTGCTATCAACGAATTTGGCCTCTTCAGCGACGAAGATTGCAACAAGAAACTTGGTTTCATTTGCAAATACTCTTTAAATGGGGGTAAGAGTCTTACTGAGTTTAGGCCACTGGGTAACTTAACAAGGAGGCTTTCCGTTGAAAAATGAGTTGTTTCCCCGATATGGTGCTTGATCTTGTTAGCCCATAGATCAATACTCCGAATAACAAAGTAGAAGCAGTCACAGAATCGAAATCTTTTGTCCACACTCGTATATCATTGAAACGTTGACAAGACACACAGACATGAGTAGTTAGCATCACCTGCATATGACAGCCAACTCTCGATATCTCAAAAGCAAAGTTTTTTCTTAACTACTGATATCTCAAAGTAAATGTTCTGGTCCCATAAAATTTTTCTGAGACATCAGTAGTTTGAGAAAGCAGCAGTTGAAAAGTATATGACAATAAGAAACATATCCAATCATTCTTTGATATAACATGGTACTGAGATATCAGGTTGGAGATATCGAAAGTTGAATTCTTATGCATGTCATGTCTGTGTAAGGGACTAGTCAGTAAAATGGAACTCGAGTTACTGAAAGCTTGACTATGTTTCCAATGTGAATAAGTTTAGAATTCGGGATCAAAAATGTAATGTATCATATTTAAATTTTTAGTTTGGCTCTACGATAACCCTGTCACAGCTATTTACTGGTGAGTAGCTTCCCTCTGTCAAAAAAGTCTTAGTTTTTGTAACAAGCTCTGAAAGACATAAACTTGTATGCAGGTGCTGAAGGAATATCGCTATTCAAAAAAGTAAGATATGGGAAAAATTGAAGACGCAGGATTATTCTTTTCTAGCCTTTAATATTATGTTCATCTTATCGTGAGCTCATGCATGTCTCCTTAAGCTAAAAATTATTAAAACACTGTTTGACTATTTTCTCTTCTAAAATAAATGTAACAAAATATAACAGTCACATATTATTTCAGACAGGTCTTGTAACATTACTTCGAGCCGCTGGTTAATGAGCGATACAGCCTGTTTCTTTATCAGCCCTCTGATAAACACATCGCTACAACTGTCTTGGGACGACGCCCAGGATTACTGTGCAAACCTTGTACCATGGAAGAAGCCAGAACTACTGTCGATAGATACACAGGATGACATGGTAACACATTGTTGGTTTAGTCTTAGCTGTTGATAAGGAGTTTTGAAAGCATATTGTTTAATTCTAAAAATTATGCCGGCAATATCAGATATACTTGAAAATGCTCATGAACTTAAGGGGAGTCATATAACACATCCCACCTACACCACCAAATAGGAAAAGAACATGGCAGCACTAGATGTTAGGCCACGAGAATGCGTTTATAAATCCGTTGAAATTTCTGAGTAATTACAGTAAACAAATGAAGTTATAAAATTAGTTTACTTCTTGTAACCAATGGACTCTTGGACTCTGAAAGGCAGAAGTAGGTGGCTGTTCTCAGTAATGGACGAACGCACGGTGCCTCGTGCTGCGGCCATGGATGCGTTCGCCTGAGGTTCGGGGGAACATTTTTACGAGAATTGACATACACACACACACACACACACACACACACACACACACACACACACACACACACCGTTAGCTCTGAGTCAGTATTTCTCCAGACATCAGGGTTAATATCTCCAGGAGGTCATAAAACTGTGATCTGATTGATTGTTGGTCCTGTAGAGGAATATTGACATCTGACTGGAGTTAAAATGTATCAATAACGCAACTGACTGGGATTGTTTTATTATCAGTAAGACGGTAGCCTCGCCCACTTGAAGACTCATGGAGGTAGTTAATCCTCTGACGGAGGTACAGGATCTAGGCCATTAATACAGAAATGTTTGTTCAAATGAACTATAATTTCTGCTTTGGTTTTCAGATAAGGCTTCAAACGCTACATTTGCCGAGCCGCGTAGCGCAATCGGTAGGGTACCTGACTCATAAGTCAGAGGTCCTGGGTTCGAAACCCGGTCTGGCCACATACTTTCGTTTCTCCTTCCGCTGATTCAAGAAGGGCAGTTGTCAGTTACTGGCGACAGTATGTGCACTTAGTACTGGTTAACCGCCTAGGAGGTCTAAGCCTGCCCAGGAATAGTGTGGTTAGGTTAACTGACCGTCCCGACATGACCATAGTTGTTTACCGTGGACGTTAAGCATCAAATCAATCAATCAATCAATCAAACGCTACATTTAGAAATCATAGCATGCCGTTGGTTTTATGTAGAAATACTCTCGTTTATTGGCGTTCAAACCTACTTTAAATTTTTAAGGGACTAAATAAACACAAGATGACCGTTTAACTAATAAATAAACTTATACAGAATACATGTATATATTATAAGCATATTCTCTCGGTTTTCAACAACTACAAATAGGGATACCTGGAACATTGACAAGCCAATGGTTTTAGATGAACTTTCAAAGCCAACTTCAAACGCATACTACCTTTAAAAAGCTCTAGTTTTTTTCTAGCCTACAGAGCTTTAAACACCTACAAAGTCGTTATACCTGTCCTCGGTTTTCCGATGTGTTTCAAGTTATTGGAAAACCTTTCAAAATACCTGAAATAGTCATATGCCGCGGTTGTCCAATGAGCTTTAGCCCAAAGGCATGTGACTATTACGTGTATTATCAGCAACTGCGGATTTATAATAGCAGTAACGCAATATGCCTTGAGTTTTCACAACTGCAAATCATACCTTTATGAATTTCATGTCCTTGATTTTTCAGATGACATTAAAAAGCCTGCTGCGAACCTTTGATACATCTGGTGTTCTCCTTCCGTGGTGGACAGGCATGAATGATTTAGTTGCTGAGGGGCATTACTTCTGGCAAAATGGCTCCCAAGTCAATATGGATTTCATGTAAGAATTGTTTACCGGTTTCTACTCACCTTTAGCTTAAACTACTAAAACCAATTAATGAAGTCGTACAAGTTCAGAGTTGCTCTTGGTGATAATGATGAAATAATTCCAATAAATCCACTGAAACGTATGTTGGTGCTCACAATAGAACCGCCTTTGCAAGGGCTTCTTTTTGAAGGATGACAGTAATTGTGATACGGAAACATAAGAAAATGGACAAACTCATTCCTTATCTGTAGATCTATCAGCTAGAACTCTCTAATGTAAACAATCAGTTTTTTTATCCTTGTCGGAGCAAGAAACTATTCCAGTGTCAATTAAGTATGTGGTGATCGAATGCGTTTTATCATTGGCTGTTGAATGATGCCTCCCTCGATTTTTATGATTCTAGGACGAAATATGATGTTAAATTTCTGTTATGTTTCACGAAGCGTTTCAAATTCATAAATCTTAAAAAATAAGTATGAATGAAAATCAATTGTCAGATATAAGCGCTTTCATACTGGCCAATATATTAAGCCCCAGTCACACATTCACGGATCAGGCTACGGTTCACCACGATTCACCACGGTTTGACCTAGACGGGAAAACCGGGATGAACCGTAGAAAATCCAGCATCACTACGGTTTGCCAGGATTCCATTAGGGTTTCTCACGGTGTTTGTACGGTGTCTGTACGGATCATCTACGAATTCACGACGGTGCAAGGCGGCAGCACTACGGACAACAAGGGTATTCCACGGTCTAAACCGTAGCGCAACCGTAACAGAATCGTGCTCATTCGTAGCGCTACCGTTGGTGTATCCGTGATTATCCCTGGCTTTCCGTCGGTTTTCGTCGACAACCGTGATAGTTTTGTCACTACGAAAAATCACTTTTTATTCAAGAGAAAAAAGTTTCCAGACTCGATAGTTTATGATCTTTTATTACTTTCTATGTCTATGCAAAATGCCGTGGCCTGAACCGTGGCCGGAACCGTTACGGACGCTTACGATGCCACTACGGTTCGATACGGTGCTAGTATGACTCAAGCCGGTAGCGCCACGGCTCCTACGATTGTCTACGGTTTAACGGTGGTCATGATAATGATTTTTGTTGATGATGTATAATTTATTTGTAGGCAAGAAAAGTATTTTATAACTATATATAGTACTGAATTTTTCGAAAAATGTGCAGCAAAAATTTTGAAAATCGGTTAACAAATAAAAAAATTATTCTAAAAATTAATTTTGAGTAGGCATTTTGCATAGACATAGAATGTAATAAAAGATCATAAACTATCGAGTCTGGAAACTTTTTTCTCTTGAATAAAAAGTGATTTTTCGTAGTGACAAAACTATCACGGTTGTCGACGAAAACCGACGGAAAGCCAGGGATAATCACGGATACACCAACGGTAGCGCTACGAATGAGCACGATTCTGTTACGGTTGCGCTACGGTTTAGGCCACGCCCACAACCCACCACGGTTCACCACGGAAGTTTTAAACAGTTTAAAATTTCCGTAGCGACTCCCGGATCACCACGGTTTTTCAGGGATCATTAAGGAACACGACGGATGCATCTACGGTGCTACTGCGAATCACGACGGTGTGCTACGGTTTGTGAAACCGTGGTGAACCGTGGCCTGAACCGTGAATGTGTGACTGGGGCTTTAACTTTACTTCACGTGATATGTGATCATGACGTCTAGACATATAGGTATAACTCAGCCAAGTGGGAAACCTGGATGGTGGTCCAAACTGGTCGTCAACTGTCTAAATGATGGACCATTCCAGAATTACTATGCATATTTTTCGAGGCATCAGTTTCGGTTCTTATAACCGAGAGGGTAAATATTAAGTCCATTTACCGTTAATATCCATACTGAAATGAGTAGCCATAAATGGACTTTCGTTGAGGACATATATATCTATTGTAATAATTATCAGTATTTTATTTTTTTGACAGAATATTTGACAACGCCCCAAGTCTTGATCGTTCCAAACATCGTGACTGTGGTGTGATGTACCAAGGGGGAGTCATTGACGACATGACCTGCAATAAAAGGGCACACTATGTGTGTGAAAAGTCAGCTTATTCTGGTACTTCTTTTGCAATGAAATGCTTCTACCTGACCTTGACCTTTTATAAAATGAAATAACCAAGTTGATCTTTAATATCTCTTTTATCCTAACTCAGAGTTTTGGACTTGGAGTTCTATTGTAAACTTTAGGAATCTTTTGACCCTTCAAACGCCAAAAAAAAGCAAACGACAAAATATACGTTTGCAAACTTTCAAAAGATATTTCGTCTTGAGAATTCAAAGGATAGAGGGCAAAAGTGTAGATCCAGATTCAGAGCCGCCTCATCCAGATCTACGCTGTTTGCAATTCCACTATTTTCATTTCTGGCGTTGTCAGTGTGAACAAAGTGTTGATGGATGGATGGATGGATGGGTGACGCGATTTTACGTCCTGTTTAACAGTATGTCAGTCATATCAGGACGACGGGTGGGTGAAAATAAAGGTTTTGAGCAATGGAACCCCGTTTATAACAAAGTGTCGAACCACAAAAACAAGTTTTGAGGTTTTGGAAGGCTGTATCTGTTAACCAGAGTGGACGTCATTGAGCAACTGGAGACTATAATCGAATATGAGGCAAATACACTGAACGCCAAAAGAAATGTCCACAAGTTTGTGTGTTTTTTCACGGCCCTTTCAACAGGCAAGTCCAGATTGAGAATTGCATAGACTATAAAATTTATCCGACTACAGTACACGGTGAAGTACATGATGAAGCTAGCGTGAGGTAAATAGTAACTAGTTATCTCACTTTCTCGAAAAACATTATTGCAGCAGTTATCATTACTTTTCTAATAAAGCATTTTGTATTCGGAAATTGTCTCTGATATGCAAACATTAGAAAACCGCTAAATTCCTTTGAATGTTTTGGTTATTTACTAAGCGACAGCGTTTGAACTCGACCCGATTTTTACAATCATATGAGTCTAGAGTTTTTACCACTGATATAGGACTATGGGACTCTAAGGTATTTTTACATGCCAATATACGGATGCTTTGTATTTTGATGTGTAGCAAGAACAATATGCACCCTTGTTCTGAATTACGACATAATCATACGATATGCATATTATAGTTTATATTCTGTTGCTGTTGAATAAAAAATATACAATTGTTATATTAGTCATATACTATCTTGAACTTGGCCAGATTTTGGAAACGTAGAACTCCTTTTTCCTTCGTCAGAAATATATATTTTTGCACCAATATATACATGTAGCATAATCCATGAACTAAAGCAGTCGGAATATACTTTTTCACAAAAGGTCATTAAAAACTAATTTTCATGGTTTAAAGAACCCCACCAAGTTGTTGATACAACACACAGTGGCAGTCAGGTGTACATGATATGTAAATTTACCTGTAAAACTACCTCTCATGTATATACTTGCCAGTGGCTATCAGATGAGTGTTGGGTGCTATTAAATAAGCATAAATAGTAGGCTTGTAAAATAAATTTTGGAAATTTTACATTTCGACTGCTTTAGTTCAAGGATTACATATCAGTTGTTACGAAAAAGTCTATATATCTGAAGGAAACTGTTCTGCATTTCCAAAATTTGGCTAAGTTCAAGGCAATATTTGACTAATTTTATACATGTTTATTTTTTATTTAACAACGAAAATATATTCTGTAATATGCATATAATACGTATAATTTAGTATTTTATTATCATCTTTGCTCGTGTCTGCTTCTTCTTTTTTCTTTACACTGCTTCTTGTATGATCGTCTTTACTAAGCCAGAAGACCTTGGGGTGTGACAAAAACCTTACATGCTAATTGATACATTGTTATTTTAATGCAGGATATATTAACCTTGGCTGTGGTCCATGGCTGCGTGCAGGGTCTTCATGTTACCTCATATCTAAAGGAAATAGACAGACTTGGTCTCAGGCTAGGGACATGTGTTCAAGGGCTAACGGCCATCTGATGAAGATTGACAGCCTTGATGAGAAGGTACGTCTTCTCAAAGCAGTATTGCCGGGCCGGGTAGCGCAATCGGTAGGGCACCTGACTCGTAAGTCAGAGGTCCTGGGTTCGAATCCCGGTCTGGCCACATACTTTCGTTTCTCCTTCCGCTGATTCAAGAAGGGCAGTTGTCAGTAACTGGCGAAAGTATGTGCACTTAGTACTGGTTAACCGCTTTGGAGGTCTAAGCCTGCCCAGGAATAGTGTGGTTAGGTTAACTGACCGTCCCGACATGACCTTAGTTGTTTACCGTGGACGTTAAGCATCAAATCAACCAACCAACCAAATCAAAGCAGTATTTCTGAGTTGCTGAAATTCCAAATTTATTGGCTCAGTATGTTCAGAATGGGTATCTGTTATGAAGATCTGGACACTCTATTATTGTTTGATGTTTTTGAGACTGAGTGTTAAGCTTTACATGTACTTCTTTTGCTGAATTTATTCCGATAAGCTATCAACTTTCTGCCACGTTATTAATAGAGATATTGATAAGTATTGATAAGTAATAGAACTATTGATAATAGAACTTTTTTACAATAAAAAATCAGGCATATCCGTTTATGTCCTTATTCATGTAGGGTAGTTCGCCCTTGAGTCGAACACCTTTTGCATTGTCTTGCGCTTACAGACCCTGGCTATTGACCCACATCGTGTTCGGGTCATTCAACAGCTAGCGCAGCTTTCCAAGAGCCAAAATGTTGCAACCGTTTAGCCATACTACGTGAAATAAGGGAATAATAAGGGGTTTTATCCACCTACCCAAATTAGTCCCTAAGTCGAACAGACTTGCCCCTGACTCGAACAGATATACTGATCCAGCCATTATAGGACAACCTCATGTAGGGTATGTGATATCCAGAAAATCCGCATTTTTAGAATACATATTTTTAAATCATTTTCGTTTGATGTCATTTTAAAGCACTCTTTATGAGATAATGAGACACACAGCAATGTACGTAAATGCAGATAAATCCACCCTGTGACTACTGGTGCATGTAGAAAAACATTCGTTTCAGGGGCTCAGCTACCATGCGTGCTATTTCGTTTATGATAAGCGTACACCCTTAATGAGTGCATAAAAGAAAAGAGGAAGATGTGTTTGTACATTTAGTCTGTGACTGAATGTATTTGCTAGTGATCCAGTGACTAAATCGTCTCTGAAACTGTATGCCCGTGCTCGACTTTAGGGCGAATCGGTGTTCGACTTAATGACGAAGCATAGGTTTGTGTTAATCGTGAAAAAGTTTGTTAATTTTACTTATTTTGGCCAATAAATAGTTATCTTTTCGATCATTGAGAAGCCATGGATTAGTTTAACAAAAATGTTAAATTTCATAAACGAAGACCCTTTTTGCTACACAATATTAGGTTTTTACAAAATTTATAAAAATCAACATTATGAAATTTAGAAATAGCTCGAGAGGGATGAGTCGCGACAACTGCTAGTCGTACAATAATGTGAGCTTTATATTTGGGAGTCTTTTATGCATATTGTTCATAGATTAAGGTAACGTCTGGTATCTTAACAGGTAATGACCCACCAAGTTGAATGTTAATATTATCAGTTTAAATTGTTCGACTTAAGGGCAAGTTCGACTTAAGGGCGAGTTACCCTATATATTATTCACGTTTCAGTTTTGGCTTCAAACACTACAGTTAGGTGATGATGGATTCTGGACAGGATTGAATACCAGAGCACAAAAAGGTTCGTGGGTCTGGGTCGACGGATCAACGCCTAATCAAAGTTTGATGTAAGAAAAGTTAAAGTAGGGATTAAACAATAGCAAATAAACAATATATAAAATAGTGAATTTGGTTTTGGTTTAAACTTTATTTTCTGTGTATAACAACATATGAATTCATTCTCAGATATATTATTTGTTATACAAAACGGGATTCAGAAGAAAGTCCAAAAATAGTGAATTTGATGAGCATTCAAAAATAAGTTAGAAACTATCATAAATCATGCATCAGTTTTGTTGCCATGCATGTCCTTTTTCAATGAAATATGCAGTAAACGCATAACGAGACGTTTTATTAAAAATAGAAAAAAGTGAAACGATAACAATAATAGTAATAGTAAGGATAAGAATAATGACATAAGACAAAAACTAGCAATGAAGCAAAACTAGAGTGAACACCTGCTCATAATTCTCGGAGAGAGAGTAGCAGTATACAAGCATTTATAATAATAATCAGCAAGTAGTATTGTTAAAGTTCTAAAAAGTTTCTGAGCAAATTGATAATTTTTCCACATATTGAAAAATATCTGCATATGAATAGGTACATGCCTGAATGAACATTGTTTTCTCAGAATGCTAGACTAAGTAACAGTAACAAAGTTGTTTTAGATTTACACAGATTACATTGTTTGCTGCCACAAAACTTGTTTAATTGATGTATTACGTGTACCTATTTTTGTTTAGTCCTTGGGGCCAGGAACCTACTGATTATCAGGGCAATGAGGACTGTGCAGCTATATACCGACTCGGGTACTACAACGATCTAAAATGTGACATGAAACTAGGGTTCATCTGTGAATATGCTAAGGATGACCCGGGTAGGTAGCCCCCGCTCCTCCCCTCTCTCCCCGTAGGCAAACAACGCTGAAACAGTGTCATGCCAGATCACCCTAAATGCAGTACGGTGCATCGATATTGGATTACGATGCTGTTGCATGCAAACTGCATAGATTCTCATCTACATGTAATAATGCAACCAGTCTCGTACTCAGTATGTAAAGTGGTAAAAACTAAGAAACCATAGTATACTGAACATATGCATAAAAGGTGCATGTAGTGTCATCTTCATGTCAAACACCACAATACATGTAACTTTTTTGTTTGTACAGGTAAAGCCTGCATATCAGGGTGGCTGTCTCGAGGGATGTCATCATGCTATTTGATAACTCCATTTAGTAAATCCTCCTCTGTTACCTGGGATGAGGCTAAAGACAGGTGTATGGATCTGGTACGCTCCTTTGGTTTGGTCGCCTACAGACTGGCTGTAAATGATGTTGAAGAGCAGGTAAGTAGGATTGTTTGTTCATGACAAGTAATGAAATTTGCAAAACCGGCCACACTCCTAGCGCCGGCTTAAGCATAACTCTGTGTTCAAAATGGCACTAAATAAACTCATGATCCCAAAGGACCAGAAAATATATAATCTGCACTAAATAAAGTTTGAGGAAGCCAAGAAACCATGCTAACCTGTCTCAACAGTTTAAAAATCCTAAAGCCAAAGAGCTACACAAAAATTAAGAACCTATTTCTGACAAATACTAAAACCAGCAGGTTACTCCAACCTTAACAATCTGTCCCTACTTTTAACAAAGTGACAAGTCCTACAGTCAACAAGATACCCTTTAAGTAAAGTTAACTAAATAACAAATAGCTAAGTCAGCAAGCTACTAGTATTAAAATGTTAACAACCTACCCTCAGAGTTAACATAAAGGCAAATCTTACAGTCAACACGCTACCTAAATATTAAGAACCTGTCAAGGAAAGTTAACAAAGTGACAAATCACATTGCCAAGAAGCTACCAAAAACTAACAATTGGCCTCTCTAGTTAACAAGGTTATAACTCCTTAAGTTTACATGGCTAAACGTTATTACAGCCTGCCCCTTAAGTTAGCAGATTAACTGACATCGACACCCCTGAAGTAAAGAAATACAATGATTCTCAAACTTACAAGTAGGGATGTTATTTTTTGATGATTTAGTTTGTTTACCTTAATGTCATTTTTTTTTACCTTCAGGGCCATTGTAAATTTTAGAGGTCCAGCACATTGATAAAGTTTGTATTTTAACAGAAGTGGCTAAACGCTCAGTTACTGAAGCAGCCAGCGAGCGCTCCATGGTTCTGGACAGGGTTGAATGACAGGAAGTACGAGGGAATATGGGAGTACGAGGAAGACTTTAACAATCCACCAAATAATGCTGTCATGTAAGGTCTAATTTTCTCTAAAGGAATGGAGGAAAACAAATGCGTATGGATAAATTCTTCTAGTTGATAACTGTTCAAACGGTCATGAGACTTGTCTTTTTTGGCTGTACTTTTCTAAAAATAAAGGTTTCTTAAAGTTTCTGAATACATTTTTGTTATTTACAGTTGTGGCGTGCAGCAAAATCATTCTTATTTTTATGATTGTGCCTTTACTTCTCAGAGGATATGAGACTAATGCCCCATTCACACGCGCAGATTTGCTCACGTAAGTATTTTCTGCATATATGCAAATTTTACTCACATAAGTAAATTCGTCATGTGCACGCAAATACATACGTAAGCAAATTTGCTTACATGAGTAGGTTATTCAAACCCAGAGCATTATCCAGGTAACTTTTACTCACGTGAGCAAATTTACTTATAAGCAAATATACTTACGTAAGCAAATCTGCGCATGTGAATGGGGCATTATAGATCTAGTACTTATCAAAATTAAGGAAAACAGAAAGAAAAGAGAATAATTCAGCTATTTACAACATTTTTATGCATGGATTTTTGCTTGTTTACTGTCGATTTAGATGTTTCAAAATGCGAGTTAATTCCCATTTTCAGTGACTGGCCGAAAGAGCCTAACAACCTAGACGGTAACGAAGACTGCGCAGCAGTGTATGACGGAGGCCTTTTAAATGACGTCAATTGCGAATATAAAATTCATTTCATCTGTGAACGACCATTATGTAAGTATGCTTTCTCTTAAAATTCTAATAGACTGGGAGTCTGGCTTTTGCATATTAAAATTTTGTCAGTTTCACAAAATTTCATTTCGCACCTGCGTATCTGCGTGAAGGCATGCTAACAGTCTGTAAGAGAATCCTCCAAAATGTGAATTTGAGCCTTAGAACTCCCCATAACGCACCATTTGACGCGTTAAAGAAAAGTTATTATTAAATTATAAGCCTCAAACAGGATTTGGCTGTCAGGGTTTGATTTTTTTCCGGTGATCAATTAATCCTTACTTGGACGGAAAACTGATGGCAGCACACAAATAAGCGATTTCTTTGCATGATGTTTAAATGACATGGACGTTGATGATGTCACAGCTATGGACGTCTCTTTACCTTGACCCTTTCCTTCCTGGATGAAGCATAGATAACAATAAGCAAAATATAAGAACAGCCTAGCGGGCACATAACGTCGAAATGACGTCGTACTGACGTTGATGCGACGCCATTACGTCGCATCGACGTCTATACGACGTCATGAGCTTGCTGGGACCAGACATCAACACAGACAGACCGAGGGAACACATGATCGACTATTGACAGACAGGACTGGTGGATTTCAATGCCTGACATGGTAAAGTACTCAGGATCCCCCTCCCACCCCACACCCTCCAGCTGACGGCCTACGACGCAGGGAAACTCGAACACACTCACACGCATAAATAACACTCAAAAACATAATACCATGTATATCTTTCAGATGGGGTACAGACGAATGGTGCCGAGAAAACTATACGATGGATACCTCTTTTGTGGCTGCTCTGTTTCTGGTGCGGGAACTCTATAGTGGAACATACTTTTACAAACTTTTGTGCATCATAAAATTATATATTTTAAGAAATATTTTGTGTTTTCAGTTCCCGGAAGACACACAACGTTGAAACAACATTGAATCAACGTTGATTCAACATCCGATGAGGACGTTGAATCAACATTGATGCAACATTGATTCAACGTTATGTCACAGCCAATTGGGATTATTCTTAAAACTAAATATGGAAAGTAGCTAATTTGTGTTCATCACAAACAGATCCAACTTCTAGTTGAATGGTATTATCTTACTGTAAAAGACAGAAATTACAGAGCAGGCAGTGTTTACCCAGGTCGGATTGATTAGGATCAGCACTGCTTGACAACAGGTTTATGTAAAATTTCCTTTTAAAAGAAAGGCTTGCCCAGCTAAGACAGGAAATTTTGAAGTGAACCCGACTGTTAGTGCAATTTCTGTTGCTAACTTTTATTTAGCAAAATATTTAATTTCTAACTTATTGAATGGTGGCATTATCCACGGGTGTAAGGTAAAAACAAGTGTAGAATTTATTTGAAAAACAAATTGAAGAAATATTTAAACACACACACACACACACACACACACACACACACACACACACAACAACAACAAATAGTTTTCCAACGTTTTTTGCCGGCCGTTTTAGGCATGTCTCAAGGAAAATAACTATATGGACCTATTTCAAGTCTTTTCTTCACGGCTGTTGAGTCACATTTAGTCTGAATCAAAATTTTAGGAACTTACTGTTTCAAACCCATATCTATGGAATCTTGGCACATCTGAACTTGGCATCAAAAGAAGACAATAAATTTATATTTACTGAAGTTTATTTTTGGTTTAAGTGGCATCAGTGGCAGTGACTGGAACAAAATTTTGACACTCTGAGCTGCTGTTGTTTGGGACAATAACTTGCTTTACACCATTTGGGAACAACAAAGCACGGAACCCATTGCGTTCGTATTTCCAAGAGCTCCCGACAAATGAAATTTATCTTTTATATTTATGCTATGTTTTTACATCTATTTTGTTACTCATTCGTGAAGTTCTGACTAATTTAACGCCAAGCAAAGGGCGAAAAAAAGTTATTAAACAACGTGTTTGGAAATGAAGTACAGCAGCCGTCACTATGACATGACATACATCAAACGTTACGTCGGCCAATCGTCTGTCTGAATTATCCGTGACGTTGCTTACGCGTAAGATTGCATAAATGTGTGTTGTTCGTGGATGAATGAACAACGTCAGCCCAGTATAGGTTCATCTAAGGAAATCGTCAAAGAGTGTAAATATTTCTCTGTACATTTGTATAGTTGAAGTAAGAAAGCAACATTAGAGAGTGTTATAAAAGCAAGAAAAGTGTCCACACAACCCCCACCCGCACCTACTATAATGCAAATCAGTAGAACGCCCCGGCACTGGAAGTTATACCCAGCATCATCGCACCATCCAACCAACCCCTCCATTGTCATAAAGCTGTCAATGAATCCCTAACAGTTTCAAATTTAAACAATTCTGAATTGTCCCCTTTCTCTGTACCTGTGTCATTGTAAGAGGCTTCCAGCTCATGCTATTCATGAACATGTTGATGGCCAATAGGAAATTTATCAGATGCTAAAAATGTGTACATAATATATCGTTTTGTGTCATGGAAATGCCTGTTGCAATGCGTATGCGTTAATTACTCACCGACATTACCAGAAAATCGTCAAAAGTGCTTGTTTCTAAATTTAAACAATAAATTTGAACTCTGCTCTTTCAAATTTTACACTGATACACAGATCAGCCCACTCCGGCATAAGCGCAGTCTGATCAGTCTAGCCTCAGCATGAAAGATGAAGAATATATATATGCCGAAAAAGACTGATCAGTTCCAACGAATACATCGGCGCTGGACAGTGTGCCGGCTGCTCTGACTAGTCAGATTATGCGATGCCCTAATGCCATAAGGCCTATTTTTTTGCGACGCCGCTGCATGATTTTTTTGGAAAAGCTAATGATTTGCGCTAAGCTATATATAAACACTGTAACTTTCACAAGTTTTGGTATATTTCTTAGGATGCAAAGCCAAATACTTTGCATTGCATTCAGAGTTTCATTTTTTCTGCAATCAGTTTATAAAAAGCAAAAGAAATGTTGCCAAGTTCAAGGCATTTGTAAAGAAAAACGTGCTTTTTAACGGAAATATTAAAAAAAAAATAAAGTACATGTACTACCAAAAGTAGAATAAAGTTTCCATCTGTTATTTTTAGCAACTGAGGCAAATCGGATATGGATGAAAATAGACAAAATCGGACGAGGTCTTTGTTTGTTATGTCTGTGAAGAAAATAATGAAGAAATGCTGTCTTAAAGCGGAACGCCCTTTCCGATCTCTTTGGCTTAATTGCGGCCCTAAAAAAAGTTTAGAACGAATCGTTGCAGTACACACTCTCCTGGTATTTTCCGACTAAGCGTGACGTATCGTTTCTTCCGAAAATAACTCGGTATCACTAAACCACTTGAATACTGGCTTACGCCCGAGAGCGCAAGCCAAAAACAACCCCTCAGGGTGAACACGGATACTTGTCAAGAAAAGAACCGCCACTCTTTAGATGAATGTGTACACTGCCGCTCTTTCCGTCATTTTTAGCTCACCTGAGCCGAAGGCTCACAGGTGAGCTTATATGTAGGCAGGCATCCGTCGTCCGCCGTCCGTCCGTCCGTCAACATTTTCAAACGACATCTCCTCTGAAACTACAAGGCCCATTGTAACCAAATTTCATATATAGCATCTATGGGCAGGGGGAACCAACAATACTGTTTTTATCCAAATCGCTTCATAACTTTGGTTGCTATGGCAACTTAAAGTTTCCATTGACTTGTATGGGAAAAATAGAAAATTTGCATTTATTGCTATGTCACTGTAGATATTTTGACAAAACTTTTGCAGAAATGTTCCTTGAGTAGTTTTCTATCAACCGAATGAAATTCATGTAAATTACACAATTTGGCTGGTTGCCATGGCAACCGAATGGTTAAAAATAGAAAAAAATATTCAAAAATCCTCAGAAACTATACAACCAATAAAGCTGAAACTTCACAGGAAGGATTTTAGTACTAACCTCTATAAAAGTACTGTTTTTCTTGGCTATTGCTCCAGCAGTTTGGTTGCTATGGGAACTGAAAGTTGCCATTGACTTATAATGGCAAAATGGAAAATTTGCATTTATTGCTATGCCACTGCAGATATTTTGACAAAACTTTCATAGAAATGTACCTTGAGTAGTCTTTAACCAGCCATGTTAAATTTATGCAAATTGCGCAATTTGGCTGGTTGCCATTGCAACCGAATAGTTAAAAATAGAAAAATATTAAAAAATCATCTTCGCAGAAACTGTGTGGCCAATAAAGCTCAAACTTTACAGAAAGAACCATAGTACTAGCCTCTATAGAATTACTGTTTTTCATGGCAATTGCTCCAGCAGTTTGGTTGCTATGGCAACTAAGAGTTTCCATTGACTTATAATGGGGAAAATGGAAATTGGCAATTTTTGCTGTCTAACTGCACTTATTGAGATTTTTTTCTACAGAAATGTTTCTTGAGTAATCCTCACGATTCATATGAATTTTCTCCAAATCGCTGAATTTGATTGGTTGCCATGGCAAAATATAGGGTAAATTTTCGAAAAAAAAATCTTCTGCTCAGAAGCCATATGGGGGATGAAGCTGATATTGTGCAAATGTGTTGATGACAGTAGCCTCTACATAAATTTTATTCTTTTTCGTCCAATCTCATAAGAACTTTGGTTGCTATGGCAACTTATAGTTTCCATTGACTTATTATGGGAAAAATGAAGCCATGAGGGGGATGAAGCTGATACTTCGCATACATATTGATAACATTAGCCTCTACCTAAAGTAGGTTTTATATTATCATTGCCCGTGTGAATTTGTTGCTATGGCAACTTAAAGTTTCCATAGACTTATCATGGGGAAAGTGGACATTTGCTATTTATTTCTGTGTTACTGCAGATATTCTGACAAAAGCTTTACAGAAATGTTCCTGGAGTAGTCCTCTACCAGCCATATGATATTTCCCAAATACCTGATTTTGATTGGTTGCCATTGCAGCCAAAGATCTTCTTCTGAGAAGCCATTAAGGGGGGATAAAGCTTTTTTCATAAATATTTGTGATATTATCCTCTACATAAATGGTGCTTTTTATTGCTGTTGTGCATGGTGTTTTGTTGCTATAACCTCAGTGCTCAGGTGAGCGATATAGGGCCATTGGCCCTCTGGTTTCAAAGTAGGATAACTTTTGTAAATCCCTATTTGCTTTCTGGACGACAAAGCCCTTCCAAAATGGGATCCACTCTTAAAGGAAAGAATTTAATTTGTATTTAAGAGTTGATCCCCAGTGAAAAGGGAGACAAAAATGAAAATCGAAGAGCTGATCTACTGAAAGTGTATACATTCACCTTAATTACATTGAAAAACATATGGTTTAAATATTTATTCATACCTTAACATTCGCCAGGTCTCCAGGAAAATGTTTGAGCACGACCCCGCATGCATTAGGTGCTTGGTGAGCCCGGAGCAATCTGTTAAACATGGGTGTTGTAACAAATAACCTCTCGCCCGGGGATCACGAGAAAATATTTTTTATGGCACGTGTGAACAGCGTAGACTTAGATAAGCCTTGTATTCGGACAGACTGATCAGAGTTTTCGCTTGTCGAAAGATATACATGTATTCAACTCAGGATCTTTCGACCGTCAAGACCCTGATAGGACTGCGTGCGCAGGCTTATTTTGATTTTCGCTCTCCGCACATGATATCGGGCATCCGCTTTGACGACCCTCACACATAATACCGAATGCTGCTGGGAATAGTTTATTAGCTGGCATAGTTGCGAAAGTAGAATGGTATAATCTCCACTATTTACCATGGATTTTAGATTGGACTCTAACAGGAAAGAATTTGATCCCTTGGAGGGAGCAAATTTTTTCCTGTATGAGTGCCACCCCTGGCTATGGGAGCATATTGTTGTCAGTATCTAATCTATATAGGTCACAGTTGTTGTCAGATTGGATTGTTGAGCCTCATTTTCCTCGTAAGCGATAGCAGGCGCCTTATTTATTTTGAACATTTTACTACGCATAGTAGCCGCTTTCATTCAAAAGTTCATTCATTGATCGTGTGGGAACCGGTGTTGACTCAGCCTGTACACGTTGTTCAGTCAATATTATAGTGGTTTTAGATCAGGCTGACCTTTTGGATATTATTATATTACATGAACATGTGAGTAAAGGGTGATTTATTTTGTAATGAAATGGTGCGTTTCTTATATTTGTTGTCGGTGAAGAAGAACAAAAAGTCTTACTGTAAGCTAATTCTAAAAGAAAAGGCAACAGCGGTCAGAGTTTAGGCTGCATTACACATTAACAATATTTAGATCTAGTTACGTAACAATTAGTGTTAGCCTAGTATTTCTTCCATATTTATTTGAATTCCAGGGGTTCAGTTCAATTGTCAATAATTATTATTTGTAATTCAACTTTTTAATATGAAATTAATACGTATGGGTGATGTAAAACTCTTAAGGATTACATAACAGATGCTTATTTTGTGTAGACACCTAATTAGTGAGCGGTAAAACACAAGGCCTAAGTACCGTAGCCAAGAGTGGATGTAAATGAACCCCCATCACCCCCACCCCACCCCCATTACTTGTAAACGTCTCGGCCGCTCACGGTTGTGTTTCAAAGAATATCTTAACGGAGAATAGCACTAGTGAATCAGACAATAGCTGTTATCTGTTTTGGCAGTATTTTTTTTATTCTTTTATCCGCTTACTATCATAGGTTTTGCAGGAAAACCAAATGAACGAGATACGGAGTAGACAAACGGATCGGACTGCTCATTAGGAGAGCAGTCTGATGTAGATCCACGCTGGCTGCATAAATCTGTATGTTCGCTTGTTTACGTAAGAAACCATTTTAACAGAATCTAAAGAGGAATTCCTTCTCAAATACCTTTAAGGGAAGACCTTGTTCTTATTCCAGAGCTCCAGATATGAAAGGATATTGAGGATAATTCAAAGATAATTTTTCTGATTTCTCCATAAAAACATATGTTGTGACCCCTCATTAGAACCGTCTCAACGAGACGGTTCTAATGATGGGTCACAAAATATGTTTTATGGAGAAATATGGATAATTATCCCTGAATTATCTCTGTTACCCCTTCTTATCTGGAGCACTGTAAGTGTATAGTACACCTTCATGTCTTTTTTCTGCCATTTTGTACAAGGGGAACAACTTTAATTGCTTTCTGTTTTCTTCCCTTGACAGCGCAGCCCTTCGAAATGAGCTCAACACTTAAAAGAAAGAATTTGCTCCTCGAGGAGCAAATTCTTTCATTAAGAGTTGACACTTATTTAGAAGGGAGGCAAAATGAAAATGGCAGAGTTATTGCTTGTGATGTGAATTTTGTGTACCTATTCACCTAAAGACTAGCGCCCCCTACCACAACCGGAGATACAGGATGAATAGGCCCCTTTGGAGTGGTATCCACTATCCTTGCCCCTAAATATGATATGTAACCGCATATTAAGGCAGTAGCTTAGGTAACAGAGGCTGCCATAGTTCACGGCCGTTTAAAAAAATGTCTGAAACAAACACGACGACCTTGGCGCCCCTTATAAAACGTTCAGAAGCGTCTGACGAGGTTTATGAATAGCCTGTATAACATTAATAATAGAAATGATAATATTAATAAATTGCAAGTATTAGGGGATTTTCTACATGTCAATAGGGGCAGAATATGGGCTCCATTCCCAAACAGAATTTCTTTAAAATCATGCATAAATCCCAAATTTTGCAACTAACACCTAGAATTTTCATTCTCAAACCCAATTTTAGGAAAAGGGCCTCATTCCCGAAATACCTGGGTAAAGCCCGGGACCACATAACAAACATCCGGGTTTTAGGTAAATGGATACTCCCCCCCCCCCCCCCCCTGTTTTGTGCCAACGGTGAGATTTTTAGCTGAAATTTTTAGCAAAGTTGGTTCGTACAATATAAGTGGTTCCAAGTGCAAGCGGGGACAATCTGCAAATAAATAGATAAATAAAAAGATAAAATAAAATAAATTAGAATAAATAGTAAATGAAATAATATTTAGCTAAATAAATTTATATAATTAAAACTAAATAAATATAAATAAAATTTCCTTTTAAAAGGAAGGCTTGCCCAGCGAATACAGTGAAATTTTCATGAGTTGTTTATTAAAGTGAACCCGATTGTTAGTGCACTTTCTGTTGCTAACTTTTATTTAGCAAAGTATTTAATTTCTAACTTATTGAATGGTGGCATTATCCACGGGTGTAAGGTAAAAACAAGTGTAGAATTTATTTGAAAAACAAATTGAAAAAAATATTTACACACACACACACACACACACACACACACACACACACACACACACACACACCAAAAAACAACAGTTTTTCAACGTTTTGGCCGGCCGTTTTAGGCATGTCTCAAGGAAAATAACTATATGGACCTATTTCAAGTCTTTTCTTCACGGCTGTTGAGTCACATTTAGTCTGAATCAAAATTTGAGGAGAGGCCGTTTCAAACCCATGTCTATGGAATCTTGGCACATCTGAACTTGGCATCAAAAGAAGACAATAAATTTATATATACTGAAGTTTATTTTTGGTTTAAGAGGCATCAGTGGCAGTGACTGGAACAAAATTTGGCACTCTGAGAAGAAAATGCATGCTGCTGTTGTTTGGGACAATAACTTGCTTTACACCATTCGGGAACAACAAAGCACGGAACCCATTGCGTTCGTATTTCCATGAACTCCCGACAAATGAAATTTATCTCTTTTCAGTAAATGTGATAAGGGAAGAAAATCGTCAAAAGCGCTTGTTTCTAAATTTAAAGACAGGAGTGGCACTATATAAGGAGGATTAACTTCAACAGTGTTTGGACGGACACACGGCGCCAAGTGTGTGCAACTATGGTTACGTACCGTTGAGCCACTTGGGTAACGTCGATACGAGAATTGAACAGAACAGAACAGTGTCATTCTTTCTCTTGATCACATAGTGTCAACACCTCCAGTCAGCCAATAAAATGATCATTACTGGTAATTCTGGTCCATTGATTGGTTTTGAATAAATTTTCACACCTCTACCTGTACAGGTAAATATGCTATGACATGGGAACCAGACCCCCCCGGCAGAGAAGTTCTGTCTTTAAACAATAAATTTGAACTCTGCTCTTTCAGATTTTACACTGATACACAGATCAGCCCACTCTGGCATAAGCGCAGTCTGATCAGTCTGGCCTCAGCATGAAAGATGAAGAATATATATATGCCGAAAAAGACTGATCAGATCCAACGAATGCATCGGCGCGGGACAGTGTGCCAGCTGCTCTGACTAGTCAGATTATGCGATGCCCTAAGGCCTAGTCTTCGCGACGCCGCTGCATGATTTTTGGAAAAGCTAATGCTTTGCGCTAAGCTATATACAAACACTGTTTCTTACACAAGTTTTGGTATATTTCTTAGGATGCAAAGCCAAATACTTTTCATTGCATTCACAGTTTCATTTTTTATGCCATCAGTTTATAAAAAGCAAACGAAATGTGGCCAAGTTCAAGGCACTTGTAAAAGAAAAACGTGCTTTTTAACGGAAATATTTAAAAAAAAAAAAACACACATGAACTATCAAAAATAGAATAAAGTTTCCATCGTTATTTTTAGCAGATGAGGCAAATCGAATATGGATAAAAATAGACAAAATCGGACGAGGTATTTGTTTGTTATGTCTGTGAAGAAAATAATGAAGAAATGCTGTCTCAAACCGGAACGAACTTTCCGATTTCTTTGGCTTAATTGCTGCCCTAAAAAAGTTTAGAACGAATCGTTGCAGTACACACTCACTGTGTACACACTCAGCTGGTATTTTCCGACTAAGCGTGACGTATCGTTTCTTCCGAAAATAACTCGGTATCACTAAACCACTTGAATACTGGCTTGCGCTCGAAAGCGCAAGCCAATAAATGCTAGGCTAAATGTCAACCAAAGAGCCCCTCTTTAGCTGGGGCATCATTTATTAATTCGAATCGGGGTCATTTTTTGTGGCTTTTCTTGCCTTTATTATAACAGTTTTTACAATACCAATTTCAATATTGACATTACCGTTAAGAATCTAAGAAATGAGACACCAATTGTTAAACAAGAATTCCGCGGAATGCTATGTCGCACCTGCATTGCGTTTCCACAGTAGTAAAGACTATATAGTTAAAAGAACTTTATGAAAAATGGACAAAAATGCTAGGGTCAACACAAGTTTGGATGTAAAATTTTACTAAGTCAGAAGAGCATGAAATATAGGCAAAGGGTAGGAATAACTGCAACATCCCTCGTGAACATTCTAAGAAGAAACTTTATGCCAGGTGTGATGGCTACAGGTATCATACTTTCATACGAAAGGACTAAAGCGCCAGGGACGATATATATTTTGGGGTTTAAAATTTTGCAAAGTCAGCAGAGCATGAAATATATGTAAAAGGTACATGAATTGCATCAGCTCTCAAGAACATTCTAAGAAGAAACTGGATGCCATGTTTGATGATTCTAGGTATCATAAATAGTGAGAAATGGACTTAAACACTAGGGTGGACATAATTTTGAATATAAAATTTTACTAAGTCCGCAGAGCATGAAATATAGGTCAAGGTATAAATAAGAGCAATAGCCCTCGAAAACATTCTTAGAAGAAGCTTTATGCCAGGTTTGATGATTGTAGGTATCATAATTTGCGAGATATCTACTTAAATGCTAGGGTCGACGCTAGGGTCGGCGTAATTGTTGGTGGCCTGTTTTACAAAGTCAGCAGAGCATAAAATACAGGGTAAGGGTAAAAATAAGAGCAACAGCCCTCAAGAACATCCTAAGAAGAAGTTTTATGCCAGGTTTGATGATTGTAGGTATCATACTTTGCGAGAAATGGACTTAAATGCTAGAGAGTCTAGGGTCGACGTAATTGTTGACGGACGGACGTACGGAATGACTGACGGAGGGACGGAAAAGTGAACTCCTATATCGCACCTTGCTAAAGCAGATGCGACAAAAATGGAACAGTCTTTTTTTTTGTAAGTTTATTTTTTTTATTATTTATTTATTTTTATTATTATTATTAATTTTGCATTTTTTTGCATTTTTTGCTTTTTTGCAATGCAGTCATGATTGCGATCAAAAGATGCAGATGCAATGGCAAACAGGGTAGACCCTGATCTAATCTGGGTGTGCACTGTTTGCTTCGACGTATCTGCCCCAATAATTAGAACTTTCACCGTAGTCTTTATAATTGAGCCGCGACATGAGAAAACAAAGTGTTTGTGCGCCAAGCGCAGACTCAGACCAGCCTGGGCATCCGCCCAGTCTGATCAGACTCTTCGCTAAGCGCTTTATGGGTATCTAAGGATCTATGCTACCGCCATGCGGACACCGAAGACTCTGATCAGAGTGGACGGATGCCCAGGCTGACCTGAGTTTACACTACGCTCAAAGCCACTTTGTTGGTTTTCTTGTGTCGGGGCTCAATTTATAAAAATGTTCAGCCGATTCGACACATGTTATGGTGGCCGGGCCGCGTAGCGCAATCGGTAGGGCACCTGACTCATGAGTCAGAGGTCCTGGGTTCGATACCTGGTCTGGCCACATACTTTCGTTCCGCTGATTCAAGAAGGGCAGTTGTCAATTACTGGCGAAAGTATGTGCACTTAGTACTGGTTAACCGCTTAGGAGGTCTAAGCCTGCCCAGGAATAGTGTGGTTAGGTTAACTGACCGTCCCGACATGACCTTAGCTGTTTACTGTGGACGTTAAGCAACAAATCAAACAAACAAACATGTTACGGTATTTTAGGAAACGCACGTCTAGACCAGAGTGTGCAAGTACACAGTCTGGTCAGTGAACACGCATATTTATTTCAGGAGGTCAGTATTTCATTTGAACTATAAACTGCCTAAACTTCACATGTACAGGACAGCCTCCTTACATGTACATTACATTATGGTCTGGGCATGCGCATTTCGAAAATTTGTTTGCACATCAGCCTGACTTACAGATCCTCGCCTAGAACATGACCTATGAACATACTTAAGTCACGATGCATGCTGTTTGTTGGCCGCTGCAGCCAGTCGTGCTTTATTCCCGCAGGCTAAAGAAGGTTTTCGTGCGCCCCACCCCCGTCTCCCATCTTCCTCCCGTTGAAGAAGGAATTCTCTTAACTGCCTCCGTTGCATTTTGGCCCCGAACCGAAACCACAGTGCTATAACCATATAACCCCCTCCACCCCGGCACACACACACACACGCACACACGCACGCACGCACGCACCACCACCACCAAAACAAATAAAAAAGAAGAATCATATTTAAGTCCCATTATTTACGTGTCTTTGTTGGGACGTTGAAACTTAAGTTATTCGGTTGATCAATGTCCTTCAGTTTGTCAGTCTACGCATTCATTTCTTCCGGGCAATATGCCTACAGCCACAAAATGTGTTGTTAACAAGCGATAGTGAATAAAATAATTAGGAAGAAGAGTTTTTCATTGAAAAAAAAAAAAAACACCCGGCTCATTCAAGATCGTAATTGTGGGTAAAAAATATGATAAGTGCGTACAACCATGTTTCATACCCTTTGAGGGGATTTGGAGGGGTTTGGCCCCTAAGTTATTTTAGATTGCTATGTAATTTGGCTTTTATAAATAGTATTGAAATGCTGCCTTTAACTTAAAAAAAAATCAGCGCATTCAAATACGCAGGTGGGTGTTGAAATTTTGTCAGCTTGACGTATTTGCGTATAGGCAGCTACGCCCTTGTCGTTGTGTATTGATGGGATGTCCCATTGACATATATATCTTATGATATGACCTACCTGTTACTGGTCAATGACTTTGTCATTTTCGCAGATAGGACAATTTTATGGACTTTAAAAGCAGGAGTTGTGTATGTAAGGTCTGTAAGAAATTTTATGGTTCATGTATCACTTTTCTTAACTTTGATAATAAAATTGAGCCGCGACTCAAAACCGACAAAGTGGCATGTGCGCCTAGCGAAGACTCAAATCAGACTGGGCGGGCCGGACGGCCAGTCTGGTCAGAGTATTTGCTGTGCACTAAATGGAAGCTAAGTTTCTAAGCTATCTCCATGTCGACAGCGAAGACTCTAATCAGACTGGGTGGAGGCCTAGCCTGGTCTGAGTCTTCGCTGGGCACACATGCCACTTTGTTGGTTTCGTCGTGTCATGGTTCGAATTTAATGCTGTATGTTTCGTACACTGTTTAAAAATGGGCAAGTCCATAGGAAACTGCTTGGAAACTGGTCAGGACGCGCAGTAAGCATATTGAAATCAGATATTAGGTGGTTCATTTTACGAGCAGAAAGGGTCATTTTTGTCTCGCCTGCCACTAGCAAAAGCAAGATATAAGTATTATTTTTCCGATGTCGTCGTCGATGGCGGCGGCGCGTAAATATTGCATCGAGGTTTTAGCTCACCTGAGCCGAAGGCTCACAAGGTGAGCTTAAAGTATAGGGTTGGTCCGTCGACCGTCATACGTCGTCCGTTCAAACTTTTTTAAAAGCATTAATATCTGCTAAAGCAGCTGGCCAATCTTGATCAAATTTTATGTGCATCATGGTTGGGGTGGGGGATTGATTGCATGTAGTTTTGGTACAGATTGGTTTTAAACTGTGGTTACCATGGCAACGAAAAGGTCCCATAGATTTATAATGGGGAAAATGTTGTCCGGGCCCTAGCTTCTTCATTTTTGATCTCAACTACTTGTAACTTGCAGGTATCCAGGACAGCCAAAACATCTCGAACCAGTTCGAATTTGAGCCAGGTTGGATCATTCTTTTCAAAGTTACTTGCCCTTGAGCGATGAAATATTTTCCCATAGACTTACAATGGGGAAAATGTTGTCCGGGCCCTAGCTTCATCATTTTTGATCGCAACTTCTTGCAACTTGCAGGTATCCAGAACAACCAAAACATCTCGGACCAGTTCGAATTTGAGCCAGGTTGGATCATTCTTTTCAGAGTTACTTGCCCTTGAGCGATAAAATATATAATGGGGAAAATATTGTCCGGGCCCTAGCTTCTTTATTTTTGATCACAACTTCTTGTAACTTGCAGGTATCCAGGACAGTCAAAACATCTCGGACCAGTTCGAATTTGGGCCAGGTTAGATCATTCTTTTCAGAGTTACTTGCCCTTGAGCGATACAATATTTTCCCATAGACTTATAATGGCGAAAATGTTGTCCGGGCCCTAGCTTCATCATTTTTGATCGCAAGTTCTTGTAACTTGCAGATAATCAGGACAGCTAAAACATCTCGGAGCAGATCGAATTTGAGCCAGGTTGGATTATTCTTTTCAGAGTTACTTGCCCTTGAGCGATGAAATATATAATGGGGGAAGTGTTGTCCAGGCCCTAGCTTCTTCATTTTTGATTGCAACTTCTTGTAACTTGCAGGTATTCAGGACAGCCAAAACATCTCTAACCAGTTCGAATTTGGGCCAGGTTGAATCGTTCTTTTCAGAGTTACTTGCCCTTGAGCGATAAAATATTTTCCCATAGACTTATATTGGGGAAAATGTTGTCCGGGCCCTAGCTTCATCATTCATGATTGCAACTTCTTGTAACTACAGCCAAAACATCTCGGACCAGTTCGAATTGCCCTTGAGCGATAAAATATTTTCCCATAGACTTTGTCATCGCTCTAGCGCCTTGATTTGTGTACCAAATTTGATTTAATTTCACACAAGTGATAAGTATGACAATATCTTGAACAAGTTCGCGTTTCAGCATTCTAAGGTCAAGGTCACAGTGGCTATTTTTAGAAAAACATTGTCATCGCTCTAGCGCCTTCATTTATGGACTAATTTTCATTTAACTTCGCACAAATGTTTCAGTATGACATTATCTTTGACAAGTTCGCATTTCAGGATTCTAGGGCTAAGGTCAAGGTCACAGGGGCTATTTTTACTGTCATTGCAATTATCTGACTTTCCCGGTAAGCCTATTCTGTGACAAACAGGTTGGCAGAATTTTTCAATTACACCGCATGTGCTGTCCGCAAAGTTTCCTTTGTCTTTGATCAGCAACGTCTAAAACTAGTTGCCAGGACGCCGTCAAGTACATTAAAATAGACTAATACTGACGACTCTAAGATATCTGGCTATGTTGGCGGTGTACCATATGTTCAAGTTCAGTTTAACGATATGTAAATTTTGTAATTGTTATCACATATACACGAACAGTTACCCTTTATCCATGTACACGTAGAATCCCTAGTGGTGCTATTCAGATGAAAGTGGTGCAGGTAAAATATTAGGTCACTACGTCAAATCTTAGAAAATCTTAGAAAAATCTTGTGTACACTCTAGAGGGCACTGTTTTTATCCAATTCATGAAACTTACACTGTTTATTTTTATGAAATTTGGGGCAGGTTTGTAAGTGGGTCTTGTCAGGTCAAAAACTAGGTCACTAAATCAGATGTGAGAAAAACCTTGAATACACTCTAGAGGGCACAGTTTTGATCCAATCTCTGTTCAGATTTCTATGTAATTTAGGACAAGGTGCTCTAGTGACCTTCCTTTATTAAACAGTTTTGTTACCAGTATAACTTCACAGCTGTACTGGATTTGTTTGACATCAAAATCTGCACTCTTCAAAAACCATTGGTTTAAGGTTTGTAACAAATGAGTGAAGTAACAAAATGTGTCTGTTGACAGATAGATGTCAGGTGAGCTACAGGACAATTGGTCCTCTTGTTTTGATAATCTGATTTTATGACAATTTGCAGACAGGCGAGACACCGCTTCCGCGGAATTCTTGTTTAACTTTTTAAGCACGAAAAAGCAAACGATAAAATTTGCGTCTGCAAAATTGCAAAAAAAAATGTCTTGTTCAATATATCTCATTGAGAATTCAAAGACTAGAAAGCAAACAGTAGTATAGGGTGTCACTATGGCCCCCTCCTGTCAGGAGGGGCCATAGTGACACCCTATACTACTGCAAACAGTGTACATCTAGTGATAATGGGCCGCCTCATCAGGATCTACGTTGTTTGCAAATTCTGCTATTTTTGTCTCTGGCGCTTAAAGTGTGGAATGAAGATTTTTTTTGGATGGATGGATGGATGGATGACTTGCGATTTTACGTCCTTTTCAACAGTATTTCAGTCATATCAGGACGATGGGCTTGTGATAATGAAAGGCTGTGTGCAATGGAACCCCGTTTACGATGGAAAGAACTCCGCCTCCAGCGGGGCTCGAACACGCGACCGCTAGATCAGTAGGCCAGCGCTTAACCCACTGAGCTACCGGGGCTCTTTTTTTTTGGAACCAGCAAGTTTTTAATCAGTGTTCCGTATCTGAAGAAACATTTAGTGCATCTTATCAGACCTCATATGTATCAGGAGCCATAGGGCCAGGATACTAAAATGGTGGGTTTGTGAAATTCTTATCTTAAACAAACAAAACGATGTTTCTTTAATTCAGTACAACAGGAAGCAAACGATTGTTTAAAGTCCTATCAGAAAAAAACACGTACCAAGAAAAGTAGCTTTGTTTGAGGAACAACAGCTAAACTGTTCTTTTGGGTTCAGAAGGCTTGCTTAGAGTCATTTTGAAAGTAGCGTTTCGCTGAAGCTGCATATTTGCAAGCCAAGGGTGCTACGCAGGGGCGTAACTAGAGGTAATTTCATTATACGCACAACCATGTTTTATTCTCTACTTCTTGAAGAGAAAGCTAGTATTTCAGCCACTTTGGCAATTGGTATTAAAATCTGGTCTAATTTATAAATTTTCAGCATGCAAATATGCAGGTGCGTTTGAAATTTTGTCAATTTTGACAAAATTTCAATACGCACCTGCGTATTTGCCGTATAGGTAGCTACGCCCTTGCTACGTCCACTGGACTAAGAAACCTTGGCTTGCAAAGATGTTGAAGCCGATGCTGGTGAGCGCAGTCATACAGATTGAATAAAACTGCATATTTCCCCGTGCTGCAGGTTGATGAGTAGTTCCTGTGTGCAGCTATATAGAACACGTGAAATGGATTGTCTGACTTTGAGCTCTCGATCCAAATGGTTTAAAAGTTACAGCAATGAACCTGCAGTTTATCCGTCCGTACGAAGGATTTTGTCCATCCTGTTACTTGAAATATTTCCGTTATGTCACGTAGAGGAATGACAACTCTTGCGTGAATACTGATCTCCCTTGATGCTTTTCTCCACTCCATTTCACATATTTCCACGTGATGCCACATCCTGTTACTTGAAATATTTCCGTTATGTCACGTAGAGGAATGACAACTCTTGCGTGAATACTGATCTCCCTTGATGCTTTTCCACTCCATTTCACATATTTCCACGTGAGGCCACACCCTGTTACTTGAAATATTTCCGTTATGTCACGTAGAGGAATGACAACTCTTGCGTGAATACTGATCTCCCTTGATACTTTTCTCCACTCCAATTCACATATTTCCACGTGAGGCCACAATATTGAATTGATTCATTAGTTGTTTTGGGTGTAACGGCCCTTTGAGACAGTATTTCAGTTTTATATCGGGCCGTCTCCCAGAAGAGAAATGATAAACGAGAGAAAAAAATGTCCAAAACAACCCTCACCCGCACCTACTGCAAGCACAGTAGGCCCTTGCTCTACAATGTTCCAAATCAGTAGGACGCCCTGGCACTGTAAGTTACGCACAGCACCATCGCACCACCCGACCACCCCACACAATATTGAAGAACATGATGAAAGTTGTCTCGAATATATAATTTGAGTTGTGTCCCTTAACTGTTTTTGCTTTGGATTGTGAAGACTAAGCGGATGGGGAAGCTGGTTTTCTCTTCACAATTCTCACCGGCCAAAAGGGACTTGTACGCATGTAATGCCTATTAAACTAATAAGTAAATCTTTATGGTCTCCTTCGTGTATCTGCAAAGATTTGGAAATGGGTTGTGTATGAGTGGCTGAGAGGAGCGGCGGCAAATTTTGCAGATTTTGAAAAACAAAACAAAACGCAAGACAGTTTCCCTTTTTGCCAGTCTAAATGTGTGTTTTACACAGTACTGTCAGCATTTGACATTTTAGACTTGATACGCTTGTATTTTCTTGTCTAGAAAATGTAAATATTTAATTTAGGAGATCATTTAAACAATTAAATAGACACCAAGGCATTTACAAGTATAATGTGATCATATGGTCATGTTAGGCCACTGGCTTTGTATTTAATTTCATCTCTTTATGTGTGTGTTTGCATAAATAAACAGAATAAATTACCGTAATGGCTAAAATAATTAGGACAGAATTGCTTATGCAAACAGTGTAGACCCAGATCAGACTGCTCTTAAAGAGCAGTCTGATCAGGGTTTGCACTGTTTGCTTCTTCGCCAGCATGAAAGTTTTAATATTCAGTTTAAGATTTTGTAAAATATTTTTTTTTCTTCTTTTTGTTAAAATTTTAAGCTTGTCATAATGGTGATTGATAAAGGTGCCCTTATGTGCTTTGCTATCTGATACTTATGTACAGAAAGTTATGAAATTTACTTATCTTATAATAAAATCTGCGTAAATGCAGTGTAGGTTAGTGAAGTTGTGAAAGGTGACAGTGATAGGTGTTTATTTCACGATTGTTTTGCTATAAGTACTGAATTTAGCAGAAAATGGACGAGCAGAAACAAAATAAGAAACTTGAAATAGTAAGTATACTTATCTTTTACGAGTGACATGAGGTTACCGTTTCGGTTCGTGCTACCTGACTGCTTTTGCACAAATATGGGTATGCCATTATACGGATTGCATTACAAATAAACGTGTACAAGCAACGAAGGGACCGCACGGTAAACTCGATTACTTCTTTATTTAATTTCAAGTGATCTCAAGTTATCTTTCTACAGACCGACACTTTCTTAGATCTTCTTGACAGATTCCGTCTGGCATAAATACTGTTCTCAAATAAGTTTCTTCACCAATTCGTTGTCATGGTCGTTATAGTCCGAACCTTCTGAAAAAATCTTTTCCTTCAGAGCAAAATTCATAGTTGTAGGGAATCTACTTCACAGAAATTTAGCCTTAGCAACAGCATAGCAACGACTTAAGTGGTTTTATAAATACGACTCCGGGGGAGGGGGGGGATCGGATGGTCTGTGAGACTATACTTCTGACTGAAACTTACTCAGGTGAGAGGAACAAGCAAGTTTCCTGATCCTTGTCTTCGTGGCCTGTGTTAAATGCCAGAATGCTGGAAATGCGAGCACGTTGACTTTACTAGGGTCAAGTCAGGTAAATGCAGACAGCAGGTAAATTCGGACATTGACATTGTTTCCTTAATGTCAGTTGTTTGGAATTAAAACAAAATTTACTGGGCAAACGGTAGAAATCCTGATGAGACGGCTCATCTTGATTTTCACTGTTTGCAATGGTATGTCCGAATTGATTCACTGTCTGAAGTTACCAGACTCGACCCTAATCCACGCCAGATAAACTTGCAATTCCATTCCCACTGTGAAGTAAAAATTCAACCCTTCTTCAAATGTACAGCCAGAATATAACAATGCGAGTCAACTCTTATGCATGTAGAATATTTTTAACAAACATTCAGCTTTGTGAAAGATAACTGGTTGAATTCTTACAAAACTCCTGAAAGTGCCCAAACCGAAATTCGTTTTGGCCATTTTCAGGAGTCTCTAGTTATAAATTACTCAAAGCAAAAATTATGCACAGATATGCTTTACTTACATATCGAACAACATTTTTATATATTTTACCTAACTATTTGTAGAACTGAATTTTTAATTTCTAGATGGGAATGGAATGATGCTTTCACCAGGCGTGTAATGGGCAGCATATGTCACAAACGTAGGTAAAATACATCAGTGCAGACTGTGATCGATTTTTTTAGGATCTGACATCTGGCTTCACTCTATTCCGTCATGTAATCTTTATCAGGGTCACTGATGTTCTGGAAAAGCTGACTGTTTGTACATGCATCAAATTGGGCCTCGGTTTTGTCAGGTTCCCCCAGAGCACCGTGCTTGGACCACTGTTGTTAACGATATACTTGGCATGAGATTCCAACCGGTCAAACGCAATATTATGCAGATTACAAGGAGACGGATCAAGAAGATCAATGCTTCCTAACCTTAGAGGGAAAGGTCCTCAATAACAGAGAAACTATTAAGTATCTCGGCATAACCATTACCAATGATTTGAAATGGAACACACATGACAACAATATTTGCACAAAGGCTAGCTAATAGGACCCTTGGCTTCCTCAGACGTAATTTGGCAGAAAGTCCACAAGAGGTTAAAGAGTCAGCATACAAGGGACTGGTGCGTCCAGTCCTGGAGCATGCTGGTAGTTCAGTTTGGAACCCCAAAATATAACTCT
The DNA here is from genome assembly GCA_963989385.1 of Ctena decussata. Taxonomy (NCBI): domain Eukaryota; kingdom Metazoa; phylum Mollusca; class Bivalvia; order Lucinida; family Lucinidae; genus Ctena; species Ctena decussata. The sequence goes on along the minus strand of OZ022498.1, from coordinate 76,586,669 downwards.
TCAAGATGAACTTGAGGAGGTACAGAAAAGGGCAGCTAGATTTGTAACGGGAAATTACATATATGAAACTGGCAGTATGACTGGCATTCTGGAGAAACGTAAGTGGGAATCTCTGAAAAAGAGAAGGAAAGATAGTAGACTCATAATGCTTTACAAAGGTCAGAAGGGTGCAGCCAGTATACCCATAGATGACCTTGTTCCCCCAAGTAGGCATACCAGGAATCATCATTCCCTGGCTTTTCAAACCCCATTGGCAAGGACTGACATTTACAAGTCCAGTTTCTTCCCCCAGACTATTAGAGATTGGAATTCCTTGGAAGATTCCCTTATTTCTGCTGCTGAGTGTGCAGAGGACTCAGTTACTAAGTTTACTTCTCTTGTAAGGGCTGTGTACTACCTTCCCGGTTTGCATTGTTTATACTCCTGCCTAATGAAATCTCTGTTTGAAAGATTTTTATTTTCACACAGTTTCATGCCCCACAGGCGATCCTGGGTTCTCAACCGATCCTAATCGTTTGCAAAACCTGCGCAAACCATGCGAGTATTCTGCCAACTGAGCTACATAGCCACATGATTAGGCTCGCATGGTCACAGGGTATAATCGATTCTGCCAATTTTCGCTTCCTGCAGAGACTGTCCGTCATATTTGGCTTCCGCCGAGACTGTCTGCGAACTCTTGCTTCCTGCAGAGACTACTGTCCTCGAAAAATGGCTTCCTTCCGAGATTGTCCGCGTGATTCTGCTTCCTGCCGAGAGCCTCGGCAGGAAGCAGAATCACGCGGACAGTCTCTGCAGGAAGCCATTTATCATGTACAGAAGTCTCGGCAGGAAGCAGGAGTTCGCGGACAGTCTCGGCGGAAGCCAAATATGACGGACAGTCTCTGCAGGACGCGAAAATTGGCAGAATCGAATATACTCTGTGACCATCTCGGCGGAAGCCAAATATGACGGACAGTCTCTGCAGGAAGCGAAAATTGGCGGAATCGATTATACCCTGTGATGGTTTCTTCCCGCTTGCCGAACAGGAGAAACGTGGTAGTATGCTTGATAAATTATGTGTAGATGGCGAATGACTGACCAGTCTGACCGGGTCCGGACCGTTTTACATGGCGTACTTGACGACAGTTTAACTGCTCCTACTACCAAGTAGACATACTGGGACATAGTGGTGTATAAAACTAACGTGAATGTCATGTCACTTCATCACTTATAAGGATATGGGCCTATGATGTCTTTACATCAGCGATATGTCCATGTACATAGATGTGTCGTGAGAAAAGCAGCCGTCTAGCATGCGCCAGCTTTACAAGCCCGGACATGCTTTGCTAATGCACAACCTGATCAGGACATTAACGATGAGTTTCTAATTCCATCAGTGTAAACTAGTAAACGACTCAACATAAAATATAAAACGGATCGTCCGTTACCTTCCCTTTCTCAGGACGATGGGAGGTTGATTATGAAAGGCTGTGTGCAGTGGAACTCCGTTTACTGTTGGAAAGTTTTCTGCCTCTAGTGGGTCTCGAACCTTGGACCGCTAGATCAGCAGACCAGCGCTTAACCTACTGAGCTACCGGGTTCCCTATGTAGCCTGATAGGGTGACATTAGCAATACCATTTATTGAAAAAGTTTGCGTGCCTATTTGGGCAATGGAATTAAATACATGTAAACAAAAGCGACACAACGAAGCTGAATGCTTCATCACCCTGTTCATTATGTACCAGGACAGATGGCAGGTTTTCAACTGCCAGTGTCATATACACAGTATCCGAACTCACTGTACCATCTCTTCCGGTGTTCAATGCGTTGAATCGAGAGTACAAAATTCGCTTATAACCAGTAGTCGGAAATCATTATTATATGTTTTGAGATTTTATCCGGAATCTTCTGCGTCATTTATAGTTATTCGGCTTAGAAAATGTAAAGAGGTAAGTTTAATATAATTTGCCCATCGGTCTTTTACTTTATTGCCCTGTACAATGAAAACCTCATGGCCGTCACAGAAATTTTTATTCCGAACATCTAATTTAACACTAGTTTGTGTCGTGCAAAACCTAGCTATCGTCCTACTATCAAAACTAACAAACTGTAGATTGATAACGCCTTCCGTGTATTTTAAAGATTTTTATAAAACATGTAAGGAAAGGCTCAAAATGGTTTTAGAATCATGCCAAGGGCGATTTGAATTCTGTACTCATTACTATCCACCCATACTCGACATTGTACAGGGCAATAAAGTAAAAGACCGAAGAGCAAATTATATTAAACTTACTTCTTTACATTTTCGAAGCTGAATGACTATAAATGACGCAGCCGATTCCGGATGAAATCTCCAAACGTAATGTTTTCCGACTACTGGTTATAAGCGAATGTTTGTACTCTCGATTCAACGCTATGAAAACGGGAAGAGATGGTACAGTGAGTTCGGATACTGTGATATATGTATATGACCATCGTTGAAATAATGTTTTCATACTTGTCATAGCAATAAACACAGGCATTTACAAAAACAGGATAGAGCTGCTCATAATGAAGCAATCGCAGCACTGCTCGACCCAATTCAGGGGCGGATCCAGGAATTTGGATAGGGGTTCAAATTAGCTGAGGGGGTTCGATTTGCGCAATTCGACCAATTTTTGCTGAAATTCCCCTTGAAAATGAAATTATTTAGGCTGTAGAGGGGGTTCGTTTGAACCCCCCCCCCCCCACGAACCCCATCTGGATCCGCCACTGCAAATCCGAGATTCACGCAGTTGGCCGAGTGATGTTCCGATTGAGTATGAAGAGGCGCCGTCCGTCATCAACCTTAGAACTAGAAGCCATTGAGCCGATTGAATTGATCCTCAGTGTATCGGAAAAAACGGAAGTTCCTTCCAATTGCCATGGTCACATAAGATGGCTGCCATGCCCACACATGGTAAAAAGTTCTGAATAGTTAGATCCTTTTGAAGCAAGGAATATACCAAAGAAATGAGAATAGCAGACTCGGATTGATTGAGTATTTATGATATGGCCAGTAACGAAATGTGCGACACCGGCCTCTTGTCCTTTTTCATCAGCTTAAGCAGGGCTCTATTTTCAAACTGACTCTTGTGCACTCAGTGATCCCAAAGGACCAGAAAAAATGTTATATGCGCTCTGATAATGTCCGGAGACTTAATTTACGGCCACCACACAGCACAACACCAGCTGCAGTGAAGATAAATAAGTTCTGAATAGTTAGTTTTGGAAACAAGGAATATACCAAGGAAAAAAATCACCATCTACAGAACCTCATCAGCCGATTGATTTGAAACTTGGTATACAGCATCTGGAAAACATGTACTCCTAAAACGGTGGCTGTAGGTTGAGCCTAGACCTTTCAATGGAAAGGCCACTTCTGCTTCCTTGTGCTTTTATATATGATTTAATAATAATTTCCTCGGCTATTACGGTATTCAAGTTGGTATATATATAAATGAGTACACGAGGATATACAGACAAACCTGTGCCAAAGACGACTTGTGAGGAGAGACCACGTGTATGTACAAACCACTCCAACAGCTAACAGAATGTAGAAAATAAGCTTCCTTGAACATGTGAACAGAGACAACCTGTCAAAAAAGACCACTTTTTTCGGGCTCCCATACGTGCTATTTGTAGACAGGTTCGGCCGTATGAGTATCAGAAGTCAAGGTCATTCTTTGACTTGTGTCCAAGGTTTCGCAGGTTTCAGCAATTTCAAACAGTTTAACGTCCGAAGCAGCTGGACTAATTAAAGCAGCCTGGATCCCTTTCATTATTATTTGTTTGGTGTTAAGGGAGAAATGTGTTATGGTCCCTCACACTTTTAATTTTCAAGCAATACCAACGTTACAGACATAAATGGCATACAGATTCGATAATGTGGGCGTTTACGCCTACAATAAATTTAATTGAAACCGATTTAGTAGCAAAAAAGCATTTGTCTGTTTTTATTGCTAACCATAATAAATTTTACAAAACTTACTTTAATGGTAACATCTTATGGAAACTAACATAGACTATTTAAAATTACTCCTCGACGACTAACACGTCGAGCAGTGCATCAAATTATTATTGATTCCGTAAGTTATTAGGTTTACAATTGAGGATCGCCGTTACGAGAATCGAAACAGAACAGAACAGAACAGAATAGGTTTGCCATGTAAATTTGGGTTTTTGCAGATTTGTAATGGTAGACATTACGAGTATATTCCTGGTGAATGATTGTCTTTGGATGTGTCATCAGTAAAAAATTCTGATTAATCCTGATTCTCATCCGAAGTGGCTTGGGCACATTGTTTTCTATGCAGAGTCTCGTTAGCGTTTGAGTTGGCATGGCGTAGCATGACCATGTCTCGTCAGCGCCAAATTTCGTTGGAACTTGTATGTTTGCGTCAGTGTATCATCGGACAGGCTCTTGAATATAATTGAGCCGCTACACGAGATAACCAACAAAGTGGTTCTAAGCCCAGCACAGATTCAGATCAGCCACGGCATCCGTCCAGTCTGCTCAGACTTTTCGCTAAGCGCTTAAAGGGTAGCTAAGGGTCTAAGCTCAGACTTTTCGCTAAGCGCTTAAAGGGTAGCTAAGGGTCTAAGCTACCTCCATGCGGACAGCGAAGACCCTGATCAGCCTAGCCTGATGCCCGAGCTGGTCTGCGTCTTTCTTGGTGCAATGCCACTTTGTTGGTTTTCTCGTGTCGCGGCTCTTGTATTGTTAGCAAATTAAGGCCCATGTCTACGAGAGGATGGAATCTTACCAAACATATTTACTCTCATCCTTAAATTTAGCCAAAGGAATGGACCAGCCGCCTGTTATGTGATTCGAGTTTCGCACGGCTCACATGTCTGCTAACAGGGAGTAGCTGACATGGAGGACAGATTTATTTTTCGAGGCACTCCGGTTTTAGCCATCAGTGATGAATAGTTGCTTCAAATGAGTGAAATGTTCTTGAAAAGGCCGTGACATCCGCAGCGAAAACAAATTAATAAGTATAAAATAAATAGATAAATAAATATTTAGGTTTAATGACATTAACATTAGTTTCAAGGCCATTGCGAGACTTGGAACTTCAACTTACATGTTCCTTATATCGCATAAACATTTGAAACGTATATTATTTCAGTTTTGAAGTAGTTCACCCTGTAGGGTCGACTCGGATAACTTCGGACAGCGGGTGAATTCGGACATACCATTGCAAACAGTAAAAATCCAGATGAGACGGCTCATAAAGAGCCGTCTCATCAGGATTTTCACTGTTTGCCCAGTTAACTTTATTTTAATTCCAAACAACTGACATACAAAGGAAACAATGTCACTTTCCGTATCTACCCGCTGTCCGAATTTACCCGACGTTACCCTAGTTCACACTGTACAGTTGAATATAAAGAAGTCTGCTCAATGCTAAGTCACAATACGAGAAATACATATCCGTTTTCGGGACAACCTTTTATATGCTGCATGCCAGTCCAAATTACGTCCACGGTAAACAAATATGGTCATGTCGGGACGGTCAGTCAACTTAACCACACTTTTCCTGGGCAGGCTTAGACCTCATAAGCGGTTGATCAGTGCTAAGTGCACATACTGTCGCCAGTAACTGACAACTGCCCTTCTTGAATCAGCGGAAGGAGAAAAGAAAGTATGTGGCCGGACCAGGTATCGAAACCGGGAGCTCTGGCTCTTGAGTCAGTCGCCCGAATATTGGACTGGTATCGAACTTTTAAATATTGTACTTAGAAAAACTGACTGATATTGATAGTGTTGTGACTGGTGTTGATTAGACCTGTTCTTAATTGGAATGCATTGGTGTAGTTTTGATCGTTTTTTTTTTTCAGTCGACGATCGATGTGACCATGGAAGACAGGTTGATGTCGAAACCTGCGGCGAACGGCATCGTGTCGGTAACGGCGGAAACTCCCTGCATAGAGCAGCCGGTCAGTGAGGAGGAGCTGTCCGACGTGCATGAAGCCCCTTTGATTTACAAGATTGGTGACCGGCCACCTCTTCATCTCATCCTCTTCTTTGCTTTCCAGGTTTGTGGTTTTGTCAAAGAGCTTTTATTATTGAGAAATACTGGCATTTAACCCTTTTTTGACCAGTGGACTTGTCCATTCTTACCATTCAGATAATCCCATTTCTAGTCTTAGTGGTTCCTGGTGAATATTTTCACTTTTATTGTACTTTGCATAGAAATTCCTGTAAGCAAACAATGTAGACCCTGATCAGACGCCGCGTTTTGCGGCGTCTGAACTGGGTCTGCACTGTTTGCATAATGTCCCCAAAACGGGTATCCGGTCTAAAAGAGCTTTTATTATTGAGAAATACTGGCATTTAACCCTTTTTTTGACCAGTGGACTTGTCCATTCTTACCATTCAGATAATCCCATTTCTAGTCTTAGTGGTTCCTGGTGAATATTTTCACTTTTATTGTACTTTGCATAGAAATTCCTGTAAGCAAACAATGTAGACCCTGATCAGACGCCGCGTTTTGCGGCGTCTGAACTGGGTCTGCACTGTTTGCATAATGTCCCCAAAACGGGTATCCGGTCTAAAAAGGGTTAATAAGGTGTGAATGTTTACGCTTTCAGGGCAAGCAAATCTGACAGATATTTGCATCCCTTCTCAAGGGTCAGGAAGGAATTTGCTTCCTGGGATCAAATTCTGATCTTTAGAAGTAGAATAAATCTCGTTTTGAGCTATCGTCGTTCAGGAACAAAAGTAAATAAAAGCAGTTCCCCTTTGTGGAATGACGGAAAATATGGAGATGTACCTGTGTAACCTAACCAAGTTTGCTGTGTTTTTTTTGCTTCCAAAGGATGGCTGGATGACTTGCGGTTTTACGTCCTTTTCAACAGTATTACAGTTATATCAGGACGATAAGAGTGTTAGTGAAAGGCTAGACCAACTGTAAACGGAAAGAATTTGCTCCATTTGTTTTTGATCCGCGTTCGTCGATTGCACGAGCGTTTTCGATTGCCGCCTACCCGGTGTGTTAACTATAAATGAACTCTACTACATGTACCTTTGAAATCTGTTCTGGCAAGTATTATCTTTGCACTGACAGTTTTCTGTAGGACCAGTCAATGGATAAGAAAGAAACATATCAGAACTCGGTTGAAGCCCCTTTCTCTTTCTCACCCCTCTTAATTGGGTCTTTTTCTTGTTATTATGTTACAGCAAGCCGTCCTGTCCATTGCCCATCAGCTCGTGATCTCAACTCTTGTAGCGGAGGTGGTGTGTGCTCATCACGACTCGGAATTCCGGGCCAGACTTCTCAGTTCTACGTTATTCATGACCGGTCTCACTACACTTTTGATGGTTACCGTTGGAAGCCGGTAACGTATAGAGGATATTTGACTTTTTCAGTGTAAGATCGATTTTTATTTCACCGAATGAACACCAAAAGCAGTATTTTCACGAGTGGCGAAGCCACGAGTGAGAATACCACTTTTGGTGTTCATGAGTGAAATAAAAATTCATCTTACTCTGAAAAAGTCAAATTTTCTATTTCTTTTATGCTTGAAAATCGCAAAAATTCTGTTTATTCAAGAGCGTCAGCCATCACGACAGAAACGCAACTTTTTTTCTAGCCGTTTTGCATCAAATTTGATGCTTCCAGCGTGTTTATTGGGTATGATATTGGTTGTAAACAAAGTTTGCAACTGAAAAATAGCTTCAAATATCACTTTGATAAACAGATCGCAAAAAATTTGCCAAGAAAGAATTCCTACAGGAGACATAGGCGGCCTGACGTCGCGTGCAGTAACAATGTTACGTTGGCGCTTTAAGTGACGTCATTAACGTCGTAATGACGTGCAAACATGCGTGACGTAATTTTTGTCAAGCCAGATAAGAGTGAGCCAATTAATCAACAAAAACTTGAGGCTATTCCACAATAATCCTATTTCTGAAACAGTGAAATCGAAAGTGATAATTTCACTGTTTGAAACAGTGAGATTATCAGTTTCGATTTCACCGAGAAATCTCTATAATTCATTGAAAAGTATAAAAGAAAATATTTTAATTACATGTCATATGCTTGTCAAAACATGGATTACTGCATATGAGCCACGACCCGACAACACCAACAAAGTGCCATGTGCATCCAGGGAAGACTAACGGATCAGCCTGGTCATCCACCAAGTCTGATCTGAATCTTTGCTGTCGGCATGGAGGTAGCTTAGACCCTTAGCTACACTTTAAGAACACAGTAAAGACTCTTATCAGCCTGGGCGGGCGGATGTCCAGGCTGATCTGAGTCTTCGCTGGGCGCACATGCCACGTTGTTGGTTTTGTCGTGTCTTAGCCTCACAACGTCCCTAATGTGTGGATGTCGACGCTACGTCATGGCGATGAGTTGCATCGACGACCACGACGTTTTGTTCAACGTTGTATGCTCACTGAATTTTGTAATGATCGAAAATACGGCGCTTTCTTGTTCTTGCGACATTTGTATTAGAATACATGTAACTGTATATTAAGATTTATATCACTATGCCCAGATACCCAAATCAAAGGTTTTTTTTAAATAAGATGGTTAACGAGAAATCAAATTTGCGAATAGTTTAACATTTTTCGCCTTATTATTTAATTTTTTTACAAGACATGAAGTTGATTTCGGTTGCTCATAAGGACTTATGGTTTGGTTATTTGGAAAAACTTGCTTCAGCTTGCAGTAGAGGAAGACCTAGTTATTTCCACCCCGGGGTCGGCTTTTGCGTCAGGGTTAGAATCCATATTTGAGCCGCGACACGCGAAAACCAACAAACGGTTGTGCGTCCAGCGCAGACTCAAATCAGCCTGGGCATCCGCCCAGTCTAATCAGAGTCGTCACTGTCCGCATTGAGGTAGCTTAGACCATTAGCTACCCTATCAGCGCTTAGCGAAGAGTCTGATCAGACTGGGCAGCTGCCCAGGCTGATCTGAGTCTGCGCTGGGCGCACAACCACATAGTTGATTTTCTCGTGTCGCGGCTCTTTAGTAGTCTTATTTATTTATTTATTTATTTTCAACATGACACTAAGGGAGGTACGTAGCCCTACTTATTTGCGACCCGACATATTTTAAAAAGCTTCTTTATGTAACATTTGTTCATTAACATAACATCAATTCGTTAAGCGCTTTCTGGTGAACTACCTCATGCGCTGTGTGACAGGACTGCATAATGTGAAAATTGGCCTGGAATGCAGAAGTTGCATATTAAATAGACTGGCAGAGATTTTGTAATTTTTCAATACTGTATGACTGTTAGTGATGTTTTTAGCTCACCAGAGCCTAAGCCTCCAGGGGAGCTTATAGGATCAACTGGAGCTTATGTCTTCAATGCGGGCCGAGTAGTGTAATCGGTTACCTGTTACCTGGAGAGAGTATTAATGTGAATGCAGTTATTTCCCTTAGACCCGGGGAGCGATAGGCATTAATCGATATTTGGAATGTCATATCGATGTCCATATCCCAGGACAGGTGTTGAACTTCTCTGAAGCCGGTTTTGTCATCACTGTGTTAACAATACGAATGCGCTGGATAGAAACATTTTTAATTTTTAACAATGTGGATTTTCATTTTCTTTTTCTCAGATCAAATCACTTTACTTTTTCAGTTGCTCCTTCTCGTTTTAATAAGTCTCGTTTTTCCCCTGTCTCTGATATTTAGGTCAAATTTCGTAAGAATTGGCGAGAAAATAAATCTGATTATTGGTCAGTTTTGACAGCGGTTTGTTTTAGTTTTTGACAACAAAAACATAAAATTACTTATAATAATGAAATTATGATATTTCTATCCCTTTGACGGTCTCATCTTTATGGAAAGATTAAGCCTGATACAGATACCCATCCACCCACATAGTTTTTCCAATTTCTTTTTTTTTTCTTTTACCCCGCCCATCGGGGCTCGCGAAATAGACTGGCTGTCTGGTGCTTCTGCGACAGAGCTGCTAGTCCTGGGTGTCATTTATCGCAGGCCGAGCAATACTTGCAGTCCCACAAATTCAGAGGCAACATCTCGACGACTAAATTTTTTTACTGGGACGTTAAAACACTACTCAACAGGAAGGATAACGTTTTCTCTTGATTTTCTGTTTTGACAAAACTGTTAAAAAGTTTTATGTAAACTGTGTCTTTCGGCATGTAACTAAGCTGCGCTATTTAAAACAATAAAGATAGAAATTTAAGATTAGTCTGACTTTCTCTGTTTTTCTGCGAACAAAAATAAATAAACTAATGAGCCATACCAAGACAAAAACAAATTGGCATGTGCGCCCTGCGAACACTCAGAATAGCGTGTGCGTTCGCCCATCTGATCTGGGCCTTCGCTGTCCGCAAAGAGGTAGCTTAGACCATTGCCTGTCCTGTAAGCGCACAGCGAAGATTCTGATTAGTCTGTGCGGCTGCCAAGGCTGATCTGAGTCTTGGCAGGTAGTAGTAGTAGTAGTAGTTCCGTAGATCCCGCCAATCAGTGGCGCACCGGTGATCCCTGGATGAAGAATCTCCGTAATCCAAGTGAATATAATCCGTTGATAGAATACACGATGTTGGAATATACACAAACACAATTCAGGCCCAGACTAGAATATTTACATTTTGGGTAAATGAGAGGGGGTGGCCATATTTACATCTTACAACCGGAATTAACGGAAAATTTTTTGATATAGCTGTAATCTCTTCATATGCAATTTGTGACAAAGACGCCTACCCAATGTCTCCAGGCAACACAAGAAACTTCCCTCAACGCTGGAATCTGTCTGACCATTAATGTTGGAACTGTCCAAACACAGGGCGACAATCTGTAGACTTGACCGGGACAACCACCACGACACACCAAACCGTTGCGTCAAGAGCACTCTGATGGAAGAAAGCAGCGGACCCCTAACTTCAGATAGAGCCGGGCATCTCAACAGCATATGTTGTAAATCCTCTGTAGCGAGCCTGCACAGTGGACAGACTTGCTCAACTTCATACTGGTTGAATTTCGCTTTTGTTGACTGTAGTATGTAGACACCTGTAAGCATCCTCGCTTTGGTGATACCTCTCTTCACGTCAACAGTGTTGTTACCTACGTTCTCCCAGATGACGTGCGTTCTCCCCACTGCCATTTCCATCAGGTTGCAGTTGCTCAGCGTAGATTTTTCAAACGCCTCGTCTCTTAACTTCTCCGACCAGTACAAAGACACTGATTGTCGACACATGTTCTTCCACTTGAACTTCGTAAGTGTTGCTAGGGTTGATATGTCTGGTAGTCCATATAAAGCCAAAATGTCCTGTACCGTACGAAAAAAACTCTCCGAACTCCCCAGCGCCAGCTGACGGTACATCAGATCCTGTAGTCTGACATTACTACTTCGTACAATGGAGTGTATGAGACTAAGCTGTCTTCTGTGAATCTCGGCCTGGATAGGCAAGGCTCCCAAGAGAAGCTGTACAACAGATGAAGCTGTCCTAATAGGAAGGGATTGAAAGTTTCTTAGGTTTGATATATGGAAGTGTTGTAACTGGTTTAGTTGTGTTTTATTTAGATGCAAAGTCTCTAAATTGAACAAGAGTCTTGGTATGACATAAGCCTGATATATCTTAAAAGACACTTTTGGATTTAGTCCGTTATTTCCATGAACACCTGCAGGGCGCTATGGCACAGCGTTGATTTTGTTGCGACGCGACTGAAAATTACTGTTTCATACAAAAATAATCACAAGAATTACGTTCGGATTAAATATCCATTTCTGACCTCCATTGCCGTTAGCAGGTGTTAATTTTGAAATCACATTGTTTTGACAAGACGTGTGACCAACTGTATTTTCACACCTACTCAGTTGATGTCTTTAGCAAACAATTAAATGAGCCGCGACAAAGGTGCACGTACGCCCAGCGAAGTCTTAGATCAGCCTGGGCATCCGCCTGATCCAATCAGTGGCTTCGCTATCGGCATGGAGGTAGCTTAGAGTCTTAGCTACCCTTTAAACGCATACATGTAGTTCAGACTCTGCTGAGACCGGGTGGCTGTCCAGGCTGATCTGCGTCTTCGCTGGGCGCACATTCCAATTTATTCGTCTTATCGTATTGCGGCTCATATGAGGAAACTTTTGAACATTCAGCAGAAAAGAAAGTGACCTGTCCATGGGCGGAACGCTGACGAGTGCCTTGTAGCTTTCAACTGTTCTTTCCGTATTTCTTACTGCATTTAATTGTATCTCAATTTAATTTCCACATGATAATTTTAAATGGTTTTCGCAATGTCACAGCCTGATTTGATAACACATGTTCAAAATATTTTGAACAGAAATTCGGATCAGTTTGGTTTGTGCAGAAACACGGGTAAGGTTATGTACAAACTCAAATTCAACTAAAATTGACAAATTATTAACTGATCATAAACTCAGACCAGTGTTTTGCAAGTGCATAAGTTGGTCTGAGTCAGTGTGCATACATAATTTATTCCATAAATTGACTATTGCAGCTTTGTATTTTTTGCATTTACATGATTTTTACCGAAAAGGCCTTTAAGTTGAGGAGAGATATTTATGGATAACTATTGTATTTTTGCAATTGGAGTTGGACGCCGTATTTGTGTTTCTCCCATTGTAGTTAGTAAGTTTGTATTTTGATTACTGTAGCACATTGAACCGATCTATTGTATTTGTATATGCATATATACATTATTATATGTATGTTGTATACTTGTCATGTATGTTACACATGAGCATGTATTGCTTAAAGTAATAAAGTATCAGTATCAGTATCATGATGACTTTTACAAACTTTAACGGTTTGACAATTACGATAACAGTTTAGAGGTAATATCGGATTTTATGATCGATAATCGATTAATCCTCGTGTAATTATATGTATGTTAATTGTACTGTATATTGTCAACAAATTCCGATCAGCTTGTCGCAAACTGATCAGACATTGTTCAGTCTTATCAGTTTGCACATATCAGAGGCTGATAAGTGTTCGCAGGTGCACAGGTTTATTATCGTAAGTACTCATATTATAGCACAAATACAAAAAAAAAAAATCACAAAAATATCTTTCAATATTCCTTGCTAGCTTCACTAAAACAGTCATAAACTTAAAGTGACAAACTTGCATTATGAACAGAAATATTACTAATAAAGTTAATTTATAGCCTTGCAAGAAAAATGTTTCATAGCAATTTTTTCCCATAGCGATTAATCCTTACACTACCACGGTTACGAGAAAATCTTCACCATGATTTAGTTTCTTACATTATTTTTTTCGACAGTAATATCTTAAGAGAGCAATACAGTGTATGTATCTTCGTGTCTCCTGATTATGAATGAGCAAATCTGCCAGTCAAAAATATAATTCTATGGATTCTAAGATTCTACCCTGGGATACACAAAACATATTTCGGTTTCTTTGATAAAAACGCCCCAGCACACTCAAATAAATTTCAATCAAAAATGTTAGAACAAACATTAGCAATTATGATAATAATTAATAGACTGATCGAACATTACCAAAAAAAATGTAATTGGTTTGCAAAGTTTTTTTTTTTTTTAGCTTATAAAGGGAGTTTTAAAACTACAAGTAGTCGATTAACTGTCTGTTCATTTTTGATGGTCACGTGTAGGAGTTACGTGACTTCTTTCTCTTTTTTCCTTTTTTGTGTTCATTCCTTTATTCTTTCTTTCCTTCTTTCTTTCTTAATAAGACAATATGAATATTCTTCCTTTCTTAGTTAGATCATAAAAGCACATATATAAATACATAAACAAAACACGAATACCTAGAAATGAAGTGGTAAGCCTTTGAGCAATATAGGCGGATTTAGACTTAAACTATTTGAAACTATTATGAGCGAGGTTGTTTCGAAACGCGATTTTCTGTATGTTTAGAGATCGATGGAAGAAACTTATAGTATACTTATTTTATAATGAATTACATCAATGTAAACCTTATAAAAATCTCTCAGTGGTGATAACTTATAAAAGTTTTATAGAAAATCCGATCATTTTCAAATTTTAGGCTGAACATAGCTTCTTAGGCATTTTCGGCATTATTCTTATATAATTTCATGTGACTGAAGCTTCAAACTTCAAAAGCCGATGGAAGTATCAAAACATGAAGCTAATTTGTATATTTTTATACCATATTAACGGACAAAGACTGAAGTTTATGATCATAACTTATAAAAAATTGTCGTAATATCATATATGTATTTAATTTCACATTTTATATTATATTTCTATGTAATTGCATATAACACTCGACATTATTTGAACAGGTAAGCTCTCGGATAAACTCGTAAGTCGCTATCGGTAGTTTCCGCCATATTGAAGCATTAAGTTCCCTATGAGGCAGTTGTCCGTCGTCGTCTGTCTGTCGTATGTCGTCTGTCGTCAACACTTTCAAACAACATCTCGTCTGAAGCCAGTTGGCCGATTTCGCCCAAATTTCACCTGAAGCGTATTGAAAGTTTGTGTTTTTTTATGAAAAAGTGGCTCTTTAGTTTGGTTGCTATGGTTACTTAGAGTTCCCATAGACTTATAATGGGGAAAATTGAAAAATGGCATTTACTGCCAAGCCATTGCAGATGTTTTGACAAAACTTTTACAGAAATGGTTCTTGAGAAGTCTTCTAATAGCCATACATTTTGGCCCACTGATCTATTTACTGGTTACCATGGAGACCAAAATGCAAACGGTGGAAAAAAAAAAAAATACTTAGAAATTATCTCCTCTGAAGCCACTGAGCCGATTGGGCACAGATTTCATCTGTAGCATCCTTGGGGGATTGAAAATTTGTGTTCTCATGAAAATCGGTTTCTTTGTTTGGTTGCTATGGCAACTTAAGAGTTTTCCATGACTTATAATGGGGGAAAATGAAAAAAAAAGCATTTACTGCCAAGCCATTGCAGATATTTTGACAAAACTTTTATAGAAAAGTATCTTAAGTAGCCTTCTATGAGCCATATGTTTTAAGCTTTGTGTTTCTTTTTATTGGTTGCCATGGGAACCAAACTGCAAAAAATGGAGAAGAGTATACTTAAAAATTATCTTCTCAAAAACCATCAGCTCTTAGACACTGAGACTGTATAGATATATTCATCATATAGGTCGTTAAGAATTTTATGAAAATCAGCTCTTTAGTTTGGTTGCTTTGGCAACTTAGAGTTTCCATAGACTTAAAATCGGAAAATTGAAAAATGGCATTCACTGCCAATCCACTGCAATATTTTGACAAACCTTTTATAGAAATGTTCCTTGATTAGTCTTTTATCAGCCATATGATTTAATGCCCACTGCTCATTTTTGGTTGCCATGGAAACAAAATGCAAAAATAGAAAAAGAAAATACCTTCATTTATCTCCTCAGAAACCATATGCTCTATTAGATAGTGACTTCAAAACAATACTTTTATTATCAACTAAACAGATTGTCAGACAGAGACTTTGTAGTTGTATATGTTGTAACAGCCTGTACAAATATGGTAGCAATTTTAAGAGTTTTGTATTTTAATAAGTTCTACATTTCAAATTGAACATTCTGAAACAATGGTATGCAAGAAAAAGTGTTTGCCATGGGTGTGATATCCATCTTTCAGGATCACTGTTCGGCTTCACTGGGCATGCATCATGAGGCTGAACAGTGATCCTTCTATGAATTTTTCTGTCCACACCTCACGCCCATGAAATGAACTTGTAATATATATAAACATACAGGACATTTTTTTTTCAGTTTTGACAAACCCTTCCATTTCAGGTTACCGTTATTCCAAGGTGCAGCGGTGGAATATTTGGCCCCATTATTAGCCCTGGGGACAGTGGATTCCACATTTTGTGTCGCAACCGACGGTAAGCTTGAATACTACATATACCGCATGTAGTAATGATGGGGCTAGGGCCATCCATAAAAAGCGGAAAAAATGTTGATTGCAAACAGCGTAGATCCGGATGAGGCGGCTCATGATGAGCCGCCTCATCTGGATCTACTCTGTTTGTCCGCTAGTCTTCTAAGTCTCAGTACGGTATAGCTTTGATGAAAGATTTTAAATCTTGCAGATGAACAGTTTGTCGTCTGCGTTTTGACGCTTTAAGGATTAAAAGTAGGCTACTCCTGCTCAGATGTAGATAGGTATTTTCTTTTGTCGCCAGTTGTCAAAATTCGACTACTAAGAAAATATTAGCAAAAAAAATATACAGACCCCGATCAGACTGCTTTAGTGGTACACACTGTTTGTATTCAACAGAACTGCTGGAAAATGTGACAAGTTACATGTATGATTTAAAAAAATAATCTTGTTCTCAGGGCTAAAATAGTTGGGTATGCTAGCTTTGTGTATATATAGTGCAGCGTTTTTCGCCTAGTTGAGTGGCTTGGTTCGTACTCACGAAGTCATATTCAAGTTATTTGATGCGAAAGGTGACGTAATGTTGCACTACATTGCACCCCTGTGTGAAAAGTACACCATACAACAGTTATTTTCGGACGAAACTTAGTTATTTTTTTCTCCATCTTTCTCTGTTAAGATATGTCGTGAATGCTTATAAGAACAACCTGGACTGTATAATTTTTAGGAACTCACTTTTATAGCAATATTTTTTGTACTCGTTTCTCGTTTACAAAACGTAAAGCGAATATTGACATATCTTGAGCTCCGACAATTATTTACCATTCTTTCTTTTCTTCTGTTACAAAAGAAAATTTATCTATACCATGTGTGCAGTTGATACTGAAGTTTTAAATTGATAAAATTTCCGTAACATGTTGGTTTAATGTAGTTTGTTTTGCTATTTTTGGTCTGAAAAGCAACTTTTAGGCGAAATGGTACTTTCAGGGGTAGCAACTCTGTCATTTACTACCCTTCTAAAAAGGCCGCAGAGCCCTAGATAAGAGGGGGTATTTAGTGATAATTAGGGATAATTTTTGTTAATTTTGCATAAAACGGTTCAGATGAAGGGTCACAACATATGGTTTCAATGAGAAATTAAAAAAAAATTATCAATCAGTTATCCTCAAATACCCCTCTTATCTAGAGCCCTGAAAGGGCAACTCTTAAAGCAATGAAATGCTCCTTTTTGAAGTAAAGTCTGCCCTTAAGGAGTAGACCCCGCCTTTGAAGGATTTTGTTGTACGAATAAGCCAACAGGAAGCTTGCAACAGTTGCCCCTCTTTGTAAAAAGGGGCAGAAAACATGAAGGTATACCCACATACATAAAAAAAAATGACTGGGGTAGCTAAAAATTGATCTTTAAGCATAACTCAGCACGCGCATCAAGTCAGACTGATAAGCCCTGCTATTTGCTCTGTAGATTGCTCATTCAACAATAGAATAGAAAAGTCTGATGAAACTGCGCAGATATGCAGGCTTGTCTGAATATTACATGCATGTTTGCACAGGCCGTTTAGTATATTTTCACGCGACTGCAGTCATATGAATTTGACTTATATCAATGTCAATACAGTAAACTAATTCAGTTGGCCTTGAAAAAATAAAAGAAACACGTAAAATCATGACTGGTTCTGAAATAAATATTCTGAACTTAAAATACAGCTTTTTATTTAAAAAAAGATCTTAGCATCTCCACACCGTGTAGGCGGCAATCGAAAACGCTCTTAACAATCGATTAACGCGGATCAAAAACAGCGTTTTCGATTGCAAATTGTCGCCAATTTGCAATCGAAAACGCTGTTTTTAACTATTTTTGATCCGCGTTCGTCGATTGCACGAGCGTTTTCGATTACCGCCTACCCGGTGTGATCTCCCAAAAAATCAGACATGTTACTGGTGACTGTGTCATTAGAACGGCGTCACCTATAATTGTTATGGATACCCCTCCAAGGGAGATAACTGACTTAAACGTATTTCTTCTTTTCTTAATAGGCCTATTAATGTATAAATTTTATCTCTTCAGAGAACGTTTTTTCCTTCAAGAGAACCCCAATCTTCAAACCCCACCCCACTCCTCCCCCTCCCCACCCCTGTATAACCATTTACTTTCCAGGGAAACAAATTCTTTTATACTAAAGATTTATCCCTTGTCAAACCAGCGATGTATCCAAACGCCATAATAAATTCCAAAGCACATAATTTTTGTGACGTTCGAAGCAACTCTGTATTTGTTCGATATATTATCCCAATTATTGCTTTTATACATGTAGCGGCTGTGCATGTGCATACACGTACCATATTTCTTCCATTATAAGATTTTTAGCTCTCCTGAGCCAGAGGCTCCGGGGAGCTTATAGTATGGGCAGGCTCCGTCGTCCGTCCGTCGTCCGTCCCCACTTTAAATGACTTCTCCTCTGAAACCGCTAAGCCAATGGTAACCAAATTTCATATATAGCCTACTGGGGCCTTAGGGCCTTAGGAACGAAAAGTTGTCCAAACGGTCCAGGTCACATGACCAACATGGCCGCCATGCCCATATATGGTAAAAACCTAAAAGAATCTTCTTCTCCAGAACCAGTAGGCCCATGGCCTTGAAACTTGGTATGTAGCATCGGGTATGCGAGTACTACCAAGATTGTTCAAATTATTACCTTGGGTTGACCTTGACTTTTTTTTACGGTACGGTCAATTTTGCTTCCTAGTGTTTTTATATGGCAAAATGCTAGAACATAAGATATCTTGGAAACCGTTGAAAGCTTTGGGCTAAAAATTGGTATCTAGACCCAGCTTAAGGAGTACACGAAGATCTATGAGTACAAGAGGTCAAGGTCATTCTTTGACCTTTGACACAGAACTCTCATATTTTGACAATAATCAAACAGTCTCCTCAAAAACAACGGGGCCAATTGTAACGAAATTTTATATAGAGCCTTAAGGAGTTGAGGGACTGAAAATTTGTTTAAACGGTCCAGGTCACATGACCAACATGGCCGCCATGCCCATATATGGTGAAAACCTTTAAAAATCTTCTTCTCCAGAACCAGTTGACCGATGGCCTTGAAACTTTGTATGTAGCATTGGGTACTCCAGTACTATCAAGATTGTTCAAAATGATGAACTTGGGTTGACCTTGGCCATTTTATGGCAAGGTCAAATATGGGAAAATGCTAGAACATAAGATTTCATGAAAAGTTCTAACATAAGATTTCATGAAAAGTTCTGAAGACTTATGCAAAAAAATGGTATCTACAGTCATCTTAATGAGTACATGAAGATTTATGAGTACAAGAGGTCAGCGTCATTCTTTGACTGTTGACCCTGAAATCTGTCATTTTGACAATATCAAACCATCTCCTCAAAAGCCCCTGGGCCAATTTTGAAACCAAATTTCATATAGAACCTCAAGGGGGTTGAGGGAATGAAAATCTGTTCAAACATCCAGGTCACATGACCAACATGGCCTCCATGCCCATTTATGGTTAAAACCTTTAAAAATCTTTTTCACCAGAACCAATTGACTGATGGCCTTAGAGTAACTTACCCTGGAGTACTGAGGCTAAATGGACTCAGGTGAGCTAAAGGACCAATGGTTCTCTTGTTTCTCTCTTCCGAAGCAATCCCACACATCTAGATCCGTCTTGTAAGACGGGTCTAGATTGTTTTGGAGGGGAAAACATAATATAGCAGAATTTTATAAGACTGGTTTAAATTTTGGGGGTCATTCTAGGGAGGGAAACCTCATTTTATGCCCAAATAAATACGGTATTAATGCTTGTCATATTGTGATTTTGTCCAACAGGTGTTGCTACAGCCAACATTACAGACAACAGCACGCTCTTCGACAGGGATCGAACTCTAAATGCTGTAACGTCGGTAAGTGATACTTTTTTTTTATGAAACCTTGTCTTTGTTATCTTGCCTTGGATACTCTCTTGGTTACAGCATCCTTAGGAATGTTAAGCAATCCACTTAGCACTGAGCACACAACGTTCAATCGACACTGATTCAAGGTTGATTCAACGTCATGACGTTGAATCAACGTTGATGGCGTTGAATCAACGTTGTTTCAATGTTGATTCAACGTTGTGTGTCTGCAGGCAAGGCATTACTGCTCTGGTACTAGCGACAAAAGCAGCTTGTAGTTTTGGTTTTGATGTTGTTTGTGCGCCATTTTTACAAGGGAATTAACTTGATCAGAATAGCTTTTGTCTTCCTGGTAAGCAAAAGTCCGTTCTGAAAGAGAGGGAGGCTCCTCCAGTCTTTCAGATAAGACCGAAACTGATGTTCCATCTTCTTTAACCTATGTGTTGGTGAGACGTTAAACCCGAGTTCTCTCACTCACTCACTATGTCACTCACTCACGCAAACCCACCCCACTCACTTTCAGTATGGTTCGGTGCCTTCGGGTGGCCTGCTTGCATAAAAGGCAAATCACAAGAGTTTGTTTCA
The DNA here is from genome assembly GCA_963989385.1 of Ctena decussata. Lineage (NCBI taxonomy): Eukaryota > Metazoa > Mollusca > Bivalvia > Lucinida > Lucinidae > Ctena > Ctena decussata. Next base: position 76,566,364 of record OZ022498.1, on the reverse strand, counting down.
CAGTTGAGTTTAACCACCTCGGGCCTTTCGTTAACAGAAAAAAAACAACGCACATAGAATAAGCCAGCGACATTTTACACACGCGTGCCATGAATTAATTTTGCTTCCGGGGCAAAAGCAAAGCTGTTGAAATGCCTGTGGCTGTGGGCGTAGACTAAATGGTAAATGGTCTGCGCATTTTATTTGCATGTGAAACTAAAAGTTGGCAAAATTGAAAGTTAAACAAATATTATGAATGCGCGGGCTGGCAAGCATCCATGTGTTTAATGTGTGCTGCTGTCAGACAATCAGTTTCCTAATTTCCAAAAAATAACATACTGTGACACATTAAAACTATTACTGTCATACATTTAAAGGTTGTACTTAATGTTATGTCTATTCGCTGCATGTCAAGCAATACATTGCAGTCATAAAAATCTTTTTTCGTTGAATTACTAGATATCTATCAAACTGCACACAATATTTACTTGTTATAAATACATTCAAGCGAGAATATGCTGTTGTCAGCTAGTAATAATGCAATTAAAATGATGCATCAAAAAGTCCAAAAGCACCAATTCAGCTTAGCTGATAGTACAAGCGTAGCTGTAAAATGACAGCTGTGCCTACACTTATCCAAATATATGTTTTCCTTCTGACGGGGGCTATTCTCAAAGGAAAGAATTTGCTGCCAGAGTGCAAATTCTTTTCTTTAAGAAACCCCCGATTTAAAGCTGTTTGCATCATAAAACTGGTTGCGTAACCATAAAATGACCTTGAGCCTAGAGAAGAACACTAAAATACACAAAAATATTTCACTTTCAGACTTTCAGATAGTTATTGAAATCACGTAATTGAATCTAGTCCCCCCCCCCCCCCCACCCCGCTTCTCCGACCCCCGACCCCGACCCCCCGCGCCAAAAAAGGTCCTCACATCTCACAATATGCATGTATGGTTCACAGGAGATACAGCTGACTGGTATGATCAGGGAAGGCTAGCTAGCTCCGCTGGTAACGGTTCAAACCATGAAATAATGATTTTTCGAATTGCCAATTACCTTACTTATTTTGAGCACTGTATACTTACGCCTGATAGCATACAGGTATAGGATAGCATGAAGACTCTGATCAGATTGCAGTCTGATCTTGGTCTACACTATTTGGCCTCGTATATAATTCTGTCCAAATACGTAACGTCAGATTGGCTTGTCTTTGGACGACAGCAGACGTTACAAAATAGGATTATAAATGGTCCATGGGGGTCGCAAAAAAGGTGCGTAATAGCATATGCGAACCCTTAGGACGCATCAGAGTCTTCGGTTTTCGCTGCCACTGATGCCATAGATTACTGTCGCGATCTATGAACTTTTACCAGGCTGCCTGGATGCACAGGCTGATATGAGTCTTGGCAGTTTGGTGATGTCCTAAGCGATTTTCTTATCGCTCGTGTCTAGATGTTAGTGTTGCCATATTTTATTTCTTGATGATAAAATTAACCTTAAAGCGCAAAAAAGCTTTCGACAAAACTTAAGTCTGCAAAATTTAAAGAAACAAATGTTTCGTTGTCGAAATTTATCGTATTGAGAAGTCAAAGAATAGTGGGCAGATAGTGTAGAATCAGATGAGGCGGCTCATGATGAGCTGCCTCATCTGGATCTATGCTGTTTGCAAAATCAACTATTTTCCTATTGGCGCCATAAGATTTAACAAGCTTTCAAACCGCTGTGAAATGGAGAGAGAGATTGCTGACCGTAAACAGATTCAGTGCATTTAGGTGAGTGAGTAACCGAGTTTAACGTCCCACCAAGTTATTGGTCATACGGAGACGGGATCTCGGTTTTTAAAAAAATCTCATCCGAAAGACCGGAGAAGCGGAGGATCGAATCTTCGATCCATGGCTTGGTAGTGTAGTGCGCTATCCACTACATTACCGCCGTTTCTAGTGCTTTTAAGACACAGTCGTTCGGTGGAACTCAGTTAACAATTTTCCCTTTAAAAATGTCAGTTCTGTTCAGTTAGAGGTTGCTTTCATAATCTTATACGAGTGGCGAAAAGAGTAAGCTGTCTTTCTTAATCTTACATGAGCCGGGAAAAGAGAAATTTGTCTGTGAGCTTATACGAATTTCGCATGTCTAGAGTAAAGCACGCTCAGGCAGCCTGGTCAGAGTAGGTGCAGTTTGACTTGATTATAACTGAGTCTTGTGGAATACTGAAAACGATCTTTCCATGATGCCAGACCATATTGCGCATGTGCATAATATTTGTCTCGCATATGCCACATAAGTTTTCTCACGATGCGTTTTATGTGAGCCACGACACGAGAAAACCAACAATGTGTTCGTGCGTCCAGCGCAGACTCAGATCAGCCTGGGCATCCGCCCAGTCTGATCAGAGTCTTCGCTGTCCGCATGGAGGTAGCTTATCCCTTAGCTACCCTTTGAGCACTTAACGAAGAGTCTGGTCAAACTTGGCGAATGCCCATGATATTCTGAGTCTGGGCTGTGCGCACAACCACATTGTTGGTTTTCTCGTGTCGCGTTTCATGTAATGGTGATCGAAGACTGTCAGGAACTATGAACTTTCTTTAATTGATTAATTGGCCTCAGGCTTTGGCGTCTTTCTTAGACTTAAAGAAAACAGTCTTTCGATACGAAGATAAAGAGCAGTCTGCAGACGTTGAAAAGTATACTACTTAAAGAAGTTTTGCACCACAAGTATGTCTTTCCATAGAGCGAATGCGAAAACTGCAGAAGTTGAAAAGTATACTACTTAAAAGAAGTTATGCATCACCTTACTTCTTTCCTTAGAGCTAATGCGAAAACAGTCATATTTCACCTGTGTAAAAGTGATGTGAATAGCAATACAACACCTTGATATTTTGTATTATTCATGGTCTTATGCTTCGGTATTATAAATGTGAAAGGTTGGTCTTCGGTTCAGTCTGTCTTGGTAAATATAGGTTTTTAGAGAGTAAAAGCCTTATTCAAGATGATTTCCCATATGGTTTGTTCAGAGCCAATGCCACTAATCAGTCAGAAACTTATTGATATCCCGACGGGGGCCAGTTTTGTCCTCAATTTTGTCGGATGTTTACAGAGATCTAAATGTGTGAGTTATAGAAACCATAGAGCGAATTTCTTGTATAACTTTTTGAAATACAATGCTTTGGTATTATGTCTATGGGAAAATATAAAGCGATGCAAAACTTCTTTTGAGTAGTATATTTATCAGTGCAAAAAAGCACATAAAAGTGAAGTCACAAAAGTTGTTTCCCTTTATAGAAACGGGGCAAAAAGCATGAAAGCATATCCATATACATTTTATGTGTCCCGGTACATAGTTATTAGAAAATTGGCATGCAGAAGTTGAAAAGTCAGAATGACTCCTGTGGTCTCTCAGTATCATCTGATCGACTGCTGAATGTGCTAATGTACACGTGCCTCTAAGAACCTTCCTTATATTTTGTGTACTTTTATATTCTTAGCAGCTGAAAATAACTCTGTCTTATGCAAATTTCTCTGCATGCTATATTGATTTTGTCAATAAAATCCTGTCTCTAATCGCTGCTGCGGTTGACTAGTATCTCCATGGCGTGATTATTACCCTAGAAACTGCGCCTATTGCGTGGGATCTGATAACTGAGCCGCGACACGACAAAACCTGCAAAGTGGTTGTGCGCTTAGCGAAGACTCAGATCCGTCTGGGAATCTGCCAAGTCTAAACAGAGTATTGGCTGTCGACATGGAGTTAGCTTAGACCCTAAGCTACCCTTTAAGCGCACACCGAAGACTCTGATCGGACTGGGCGGATGCCCAGGCTGATCTGAGTCTTGGCTCGGCGCACATATCACTTTGTCGTGTCTGGGCTCAAATTCTGCCTGACAGATGTCTTATACAGACAAACATTGCAATTAAGATTAATCTGCATCGGTTTCTAAATAAGAAAATATAAGCAGCTTCATTGGAAAGCCCACCTAATGGATTCTTCGGCCAGACCAAAACAGCGAAAAAGCACATACCCAGACCAGACTGCACATACGCTGGTTTTGCGTATGCGGGACTACTTCTACCTGACCATGTGACATAAACGTGACCAGTCTAGACTCAAATGATTTGACTAGACTCAAGATTAGAGGTTACAGTATACAACGGATAGGCTGTTTAATCCGGATCATAAAGCCAGTAATCAGCTTTAATCTGGTTCTGGTCTTGAATAAGAAATTTGTGCATAAGTGCTGTATTATGCATATTCAGATACAATAATTCCTATTAACCCTTAATGCGCCAAAAGCAGACGACAAAATGTACGTCTGCAGAATCGTCCAAGCGATATCAAACTGAGAATTCAAACACTAGAGGGCATACAGTGTAGATTCAGATCATGAACCACCTCATCTGGATCTACACTGTTTGCCAATTCAACAATTTTAATTTTTGGCGCTTTTTAAAAGCTTTAAGGTCTTGATATTTAACTTTGATACTTTGTAAAAGCCTGTCTGACCGAATATTAAAACTAGACTAGGCATCTAACGGTAGTCAATACTTACAAAAAGTTAATAATTATAATTTTATTTATTCTTTATTAGAAAAGGATAAAAAATAATATTGACGACTGGACCCAGGCTACCTGGGGTAGTACACAAGTCAAGATTCGATTCATGATCAATGGAAATCCCCTTAGCTAGTGCAGGGAAACCAAGAAAAGGAGAGATTTCTCAATCAATGTATTTTAGTTTCTTCCTCCCTCCGCCCCCCCCCCCTCCCCAACCAACAAAAAACACCCCAACACACACTCACACTACAGCACACTCTCTTTCTCTCTCTCTCTCTCTCCCTCTGACCCACCCTCTCCTGTTGTCCTGAAAAATATTTACATGATACAATACTTTATTTGCTTTGCCATCCCATTAACATTGGCAATCTCTCTCACACACACACACACACACACACACACACACACACACACACACACACACTAAAACCGTCAATTGCTGCCAGAAAAATATTTACATTTCTTAACTGTGCCACAGAGATTTATTTATCTTGCACCTCAATTTCCATACTTCTGGTAAACTTAACATTATTTCTCTAATGGATCTCCTTATCTTTAAATCATAAGCAAGTCAAATATTAGTCCAACCATACAAGCTAATCTGGTCAACATGCCTTTTATGAAGGGTTTTGATGTCAAGAAAACATTATTGGAAGAATTATCGGAAATAGAACACCGTAATTATTCTAAGATTCTAAGTATTGGGACAGATAAAACTGAGCAGACAGTGCAGACTCAAATCAGACTGCTCCTGAGGAGCAGTCTGATTAGGGTCTACACTGTTTGCTATTTATCTGCATTTTTCGGAGGCAGTAATGCTTTGTAATATGCTTTGTAATACCGATCTGTCCTGTTTGTAGGGCAATTACTACGGTATATAATTAATTTAGGCGTCCGAGTTCTTATAAGTTTTACGATAATTTTACTTGACCATGAGTGAATCAGGCAGCCAACAGTCCCATGAATAAATCATTTCACATTGCTTCAGACCCAGTTCGATTTTGAAGGTGAAAATCTAGGACCCGCATAAAAAGTGTGACTTTGGGCATCTGCGAACCAGTATGACCAGCATGGTAAAATTCTCAACAGCAACAAACCGCAGTAGAATTTCCTTATAATAATGCTTTGATGTTTTGCCAGTCATACCACGGACCCCCGGTACCGCAGTCGGATAAGCTCTGACCTACTGTGCTAGCGGTACAAAGTAGGCAAAATTCTTCATACACTGTAAAAAAACAACTGTAGATTTTACGGTAGAATAACTGGAAACCTGCTGCCAGTCCTTTTCCTGTTATTTTAACGGGCATTTGCCTGTAAGACATTGTTAAAAAATCACGAAATGGAAGTTTTATAATAACTGGCCGCACACGAAAATAACTTTGTATTGTTGAAGGGCTATCTGACCAAAACGACACCTGCTCTATTCTTTCCCACTCTGCTTGATGATTCCTGCAATTTTACGGGCGCCCGTAAAAATAACGGTAAAATGACTGGCAGCTGGTTGCCAGTTATTTTACCGTAAAATCTACGGATTTTTTACAGTGTCCTTTTTCCATTGCGTACTGTTTTCATTATCATCCTTTCAACACATCAATACGACTGAAACGCAGTGTAAAGAGCGTAAAAATTAAACTTAAATCTACCCATCTATTCAGTTACATCGCTAACCGTCCCGACATGACCATAGCTGTTTACCGTGCACTGTAAAAAAATACTGTAGAATTTACGGTAGAATAACTGGAAACCAGCTGCCAGTCCTTTTACCGTTATTTTTACGGGCGTTTGCCTGTAAGACATTGTTGGAAATCACGAAATGGAAATTTTATGTTAACTGTCCGCACTCGAAAATAACTTTGTATTATTGAAGGGCTATCAGACCAAAACGACACCTACTCTATTCTGTCCCACTCTGCTTGATGATTCCTACAAGTTTTACGGGCGCCCGTAAAAATAACGGTAAAAGGACTGGCAGCTGGTTGCCAGTTATTTAACCGTAAAATCTACGGATTTTTTTTACAGTGTGGACGTAAAGCAATCAAACAATAACAGCCATAGCCTTTCTTACATAGCTTGATCACGGTAAAACAACAAGAAAAATGCAGTTAGCATAATTTTAACATGGAACTAAATACTCGATTAATTAATTTAGGGGACTACATAAGGCTCAAAATAGGAGTAGTCTTTTTGAATCCTTACGAGATCAAAAATTTCGTTTTGTTCAAATCTTGACCGAGTGTTAGCTAGCCTCAGGAAGTGTGATCATGCACAGGTCAGAGCTCAGCTGACAAAGTGTCCGTTTTAACCCTTAAAGCGCCAAAATTAAAATTTTTTAATTGGCAAACAGTGTTGATCCAGATGAGGTGGCTCATAATGAGCCACCTCATCTGAATATACACTAGTTGCCCTCTAGTGTTCGAATTCTCAATATGATATCGCTTGGACGAAACTTTTTTTTAAATTCTGCAGACGTAAATTTTGTCGTCTGCTTTTTGGCGCATTAAGGATTAAAAGTTATTTGGTGAAAAGGGGCTCTCTCGACTGTTCATCAGATTGATAAGTCATATTGTTATTTTTTCAGCTACAAGGGAGCCTGATGGTTGCCGGCGCATTTCACACTTTTGTGGGAGCCACTGGAATTGTTGGAATTCTGCTGAGATTCATTGGCCCAATTACAATCGTACCAACTGTTTTGCTGATTGGTCTTTACATGATTAAAGCAACTGCTAAATTTGTAGTCGTCCACTGGGGCGTGGCTATGTTGTAAGTGCATTGTATGAAGCATACTTAAGGACAGATGTTCTGCACGGATGTTCCAGTAACATCCGCGCAAAACTTTTGTTCTAAGTATAGATTTAGAATTCAGCGATTATAGTGATGACTTTAAAAGGTGAATGGGCACACTTTCAGGGGAAGCAACTCTGCCACTTTCATTTTTGCCTTCCTTTTCAATAGGGGTCAAATTATTTCATCTAAGAGTAGATACCTATATTTTGGAAAAAAATACATTGCCCAGAAAAGCAAACAGGAAGTAAAAAAATTGTTCCCCTTGTTAAAATAGTGGGGAAAAAAACATAGAGGTGTACCCATACACCTTAAGATCTTATGTAAGTAGCGCCAGACACCGACAAACACCGTACACTTCCGTTTCAAACTTCGTTTTACACCTGATCGCTGCTGTGAAACGATGTTTGCAAAGGCAGTCCACGATGTTTGTCGATGGCACTATAATTGAGCCGCGACACGAGAAAACATAATAAGTGGTTATGCACCCAGCGCATACTCAGATCAGCCTGGGCATCCGCCACGTCTAATCAGACTCTTCGCTAAGCGCTTAAAAGGTAGCTAAGGCTCTAAGCTAACTCCGTGGGGACAGCGAAGACTCTGATCAGGCTGGGCGAATGCCCAGGCTGATCTGAGTCTGCGCTGGGCGCCCAACCACTTTGTTGGTTTTATGTCGTGTCGCGGCTCAGTTATGTTTGCTGGATTCAGAAAGTCTTGATGACGATTTTAAGTGCACCCGGCAAGATTGTTCATCATTTGTACCGGTTTGCTTTTTAGCTCACCTGAGCCGAAGGCTCACAGGTGAGCTTATAGTATAGGCAGTCGTCCGTCGTCCGTCGTCCGTCCGTCCGTCAGTCCGTCCGTCCGTCCGTCAACATTTTCAAACGACATCTCCTCTGAAACTACAAGGCCCATTGTAACCAAATTTCATATATAGCATCTATAGGCAGGGGGAACCAATAATACTGTTTTTTATCCAAATCGCTTCATATCTTTGGTTGCTATGGCAACTTAAAGTTTCCATTGACTTGTATGAGAAAAATTGAAAATTTGCATTTATTGCCATGTCACTGCAGATATTTTGACAAAACTTTTACAGAAATGTTCCTTGAGTAGTTCTCTATCAACCAGATGAAATTCATGTAAATTGCACAATTTGGCTCGTTGCCATGGCAACCGAATGGTTAAAAATAGAAAAAATATTCAAAAATCATCTCCTCAGAAACTATACAACCAATAAAGCTCAAAGTTCACAGAAAGGATCTTAGTACTAGCCTCTATAAAAAAATACTGTTTTTCTTGGCAATTGTTCTAGAAGTTTGGTTGCTATGGGAACTTAAAGTTGCCATTGACTTATAATGGCAAAATGGAAAATTTGCATTTATTGCTATGCCACTGCGGATGTTTTGACAAAACTTTCATAGAAATGTACCTTGAGTAGTCTTTAACCAGCCATGTTAAATTTATGCAAATTGCGCAATTTGGCTGGTTGCCATTGCAACCGAATGGTTAGAAATAGAAAACTATTAAAAAATCATCTTCTCAGAAACTGTGTGGCCAATAAAGCTCAAACTTTACAGAAAGAACCTTAGTACTAGCCTCTATAGAATTACTGTTTTTCATAGCAATTGCTCCAACAGTTTGGTTGCAATGACAACTAAGAGTTTCCATTGACTTATAATGGGGAAAATGGAAATTGGCAATTTTTACTGGCTAACAGCAGTTATTTAGATTTTTTTCTACAGAAATGTTTCTTGAGTAGTCATTTACGATTCATATGAATTTTCTCCAAATCGCTGAATTTGATTGGTTGCCATGGCAAAATATAGGGTAAATTTTCGGGAAAAAAATCTTCTGCTCAGAAGCCATATGGGGGATGAAGCTGATATTGTGCAAACGTGTTGATGTCAGTAGCCTCTACATAAATTTTATTCTTTTTCTTCCAATCCCATAAGAACTTTGGTTGCTATGGCAACTTATAGTTTCCATTGACTGATAATGGGAAAAGTGAAGCCATGAGGGGGATGAAGCTGATACTTCGCATACATATTAATAACATTAGCCTCTACCTAAAGTATGTTTTATATTATCATTGCCCATGTGAATTCGTTGCTATGGCAACTTAAAGTTTCCATAGACTTATAATGGGGAAAGTGGACATTTGTTTTTATTTCTGTGTTACTGTAGATATTTTGACAAAACTTTACAGAAATGTTCCTGGAGTAGTTTTCTACCAGCCATATGAATTTTCCCCAAATACCTGATTTTGATTGGTTGCCATTGCAGCTGAAAGGCCAAATTTTCATTTTTTTTTTTTTTTTTTTTTTTTTTTTTTGCCAAAGATCTTCTTCTGAGAAGCCATTAAGGGGGGATAAAGCTTTTTTTCCATAAATGTTTGTGATATTATCCTCTACGTAAATGGTGTTTTTTATTGCTGTTGTTCATGGTGTTTTGTTGCTGTAACCTCAGTGCTTCAGTGCTCAGGTGAGCGATATAGGGCCATTGGCCCTCTGGTGTTTCTGTCTGATACACTGTACATAGTGAAGAACGAGCCAGAGCACGACGTCATTTAGGAACCGCTGCGTTCGGTGGGCGTTCGACGGCACGACGGAAGTCAATCATCATCACACCTTTTAAGAGTCAGTCAACTTCAGGACAGTATTGCTAAAACACGAACATTGAAACAACTATCTCAGTGATAAAGACCCAAGGAACGTAACTGCGACTGAGTAACGTCATTGCGTAGTCCGATATGGGTGCGGTGGGTCGCCGTTCGCTGAAAAATTTATTGGCGAGAACTTGCCGAGAAGTCGAGAAGAAAAACGCGGGACTGGCATAACAAAAGTGTTTACGCAAAGGATCATCAAAAGCAAAACCTGCAGAATAGCTAGAACAATTCGAACAAGGCTTTACATGAACCGGACAGTACATGTACTAGTTAGATATAGTTTACCGTACCGAAAACTGCGAAATCTCTTTTTACTCTCCGGGGCATGTAAGAAATAATAAGATGCAGGAATGGCTTTCCCTGGAATATGCAAGGCTAATGTGTGCCGCTTCCTATTTTATAGATATAAACTAATGGCTACACTTTCAGGAGAAGCATTTTTTTCCATTTTGCCTCCCTGCTCAAGGAGGTCAACTCTTAAATGAAGGATTTGCTGCTCTAGATGCAAATTCTTTTTCTCATACTCCACTTTGGAATGAGAAACAAATAGGAAATCACAAAACTTACTGGCCTGTGTAAAAACGGCAGAAAATATGGAGTACAGATTTACATTAAAACAGAAATAGTAAGTCGTGACAAAGCTGTGTATAAGTTCATGGTTACAATTATAGTGTTTCGATGAACAGATACGGAGTCGTGGTGTCAGGTTACCATTTTAAGATACTAAATTTTGACATTTGTGATACTGTAAATTAATAAATACCATTGATCTATCGCACTTAATATTTATATACACGCATGGGTAATATATAAGTAATATAAAAGTACACCCCGCTTACTTTAGTGCGAAAAATGCGCATTTTCCGTACGAAACTTCATCAGTGTCGCTAAACTTCAAAAGGTCGGAAAAAGTGGACAATGGACAACTCTCGGCAGACAATGTGGACAGACTCGATGCCAGGGCATGCATATTATGGATTCGTTACTTTGAGCCACCAGAGGAATATCGTTATGAAAAACACAACGCACAGCCTTCTCCGAGCACACATTAAATGACGCAGTTGGCTGTTAAAGAGTGCATAGAGTAGCGACAGACATCAGGTACAGACAACTACACCGGACACTATAAAAGAGCATAGGCGTCCCTACCGGGACATTTCCAGGCCTGGATCCAGACCACCACGTACTGGTGGGGCTCTGGATAAATGATGAGGCCGGGAGGTGCCGAGAAGTATGTGTGTTTGTGTGGTGAAGGGGGCGGGGATTGATGGGGGATGCGGGGGGGGGGGGGGGGGGGGGGTGCGAGTAAATGGGGCTTTGAAAATATATGACATAATTAGGAATCAATTTGATGAGATTTTTGATAATGTCTTTCTTGCTTTGAAATATATATTTTGATATCTCATTAGAATCGCCTCGACTAGGCGATTCCAATCACAGTATATATTTTAAGCTAATCACATGGATAAATTATCTCAAACTGTCATCAGATACTCATTATTTGGGGGCCTACATATTCTACGTAACACAGAGGCCCAGATGGCGGGGCTGAAAACCCAAAGTCCACTCCCTGGATCTGGGGCTGCATTTCGGCTGTTATGGCCCGCAAAAGACTACAGCCATGGACATCAGGAAAGAGATGTCTGATGCAGCAAGAACTACAATAAGCCATATTAATCCTAAATTGTGGAAGCCAGACTCCACTAAAAGTAACTTTGCGGCTGACAAGATACTCAAAGAATATCTTCAGACAATTTTACCTAAACTGATTTCGGTGCTTTGACCGCTTCTCATTTTGTCAGTAAAAGGTTACTTCAAACCAATATATAAAAAAGGTGCTGACAAAAATATCAACATACCAGAATCAACATTAAAGCATTGATTACTGGGGTGATGTTACCCTCGGGGAAACTTTGTCCAGCCGTAGTGATATCCGCCCATTGGTTTTAATGTGAAAGCTCTTATACAAAATTCAGTGCGATATGCAAGATAATGTATGAAACTTTAACGTTTTGTTTCATAATTTCTTTTTCAGAACGGCTTGTACAACTATAATATTGTCCCTGTACTTAGGGCGAAAAAAGACTCCAATACCTGTGTGGACCAGGAAAAAAGGCTGCAGAATAATATGGTACCCATTTCATCAAGTGTTTGCTGTAAGGATATTGTTCATCATTTTTAAGCAGATACGCTCGTACATGCATATATGCTAGTTTCATGTTTTATATCCAAATAAAGATGCACCTTTGCTAAATGTTGTCTAAAGACGGCATCAGTCAAGATATAGCTCGTCTGTTGAACTGTTTATAATTGAGCCGCGATACGACAAAACAAATAAAGTGACATGTGCGTCCAGTGAAGAGTCTGATCAGCCTGGGCATCCGCCCAGTCTGATCAGACTTTTCGCTAACTGCGTGAAGCTAGCTTAGGACCTAAGCTACCCTTTAAGCACAAAGCGAAGATTCTGGTTTGACTGGGCGGCAGTCCAAGTTGATCTGAGTCTGCGCTGGGCGCACATTCTGCTTTGTTGTTTTTCACGTGTCGCGACTCATATGTCCATTTATGGTCTATAAGTGGAGCGAGCGCCTAGCCAAATGGTTTGTTGTTTGACTTTACGCAGATGGTTGTTGGTTGGACGCAACCGGCGGCATGTGTGCAATTACTTTCTTCAATTCAGTAGATCAGGAAATCCGTCCCCGCTGTGCCCTATCCTAAAATTAGTGGTACATGTATCAGGGCGATGGATTGATGGATGACGTGCGAGTTCACGTCCTTTTTAACAGTACTTCAGTAATATAAGGACGATGGGAGAGTGAAAATGAAAGGCCGTGTGCAATGGAACCCCGTTTAAGGTTAGAAAGACTTCTGCCTCCAGCGGGTCTCAAACCAGGGACTGCTAGATCAGCAGGCCAGCACTTAACCTACTTAGCTATCGGGGCTTCTATATCAGGGCGACGGTCCTTGATTGCAGCGTCGCTGAACGTCGGTGGTGTCTGCATTATCAAACCGGCTAAACTGTATGTGTGCACGTAAAACACAATACACAACGAGGGTGTGTGCCCGTTATTGTTAAGTATACTGTAGCTTCACTATCAAAACAAAACGAAGGCGTCACGAGACATGATCTTCTCCAGGAATCGGTAGTGAAGGGGTCACAATCTAATGTGCGAAAACAATGTGTATAGCCAGACTATTTCACAAGTACTTATTTAAAAAATTTTGTTCAAATACAGTCTTTAATGTTGGCAATATCTCCGATGGTAATGTCTGAGGGGGAATATTAAAGTCAAATGATGCCTCATTATTTAAGATGCATTCTTTATGTTTGTAGATTTTGATAGGTATAATCGCTGGATGTATTCTCTGCGTGATACTAACTGTGACGGACGCTGTGCCGTATGACCCCAAACTCCGAAGTTTCATGACTCGTACAGACGCTCGGTCAGATGTCCTACAGAAGGCGAGCTGGTTTAATTTTCCTTATCCAGGTAGGATTCGCATCAGTAGTTGTATATGTTTTGTATTGGCAGTATGCAGTTGGCACAACGTTGAAACAATGTCGTAATGTGACGTCGAGGTAACGCCATGACATCGCGTTAATCTTGTTTCAGTGCTATAAAGCTCTATTTACACTTGCAACGCTGTATAGCCTTATTTACACTTGCAAGGCTGTATAGCCCTATTTACACTTGAACGCTGTATAGCCCTATTTACACTTGCAACAATGTATTACCCTATTTACACTTACAACGCTGTATAGCTCTATTTACACTTGCAACGCTGTATAGCCCTATTTACACTTGAACGCTGTATAGCCCTATTTACACTTGCAACACTGTATTACCATATTTACACTTACAACGCTGTATAGCCCTATTTACACTTACAACGCTGTAAAGCCCTATTTACACTTGCAACGCTGTATAGCCCTATTTACACTTGCAACTGACTTCTCTTAAATGAATCTGTTTGGGCAAGCCAGAGTGTCGTAAAGTAAAACAGAGGCGATAACAGCAGTTTGATCAGATGTTAATACAGCAGTTTTCTTTACTGGTGATTTTGCATTTCCTCCAATTTATCCACTGTAATACGAAGCCATCAAGACTTTAAATTGAGCCGCGACACGACAAAACCAACAAAGTGGCATGTTTGCCCAGCGAAAAGGCATCTGATCAGACTGTGCGGATGCCCAGGCTGATCTGAGTCTTCGCTGGGCACACATGCCACTTCTTGGTTTTGTCATATCTCGGCTCAAATTTAGTATACATAGTTTACTTTTCAACGTTCATCTGATGAGATGGTAGTAACCGTGGCTCTGCAATTGTTCATAAAGCGCTTCACACCTCATGAAAGCTTTTAGCACCAACTACGTATATTAGCTTCATAGCCCGTTGGGTGTTTAAAAGTAAACTTTGAAGTCTAAAATGCCAGCTAAATTGTGTAATAATTGTATTAAGGGATGCAAAATTCTCGCTTACGACTTTTTTAACCTGTGAGTTAATCAGAAGGAACGTCAGAGCTACTGTCCGAGACTTAAATTAGAGCCATGCCCGTTTCATAAACTACAGCCATTGAAAACTGTTGATATGGCTGAAACCAGACATCTGTAACGAGGTTTCCCTTTCGATGATACTACTCAAGTTCCAATATTTCCAGTCATTCCAGCCTCTGTACAAAGGTATACCGTTTATACACGACGAAAGGCATGAACGCATGCATTTTCGGCAACATCAAAGAGCAACGTCTGAAATGATAGCTTTAGATGAGTCTTTGATACAGCAAAGACGCATGCCGCTGTTCGTTAATCCTATGCTTTAACGGTTCGGCTTTGCTCAACTGGGTTTTCATGGATGTATGCATTTATTGGGACGGAATATCAATGAATCGTGAAAGTGCAGCCGTGAGAAACCTTTGATAAAGGTGACCGCATAAGCAGGTTTGACTGTAAGTTGCATTTATAAATGTATTTTTAAAATGTGCAGGGATTACTTTAAAGGACGATTTGTTCAGTGTTCTTCGTTAGCACCAAGAGCGAATACAGCGTTAAACAAAGTCTCTGAACAGACGCAGTTGAACTGGATGCTGCCTGTATTGAAGATAACTCTTATGATGTTGAATGATATCTCTCAATAACACATCTGTTGTGACCTTTCATTGGTACCGACTCATCGAGACGGTTCTAATGAGGGGTCTCAACAAATGCTGTTGTTGAGATCCGGCAATCATAATCAAGTACTTCCCTTCTCTGGAGAACAACAGTAATCTGATTCAAATTCTTGTTTCCACTTGATGTAGGGTATCTTTTTCTGAACATGCCTCAAATTATATATTTTAGGTCAGTACGGGGCTATACAGTTCAGTTTCAGCGCCCTGGTTGGTTGTTTGCTAGCGACAATTCTGTCTATATTGGATTCCGTGGGGGATTACTTTGCATGTGCCAAGACATGCAGTGTGCCCCCACCTCCGCGCCATGCTGTAAACCGTGGCTTAACAGTGGAGGGGCTTTGTACATTCCTAGCGGGTTTGGTAGGGTGCGGGCATGCTACCACAACCTATGCAGGAAACATCGGTGCTATCGGGTTGACAAAGGTAAAGCTTGAAAAAATACAGTTTAAACCATGCTTAACATTGTGAGTAATTTCAGTCATAAAAATGTAGGGACATGTATAGTATTAGTCACTAAATCAGATATCAAAAACTGATATAATGCATTGTTTTGCTTATTATTCCCCTACTTCCCTCTTTGTTTGGAGGTACCGTTAGGTTCTAAAAATTGGGACATCAAAGAGAATAACCAGAATTGTTTTAAAATTTAATAGTTTGTCCTTAGTGAGTATAAAAGTACAGATGGAATGGCAAACAATGTAGACCCTGATCTCGGTCAGCACTTTTTGCTCAGATCTACCTGTCTCACTACCGGGGTATTCACAATTTGAGGGTAAAACTAGTATTGAATGGAGGAAGTATATCCTATTCAGCCATGTGTATTTTCAAGTTGTGTCTTCCCTTTAAATTTTAAACCGTATTTGTTAATATTTTTTTCGAAGGAAAACACTGAAACCATTAATCTGTTTTCCAGTTCTTTTTTAACTTTTTATATTTAATTTATATCTGTTCAAAAACTAATAAAACGTTTAAGATACCTGCATGAAACCGTATAAAATTATACAGGCTTTGCCTCGGCTGTCTGTTGGTGCATTCTTCTGTCTGTTTTGTCTTTTCTTTTTTCAGCATCAAAACTGTTTCATATGTACTGATTTTAAAACTTTTCTTAATTCTTCAAAAAATGTTCTTGAGGTCAACAAAGTGGATAATATTCTAGGACTATTGTTTGTACGCTGTTATATGTATATATATTCTGAATTTCAGGTTGCAAGTAGATGGGTGTTTGTGACTGTTGGTATATTATATATGATATTTGGTGTGATAGGCAAATTTTCTGCAGTTTTCATAGCCATTCCAGAACCAGTTCTCGGCGGGGCTCTTATATGCATTACTGGAGTTTTTATAGGTAAAGAAAATAATTCTTTTAACTCTGTGACAAAAATTTATTTATAAATTTATACGGAAGAATTTCATTCGAAATTGATTTGGAAATCAGGGATAATTGGAACTCCAAAACATGATAAACCAGAAGCTGAAACTTCCGTACTGAAAGCTAAAAATACTTTGCGATCAAAAATGTTGACTGAATTCAAAAATTTGTTCTCTAAAATATTTGTTTGGAACTTTATTCTTGGGAAATGCAAACGCCTTCAGGATGTTTCCAGAGTTGTAATATACAGTAAAAATCTTAAAATGCATGGGGCACCTAAAATAATTACTCTTAACGTCCTAAACCTTGAAGAATTTGGTGTTTTTAACCCATTCCATGTGGGATACCCCTTTAGGAGTATCTGGGCAAACAGTTTGGATCCAGATCAGGCCCCACAAACGTGGGGCCTGATCTGAGATCCAAACTGTTTGCCACCTTGACATCATTTCCACAAGAGTTAGTAAGACCAATATTGTCAAAATATTCTTCTTTTTTGATGCAGACGACAATTTCAGCAGATGACAAAAATACCCAGAATGCAATGGGTTAATGCCAGAAAGCGTCTAAAAGATTCAGATGAAGTGGCTAACAGGGTAGACCATGATCTGGATACACACCCTTTGCTCAAATCTATCTGTTCCGATATTTAAAATTGTTTCAGTTAACCATATTCACATATTTTACCTCTGAACAGATTGTGCTAAGATTATGTAACAGGATGTAGAATCCGGGTTCGTCTGGACCAAAATTGAAACCACAAAACCTTGATGAGTTTTACTATTTTAATGAAATGATGATCAGATGGGGAGATCTCGTCAAAGGAACATCTGAAAAGACATAGTTGAAATATATCTTTTAATACATGAAAACATCGAAATTGTCAACTATAGAAGCGGTCAATATTGAGAACTAATGGCATATGCATTGTGACGAGACTAAGGTACTGACGGGTAAAACAGGTAAATACATTAAACACGCCCAACACCCTGATAATCACAACAGAGGAATACTTTTGTGACCTACAGGCAAACAGCCAAAAGTTGCACTTGATGAATATGAAGCCAATTGACAAAACATAGATTCCATAAACCACCACTGTTACAATTATGCATGTATCCATTCTTTTCAGGTGTTATTTTATCAAATTTATCGGAGATTTCATTAAAGTCTACAAGAAATCTCGCAATCATTGGGATCTCGCTGTTATTTGGTGTGATGGTGCCTCGCTATATAGAGATGTACCCAGAAGATATACAAACAAGTAAGGCATTTTATTATACACCACTTTATTAAGAAACTGTGGATATGTTTTACATAGTATACCAGTAGGTTTCATCAACACTAAAAGCACCAAAAATGAAAATAGTTGAATTTGCAAACAGTGTAGATTGGGATGAGGAGGCTCATAATGAGCCTCCTCATATGAATCTACACTGTTTGTCCTGACGTCTTTGTAGTCTTCATATGAGAAAGCTTGGACGAAACATTTTATGAATCTTTGCCGACGTATATTTTGTCGTCTGCCTTTTGGCGTTTCTTTTACTAGTTAGTCCACCGGTAAAAGCTGCCAACCTAAATCTTAGTAACCTGAAAGATTTTATTGGAATACTTAGATGTGCAAACAGAGGTTAATTTTTTATTCCATGGCATTGAGCTGAGAGGGTTTTATGTCAAAGTGAAAAATAATGAAACTGTCTATCTCTCCCTTGTTACAGAGCCTTTAGTGTAAACAATATTTTATTCAAATTACTGTACATATACAAAACAATACAAATTCACAATAAGATAACCTATTTTACAGTAGCTTGAAAGGGATTCAGAAGAAAGTCTTGCGACTTGTATAATCTGTATCCCATTGTTACTGTAAATAAAATACTATATAATAAGTGATTTGAAATACATTATTTCCACTATTAAATTTGAAACTGGTTTAACAAACATTAGTATGAAAATCGAAGAATCTTCGAGGAATTGCCAATCTACCACAAATATCGATATTTTCGAAAAGAAGACTCTTCATACTAGAAAATTTACGAATTTAAGAATATATTCAACAAGATTACTAGGTTTTATTTCTGTTCTCTGAAGGCTCCACGGGGAATGGAATGTGAGTTTCAATCAGATATTCTGCATTACCATTAAAGATAAATAAACAACAATAATATCACAGCTTTAGTCGCCAGGAAATAAAAAAATGTGTAATATAATATTAAAATTTATCAACATTATTATTATTGTTATTAGGCCAAAATTTGACATCTCTTTTTATGTTTCATATATCTATACAATCATAATTAATACCTTATGCAATTTCGAATCGTTTAGATTTGATCAGAAACTCTTGTACAGCAGCGAAAATTTGTTTATTTTCAATATGAGTCAAATGTTCACTACCGTAAAGAAGAATGTTAGCAGTAGGCTGGCAAATAGGAGTAATTTTGTCAAAGAGATCTTGTCTTAGATTATCAAAGCGATGGCAGTTAAATAGAAAATGATAGGTATCCTCGACTGCTCGGCAGACACATAACGGACTTTCTATTATATTTTTGGAAAAAAGATGATGATTAAGGGAACTACAGTTTGTTCTTAGTCGAACATGATAAATCTGTCCAACTCTATTTCCATCAAAATAGTACGAAGGTATTTTCATGATATCTGCATTTAACTCATGTTTAAAGGTATCTATGCTTTGTAATTCACGTGTTACTTCTGAGAGTTGATTCCATTCCCCTTTTTTAATTCTTTTACTTCTGAGAGTTGATTCCATATCCCTTTTTTAATTCTTACAGAGCCTTTCATGTTTCAATCAGATATTCTGCATTACCATTAAAGATAAATAAACAACAATAATATCACAGCTTTAGTCGCCAGGAAATAAAAAAATGTGTAATATAATTTTAAAATTTATCAACATTATTATTATTGTTATTAGGCCAAAATTTGACATCTCTTTTTATGTTTCATATATCTATACAATCATAATTTATACCTTATGCAATTTCGAATCGTTTAGATTTGATCAGAAACTCTTGTACAGCAGCGAAAATTTGTTTATTTTCAATATGAGTCAAATGTTCACTACCGTAAAGAAGAATGTTAGCAGTAGGCTGGCAAATAGGAGTAATTTTGTCAAAGAGATCTTGTCTTAGATTATCAAAGCGATGGCAGTTAAATAGAAAATGATAGGTATCCTCGACTGCTCGGCAGACACATAACGGACTTTCTATTATATTTTTGGAAAAAAGATGATGATTAAGGGAACTACAGTTTGTTCTTAGTCGAACATGATAAATCTGTCCAACTCTATTTCCATCAAAATAGTACGAAGGTATTTTCATGATATCTGCATTTAACTCATGTTTAAAGGTATCTATGCTTTGTAATTCACGTGTTACTTCTGAGAGTTGATTCCATTCCCCTTTTTTAATTCTTTTACTTCTGAGAGTTGATTCCATATCCCTTTTTTAATTCTTACAGAGCCTTTCATGTTTCAAGAGAGGCGCCGTAGTCGAGTGGTTAGAGTGGTGGCTCGGTTATTGTGCAGAAAGTCACCGGAAGGTCGTGAGGTCACGGCTCACCGTCGCCATCCGACGACTGGAAAACTCTCTCTGTCAACCCAGCAGTAAATGGGTACCTTTTTCGAATCACGGAAGGATAAGGCAGCGAGAGGAGAGATGGACTCCGCCTTTTATCAGCTGTGCCCAATATACAGTGGGTCTCTAACCCCACTGCCCCTACGGCTATTAGCTATGGGAAGCATTTACCTTTACCTTCATGTAGATATTTACGATTGTAAAGGATGTTAAATTTTTTTTTTAATTTGCCACAATGCACCTACGGGTCCTTAGGCAGGGATGGAACTTAAACAACTTACCTATTTTTCTGTATACGCCAATAGATCTACATGAAAAAAAAATCGATGAAAAAGTTATGACATTGGTATATGATCATGTAATAGTTTCAGTCTTTCAAATAAAACTTTCGTTATTTCCTTCGCTATTCTTGTGCACATAAAGATTCTTGATACCATACTGATAGTTGTGTTTGTATGTTTCATTGTTTTCAGATAACATGACATTGAACAATTTTCTCAAGATGTTCTTTGGCAATGCTAACTTTGCTGGGGCTATCATGGCTTTCTTCCTTGACAATACAGTTCCAGGTATGTCTAACCTATCAGTTATATTGCACTTCAACGGTAATATGAGCCGCGACACGAGAAAATCAACAATGTGGTTGTGCGACCAGCGCAGACACAGATCTGCATGGGCATCCGCCCAGACTAATCAGACGCTTTGCTTAGCGCTGAAAGGGTAGCTAAGGGTCTTAACTACCTCCATGCGGACAGCGAAGACTCTGATCAGACTGGGCGGATGCTCAGGCTGATCTGCGTCTGCACTGGGCGCACAACCACTTTGTTGGTTTTATCGTGTCGCGGCTCATATATCTATCAATTACTGACGCAATACGATGTTTCTGTCGAGTCCTCATCTTTGATTCATAATTTTTTATTCATAATTTATTTGTTTCCCCGTGATGATTCTTTCATGGGTTGGGAAACCTTCGTGGGAACCAAACAGCTAGACGTCGTTAACGGTATTAGGAAACAAAACGCCAGTAACATCAAAGACGTTTGGACGTTTTGTTCTATTAACGAGAACATAAACTGCAGAATTCAACTGTCTTGTACCGAAAGGAACGAAACAATCCAAACACGTGACGAAAACAAAAAAAAAACATGTCTAATGTTTTACACATGTTATATGAAGGACACTAATGATAACTAATCTTCTTATTTCATTGTTCAGTATACGACAGGTCTAAACGATTTTAAATTTCTTTTAAGAATAGACTTTGTTATACGGATTCTGTCAGAATCGCTGCCCCGCTCACTGCAATGTAAACCACACAGTATGCGGCTCGGTACATTTTTGTATCTTTCGTCTTTCTTTCATAAGAATTATATTGCTAACGTTAGATTATCTAGTTCATTCTTTTTTTTTCTTTTTTCGTCTGCAAGTCTTTTGGAGGGACTTTGTTCACTGCTAGAATACCATAATAACATTTCTTAGATGCAAACTTTGAGAATTTTTTTTATGGAAATTTATGTTTTGTACCCCTTGGGGACAAGAATAAGATTTTAGCCCCAAAGATATTTCATGTAGTCGTATCTATTTGCAGTAACTTTTGAAATATTTTCATTTTTACAAAGTTCCACCATCATCAAATACGCAGGTGCTTGTTGAAATTTTGTCAGTTTGACAAAATTTCAAAACGCACCTGCGTAGTTTGCGTATAGGCAGTGACGGCCTTGTATAAGCTCAGTTAATGCCTGAATGGTTAATCTTCAAGAAGTTATTACTGCCTTAAGGTACTTTAAACCTCTACCCAAGCACACAAAATATTTTTTCTTTTTCAGGTACCAAAGAAGAACGCGGTATAACAGCATGGCATGTTCCCAGTGGGATTAGGCAATCTGTCGATTATTTGGAATCGGGAAAGCAATACAACCCATGGATGCCAAAAGAATTTAGAACATCGAAAATTCTGAAGTTCATTCCTTTTCTACCTGGACCAGAAGTGGAACGAAAAACATATAATTTTGATATGAGCAGTGAAAAATTTGAGACGGAGCAATTGTGACAAGGGCATTTTTCCATGGATTTTCCACCCAAAATCTCAGTTATACAATATTTTAAGATCAATGCACAAATTACATGGATAGGCTCTTTTTATAGTTGCAGATTAATGGAGGGCAGACTTATTTTTAGTTAAGGTATTCAGTTTGAACATTTAAAGATATATTCTTTCCCCTTTGAGTTTTTAAGTGGGCATCAAGAAGAAAAAAGATTGTTTTACAACATATGAAAACCACGATGACAAACAAAGCAGATCAAGACAAGACGGCTCATAATGTCCCATCTCATGAGAATTTTCTTTGTTTGCAGAGTTTTTAAAGAGAATGGGTATATCTCCAAGTTTGTACATCAGTTTTGTTTTTTTTTCAAAGAAAGAGAACTTTTTGACCGCCTGTTTGCTACCCTTAAAGATGTAGCCAACCTGAAATGAGGTCTACTCTTAAATGGAAGAATGTGCTCATGGACGGACAAGCAAATTCTTTCCTTCTAGCGTTGATTCTCATTGAAGAGGGAGGCAAAAAATTGTTTCCCTTGGTAGTGTACCCATTTTCCTGTTTCTTCCGATTAATCAGTTGTCTTGAAAGGGTTAAGAATTTTTTTGTTTGTTAAAAATTCTCTTCTTTTTCGTTCAGTTTTGTATTTATGTTTTTTATTTGTGTATGTAAATTAGTTTCATGGGAAAATCATTGATCATGTTAATTAAAATAAGTACATGCTTCCATAGCATAGGATGGTCATGCTTTAGGGGCTTTTTAGAAGAGAACTTTTTATGTATAAAATGTTTACATTGTCATCCGGGAAACAGAAAACATGACTTTGATCATCAGAGTGTCGTGTAGTCTTCAGAACACATGTTCTGAAGACTACACAGCACTCTGATGATATACATATATAGCATATACATATGCTTTTATACATACCGCTTTTGTACTTTACAAGGATTGAAAATTCCACTCGATATCATGTATTAGAAGGACAACAAATTCTACTTAACTGTGTCTTTTCAAAACTGAATGGTTGGCCATACTGCAAGACATTAATGGTTATACACATAGCTTCTGTGACAAGATATCTGGCTTGCGTGTTTAACTAAACATTCTGACAAGAAGTCTTAAGCTACATAGACTGACAGAAGGTATTGTTTACTTGTTTAACTTAACATTCTGGCAGAATGTTTAGTTAAAGCTTCATTCACGCTGCAAATATTCCTTACAGAAGGTTCCGTAAAGAAGACTATGCTTCTGAGAATTAAAAATATATGCCACATTTTTGGTTTAATTTATCTGATATACAGTATGCCTTTGTGAAATTAAAAATTGCATAGAATATGTAACCAGAAATTAGCTGTAAAGTTGATGACAGAAACTTTGCTCGAAATAAAAGCAGTTTGATTTGAAACAAAGTGTATCTAACAAGTAAATTGACATTGTTGGCCATTCGCATGGATTCACATAGCAGGAACACATCGTTGAATCAACTCTGAATTAATGT
This sequence comes from Ctena decussata, assembly GCA_963989385.1. Taxonomy (NCBI): domain Eukaryota; kingdom Metazoa; phylum Mollusca; class Bivalvia; order Lucinida; family Lucinidae; genus Ctena; species Ctena decussata. The sequence continues at coordinate 76,542,720 of OZ022498.1, read as the reverse complement.
TGATTCAGTGTCATTTCATTCAGCATTTGTGCGCAGTATGCAAAAATCTTTCTTCACGTGATCACCACAGCAAATATCTTCGTCATAGTTTGGTTTAAGAAATAGTTTATTTCAACCTTTTTAAAAAATTAAAACATAAATAATCGTCTTTTAAACAAGTGTCACAAACAAATAACAGCATCAGAACGAAAGCAAATGTACTTGTAAAGCAAATACCCGGTAATTGGCAAAGTTTTTATACCACAGTATTGTGACAAAGAAGCTGGAAACTGCTTTTATGAACGAAGCTAATGCATATAAGTAAATCCACTTGTTTCCAAGTTAGACTGTACTGAGCTTTTTCTGGCCAGCACTGACAGGCCGATTTGCTTATAGGTGTGTAGTGGAAATCATTTGATACCAAGACAAGACCACAAAATTATAAAGTGCTTTAAAATTGCATGTGTGTTTTGCGATCTTGGTTGTTCGTAGTGACCCTTACATCAGAGTATAACAAGCTGTCATATAATAAACTAAATGATGTCTGGCATTATTATAGTCTTGCGCGATGCTAGTAGACGCTAAAATGTGATAATAGACTGCTGTTTTATGATCAGTGTAAGCCTGATTTTTAACCACAAAAGATATATTATGGTTGTACATTATTAATTTTACGGGAAAAGTATGTCATAATGTTTGAATTTTTGGGGATAATAAGCTACTACTTAATTCGTTCCCAATTAATATGCAAATGACAATGTAGTCAGAAAATCTGAATGAGGGAATATGTGAATTGTCTGCTTACGTTTAGTCTGGTTAGCCTATGTCCATTTTATCCAGATAATAATTGAGTAGCATCACGGAAAATGTTGTCTTCAAACGTCTGCGAACTGGGATGATTAGGCTGTGTATATGCTAGAGCCTTCTTTTTGTGTGTCCGTGGTTTCCTTAGGATCCTTACAGGATGCAGGATGAGTGTAAACAGCAAAAGCTCCAATTTGACACACGGAGGCCCAGTCTTCTCGTGCAAAAAGGACCCTTTTTGTTTCGCAGCTGCACTGGGCTTTCTGAATCTCAGAAGGAACTCTGCGTGTGTGCTAGCTGGTCTGGTCAGTTGCGTGTGCCTGCTGGTCAGGTCAGTTGCTTCAAATGTATGAGTACACTTTCATGTTGGCTTTTTGGTCATTATTACAAAGTGGAACCAGTTTTGTGACTTCCTGTTTGCTACGATCCTTAGACAAAGACATCTTTCAGGTTTGGGTCTACATTAAAGGAAAGAATTTACTTTTAGAGAAGCAAATCAAATTCTTTTCTATACACTGTAAAAAATGTGTTTAGAATCAATGCAAAAAATGCAGTCCGATTTTTTATATGTTTAAATCGTAACATGTTCTATTTGCAACATGTTTAGGTTTATGTTTAGAAATTAAACATGTACAAGACTGGTTATATTTACCTTTTATTTTGAAAATTTCCTCTGTCAACATTTTCGTCTCTTTTTTTCGTTCTTCAACGGGGAAAAGAGAGAATTGATTCATCCGAAACACGTAACAGAATAAAACGTGTTTAGCAGACTTTGTCCGGGGAAATAATAGAAAAGGCATACATTTTAGCTATATGACATATTCCTAAATATGTTTACACCTAAACATGTAACCACTTGTGTTTTATAGCTAAGCGCGATTTTAGCTAAGCGCGATTTTTACAGTGTGTCAGTTGACCCCTTTGAGAAAGGAGCTAAAAGGAAAATGGTAGTGTTGCTTCCACAAAAAGTGTACCTTTTCACCTTAGAGACAGGTTTTATCAAATAGCTCAGACATTAGCTCACATTTCGATTTATTACATATTCATGATATTAAGATCTACCTCATTTGTGATTGAATGGTGTGTTGAGAAAATGTGTTTATTTCTACAGACTAAGATCACCTTGTGAACTCTAGCAGTCTGATCAGAGGATTGCAGTGGATTTTATAAATTAACGGACGGTTGCATCTTGTATGTCTAACCGTAAAGCAAAAAAAAAGACAAAAAAAACAGAAGACAAAATTTTACGTCTGCGACATTTCAAAAAAAATGTTTTACCCACGCTATATAGACTAGAGGATAAACATGGTACTGACAAAAACCTTATGCTTATCTTGTTTAGTGAAATGGGTGCCATGCTTAAACTGCTAAGAGATTGCATTCTGATCTGATGTTGTAACAGATACTTATTCTTATGACACTGTTTATGATGGATGGATGGATGCAGTGATGCATGCATGCATGAACGGATGCACGTGCATGGATTTTTGTGACCGGTTTAATGGTTGTCAGTCATTTCCTGGGCGCGCAAAAGATTCAGTTTGGTGCCTGTAACTGTATGTATCCTTTTAAATAATCATGATTAAAACAAAGTGGGGTGTAATTAGAGGATTAAGAAAAGAGAAAAATAGTATTCTTGAATTATGATCATACTTTGGACATGTAATAATTGTAGGGCTGCATGAAATAAAGCCGTTTAAATATTAAGAGTATATTTAGGGCCTTGAATGTAGGTTATTGTGTTACAGAGCTCTAGATAGGGTGGGATTATGGGGACAGATCTCAGATTTATTATTTCTCAAAGGAAACACAAGTTATGACCCTTTATTAGAACCGTCTTGGCAAATCGGTTCTAACGAAGGGTTGCAACGTACTTTTTTATGGAGAATTATTGAAAATTATCCCTTAACTATCCCTGTTATCCCTTTTTATCTGGAACACTGTATGGAGCAACTACTTGTATTTGCACGACTCAACTTAGTTGTTTTGGATATTTTGAGAAAATCTAAACTTTCTAGAACGGTTCTTTGGTGCAGTAGAGTAGATGTAGAATGTAGAAAACAATCTTCTAGCTTCCGCTATTGAATATCAAAATTAAGATTATATGTATCTCTTCTTTTAGCATTAATTTGGTGCAGTACCTATATTAGCATAATAATTATCACAATGCATTGCCAAAGGAACAGAATTACCAAAAAAAAACTCTAACAATTTGGACATCTGTAATAATTAGCGTAACTGTTCTAAAACTGAAAGGTTTGTTGTTTTCATTGCAGTAATGTATCTAAAAATGCAGATGTGTTAGCAAACAGTGTTGACCCTGATTAGTTTGTTCCTTCTGGAGCAGTCTAAGCAAGTCGTCACTGTTTGTTAAACCTATCTGCCCCAATATTAAGAATGCGTATGGTACATGCAGTATACTATTCCTTTTAAACTAAGATTTTCAGCTTTCAGAAAGTATGATAATTGTTGCATGTGGTACCGTTGAAAAATCCTGTTTATTTGACATTTAGAGTGAGTGAGTGAGTGAGTGAGTGAGTGAAAGAGGGAGTGAGTGATACGGATTCTATGGCGCGTCAGCTCAGAAATGGCTATTTCGTGCCCGATGGACTTTTTGAACTCCAATAAACCATTCCAGCTAGCAGCTTAATCCTTGAAGCGCCAAAAAGAGTCAACAAAATATGTGTCTGCAAAATTTCAAAAAATGTTTTGTACAAGCTTTACAAGCTTATATCATACTGAGAGATCAAAGATTAGAGGGCAAGCAGAAGCAGTGTAGACCCAGATGAGGCGGCTCATCATGAGCTGCCTCATCTGGATCTATACTGTTTACAAAGTCTCCTAATTTCGTTTTTGGTGCTTAAAGGGTCATTTGTTTTATGTATGCTTTGGGTATTATCCCAGCAGGCACATGACGTCGAAATGACGTCAGTACGACGTATTTCGACGTCATGTGCCCGCTGGGATGTTTGCGAGCAGATGAAAAGAGCGTAAAGATACCAGTGTATGTTTGTTAAAATATATGTATAAATGACATTATCTTAATGAAAATATTTTGGATCATTTTAATAAAGAGTCTTTCAGAATTGACCGATGTTCGCCTTTTAACCTGCTCAAACCAAAATAAACAAGTCTTGAAAATGCATAAGTAGTGACAGAAAAAAGCACGAATTCAATTGTGAACAGTGTACATCAAGATGAGACAGCGCATTATGAATAAATATTGTTGAAAAAGTAGATTCGGTAAATCGCCCCGTTTTCCACATTGTTTTACGAAGAAAACGTGTGTGCCTTCCTGTTTGCTTCCCTTAGGACAAACCTCTAGCCTTTCCAAAAGGGGTCTACCCTCAAAGGAAAGAAATTACTCCAAGGAGAGCAAATTATTTGAAGCTGTTGATAGTTGACCTACAGTGAAAAGAGGCCAAATGAAAATAGTAGAGTTGCTTCCCCTAAAAGTATACTTATTCACCTTAAACATGCAGATTCCATCATAGTGCAGATTATATGAGCCGCGACACGAGAAAACCAACAATGTGGTTGTGCGCCCAGCGCAGACTCAGATCAGCCTGGGCATCCGCCCAGTCTGATCAGAGTCTTCCCTGTCCGCATGGAGGTAGCTTAGACCCTTAGCTACCATTTGAGGACTTAACGAAGAGGCTGGTCAAACTGAGCGGATGCCCAGGCTGATCTGAGTCTGCGCTGGGCGCACAACCACATTGTTGGTTTTCTCGTGTCGCGGCTCATATTTTCTGCTCCTTTGGGACCGCTGGGTTCATTTTGAGTCATTTTGAAAATATATAGCGTTGTGCTTAAGCCGGTGTTAAAGGGTGTGGCCTGTGTTGCACATTTCATTACTGGTAATGAACAGGCTCAAATTAAACTGAGTCTGCTATTTTTGTTTCTTTTGTGAAGTACTTGCTTCCAAACGATCTAATTATTCAGAACTTATTTTCATATGGACCTTTTCATAACGTTTAACGCACCTGCGCCATCGCTTCCTACCAGCTACCGTCACAGCAAGGGGATATAGAATTTGTGCAGAGACAGATCGTAACAGGTTAAGGGCTAGGAATAGCCGGCCGGTTCTTGCTTACATACTTACTACTGACAAATTCTGACTAGGGCCCATAGGGCTGCCCGAGTGATCTGTTGACATCATTAGCGGTTTACACGCGCGGACTGGAGTAATATTTTCTTCAAGGCTGAGTCAAGGTTATACATGTACTTATTAATCTATGCAGGTGGCCGTGTAAGGGTCTACGGTAGGAGAAGAGAGCAATTTGCTGTTGCATGCGTCCTTAAGAGGAACCGCATTGGTGGTGGCAGCATTATATATTGGGTGGTATAATTGGTGGTTTAAAGACACGTCTTATTGTAGTATATGGCAATTTAAATGACCAGACGTACATAATCAGATCCAAGCACACGAAGCCGTGTCATTCATTCAAGGACAAGCCCAGCAGGTCACCCTACAGCAAGGTAATGCCAGGCCTCATATTGCCAGGTTAACTCAACAATTCCTGCGGTGTCGGAACATAAACTCTCATTCATGGTCAGCCAATAGCCCTGATTTAACCCAGTTCAGCAGATTTGGGATGAATTGGGCAGGCAAGTGCACCAGCAGAATCTGAAAACCCTATAAAGTCAAAGCTGCGTGGAATAATCGGCGCCTGGCGTTACGATAGCAATATGTGACGTAGGATCCGGGCCGTTCTTGTCAGTCAAGGTGGTCATACACGACATTAAGTGACTGGGCAGTCTTTTCATTTTATTTGTGTGATAATCAAGTTGAAAACTCAACATAAGCCTGTGATTTTTAAAATGACCCCTGTTATATTTCAACGTTCGTAAATTTGTAATAAATGAAATTCAAATTGGTCCACTTATATTTTCCAAAAAATGAAATGAAATTGCCATCTGTCTATCTATTCTTTTCTATTCTATCCCATACTCTTACTAGGTTGTTGGGGCACCACAGATGACTTTGAAACAATCCCATTCCACCTTGTCCTGTTTTCAGCTGCCTAGTTGAGCTGGCAAAATCCATCCCTGTCCACTCTTTAATATTGTCTTCCCACCTCTTCGTCTGTCTACCTCTTTTTCCTTTCACTGTGCCCTGTAGAATCGTCTTTGCTAAGCCAGAAGATATTGAAACGTGACCAAACCACCTTAGTTTCCGTTTCTTGACCAGCGTCACGAGTTCATCATATTCTCCAATGGCTGCTTGGCTCTTTCTGCGAACCTCCTCATTGGTTATATGGTCCTTGTACGAAATGTTCAGTAACCTTCGGAAGCATCTCATCTCAAAGGCATGCGTTCGTTTCTCTAACTCTGCTGTCAAGGTCCACGATTCACAGGCATACAGAAATATGGAAATGACAAGAGAGCGCATAAGTTTCACTTTTGATCCAAGAGATATGTTGTTATCTCTCCAAGTTGGTTTCAGCTTGCTAAGCGCTGAAGTGGCTTGTTCAATCCTTGAGAGAACCTCCTGTTTTGAGCCATTATCTGAGACAACTGCTCCAAGGTATTTGAAGCTTGTTACAGTACTCAGTTTTTGCCCTTTTATCTTGATCTCCCTCTGGATGCCAGCTGCGCTGTTTGTCAGTCATCAGTTTGGTCTTCTCAGCACTGATCTCCATTTTATACCTTGTGCAGGTTTGGTCGAGACTTTAAACTAGGGCTTCTAGTTCCTGCTCTTCCTCAGCTAGAGCGTCTATGTCATCGGCAAACCGCAGATTGGTAATGTTTCTGCCGCCTATGCTAACCTTTCAGTCATGTTCTTCCAGAGCATCAGACATGATCCGTTCGAGAAAAATGTTGAAGAGGGTGGGTGACAGAAGACATCCTTGTCTTCCTCCAACTGCTGTTCTGAACCATTCTCCGGTGCTGCCAATTATCAGGACTGCACTTGTAGCCTTGTCGTATAGCTGCTTAATGGTGCGAACTTGATTTGCACTGATATTGTACTTCCGCATGGTGATCCATAAGGCTGCATGCCATACCTGTCAAAGGCTTTTTGAAATCAATGAAGACGTGGTACAGATTGCTGATGTTGGAGATACAGTCAAACCTGCTCATGTGGTCACCTCTATTAAGGGGTCACCTGTCTTTAGCAGCCGCCATTTCTGGGCCCCTTGAACCAAAATACAGTACAAATGCACCTGTATTAAGGGGTCACCTGTCTTAAGCAGCCAATTTTTGAGGTTCCCTTGGGTGACCCCTTAAGCCAGGTTCGACTGTACTTTTCACACAGGATTCTAAGGTTGAAGATCTGTTCTGCGGTGTTCCTTTCTGCTCGGAACCCAGCCTGTTTTTCAGCTATTATCTCCAGCTTGTGGTTTAAGCCTGTTCAAGATGACTTACGACAAGACTTTGCTTGAATGATTGATGAGGCTGATGGATCTGTAGCTCTGGCAGAGCTGTAGATTGCCCTTTTTAGGGAGAGTAATAATCAGCGACTGAGTCCATGGGGTAGGCCATTCTTCTTCTGTACTCCAGATCCTGTTACAGATATCTGTTAAATCACCAATCATGGTCTCCCCACCAGCTTGAACAAGTTCTGCTGGTATATTATCAGCTCCGACAGACTTCACCTTCTTTCGTGCTGCAATCTCAGCTTCCTCACGAAGGATTGGTTGTTGATCTTCTTCTGGGGGCTGATTGCAGTCCAGAACCGCATTGTCATCTGCCATCTGTAGTTTTTCTGAAATTCAGATTTTGTACACTGGTTACTTTTAATGTTGGCTGCGTATACATAGATTTCAGTACTAGAGCATAAATGGGCTGGAATAAAATTATTTCGAAGCCATTTAATTCATCAAAAGACTGCCCCTCCCTGATTTTAACAAGGCTTTTTGACAATTGTGAATGGATCCCAGCAGGCGAAATGTTGTCGCACTGACGCCCATGCGACGTCTACGTTTAATGATCTCGTACTCACCCAGCGACTTCAAGACGTCAAAATGACGTAATATTGACGTCGACGCGACGTCATCACGTCACATCGACACTGTTGTGACGTCATTGTGACGTCATGTGTCTGTCGGGGAAGACGTCATCACGTCACATCGACGTCATTGTTACGTCCTTGCGACGTCATTTGTCAGTTGGGGAAGACGTCAGTGCGACGTCGTTTTGACGTCCTGAGCCCGTTGAGGTAGTATTGGTAGTTAACAATTGGCCGTTTTGCATCCGTGTACTGTCGGTTGAATATCAAGCAGTTTACTATAATTCAATCCGTTCAACATATAATTTGACCTCATTTATAAGTAGCAGTGTATGCAAACATATGTGCGAATGGACTGAGGTTGAAGATATAATCACTTTGTGCATAGATATGCGATCTAGAAGATTAAAGTTTGGTAAGATTTTCTTACAACTTCTTAATGAACACACGATGTTTGCACAGCGGCGCATCAACGTCATTGCGACGTTGTGGCCTAGCAACGGCAGTGATGTGTGTCCGCTGGCACTATGCAGTGTATTTGCAACGCTAAGCATGTACTTTTGCTAAACACGCACTTTTTGTTGTATGAAATGTCTATGCATCGTGCGTGGTTTCAACATAAAATCGTATCTTCACAAGTTAATATTCCTAGGGGCAAGTCATGAATTACCAGGCAGGCGGTGGCGGTGGTGGTCATGTTGTGTGTGTGTGTGTGTGTGGGGGGGGGGGGGGGGGTACAATCCGGGGGGGTGCAGGGGTACTTGGAATGTTTTTCGGTGATCTTCTTGGGGGGGGGGGGGTCAAAAATTATCAAGCCATGGAGCAGGTGGGGCTGGGGATCATATATTTTGTAAGGCATATGGAGGGTAAGCCTTCTTCCATCAGATTTCAGTTTTAGAAAATGTCTCGTCTCAGCTTCTGGGATGTGTGTGTGTGTGTGGCGGGGGGGGGGATACTCCCTCTAGAAGCCCCCAGTACTCCTACATTTTCAAAATAGTTCTTTTCTATCAAACTTGTCTTCAAAACAATTACAAAAAATGCCCGCTTCATGTCCAGAAAAAATATTTCCATTAAAGTTTTGAAAATAGAACAGCGTACATTAATCTATGAATCATGCCCATCAGTAAATTAAATGCTTGCGTTTGTTACATCAAATCTCCAGGTGCCTGTCATCAGAAAAACTGCTTTGGTTTCTGCAGCTGGGGGCTGCGCCCCTAGACTCAACTTAATATTATTAACGGCTTTATAGAGCATTTAGTATCAGATCTGCAGAAAAAAATATAGAAACATTTAATGGACCATTAACCTGTATTAATAATTAACCCGTAAAAATGAATGAGAAAAAGTTCATTGTCTTGAATAGGTAAAATTGAGGTCAGTCTGACTCTCTGGTGAGAGGGTGGGGTGTGTGTGGGGGTGGGTGGGGGGGGTCGTTAAAATATTTCTGAATCATATTTAAAAGGTACCAGGTCTCCCCTCCCCCCCACACCTGATAATAAATGACTCGTCCCAAAGGGCCATATAGGAGGCATAGTTTCGTCGCGAAAAGCTTCGGCGCCGTTTGAAATGTCAGTTTCAAATGGAAGGCCCGTTTCATGAGCAATCTTCTTGGCGTAACGGTTATATGCTCAAGGCCTCTAACACGTATTGCCGTCAGCGCAAGACGCTTGATGTATTTTTGTCAGATGAAACTGCATGTGTTTTGACCAGGTTACGTATACGCGCACGCTGGTCTGGTCTTAAACAGCTCCACATACCTTTTATTAGATTTTCTTCCGATACACGTCATTTACTTTTAATCATGAACGCTGACAATATATCTCAGTGCCATATTCTCGTCAGTGCAGTATCATAACGTTCACTAGTCGATGATACAACGATGTCTTGAACCTAATACCCAGCAGTTGGATGACGTCGTATTGACGACAGTATACCTACGACGTCATTTCGACGCTGTGTGCCCGCTGGCACGGTTTCAACGCCGTATCCCGCTTGGAAGGCACAGCAATATAACAATTCATTTATCATATGACGTCGTATCTGAGAGTATTATAAAGCCGTGTATTAGAAAACGATAATCAACTGGTGGATTAAATATGCAAATTACGTCGTAACGTTACGCGTTGATGCCCATAAAAACGTCGCGTTTCCTAGGGGCGAAATCGTCACGTTTTAGTGCAAAATTTGCTAATAAAATGCAATTTTAGTGTCATAAGGTAACTAGAATCTTACATTATTGAATTTATTAAACTCGTTGCGCAAAACCGATAAGATGCTCGGCATAACCTCGCATCTTATCCTTTCCCAAAACTCGTTTAATAAATTCAATGATATGAAAATAGGCACTGCCTAAAGGCGAGCACATCCCTCTTTACAGTGTGTGAGTGGTATGGTAAAACCTCTCCATGCTGCTATCATGTTAACTCTAAAGTTCGGACAAAAATGCATGGTCAAGGTGTAGACCCTGATCTGACTACCCAATGTACGAGTCTGGATTCAGATTCACAACGGGTTTTTTTTGTCGTATAAAACTTGGAGGGGCCTGTACCTATTGAAATTATTGCAACTCTTCTACTGCGAACTCCTTCTGACAAACTAATAAGAAACTGTCAGAGATCTTTCCCCTCGGAAAACGGGCTATAACTTTTCTTCTCCTTTAAATTTCACCCAATGCTCAGCCTCCTTGCATTATGTATACTGACCATGTAGTGATCTTATCACAGAAGCAGTTAACGTTGATGCCATCTTGTTTTTCTCAAACCGAACGTTTGACGTCATTACGTAACGTAGCGAAAGAAAGACTACATACGACCTCTATTTCTTATTGTTTCGTTGTATTGATTTCTACGCTCGTATTCAAACCAGTCTTATTTGGATAGCAACTTCCGTTTACGTACTTGTCGTTACGAAAATCTCATTGAAAGTAATGTATTTTCCAGGTAAATATATGCCTTACCAATCATCTATCATAGAGCTACGGCTCTTCAAAGGCTCCTACGGAGCTTAGAATTTGCAGGGACTACGCGCCTGCAAAGAGAGTGCTCGCTAATACAGGAACACTCATGTAAGATTCTCTGTATGTTAATATTCTGACATTTCCTCTTATCTTTAAGAACCATCACTGATGTGTCATGCAGCGAGCTCCTTTGTCAAGTGAAGAAGTGATCTCCTTGGTTCAGAACCTGTATGGACTTACCGTCACACGCTACGATGAACTCAATAGCTATGATGACGTCAATTTGCACGTTTACGTCAAGAACACTTCACAGAATCCTAATGTTACTGATGTCTCGCTTGACGGATACGTTTTGAAAATTCTCAACTCAGTTGACTCAACGAAGGTAAACTTTATAGGTAAGTGGGAATTTCTGCTAAGGGGATTGAAGGCTTAACGCATACGCAGTTGCCCTTTTGAAATTTTGTAAAAATGACATTGAATACTTTTTTAGATCTCGGGAACTTAGATCGAAGAAATACAACTATGTCTTTTTTATCAGGGTTTATATTACTATATTTACAATTCTCACTGACTTCCCTTAGGTAAACCCTTTAAAGCAACCGATAACAACAATTGATCATGTGACGTTGTCAAATTTTTGCGTTGTTTTTTGTCAAGCAAAGTCTAAAGTAAACGAACGTCTTGATTGGTCCACGTAAAATTTTTTGGCGTTATGTTATGGCGACGGCTGTTTAACGTTAATGGCCGAACACGTCGTTACTAACTTCGACCCATTTTGCATATTCTTCCCTAAATTTCCAAGAAAACGACACAGAAAGGGTCTAAAAATACAGTGTAAACATAAGAATTAAAATTTGAATTTTCAGCGTTTATCGTGTGCAGATGCCAACAGGGGCCGTGGAATTTTAGCTACCCATCGGCTTCATCACACGATGAACGCTGAAAAATCAAATGTTAATATACGCGCATGTGTGTGTGGTGTTGTCAACAAACAACGCCAAACTTAATTAAGGCTGTAACGTGCAACTACTGGTTACACTACCATAGACAGAAATGGGACTTATTGCGAACTGCTGTCAGAGCATCCTGGCCATTCACCTGTCTATCGATCTTTATTTGCCCTTTGCGTTCAACGTCTTTAGACGATGGAGAATTTACATGTACAGACGGAAGGCTGCAACTAGACTAACTTATGTCTGCACGGACTAGGCCAAAGAAGCCTTTAAATACACTGCCACTTGTGTACACTGCTACTTTTCATTTTGTAGATGCAATGCATGCTTCAATATTTCGATGCTCCGACGATGGCATCTTGACGCCACGCCCTGTTCAAGACAAAGATGGACGATATTACTCTCTAGAAGAATTACCAACAACTAAGGCTGCAGGTGACACGACAGCATCAGAAGGTAAACTTACAGCTCCAAAAAACGTAGGTTTTTGAGAATAATTATAAGATAATTCCTCTTATTTTCAATGATAACATACATTATGATCCCTCATTAGAAATGTCTTGATGGCAAAAGTTTTTTATGTATTACCATAGACATAAAATATCCCTAAATTATCAATGGAACGCCCTGTTATCTAGAACACCGTAAACTACACCCAAGGATCTTAAGTAATTCCACAAAATTATTTCCCATAGCTTTAGTAGTGCGTTTGCATGCTATGTGTTTTTGAAAATTAATTTTGGAGACTCTCCCGGAAAATAGTTATTAGCTAAACGATAAACAATGCCATTCACATTCTTACAAAGGTATTTTCTTTCTCTTTATTTAGTGTCAAGTTACGCATAGCCTAGCTTTGCATAAATGTACCTCCTCTAGCAAGTGTAGTTCAGGAGTCGTATACGGGAAAACTAAATTTCAGGATTCTGGGCCCTTTTTGAGACATACATGTACTTTTTATTTCCAGACCGTCTTTTTGTATTTCACACATGCGCATGGTGCATAATGGGCGCTACGCCTATGCAATCTAAAGTTAAACTGTTGTAGTTTCAGGAAAATGCCAGTTTCTAGTCCGGCTGTTTGAATACATACCAGGCGAGCTGTTACGAGGGAAACCATGTACAGTGCAGTTATGTTACAGTGTTGGTCAGACTGCGGCCAGAGTTGACAGAGCATTAGCGGTAAGTTCACCTTTACAGCGTTCAAAATGAAAGTAGAGCGTAGATCCAGAAAAGACGGCTCATAATGAACCGCCTTATCTTGGTCTACATTGTTTGCCCACCAGTCTTCGAATTCTCAATATGATATTGATTGAACGAAACATATTTTCAAGTTTTGCAGACGAAGGTTTTGTCGTCTGCGTTTGGCGCTTTAAGGGTTAAATGGTCATGGAAATCTGATCATCTTTAGAGATTAGGAGGGTTAGAACTTTTAAAAATCTGCCTATAAACTAAACCTGAAAGTAATAGCAACTGTATTTTGTTTCACCTGTGATCAGATATTTAAGGAAAGGTGTAGGAAACCGAGATGGCGAAAACTTTAGCCGAGTTTTCTGGTTTATCTCTGAGCGGGAGAAAATGTAGACAGGCGGAATTCTTGTAAGCAGAGACGTAGAATTTTTGTAAGTTGTAAATTTATTTATTTATTTATTTAAACAGATAGGTTTGCTAGACGCGCAGACCCTTTCTGGAGAGAGGGTGGGTGAGAAGGAGGGGGCTCGACGCCCTGGGAAACAAACAAGCAGTTATAAAGGTTGTTCCCCTTTTAAAACATGGCAAAAATATTGAGATATACCTAATCAAATTGATTTTCTAGGGTAGATTGTTAACTTTAGGGCTGTTGTTAACTTTTGGGGTCACAAAATGTAACATCGATGTCTAAACTTTTGAACGTTGCATATTTTTCAGTGATTACAAAGTCTCTTCCTGTTTCATGGCTCAATAATAGGGACCCATCGTTTGCGTGAAACAATGACCGCGTTTGTCAGTCGACAAAACCGGTGCACCGGTAATAATCAAAGGGCCAATGCCCCTGAAATGACTGATTCTATCAGAATAAAGTCATGCTACATCGGCTCAAACTAATTTCAAACTTCAGTCCTGTTGTTAATGGTCCAGCTCCATTAATGTAAATAAGTCATTTAGCGCAAATCACTTAATGCACCTGCAAAAATTCTATCACTTGTACACAAGTAATATTTGAATTCTGACAACGGTTACTGCTTTTCAGTTCAAGTCACTGACTTTAAAGCACTCAGTATTTGCGGTATTTCGCATAACCTATGGACCACGAGGAAGCCTACTCCAATGTTTACAATATGGCAATTCTATAAATAGCCACCGATAAAAAACACAATTACCGTATGATGTCCAGTATATCACTTGCGAGATAAGTGGATAAACCTACAGAATTTCTTTTACATTACATTCTCTGCAAAGATTGACGTTCTCGAAATACTGTTTTAGGCAAGTTTACAAATAAAAACAGTTTGTTTTTTTTCAGCGGCAACTGATTTATTTACTTGATCAAATATGAGGGGCGCTTGAAGAGGGGGCTAATACGGTAATTGGCGGATTGATTTTTAATATTCAGTTTGTATTCGTTACATTTTTTGACCGCTGATGTCATTAGTTGGATACTTCTTATTTTACAAAACTACTTAAATAATTATACATGCACAAGAATACGTTATATAAGTTCTCACTTAACTTCATACAAAACTTATTTTCAATTCCAGACGTTTTTTTAGCGAAATGACCTTACGATCACTTCCTTTCTGGGCGGAAGAACACAGCTGTGAAAGCCACTTTCCAAAATACGCTTGTGACAGCATTGAATGACTGATAGAATCAGTCATTAAAAATGAGTCATTTATTTAGAGACTCTTTGGCTTTAACCAGTCTTTGCTCGATTTTGACAGGGGTTCTGTCACTCTGGTTATGACGGCCATTCCCGACACTGGTGCCTTTCAAGGGTAGAATATCTGTCAGACAAAGTCGACGCTGTAGAGAACGAGCATGACAAAGAACTAGTGCTAGACGTTGTCACTGATTTCAAGGCTAACGTAGTCAGTAATTATCATAAATTACAGAGAGGTATGTACACAGCGCTTAACCCATAGTATCTAATTACATGTATAATGGTTGGGCAAAAAGTGAAGGCACAGGTTATATTGCTAAGGAACAATCAGCTTAACATATGACATATTTGAGCCGCGACGCGACAAAACCAACAATGTGGTAGTGCGCCCAGTGCAGACTCAGATCAGCCTGGGCGTCCGCCCATTTTGATCAGACTCTTTGTTAAACGCTTAAAGCGTAGCCAAGGGACTAAGCTACCTTCATGCGGACAGCGAAGACTCTGATCAGACTGGGCAGATGCCCAGGCTGATCTGCGTCTGCGCTGGGAGCACAACCACTTTGTTGGTTTTCTCGTGTCGCGGCTCATATTTGATTTTGCTTGTAACTCTTTCAAGACTGGAAAAATGTTTTGGGGACATGTGCAAACAGTGCAGACCCAGTTCAGACGCCGCAGTACGCGGCGTCTGATTAAGGTCTGCAATGTTTGCTTACAAGAATTTCTATGCAAAATACAATATGAATGAAAATGTCTAGCAGAAACCCGTAAAACTAGTGTAGAAATGGACTCATCCAAATGATAAAGATGGACAAGTCCACCATTCGTAAAAGGGCTTACTTTTATGATACATCCCCTGACAATACACAGCTACTAACAAAATTGATGACATTAAATGTTTCAGAAAACATACAGTGTGCCTTACAGGGGCATTACTGGCCTGGCTGTATCTGACTGTCTGCTCGTAGGAGGAGGCGTCCTCTAAAACTGAATTTGCTGCAAGTGGAAAGCCATGTGAGACCGCAATATTCACAGAACGCATTTTTCACATGTGCGAAAATTCCGGTCGCATTTTTCACACGTGTGACAAATCCGGTCGCATTTTTCACAGAATTTGAACGCATTTTTCACATATCTGTGACATTTGCGTTTGATATATACCATGAAAACGTAATTTTCCGAACGCATGCAACACCCCAAAAATATGACAAAATATCACAAAAACGCAATTTTCACTTCTTGACATTTTTATAACCCTGAAATTATGAAAGTTTTAGTGGACGAGAAAACGGCAGAGTAAACAAAAAGAAAACTAGAAATTTGTCCTGCTCTTCCGCGAAGAAGGTCGCAGATTCGAGAGTCGCCAGCCGGGTCACGACTGAAACATTGACTCTGTCATCCCAGCAGTAAATGGGTACTTGTTCCGAATCAGGGAAGGTTAAAGGCTACGAAAGGAGAGGAATAGGTTTCCTCTTTCAGAACCTGTGCCTAAGATGTGAGTTCCGCTTAAGCCGGTGCTAGGGGCGTGGCTGGTGTAGACTCAATTAAACCGAGTCTGCTACTTTCTATTCTTTGGTGTGTTTCTTGCTTCCAAAGGATCTTACTTTTCAGAACATATTTATCTTCACTGCAGCTGGTGTTACGAGGGTCATCCAATAAGGAGTGGGGCTAGTTTGATATTTTACGAACCCTACCCCGTTACTTAAAAATTTTACCTTTATTTGCAAAACACATATCTAACCTCCCTGTAGTAGAAGTATCATCAAATTTCGCCAACAACTTATTCGGATATGGTTCGAAATGCAAAGTACGGGCGAAGTCATTAGCCGGGATTTGCTTCAAAATAAAAACACACAGGTATGAAATGAGGTCTGGCATTTCTCCAAATAGTGGTATCCGAACATATTTTGATATTTTCTATATTTCGTTGCATTACGTTTAAATTTTGCTTATACCATTTGAGCTATACATTAGCCCATTGACGAATGGTTGCCTAGCAACCAGTCTATTCCAGGAAATATGACCTTAAGTAATATGCACGATTTTCTGTTGCTAAGCAACACAAAACGCATCAACCGTGTGTTTCTTCAATATGTGCTTTGTAATTCATATGGTATACTTCATCGTTTAGAGTTAAGTGTCAACCATTTTGTAAATTTACTTTTAATTTATATCACCTATTTCACCCCCACCCCCAATCTTAATGCTCAAGTTTTGCACTTTTTTTTCAATATTTAAACTGAAATTCCTAGCTCCTTCGACAATTTTTAATCCAAAATGAGTTATTTACACATAGTATGATTCAAACATAGTAAGGTATAACACAAAGTATTTTTGGAATTAATAGGAGGGTTCCAGTACCCATGGCAACCATTTTACGGACCTGGCCAGAAGCTTTTCCCTTGCCTTCTATCGTTGCTAGGCAACAAGAAATCAATTATCAGATATAAGTCTGGGATACTTTGTTGCATGAGCTATAAGATATGCCACGAGGTGGTCATATTTTCGAGATGAAAAACATATACATCAAAAATTATAAAAAAAAAAAAGTCCCATTTTTTATTGGATGACCCTCGTAATGCCGTGTGGCGGCCGTAAAACATCTCCCCGTATATCAGCATAGTGCAGATTATAGTTTCTGGTCCTTTAGGATCATTGAGTTCATTTGAGTAATTTTGAAAATAGAGTTCCGATTAAGCCGGTGCTAGGGGGCGTAGCTGGTGTCGCACATTTTATTACTAGTCATGAACAGACCCAATTAAACCGAGTATGCTATTTTCTATACTTTGGTGTGTTCCTTGCTTCCTAAGGATCTAAATTTAATTTTAGAACATATTGTATGAATGTTATTGTTCATTCTCTTGCTGTTTGCATGTAAACAAGAGATAATCAAATAAACTTGAAACTCGTAACTTGGACAACTACATCTGGGTAGAAATGGGAGGGAAGACATATCGTTTTCCCATAGTTGTCTGCCTGTCTGTCCGTCACAAATCGTTTCCGCTTTATAACTTAATATATAACTTTAAAAGGTAGTTTTAGCAAACTTGGTACAAATATAAAGCATGCAGAAAAAGTTGGAAAATGCCAAAGTCGCCAAAAAGGCATAGTTCAGTCATATATATTTACGAAATGGGCCTAAATTTTAATCAGATGATCTACAACACTTCAAGTAATACCTAAAACTCGAAATCCAAGGTTAGATATTTTTCCCGCAATTTGTTGACCATGTAAACTCCCTAAGAGCCGAAGGCTCAGGATAGTTGGGGTTCAAACTCATAGTTGTAGTTGGAAAGGGAAAACAAATCATTCATTCTCATGCCTCCCTTGCCGTATGTGTGAAAAGTGCATTTCTAAAAAAAAATCGCTACAAAATCCGAATGCATTTGTCCCACTGGCAAAATGTGACGAATATGACCGTATTCATCACACACGTGTGAAAAATGCGTTCTGTGAATATTGCGGTCTCTCAAACCCATTGTTTTTATTATTAAGACTAGTCTTAAAACGATTAATTTTAATACCTGGGAATCATTTAAGTGCCAGGTCCTCTTTCTCCGCGAATCCACTTACATTCAGAAAAACTGGGACTTAATGTGATGAAACTTTGCATACGTGGTTTTGATCCAAAATCTGCATACAGAAACGTCATTGTCAAAGTCTGCTGTTATACAGTAGATAAAAGTCTTATTATTTATATTTTCAGGCGTGATTCACGGGGATCTGAACGATCAGAATTTACTAGTGAATCTTAGCAGTAACCTCAGTGAATTACCAACATCCGAATTTATTACAGATTCGAAACAAGTTAAGACGGATATATATTGTGTTCATGGAGTGTTAGATTTTGGTGACAGTGTTATGGGGTATCATGTTTTTGATATTGCCATTGCGATAATGTATATGTTGATTCAAAATGACAGCCTTGATCCGGTTGATGTTGGAGGGATAACTCTGGCTGGTTATCTGAATAAATTCCATTTACCTGTCATTGATTTGACTGTTCTGAAAGAATGTGTCTGCGGAAGATTCGCACAATCTTTGGTTTATGGTGCGTATGAATACAAACTAGATCCTAGTAATAAGTATTTCTTACAAACAGCAGCGAAAGGATGGCCACTTCTACGACAACTGTGGAAAATGCCGAAAAAACAGCTGTATGAAAAATGGCAAACTGTTTTGATCAAATTTGACATTGATGTGAAACTAAACCATGAACCAGTTTCTTGATTTACATCATAATATAAGCCATCATATTAAAGTTGTGCTTATAAATGGCTATAATATATCTATAAATCAACTTAAATGGTTGCAATGCTGTTGCTAAGGTTAAATTTCTATGAAGGAGATTCCCTACAACTATGAAATTTGCTCTGGAGGAACAGTCTCTTTCAGACTGTTCCTCCAGAGCAAATTTCATAGTTGTAGGGAATCTCCTTCATAGAAATCCTGCCTTAGCAACAGCATAGCAACCACTTAAGTCGTTTTATAAATACGGCTCCTGGACTTCAATAGTCAATTGCGCTCTCTTCTGAAATATGTGTACACTATAGAGACGAACCATACACAGTTGCATGTCAGTACAGTTTTTCTCCCTTTGAACATTTATTATAGTTGCTGTATTCAATTTCCATGATGGATATAGTCTGAAGAATGCGCGCGCTTCACATGAGCATGTTTTTTTGACAGTTTCAAGAAATTTTCATACTCTGCTTCTGCTTTTTAAGAGAGACATCGTGGTCAGTTGTTTAGAGCGACTCGCTTATGGTCAGAAGGTAACGTGTTTGAATCCCCTATGGGCCAGCTAGCAACTGAAAACATTGTCAAACCAGCAGTAAACTGAGACCCTTTTCGAATCACAGATTGTAAAAGGCAGTGCCAGGAATGGGATGGGCCCGTATTTCATATGCTGTGCTCTTACAGTAGGTATACGACGGCAAACGTTTGGGCGGTTTGCATCAGTAGCGTGCGTTTTAAAATAGAAAATGGCGTTACTGTACGATTTCACGAGGAAGCGGTATCAAAAAACGGAACAATTCCGCGGCACACGGCTATGCGCATTTCTCCAACGTTTTCGAGTATTCATTCATGACAGAATGCTTTTTTGCAACTAGAGCGATCAAACATGATTTTCAAATGCAATTACGTCTGTTGGCCCCCACTCGGGATCAATACATTAAAACCTATGTATGATCCCTATACGGTGGTATGAAGCGATTTTTCCGAAGCTGCGTGTTTTGCGCGTGGATGAAACTGCAAGTTTCAGTGCCGAAGTTGTTTCGATAGGAATTAATTTAAGTGGTTTCGATACCGAAACTCCTTCTCCAGCGCCACTTTTGCTTTAACTTTACAGTGGATGCGGACAAAACCATGAACCGTATAAATGGTATGTGCCATGGAAAACGTCTTGGTGCCGGGACCTTTTAGTCACCGACTTGTCAGAGTATAGTCAGAGCATAGCACGCGAAGCTTGTGCTAAATGTCGCTGTGCATCAACTAACATACTGGATCAGTTTTTGTGCCGATAAACTCACAGCTTATCAATTTTAGTACCAATAGCGTTCAGTGACCAATTGACGTGTTCAAATACATTTAACGCGTTTTATTGTGATGGTTTCATTTGAGTTTTCAGCACCGGATGCACAAAAATGGACAAATTGATCTCCAACGGCAACTTTTGTCGGCATTTTTATCAAACAACGCCTAATAGAATCTACTCAGATTAAAACACGAGTATATTAGACAATGTGAAAAGATTTTTACAGAAGCAACAAGCCGCACGTATTATGCCTTGACATGTCTCTGACCAGTTCGCCGCAAAAGCCGTCACAGTAATATTCTCCGTTTTCCTAGTTCGACACGAACTCTTATATGAAGCAATTTGCGAACTACTAATTAGTACCTGGCAGCCCGCGTTACCTTTGTCAACAGTTGTCACCTACAGCAATAACTAAACTTTGGTGTATGAAAAATTAATCTTTTAAGCGTACTTTTGTTTCGAACAGGAGCACCTTCCCAAAATGCTAATGCTCATATGGTAACTCGGACAAACTGCGTGAAAAACGCTAGGACCCGATTCCCTGTGTCTTTAACCAGTATTTCAGCCACACCACAGAAAGTTTGGCAGCACATCTCATGTAATTAAACTGTTTCTGTGCTAGTACTGTTCAATGTCTCTCTGCTTGAACTATTTAGTCTAGCTTTCTCCTCAGTGCTGTTAAGTCTTTCTCTACTATTTCTGTTTCTCATTCTGTGGCGCCTGCGCAGTAGTTTCCTGTATCTGTGAATCTGTTCTTGAAGTGACTGAGACATGCCAGTGATCCTAGGTTTAACTTCCACAGTGTTGAAATCTGACATACACTCCCCGTCCTGGATTCTAATGTCATCTATTGCAATATCGCCCTCATATCCACCTTCTGTGACAGCCTCAAATATGATCTGAAAACAGAGACAAAACAGATATTGTGACTTGGTATACTTTCAGAGAAACAACTCGTCATTTTCATTTTCGCCTCTCTTCTCAAAGTGTGACGGCTCTTTAAGGAAAGAACTCATATAAATTCTTTCCTTTAAAAGTTGACCTTTTTTTGGAAGGGATTTATAGTCCAGGAAGCAAACAGGGAGTCACAAAATTTGTTTCCCTTTATAAATTGGCGGAAGAAAATAGTGATGTCTCCAATTACCATAAGGGTTGAAAACCAACCGGGAAACTAGAAAGTTCCACAAATATACCGTGACGTAAAAATTTTCGCGATTGCTTATTTGAGCGAATGAGTGTTGAAGTATGCTAGGTTTGAGTTTGTTGTTCTTGGAATGGTTACACGGAATGATAAACATACTGGTCTGGCATTCAACACAGGCAACGAAGGCAACATACTATACTGCTCACAAAAAGTAGGGGATATTATGACACAGGAGCGAGTACAAAAATTAATAATAATGGCTGGGTTAGTTTATTGTTATATATTGACAGAACACTATTCAAGTAACAATATTCAACTAAAACAGAAATAGTCAATGCAGGTCATGTGACCTAGATCAGCACACAAAGGACTATGGGGTCTACACCTCAATTTCACATCGGCGAAAAAAATTCCTTAGGACCCTGAGATTATGTGAATTATAAAATTCTCCATAATTTTCCGAACTAAAAACATCCACTTTGGTAGGCTTTATTGCGTTATTTAAGGTGTAGGGCTGTTACAAATGTCACCATATGTGAGAAAATTCACCACATAATGGTATCTTTTACGGCTATCATGTTCTCCTGTGATAAAACCACATGAAAAAAGTATCTGTATCTTGTTAAATGAGGCATTAGACGTCTGTCTTAATAAAGTTTGCATAAAGATTATTAGTCATCGCTGCGCTGAATTCGTGTGAAATTTGGGTGTCGACCCCTTGTCTACTTCCAATTTACTTTTGGTCACGTGACAAGCTTAATCGTTTCAATATTCATATTAATAATAATAATAATCTTTATTTCCTCCATGAATGAAGAGTATACATGTACATACAGTATAGAAAAAAACCCAATGAGAACATATATACAAAATACACAAATATACATGTACCAAGGATGGATGGATGCCTTGCAAATTTACGTCCTTTTTAACAGTAATACAGTCATAATAGGACGATCATGTACCTAGGAGTACAATCTTTATCAAAAGATCTGGTTATACCAAGGACACTTTTCTTCTAAAGAAGTGACTTAGTATGATCAATTTATGCGGATGCAATAGTTTCAGCTGCTTAATATAGCATTTTATATGATAAATGGTTCCTCATGTGAGCCATACAAGGACGAAAAATAGTTAATAGTAGTATATTAGCAAACCAACAATAAGTATATAAATGTATTGGCAGTCTAGCGATTGTCTACATCTCGTCCTTTGTACCTTATCGAAACGAAATATAAGAATTTAATCAGGAGGAAACGCAGGCAATCACCTGACCACAATAACGATTATAATGTTGAATTCCTATCATGGCGAACAGACAGCTTCAAAGAGTGTAGCATCGGGTGCAGAACTGGAAGAGCCTTATCGCCATAAAAGGGACCAACACAAAGCTAACTTAACCCAGCAGGCACATGGCGTCGTAACGACGTCACACTGACGTCGATGCGACGTGATAACGTCGCATCGACGTCAGTACGACGTCATCTCGACGTCATGTGCCCGCTGGGAAGGACTTCCTTCAATCCTTTTGATACGCACGAATATATACGTGCCATTCAAATAATGTAACTCGAATATACGGGTATCTTTGACAAGGACATTAAGAATATTTTGATACAATCAATAATGTCCTTCTCTTCATTTAAAATTTCCCTCGAGCCAGAAAACAGTAAATCCAACTGCCTTTCTGGAGAATGTGACATAAAAGTACTAAAATAGTTAACACCAAATCGACATAGTAACCTATACCATAATATTTCCCGAAAGTCATTGAGTTTAGTGCAATACAACATTAAATGATCTGACTGTGACAGTATAAAGTCCCCACAAATATAACAGTTATGGTACCATTTGACTGAAAACATCGTTCCAAGCAAACGAACAGCTTTCTGAGCTAAGGGCAAATATTGTGGGAACTGTTTACAAAGTTTCCACATGATGTATTCTTTGTTTGCACCGTGAACGTTAATTATTCGTGTAAACGAGGGAGAGGACTGAACCCTCTGAGCCCGTTCGGCCGCAGACAACTCCCGAATTTTTTCATTGATCAAACGTTTCCAGGAACCTTTGGATATAAAGGTGCCATTCTCAATAAATGTGTCGAAGAATTGCATCAAGGAATATTTCCCCAATATACGATGAATATCCGATATAAAGCCACGTTGGGAGCTTATTTGACTGTTGAAATTTGTTAGTCTAAAGAGAAAAATATCTTTGGCCGTATAAACTAGGGGCAAACAGCACAATTGTCTAAAAAATATCAGTTTCCGGTAATCGATTTCGAACTCTATATTTTGAAAATCCAACAATGACAATGACAGGTCAGTATTAGTACGTTTAGGAAGCGACTGCATATACTTCACACAGAAGCGATGTGCAAGTTCTAACATATGTAAATGTTTAGGAAATAGATTGTTCCAAAGTTCGCAGCCATATAAGGCTTTTGGAAGAACAATACTTTTGTAAATATGTTTAGATGTTAAAGGATTAAAACCTCCCTCACGTATACCGCAATTGGCCAAACTTAGCATTGTACTTTTAAGTTTAGCGGAGGCTGATTTCACGTTTTCATTAAGCGATAAATATTTATCGCATTGGATCCCTAAATGTTTATAAGAGGTACCTTCTTCTATGTAGGCATCGCCCAGTTGCCAAACCCGGTTAGAACGGCGAAATTCTGACTCTGACTCATTATATACCACAACTGTACATTTCGGCGGCTGGTATTCAATATGCCATTTACAGGAATTATTGTAGCAAATATTAAGCATCTGCTCCAATCCAAACTTGGAGTATGACATAAGCAACATGTCGTCAGCAACTGCCGGGCTACCACATTTAATGTTCAGAACACAAATACCCAACCCGGATTTGTCTAATTCCCACAGCAGATCATTCGTACTGATTAAAAATAAAAAAGGGGAGATGACTCCACCCTGCCTCGTACCCTGCAATATAGGGAACCAATCAGACTTATGCGTCTGGGTTCGAACACAACTTTCCATGTCTGTATACAAATTAAGCAATACCTTTAATATCGCAATATCTACACCACAATTAGCAAGCTTATAAAACAGACCGTCGTGCCAGACCTGGTCGAATGCCTTTCTAATATCCAGGTAGCAAGCATATACCTTACTGCCGTTTTCTTTAGCAAAACTCAACGACTCTCGGACCAAAAATGACGTCATCATGCATCCCATTTCTTTTCTAAACCCTCCCTGTAACGGATGGAGTGGAGGCCGGATGGAGTCAAACAGCTCTATTCTTGTTAAAAGTATCCTTTCCAATAGCTTTAGGAGAACAGATGAGAGCGTGATAGCCCGATAGTTGTCCGGATTATCCTTTCTCTTGCTTCCACCTTTAAATAAGGTAATAATAACGGCACGTTTCATATCCTTAGGTGCATAAGAAAGCTTTACAACAGCGTTAAAAAATCTGGACAAAACGTAACATAAGAAGGGACCACCATAAACAAAGTGTTCGTACATCAAGCCATCGTCACCCCCGGCTTTGTTACGCTTTGTTAATTTTAAGGCTGATTCGACTTCTTCGACACTTATAATTGGATACGTTGCTGACTCCGAAGAAATTTCAAGATCTCTCCTAATATTGACCATTTCAGTCCGTATTGTTTCCGAAAATGCGTCATCGAAGTGAGCTGCTTGGGTAGGAGTATATAACTCTGCAAAATAATTGGCCCATTCATCGTTTATTTCTTCAGTCGTATTACAAAGTCGACCATTAAATAGTATTTCTGAACCTGGACTGCTATTAGACTTTTTCCGTCTCGCATTTATCAACCGCCAAAACAGGGCACTGTCTACTTCAGCAGCTTTATCAATTTGATCTATTTGATCCTGCATATATTTGTTGACGCACTTTCTGTGACAGCGCCTAAATTCTCTTTTTGCAGATTTGTATTCAAGATATAATGGGGAATCAGATCCCCTGGGCTTACCAGCAGCTACCCAAGCAGTTCGCTTCAATGCCATACGCTTATGAAAATCGCCAAGCTCTTGATTCCAGTAGGGCTTTAGAAATCGATTAAACTTTTTAATTGGAAAGCACTTTCGAGCGGCTGCCGTAATCTCACTAACCAGAGTTTGAAATGCTCGATCGATTGAGCTGCGCGAATTCAGATCATCCTCCAAGAACCGATTACGAATAAGTTCATTATTTTCTAGTTCGTGTGCATATGCACTGACTGACTCCTGGTTTACTTTCTTCCAATTAATTTTGATACTTTCGACTTGAATGTCAAAGAAATCGTAACGGTTAGCAGGTATTCCTAACACGCAATGGACGGGACGATGTCGTGATACATTCAAAGACTCATCTTCTTTGATTTCACAGCGTGAAAGGTATGGAAGTTTTTCGATCGGTATTATAATGTGGTCTATTAAAGATTCGAACCTACCATCATATGTGACGAAGGTTGAGTCCGCTCCCCGACATAATTCTAACGTATTTATAGAAACCAGATTATTCTCTCGCAATAAAGTATTAAAATACAAGGTTCTGTTATTCGGATGAATTTGATGACCTGGGCGTGCCAGGTGAACATTTATGTCCCCCATTATGACAACCGTGCCCCTCTCCGAATATAAACTAATAATATTCTGTAATTTGTCAATATACTCCCTAAACAAGTCTATTGAGTGATTGACACATGGTAAGTACGTTTGAAAAAAGAATAGAATATTTGTTTTATCAATTATAACAGTTTGATAGTCATTTACTTATTTTCCTTACTTCTGCTGCCTTAAATGTCTTAATATCCCTTACTTATTTCGATCAGTATATAAAACTCGATTGTTTTCGCATACCTCTTAGATTGATTTCAAATATCATTCTTACAGACCCGTCAGTTAATTATACCTCTTAGACCAGATTTTCAAAGAAATTCCGACTAGTATAAATGCAGTGTTTGAATATGCTTCTTCGCCAATTCGTCGCCATAGTCGTTGTCGCCTAAAAATTGTTTTCAAGCATTTTTTGAATATGCGTATCAATTCAGTAAACCTTTTGATTCCTATTTGAAGAGTCGGGTGTCGGATGGTCCGTGAGACTATTCTTCTGAAACTAACCTATCCTGATGAGCGGAACAAGCAAGTTTTCTGTTCGTTGTCTGCGTTGCCTGTGTTGAATGCCAGACCAATGTGATAAAAGCCATAGGCATTTTGCAATAGTTTAATTTCAGCCAAACTTCAACTCGCGAAATGTTTGGAAACTGAAAAGTCCAGAATTAGATCTTTGTCGCGTTTTAGGAAAATGTGCCATATCAGGCGTGCGAACACAGTGTGGTCAGAGTCTTCACTGTTCGTATTTACAATTTGAAAATGAAAAGCAAAGACGTTGATCAGTCTGTAGTGCTCCAAATAAGGAGAAACAGGGGTAATTAAGGGATAATTTTACTTATTACTTATTTTCCATAAAATCTATGTTGCGACCCTCATTAGAATCGTCTCAGCTCGCTGAGACGGTTCTAATGAGGGTCACAACATATGTTTTGTTCAGAAATAAGAAAAATATCTCTGAATTGTCCTCTAGATTCTTCCTTATCTGGAGCTGTGTGACTCGGGTACCTTTCCTCGCGGCACTACTGATTTACGCAGCAAGACAAAACATGCATTGTGATAACAAACGTACTATTTCCATCAATCCAGTAAAACATTCGAGGTTTATGCCATACCTACAAAATTAATGTGATTTTAATTTTCACTGCCTATGCAATGATATTTACATCATAAATCATCAAAATGAATTTGTTTATAACTTTCCTCATTGTAAACAGTTGCTCTAGAATCTGTCCGCCATAAAATGTTTTGGTGTTCAAGCAGTAGGATTTCTTCTACTGTGTAATTAAAGCTAAGCCAGGCCCAGAAAAGCCTGCTCGTCCGCATTGCCTGATCACACTCTTCCCTCTCGCATCCTGGGCAATCTAGATAACGATCAGCGATGACTCTGGTTTGATCGCAAAGGTCTGACACTTCAGCCTAAACTATCCCAAAAATTGGCCTGTTCAGTGGATGGAATTCCTTCGTTACGTCTAATTACTGGGCTACACTAAAGCTTCAGACGCCCATGGTCAGATGTAATGGCTGACTTAGCTGTTCTCGTGCCAAGAATCGCATGCCTTGTTTTATTGTCTTGCATATTTTGTAGCAGAACAGCAATAACTGATTTCTGAAAATTTACTAAACCTGAGTGAGTGAACTCGGGTTCAACGTCCTACCTGCAATACAACTATGGATCTCGCTTATGGGAAAAAGAATTTTTTATCGTTGATACTACAAAAACACCTTATCGGAGACCAGTAAGAGACTTCACTTCCTTTACACGACAGCTCTTGTGAGCTCTGAATAATCTAAAATAAAACTACAGTCTCTTTCTGACTGAGTCGGTTCATAACTTCGTGTGAGTGCAAAATTCCACTTCCCGAGTCTCATTCGGCTGTGCGGCAGCTGTTCTTCATACATCCAAAAAGACCAAAATACCCATTTTGTATAACAAGAGAAACCTGTTGTCATAAAGTCATTTTCGGACGATTACCTGGTATCCAGCTTTTGCTATTTCTTCTGAAATTAACAGTCGAGCTTGTATCCATACGTTGCCTTGGTTTCCAAATACTCGCCAAACTGACTGGAGTTCGTCACTAGTTAATAACTGCCAAATATAAAGTAACTGTCAAATATAATGTCAAATATAAAATAACTGTCAAATATAAAATAACTGTCAAATATTAAAGGGTGCCTTTGAAAAAAGGTGTAATTTTGAATACTATTAAAATCTGGCAGCATGTCGTTCCTCCTTCCCTGTATCTGTATATCC
This sequence comes from Ctena decussata, assembly GCA_963989385.1. Taxonomy (NCBI): domain Eukaryota; kingdom Metazoa; phylum Mollusca; class Bivalvia; order Lucinida; family Lucinidae; genus Ctena; species Ctena decussata. Next base: position 76,514,706 of record OZ022498.1, on the reverse strand, counting down.
TTAGTTATGCTTTTAAACTTTAATGTCTATGTATCTGAGAGAATTAGTCATCCGGTTACTGTAAAAGTAGGTATGAAAATTCTCAAATACTGACAAAATTCAATCCCAGATCCCAACCAAGACACCATGTGGAAAAAAGACAACACCAAAACAGTCACCACCGAAGACATCGCCAGCGGAAACCAGGTAAACAGCCATATCCCGTGTAGGTGTTCACCGGACTAGCTTTAACATCACAAACAATACATCAATAACAGACATAGCAACAAGCAACACATAAAAAAACAAGAAGAACCAAAACCGAAGTGCCGCTTGGGATGGCCAGTAAATGAAATTATTGGGGGAGTGGGGTGGGGAGGGGGACGGGGCTTAACAACCCTCGCCATTGGTTCTGGCTTGGTTCATCAGACAACCTAACCTAAATAACCACCAGCCACACAACACACCAACGAAAACACCAATTTTGACAAGTACAATTTATACGAAAAAGATTAAACTACTATTTTACTTATTTTCTAATTTTCATTTTAGGACAAGCTGTAACATCACAGACACTATATATCAACCAGAGACAAAGCAACAAGCAACACACACAACAAGAACCAAAACAAAAGTGCCGCCTTGTAAGCCTAGTTATGTTTTTGTCGTGGCTATCAAATCGAAATCGAAAATAAGTTTAGAACCGGTCTCTGTAGGGACCAACGAAGTCGAAAATAAATTTAGAACCGGTCTTAGTTGTAGGGTCCAACGAAGTCGAAAATAAGTTTAGAACCGGTCTCTGTTGTAGGGACCAATGAAGTCGAAAATAAGTTTAGAACCGGTCTGTCTTGTAGGGTCCAACGAAGTCGAAAATAAGTTTAGAACCGGTCTCTGTTGTAGAGACCAACGAATACGAAAATAAGTTTAGAACCGGTCTCTTTTGTAGGAGCCAACAAAGTCGAAAATAAGTTTAGAACCGGTCTCTGTTGTAGGGTCCAACGAAGTCAGGTTGCACCCACAGAATAATAATTGTGACAATTTATTGGTGTGTAACGATAAAAAGACATATTTAAAGCCGACTCTGGCATGATGTACAAACTAGTGAATGCAGTTTCCGAAGGAATACTGCAGCACACTATAAATTGGAAAGTTAACTATGGAAACAATTACAAGCATTTCAAGCTTTTCAATGTCAATATAGACTTAACAATCTAAGTATGAGGCGGATAATAAACTTTGTAGTTGTATTTTTTATGGTTTCAATAATATAAATGAAGATATCCATGCAAGACACAGCGCATCAAAAAACACCACACCTTGAAAAGAAAGAAGAAATGCAACCGAAAAAACCCGGATTAAATAACAGACACACACGTCTGACACAGGGGAAATATACACAATACAATAATATCAAAAGCCATATAAAACGGATACAGGATACAAACATATAAACATCTTATTGTACACAGCGTCTCCCAGAGGAAGGAGAAAGAAGGTAGGAAAATTCTCAGAACTGACATAATTCAATTCCACATCCTACCCTATACACCATGTGGAAAAAGACAACACAAAATTAGACACCACCAAAGCAATCACGAGCAGCAGTCAGGTGAACAGCCTTTTCCCATGTAGATGGTCATCTGGCTAGCCAAAACATCACTAACAATATATCAATAACTAACAAAGTAACAAACAACACATAAACCAACCAAAAAGAACAGAAACAGAAATGCCGCCTTAGGACGACCAGCAATAAAATTATGGTGTGTGTGTGTGTGTGTGTGTGTGTGTAAGGGGGGTGGGCAGGGGGGAGGGGTAGTAGTTGGGGGCTTCAATTAGTTTTGTGGTTTAAGAACCCACGCTCTTGGTTCTGTTGTGGTTTATCAGACACTTAGTTGGTCAACCTAACTAAAGCAGTTACAACCAGCACAACAGACGCACCAATTCTGACAACAAGAACACATTATACGAAAAAGATTAAACATCTATATTAACCTATTCTCTAGTTTTATGTCATGGCTAGCCTTAACATCACAAACAATATACAAATTACAAATGAAGCAGCAAACAAAACATAAAACAACCAAGAAGAACCATAACAGAAATGCCGCCTTGAGACGATAGCAATGAAATTACATGGGGCCAAACTAGCCGTCGACCAACCCTCGCAATTGGTTCTGCTTTGGTTCATCAGACACTTAGGTGTTGGGTTTCGTGACAGATTCCTAGCTCATGACTCTATTATCTCAGAAACATAGAAATCAGAACCCAAAACAAATAAATAAACCTGAGGACTCACAGAAACAGTAACACTGAAATTCCGGAGCAGAAGAACTCCACTAGTTAAATTATGGTTAGCCCGACCCAAGACAGGCGCCAACCGTCTATGTTACTATGAAGTCAGATTTAGATTTGTGCTGTCCTAAAGTCTGAGGACCGACCCACGGTCGTGCAATCGAAGAGGAAAGCAAAGTTGTTAATCTTGATTTGTTAACCACCAAGCATGCCGTTTGTCGCAAAACATCTATGTTATAACACAATTGTTTTTATATCGAATTATTATCTTTTTAAAATGATAAGGAAAATCATTTCTAACAATCATTTTTTTTAATTTATACACCAAGTCGCCATAAAATTCAGGTTCCGAAAAACTTTGCAGAAGAAGTATTTTCAATTCGATATCATATTTAGACACTAAATCGAAATACCGTCTATAAAATTTTGAAAACGCTTTACGAAGTTTATGATTAACCTTGTTTGCGAAGTTTTGCTGTCAAAACTGTATTACGAATATTCAAGGCATCAACATGACTGGACACTCTAGCGAGAAAGAACACCATAGGATGTAGAACTTGGAACATCACCATCTTAAAATGGACAATTAACAATATTAAAATCAAAATCATCTCGTTTATCGTAAATTTTAGCAGTAACAAAACCATCCGATACAGCTAAATGTAAATGCAAAATTAAGGCCTCGGTATCTGAGACATTGTCTTTATTCAACTAAAGTTCTGAAGGGTAAATTTAATTGACTATTCTATCAAAGAACTTATTGTTAATATTCAAAGAGTCATCGAGATACCGAGAAGTAGGTCATCCAGATACCAAGAAGTAAGTAGGTAAGTACGTAAGTAAGTAAGGTCTTTACGTAAAGAGGGTAATCAATCTTACTCGAGGTCCTCTGATAAGCCACACAAACACACGACATATAAAAAGTGCAATTCAGAAACCAAAAATGACAATGTATCTTACATATACTGATAAAAAAATCTCTCTCTCTCTCAGAGACATATGGTTGAAATGTGGACTTTTTTATTATAATGTCTGACTGCTTCAGAGGTGAAAAAGCACGCCTGTCATTGCAAGCAATAAAAAGAAGAGAACCTCCCCTTTCGGAAAACTCTTTCAGTTAAATCCACTAGTTTATCCTGAATAAGATTGTGGGGCAAGGTAGTATATAATGTCGAAAAATCATATGTAGTCAAAGCTACTCGCACGAAAGCCTCGCAATTTCTAAATAAGAAAAACTGAAAAGGAACAGATAGGATAGATGAGACTAAAAATGTCCAAACAACCCCATTCCACACCTGCTGCAAGCAAAGCAGGCCCTTGCCCAAAGCTTATAAGAAACTTATCACAGCCTGTTATTGCCTTGTTAAAACAGAGATTTTGCCTGTTAAAAAGGAAGGTTAGGTCATGGTTAGAAAACAGTGGCTACTGCTTTTTTATGCATTAAGCCATGTAAACATAATGAATAAGTTTTACCTTAGTATATACTGTGAGTGTTCCGGTATGTCTGCCAGTCATATGATAGTAGAACCTGATACACTGGGGCTGGAGTCCTCGGTATTTGGGGGAATAAAGGAGGGCGTTGTCACCTTTGGACTTGCCAGATGCCTCAATGTACATGTAATGACCTGAAATATATACCCAAAGAGATTAACCCATAACTTTTCATAGCGCATACAATTCATCTAAATGAAATGCTATATACATATGCAGCTTGGACTGACCGGATTAGGAAGTCATCTCTCTCTCTCTCTCTCTCTCTCTCTCTCTCTCTCTCTCTCTCTCTCTTCTTCTTCTTCTTCTTCGTTATCGTTAAAGTGGTTACGTAATACTCATGCAAATGTAAACATACTCGTATATTTAGGATATTTCTGTTTATGGCCTGACTGTTTTGTATCAAGATGTGCTTTTTTGGAGTTAATGTTATCCTGGTTGTACATTCAACCTTTGTTCTGTACTTGATTGTTAAAAGGAGATGGTCCTCATAAGCCTATGGCTTTCGATCGAATCCTGGTCCATATTTTCTATACTTTGTACTAAAATTTGATTAATAAAATATTGTTTAAACCAAATTGTATACCCAGTTGACGTTCAACGCTAAAACAACATCGAGTCAACGTTGATCAAATCAATGTTGTTTCGGGCACAAGATGCTGAAACAACATCGAAATCAACGTTGATTCAACATCATGACGTTGAATCAACGTAAATTCATTTTTTTCAATGTTATGTGCCTACTTTGACAGCGGTTAGCATTTTAAACAGACTCATCTGAAACATACCTTTGGAATTAATTACAATTGGGAATGGTAAATTTAAAGTGACTGCAGAAATAAATATGTGAACAAAATGTCTTAAAATGGTGAATTTGGCTGGAAAATCATAGTACAAAGGCTTCTGGTAAAAGCCTTCGAGGAGACACTTATTCAGACGTGAAAACAAATTATAATTTTTACGAAACGAGATTATGCTATACTTACAAACCGTAAACACCGTGTTCTTGGAACACCCTACCCTTTATCCAATACTAATTTTTGCAATGAGCCAGTCCATACTTGAATGTGGACTGTGGAAAGTCAACTTACCAGGACTCAGAATATGTTACATCAAACTGAACGACAAATAGTGCAGACACTGCTAAGGAGCAGTCTGATTTGGGTGTACACCATTTGCTCGTATATAGCATTTGAGCCGCGACACGAGAAAACCAAAAATGTGGCATGTGCGCCCAGCGGAAACTCAGATCAGCCTGGGCATCCACCCAGTCTGATCAGACTCTTTGCAAGGCGCTTAAAGGTTAGCCAAGGGTTTAAGCTACCGCGATGCGGACAGCGAAGACTTTGATCAGACTGGGCAGATGTCCAGGCTGATCTGTTTCTGCGCTGTGCGCACAACCACTTTGTTGGTTGTCTCGTGTCGCGGCTTATTTGATTTTTACTGCATTTGAAGTTTCTCTGATAAAATTTAAAATTTATTTGAAAATTTTACAGATCAGCAAATTCCATCAAACCAGACCCCACGTGTTAATCTTCAACGTGAGGAGGGAAAAAGAAACAATTGGCATCGCATTAAAGAGTACCTTACGGAATGTGCGGAAAGGAAAGACTCAGCTCAGCTTGCGCATCCGCGCAGTCTGAGCAGGATCTTCCCTTTTCGCATCTACAGTCTATTGAACTTTGCAAATTAATAAAGTGCAAAATAAAGACTCTAGTCGGCTTGGGCAGCTGGGCAGGCTATTTTGAGTATTTATAGTATGCACACGGCTTAAGGTACATTTTCACGCGACGCCATGCAAATCCTCAAGACATACGAACCTGTTAGCATATTTTCAGATAAGTTGGGGGAGTTGGTGATAATTATTAATCTGTGCTTCCAACTCCATATTGCTCCATATCTGAACTGTGCTTGTTGATAACTTAATGCAGTTTCCACAACAAATGTTGTGACCCTTCCACAACGATGTATGTAGGGGAAAAAATTACAACATAAGCGGGGCTCCAACCCAATACCGTTATCATTTATCCATTGATTCAAACACATAACCGGAAATCATAGCCAGCCAGGCCGAACAAAATACATGAAACAAGCGACTACAATTTGAGCAAAGATAGTTTTGCTTGACCCTTAAAGTGCCAAAAATTAGAATTGTTGAATTTGCAAACAGTGTAGATCCAGATGTGGTGGTTTATAATGAGCCATCTCATCTGGATCTACACTGTTTGTCCTCTAGTGTTCGAATTCTCAATATGATATCGCTTGGACGAGACATTTTTTTGATATTCTGCAGACGTAAATTTTGTCGTCTGCTTTTTGCCGCATTAAGGGTTAACATACCATTTTTATCCCGACACGTGTGATCTTCAGTGGGCCCGGTATGCTGTGACGGCGTTTTGCCCCTGACCCTTTCCCAGTCAAATATGTCTGTACCATTAGGCTGGGTGTATCCACACAGATCGGGATCCTCAAAACCACAGAAAGTCTGAGTCTTCGCTGAAATACAAAAAAAATCATGTCTTTATGAGACAACCTACGCCGGACCGTAGTAACCGGGCCCTGAATGCATGTGCGAACAACAAACCCATCGGACACATAGCGTTGATTTAACATTGAATCATTGTTGATGCAACTTCATAACGTTGAATCAACGTTGATTTTTCAACATTGTGTGCCTGCCGGAAAGACTCCGTTCCATAAAAAAGATGTGTCCATCATGTAATTGTAGCATGCATCTAATTTTACAAGTTCAGTCGAGCGGAAAACTAGTGCATGGGATGCACATATGCAACAAAAATATTTTGACAAATACAGTAGGCCTATGTGGGAGTTTTCAATACTCAAAAACGGAAAGAAATATAAAGCCGTCGATTTTTTGTTTTGCTAAATATATTAAAACCGCCGTCGAAGGCCCAGGTATATATACAGTTTGTAAGAAAATTGGTGATTTATGAGGAACGATTAAAAGATGCACGTCACGAGAAAATATGTTGGAGCGCGACATGCTCAGTCCGAAAGTTTGCTTTCGTTTTCTAATTATCGCCCAGCCGAACTGCGCATGATCTGGTCCGACCGCGCATGCGTGCAGGCGGGCCTGGGCATGCTCCAAAGAAAGATTTTCTGATGATGCCTCCTAAAATCCTAATGTGTGTAACATAAAACTTGATTAGTAGCTAAACAGTCTTATACCGTCAAACGACCCGCCAATTTCAGACACAGATAATATTAATTTTAACGACAGAAATGCGATCTAAGTCAAAAACACATAAACCTCAAATGGTTTACAACAACATTCTAAGGTTGTGAAAGCTCACTTAGAAATGACAAGAAGGCGTATAAAATATATCTACATGTAGTAGGGGATTTCAGAATCTGTCTGCCATGAAATCCAGATTTGCTATTTCTTAGCCCTAAGCCTAACCATAAGCAATTCCGAATCGTGACAATATTCATGAAGATAGATAGATAGATAGTTTATAGATGGAATAAGCCACATAGCCCATGAGCATATATACATATACAATTATGTATTCTAATACGTCATTGTATATGTATATATGCTCATGGGCCATGTCAGTTATCTTTCAAATGGAGTCAGTCAATAGTCGACCCAAACGATTTGTATGATATTGAAAGTCAGTATTCTAGCCATGAGTGTAGTGGTTCGCAGTCGTTTTAACTTGTCCACAGACGAACGGGCGGAAATTGACAGCATATGCTACAGTGAGACTCATCTGGGACAGCCAAAATGCATCAGATTTCGCATTAACATAAATGGGTACACCTACATGTTTTACCACCATTTTTGCAAAGAGAGATAATTTATGTGGCTTCCTGTTTGCTTCCCTTGACAACAAATTCCTTCTTAAAATAGGGCCAACTCTTAAAGAAAAGAATTTGCTCCAAAAGGAGCAAATTCTTTCCTTTAAGAGTTGACCCCAAATGATCAGGGCGGTGGGGGCAAAAAGGAAACTGCTTTCCCTGAATCATTATCGTCTTAACAATGGGTGTGTTTCGTTGCCAAGACATAATGCAGCATAACTATGTCATTCATGCAGTTGCAACGAATATTACTGCAGCTATTAATTAGTTGTTGTCTGGCAGATTGAAAGAAAAAAGGACCACTTTCAGACATTTCTCATGAACTCTGCATGGCAGTTTATAAAAATATTTGCTGTCTGTCAGAAATTCTGGCAAATAAGAAATTGCAGCAAGAATACAATGAAACATGCTGGTTGAAATTTCTGTTGTTACATGCAATCCACTTAGATAACTATCTAAACCAAGACAAATCGGAATGTATTTTTTCTAAAAATGGGGTACCAAAACGCAAACTTCGGAATCTACCTTCAAATTGTATGGTTTTACGGAATATACTAATGTGATTAAAATCTTAAAGTGTTCCGTCTAGAGCAGAGAACACATTCAGAAGAAGGAACATGGGCCAGACTACGTTGTTTCGGCTAATAAAACCTCATCAGTGACCCTGACAATATCTCGTGACGAAACCCATAAAAAGCATACTGAAATTTCTTAATTTCAATTTGGCAACCATTCAAAGACTGACTAGTATCAAAAAGGATCCCAATAATATAAAAGACGATAATCTAGAATAAGAGTCTAAACCAGTCTAAAATTTTAGAGTTCTCAGAATACATCCTCTAATCTCAAGGCGAAAATAAAATAAAATCTGCACTGTGGATGGTGTACGGGGAGACGTTTTACGGCCGCCACACGGCACAACACCAGATGCAGTGAAGTAAAATTAAAATCTTAAAGAGTTCCTTCAATAGTAGAGAACACATTCAGAAGAGGGAACATGGGCCAGACTATGTAGTTTCGGCTAATAAAGCATCAGTAACTCAACCTTTATAGAATAAGCTTCAATGTCCAAAGGCTAACCCGTGTCTGTTTTGGTAGGCTTTCTGAAAATCATACTCTCCGTCACGTTATCTATTGTCAGCTCAGTTTCTGTTCCATTACTTATATTTTGATGTAAACAACCAAGTGAAATTCATACATTCTTCGGACGAGAGGAGAGGAAAAGTCAGTTCTCATACTTTGATACAGAATACAAAAAAAATGTGACCCTGCATAAATGCAAAATATACCCATTGGCCGGTATTTATAACTGTCTAGATCTATTGTCACCTCATGGCAGCTTAACAAATGTGCATAACTTGTCTTGATCTCGGATGCTGGAAAGCGGAAAATTATTTTATTGTAATTTATGTTAAAATATTTAATGTGTCATTATCGCTTAACGTTTTATCTGCAACACGTATGTAATGTACCATAGACATTAAATTTTCTTGAATCTAGAGATATGTTCAAACAACGCTATGCCTCAAGAGTAGATGGTTCATATACTGAAAAAATGGTCACACATGACCATAGAATGCATAAAGGGTCAAAGCAATTCAGAAAAGAAAAACTGAGACGTTAAATATGGCAACAACTAGACAAATCAATTAGTGACTGCAGGAGAGGTTTGCCTCTAGTGTACATGTCAAATGCCTTTAAGAGGTCCAGAATGTCCAAAAGTCAAACCAATACTTCTCGTGTTTAACGTAATAAAAAGAGGGTCATGAGGTCCTGATCATGGTCCTGAATCGCTCACCTGAGTAGAAAGGTCGAAGATCAAATTAAGGTCATCATTTGAACAAACCTGATAGTTTAAAAATGTTACAATATGAGAGACCTTGGTCAAAGAGTGACCATGACCTCTACTACTCAAAACCGTCCCTGTACTCATTCAGTTGACTGTATTTATCAACTTGTGCACCAAAGTCTTCTACAAGTTCATGAACTCTTAAACGTTTCAGCATTTTCCCATATAAAAGGACCAGAAAGCAAATTTGACCTTGCCGTAAAAAAGGTCTAATTCAACCCAAGGTCATCATTTGAACAATCTCGTGTGCCCAGTGTTACATACAAAGTTTCAGGGCCATCGGTTCATTGGTTCTGTTCTATTTCAATTCTCGTTACGACGTTCCCCAAGTGGCTCAGCGGTACGTAACCATAGTTGCACACACCTGGCGCCGAGTGTAACGGTTCATTGGTTCTAGAGAAGATTTTCATATGTTTTAGTGTTTTATAGTGTTTAATGGGCGTGGCGGCCGTGTTGGTCATGTGAACAGGACCGTTTGATTTTTTTCGTTCTCATGAGCCCCGAAGGCTACATATAATATTTGGTGACAACCGGCCAACAGTTTCATAGGAGAAGTCGCTTGAAATTGTGGACGGACGGATGGACGGACGGACGACGACGACGGACGACGGAGCCTGCCCATTCTATAAGCTCTCTCCGGAGCCTCTGGCTCTGGTGGGCTTAAAAAGAATTGACAGGAGATTATCTTGGATTTATTCTTGTTGAAATTTTCTCTTTCATTACTTTTTATTAGTTCTTTTAAATTTGCCATCTTTACGCACTCTTAACACAAGGATTTCTCAATGAGAAAAAGTCGTAAATATGCATATGTAATGACCCAAAGTGGAGACAGTTATCATTCAAGAACGTAAGCTTAATTAATATTTGCTGTTAAACAGTCTGTAGCCAAACTATTTACGAACAAGACACAACTCATTTCTGCAATCAAAGGTCACCATACCAAGATGCCTCGTCGCATATCGACGGGTATCATGTTTAACTACAGTAGTAACAATATATGGAAGCCGTTATCTGATGCCCCCGTCTCCTACATCTCGGAATCCTGAAGACTCTTAAAACATTCTTGATTCTAGCGAAGTGACATTTACATGTTGCAATAAATCAGTAGAGACTTCAGCATGAAATAGGGTCGAGTCGGGTAACTTCGGACAGCGGGTAAATTCGGATATACCGTTGCAAACAGGAAAAATCCAGATGAGACGGCTCATTATGAGCCGTCTCATCAGGATTTCTACTGTTTGTCCAGTTAATTTTGTTTTAATTCCAAACGACCGACATATAAAGGAAACAATGTCACTGTCCGAATTTACCTGCTGTCCGAATTTACCTGACTTGAACCAAACATGATCCGTAAAAAGGACATACATGGTATGCTAAGACGCTCCCAGCGGGCACATGACGTCGAAATGACGTCACACTGACGTTGATGCGACGTCATTACGTCGCATCGACGTCAATTTGACGTCATTTCAACGTCATGTGCCTGCTGGGAGCTGTTTCAACATTTTATGCTCAGTATGATATCAACTAGCCCAGCAGCATTGCAAAGAAGTATTTGTACCTGTTTTCACCTTTGAATACCTAACCTATCAATTATTAACGCCCCATGCTGATTTGTAATCCCATATCTTGTTAAATCATATAATTTTATTACCTCGAATACATATCTTAAGATTAAATGATAATTTTTACAGACTGGATCTGTTCTTAACGAGATATAAACAGATGAAAAAGTATTCAAGCATTTACAATTCAATGTTAATGTTTGCAGGCAACATACCAAATCAAGCAGCGATTTGGTTTGAGCCCATCCGAGAGAAAATGTATTTTAGTCCCCCAGTTTTCATGGTGTTCACCGTACATTTGTCCTACGATGAACTAAACTCATAGCTACGCCCGCCATTTTCGAACCCACGAACAACGGGAGGGCCATGAGGCCCTGAATCGCTCACCTGAGCAATTTGCAAAGTGGCTTTTTCTTATGTCTGAAACTGTCAAAATAGAAGTCTAGGGTCAAAAGTCAAAGAATCACCATGACCTCTTGTACTTATGAATCTTCATGTTCTCATTAAGACAACCATGTATACCATTTTTAGGGCAAAACCTTCAAAACCTTCCATGAAATCTGATGTTCTAGCATTTATTATGCCCCCAACTTCGGAGATGTTGAGGGGGCATATTGGTTTGGGCTTGTCCGTCCGTCAGTCCGTCCGTCTGTCTGTCCGTCCGTAACACTTTTTGTCAGTTGGGAAACTCAAGAACCCCTGATGCTAGGATCTTGAAATTTTATATGTGGCATGTACTTGAAAAATAAGTGGACCCGTATTTTTTCTTTTTCCCACTGGTCACATATTTCCAGAGTTATGCCCCTTTTTGGACTTAGTCTATGGAACCTTGTGAACAAAATATCTCAAGAACCCTTGGTGCTAGGATCATGACTTTTTGCAGGATAACATTGCCAAAGGTGTAGGAGACCTGATTAACTTTAGAAAAAAAATCATGAATTTTTGATCGAGTTATGCCCCTTTTTTGACTTAGTGCATTGTGAGCCTATGGAACCTTGTGAACAAAATACCTCGAGAACCCCTGATGCTAGGATCGTGTTTTTTGCAGAATATCATTGCCCAAGATGTAAATGACCTGATTTACTTTTGAAAAAAAATTCGTGAATTTTTGACCGAGTTATGCCCCTTCTTCGACTTTGTGCATTGTAAGCCTATGGAACCTTGTGAACAAATTATTTCAAGAACCCCTGATGCTAGGGTCGTGTTTTTTTTTTTTGCAGAATAACATTGCCCAAGATGTAGATGATCTGATTAACTTTTAAAACAAGAGGGCCATGAGGCCCTGAACCGCTCACCTGAGTATGGTGGCCATGTAGGTCATGTGACATAGACCGCTTGACAAATTTTTGTTCCATCAGCCCCTGGAGGCTGTGTATGATATTTGGTTACAATTAGCCCTGTGGCTTTTGAGGAGACGTCTTAAATTGTCAAAATATGAGAGACATGGGTCAGAGGTCAAAAGATGACCTTGACCTCTTGTACCCCCAAATCTTTCATGTACTAAGACGACTGTATATACCAATTTTGAGGCCAAAATCTTCAAAACTTGCCATGAACTCTTATGTTCTACCATTTTCCCATACTTGACCTTGCCTTAAAAAAGGTCAAGGTCAGCCCAAGGTCATATTGAACAATCTTGATAGTACTCAAGTACCTGATGCTATATACCAAGTTTCAAGGCCATTGATCACTTGGTTCTTGAGAAGGAGATTTGTAAAGGTTTTTGCCACATATGGGCATGGCGGCCATGTTGGTCATGTGACCAAGACTGTTTGAACAAATTTTCATTCCCTCGGCCCCTAGAGGCTCTGTATAAAATTTGGTTACAAAGGCCCAGTGGCTTTTATGTGTGAAATTGTCACAATATGAGAGACCGGGGTCTAAGGTCAAAGAATGACCTTGACCTCTTGTACATATAAATTTTCATGTTCTCATTTAGATAACTGTATATATCAATTTTCAGGTCTAAATCTTCAACAGTTTCCAAGAAATCTTATATTCTAGCATTTTCCCATATTTTCCCATATACAAGCTACAAAAAGCAAATTTGACCTTACCGTAAAAAAGGTCAAGGTCAACCCAAGGTCATAATTTGAACAATCTTGATAGTACTCAAGTACCTGATGCTACATACTAAGTTTCAAGGCCATCGGCCTATTGGTTCTGGAGAAGAAGATTTTTCTAGGTTTTTACCATATATGGGCATGGCGGCCATGTTGATCATGTGACTAGGACCTTTGAACAAATTTTTGTTCCCTCAGCCCCTTGAGGCTCCATATGAAATTTGGTTACAATTGGCCCAGTGGCTTTTGAGGAGATAAGTGAAATTGTGAAAATATGAGAGACCAGGGTCAAAGGTCAAACACTGACCTTGACCTCTTGTATGCATTAATTTTCATGTATTTATTAAGGTGACAGTATATACCAATTTCCAGGTAAAAATCTTCAACAGTTTCCAAGAAATCTTATGTTCTGGCATTTTCCCATATAAAGGCTAGAGAAAGCAAATTTGACCTTACCGTAAAAAAGGTCAAGGTCAACCCAATGTCATAATTTCAACAATCTTGGTAGTACTCGTGTACTTGATGCTACATACCAAGTTTCAAGGCCATTGGCCTATTGGTTCTGGAGAAGAAGATTTTTCTAGGTTTTTACTATATATGGGCGTGGCGGCCATGTTGGTCATGTGACCCAGTCCATTTGAACAAATTTTCGTTCCCCTGCCCCCTAGAGGCTCTGTATGGAATTTGATTACAATTGGCCCAGTGACTTTTGAGGAGATAAGTGAAATTGTCAAAATATGAGAGACCAGGGTCAAAGGTCAAACAATGACCTTGACCTCTTGTACGCATAAATTTTCATGTACTCATTCAGATGACTGAATATACCAATTTTTAGGTCTAACTCTTCAACAGTTTTCAAGAAATCTTATGTTCTATCATTTTCCCATATAAAAGCTACAGAATGCAAATTTGACCTTACCGTAAAAATAGTCAACGTCAACCCAAGGTCATAATTTGAACAATCTTGGTAGTACTCGCGTACCCGATGCTACATACCAAGTTTCAAGGCCATCGGCCTATTTGTTCTGGAGAAGAAGATTTTTCTAGGTTTTTACCATATATGGGCGTGGCGGCCATGTTGGTCATGTGACCAGGACCGTTTGAACAACTTTTCGTTCCTAAGTCCCCTAGAGGCTATATATGAAATTTGGTTACAATTGGCCCAGCGGTTTCAGAGGAGAAGTCGTTTGAAATTGTGGACGGACGGACGACGGACGGACGACGGACGCCGGACGCCGGAGCCTTACCATCCTATAAGCTCCCCCGGAGCCGCTGGCTCAGGTGAGCTAAAAATCGTGAATTTTTGACTGAGTTATGCCCCTTTTTCGACTTTGTGCATTGTAAGCCTATGGAACCTTGTGAACAAAATATCTCGAAAACCCCTGATGCTAGGATTGTGTTTTTGTGCAGAATAACATTGCCTAAGGTGTAGGTGACCTAATTAACTTTTGAAAAACATTGGTGAATTTTTGACAGAGTTATGCCCCTTTTTCGACTTAGTGCATTGTAAGCCTATGGAACCGTGTGAACAAAATATCTCGAGAACTCCTGATGCTAGGATAGTGTTTCTTTGCATAATATTATTGCCCAAGGTGTAGATGACCTGATTAACTTTTGAAAAACATTGGTGAATATTTGACAGAGTTATGCCCCTTTTTCGACTTAGTGCATTGTAAGCTAATGGAACCTTGTGAACAAAATATCTCAAGAACCCCTGATGCTAGGATTGTGTTTTTCTGCAGGAAGACATTGCCCAAAGTGTAGATGACTTGATTAACTTTTGAAAAACATTGCTGAATTTTTGACTGAGTTATGCCCCTTTTTCGACTTAGTGCATTGAATCATGTGGTACAAAGGTACCCTTACATACAGTTTAGAACAGTAATATATAGGAACATACAGTTACAGGCTAAGATGTAGCTGAACTGATTAAAACCTCTTTCTGACCTAAACAGCATGGGATGACCCTTCTTTAGCGGCAATCATATGGTTGGGGGCATAGTGTTTCATAAACACAGTATCTAGTTATATTTGACCATGCGCAAAACAGGTAAAGGTAAACCAAAGGTCATCATTTGAACAGTCTTGGTAGTACTCTAATACTCTATGCTACTTACCAAGTTTCAAGGCCATAGGTGTATTGGTTCTGGAGAAGAAAAATATTTAAGGTTTATACCATAAACGGGTATGGCAGCCATGTTGGTCATGTGACCTGGTCCGTTTGAACAAATTTTTGTTCAATCAACCCCTGGAGGCTCTATATGAAATGTGTTTACAATTGGGCCTTTGGCTTTTGAGGAAACGTTTGAATTTGTCAAAATATGACAGTTCTGGGTAAAAGGTCAAAGAATGACCTTGAACTCTTGCACTCATAATTCTTTATAACCTCATTTAGATGACTGTATATACCAATTTTTAGGCCAAAATCTTCAAAACTTTCCATGAAATCTTATGTTCTAGCATTTTCCCATATTTGACCTGGAAGGTCAACCCAAGGTCATAATTTGAACAATATTGATAGTACGCGAGTACCCAATGCTACTTACCAAATTTCAAGGCCAACGGTCAATCGGTTCTGGAGAAGAAGATTTTTAAAGGTTTTTGCCATATATGGGTGCCGCCGCCATGTTGGTCATGTGACCTGGACCGTATGAATAAATTTTCATTCTTTCAACCGATGGAGGCTCTATATGAAATTTGGTTACAATTGGCCCTTTGCCATTTGATGGGATTGTTTGAAACTGTCAAAATATGACAGTTCTGGGTCAAAGGTCAAAGAATGACCTTGACCTCTAGTACTCACAAATATTCATATACTCTTTAAGATCACTGAATGTACCAATTTAAGTCCTCAATCTTCAAAACATTCCATGAAATCTTATGGTCTAGCATTTTCCCATATTTGACCTTGCCGTTAAAAAGGTCAAGGTAAACCCAAGATCATAATTTGAAGAATCTTGGTAGTACTTGAGTGCACAATGGTACATACCAAGTTTCAAGGCCATTGGGTGATTGGTTCTGGAGAAGATTTCTAAAGGTTTTTACCATATATGGGCGTGGTTGCCATGTCGATCATGTGACCTAGACCGTATGAATAAATTTTCATTCCCTCAACCCCTGGAAACTCTGTATGAAATTTGGTTTCAATTGGCCCACTGGCTTTTGAGGAGATTGTTTGAAATTGTCAAAATATGACAGTGCTCGGTCAAAGGTCAAAGAATGACCTTGACCTCTAGTACTCACAAATCTTCATGTACTCATTAAGATGACTGTATATGCCAACTTTTAGGCCTTAATCTTCAAAACTTTCCATGAAATCTTATGTTCTAGCAATTTCCCATATTTGACCTTGCCGTGAAAAAGGTCAAGTCAACCCAAGGTCATAATTTGAACAATCTTGGTAGTACTCGTGTACACAATGCTACATACCAAGTTCCAAGGCCATCATCCTATTGGTTCTGGAGAAAAAGATTTTTAAAGGTTTCTGCCATATATGGGCGTGGCCGCCATGTAGGTCATGTGACCTGGACCGTATGAATAAATTTTCATTTCCTTAACCCTTGGAGGCTCTGTATGAAATTTGGTTTCAATTGGCCCAGTGGCTTTTGAAGAGATTGTTGGAAATTGTCAAAATATGAAAGTTCTGGGTCAAAGGTCAAAAAATGACCTTTACCTTTTGTGCTCATAAATCTCCATGTACTTATTAAGAGGATTGTAGATACCAATTTTCAGCCCAAAATCTTCAAAAGTTTCAAAGATATTTTATGTTCTAGCATTTTGTCATATAAAAGCACGAGGAAGCAAATTTGACCTTACCGTAAAAAGGTCAAGGTCAACCCAAGGTCATAATTTGAACAATCTTGGTAGTACTCGCGTACACAATGCTACATACCAAGTTTCAAGACCATCGGCCTATTGGTTCTGGAGAATGGGCGTGGCGGCCATGTTGGTCATGTGACCTCGACCATTTGAACAATTTATCGTTCCCCCAATCCCAGGAGACCACATATGAAATTGGGTTACAATTGGCCCAGCGGTTTCAGAGGAGAAGTCGTTTGAAACTGTGGACGGACGACGACGGATGACGGAGACTGTCCATTTTAAAAGCTCCCCCGGAGCCTCCGGCTCAGGTGAGCTAAAAAAGTGGCTTTTCTCATTATTGAGCGAAAGTGGGGACTGGAGCCTGTGTCGATGCTAGAGTTTATAAACAGTCAATATAAGTACATACATGTATAAGCCGCGACAGGACAAAACCAACAAAATGGCATG
This sequence comes from Ctena decussata, assembly GCA_963989385.1. NCBI lineage: Eukaryota > Metazoa > Mollusca > Bivalvia > Lucinida > Lucinidae > Ctena > Ctena decussata. Next base: position 76,497,373 of record OZ022498.1, on the reverse strand, counting down.
TGCGCCCACCGAATCCTCCCAGACTCTGATCAGAGTCTTCGCTGTATTATGAGAGCGTAGCTCAGTGTCTAAGTTTGCGCCATGCAGAGAGCAAAGATCTGATCAGACTGGGCGGATGCCCAGGCTGATCTTAGTCTTTGTTGGGCGCACATTTTTGGTTTGTCGTGTCGCGATCGTGTATAGATATAAACGACAAAAACTACAAAAGATAACCAGTGTTGTGACTTGTTCTTCAGCAGCGATTGTTTCTGTTTCGAGTAATGCTGAAGAAAACATATTTTAAAATTAAATTACAGTAATTGCAGTAAATCGAAGATGAGCACAGGCGCTTGAAGATCTATGCTAAAAAAAAAAAAAAAAAAAAAAAAAAAAAAAACTCAAAACCCTTTAAACTTGACGCATTCTATAGGTCATTTCTTCAAAATGGCTCATAGCCTGAATGTTTAGCGGCATCATTGAAATATATTTAATAGCATCAAACTTCAAGCACCTGTGAGTTGAGGGATCATGGAAAACACTGAAGACAATGACAACCAGACTAAAGAAAAGCACAAGTTGAACCTAAAATGTTCAAAAAGGTTATAGGATACACAATTTGACGTAAAAAAATCCTATCTACTGACCCATGGCCCCATCCAGGGGCCAGGCGCCAATGCTTAGGTAATCCATATCCAAGGTAATGCTGTGGAGAAATATGGGGTATAAACATGTCGAGGGGTATTACAGTTTTCACTCTTCTTCTTTGGGAGGAGGCGCCCCTCTCTTTCCCTCCCCCACCTCTGTTATCAAGTTTTGAACAGATGAAAAGGGTAGCTTGGTCTCAAACGTTCGACCATGTATAAGGATGGATGGATGACTTGTGATTTTTAATCCTTTTCAACTTTTCAACAGTATTTCAGTCACATCAGAACGATGGGAGGGCGATAATGAAAAGCTGCGTGCAATGGAACCCCGTTTACGTTTGTGAAGATTCTCGCCTCAAGTAGGGATCGCACCCTGGATCGCTAGATCAGCATCGTGTACGGTGACGCATCCACTTATCATAATATTATATGGACCATGTCCATACTTTTTGTTGATAACTAGATGTGTAAGTGAAATAATTTAACCTACAAAAGATAGACTCTCCTGCATTATCTCCATCAGGTCTTTGGAATTCTAAATTGTGGAAGGCATCTGCTAAGTTTTGGAAAGATCTGTTGTATTTTTCAGCATTTGATGCAGGTTTTTCTATTGACTTTAAATCTGTGTTTATCACCTCCTGTAATGGATCTTTTCTTTCCTTCATCTTATATTCTCAAATAAAATCAGGTGTGTCTAAATGTTCATTTCTTTTAATTTCAAATGCAAAATGGTATTTTATATAAAGACCCACCAAAATTTAACAAAAAAAAACAAAAAAAAACGCGAAACAGGTTCGTAGCAGGTTTGAGTAACACGTTCTTTCTGAGCATCACTCACCATTTCAACCAAGTGAGCAAGAGTCAAAGCTGACTGGCCATGGCTTCGTTATATGACTATCAAGCGAAAAGAGGAGAATATCACTTGAGTATCACTCACCTTGAAAATTCATTCCACTGTTTGCGTTATTTTAGTAAATCGTCTCCTCTCAATAATGGGCTGACCCATGTCAAAGAAGGGAGAGTCCATTTAAGTCATACGGGGTATGAGGTTAACTGTTCTGCTTTTATTAAAAACCCCTATTATGAATAATGGACTGCTCTATGATGGAAGAGTCAATTTAATTTATAGGATACATCAATTTATACTACCAGTAACCCCTCTATATAATAGACTTTTCCAAGTCTAAGATGGAAGAGTCTACTTTATAAATTCAGGGGTCATAAATGAATTGCCCTTTTTAACAATCCTATTGTAAATATTGGACTGCTCCAGAATCATTGACGGAAGAGTCAATGCAAGATATTTAGGGGTGAAATTATTTGCACCGTAAGTATTTTTGTCAGAAACCCCTTTTCTTAAATAATGAACTCGTCCAAACCAAGTTGAAGAGTCGATCTGATATATTGGGAGGTCAGGTCCAGTTCCACAACCCCTGTTTTACATGATGGACTGCATCGCACACAAAGGTGGGTTAAGTCTATTGCAAAGCTAGATGGGTCAATTATTCAAAGAGTTCAAGCCTTTTAATAATGGGCAGATCTGAAGTGTACGATGGAAGAGCCAATAACGAAAGGATTAATCCGTTTGTATTCTTAGATGCAGTCCCAATCAAGCTGAGTGAGATAATCCCGGTAATCACTCAAAGTTAGACCTGGGCCCAGGTTCACAATCATTCCTTAAATTTAAGGACAACCTTAAAGTTAAGGTGTAAAATTTCACGTGTAAATAAAAGCTTACAAAAACTAAATGTATTAAATTTTTCTTTCGTATTATATTTCTATGACCATTGTCAGTAGATTCATGCAAAAACTGCAATTTTTAATATGGTTTGAATATAGATTTTCTGAGGGCTAAAATTTCCACCTTAACTTTAAGGTGGTCCTTAACTTTAAGAATGATTGTGAACCTGGGCCCAGGTGACAATAGGAAAATCTGTAACCTGGAACACTGTGTAGTGAGAAGGTTTATATCTTTCTACACCAAGCGTCCCCAAAGGCCCTCGGCAAATGGTGTAGACCCAGATCTGGTGCCGAAGAACGCGGCCTCAGATCAGGTACTACTGTATTCCATTTCTTAGAAACAAGAGGACCGTGATAGTCCTGATGAATGGATGGATGACTTGCGATTTTACGTCCTTTTCAACAGTATTTCAGTCATATCAGGACGATGGAAGGTTCGTGATGAAGGACTGTGGGCAACGAATTCCAGTTCATGGTTGAAAGATTTCCGCATCTAGCAGGAATCAAACCCAGGACGGCTGGGTCAGCAGTCTAGTCTAGTCTATCCCACAACCTTGCGAGTCTGGGCACCACAGATGACTTTACAACAACCCATTTCTCCATAGTCCTGTCTGCAGCAGCTGCCCTACTTGAGCTAGCAAAGTCCATCCCTGTTCACTCCTTGATTTTGTCTTCCTAGCTCTTCTTCTGTCTACCTATTCTTTTCTTTTCTTTCACTGTGTCCTGTAGAATCGTCTTTGCTAAGCCAGAGACTTGAGATGTGACCAAACCACCTCAGTTTCCGTTTCTTGACCAAGATCAAGAGTTCACCATATTCTCAAAAAGCTGCGTGGATATTTTTGAGAACATCCTGATTAGCGACCTTGCCCTTGTACGAGATTTCAGTAACTTTCGGTAGCATCTCATCTCACAGGCCTGTGTTGTTTTCTCTAACTCTGCTGTCAAGGACCATAACTACAGAATATGGATATGACAAAGAAGCGCATCAGTTTTGCCTTTGATCCAAAAGATATGTTGTTATTACTCCATATTGACTTCAGCTATGTCAGAGCTGCAGTGGCGCGTGCAATCCTTGAGATACTTGATGTACTTGATGTACTTGAAGCTTGTAACCGTTCTAAGCTGTTGTTCTTCAAACTTGATATCCCTCTGGATGCCATTGGCGTTGTTTGTCATTAGTTTGGTCTTCTCAGCACTTAACTCCATTTTATACCTTTCTAGTTCCTGCTCTTCCTGAGCAAGAGCGTCATTGTCGTTGGCAAACCGCAGGATGGTAATAGTTCTGCCGCCTATTCTAACCTTTCCATGATGCTCTTTCAAAGCATCAGACAAAGACTCAGACAAGAGTCTCCCAACCCTATGGGTCAAATAGGGATGGTGGGAACACAACATCAAAGAAGAGTCCACGGCCAGGGCGGAAGAACTCTTTGAGACACTTCAAAGAAGAGTCCACGGCCAGGGCGGAAGAACTCTTTGAGACACTTCAAAGAAGAGTCCACGGCCAGGGCGGAAAAACTCTTTGAGACACTTCCATGTATTGTTTTATAGGCTCAAGCTTGTCTTGTTAACTTGATAAGCACTTTGACCTTTTTTGTTTAGCTTTGAAATCATTCACATGTCGCTCCTAACACGGTACATTCATAACTCGTTGATTTTGGGAACTTAGGAGAGCGACTACATCCTCCCCGTGCAGGAGAAATCTTGCCTATTGCTTTAGAGCATATTCTCTTCCTCGACAAAAAGAATGCTTGCATCGTCATGGCAATACTAGAAAAATATGAACCGCGGCACAACAAAACCAACAAAGTGTCATGTGCGCCCAGCGAAGACTCAGATCAGCCTGGGCATACGCCCCGGTTGATCAGAGTCTTTGCTGTTGGCATGAAGGTAGTTTAGATCCTTAGCTACCCTTTAAGCGCACTGCAAGGACTCTGAACAACCTGGGCGAATGCCCAGGCTGATCTGAGTCTTTGCTGGGCGCACATGCCACATTGTTGGTTTTGTCGTGTCGCGGCTCAATTATGACAGGTGTTAACAATCCCAGCGGTATATTTTCATCAATCCTGCAATTCTGGTGCCGATTAATAAATCCTATGCAAACATCTGTTGTTTCGACAACTTTTACGATGCCCGTATGTTCTATTCTGTCTGATGGAATTGCACAGAAAAAAAATGTAACAGACAGAATTTATCAATCTGGTGGGCCCATTAAATGTTTATTGATTCATAATTTAGAACAACAATAACCTCTTAGCACTCTTTTGGAGCATGCTGTTCAGATACTTATTCAAGTATGTCTTACAAAGTTTTCGACTCATCTTTATTGCTGTAGTGTTTTTCTCTCTTTGCCTCCCCGCCTGTCAGAAGCTTGTTAAGAATACATCATCATAAAATTAATTTGCGATGTTGCGATGTTTGATGCAAACGCAGAAGTGCTAATATATGAGTTGCGAAACGAGAATCGTACCTTACTGTACGTATGTGCGACCACAAAACCGTTTGACTAGTCTTCTCTATGTATTTCTGTACATTTTATGGGTAATTGGAGTAGGCGAATGCCCCGATTCTTGTCACTTTAACCCTTGTGTTGGTACTCAAATGTAAGACGCTGAGCGGCGGACCTGTTCCCTAGGTCAAACAAACTGGGTTACCTTCGAAAAACTGCCATATTCAGTCAAATAGAACAGTTGTTAGACAAAAAAATGTCCTAGCCTATACAGTTTGCCTTCGAAATTCTCAGATTACTTACTGAAGAAAATCCATGTCACAGGCTCTCATTTTTCTTAACAAGTGACTAGACAACAACAGACGGCAGACGAAAGCGCTACCGAATATTCAATTAAAAAGTTCAGTTAGACTAGATAGAGATAGATAGATTCTTTATTTCCTCCAATTAAAGGAAAGCATATCTGTGATATTAGCGGGAATAAATAAGAAAACAAAAACTAGATTAGTTCTTTCCGCATAAAAGGTTGTCTCTTAGAAAGTCTGGCAAAATAATGCAAACTCTTTATAAAACACTCGGGTAGCTAAGAACCGTCGACATTTTATACTGTCTGTAAGACTTTTGCACTTCCGAGAACTTATCAAACCCACAAAGTCACAATGTGGTAGTAATCAACTGTCACTGAGGACTTAGTGGTAGGCCAAAGAAAAGTATTGTTTTGAGTTGCTGATGAAAAGGTGTCCTTACATAATTGAGGTAACGAATCTAGAATTGAATATAAAAAGTATTGATAACAATTACGATGAAACTTTAGCAGCTGCTCAATACTTTTCTATCGCCCGACCCATATGAAATGAAGAAAAGAGGACGGCTAGTGGATTCTCTTAGAATCGAGAAATCAGTGTGAATCCAGAATTGCATCTAAAAAGTACTAATAACGATTACGAATGAAATTTAGCAGTAGTTCACTACTTTTCTGTCGTCGGACCCATAAGGAATGAAGAAAAGATGACGGCTAGTGGATTCTCCTAGAATCCAGAAATAAGTTTTATCATGTGAGTACAATTGGTCACTCTGATACTTGAGATCCAAAAGCATATCCTACAAGAGAAACTTTTAAGTATCAATAGACTACGACAAGTAGGATCCATTGACGCCAAGACGCACGTCAAAGAAACGAAAATCGCAAACTCATTTTTATCGAGTTTGTTTATGAAGCTGATACATTTTCATTGCCAAATCTAGGATATTTGAGTCTATATCCGATGCATTCTCATTGCCATGTAATTCATTTCCACCCAAAAAGCAAACTGCTCCAAATTACAAACACATGCCAGATTACATACGGTACAATATATGGACAATATATGCGCATATCTATGTCACCTTAAATAAGTATTGTTTTAATGGTTTTGTGGCACATACAATGTAATATTCTAATGCACTTACGAATATAACGCGACGTCTGATTGGATAACGTCAAAAATTTGCGACAGTATATTCTACGATTTACTGTCGCAAACCCGACGTCATTATAAAACGTCGCTTCTCGTTGGCTGACATTTGGTTTTACGCTGCTGAAAGCGCTTACAATGAGTGCAAAGAAGTACACTTTGAAAGGTGAAAATGTGAAAAAGTGCATTAGAATGGGGATAACTGTCGCGTCGCCGGAAAACGAAATTTCCGACCATAAAACCGACGATTTACCTCCCAAATGACAATTTTGAATACAGTTATCCCCTAAGTGGTCGTGAGTCCAAACTCGTACACATTAAAAACATTGACAAATTTAAAATATTTAGCTACAAAGACATGGACCCCTATACAATGGTGTGATAAGTCTGGGGACTTATGGATTTCCATCACGCATATTTGTGATGGTTAACCATATATTTTAAATGAACTGACATGATGGCTTACCATAATATAATTTCTGAAATTCTTACCACAAGATGTGACTACATGTCCGAAGGCTGAAACGTGTAATGTTGGTTTCTTCTGGTGTTATGGCTGACCATAAGAAAACCCAAAACCCTAAAGTACTTGCCAACTGAGTAACTGGTGCAAAACCTTGAGTAATTCGTACAGTTAGCATTTGTTGCGAAAAAGCAAGCATTGTAGATTATTTTGATCGTAACATAATAGAAAAATAGAAAGTAAACATGTATTTTTCGTGGAAATAAAACAAGACAAATACACACGAATATTTACCTAATTTGATCATAATTCTGCAGAAATAACCAACTGTTTATACTTAGAACAGTTAACGGCTGGACCAATTATCATTTTTAAGTGTAGACAGGTCATACTGAACACTGCCAGTCGGTGAAATTGTCATTTTAGTGAGTTTGACTGAAACTGTAGGAGTTATGGCTGACCATCACAAATGTGCGTGTAGGAGTTATGGCTGACCATCACAAATGTGCGTGATGGAAAACCATAAGTCCCCAGACTGATAAGGTGCTTGCGAATAGTAAGCTTCAACTACCAATTGAAATACACAAGCAGTGTCTACGTATATGCGGGACTTGTCAGTGATAATTGAAAGCCCGCCTATGTTAAGCCATGGCAATCAAATTGGAATTGAGTTAGAAGGGATCAAAGAGTTCATGATGTCTCCCAAATACTAAATACATGACAGATCGTTGTTTGACAAACAGTAAAAGCCAAAAATAACAGAGAGAGAAAGAGAGAGAGCGCGCGTTGCTGGAGAAGTTGCGTTCACAAACTATCATACACACAATGCTGAACGACATAATGTAGAAACGGCCACACTGACATTTGAAATGGATAACTTTTGGACAAATGAGCATTAAGAAATAAAGCCGAAATGAAACACAGTTACGTTTCATTTTTAAGTTTGTTATTTCACTTAAATGCTGTATCAAGTAACATATAGTGTCACTTCAACCTCTGAAGATACGTATGCTCAACTCGGTATGAAAGAAACTGGGTGATTTATGGCAGTTTAAAATGGTGTGTAATATTAAACTCTTTTTGTATCTCTTAAAAACCTTAAGATGTCAAACGAGCTGCCACTTTCAGACGCAGGTAAAATAAATGCTTAGCGACAGAAATGCGATCGGAGAGAAAAATACATAACCTTAACATCTATCTGACAGCTCTTACCTTCAAAGGTTAAAAGAGCCCTTGTAAATGAGAAAAAGGCGTGTACAGTTATTCAATGACTTCAACTGCAGGACAGTTATCATTTTTAAAACGTAGGATAAATCACGATTTTTGTAGAAATCAGAAGACAATAGTGTTCTCCAACAGAAGATCTGCATTATACTAAGAATTTATCATACGAATCTCACGAGTAACCATAAGAGATATCCGACCACTAAGATACACTTACGGAAAAGAAAATGCATGTTGAAATTATAAAAGACAGAGCTATCAATTTTGATTACAGAAAAACAATGAAAAGAGTGCGGTATTCCCATCTCCATCCATTTCTAAAAAATACTAAAAGTAAAAAAAACAGGCGATGATCAGGAGCCAAAACAATCAGATCCCATAGAGGCATATACATTAACTGACAAAAGTGCACGAAAGACACGCACTGTAAACCGAACGAACAGCTCTTTCTCAAACAGGTGGGCATTCAGCTACCCCAACTGAAAAGGACACTTACATCTATTTTACCTATTTTCTATTTTAATTGCAAAACAAAACAGAAAACAAAGTGAGTAGCTCTTCAGGTGACCATATTGCTAGAAGACCACAGACAAGCTGACGTAAGAACAAGTAACAGTGAGAAACCACAACAGAAGTACCGCCTAGGAAGTCGGCTTTAGTGCAGAATGACGCAGTAAGGTCAAGTCAGCTAAAAATCGGACAGCAGGTAAATCCGGACAGTGACATTGTTTCCTTTATATGTCAGTTGTTTGGAATTAAAACAAAAATAAGTGGGCAAACAGTGAAAATCCTAATGAGACGGCTCATGATGAGCCGTCTCATTTGGATTTTCGCTGTTTGCAAAAGTATGTCCGAATTTACCTGCTGTCCGAATTTACCTGACTTGACCCTACTGATGGAAAAATATTTCTTCGCGGTAAGTTCTGTTGTGTCTGCGGTCACTGTACGTAAATTCTCTGTAGATTATCCAAGCAAGGAAAGACAAAGTGCAGAGCAAAGTGTTTTATAGTTGAAAATAACAGCTGTTCTGATCTTTATCAAAGCGGAAAATCACAGTTTAATGCTCTATGAACCTTTATGATAGACGCTGCTAATTGTATCTGCCTAAGAATGAGCTGATGTTGGCTGACTAATATTGTGATTTTGTGCACAGTCATACGAAGGTAAATAATCTCGAACCAACTGAGAAAATCGGTTATATCTCAGGTCTTACAGCTCCGATTTTTATGTCGTAAAGTGCAGTTACCCCGCACTAACATACTCAAGTTGTCTACATCAAACGCGGCCATTTTATAAAGTGAAGCCATTTACCAGAACACTTCGGAAAACTGACCTCATGGTCAGTTTTCCGAAGTGTCTTGGTAAATGACTTCATTTCACAAACTAACCCTGCTTATGACAGTTGCTTCAAAGACATTAGTAAGGGGTAACTTTTTTCTTCTAACAATATTGAAATCGGACTTGTAAGATTTGAGATATAATTTGTTTTCTAACCTAAAATGAGAATATTTTTCTTTGAAACATGATTTTCAGCGACGTGCGTTATCCAGCTTGTATACGTATATGTAAGAATAATAAGGTGTTAATTCATGCAACAGGAATATATCTAGTTCCAGTTACTTTACATGTACTTTGCATGTAGTAAAACTTTTATATTGTTTTCAATATAATGTAAATTAAGTATCATTAAGGTGGTGATTTATGGTAAATGTAAAAATCTGCATAATACCATAAAAAAGTAACGTATCTCCCTGAAAGTTAGCAGACTTCTTATTTTTGTTGTTCTTTACAGTTTAGAATACAAAATAGACGTACATGCTGCTTAAAAACGTGTTTTTATAAGGAAAGATCAAAGGGTAATTTTCTGCGAATAAATCTGAAAAAATAGTATCATTATTGAAAATTTACGTAGTGCTGAAGGTGCATTATTGCATAATGAAGAGCGTCCTAGCAATTATTTATTCCAAGTCTTTCTCAAATTGTAATGCAGACCAGATGAAAACGGTAGCTTTTTCTCAAATGTTCAACCATGTACAAAGTAACTGTACGTTGGACGCGTTTATTAAATATAGGGTAGGCAAGCATGCCTATGTTAACACCTACAATATAAATAATACATTACTGACATGATCAGTGGTGTGTAGATGAAATTGTTCAACCTTGTTAAACTAGTCTCACCTGTTTCACCTGTGTGTTTTGACAAAAAAAAATTGGACACAGACTGCATCTTTTTTCATCTGCTCAGCCTGATAATGTGTGAAAGAGTTTGAAAAAATAATTGCTAGGACGCTCTCCATTATGCAACAAGGTTCTCTAAGCACTAAGTATATTTTCAATAATGATTGTATTTTTTCAGATTTATTCGCAGAAAATTACCCTTTGATCTTCTCTTATAAAAACACTTTTTAACATTTACAAATGCTGCATTTTGGGATTCTAAATTATGAGAAACAACACAAAGAAGGCATCTGCTAGGTTTTGGAAAGATCAGTGTTATTTTGAGTATTTTATGCAGATTTTTGTCTTTGTCCCAAATCAGTGATTATCACCACCTTAAACAGACAAGACTTTTGATCAGAACCTGTTAAAACTTTACCTTTGAAAGCTGGCATGAGGTGAGCAGTGCGATTTCACAGATGAAATACAAGGATAGGAGGATAAGAAAACTATATTCTTTATATAAAAAAAAATGTTTTTCACAAAGTCACAAGTTGAACCCCTCAAGTACCATCAGCAAAACGCATCAATTGTTAAATTTGCAGAAAGTACGAACTCTAGTATGGCCATATGGCCATTCTTTCATACACTTTTACTACCCATAAGTGCATGCCATTTACAAAAAGATTCATGGGTAAAGACATAAACTAATATATATTATATTCTATATTCCTGTTTGAGTTTCTCAGGTTCGGAAACATGGGATATAAGTATATCTTCATGCTGAATGCCTAAATTACACATCCTGGACTGATTTGCGACACAATTTCTTGTTAAATCATAATATTCTATTACCTCCGCCACATAACTTGAGATCGTCATGATAGTTGAACAGACAATATTTGTTCTGAACCAGACATGCAAAAATTGAAAAAGTATTAAAGCGCCTGACAACTACAATACTCAAAATATATAAGGAGCAGCTGATTTTCCCAGAGACATTACTTTAATATTTACACAGTTCAAGGGCCCATATATCTGAGCGCCAGTGACCTAGAGTTACCAATCCCATTCTTTTACAGCATTTTGAAGAAGCATCGAAGTTCAAGACAACAAGAATTTCAATAGAACTGATGCCCTGATCATTTCCGTAGAACAAATTTGGCAAATTTCGAATTTTCTGAAATTGAGGCATTTTTCTAGACGTCTAGAAAATTTCATAAATTGGAGTTCAAAGTGATCCTTTCTGACGGGTCGGCCTGTAAGACATTTAGTTTCATAGACAAAATGGTTGTTTTAATTATGGTTGAAATTTTCATGATTTCACCTGTTTTAAAAAATACAGTTTCTTTTACCAAAGTTCCATGTTTACAAAAATCAGTCAACGGACATGGACAGGATAGATATTAGATCAAAATGTATGGTATCAGTAAATTCGAGCCTCTTTACAAAATTGGCAAATAATCGGCAATCCCGTGTCTTTGTCGAGCGAAAGTGAATGACCCTCAAAGTGGGGATGCGTTGCAGCCGTCTATGGAACAAACATGTTCCTTTAAATATTTTGATTAGTGTATTTGGTGTATATATACATTTGATGAGCATTATTGAAAGTAAGGTACTAAATTCATTTCAAAATTTAATGTGCATACCTGTATGTTTACTGTTGTTTTTACAAATGAAAACAGCTTTTGTGACTTCCTGTTTGCTTCCCTGGACTATGACTCGCTTCCAAATGGTGTTTGCTCTTGAAGTAAAGCATTTTCTCCTATGAAGGAAAGCATTTCCTTTTCCTTTAAGAGTTGGCCCAATTTGAGAAGAATGTCTCTCAGACCTTTGATTTTACATTGGCACTTGTTTCCTTCATTATCACAAAATATGACAATGTTTACAAGCAGAAGCAGGAAATCGTGACAGGTGTGAACACTCCTGGAAACGTGCTTCATCAGCCTACCCTCCGTAACCCTGCTTCTGTTGAATAAATCAGAAACAATATTATTCATAAAACATCTGTAAGTTCTTGTCTACCGAATATGAATTTTTTCAGTTTCAAAGCAAATAACAACAGACAACACTAAAATCATCCCGGCTGGTCCGTTTAATGTTTTATTGATACATGAATTACTGCAGCAATAAAATATAGCCTACACTCATAGAACAAATTAAACTGCTCCAAAAAGGTTGTTTCAAGTTTGACAGACAGGAAAAATGAAGCAGTAGGAAACTTCTTTATTACTAAATCAATCTTCAGTAAATAATGCGTGCTTTACTGCACTGGCTACTTGCCTTCGTTACCTGGGAAATCAGAAAAAAATATTTATCGAGTTCATGCCATGTTCTTATGACAAAATATTTTATATGAGCCGCGACACGAGAAAACCAACAATGTGGCTGTGCGCCCTGTGCATACTCAGATCAGCATGGGTATCCACCCAGTCTGGTCAGACTCTTTGCTAATTGCTTAAAGGGTAGCTGAGGGACTGAGCTACCACCATGCGGGCAGCGAATACTCTGATCAGACTGGGCGAATGCCCAGGCTGATCTGAGTCTGCGCTGGTCGCACAACCACATCGTTGGTTTTCTCGTGTCATGGCTCATTATTATTATTAAAACTCAATATACAGAAACACTTCGGACTTTCATATAGCCTGTAATCAAGCATCGCTCTGACAGAGAAGAAAGCTGGAAGAATACTTTCCGTTGTGGAGGATTGGTCTGGATTGGAGCTACTCCCAACTGTAGAGTACTGGTCGGAATGGGACTGGAGATATTTCCAATCATGGAGGATTGGTCTGAGGCTGGAACGCTTCCCGATTGTTCAGGACTGGTATGAGATTAACAGAGCTGCCCAATCGTGAAGGACTGGTCTGAGATAAAGAATTTCCCATCTGTACAGGAATGGTCGGTATGAGGTTGGAGAGTTTCCCAATCATTGTGGAATGGTCTGAGATTGGAACGCTTCCCGACTGTAGGACTGGTTTGATACTAAAGGGCTTCCCAATCGTGAAGGACTGGTCTGAGATTAAAGGCCCCATTGCTCTATCAGCATGAAAATTTTTTTTCGTGACGTACAGTGGACTCGACAGTATCGGATCATCGACAGTATCGGATCACTCGTAAGTTATCACCCATTTTTCTCACAAATGAAGCAAATATTTATTACCATTATATTACAGTCACCAAGTATCGTTGCAAGCTTCTTGCCATGGTTTCGTCATTGTAAGTGACCGCGATTAGCCAACTTTAAACCAGTAAAACACTTCGAGTTTCACATAAAAGAGGTTCAACAAGAGCTGTCGCCTGACAGCATAGCTCGCCTGAATAGGTGCTTGCCCATCACACAGTTGCTATGGTGGTGTAGACTGCTATGCATAAAACTTCAGGCAAGCATGTCCATAATGACAACACATTTATAAACAAAAGCTATCTCAGAAATAAGTCTTAAAATAAAATAAAAAAAAATCCACATTAAATTTCAAAGTCCATGAGCTTGAGGTCAAAGAACTAAGGGGTAGGGGAAAGGGGTGGTGGGAGGGGGGGCTAGGATGTATCAAAACCTTGAACCATTATCTAACATCAGTCCACGTATTAGTATCAACTGAGTCCATTGTGGCACGGTGAAATCATGTCTTCATTAATATAAAACTTTAATCAAAATCTTTAAGACAAAACTCAAAGTCCATGACCTTGACATCAAGGTCATCCAGTGGGGTAAGTATATAGTGTTTTGTAAAAACTCAAAAAAGTGTCTAACATCAGTTCAAGTGTAAACTAAATCTCAGCCAAGCATTATGAATCAGTACGCAATTAGAAAACTTTAATAAAGACCAAATTTCCTAAGTCCCCCTGACCTTGACATAAAGGTCACCTAGTAGGGCAGGGGTAGTACTTTGTAAAACTTTGGACTAATATCTAACTACAGTGCAAATATAAAAAGAATTCATCAATGGGTTCAGGAGATATATGTCTTTAAAAAACTTTAACCAAAACATCCAATCAATAAAAAGACAATTTTCTAAGTCCATGACCTTGACATCAAGGTCACTGAGGGGGTTGGGGGTAGTACCTTCGAAAACTTTGGACCAGTATCTAACTATAGTGCAAGTATAAAAAAAATCCATCCATGGGTTAAGGAGATATTGGGCTTTATAAAACTTTAACCAAAACATCCAGTTCCAAAAAACTCCCAATTTTCTAAGTCCATGACCTTGACATCAAGGTCAAGGAGTGGGGTGTGGGTGGTACCCTGTTAAACTTTGGACCAATATCTAACTACAATGCAAGTATCAAAAGAATCCATCCATGGGTTAGGGAGATATAGGTCTTTAAAAAACTTTAACCAAAACATCCAATCCGAACGCCGACGCTGACGCGGACGCTGACGCGGACGCCGACGCCAGGGTGACAACAATAGCTCTTCCTGAACTTTCGTTCAGGCGAGCTAAAAATTGATTTGGGTCATTTCAGTTGCCAACCAAAATTACCTACTTTTGATTTCATAAACAATGAAAAAATGGTAAAAATACAATGTACAGCTGTAGAGTCCCATTCACTGTACCGCCTTTGTTTTTATTGCATCACTCAACGGGGAACCAGAAATGGAAAAGCGTTTTTGCAGATCGATTTGTCGTCTTTCAAAACGCGTTCCCCATGCCTTTTGCCAAGTAAATGAATCAATTTATGCACATCAACCCATATATTATCACCAAAGCGCTTTTCATAATGATTTGCGTTTAGACGATTTTACCAATTATAGGACTATGGAGACTTTAAAGTATCCATAGTCCTATCGATGGTAAAAATGTCTAAATTTAAATCAATGTAAAAAGCGGTTCAACCTTCGCGTTTGGTAATAAAATGTGGGTTGACGTGCATATATTGAGTCATAAAACTGGCAAAAAGGACAGAAAACAAGTTTTTGAAAAATAACAATTCACTCACAAAATACAATTTCCTGGTCTGGTTTCCCGTCTAACAATGCTTTATAAACATAGGCGGGATAGTGGCTGGGGCTCCACGCCTGTACATTGTATTTTTACCATTTTATTCAACTTATTGAAATCAAAAGTAGGTCATTTTAGTTGCCAACTAAAATGACCCAAATAAGTTTTCAAACCCTTTTTATGTGAAACTCAAGGAGGTTTTATTTGTTTAAAGCTGGCTAATCACGGTCATTTACAATGACGAAACTATAGTGAGAAGCTTGCAGCGTTGCCTCATGATAAACTTTTCCACACTGATAGAGCAATGGGGCCTTTAAATAATTTCATGACTGCAGATGACTGGTAGGAATAAGATTGGAGAGTTTCCCAATCAAGGGATTGTAGGACTGGTACATGCATAAGATAGAAGTGCATCCCAATCGCAAAGGACTGGTCTGAGACTGAAGAGTCACCCGATTGTAGAGGACTGGTCTGAGATCAGAATGTTTTCCGATTGTAGAAGACTGGAATGAGATCGAAGCCCTGCAGCGAGGTTGTTGTCTCTTCCATTCCTATATGTAGTCGCACTCCTGACATTGGTTGGCAAATAATATGAGCCGCGACACGACAAAACCAACACAGTGGCATGTGCGCCAAGCGAAGACTCAGATCGGCCTGGGCATCCGCGGGAGCTAGCTTAGACCCTTAGCTACCCTTTAAGCGCATAACGAAGACTGATCAGACTAGGCGGATGCTCAGGCTGATCTGAGTCTGCGCTGGGCGCACAACCACTTTAATTGTTGCAGCTCATATAGAAGCTTGAACTGTTTAAACGAAACCCAGTGAGGTTGACTTGAGTAAGCTCTGAGCAAAAATTAAAAGCTTTCCAGAAAGCACCAGAGTGAAAGATCATTGTCCTCTTCTGCCACTAAGGAGGTGTTGAAATACCAAAGTGACACGAATGTCTCATGAGCTTGGATTGTATCGGAGGCAATATTATATTATAAGGGTAAAATCGTCTGGGCATGAATTGACGTGAATTTTTAGCGGTTCAGTCGCATTCACGATAGCTAATGATAAAATGATGAAAATTTGACAATAAATTAGTTCACGGCCAGTCATAAGAAATGCATCAGCTGAATTATGTTCCAGTACAGCAATATGTAAACTATGCGACATTAATGGCATTACTATTTGCAGTAAAAGCCATAGCGGCTACACTTCGTTTTTATTTATGAAAAAGATATATTGATGAAAATGGTATATTTATAGAGGAAAAAAAGAAGAAAAACATACTTCCCGACATTTGTTATTATCTCTGGTATTTAATCAAACAAAAGGATGCTTGTCAGGGTGTCTGACAAAATAATGTAACACACTTCAAAACCCTTCAAACCGAAGCACTTGCAATTAAGAACTTGTTTGACATTTACTGTACCATTGTTGCACTTACCAAGCTAATTCAAACCAGCCAGTATATGATAATGCTGCCTTAGAAATTGTTGGCCTCACAAACGCGGGTACCAAAGTGTACCCATTCAAAGGTGAGTGTGTACACTTTCAGGGGAAGCAACTCTGCCATTTCCACTTTGCGTCCGGTCAACTCTTAAAGGAAAGAATTCTCTCCTTTAAGAGTAGACCCTTCTTGGGAAGGATTTTGTCCTCCAGGGAAGCAAACAGGAAGTCACAAAAGTAGTCTGCCTTTTTCAAAAAATGACAGAAAACATGGAGGTTCACCTAGACACCGGTATCCCAGTAGTAACTTGTAAGGGTAACTATAGTAATTGTGAATGCATAATTTCTATATTATCGCTCTCAGTCATCAGCCTGAATCTATAATTTGCTCACTCCATTGTCACTTTATGTAATCTTTAAAAAAATGCATAAAACCTACATGGATCATACATTCAGGCTTCTAGCGTAAAATGGTTTATTGTAATTTATGCTAATTTAGCTGAGCAAATGTTCTGTTGTCTAGGAATAACATATTTTTTCTCAAAAGTTCTTAAATTTGAAACAACTCAAACAGAAGTTGCCTAAGTTAAAAAATGGTGGGAAAACATAGAAGTGTACCAATCACCTTAATAATGCTTGAAGATCTGCTAGTTTATTCAGTCATGTAAGTTCCGGGCGGCGGCAACAACGGACTTCTCCATGCTCAGAGACATTGCACTGGTTAAGCTGAACCCAGTCTCCTTGCAGTCTGACTCTTGTTACCGCTGAGCTACTGTGATTTATCTAGTCATTTTCATATACCTAATTGAATGATTTTTTTCCTTTAGATGAATAGTAAATTAAAATGAAACCAGAGCTTGTAATGTTTGGGAATTAAATCATGTTGACCTGTCAGGATAAAGAATGGTTGAAATATATACCAATTTATGTCAAAGCTAGATATCACTCGTTCTTTTAATACCTACGTCCTTATTAAAATCTCTGGGGTGGTAGAGCCGAGCGAAGATGCCGTGAAACTTTCAGCATTGGGGTTGGTTTTAAAGGCCCCATTGCTCTATCAGCATAAAAAATTTCATCATGAGCTTCTCACTATAGTTTCGTCATTATAAATGACCGTGATTAGCCAGCTTTAAAAAAATAAAACACCCTTGAGTTTCACATAAAAAGGGTTTGAAAACGTATTTGGGTCATTTTAGTTGGCAACTAAAATGACCTACTTTCGATTTTATAAAATGGTAAAAATGAATGTACAGGCATTGAGTCCCAATCACTATCCCGCATATGTTTATATAGCGTTGCTAGACGGGAACCAGAACAGGAAATCGTTTTATGTGGAGCGATTTGTCATTTTTCAAAAACTTGTTTTCTCTACTTTTTGCCAGTTATATGACTCAGTATATGCACACCGACCCACATTAGGATTACGAAACGCGAAGGTTGAATCGCTTTTTACAATGGTTTGAGTTTAGGCGTTTTTTTACCGCTGATAGGACTATGGAGACTTTAAATAAGACAAGGACTTACCAGTGTACAGTAGGTGCAGACGGGGGTTGTTTGAATATTTTTTCTCGTTTATCCTATCTCTCTATTCTCCGAGAGACGGCTCGATACAGACTGAAATACTGTCTGAAAGGGCCGTTAATCCCAAAATAACCAACCAAATAAACATAATTTTTCAAAACTATTGGATGAATTCGATGAGCTTGGCCGCTCAACCCACTCTGAAATATTTCACAGTAAAGTTCCATGTCGTGAAGGTAACCCTGTGCATTTGTTATGAGCATTTATCCGATTTAACAGTTGTTTAGTGGGCAACCAGCTCTTGGGTTATGGGTACAAATCCTGAAACCCAAAACTGTTTACCTATTTATAATTTTCTAACATTTGTTATTTCAACGAAAAATATATGGACTAAAGGAAATCATTGGCAAATTCTTTACTCTTCTTATGGCAGTGTTATCTTTTTCATATGAGAATTTCTTAAACAGTAGACTCTATTTACTAGACAGGAAAATCAAATTACCCGTGTGTAAAATAAATCATAGACGACAAATTATGAATGTGACAACAAACTACCGGCGTAACAATAACCCCAAAAAGTAACCCAGCTGTGTAGCAATAATAACAGACAACAAACTACCTACATACCAATAACAATAGGCAACAAGCATAGCAATAATAACTGCGTAGCAATAACAACAGACAACAAGCTACCTGCATAATAATAACAAGAGTCAATATACATTGTGTAACAATAACATAAGACAACAAATTACGTGAGGAACAATAACAAGAGACAACAAATTACGTGAGGAACAATAACAAGAGACAACAAATTACGTGAGGAACAATAACAAGAGACAACAAATTACCTGTATACAATAAAATAAGACACAAATTACCTGCGTAGCAATAACAAGTTTCAAAAAATTACCACTGTATGATAACAAGACACAGCTTACCTGCGTAACAATAACACTAATAAGTGACGACAAATTACCTATGTAAAATTACAAGAGACGACAGATTATCTGCGTAACAATAACGTAAGGCAACAAATTACCTGCGCAACAATAACAAGAGACAACAAATTGCCTGTGTACAATATCAAGAAACAATACTATAAAATACAGCAACAAGTTATTTGCGCAAAAATTAAACAGGGATAATACGTGGCTGTTAACATTATAGCACCTGCGTACTGTTGCAAAACACAGGGGGTTGTATTTTGAACAAAAAATAGCAGTCCAAAATTACTTGAAAATAAACAGGGGCCGCGAAAACTACTTTTGTAACAATAACCATGGGCAACAAATTACCTGTGTAACACTCCATCAGCTCTTCCTCTCTGAAGTGCAATGTTTTCTTCGTTCGGTGAAACTTAGTGGTCAGTGTTGTGTGGTTCCTCCTCAGTTCCTTTAACTCTGTCTCAGTCCTGTTCAGTTTTAACTTCACAGTTTCATATTCTTCCCTGAGTGTAGCTTCAGCACGCACTAGATCATATAACTGATTTTCAAGACTTAATAATTTAGTTTCTGAATGATTAAGCCTCTCTTCTGTATAATCAAGTTTCTCTGTCTTGTGTTTTAACTTATTTTTCAATATGTTAGTTTCCCTTTCAAGGATTGTTGCTTTTGACTCGTATACAGCAAGCTGATTTGAGGATGTAAATAACTGCTTCTGGGTTTCTTTCAGAAGATCAGCTGTTTCATTTAGTTTGTTCTTAGTTTCAAGTAAATCGGCAGTGCGTGTACTGAGAGATGACCGTAATCTATTAAACTGGCTCTGTAGTTGCATCAGTAAGGTGTCCTCAGAGCCTTGGAACCTCCCTTCTTCCTCCCTGGAAGTTTTTCTAAGATTACCAGGCCGTTTGTCAACCAGCACCGGAGACGCTTTGCCAGAGTAATCTACAGGAACAGTAGGTATGGCATTTCTTAACACTCTCTGAACTGACTGTTCTAATTCTTTAATTCTATTCTCATGATCTGATTTAACAACATTTAAGTCATGCTGCATTTGATACATGTCTTTATCATCTTGTTGTTTAATTGCTTCTGGCGCGATTCCAATTTTCGAAGTCGGTTCCGACTGGCATTTTTCGGCAGGCGACAGGTTAATATTATAAGTGCACTTTCCATCTTGAATTGTACACTCTGACTGGCCGTTGACATATCCAAGCAAAACAAATAATTCAATTTCAAGTAAAGCTAAAACAATTTTTATCACACCAGTCATCCTGTTGGTAGAATATTTTCCTCCACGAACATAAATTTTATACGAATATTTGTGCAAATTTTCATATTCATTTTGCACTTGAACAAAATTTTACAAAATTGTTTCACTAGTACGTCCTGGTAGCAATATTAATGCATTTAAGTACTATCATTAATAGATTTTTTTTGTGAAAAGCATCAGCACTACACAAAATTTTACAAACTGCCAAAAAAATTCAGTAAAAAAATCCTGAAGAAACTGCTGTAACAAAAAAAAATTGAAGAAAAAAATCCTAAAAACTGAGACACTTCAGCGAATCACTTTATCCAAAAAATAAAAAAAAAATGAAAACTTATTTTATACTATTCGGCATTCTTCAAACTTCACATGCGGAATGTTACATATTGCCGACCCAGCTCAGACTGCTCTTTTTGAGAGCAGTCAGATCTGGGTCAACAATGCTTTGCCCAAACACTTCTGTCATATTATTTAAAATAATTATGGCATATCATAAGTTCCAGTAGTCCAATCAGTCAGATCAAACTTTAAGAAATTAATATTTTTTATAACCTTGAAAGTATTTGATTAACCAGCGAAAAAGGAAAGAAAATACAGTTCTTTGGAATAGAAGAATAATTTTACACAATTAGACACCTACATTATTTTAGCAAACCTTTGGTATATTTTGTAAGAATAAAAACTGCACTCCTTTAGAAGACGAGAAGCACTCTTTCACAAAATTAGACACCTTCAGTATTTTTGCAAACCTTTGGTATTTTTGTAAGAATTTTTTTGTAGCACCTATTAATCACTTCACGAACACCACCACAACAGAGATATATCTTCCCTGTATCTTGTTCAGCGGAGCAGTGATTTTATATGCCTACGATCATACAGAATCTTAGGTACCGTAAAATATCTAAAGATCGGGACACGAAAAATGATTACCAAAAATGTCCGAAAATTTGGACAATTTTGGATTTCAGTCTTGTTATGTATGTAAAAAACGCAGATCAAAGGCAAACAGTGTTCATCCAGATCAGACTGCTCCTCCAGGAGCAGTCTGATCTGTGTTTACACTGTTTGCTCAGACCTATCTGTCCCAATATTTAGAACTTTTAAGGTACACTATAAGTGTTATAATTATATATTTTAGCTACCTTAATCTATTATAACTCGGCCTACAAGGTAATCTTTAACTTTTTCACATCATAAAGCACAAAAATGGTTGTCCTTTAAAATTTATCTCTAATTTAAAATGGTACCATAATTATCCTAACTAATTTGGACATTAAATGTGAAGGGGAGGAAATTCTACAATGACCTTATATGCCTTCCTTCTTTCTTCTCAATGGGGTCAACCCATAAAAGGAAGAATTCTGTCTTTAAAGAAATTGTATTATTTCCTCAAAAGTCGAACCCATTTTAGAAGTTGTCCACACAAGCAAACAACGGGCCTAGCTACCATGACGATAGTTGTTTCCCGTTGTATCTATCAGTGGCGTAGGAAGAGGGGGGGTAGGGGGCCAGGCCCCCCAATAATTTTGCAGGGGGGGGGGCAAAGACTGTTCTGCCCCCCCCCCCCCCCCCCCCCAATATTTGAACAATTTTCCACTTTGTTCTTCTCAAATAATGTCCCATATAGTATTGCCCCCACCCCCCAATATATCAAACCTGCCCACGCCTATGTCTATGACGGAAAGACATGAAGCTTAAAAAACTGTTGCACCTTTCCTAAAGTTTGAAGAGCTGGAAGAATGTTATACCGTGCAACAGTCTGATCTATCACTCTTTTTCCCCCAAACGCTTTTACAGAGCTGGAGGTAGAGAATTGTCTGACGATTATTCTGAGATATCATTTTTTTTTCTTATTTCTGCATAAAACATAGGTTGTGACCCCTAATTAGAACCGTCTCGATGAGACGGTATTAATGAGGGTCACACCGTATGTTTCGATAGAGTTAACAACAAAAAAAGGCTATTCATGCATTTTCACCAATTGTCACATTTATTCCAGATCTGTAGATTGTCCCAATATTGTCTTTTGACGGTAGACCTTAATGATATTTTCATATGTTTTTTTCCTTGTCGTTTAAACTGATCACTTTTTTTTATATATCATTAAACTTATTTACCTCAAAAACTTCATACATTATCATAAAATTCAGTTTAATTATGCACCTAATGCAATTTAGTTGTAATGACTGAGGCGTTGTAAGTCCTAAATGTCTGAGTTTAATTCGTTTCATTTTTTCTTACGAAAAACAAAAAGAAATACGGAGTGGCTATTTACAGTTGACTGTCAATAGCCAATAAACGTTAAAATGGCTATTTACAGTTGACTGTCAATAGCCAATAAACGTTAATATGGCTATTTACAGTTAGGTTTCCTCAAAGTCCTTTCATTGAAGCCCATCGGTGAGATTTAATTTTAAGACGGACATTAGACAAAAAATCACAATGTCAGTTTAAAAAATGAAATTTGATACATTTAAAATGGAAGAACAAAGTCTGCGTAGGACACGGAAATTTGTGAGTCAGTGAATGATTTCTTTTTACGGAATACAAATTTTCCTAATCTGCCTATAACCTGATGGCCCATGTTCCTTCTTTCGAATGTGTTTTCTGCTCTTGAAGGGACTCTTCTATATTTTAATTTCCAACAGAAAATACATTTAAGATCCAGTTTAGTTGGTAAGATGTTTAGAGGAGCAACTGCTAGATAAAGGTGTGATGCCAAAGCCGTTTACAAATACTTTTATTTATGAACATGTGATACGGTACGCCTGAGGTCTTGGGTTTGAGTCCCAATCGGGCCACGAATTTGGTTCTTCCAGAAAGTAAAGAATTTAAAAAGGTGAAACATTTAATATGTGGTTGTTGCTTATTTCTCGAATGATTTTGATAACTTTTTACACACTTTGCATAATTTAATATAGTAGAGGTGATAGATAATCTAAAGTCATACAGACCGTTCCACAGTATTTCAGTCATGTAATAGATAACGAAAAGGGTCAAACAATTCAGAGACTAGAGATCAGATGAAACCACGAACCTAGCCGGCCCTCGGGATTTCGTGTCTAGAGCATTAACCCCTCAGCCAACACGACTGAACATTATTTCATAAGGCTTACCAGTAAAAAGATCATATTATTAATACTGAACATGAAACTTTGTCCTAGCGAAACGCTGAAATAATAAATTGACTACAAATATCCTCGACTTCTGTAAATTGTAAATAAACCTTATCTGCTGTCAACTGTAAATAGCCATTTTAACGATATTTGGCTATCTACAGTCAACTGTAAATAGCCAATTTTACGTTTTTTTGGCTATTGACAGTTAACTGTAAATAGCCATTTCAACGATTTTTGGCTATTTACAGTTGACTGTAAATAGCCTCTGCCAAAGAAATAACAATAAAGAGCTGCCTTAGTGCTTGCAAATAAACAAACAAAACAGTTCTGCTCATATTATATTTTGCACTCAGCGTACTAAACCGTACAGTTTCGACCCTCGCCAGAATACGCAATTTAAGCATGAAAAAGTTCGTAATTAGCAACTCAACACTGACGAGGGTGGTGTAAAATAGCAGGGGCAGATCCAGGAATTTTGGATAGGGGGTTCAAATTAGCTTATCAGGGGGTTCGATTTATGCAGTTTGACCAATTTTTTACTCTGTTATTGTTTACTGCTTACAATATACTGCTTGAATATTTTTAACTCTTCGTCTATTATTCGGGGGTAAACCCCTTCTTCGGGGATACTGAATGCTTTAAACCACAATGGTGTTCTGCTTTATTTTTATTTTACTTTTTCCTGCTGTCCTAAGAACGTTACAACACCGTTGTCATGACGTCATGACATCACGACAGCATATCATTATAGGTAACAAAAAGAAAAAAACAAGTGGGGTTGTGGGCAGTGGTGTGTGGATCGAAAATGTCTTTACAATAACCACCGTATCATCCTAAATGTTGGGAAATTTAGAGTGACACGGCGGTTATTCCAAGGACATTTCCTCTCTGGGAAAATGCCTATATTTTACATTTTGCTCAGCCTATTGTCCTCATTCTTGTATCGACCGTTCAGAAGCGTTTTGCAACGCAAAAGTAGACTAAAACGCAAAAGTAAAGGTTTCTCGTAGCCTTGCGGCAGTGGGACAGTTGGTGTTAGGCGAGTCGAATCAACGACTTTCTGCTCGGAAGAGCAGAGTAGATTTTCTATTTTACTGTGCCGTTTACACGAGGTAATACCAATTTTCGACCGAGTCGGTAGAATATAAAAAGGCTTTCGACCGAGAATACGATCGTTAACATTACCAATAACGGTAAATGGTAATATCGTTAATGGTTGTCGACCGAGCTGATACTGCTGTAGACAGCCACTTTTGCATGTATGGTAATAGACTGGCTCGGTCGAAAGCACAGGGAGGCAAACTGGTATTACCCCTGCGTTTTATCCGTCCACTATAACTTTCATAACGGTTACAAAAATGTCAAGTAGTGTGATATTTTGTCATATTTTAGGGGTGTTGCATGCGTTTGGAAAATTACGTTTTCAAACCCAGATTTCACAGATATGTGAAAAATGCGTTCAAATTCTGTGAAAAATGCGACCGGATTTGTCACACGTGTGAAAAATGCGTTTCACACAAGTGAAAAATGCGTTCTGTGAATATAGCGGTCTCACAGTGCTATCTTAATCTATCAAAGTGAAGGTAGATGGGTACGTCTCCAAGATTTTCCGTCAGTTTAGTAAGAGGTACATAATTTGTGGCTTCTTTTTTCCTTTCTTGGATGACGAACGAAGCCCTTCCAAAATGGATCTACTTTCAGTTGGAGCAATTTTTTTTTTTTAGATTTCATTCATCCCATTGATAAGGGAGACAAATAAAAATGGCCGAGCTGCTTCCTCCGAAAGTGAACCAGCTCACCTTAAAAGAGGCAATTATGCAGTTTTGACAAGCTGTACTTTAAAACAGGTAAGTATTGATAGTAATCTTGGCTCATAAAATTAAATGAGTAAGGAGTTGTGCATCCGCTTTGCCTACTTGCATAACTTGGTGTACGCGTAAGACATATACTGACTATACTTATCAAGAAAAGAAAAAGGAAAAGAAACCGCCGCACTTTAGAAATTTTCGAATATCTTAGCCTCTCTTATTCATAGCGGGTACACCTCGCTTAAGGTGAATGGATACATTTTCAGGGGAATAATCTCTGCAATTTTCATTTTTGTTTCCCTTCTAAATGCAAATAGTCTCTTAAAAGAATGAATTTGCTCCCCTATGAGCAAGTTCTTTCCTTTGACAGTGTATTTCACTTTGGAAGGGGTTCTTTGTCCAGAAAAGCAAGCAGGAAATCACAAAAGCTGTTTTCCTTTCAAAAAAATGTCGGAAAACATGGCGGTGTAGCCAGACACCTTAAGGTGTAACGGTGCACCTCCATATTTTCCTGCCAATGTTTAAAAGGGAGACATTTTCTGACTTCCTTTTTGCGTCCCTGGACTATGTAGCCCTCCTCAACTGTGGTCTACCGTTAAAGGAAAGAACTTGCTTCTAGGGGAGCAAATTCCAAAGAATTACTTGCTCATTCGCGGTGAACACCTGGCGCTGTTGTACGCTTGTAGCGGTGTGTTTATCAGCGCTTATTCATCAGATCACAAAAGGGCGCCAATATCGTGTGTTTGGTGTACACTGGATCCGTTCATTTGTCAACAAAATAGTGTGTGTTTTTTCTGGTTCCCTTTTGAGCAGTAATAAACAAAAGCGAGACAATGAATGGGAGCCTTCGTCTGTACGTTGTATTTTTACCATAACAAAAATGTTGATGATCTCGAAAGCAAATCTATGTCATCTGGTTGCCAACTAAATAATGACCCAAATCATCGTAATTCCTCAGTTTTGTATGACAAAAAATGCTATAGACCTATTTGTTTTATTAATATCATTATTATCTATTTATTAAGCTGGCCAATCACTGTTATTGTGCAATGGTATCTTACGACGATTAACGCCACTGCAGAGCGACCCGGCAGAGGTGGTCTTTATACTTTTCTCATTTTTTTTCTGCTTTCTTAAATGCGTGATTGGCTTGTTTTATCCAAATTGTTTATTTATTACCCAGCGTCCACCTCTCATGGTCAGCCAGAATTTGAGTTTGTTTATTGCTTGTCAGTATATACGAAGGGTGATCTCAGATTCAAATTGCTTCCCTCAACCAGACAACCATGGAACTATAGGTTTGGCTGCTCACATAACAGACACAACAGAAGTGCAAAACACAACATTTAGTTGATGAAAGATAAGAACAATATTCGCTGTTGCATAAATAATCTCAATCATCGGTGAAATGTGGCACCGCCGACAGGTAATACCTGGTAATTAGCTGTGGAATCTGCTGCTACCGACTGCACTAACTCTATGTGTTTGGACACTTATATGTATAAACCTTTTCTCAATCAATTTTAGTAATGGAGTTAATTCTCTTATTCAGTTTGATTTGAATAAGCTAACAAAGTAGCGTCATTTAAATGACATGACCATCCTTTAATGTTCTGTTTTTGTGTGTGTGGGTGTGTGTGTGTGTGTGTGTTTTCATTTAATCCTGAAACAACAGATAAAAATTGAGAAACGCCAGGCCTGTCAATTTTTTTCTCTTGTTTACCAGGTACAACGTCAGAGTGTGACGAGAAAAAGTCCCCCCCCCCCCTCACACACACACCAGAAAATTTAGAGTGAGGAGCCGGCGGCTCCGAGTATGGAGATTACCCACAGTGTCACTGGTGCTTAAGCTCTAACTGAACAGATCAGACGGCTCCTTAGAGTCTATCCAATTATATTAGGTATTTTCGGTAGGTTGTACTCCGTATCTCCGTGTAAACGTACCAAAAACTTAAGAAAATATCAATTTTGCACTATTTATCTTATCAGTCAGTTTTTAGCTGTGCAAAAAAAATGATTTATCAAATGTTTTGTTTTCTCCACAAGATAATAATTGTGGTTTGGTTTGCTTTCATTCTTAGCGCAAAAGAAACGTATCTTACATAACACCTGTCACCTTCAATCAACGTAATGTCTACAATTTGTTTCATCCTAAATAGAGCGAAAAACGTTTATACGTACGCACCTTGAGAAATGAAAAAGCTCTATTTAAATGTCTGCTAAATTTTTGACGTAAAGCCTTGAATTCCGTTGACGCACTTTTAGATTATTCATTTGAAAACACCTAAGAAATGGTAAGTTTGTTTATTAGTTTTTCCTGATGGACATCCAGGTTTCATCTAAAATTCTTTTCATTTTTTTTTTTCTTTTCAAATTATTCATTATAAGCATAACGATATCGAAAATAGACTTCAGGGTATGATGATCGCAAAATGAAAGCAAACTATAATAAATAAAAAATGACTAGTATAAATAAATATAAATAAATAAATATATAAATAAATAATAAATAAGTAAAAGGAAAGAAATGAATTGAAAACTAGGCTTTTCGGAATATGTGGGAAATAAAAATGTTATGGGTAAATGCAATCGTTTGCTAGGTTTATTAAGTTCGTAAAGAGTCTAATTACTGGTGCAGCTCAAATTCTCATGCACCAAATATCCTTTTGCTGTTTCCTGTCTACATGTGCTTCGTAGGCATGCAATAAAGATAACAGTATGCAGTTCGAGCACAAATGAGCTACCTCACATGTATCAACAGCAATCACTCAGAATAAGTTGCACATCAGCGAAGGCCAATCAGTCTTTTTCTGTTCAGATTTCGATTACTCACAAGTCACTTAGAAAATGCAATAAAACGTTTCTTGCAATGGTATACAGTGCCACACGTCACTAGGAAATTAAGTTTCTCCAAACTGACTAGATCTGTATTACTATAATGGCCAAAAAACGCATCTGAACTGACTGAATTTGTACTCCAATGATAGCCGAATATCCCATATCTGAACTAATGAGGGCTAAATTTTATAATGGCCGGATGTAATACTTCAAATTTTTTTTTATATATATAATGACCAAATGCATCCCAACTAAATTGCCTAGATCTGTACTTCTTTGATGGCAAGATGTACCCCATCTGAATTGCCTAGATCTATACTTTTATAATGGCCAGATGAACCACATTTGGTTTGTCTAGATCTATACTTTTATAAAAGCCAGATGTACAACATCTGAATTGCCTAGATCTGAACTTTTATAATGGCCAGATGTACTACATTTGAATTGTCTAGATCTGAACTTTTATAATGGCCAGATGTACAACATCTGAATTGTCTAGATCTGAACTTTTATAATGGCCAGATGTACCCATTTTAAGTGCCTAGATCTGAACTTCTATCATGGACAGATGTACCACATTTGTATTGTCTAGATTTGTACTTCTATAATGGCCAGATAGTCGAAAGTTGGATTGAACAGATCTGTACTTTTATAATGGCCAGATGTGCCACATTCGACTAGCCTAAATCTGTACTTCAAAAATGGCCAAATGTACCCCATCTGAATTGCCTAAATTTGCACTTTTATAATCGCCGTGTGTACCCCAATTTCCTTGATCTGTACTTTTACAATAGCCAGATGTCCCCCTTTGAATTGCCTAGATCTATACTTTTTTGTAATGGCCAGATGTAACACAACTGAATAGCCTGGTTCTGTGCTTCTATAATAGCCAAATGTATCCCATTTGAATTACTTAATTCTGTACTTTTATGATGGCAAGATGTACGACATGATTATGAATTGCCTCGATTTGAATTTCCATAGTGGCCAGATATACCATATTTGAATTGCAAAGATCTGTACTTTGATAATAGCCAGATATACAACATTTAAATTGCCTAGATTTTACTTTTATAATGGCCAGATGAACCACATCTGAAATGCCTACATCTGCAATTTTATAATGGCAAGATGTAGTCTATTTGAATTGCATACATATCTACTTTTTTAATGGCAAGAAGTACCCTTCGAATTTGGCAAGATGTACCCTACTTGAATTGCCTAAATCTGTACTTTCATTACGGCCATTGAGTGAATATACCACATTTGAATTGCCTAACCTGTACGTTTATGATGGCAAGATGAATAACATTTGAATTGCATACATATCTACATTTTTAAACGCAAGAAGTGCCCATTCAAATTTTTAGTTTAATATTTCTATTAACGCCCAATGTACTTTGTACCTGTACTTTAATGATGGCCAGATGTACTACATCTGAATTGCCTAGATATGTTCTTTTATAATGGCCAGATGAACCACATTTGAATTGCCTAGATCTGTGCTTCTATAATGGCAAGATGAAACCTTTTTGAATCACCTTAATCGGGATTTCTGCAGATTTGAATTGCCTTGATCTTTTATAACAGCAATATGTACTTTATTCAAATTGCCTAGATCTGTACTTTTATGATTGCCAGATGATCCACATTCCAACTGGCCAAATCGGTACTTTTACAGGGTGTAAAAAAAAAGAGGAGACATGAAAATTATTTTAATTTAAGAAAAATAATCATTTTGTAATATCATGGTCACACAACATTTAAGGTTCTTTAGATACAGCAATATTGAGGCTATTGAAAACGTCACAAGGGTCGTCTGTGTTTTCTATGCTCAAAACCAAACAATTACTGAATTATGTCCCCCCACCAGAGGTGAGGGGGACATCTTGGTTTCAGTGCGATGCGTTGGCGTGACAATTTGTATCCTGTATATTTCTTCAACCAGTGGGTGGAATTTTACCAAAATTGCGTGGATACATCATTGGGACAAGCCAGTGAGTCGATTAAGTTTTAGTGAGTTTGACCCAATTTTCAAGGTCACTGGAGGTCTTAGACTGTTAAATTTCATGTGTTGGCGTCAGCGTGACATTTTCTTGTATGCACTATATCTCTTGAACCAATGGGTGAAATTTCACCAAACTTGCATGGATATATCATTGGGACAAGTTTAAGAGCTGATTCGATTTTGGTGACCTTGACCTCATTTTCAAGGTCACTGTAGGACTTAGATGATAATTTCTTGTACCCATGATATCTCCTGCACATATAGATGGAATGTAACTAAACTTGCATGGATACTTCATTAGGAAATGTTGAAGAGCTGATTACACTTTGACAACCTTGACCTCATTTTCAAGGTCACTGGAGGACTTAGATGACCATTTCTTGTACCGACATCTCCTAAACCAATAAATTGAATTTAACCAAACTTGCATAGATACATCATTGGGACATGTTGAAGAGCTAATTAGATATTGGTGACCTCGACCATATTTTTAAGGTCACTGGAGGACTTAGACGACAATTTCTTGTACCCATGATATCTCTTGAGCCAATAGATGGAATGTAACCAAACTTTCATGGATACATCATTTAGGCAAGTTTAAGAGATAATTAGATTTTGGTGACCTTGACCTCATTTTCAAGGTCACTGAAGGACTTAGGCCCGATTTCACGTCGCCTCAAAACATTGACTAACTTTTAGCTAACGAATAATTTACCTTTACCATAGTGCAACACTAGTCATTGATTAGTGCTTAAAACATGTTTTAAGGCGATGTGAAATCTGGCCTAAGAGGATAATTTCTTGTACCACAATATCTCATGAGCCAGTAGATGGAATTTCACCAAACTTGCATGGATAAATCACTGGGACTAGTTTGAGAGCCAATCAGATGTTGGTGACCTTGACCTTACTTTCAAGTTCACAGGAGGACTAGGATATGTGAAAATTTCACTAAATTTGACATATCTCATTAGCCTTTGGCTTGATTTCCACTTTACTTTCACAGACATACCTTTGGGACAATCTCAAGAGTTTACTATGTTTTGATGACCTTGGCCCCTTTTCAAGGGTCAAAAGCTAACTTACAAATGCTTATTTTTTTCTCTTAAAAATAAGTTATATTTTGAACCAATTGACGGATATTCATTAGACTTGCATGAATATATTGTTGTGAAAAGTTTAAGACAAGTTTAGTGTTAGTACTTAGTGACCTTGACCCATTTTTCAAGGACAGTCTTCTATGTAGGATATCTTTAGAACCAGTTAATGGATTTTCTCCAAACTTGCATAGATGTATTATTTGTACAGGCTTTTTATTCATTAGGGGGTATGGGAAATATTTTCAGCGATATTTACAGGTCACAGTTGCCTGGGGAATAAGTTAAAGTAGCAATGATGAAAACAATTCAAAGACTGCTCATACATGAACTATGGCCTTCTTAAGTGAAAATCTGCAGTGGCTGTAGGGTAACCTCTTTCAAAAACTTTAAAAAATAGGCCCTTTAGAAAATATGCACCACGTTTGCAGAGTTGTCCGGACATATCATACCGTTATATATTTTCGCTATCGGAAGTTCTGTATTTATAATGGTTACCAAAATAAGACGTCACGATCAGAACTTTCTGACCATCCCTTGTATAATCTTAACACTTTTAGTGCTCTTTTGCTGAGTTGAATCAAATACTTTGCCTTTTCCCTGTCTATTTGTGCAGCCTAGTCAAAGCTTTAGTAAAGGGTTCTCCAAGACCACAACTAGACAGTGCTGATTTTATAAAGGGAACTGCTCAAACCCGTTACCAGACTGTGCGTGTACCAGAGGCCACCCATGCTCACTATCCAAGTTATCCTTGTGATTTGTGATATCCTCCTCAAAAATAAGTCTTCAGAGGTCCTGGCAAGGGTGAGTTTTGAGGACATTTATAAGAAACCAGTAATTTCTGTTCACACCCAAAACATCATACATTGTGGCGGCCACTGGCCCCTCATTAGAACTGCCTCAGTGAGGCAGATCTAATGAGGGGTCATAATATATGTTTTTGCAGATAAGAAAAATTATTCCACAAATGTCCTCAAAACTCCATTTTACCTGGAGCTATCGTCTTTTCATTCAATGGTAGAGAAAACAAACTAATCCACTATAGCAATATTTTATTTTATCAGGGGAACATTTTCCCACCACTATAATTCAAAAGGATGTACAAATACAATCAAATTCATGCAAAATGGAGTCCTAAACAGACTAACTATGGTAAATGTTCTAAAATTTCAAAAACAATACCTCTTATAAACAAGTCTAGGCAAACAGTGTAGACCCAGATCAGGCTGCTCCTCAATGAGCAGTCTGATCAGAGTCAACACTCTTTCCAATTCTGCCAATATTTTCAGGTAAAAATATATCCGAAAAATATTTTTGCATGCTTTTTCTGAGGAATCAAGAGTAAAAAGTTTTTGAATATTTACTGTATATAAAGTCCTGTAATCTGACAAGTAGATTTTGTTTCAAGGAAGCTCCTGGTGGACAGACTTGATCTGGGTTTACATTTTTCTCTATCCTAATATTCTTGCACAGATTCCTGAGCCCTTTGCTATTTGATGTTATGGCTGAACCGAACAAAATCCATGTTCTACTCATTGAATTCATAGCATTATTTGTTTGAACATTGCGTTTAACTTGTATATTTATATTCCCGGCCATAATTTATTCGCATGATCTGGCCTGACATTATGTTCATCATTACAAACATCTTCCAGAAAATAAGTATCCCCGGTAGCTAATATTACGACCACTGTACAATACTTTATGGTTAATCTGGCTAAACATTAGGCCACTGTCTAAATATTACTATTTGAGCCCTGACAAGATAAAACCAACAAAGTGGCATGTGCACCCAGCAAAGACTCAGATCAGCCCAGGCATCCATCCAGTCTGATTGGATGCCAAGGCTGATCAGAGTCTTTGCTTTGCCCTTAAGGTGTACCTAAGTGTCTAAGCTACCCCATTGCCCCCAGCAAAGAGTCTAATCAGACTGGATCGATGTCCATGCTGATCTGTCTTTGCTGAGCACACATGCCACTTTGTTGGTTTTGTCATGTTGTGGCTGATATTACTATTTCTGTACCCGTATACACAAGAACCATGCCATACCCTGGGTCTCTCCTGTTGGCTGAAAGAGGCTCCTATAATACTTACAGCGCCAGAAAGCTCAACAAAAGTTTACACTGTCCCCTTTGACGATGCTGGAAAAGCAATACCAATATCTGGCTTTTTGCTATCCACAGGCCAGACAAAAATTATCATAAAAACATGCCTCTTTCTTATGAAAATCAAGTCACAAACCACAATGGTAGTATCACAATTTATTCAATTTAATTTATAAACACAGCAAAGATCTATCATCTCCCTCAGATTTTATTTTCATAGCTGTTTTCTTAAAGCTTTGCTCAGTCAGTTTTCTATTCACATAAAGACACAAGCTAATAATCTTGATCATCAAGATTTCTTTGTAGCAACCATCTGAATAAATTCAGCTATTGTTCTAGTGGGTCGACCTGAAAAGAAAACAAAAAAATCGATCAATAACAGACTCAGAAGTCTGACCCGTATAAAGAAAGTAATTCATTCATGAGCCGGGACATGACAAAACCAAGAAAGTGGCATGTGTGCAACTCGAAGACTCAAATCAGCCTGGGCAACTGCCCACTCTGATCAGAGGCTTCACTGGGGGCTAAAAAGGTAGCTAAGGTCCTAAGATAGCTCCATGCAGACAGCAAAGACTCTGATCAGAATGAGCAGTTGCCCAGGCTGATCTGAGTCTTTGCATGGTGCACATGCCACTTTGTTGGTTTTGTCATGTCATCTGTCATTTGCAATTTTAAACTGGTCGACAACTCAGGGTTCTTACTCATCCCCTCCTACAAAATTCCTAAATATTGCCTAATATTTTCCCATTGGCCATACCCTTTTACAAATACAAAAGCTGACTATACTCTTCACTTTAACATGGTAAAGATATCCATTGAAACTTTGGGCTTACTTTTAAAGGACAGAATTTGCTCCAATTTGGGCCCCTGTAAGCACAAGGCTGTAAGACTCTATTTACCTTTTCCATTACATACTGTTTAGATGCAAAATGTTGAAGAATCACTAATTTGGATTTATAATATACTTACTGTCAGAGGATTATAAATAAAGACAGACTCATACAGCCTTAAACTGACTATGAGCCGCGACACAACAAAACCAACAATGTGGTTGTGCACCCAGCGCAGACTCAGATCAACCTGGGCATCTGCCCAGTCTGATCAGAGTCAACGCTGTCATGAACCTAGCTTAGACACTTGGCCACCCTTTAACCGCAAGGCGAAGTCTCTGATCAGACTGGGCGGATGCCCAGGCTGATCTGAGTCCGTGCTGGGTGCACACCCACTTTGTTTGTTTTCTCGTGTTGCGGCATCTATCATTTTTTAAGATTTCCTTAAGGTGAATGGATACAATTTCGGGGCAGTGACTCTGCCTTTTACATTTTTTGCTTCCCTTTCAACCCTTAAGGAACAATTTTCCTCTTTTCTAGAAGCAAATTCTTTCGTTAAGAGTAAAAGGGCTTCACCATCCAAAGAAGCAAATAGGACGTCACAAAAGTTGTATAAATGGCTGAAAAACATGGAGGTGTATCCATACACCTTAAGTAACCGTTTAACCTGGCTCTACACTGCCTGATCTGATAATTTAGGATGTTTACAATACCTACCTGCCATTCCTTTCCCTAAATATGGTACCTCATCTTTGTTCGACATCACTCCAGCTATGTCTAGATGAAGCCAGTTCTTGTTTGTCACAAATTCCTGAAAAAAAAAGAAAAAAAAAAAAAGATAAAGTCTACCTGCTTTATACCCCCATAGGAGTCAACTTTTAAAAGAAAGAACCTACTACCCTAGGTGTCAACTCTTAAAGATAAGATATTTGCTCCCCTAGGAGCAAATTCTTTCCTTGAAGAGTAAACCCTATATCTCACATCCTTAATATTCTCAGGTTTTCCCCCCAGTCTGAACTTCCGGTGAATGATGTCTTTTGTATGTGGATGTCACTTTTCACAGGGTACAAACCAGTCCGCCAATTTTCGCTTCCTGCAGAGACTGTCTGTCATATTCAGCTTCTGCCGAGACTGTCCGCGAACTCTTGCTTCCTGCAGGGACTACTGTCCTCCAAAAATGGCTTCCTGCCGAGACTGTCCGCGTGACTCGGCAGGAAGCAGAATCATGCGGACAGTCTCTGCAGGAAGCCATTTATCATGTACAGAAGCCAAATATAATGTACAGTCTCTGCAGGAAGCGAAAATTGGCAGAATCGATTATACCCTGTGCTTTTAGTTACAGTTCATGTCACTTTCATGTCTCCTGGGAGGGCCACTATGGTAGTTATCCATGTTTTGCATTCACATCAGTGAAACCACCTCTTAAAACCAGGTTTCAATTTGGCTAGAGTTGTCACTAGCTACAAATAACTAACTTACTATGCTAGTTTTGTTTTGATATCAAAGGATGGAAAATCACTGTATGGTGAATCATCCGCTAGGCTGACTGGTTAGCACTGCCAACTTTGGATCACAGGCATTTCAAGTCCTGCCTGAGGAGAGGTTCTATCCAAGCATAAACAGCACTTCTTGCATAAAGCACCCTATTATCACACCCTCACCATCCTGATATCACTGAAATACAGTCGAAATGGACACAAAAATGTCAAGTCATGCATCCATCATTCATCAATATATGGTATGCCAGTTTGTGCATTTCTCCATGTGGAGGTTCATATGTTTCATTACCTTAAGAAAAGCTGCAGCTGTGCATGATCCAGCAGACCTGGAATATTTTCCAATATTGTTGACATCTGCAAGCTTGGACTCCGTAACCTGTTTACTGTAGTGGTCAAACAATGGCATCCTCCATACTCTGTCTCCTGTCTGAGAGCCAGCCTACAGGAATAAAAGCAAAATTACAGATGAAAGAGTAATAATAAACATCTATAGGCACCATCTTGATTAACTTTTTGGCAGTTAAAAAATCAAACAATAGTTATTAAGTAACCTACCGCCTGCAGTAGCTCCCACATCTGAGTGGAATTTGTAAACACCCCAGTAGCCCCAGAGCCAAGAGCAACATCAATGGCACCTACAATACATATACGTATGTGTGACAAAAATGCTAATGCATGCAAACAATAAAGGGGAAGAACTTTAGAAGCTCCTAGCTTCTGTCAGTGACCTATATATTAGTGTGACTCGCATCTCCAGTTAAATTTAGGTATTTTTCCAATAGACGCTTGTCGTGTCGCTGGACAGGTGAGTGGCTGAAAAATCGATAATTCTATCGACCGCTTATTTCGCATCTAGAAATATTTTGATATTATCATTGTTTTATTTTATCTGTATAAATCATGTGTTCTTACAAACGTTTGCGTTAAATTGTGTACTCAATTTCCGAAATTTTGATACCAAACTTGCCAAGTTTTTATACGGTAGTTTTACTTGACGTAGTTTAAAAAAAAAAAAAAAACGGGCTGGCAGGCTTTTCAATATTAATACGGGAAACCTTTTTTTATTATGCATTTGGATTAGGATTTTGATCTTGACTCTCTTACTTAGGAGAATATGCATGCATTGAAAATTGAAGTAAGTCAGTGACATAGGTTTCAATTAAGCTGAGTGGGTTGGAATCTCTATCAGAAATTATCGACGTGAATCGCCCATTTCATTAGTGTTTACGTAATCAAATTACTATTCAACGTTAAGGTAAGCTTTGAATTTTATGATGATGTATTAGAATGGTAAGTTTTGTGAATATTTTGCTTGGTTTTGGGGTTAATTTTTATTGATGTGACAATTCTTCAATGCATAACTAACCGACCCTCTGAACTCATTGTTGTATGGCGAAAACTGTGAAAAACAAGTTTTATTTTAAGATTATTTTGACCCATTGAATCGGCACGAAATTGCATAAAATAGCACTCAAACAATTAACAAGGCATTCAACTTTATGAAAAATATCATTTCGAGGCTCAAAAATAGTTATTTTGGGAGCCTTATTCAAAAACGGGGGAGTGGGGTTTTGAACATTCTGATTTGCCGATTTTCGCTACTTTCCTAAATAAGCATATTTTTATACTGTCATAAGACCATCATAATAGTAAATAATTGTCATGAAAATGATATTAAACAACATTTTGGTCCTTCCCCTTCCGTTTCCTAATGCTAAAATATTACCTCAAACCTTATTCGTGACGGAGTACATCGTAAAAGAAGTAATGGTTTATACGGCGGCGTCGCCATTTTCTTTCGAGTGACCAATGTTTCTCAATTTACATCGTTAAAAATGAGCTCCAAAACCAAGCAAAATTATCACAAAACTTATATTCTAATACATCATTATAAAATTCAAAGCTTACCTTATCGTTGCATAATAATTTCACTATGAAAACACCGATAAAATGGGCGATGCACGCCGTTAACTTTTGACAGAAATTCAAGCTTTTTCAGCTTGTATTAAAAATGGCGCTCCGGTAGGAGGCGCTGCAGACGCATGCGCGACACGCCTCTTTGGACCGAAAGGTGAAGACGCCAGTCACTGTATTTATAGGTCACTGCTTCTGTTCTAATCCTATAGCGTGTTCTATCGTCAAGTATATATGTACATTTGTATATCAACTTAAAAGGTGAAATAAAATATACTTAAACCAAAAACTAGCCCACTTACTACTCTACCTTTTAGCTTTAATTTTAATGAAAAAAATATTTACTATAACTATATATAATACAATTATCATGAAGCAAAGGCTTCTGTTACACTTTTCTGACATACATGTGATATAATACACATTATTGCTATGGTAACCTGATTTGACCCTCTTCCTCACATTGATTGGATGTGCCTAGACAATAGAATCACATGAGATGCTTGCGTTAAGTATGATCCAGAGATCTAGGCATGTTTATGAGATGTAATACTCAGGGTCAAATCAAGTTACTGTAGTAATGGTAAGTTTATTATATGCCTTTCAGTCTGAACTAGTATCCATTTCTTGATTGATTATGTCGTCAAGTGAAAAAAAGTGAGAACCTTACGCCTATACACAGTTCCTAGAATAGCCGC
The DNA here is from genome assembly GCA_963989385.1 of Ctena decussata. Classification (NCBI taxonomy): domain Eukaryota; kingdom Metazoa; phylum Mollusca; class Bivalvia; order Lucinida; family Lucinidae; genus Ctena; species Ctena decussata. The sequence continues at coordinate 76,459,244 of OZ022498.1, read as the reverse complement.
TAAGCCCCGCCTTCTTAGTTACTGTTACTACGTCTCACAAGCTTTCCACAAAGATGTCGGAAAAAACAAATGACAAATGCAAGTGTCTGCTAAATGTTGGCGATCTATGGCGAAGAATCAGCTTCCTCATGACCTACACATGGAAGTTGGCGCATCATGCATTTCTGATGCGTTCTGTTCTTGCAAAGGAGGGTAAGTTTATTAAAAGTGGTGTTAGTTTGGTTTCTTTAAACAGGTATACATCCCTCCATTAACTGTAAGGTAAAATCACGGACTAATGTAAAATATTGACCACATGCGATTTGTTCGTGAGACTATGTCACATGCTAAGTTGTCGTTGCATTGGCCAGGTGTACGCTATCACGTGATTTTAAGTGACATTCTGGGTGTGGCTCGGAACTGTGTATTGTCTTATTAGTCAATGGTACATCACTAGTCTTATTGAAATGGTGTATCATTGATCGCGTATAGGGTAAAGTCCGGTAAATTCGGACAGCAGGTGAATTTGGACAGTGACATTGTTTCCTGTACATGTCAGTTGTTTGGAATTGAAACAAAATTAACTGGGCAAACAGTGAAAATCCTGATGAGATGGCTCATTATGAGCCGTCTCATCTGGATTTTCACTGTTTGCAATGGTATGTCCGATTGGTATGTCCGATTTTATCCGCTGTTGGAAGTTACAAGACTTGACTCTAACAAATTCTGAAGAACTAATACGGAGACTATTTTTCTCAGATAGGGAAGAAGGAAATACAAAATGTTTGATAGGGAGATTAGTAATTTCAATTAGGGCAATGCATAGACAAAGAAGGAAATAATTTAGATCTTGACAGGGAGATTTCATCAGATATAGGGAGTCTCCCTCCCCAAAAAGGGGGTATCACTTGTACGTTACAATGGCCAAGTCATAGTTTTACCAGTCAATGTTGCCATATCCAGTATAAGCTGGGGATTAAAACTCTCAGCATAACATAAAGCATCAGCTAATATAAGCCTTCCTTCAGCGTCTGTATTATCTACCTGGAAAAAATATCCAGAATATACTATAGTAAATATTCGGTTATAAGATGAGCCTTTCCCCGTGACCCAAAATAGCTAAATGTCTTGTGTAATTCAGCTATAAACTGTGTTTTCCCTCTCCAAGCTAAATGGAGTTGGGCTACACACAGCCTTTCATTATCACCCTCCCATAGCTCTAATATATTGAAATACTGTTACAAAGGCTGTAAATTGCAAGTCATTCATCCATTCCTTCCCAAGCAATCCCAAAAATCTAGATCCCTCTTATACAGACCTTCTGGTTACCACAGCAATCAGTTTTATACCAATCTGCACCAAAATTTTAAGGCAGCCAATCCCTGAACTCTACAAAACTTAGACAACATTTAATCAAGATTGGCCAACTGGCCTTGGAGATATTCTTGTTCAAAAATGTTGATAGATGATAGACCACATATACTACATGCTCATATTGTGAGCCTTCTGGTCAGATAAACTAAAAGTTACCCAAAGTATTCACTAAATACTCCCTCTTATCTACAGCTCTGGCCAGGATGTTCTTAACTAACAATGTCTTTGTTAAGTACACATTATACAAATGTATTTTCAAGTGTATTGTATGCAGTGACACAACCATTTTTTTTAAATGTGAGAAGCTTTTGGTAAGGACTTCAATATACTAACCATACTCTTTGAACAACTGGACTCTGGTATTTTACCTGAATAGTTTTACCATTCTTGGCTGTGACAACATCCCCTGGTCTTGTTGCAGTGCCACTACACATGTTCTCACACAAGGGGATAAATGCTGTAAAAAAAAATCAGTTAAATAGTTTGAATTGGCATGGAATTCACATTTTTCATACACCATGTGCAAAACACTTCATGCTAATTATGTGATCATTTACAAAATAATAATTTACTTGATGAGTACAAGTGAAGTCCTGAAAATTATATGAGCCGTTCTCTGTGAAAACCGGGCTTAATGACATTACGTAATAATTATGTTGTTTAGGTTTGAAAAACGCCAAAATAATTGATTTTTCGGACCTCTCTTTATTTCCATGATAATACCTTAATCGTTGAAATATATCATAACACTTTTGAATTCAGACAAAAATCAGTTATAAATATGACATATGTTGCCATGGCAACGCTTTATCTCTGGTAACCCCGAAGCCTTGAAATCAGATAGTATACCATAAAAAAGACATGCAATTTGTGAAAGAACGTTGAATCATACAAATTATCATGTGTGTGCTATCATATACACATTGAACAGGAGCAAACACATATTTTGTCCGAGTTATTTTGCCTACCACGCACCAAAAGCGCGTACGATCGAACGTTATGATGTTGACGTCAAAACATACTTGCGCAACGTATATAACGTCATATAAAGAAACTGCTCTAAATGTATGATTCTAAAGCATATATCTTCGTAATAAATAATGGTATCCCTCTCAAATTTTCAGGAAGCGTTTAGGAAAGCTATTACTTTCCAGTGATGTTGTAATCTAAATTTTAACTTCTGTGTCATTAAGCCCGGTTTTCACAGAGACTGGCTCATATATTTGTTAAATAACATCTAGATGTCTGTAAACTATAAACTTTATTAAGTGATTTTGGCCACCAGCCCATAACACAAAACATGAACATATATACATAGCACACATCTTCAGTACATGCATGATATGAACGACATCTATTATCTAATTAATTCATTTCTCCTGACAGTAGCATACAACAAATACATAGCTACTGATCTTATAACATTTTCATTTTTGCATGACATTAAAATATGAAACTTATGCAAATTAGGTGCTAAATAATATTTTGACATTATATACTTTCTGCGCAAGTCGTCATATGTCTTACAGATGAACAAAAAATGATATTCATCTTCTATTCAGATGTCAATCACATGTAAATTGGTTTCAAATAAAACTTTTCACAAAATATAAGATGCACTATTTCATCCTGAAGAGTTTTCAAACCCAACTTATCTGTATGATGATGTTGTCATACCAATATGTGAAATCTAGCCTATGAAATACTATATATACATCAGGGCGCGGGAAAACCGGATTTCTTTCGGTCCCAGACCAAAATTGAGAAATTGGGACCGATTGGAAACAGCCCAAAGCCCCCAAAAATCGGTCCAATACTGGCCCAATACTTAGGAAATTTTCTCCGATTCGTCCGATAATTGTTACACACGGCCGTTTGATCTTGTCCCGACGTATGAAATATCGCCACTGTCTTTAAAATTCTAGCATGTGTCATAACTAATCGGATTAAAGCAGGTGTTAGCCAGACGAAAAGACCGCCTACGGGCCAATCTAGATTGTCCGTATGGAGCACTGAACCACATGTCGGATCGCCTACCTGTCAATAACAAGTGTCATAATGACGCGCACTCTTACGACAGTCTGCAAAACAACTTATCAAAATCACGATGACTGAGTTTGGAATGAAAGGTGCCCATCTTTTTTCACGATCGCGAGAATGTAACTGACCTGTATGTGTAGGGCGTATGCCGACTTTAATAAAAAGTTTGTGAATGTATCCATAACAGACAAAGTGTGACTGAAGTGCATTCATATTTGCATTTCCCTTACAACAGATAGTCTTTCATGTTCCGTACTGTCTGCAATGGAGTTTTTAGGAATACGAACCTATTCGGCGAAAAGTGTAGATTCAAAACGAAGATACATTGTTAATATTAATAGTCACTATTTCCGACGCGTTATGGTCTACGCTCTTGTAAAAATATACAATGTTTTGAATAATGGAACTATAAAATATGAAAATGGAAACGTCCATTTCACCGATTTCCTAGTTGTATCGTCATACAGACCAGTGGTAAAATAATGCCGATCAGTGCACAAAAATAGCGCATTTTGATCAGGGTATACGCGATTATCATATTGGGTATAATACTAACGGTAGCGTTGATATGCAATTACCTGCTCGTTTATGGGTCAAGCACGTTTTGTCTTCGATATGAAGATAAAAGACGCCGCTGTGAGTATAACGTACGCAGTGTCATTCTAACTGTATGACGGCTAAAGGTACCTAAGTACACACACAGATGACTAACAATCGTATCAGCCAGCGAAACTAAGCAGTCGGACCGGTCTTTCTTGTTCGCATCTAAAACGGCGACCTAGCGACAACCGAATACTTCGGTGGAAGCTAGTCAATATATGCTCTTCACGTGTTCCGTAAGTCACCATTTCCGACGCGGCCCATTCGGCGGCAGTGGAGGGGAAATTATGCAATTTGGGTACGTTAAACAGTACAACCATCATAACTTGGGCAAGTTTATGCTCAGGACTTACGTATTGTTCACAAACAAACAGGAATGACCGTCAATTTTAATGCAATGGGCTTGCACAGGTTGTCTCCCCTGTCCACCTGTCAATCAAGTGTGATGTCTTCTATGACGTCCGCTTTGTCTACGAACACGTTCTAGTCTTTAATTTGCTTCTAAATGCGTAGCTAAACGTCTTAAAATGTTTGAAACCAAGAACTCCATCAAACACAACAATGTACGACCATTGTACGGAAATCGGGATTGATTCATAGGACTTCGCTTGTTGTCATTAGTTTTCGTGACAGGTATCAATTTTTTCCCATTGGAAATTAGATAGGTGATGACGTCATCGGCTGGACCGATTCATTTTTCAATATTTCCCGAGCCCTGATATACATGTACTCTTAATTATGCTAAGCTCACATAAATCTTTGTTGAATGCTAAAGTATTGTTGAATTATGAATTTCAAATTCAAACTCATACCAAACAGAAGACATACATTTATAAATATGTGTGTGTGTGTATGCTCAAGACAATTAAAACTATGCAAACAGTTACTCAATATCCACATTCTGGTATACAAAATTGTAAAATTATTGGCAATAGTGCAGACTATATGACAATCCAAATATTTAGAGTTAACACAAGGTGCCTAATCTGACAATCAAGAATAACTCTTACCTTTTATATGGGTCGGTATTTTCAATTTAGCCACAGTATATAGGGCTCCAACTGTACAGGCTGCTCCCCCCATATCAGCTCGCATCTGATCCATGTTGAGACTTGGCTTGATTGAGATACCACCACTATGCAATACAAGAATTGTATAGTGTCACATGTGAAATACAAGACTGATATACCACCACTGTGCAATACAAGAATTGTATATCAAAACTTGTGGAATTTGAGACTTGATATACCACCACTACACAATACAAGAATTGTATACCATCCCTTGTTGAATACAAGACTGATATACCACCACTACTCAATACAAGAATTGTATACCATCACTTGTGGAATACAGGACTGATATATCACCACTGCACAATACAAGTATTGTATACCTTCACTTGTGGAATACATCAGACTGATATACCACCACTGTGGAATACATGTACAAAAATTGTATACCACCACTTGTGGAATACAGGACTGATAAACCACCACTGTAGAACTCAAGGTCTATGTAGTATCAATGTGAAATACAAGATGCCTGTACTATCACTCTGCAGTACAAGATTGATATACATGTACCACAACTGTGTGTTACAAGTTTGATATGAGTGTTGTATTATGACATGACTAAGTATCGTGGCATCATGTGTTATTGCCAGCCATGTGTTTCCGATAGCTTCCTGTATGTCGCGAGTGTTTTTGATGTGCCGATATCACAGATCACGTGTACCGCTTGTTTGATAGACGAAAGAATTTTCTAGAACTCTGCAAACTCTATTCAACTGAAATGCTCAGAATAAAGATAAACTTAGCCATTGTGTAAAACACCATGTTTCTAAACCAATTTCTTTTATAACACTTTTTTGTCCATTAAAAATCGCTGAAATTTAGCCCTGTGTATTCACTGCTTCCAAGGACGCTTTCTCTTGTGTTTATTTACCCATCCGTGCTTAAAATAGACTGCAGCTACACAGCTTCCCCCGCTGAATATTTTAAGTACGGTGGCACGAAAGTGCCATATATGCATAGGTATGCAGTTTGTAGACTTCTAGCTAATTCATTGTTTTCAGTGTTCAAATAATGTTTGTAAAGGTTTGTTTCAAGCCTGGGATCCTTCAGGAAAATATTTCATGAGATCTTATTTATTTCAGATATTATCTGATTTAAAAATCAGGTATGTATTTCTTCTGTTATTAAGATGTCATGTCTTTCAGTCCTCAATAAATTTCTATTTCTGATTTTAATGTTTGTTTTAACATTGTTCATAATATATAACATGAACTCATTGTTTTAAGACAGGTTTATAACACAGCTATGGGCCACCATAGTTTTTCAGGGGAATCAGTTTCTCAGCGCATGATACCTGCCTCAGCCAATGAACTATCGGTAATACATAATGGACATTTTGATTGGCTAATTTCTAAACACTTCAATCCGGGGCGCATATCTACACAATGCTGGAGAACTCTGCTGTAATTTTGTGTAGTAAAGCGTGAAAATAGACAAATTATTTCATATACAATGAAAAAAGGCAGCATGTTGGTATCTTTAGAATGCCGTGCACATTCCTGTTAGGCTATCGGTAACGCATGACGCCAGGATATTGCAAGACTGTAACACCAATCCATCAAATTTGGTTTATAATATGAGCTGCGACCCGAACAAAACCAACAATGTGGTTGTGCGCCCAGTGCAGACTCAGATCAGCCTGGGCATACACCCAGGCTGATCAGACTCTTTGCTAAGCGCTGAAAGGGTAGCTAAGGTACTAAGCTATCTTCATGTGGACAGCGAAGACTCTGATCAGACTGGGCGGATGCCCAGGCTGATCTGAGTCTGCGCTGGGCTCACAACCACTCTGTTGGTTTTGTCGCGTCGCAGCTCATATTACCAGGTATCAGTGGCACACTGAGGCAACCCAACTGAAATATCACCACAAACTAAGATACCCATGCCACCATCTGAGGCTGTCTCATCGAGGCCTATATTGTTTGCCCTCGTCTTTTGAATTCTCAATATAATACAGCTTGGATGAAACCTTTTTTTTTTAAAGTTTGCAGATGAAAATTTTGTTGTTTGCTGTTTTAGTGTTTTAGGAGTTAAAAACTTCTGCCCCAAGTTTTAACCACATTATGGTATGTACCTGTCAAAAGTGATCCCTTTTCCAACAAGAGCTATAGGTTCCTTCACATCAGCCTGCTGATAATCTATTTCCACAAACACTGGGGGCTCCGCTGATCCCTGGGATACAGACAGAAAAGCTCCCATCTTCTCCGACTCTATCCATGCCTTGTCTCTGGGAAATAAAATGACCATATAGTACAGTTCCTTGAATACCTCATTAACTTAGTTATAAGATGGTATATTTTTTTTTCTCCAGCAAAACTATCCCAAAATCTAGATTGGTCTAATAAGATAGATCTATAATTTTGGAATGGTTTTGGAAGAAAGAAAAAAAGCTTATGGCAGAACTATCCAACTGATTTAAAAATCTGGCCCAGAGGTTATAAAACTTGAGTACATTCTCAAACTCAAAATAAAGCACACTGATGGGCTGCTTCCGAGCACATGCTCGGAAGCAGCCAATCTGTGTGCTTTATTTTGAGTTTGAGATTATTCTCAAGTTTTATAACCTCAAACCCTGAGGTCATGCTAGAGGGGGACAAACTCCATCTTTCAGCTGAATAATTCTGGTACACTATGTAAAATAGATATAGCTTTATCTAGCAGTTAAAGCCCCTTGAGTCGAAGGAGTTTTTTTCTGCCATTTTTACAAAGGGGATCAACTTACCTGACTTCCTGTTTGCTTTCCTGGATGATTTACCCTTCAAAAGTGGAATTTACCATAAAAATTCTAAATATTGGGACACCAAAAACAAGTATCATAATTGTGTTCCTAAAATTGGAACAGTTTGGTTTTACAGTGCAGTAATGTGTCCAAAACATGCAACTGGGATGGCAAATAGTGTAAACCCTGATCAGACTGCTCCTCAAGGAGCAGTCTGATCTAGGTTTGCACCATTTGCTCAGAACTAACTGTCCCAATATATAGAGTTTTTACGGGTACTCATAATAGAAACAACTGTTCCTAGTAGGGCAAATTCTTGCCTTTAAGAGTTGGTCCCCACTGCAAAGGGAGGGAAGAATGAAAACGGAAGAGTTGCTTCCCCTGAAAGTGCACCCATTTACCTTATCTGCAATTTATCAGTCTTTATGTTCTTATAATTTCAATTAATACACTTATTATGATGTTTAAAATCAAGTTATAAGACAGATGGAAGCAGGGATAGTGTAGTGGTTTACATGCTGGACTACCAATCGGATGAGACTTTAAAACGAGGTCACTCCAAGACAGATATCAACTGATTCCAAAGACTTCACCAATGCAGGAGGCTATTGTATTTTGTATACGTTGTGAACCCTCATTATATCTGCCTCAAAATTTCATCTTCAAACTTCCACCTTTTCTGGAGCCTTGCCTTCCAATTAACTAACCTGACTGTGACCTTACAACCAAGGCCATTGAGCTTGTCCGTTACTTTCTCTGCAAATACTGTAGGGGTCAATTTGTTGGCAGGGCTTTCCATGAGGTACCTTGCCCAGTTCTGTCCCTCTGCCTTGCTTATACCTCGCCGCCAGATGTCCTCTGTCTTGGAACTGCAAGTGGTGAATATTTAAATCATGATACAACCTAAAACATTTCTCTTTCCTACATATTAATAGCTTTCAATTTTCACAGACTGAGATCAATGTGGTACGTCTCTGCCAGCCAAATAGTCGTATGTAGTCTGGGCCTGGTTGTTCAAAGCCTCATTAGCTTAATGATGATATTAGTTGACTATTCTTTAGGTCTAAAAGAACTCACAAAATCAACTGCAGTAATATGTTTTGCTGAAAAATTGTGAGAGGCTTTTTGCACTGCAAAAGCTACTCACGTTTTCAGCCAAACATGACAGCGTTTTTACATATAACACATTTGTAAATTTGATAGCTCGTTAACTAATGATGTTGTCAGCTTTTAACAACTTGACCCTGAACAATATTAGAACCTGAGGTTAAAATTAGGCCAGTAAAATTTCATTAAAACCCCCAGAAGTTTTACTGCTGATCTTTCTAAGGCCATCTTTATGAATGTCATTCTGTGGATGGCTATGTGGCCCTCACCACATGCTTTTTTTATGCCATGTCCTGTTTATGCTTGTAATGTTTCATAAAAAGAATCTATCATGGGTGCTAGTGGGGATAGGGTAATCCAAACCAGAGGATTTACTGTTCAAGCGGGAAGAACAGCTTTTCAAGTTTTATACTTAAATGGCAGTCTCGAGAGTTAGGCTTTCCCTGACTCTATTGGACACCAATGACTAAATATTTCTTACCTCCCAACATTGAAAAGAAATTCATTTCCATCTGGCACATCACTGTATCACTTTAGAAGCACAAAAGATGGCATTTATCTAGGGTAAAGTCGGGTAAATTCGGACAGCGGGTAAATTTGGACAGTGGCATTGTTTCCTTTACATGTCAATTGTTTGGCAATGGTCTGTCCGAATTTACCCGCTGTCTGAAGTTACCCGACTTGACCCTGTCTTCTTGCAGCCACTGTGTTAAAGATGTTATAGACAAAGAGGCGGACGAGCAGAGTGTAATTTCTCAAGTTGAACTATATGCCAGAGTGTATATACACAAGATTCATAAAAAGAGAGTTACCAAGTTAAAAGAAATTTCAATCAGCTAATATAAATAAACTCAAAAGTGTAAATAGCACAGAGCATATATAATCACACCAGCCTGATCTCAATTAGTGCTCTTATTCTTGAACACCTTGTGGTGGGGACGAACTCTAAATAACAACAGAACAGAACAGAAGGCACTGTATATAACATAATTCCATAAAAAAAGTCTGTCATGCAAGAATACTAATATTGGAGAAAATGCTTAAAAAACTGATGACTTCTTCTAGCCATTGTGTCACGGAATGTCATGTTATCTGTGTATGTTTTGTAAATGCTGCTTCCAGGGCAAATAGTAACATTATTTTTAACGTCACCAAATAAGCCGTGACACAACAAAACCAACAAAGTGGCATGTGCACCCAGGGAAGAATTAGATCAGCCTGGGCATCTGCCCAGTCTGATCAGAGTCTTCACTGTTCGCATATAGGTAGCTTAGACCCTCAGCTACCCTTTATGTGAACAGCGAGGACTCTTAACAGTCTGATCTGAGTTTTTGCGGGATGCACATGCCACTTTGTTTGTTTTGTCGTGTTGCGGCTCAAATTTTGTTTGTTGCCATACATGCTACTGAGCTGACGTCTGATTTTGTGAGGGCCCGAAATGCTTTAAAGCACAGTTGCATGGCAGATTTACAACAGCACATGAATTGCCTTGTTAAAACATACGGTAATTTTCCCCCCTTAAAACATGGCTGTTAAAGTCTGCCACACAACTTCTTATGCAATAATGATTTGAGCCATGTCATGTAACTTCCAACATGACATTGTTGACAAGCACAGGCTCTGATCAGACTGCACATACGTGCAGTCTGACCATAGCCTGTGCTTGTCACATCAGCCATCTATGAAAGTGACCCAAGCCATAGAGCCAATAGTGAAGTCTTTGATTACCCTGTATAAATGAGAAAGATGATCTGAATAACACATGACAAAATAGCCACATTGTTGGAAGTCACATGATGCAGCTCATTTCCAGTATTGCAATATGTCCAGTGAACTGATAAAGCGGTTAACTGATAAAGTGGTTAACTGATAAAGTGGTTAACTGATAAAGTGGTTAACAAATGACTTTTGAACATGTTTCGCAAATATTTCAGCTCAAGGCATGATTCATGTTTACTTTGATATTTTTGCACTGAATCTCTTTAGAATTTTTATTTCAAGTTCCACTTCATGCCAGTAGAGTTGAGTTACCTGCTTGTCAAGCAAGACAAAGACACAGGGGATTTCCTTTTATCTTTGGCCTTTAACTCGTCATAGTCAAACAAGGCTAAATGACCACCCTCTGCAGCAGCTGAAATGGACAGTCTTACATTATAGGAACAGTTCCACTATTTAGTATCTTTCTTATAATCTTTGTCAAAGGTAATTATATATATAAACACTGAGCGTAGCATTTCTTTTATCATTTAGCTAAATCAAAGAGAAAACTATGTTGCATTTTTCACTTTAGCTAAATTGATGTAATGTGCCTAAATTTTGGGACACCTAAAAATAATTAATTTTCCATTTGGGACAAATGGAAAATTAATTATTTAGGTGTCCCAAATTTGGGACAAATGGAAAATTAATTATTTAGGTGTCCCAATACTAAAGCACATAATGGTACACCTGCTTTTTGAAAAGCTCACAAGTACTTGTGCAACCCAAAGTGGGGCTCTTCAAATCTCATAACTTGCTCTAAAGATGAACTTTTTGTACCCAGAACAGAACCTCAGCAAATAAATAGTATGGGCAGATGGTGGATATGTTTTTCCCACCCACTGGACTAACAGAATCTATGATTTTTAGTCTCAGGCTTGCCAAATGTGAGACATAAATAATCTGAAAACAAGCCTTATATTTCCTTATCGAGGTCTCAACATCATCTTTGATAATTTTTCTCACCCATAATATTTTAATAAAACACAGTATCCATTAAATGCTAAACCTTTTGTTCAGGCCATTACTATATACGTCAAGCTAATTTTCTATTAATAGTTCTGTCATGTTAATTTCATCTTGTGCATGCATTTTACATGACTATTAGCCAATCAGAAATCTACAGTGTAATTTCCTGCACAGCACTGGCTGTCAATTTCATATTAATCTGAAAGCAATTTACATGACAGGTAACAAGTGCAGTTGTTAAATTTAAAATGATTGACAGATTGAGACAGCTTTCAGAGCCTAGGCATGAAAAAGAAACTCAGACAGCTCTAGAATATAAGGATCTATCGTGGGTGTGAGGTGTGGATAGAAAATCCGTCACGAGGGTCACTGTTCGGCATCACGAGGCTTGCCGAGTGATGCCGAACAATGATCCCGAGTGACGATTTTTTCTATCCACACCACACACCCATGATAGATGCTTTTTCTTGCACGCCACGTTTTGTTTTAACTTCAGAACTTGTTAAAATGCGTAATTCTAGTGCTTGAGAGGTTTGAATTTGATTTGAAACAAGGCGCCGCTTTCAACGACCGCCATTCGGCTCTTTACGTCAACGATGGCGTGCATAAACTGACGTCATTTTTACCGTCTTCGTGACGTCATCATCTAAAATGCCAACGTCACTTGACGACGCAGGTACGTGAGCTCCTATACAACCAATGCTTTGACAGCTCGTGATTTTTTTCCAGTCCTGGGTCAGAACACCAGGGTAAGATGAGATTTTCTATCCCAGGTGAAAAGTATGGCATTTTCAATCCGGCGTGCAAGAAAGGATGTTCTGGTCCAATGGGAGAGAGTAAAGGAGCTTAGAGCTGTACATTTATATTAAAATGATATGAAAGTAAACCTTCTGCATTCCCACATGGATCCACTTCCACATTCACCTCCCCATGGCTCTGGAGTTGTTTAACAGCATCTGTAATGTAGCATTTTATCATATGATGTCGCATCTGAGAGTGTAATAAAGGCATGCATTAAAAACAATAATTAACTAGTGGATTAAATATGAAAATTACGTGGTAACGTTATGTGTTGAAGTCCATAAAAACCTTGCATTTTCTAATGGCGAAATAGTGACACTTTAGTGCAAAATTTGCAAAAAAAAATGCAATTTAAGTGTTATATGATAAACAGAATCTTGCATTCCTGCTCCTGCATTATTGAATTCGTTGGGGAAAACCGATAAGATGCTCTGCATAGCTTTTGTTAGAAGAAATGAGCCGTGACACGACAAAACCAACAATGTGGTTGTGCGCCCAGCGCAGACTCAGATCAGCCAGGGCATCCGCCCAGTCTGATCAGAGTCTTCGCTGTCCGCATAGAAGTAGCTTAGTCCCTTAGCTACCCTTTGAGCACTTAACAAAGAGTCTGATCCAACTGGGCGGATGTCCAGGCTGATCTGAGTCTGCGCTGTACGCACAACCACATTGTTGGTTTTCTCGTGTCGCGGCTCAAATACAGTACTCCACTTATCTGGAGCTCTACCACTAACCTCCAACTGCCGCTCTGACATTCTCCTTCCCCTTTTCCAGTCCCTCAAGCTCATCATAGCCAGTTCCCTGTTTCCCCAGGCAACACACAGCCACACAAGAATAGCTGGGGTTAAGATTATAGAAAAGCCTGGACCCACCCTTCTTCAGCTTTTTACCAGCACTTTAAAAAAGAAAACTATTTCAGCATGTAGTGTTCCTCTCCCAGTGATTTCACATTAATTATCAGATATTTTATGATGATATGACTTTCAGGTACCTACAGCAAATGAGCAGGGGCTCATGACTGTGTACCTACTGAAGCAAAAATAATATAAATTTAACAAAAAACTTTATAAATGGATGAACAAACTGAAGGACAGCAGAACATAACGATAACTAAATATCCCCCCGTACCCCGTATGCAAGAGCTATAATAATATGCACATCTTCAGACCGTACAAAAGAAGCCTTTTAAGTTTCAAACAAATCCACTGAAACCCTATATTGAAGTTGCACCCATAAAATATAAGCATACAACTGTAGCCAGCTTAAGAAAGTCTACAACTGTAGCCAGCTTAATAAATTCTATGACTGCAAAGGTACATAAACTTAAACAATACTTAATGCGATAGGACGCATATTTTCAGACCACTCACCACAAATCAAAAACAGCCTATCAAGTGCCAAAAGAATCAAAAGAACCCTTTAAGTTACCGGTGCCCCCTAAAAGTATGTAGGTAAACATTACTAACCGTAGATGGCTGACAAATCTGCAAAGGGATTAAACTTACGAAACACTGCACACAGGAAGTTGACAAAATAATAGGCATTACTTCAGACTACACCAAAGAAGCCAACTCATTCTCCCATGGACTCAAAATGATTGAAATTCTGTTGAAAGGGTGGTAAAGTTCCAAATCAGTCAGGCCACTCTCTATTAAATGTGTTACTAATACTTCTAGAATATCTTGCCAGAGCTCTAGATAAGAAGTGGCAACAAGGATAATTTTCCATATTTCTCCATAAAAATGTATCTTGTGACCCCTCATTAGAACCGTCTCACCGAGACGGTTCTAATGAGGGGTCACAACATATGTTTTTGTTGAGAGATAAGAAAATTTTTCCTTGAATTATCCCTGTTACCCTTTCTTATCTGGCACTCTGTCTTACAGTTTAAGTGTTTGGGTAAGTTTTCCATTAGACTCTCCATCTATTTCTTGGGCAGCTTTGGAAAGAACAAAGTCCCCTCCATCTTCCTTGGCAGGCTCATACACTCCCACAACTACACTCTTACACTGAAAGTAAAAATTAGAAATGTGTCCACAGTACAATAATGTCCCCTCCCTGTGCATTGTCACAAGACCTTGAGCCTAACAATTAAATAGGACCGAGTCATTTGCAAAATCAGAAAACTTGATGCAAATTTGCTATGTCAGTGAAGCATAAAATGTAGGCTACAACCTAACAGTGATGGCTGCATTAACCTTGCCATTTCTAGGCGTAAGCACAAACCAGGTTTCATGACTCTAGCCATTCCTTATAGTTCTGCAGAAATTGAGCTAAACCAGAAAACTTGATGCAAATTTGTCAAGTCAGTGAACCATAATTTATTGGTCATGACATAATAGTGATGGTTGCATTATAAGCTTCCCTCATCTAGATATAGGCTTCCCTCATCTAGATATAAGCATGGACAAAGTTTCATGAGGGCAAACAGTGAGGATCTAGATGAGGCGGCTCATTATGAGCCGCCTCATCAGGATCTACGCTGTTTGCAAATTTTGCTAATTGCGTCACTGGGGCTTAAAGAGTTAAAAACAGCTTGGTTGTGAACTTGAAAATGATTTGCACCAATGTATTGTAAAACGTTCTAAATCTGACAATGATAAATTGTCTTTTATTTTTTTATTTTAATTTTTTTAAGTGCAGGGTGCAACAATTAGGTGTTTTTGAACTTTTTGATTTAAACTAGAATAAAATTATTTTGCAGTTCCTTGGTAAACAGAAAATATTGAATAGCATATAAAATGACTGCATAATAGTCTGCAACTGCCAGCTTTTACAGATTTTTTTTTTCTTCATGATTTCATAAATGTCTATAGCTCCAGGACAGGGGCGAATAACCTTTTTGTGGTATAATTTTAACCATCACTGGAAGCTATTATTGATTTGATCATTTGTTATCTATTTCATCAAAATCCCTTTCAGTTCTGGCTTTATATAGATTTATTTAATGATTTGATACATATATATATATCCCTGTGTAAGGGGCAGATAATCCCTCAGGACAAAATTTTCATCACAACAGGAAGATTATATTACATTGATTTGCTGCAAGTTTCAGGAAAATCTCTCAACTCTAGTTTTATATAGACTTTTTTTTTAATGATTTCATGAACCCCTGTGGCTCTGACAGATAACAACAGTGTTGGGACAAAATTCTGGTTGTAAAGGGTAAAAGAAAACTAAAGTTACTTATATCATTTATGAGAAATTTCATAAAGATAAACCAAAACACTGATTATATATACAGTAGATTTTATACATGTATGTGTCATTGTACCAGAGCCAGATAACCCCTGAGGACAAAATTTTGATCATGACAGGAAGGATATATTGTTTTGATAATTAAGTTGCTGCAAGTTTCAGGAAAATCTATCTCAACCCTGATTTTATAAAGATATCTTTTTCATTTTTTTTTTATTTGTGTACATAGTTCCGGACCGGGAGCAGGGGCAGATAATCCTGGTGGACCAAATTCTGCTTGTAACAGAAAGTATATTTTATCTTGAGATATCATTTAATAAAAGTATACTCCCTCATTTTTTCACCATCTTCAAAATAAATAATTTTACTAATTTCGTTAGATAATATATAATCATGTCCTGTAATCCACTGTAAAATCTCAGAAAAAGTGTTTCAGTTCAATGTAAATTTTGATTGATATATAGGACTGAGATTGAAAATGTAGATGAACACAATATTGAACCGATAGGAAAGTCAATACCTCGCGTTACGGTCATATGACCATACCTAGGTATTTTTTTTTTTATTCATGCGCATGCTAGTGACGTCAGAGCAAATTAATTCTGTCCAGTGAGGTGTTTTCGATGGCGGTCCGTGATTTTACAAAGTTTAGTTTATTTCTTGATGCAAAATTATTTTTCACAAAAATTGCTCTTAATATTGATTGTCAAATGTTTAACAGGGCCATTTCAGAGTTACTGTGTAGACATTTCATGAAAACATTTTTGTGATTATAAACAAGGGCAGAAATCTTTAAGATAATTCAAACTGTAAAGGAATGACAGACCAAATACCACTTATGAGACATTAGAAGGTATTGAAATTTGTCCATTAACAATCCAAAGCAAGATATTCTGAAGACCAATGCACATGCCAATTTTGAAGAAAATCTATCTTAAAATACTCAAGTAATCGAACAGAAATGAAGTTCTCAATGGACAACAGACAGACACATGGACAGACATTCTTTGTTTACTTTGGCCATTAACAATCCACAGTGAGCTATTCCCAAGACCAATGCACATGCCAAGTTTGAAGACAATCATACAAAAAATACTCATGTTATTGAACAGAAACTACAGACAGATGGACGGACAGGTAACATACAACGGATGGACAGACACACCGACAGCCAGTGGGAAAGCAGAATACCCAGCCACTAACTTGTGGCGCGGTGTAATAATCATGGTTTTGAACGACTTTTTTATAGTTCCTTTAGGTATCCATATATACCTTGTTTGAAATGTAATTCAAGCTTCTCCAGAACCTAATTAGAAAACTTGAACAAAGTTTACGCCATCTATCTCTTCTTCTGTCTACCTCTTCTGCTTTTTCCTTTCACTGTGCCCTGAAGAATTGTCTTTGCTAAACCACTCTGAGAAGACCTTGAGACATGGCCAAACCACCTTAGTTTCCGTTTCTTGACCAGTGTCAGGAGTTCATCATATTCTCCAATGGCTGCTTGGATCTTCCTGCGAACCTCCTCATTGGTTATATGGTCCTTGTACGAAATGTTCAGTAACCTTCGGTAACATCTCATCTCAAAGGCCTGCATTCTTTTCTCTAACTCTGCTGTCAAGGTCCATGATTCACAGGCATACAGAAATATGCAAATGACAAGGGAGCGCATAAGTTTCACCTTTGATCCAAGAGATATGTTGTTATCTCTCCAAATTGGTTTCAGCTTGGTAAGAGCTGAAGTGGCTTGTGCAATCCTTGAGAGAACCTCCTGTTTTGAGCCCTCATCTGAGACAACTGCTCCAAGGTATTTGAAGCTGCTTACAGTACCCAGCTTCTGCCCCTTTACCTTGATCTCCCTCTGAATGCCATCTGCGCTGTTCGTCATCAGTTTGGTCTTCTCAGCACTGATCTCCATTTTATATCTTGTGCAGGTTTGGTCGAGACTTTCAACTAGAGATTCTAGTTCCTGCCCTTCCTCAGCTAGAGCGTCTATGTCATCGGCAAACCGCAGATTGGTAATGTTTCTGCCACCTATGCTAACCTTTCTGTCATGTTCTTCCAGAGCATCAGACATGACCCGTTCGAGAAAAATGTTGAAGAGGGTGGGTGACAGAAGACATCCTTGTCTTACTCCAACTGTTGTTCTGAACCATTCTCCTGTGCTACCATTTATCAGGACTGCACTAATGTAGCCTTGTCGTATAGCTGCTCAATGGTGCAAACTAGATTTGCACTGATATTGTACTTCCGCATGGTGGCCCATAAGGCTGCATGCCATACGCTGTCAAAGGCTTTTTTTTCAATGAAGACATGGTACAGATTCTGCTGATGCTGGAGATACTTTTCACACAGGATTCTAAGGTTGAAGATCTGTTCTGTGGTGCTCCTTCCTGCCTGGAACCCAGCCTGTTCTTCGGCGATTATCTCTTTGGCTTGTAGTTTAAGCCTATTCAAGATGACTTTCAGCATGACTTTGCTTGAATGACTGATGAGGCTGATGGTTCTGTAGTTCTGGCAGAGCTGTAGGGAAGTTTCACAAAGTGTTTATTCTTCCAACATTTAACCATGCATCAAGGTTTTATTTCATAACAAAAGCAAATGCATAGAGCCTGAAAAGGGAATCAAACTTTTTAAAAAGTTTGAACAATTGCTTTTATGCCTTATTTTGCTATTTCTTTTTTCCATACCTGAAACCCGGCCATTTTCTAATCTCGGATATCAGCCTGAGAAAACATTGCAATGAGTACTGATTTTGTACCTTCCGGTGAACAGTAAATATTCAATTATTATACCGAGGGTCCTTATCTGCTTTTTCCTGAAAAATTAAAGTGTTATGTTTTGAGAGTAGGGCTTAATCCAGGCTCGTATTTTTTTTCAAAGAAAACAGTCAGTGCATACTGTTATTTTGTATTCAGTGATACAGTGAATTTCAACTTGTTCTGTTCAAGGGCTATGACTCTACAGTTATAAATATTTTAGTTGTAGGAAAGTCGATGTAGATGTTTTATGAATCCTTTTTGAATGGATGGGTATCTTCGTTTGATAATTAATATTTGATACTGATTGGATTATCTATAATCTGTTAAAGACTAAAAAGTTTCCCAAGGCATTTATGCAACAGAAAATAATAAACAAGTGACCTGACGTCACGTCGATACGTCAATTTTTTACCACGCGGAGGAACACATCCACGAATTTACAACCAAGTGACATTTGCTATAAACAGATCCCCCACTCACATGGGGATGAATTTTCTAAGATTGAAACGATATTGCTTCGCATCGACACTTTATCAGGTTATTCATCTTGTGTTGTGGTCTTAGTATGTCATATGAAAATATCAAGAAATTATTTGACATCATATGTGACTGTCACGTGATTTCTTATATCCACGCATATAGAGTGGGACGGCTCATCCGGGAACTCCGAGCGTAACCCATAGCAACCACAGCCGGAGGTGAAAGCAATTGATAGTCCGCCATTTTGTTTACGGTAGTTGCGATTAACCACCATACAAACAATGCTTAAATAAATGGCATATTATAAGAAACAAGCTCATAAAATATTTTTTTATTTAATGTATAAGAAGGCAGATAATTCAGCATTTCATATAGATCTGATATATATTTTATTAACAATGTCCGTTGAGTATTTATTTTATCGTACTGATTCTGACACATTTCTCTCGCTGTCTGTTGACCTCTGAGTCTAAAGGATACCCTGATTTGAATTTATTAAATATCATTAAATCAGTCCCTTCCAAATATTTTTGGTGGAAATAAACAACAATAAATTAAAAAATTAGATCTTTGTTAATTTTTTTGACAAATTCGGCTCTTTTGGGGTGTTAGGTCAACTTAGGTGATCCTTGAAAATAGGTCAACTTTGAGGTCGTATCTCCGTGTTTTCTGGATGAGATTTCGGGTAGATTCTCTCGGTCATCCCCAACAAGTGAAACTAAGTGTTGAATTTAGAATTCTACACATATGCACATTTTCGCGATTGCAATGCAAATAAATCTATTGGACTATAACAGAACAATAACGGAAAAGTTGCTGACTAGCGAGGATGTGTACTGGCTCAATACAAGCAGAAGTATGTGTTTTAGCATGCCTCTGATTTGCCTCTTGTAATAATTTTGATGGAATATTTTTTATTGGGAATCTTAAATTCTAAATTTAGCACCGCACAAAACGATAGTATGGCTAAATATGACGAGTTGTCTCGTGAAGAGATAGATAGAATTTTTGATATTTGATCAATGAATTTCCTGACCCTCTCATTTTCAAAGTAGTGTAAATTTTTATTTCTTGATCAATTTTAATGATGAAAACACTGTTTGCTTTGTCTTGGATTCAAAAGGTATATATTAAACAGATTAAAAAAGTCTGGGTATTTGAAAAGAAAAAAAAACAAAAAAAACGTCTGCCATTGCTAAGAAAGTGTCAACTTTTGACAAGTGACATCTTGTGTATTCCATACTCCCATAGTATGGTATATCGGGTATTTTACTTTCTTTGCTGAAGTTTCCATTTCTACTTTCGCTGAATACCCGATAAATGAACATATAGCAAATATGAAAAAGAAAATGTCAGAATAAAAATAGGAATTATAAATAATAAAACGATGGTAAATAGGAGAGCCAAGTTCTAGTCAACTAGTGTATTCCTCCGATATGGAAAATCGAATGTTTTTATTTGATTCGTGACAAAATTGCATCTGGCAAACATTTTCTATGTTTTATTCGTCATAAGAAAACGTTTAATTGGGATATAAGAAATTATTCCGAACTATAAATAGAGAAAAATATAGGAAAACTTAGCACAAATAGCGGTTGCTACGATGTTTGTTTTCACCTCCGATGTTCGTTGCTATGGGCTGTGACGTCATCCCGTCCGATTCTATACCACCTTCAAGGATATCTTTATTTTGCTTCTGCTAAAGCAGATGAGACAAAAATCTAGTATTTGTAACACTTTGTTTCCATTTCTGATAATAGTAGACCTCACCAGAATCGCTGGAAGGCCAACTCAGTTAATGATCCATAACTTTGTCCTTCCTGGTGAAAGATCCATTGTCCTTCCTGGTGAATGATTGTCCTTCCTGGTGAATGATTGTCCTTGGACGTATCACCAGTAAACAATTCTGATTCTGATTCAGACTCTTGCAACAGGCCGAATTGTTGTGGGCCGAATCGCCCACGTTCCAATAACCGATCTGTGCACTAGCCACGGCTCTATTTTGTATCCGGTTATATAGACTTCTACTAACTTGTTTCGCCGAAACACAGAAGTGTCTTTTATTCAGCAAAGACACTCTTAAGAAAGGCAAAACAAATCGCCGGGGATAAATCATGGAAGCTGACATCTTTGTAAGGGAAGTAACTCCAAGTATTTTTTTTTTCAGTCCCTTTGCCGGCAAAGAAAGGTCAAGGCCACTAACTTCACAGTGCAAGAGAGCAAGGTCACTATCCAACATGTCTCAAGTCTATAAAATCGTTTTGCTCCGTCATGGTGAGAGTACGTGGAACAAAGAGAACCGATTTACCGGCTGGTATGACTCTGATTTGTCAGAGACTGGAGTGGCGGAAGCAATAAATGCAGGCAAGGTTTGTGGAAGGGGGTTGGGCTTTTTCACTCAATTTCTTTGATCTCACTATATTCCCATTGTTCAACATTCCAAAGTCTTGAGCAGAAGCAGGTGACATAGGTAAAATCACAAACAAGACTGGTTCGACTTGAGATAGGGCCTAATTAGGGTTGCCAGAACCATTCTGACGTTCCCCTCGGGGGTTAAGATGTAAAGGAAGATAGATGGGTTACTAGCTAGAGTTACCGGAATACACCTTATTACCGAAATATACCGGACTATACCGGAATACACCAAAATAAACATTTTTATTATCAAAATTAACTCAAATATTGGTAGAATAGATAAATAAGAACTATTTCCAGCTCAGATATTGCTATTTTTGCATCTGTAGTGAGAATAAATGGACCAGGGTATGGACCTTGGATAGGCACAGGCGCTTGAAGTTCTATGCTAGAAACCCTCAAACCCCTTTATACTTGACGCAGTCTATAGGCCATTTCGTAAATGGCTCATAGCCTAGATGTTTAGCGGCTTTGAAATATGTTTCATAGCATAGAACTTCAAGCGCCTGTGGGATAGGTATGGATGGATTATCGGTATCACTTTGCAGATTGCAAGCTGGTTAGGGTCTTTGTATGGGTCATTCACTTGCCGTTTTTACATGCAGCTGTTACTAAAAGACATATTTTGGATAATATTACATTTATTCTGGTAATATTATAGTGTATTTCGGTAAATAAAAATGTGTATTTTGGTATATTCCGGTGTATTTTGGTATATTCCGGTAATTAAGTGTATTAAGTGTAACCGAAGATAGATAGACAGGCCCGACAAGTACGCGGACATTTTTAAGGGTGTTTTACGTAATGTTTGATACTCAAAGGTGTTCCAGAATACAAGATGGGCATGCAATTTTACGAATATCCTTGTGCTAAATATAGACAAAAGATGCACATGAAAAATATCATCTGCGCATGAGCAGCGTAAAGCTATTTACGCCATGCTATTTGCTATATCAAACAGGCTTATCATACCAGTACACACCTTAGAATCTGAGTAAACCATGATGACATTTTTACTCTGCAATACTTATTAAATTATTGATACATGTAGTTAACAAAAATGTATAAACATCATAAGGGTTGTTCTAATTTCATATTGACACATGGTTGTTTACTAAAATTTGCCTGTTCACGTGTTTGCCATAGCCAAGATGAAGCATCGATCATGATATTGGTCTGCATCAGCCCTGCAAATTCGTCACTGTGTTGTGTAAGTGTAAAAGTGAATGACAAAAAGATAAAGAAATGACGCACTGAAAAAGTGTTACAAAGTCAGTAGAATCTGGAAAGTATCTTAGCGTTTATTTGACGCTAAACACAAAAGTGTCCGCATACTGGTAGTGTCCGTGTACTGGTCAGGTCCGTCTAGATAGATAGTAGCAGTGGGCTATAGAGGACTTGCATATGATGCTATAAAAGACCCTGTTTTTATTCCTGGTAGCCTGATGAAAATTTTTCTATATATGAGCCGCGACACGACAAAACCAACAATGTGGTTGTGCGGCCAGCGCAGACTCAGATCAGCCTGGGCATCTGCCCAGTCTGATCAGAGCCTTCGCTGTCCGCATGGATGTAGCTTAGACCCTTAGCTAGCCTTTGAGCACTCAACAAAGAGTCTAGTCAAACTAGATGGGAGCCCAGGCTGATCTGAGTCTACACTGGATGCACAACCACATTGTTGGTTTTGTCGTGTCCCGGCTCATGTGTTTCATTTATGTCATGAATGTAGGTGCTTGAATGTCATTAAATAAATAGTGTGTCTCTTTTTTGCGTAAATGGAGGGTTCCTGTGCAGGGTTAAGATCACTATTATATGGCTTCAAATAAGAAGGGAAACAGAGCTCTAGCTAAGAGGGAGTATTAGATGATTAGTAAAGATAATTTTTCTTTTTTCTCATTGAAACATATATTGTGACCCCTCATCTGTACCGTCTTGATGAGACGGTTCAGATGAGGGGACATAACATACGTTTTTATACAGAATTAACAAAAATCATCCCTAATTATTGTCAATACTCCCTCTTATGTAGAGCTTTGGGGAAGGGTGTATTAAAAGGACAATGACCCCTCCCAGAGATTGAGATACCCAACCTACACTCTACAAATGTGAAGATCATTCATTGGTTAAGGGCACACACCTGTTTGTGTGCAAAATGATAGTAAGTTGCACAATAATCAAAATATTACATACAAGCCTACTAAGTCATAATAATGTTGGAAGTAATGATGCAATGTATCATACTATGTATCTAATCAGACAAAACTCCAACAAACCCATACTAAAAGGGAACAATTGCTAACAGTTGTCAAGGGATTTTCATATGAACGTCGAAGGAACTCATTCCAAATTGTAGTATTTAGTTAGGTGTACACCATTGTGTTTTTTTTGTTTGTTTTGTTTTTTCCTCTTTTTTTTTCCACCATTGTTTGAAGGGAGACAACTTTTGTGCATTTCTGTATGCTTCCTCTTCAAATAAAAGGGGGTTCACTCTTGCAGAAAAGAAACAAAACCTAGAGTCCTGAACTTTCTGCAGTTTTTTTTTCCTTTAAGAGTTGAACCCCATGGAGTAGGGAGGAAAACGAGAAAATGATAGAAGTATTTTTCCTGAAAGTGTAACAATTCATCGTAAGATATATGATAAATTCAATATTATGGCAGGTCCTCCATACTGTAGCTCTAGATGCACTACCTATGCTGATAAACCTACAGTATTAATAAAATGCGCAGGGGGTGTTGCATTTTGTGAAAGGGGGGCGTTACTTAAAGTTTAGTAAATCAGCCAGTGCCAAAATAACTCTAATAAACAGTATAAAGGTGATCCATGGGTATACTTCAGAGGAAGCAAATGTTGCCTCCCTTTTCAGTTGGGGTCAACTCTTAAAAGAAAGAATTTGATCCTAGATTTGCTCCTGTAGGAGCAACTTCTTTCCTTAAAGAGTAGACTCCATTTAAAAGAGCTACCTTATCCAGAGAAGCAAACAGGAATTCATGCAAGATAGTATAACATTATTTTCAGAAAAGAGGCAGGGTGTGTTTATTAGAGCAGGGGCATTTATTAGGATTAATATGGTATATATTTAATAGTCACAAAGACAAATCAAATTATCATTTAAATCTATCTTTCCATTTCAGATGTTAAAGGAGCAGAATTACACATTTGACATTGCTTACACCAGTGTTCTGAAACGTGCCATTAAAACTTTATATCTTGCTCAAGAGGAGCTTGATTTACACTGGATTCCTGTTGTACGACACTGGAGATTAAACGAGAGACACTATGGTGGCCTGCAGGGGCTGAATAAGTCAGAAACAGCAGCCAAGCATGGTGATGCACAAGTTAAGGTATGTATATACATTATATACCCCTTTCGTTCCTGGGAAATCTTTTTAGAGTAATAAGGATCTTTAAATGTGGAAGAGTTTCACAGTGATTTTTTTTTTCGACAATTTCTAATGAAAAGAACATAGAAATGTAAATTCATAAATTTACAAAGTAAGACCCAATACCGGTATATCCATTTTAATGACAGCACCATTTTCCATTTCATGTGGCATACAAATGATCAAATATTCTTTTTGCAATCTGTATGTGGTGTAAAAATGACCAGATTAGCAATTAGTCACTTTAAGAGTTGACCCCCATGGAGGAGGGTGGCAAAAATGAAAAAGGTAGGGTTGTTTCCCCTTAAATATACGCAACTATACTGAATCTAGTCGAACAGACGCGTGTTTCTGTATTTAACTTCTTCAGTGTCATTAAACCCCAAAAGTTTGGAAAAAAAACTGTGATAGACAGGTTTTCAGTGTCGTTAGACCCCAAAAGCTTGAAAGAAAAAAGTGATGGGCAGGTCTCTGCAGGCAATGAGCCACATTTAATGATGCATTCCGCAAGAAACAGTAGCTGCAGACCATTAAAGTGTACCCATTAAACTTAAAAGTTGTATCTGAGGAATACGCGTGGATATGATTCTGAAGAGATTCCATGAATTATAATAATATAGAGGATGTCCAATTTTTCATCACCAGAAATCTAGTTGATCTGCTCATGTCTTTTGCTGGCATTTCCATAACTTACAATCTGTTTCAGATTTGGAGAAGATCATATGACACCCCACCCCCAGCTCTGGAGCCATCTGACCCTAGGTCAGCTACCAATGAAGCTAAATATGCCGTAAGTGTTTGATATCATCACATTCAACCTTAGGATATTGCTTTCTACAATAGTATACCGGTACATACACCAGTAGGAATGCAGTAAAATTCTAAGTATTGAGACTGATAGATCCAGAGCTCTAGATAAGAGGGCGTATTTGATGATAATTAGGGATAATTTTTCTTATTTCTCATTCAAACCATATGTTGTGACCCCTCATCTGAACCGTCTCGTCAAGACGGTTCAGATGAGGGGTCACAATATATGTTTTTATGCCGATTTCGCGGTCACCAAATACTCCCTCTTATCTAGAGCTCTGAGATCTATGCAAAGAGTGCAGACAGGAGGAGTGTGATGAGGTCCTATACTATTTGTCATTCTATCTTCATCTTTAGGAGGCATTACTGCAATGTAAAACCAAACTGCTCACTTTTTAGGACAGTTACAGTAATTATTTTTTTGCTGACCCAATTTTTAGAATTTTTACAGCAGATAAGGATAGGCTTTGGCAGAGCCTGGCTCAGAGATTTGGTCATAATTAGAGATCATAATTAGGGATAAAGTTCCCTGAACATACATATATTGTGAGCCCACATCTGAACAGCCTCATTGAGGTGATTCAGATGAGGGGTTACGCCATATTTTTTATCAAGAAATAAGAAAAAATTATCCCAGAATTGTCATCAAATCTCATACTTGTCTAGAATTTTGCTTTGGTAATGATTCTTAGCTAGTTTTTGTTCTTTCTCCATATTGTGTCAGTATTTGCAGGGACGAAAGTTCACAGTTTTGCAGTTATAAACATGTTCAGGTATACTAAAATTCCCAGATTCGTTATGTTTTCCCATTGATCCTATATAAAAATGTCAAGTTTGTGGCTATTAGCTCGTCTAAATGGAAGTTAAAGTTTTTTGAATACCCATATCTCCTTAATTCATAAAATGGATTCTGTTGATGCTTGCCCTGTATTGATGCTTGCCCTGTAGTTAGATATTGGTCCAAAGTTTTACAGAGTACCACCCCAACGCAACTCAATGACCTTAAGGTTAAGGTCATGGACTAAGTATTGTGATGGCATATGGTTCCTTAATGCTTGGGACAGATTTAGTTTATATTTGAGCTAATGTTAGATACTGGCTTGAGGTTCTACAACATACTTTGCCCACACCATTGGGTGACCGTGAAGTCAAGGTCATTGATATAGAATTTTTATCTTACAGCTTTTGTTAATAAATATGCTGACAATACATGGACATCATGATTGCATGAGGTTTTATGTAATGTAAGCCACACCTCCATAGTGACCTAGGTAACATTCTAACAATGCCTGTGAGATTGGCAAGCACCAGTTCAGGTGAGCTATGCTTAATGCGACAGCTCTTGATTAAGTTTGCAATTTATGTTGAGTGGGAAAATCGTGAACAGTAATACACTGCAAACATTTGTACGCATTATTTGGACTGCCTCACCTACTGTATTTATTTTGGCTATAAGACGGGGTTTCCTCTCTCTGTCTGTTGTTTTGTCACATATTTTACCCAAAGTGATATTTGTCTATATTACATTCTTAGCAAAGAAATACAAGGCTTTCTTGCCAATATAAATATGATATTTCCCAGGTCTCTGAGAGGATTTATTTCCTGTAGACTGGTTACCTTCTCCATAATATCTGGAGATTGGTTATTGATGTACGGCCGGATACTGGCTTTTAGAACTACTTTCCAATGTGTGTCTTTCGACTGCAGTTGAAGCTATAGAAAACACGCTAGGATTGTCTTTTATGCTATTGAGAAAACAACAGACGCTAAGTTACGAAATGTCAAACCTATAACAAACTTTGGTTTGTATCACTGGCGTGCTCAACTGAATAAATCTACAAATCGTCAGTTTAATGTAGGACTGCATTGCTGTTTATCACACATGCTCGGCATTGTGCTATAAGAAACATATTCAGTTCATAGCCGTGAGACTTACTTCGAGCCTTGGATCGTCGGGACCAGTAGCCGTGCAGACAATGATTGTAAAGGTATGATGTAGGTTCCATAGGCAAGTAAATTATTCTTACTTTGACAAACCATGGCCCTTTCAGAAAACAAAATGGCGGTCATATTATTTCAATATTCGTGTATTCATTGGCACTATTGTGTACAGGCTCTCAGAAGGACTCTTGAAATCATAAAAACAGGTGGAAATATTCTTTAGATGTAGGACATATGAATGTAATATACAGTTTATTGAATCGTCCCATTTATTAACCTCTGGAGGTTTAAAGATCCTATAAAGAAACTTGTCCTTCGGACTACCATACTTCGGACTTGTTTCTTTATTGGGTCCTCAAACTCCCTTGGTTTATAAATCCCATATTTTAAATGGGACAATAAACTCTATTCAACATAAAGATATAGCTTGTTTCAACTTGCCTTCTCTTTATTTTGCCCATACAGCAATATGATGCAAGTGTTGTTCCATTGTGTGAGTGTCTAAAAGATACTGTGGAGCGAGTACTACCATACTGGCATGACATCATAGTCCCTTCCATCAAGGTAAGCCAATATCACTTGAGTAGTTACTACCATCAAGGTAAGCCAATATCACTTGAGCCATCAAAACTTTAGTTAAGGTGTATGGGTACACCTCCTTGTTTTTCCCACCATTTTTAGAAAGGGGAACAACTTTTGTGACTTCTGTTTGCTGCCCTGGCTTATGGAGCCCTTCCAAAATGGTTTCTACTTTTAAAGGAAAGAATTTGCTCTTAGTGGAGCAAAGTCTTTTCTTTAAGACTTGACCTCCATTGAAAAGGGAGGTAAAAATGTTAACAACAAATTTGCTTTCCCTGAGAGAGGATTAATTCACCTTAAGGTGGGGATTTGATGATAGTTTTGAGACAATTTCTGTTCATTATGCACAAAACTTGTGTTGTTACCCCTCAGTCCAACTGCTTCACCAATGCAGTTCTTATGAGGGGTCACAACATATGTTTTAGTTGATATAAAAAATGTTATTTCAGATTTATCTTCATATTTAGACACAACCCTTAATGCACTAGATTCTGTAATGGACTTTCCAACCTTTGGATTTGGATTAGTCAACTTGCAATATCAGACTGTGTTCCACAAAGCTGCAGCCTGGACTGCAGTGCAGACCCTGATAACACTTTTTCTTTTTTTTTCTGCAGTCTGTCTTGGTTAAACACAGTTTGCTGTAATAGACAGGCCTGTTCCTTACTTTAACTATAATAAAATCTTGACGATTTCAGGATGACAGTTTCTTTAGATTTTCTCTTTAATCCCTGGTAGAGGTTTCGAAAGAGATGTTACAACCATGTGAACATATACTGTCCATGGTTTAGCAGCCATTTTTTCAAAGGAAACTACTTTAAAAAAAATTGCTTCCCAGGGTTTATGTTACGGTCCAAAACCCAACTGGTCCACAGGACCAGCATGGACGTGATTTAACTAGTCCTCTCGGTGTTTCTGCTGGTTTTCATTATAACCTTTATGCAATATACATAAAAATTAGTTGGTCTGTAGGACCAGCTGATACAGAAATCAGCTGATCCTGCCCAAAAATCACTGGTCCAGGACCAACGGACTAATAGTTAATAAAACCCCTGGCTTCCTTGTAAATGAAATCCTTCTCATAAGGGGATTTCTATGAAAAGAAAGAATTCACTGTCTTAATGGACATGGGTACACTTCCATGTTTTCCACCATTTTTCACAAAGGGAAACAACTGTTGTGACTTCCTGTTCACGTCCTGTTCCACAATGGGGTATACTCTTTAAGGAAAGAATTTGCTCCTTTAGGAGCAAATTCTTTTCTTTAAGAGCTTACCACATAGAGAAGAGAGCCAAGAATGGAAAGCTCAAACTGCTTCTCCTGAAAATGTACCCACTTGCCTGAAAGCAAATTCTTTCCCTTAAGAGTAGCCCTTTAGTAGAAAAGAGACAAGACACATTGCCACAACTTAATTCATTTTTTCTATTTCACCAGTCTGGCCAGAAGGTTCTGATTGCTGCCCATGGTAACAGCTTGAGAGCTCTTGTGAAGTACCTAGACAATGTATCGGACAATGACATCACTGAACTTAATATACCTACAGGTAATATTTTCATTTGCAAGAGATTGGATATACTGTAAAGCTATTTATGTGTGCCTGTATTAATTTTCGTGTTATGCTGATTGCACTCCATTTATTGCAATAAACTCTTGCAAGATTCTTTCTTGTCTCACTTGTTAGTATTGTAGAATTGAAATAATGCAGGAGTTTATTTTCATGATTTTCTTTATATTTTTTCCTGGGAAAAAATAAAGAAAACTAAAATTGCTTACGAATTTTTCATTATCAGAAAGCATGTTATAGCCAACATAAGTTGTGACCACAGCATATGTTTTTGTGAAAACTAAGGGACCTACCCCAGAACAATCATAAAGGAAAAACTTCTCTGGAGCTTTGCACAGGGTAATCTCTTTTTATAGGCTGTTTGATTTGGTGGTAGCTTTCGGAAATATTCTAATTTTAGTTACAACATATCAGAATATACACAGAGCAACTTTCATAGATATTAGACTTGCAGATCAATGATAATTAAGCTAATACAGTCAAACCTGTCTTAAGGGGTCACCCCATGGGACCCACAGAAATTGGCTGCTTAAGACAGGTGACCCCTTAATACAGGTTCATTTGCACTGTATTTTGGACTACGGGACCCCCAAAAAGTGGCTGGTAAAGACAGGTGACCCCTTAATACAGTGACCCCTTAAGACAGGTTCGACTGTACAGATAATTTTATTTTTGAGTTGAGTGAAAGGCTCTTAGATTTCTTTCAGAGTGCTAGATTATGAGTGTTACATTGTTTAATATATGTAACTATGAACCTGATCCACCCCATTCAGTTTTAGCACATTTTTAACCCTGTAAGTACCAAAAAAGCAGACAACAAAATTCACATCTACAAAATCTAAAAAAAAAGTTTCATCCTAGCTATATCATTGAGAATTTAAAGACTAGAAGGCAAACAATGTTGATCCCTATGGGATGGCACATTATGAGCACCTCATCTGGATCTTTGCTGTTTGCAAATAAGCTATTTTCATTTAATGCTCAGTTTCCTTACATTCCTTTGTAATTTAGTTAAAATAGAATTCTGTCACTAAACTGCTTTGCCTCTCTATGGACCACGAAATAGCATAATAAAGGGACTACACTGTATTTTGATTGCAGGTATACCACTGGTGTATGAATTAAACGCTGACATGAAGCCGATCAAACATTACTACCTAGCTGACGAGGCACAGGTTAAAGCTGCTATGGACAAGGTGGCAGCACAAGGCAAAGCCAAATAGGATTTTCATTCGGCATCAGACTTTTAACTAGGACTTACGGAAATTAGGATAACAGCGTTAGCTTTCATGTTTGTTTATATGAGTCTTTTGTTAGTACTATGATTCAGTGCTTGAGATAAGGAGAGTAATTTTTTTTTATAAAAACGTATGCTGTGAAATCTTAGCAGAACTGACTGGCAGCGAATAGGTTTGATGAGAGGTCACATCATATGTTATTTATGGGAAATCTATGGAAATTACTGTAAAAATTCCATAAATTTGGGACACCTGAATTAATTAACATAATTGTCCTATAAATTGAACAGTCTGGGTTTTCAATGCATTAGTGTGTCTGAAATATGCATCTGGAATGGCAAACAGTATAGACCCTGATCAGACCTGCTCCTTGATCTGGGTTTACACTGTTTGCTCAGACAGATGTGTCCCAATATTTCAGATTTTGATGGTTTCTCTAAATTTTCATCAAATTCTCTCTTTATCTGGAGCTCTGGTTATTTAGACAGGTAGATATGATCAAAATCAGTTACTGTTACCTGTGTATAGTAGGTCAAAAATGCATTTATATGGACAGATTCTGTTTTGCAGATGTCATTTCTAGTTAAAATGAGCCGCGACACGACAAAACCAACAATGTGGTTGTGCGTCCAACAAAGACTCAGATCAGCCTGGACAGCCATCCAGTTTGATCAGACTCTTTGTTAAGTGCTCAAAGGGTAGCTAAGGGTCTAAGCTACGTCCATGCGAACAGCGAAGACTCTGATCAGACTGGGCGGATGCCCAGGCTGATCTGAGTCTGCGCTGGGCGCACAACCACATTGTTGGTTTTGTCATGTCGCGGCTCAAATTATGTCTTTTACAGTACAAAATATTGCTTGTGTAGGCCTGATACAAATTTTTTAAGGTATAGTGTAAACTCAACTTTTTGCCCTTATGTGCAAGTGTAGTATTTTGTTCATACTTGATAGAAATATCTTTTAAACGATAGTGTCAATTTTACCTGATAAGGAGAGTGTTTAAAGGGTATGAATACATCACCCTGTTTTTCCACTATTATTTTTTTTTATAAAGTGGAACTACTTCTGTGACTTCCTATTTGCTTCCTTTGACAGTGAAGCCCAATGGGAATGGAGTCTACTCTAAATGGATACACAGGCTGATCTGCATATTTGCTGGACGCATGTCATAAGACATTTTTGCTTGACATGGCTCATCGGTTTTGTATATAAGGCATAATAGGTGTTATTAAAAATGTGAGTAGAATGGATGGATACATAGTAACTGTACCGGGTCATGGATACGTTCCACAGAGGTGCAGGGGTATCAGCGTTATGAGACTTTAAATACACTCACGTTATGAGTTAAAAAGAAGCATTAATGAAGTTTTCATCCAAATTGTCCACATTTAAATAAAATCAGTGACAATAAAGCACAAATTATCTGCTTGCATTGATTAAAGTGTCTAGAGTATGAATCTCATTATCTATCAGTCTCAGAGGCTTGTAGGGAGGGGGTTCACTATTTTACACAAGGTTCCTACTCTCTTGTTAAAAGTGCTAAGTGTATGAACATTAAAAAAGAGGCATAATCATGCATTGATATGATCAGAGTGATGCACAGTTTTGTCAAGGTTACACTGTTAAGAGATTCCATCTTATTTTGTACTAGCTTGTTTACCTTTTAAATGTACAGATTATTTATTTTCTCTGTAATATGTTCCCCCATATGTTTTATTACCAGTAAAGTGCTATTCATAATCTGTTATGTGCTTCTCTGTTTGTGGCATAATCCTATCACATGATCACTGATATCATTTCAAATAGAGCGATAAAAAAAGAAACAGTGTTTGTAATTTTTAGTGGTTTCCTAGACCCATGAATGCCCCGTGTCTTATGAAAAGGTCTTCACAAATATTGTAGACCCATAAGATGCCCCAGAGTGGAATGTCTGATCAGGGTCTAAACTGTTTGAATCAAATTCAGGAATTTCTAGAGTAAACTAATTGAAATTAACATTTTCAAGACCAGAAACCCATTTTTGGGACATATGCAAATAGGGCAGATCCACTTCAGATGCTGCAGAATGCAGCATCTGATCAGGGTCTACACTGCCTACAGGAATTTGTTTGTAATTTAAATCAGTAAAATACAATAGAAATGAAAACATGCACTAGAAACCCCTAAAACTAGAAATGGACTCATCCAAATGATAAGGATAGACAAGTCCTCTGGTCAAAAAAAAGGTTAAATCAGATATACGTACTTTATATCAAAAATAGAGCTGTTCAAACTGTGAAGTCAAAGAGTCCTCTAGGCATTAACCCATTGCATTCTGGGTATTTTTTGTTGTCTTCTGAAATTGTCATCTGCATCAAAAATCAAGAATATTTTGACAATGTTGGTCTAACTATCTCTTGTAGAAATAATGCCTAGGCAGCAAACAGTTTGGATCTCAGATCAGGCCCCACACTTGTGGGGCCTGATCTGGATCCAAACTGTTTGCCCAGATACCCCAAAAAGGGTATCCCGAATGGAATGGGTTAGTGGTAATCATTAATGTGTCCCTGGATTTACAAACTGTCCAATGAATAAATTGCATAATTATGGTAGAGGAGTTCTGGCCCACACACAGAATTTCAGCAAGAAATTATAAATCAAAAACTACAACAGTGGAAGTTATCTTTCTTGTTTACAAAATGTCTCAATGGGATAAATCCATCAATGATGTTTTATGAATAAATTCGATATGGTTTAGGAATTCTAATCCGGACACAGATTTTCTCCAAGGGCAGATTACACAATAACTAAAATGGGGAAGAGTTGTCCTAATTTGCCACATATCCTATAGGCAGGACATACACATCAGTGAAATTTCATAACCAAATTTAACACTGTCTAGGAACTGTGGCCTGGACACAATATTCTGGCAAGGACAGATAACTTGCATACTACAATAAAGTTGTCTTCCTCGTTTGCAACATATCTGTGAAGTACATGTATTATGACTCAACTGTATGATTCAGGAGTTATGGCCCAAACACAGATTTTTTGCAAGGACAGATAATTCAAAAACTTACAGCAATAGTTGCCTTTCTTGTTTGCAACACATCACCTTTATGTACCTTTCTGTAAAGTTTCATGGTGAAAATCCATTCAACCTGGACATGGATTATTTGCTAGGGCAGACAACTAAAACTTAAAAAGAGTTGTTTTCTTTGCTTGTGACACATTCTCTTGATATGACTAATCCAGCTATGAAATTTCATGGGGAGTTACATGCCAACAACCACTAAATAGGGGACACTCACATACACACACGACGGACGTGGATAACAATTCCCTTCTGCCATGCTATAGGCTAGCAAGGTAAATAAAAGGGTGTTTTTAAAACAATCTTCGTCTCAAAAAAACACACAAGGAGCTGAGGCTTGATATTTTGCATGGAGAATTATTTCACAGTGTGAAGGTGATTTTCTGACAAAACCTGGCCTGCACCAGCAAATTGAAAAAGAGTATTCTCAAATATTTTCTCAGCAACTACAAGCAGCTTAGGCTTGACGTTTTGCATGGGGAATCATCTCCTAGCGTAGATATGAATTATACAAGACTGCCCTTCAGTCAAATTTGTGCAACCTACAGGCTTAAAAATAGAGGTAGAAGCCACAGGGGTGTGAGGATTAGAGGCTCACCATATACTGGGCATAGCTGCTGTCAGCATATGAAAAACAGAGCCATCCCTCTGCTTTCATTGGGTTAGATTATCCTTCCCCGATTTGAAAAAGGTATCTGTTTACTGCCGAGTTAATAAGACTTTTACAGTGGCCAGCTGGCTGAATGCTGATTCGAACTCTACAGCCTTCTGCACTCAACCACTAGCCTCTCAGTATCTGCAACATTAAAGGATATTTTCAGAAAAAACACAAAATCTCAGAAAATACAAAAAAGCTGACACTAAATTTTGCAGGAAAAATCCCCTCCTAGAATAGAAATGAATTCCTAAAACTCTTAGCAAATGTATGAGTTTTGCATGGCCTTTGGACTTAGCAGCAAACTGAAAGAGTATTTTAAACAAGAGGGCCATGAGGCCCTGAATCACTCACCTGAGTAAAAAGATCAATGGTCAAACAAGGATCATCATTTGAACAAACCTGGTAGTTTAAACTGTCAAAATATTAGAGACATTGGTTAAAGCTAAAAAAATGACCTTGATCTCTATTGCTAAAACTGTTCAAGTACTCATTTATTTGACTGTCTTTATTGACTTCTGCACCAAAATTTTCTACAAGTTCCATAAACTCTTATATTTAACCATTTTCCCATATAAAATAACCAGAAAGCAACTTTGACCTTGCCAAAATATTATCAAAGTCCCTCAGCCCCTTGAAGTTCTCCGTGAAATTTTGTTACAATTTGCATGGTGGCTTTTGAGGAAATGTTTGAAATTGTCAAAATATGAGAGTCCTTGGTCAAAGGTCAAAGAATGGCCTTGACCTCTTGTACTCACCAATCCTAATATATGCATTAAGATGACTATAAATATGTCATCAAGTGACCATTTTGTCCCATTTACTTAATATAATAAAAATAATAAAAAAAGATAATAAAAATAATAATCATGTAAATTCATAATATGCAGTCAAATACAGGTACACATACATGACATATATGTATTTTATTTCAGGTTTATTTACTGCTATTTTAATTACTCTAATACTTAAAATGCAAAACATATTTTTCCAAAACAGTTTTGAAACTTTTCTAAATTATTGCTTGCAAAGTCATTTTTTCCTAAATAATCAAAGCCATCATTATTTGCTCAGGCACATTGATTTGCATCAGTAGATCTAAGGAAGTGCTCTTTGACATCTTAAGACCTAATTCTATACTTGGGTGATTTAGCCATCTTAATTGTCATAATTTAGAGATTGATTTGATAGATAGTGAAACTTGGCACCTTTACTTCCTGACATAATTCAGAGATTGATTTGATAGATAGCGAAACTTGGCACTTTTACTTCTGATATGCATCTTATCATTGCAAACTTATTCTTCTCAAAGAATTTTGACTCTGATGACTTCCCTCAAGTAATTTGACACATTTGGATTCAAAATCATATTTAAGGTTGACCGAAACTTCATTTCATCAGTCGAGTCTTTTCTAGTCTTTCACTTCATACTGCAAACACAGTCTCAGACTCAGTCATTCGTTTCAACAAGTTTGCATGTTGGGATGACTTAAATAACATTTTGGAACCAGTGTTTTCATGTTGGAACTATATTCTGGAAACAAAACTAGGACTTGTTAACTGGACTATTCAATAGGGTAAAAGACTAATACAACAACTTAAGCATTTAACAAGGGAAGTAACTTTTACATGTACATATTTATCAAAGAAATTTAGAAAGTTTAAAAGTATTCTTATTTATTAATATTCAATAAGAAACAGTTTTAGCGTAACAAACAATTGACTTGTTAGAGAATTACGTGAGATTCATTTACTACCATCAACAATATTATTTAAGAACTTTTATGTGTTAATTTTGTTAGTTGAACTTTGGACATTTCCTTCGAAGAAACTTATTAAATTTTGGAAACTTCAAAGAACTCCTCAGACTTGTCCATTAAGTTGAACCTTACGTCTCCTTAGCTACATTAATGAGTTAATGAGTCAGGACCCCTTAATGGTGATCGATGTGTCCAGGTCAAGCAGAGTTAATTCCCCGTTGACTCAAAACTTGGTGTAGCCTAAATATAAGGCAAAGGACTTGACCTGAATTACAGCCTTATTGGTTGTAAAAGGACCCAACGGTCCCAGAGTGGTGGAGAAGATTTCCGGGTACTTCAACCTCAGCATTCTACCAAGACTTTTTGTTCCATGAAAAGGAAACTTCATTCATCATCTAGATTCATCGTTGGAAAAATTGGACCTTTTCGACTCATATTTCATGTCAAATTTTTAGTGCTTAATTTTTGTGTTTTTTAATTTTTTAGTGTTTTAGTAATGTGATAAATAGATTAAATATTGGATTAATTGAACCAAAGTAATAACAGTGTAAGGATCTTCGATTGGTGCTTATTATTTTCTGTGGGCAAAAAGACTTAACATAGGCCAGTACTATAACAGACTATTGCCATACAGCAGCATATATCGTGACAAAGGGACTTCACAGAAAAGACACAGTCACAGATTGGTGAGTACAGCTTCATTTTGTTTTGCATGATAGTTTGTGCTCCTGTTTATTTGTGACCATATCCCCATTTAAGAGTATAATAGAATAATAAAGGAAATAAAACTATACATCTGCAACTGCATTTTTGCTATTAAAGGTAATTTTTTTATCAAAATCTTAAGTCAGGCTACAAGAAAAATCTGCCCTATACATAATTGTAACTGCATAGTGATAAATTTCAATGTTTCAGTAATTTCAACTGCATAAGAAAATTAAGCTACTGATGCTGTGTTTGAGAATTAAAAGAGAATCAAGGAAAGTCAATTAGAAGTAAGCATCTCTTACGGCTGACCGAAAATACACTGTCATTTGCATACCTATAACTCAGAGCAGGCTAAGGAAATTGTTTAAAACCTTAAGTAAAAATTAGTATCAACTATAAATGCAACTGTAACTTCAAACCAAACTTAAACTGCAACTGTAACTTCAAACCCAACTTAAACTATAACTGCAACTGAAACTGAAAAACCAACTTAAGCTATAATTGCAACTGTAAAATAAGTCTGTTGAACTAAACATAACTGCAACTGCAATATTAGACTTTAAGTCTTTGCTAACAATAAATAGCAGCCTCTAAATTTAGTAAACTGAAATCATGGCTCCAAGGCGCAATCAAAAAAGGCAATGGCTCTGTTCAACTAAGGCCTGCAAAACAAATGATGAAAACAACTCTGAAAAACCAGTCATGACATTCACACCTAAACTGAATAAAAATATGATGAAAGTTAAAGTAGGAAATCAAACTGTAGACTGCCTTCTAGACACTGGTGCAGAAATAAGTGCAATCAGCCACCACCTGCTAAAACAAGTTGCCCCATCTGTTCAAATAAAGATGTCTCATTTATCAGCTATTGTAGGAGTCTGTGGTGAACGTCATAGTGTTCTAGGCTTAGTTGATTTAAAGTTTCAGTGCGAAGGCCAAACTTTTACTCAATCATTTCATGTCTTTGAACATCTCCATGTCAAAATGCTTGTTGGCATAGACTTCTTACAAAAGCACAAAGTTAATGTAAAGTTTGGGGAGGTTGAAATCCCAGTCACAAGTGGCAAAGCCTTGGGATCAACAATAACGGTTGCCACTACTACAATTACTAGTGACCACACAAGCATTGTTTTCCCAGCGGAAGAGGTTATTTTACCCCCACACAGTGAAGTCATAGTTCCTGCCAAAGTGTCTGGATTTCCAAACCAATCTACACTCTTACTTGAACCTGTCCTAAGGTTAAGTGAAAACAACTTAGCTGGAAGCAAGTGCTTATCAGTTGTCAACAATGGCCGCTGTGTCTATCGTCTTATGAATCCAACCAATCTTCCAGTATTTTTAAAGCCAGATCACAGATTAGCTAAAGCAAACTTAATTCACTCAGAATCAGTTTACGCTTTTGAAACCGAAGCTAACATTTTCAACTTAAGTTCAGAGAAGAGCAGTCACCCACAAAACAATGAAACAATTTTAGAAGACTTAGGCATTAACTTGGAATGTGCAGACCTCTCAGGAGAGCAAAAACAGAAACTCATACAGTTCTTACATCTAAACCGAGATATGTTTGCAAAAGATATGTCAGAAATAGGTGAAACAAGTTTACACACTCATACCATACACACAGGTCAAGCAAAACCAGTTAGCACACCTCCATACAGACAAACTCCAAAAATGAGGGCTGAACTAGACAGGCAGTTAGAGGAAATG
Source organism: Ctena decussata (assembly GCA_963989385.1). Lineage (NCBI taxonomy): Eukaryota > Metazoa > Mollusca > Bivalvia > Lucinida > Lucinidae > Ctena > Ctena decussata. The sequence goes on along the minus strand of OZ022498.1, from coordinate 76,420,554 downwards.
GAGAGACATGGCATAATTGAAGAAAGCACATCACCCTGGCATTCACCAGTTGTTATGGTCAAAAAGCCTAACAACGAATGGCGGTTTTGTGTGGACTACCGGAAACTCAATGCAGTTACGGAAATCATGTCTTTTCCTATTCCTCATATGTCAGATGTCTTTGATACACTTGCAGAATCCAAAGCAGAGATCTTCACTACACTTGATCTACGTAGTGGTTTCTGGCAAGTTCCCTTGGATAAGTCTACAAAAATGAAAAGTGCTTTCATAACACACAGTGGAGTCTATGAATTTAACAGATTAGCTTTTGGAATGGTCAATGCGCCAATGACCTTCCAAAGCCTAATGACCAAGGTTCTCAAAAACCTCAACTTCAAGATTGCCCTTGTGTACATTGATGACCTGCTTGTATTCTCAAAAGACTTTGATCAACACTTACACCACCTAGACTTAGTCTTTACAAATCTTAGGAAAGCAAACCTAAAACTGCACCCTTCAAAATGCAAATTCACCACAAAACAAGTCAAATACCTAGGTCACATAGTTTCCAAAGATGGCATGCGTGTCAATCCAGAAAACACTGAGAAAATACTGAATGCCAAAAGTCCAACCACACAAAAGCAAGTGAAAAGTGTACTTGGCATGATGGGGTACTATCGCAAGTTTATAAGAAACTATGCTAAGATAGCAGCTCCCCTTCATGACCTCCTGAAGAAAGATAAGAAATTCAAGTGGACTGAGGAAGCTGAAAATGCCTTCTGTGAGCTGAAGCATAAACTGGTCACTGCACCGATTCTCAGATATCCTCAGTTTGACAAAGAATTCATCTTGTCAACGGACAGTTCAGACTTTTCCATTGGTTATGTGCTCAGTCAGGTGCATGATGGAAAAGAACTTCCAGTCTGTTATGGTGGCCGAGCACTTCGGAACAATGAACTGAAGTGGCACATCACAGACAAGGAAGGACTGGCTTTAGTAGAAGGAATCCAGCATTTCCGACACTACCTAGCAAACACCACATTCACAGTCTTCACAGATAATGTCTCAGTCAAATACCTGCAGAACATTAAAGACTGTCAAGGTCGTCTTGGGCGCTGGAGCATACTTCTTCAGGGCTACAATTTTGAGATAAAACATAGACCTGGTTCCAAAAATTACACAGCAGATTACTTGTCCAGACAAACATACACAGACACAACGTCAAATGAGTCAAGTGAACTTGCTGATCATATCAGTTCCATCCAGACTCCCAAGGAGTTCACAGAGGTCACTCTGGTTTACTCTGATGAGAATGAAGCTGTGGTTGCTGCTGCAACTGAGCCGGCCATGCTACCTGCTGACATCTCATTTGAGAATTTGTCAACAAAGCAGAAAGCATGCCCCGACTTCAAGCAGCTTTACAATTATCTTCAGACTCGTCAGGTGCCAGATGACCCTCTTCTTGCAAGAGTAGTTGTTGCTGAGGCATACAACTATGAGCTGGAGGATGGAATACTAACACATTTCTACTCAAAAAGGAGCAGAAATGTTCCTGCTGAGGAAAGGCTAGTCAAACAAATAGCCATTCCTGCTTTCCTTAGGGATGATATTCTGAAGTCTTATCATGATTGCTTGGCAGGAGGGGGGCATCAAGGCTTTGAAAGAACTTATGCAGCAATACGCAATAAATACTACTGGCCTCGCATGTACGAGGATGTCAAACAGTATGTCAGAACTTGTGAAATTTGTCAGCAGTCTAAAAGAGCTTTCAATGCCAAACCACCTCCTCTTCAGCCACAGCCAGTTGATGATGTGTTCAGCAGATGGCATATGGACATCTTGAGTGGCTTGCCGACAACAAAAGAAAAGTACAAACATGTGCTTCTTGTTGATGACAGCTATTCGAAATGGTGTGAATGTTTTCCTCTACGAACACAAGAGGCTACAGAAGTTGCTGCAGTACTCTTCAGAGAGATCATTTCCCGATATGGTTCTCCCCGATCCCTTGTCAGTGACAGAGGACGGAATTTCATGAGCAACCTTGTGAAGCCCTAGCAGAGCTTTTCAGCATAAAGCGTACTTACACTAGTGCTTATCACCCTATGACGAACGGACTCGTAGAGTCTAAGAACTCCTACATTCTGCAGGCTCTACGTGCTTACTGCAAAGGTCAGCAAGATGACTGGCCAGAGATTTTGCCAGGCATTATGATGGCTTATCGGTCAACACCGGCCACTCAGTCTTCTGACTTTAGTCCCTTCTTCCTCCTGTATGGTAGGGAAATGCATCTCCCAATAGATACTGTATTGCAACCTAAGGATCATTTGAGTCAGGACTACAAGATTCACCTTGGCAGAATCCTGCAAAATCTGGAAGTGTGTAGGAAGCTAGCAGGTGACAATATCAAAGCTGCACAAGACAAATACAAATATCAGCATGATAAACGGTCCCAACTTCCTAGCTTCCGACCAGCTCAGAGGGTCTGGCTATACTGCACTAAAGTACCTCCAGGCAAAGCCCCAAAACTCCACAGAAAATGGGTGGGTCCCTATTATATCACCATGATAGGACCAAATCACACATTCAAGCTAAGAAATGCCCAAACCAACCTGGAAGTAAAGTCTTTAGTCAATGCCGTTAGACTTAAGCCATACTATGACCCTAATGATCGTCCAACCAACCCACCAGATGATCTTCCAGATCCAGATGTCGAACTTGACCCTGAGGAAATCACTCTTCCAGCTGAACAGCCTCAGAGTCAAAGAACAAACACAAATGGTCACCATGCAGAAAGACCAAAGTTCAAACAAAATGCGCCCAATGAACCAAAACTGGGTCATTCAAACCGAACTAAAGCAGAAATTCAAGTACCTCATCCAGTTCCTCAAAAGCAAGGGGCTGGTGCAAAAACAAACAATGCACAACAAAAGAAAGCGCCTAAAAAGCCAAAATGTGACCAAAGGAGTCCTTCACTTAATCAGCAGCTGCAAAATCCTGCTGACAAACAAAATGAAAATGACCAACGGAATCAAAACAACAGTTCACAACACAGACAAAAGTGTTTTAAGCCTGCAATGCCTAATGCTCAGGCTCATCAAAACAAATCAAAGCCTGCAATGCCTAATGCTCAGGCTCATCAAAACAAATCAAAACATCAAAAGCAACCAAACCAACAACCAAAGACAACTTTACCACATGCAAGTGGAAACAAACACCAAAATGCACCACATGCACATGAGCCTCATTCTAAAGCCAAGCCAGCCAAAACATTTGAAAGTAAACAAGCCATAGCACAGTCTAAAGACAGTACAAATAAAACACCTGCATGTAAGGACTGCTTGCATAATACATGCAAGGCTTTTTCAGAAGCAGATATTAAAAGCATCCTCGCCTCAAACAGAAGCAATGGAGCCTTATACTACAAGGTAAAATTCCAAAACAATAACACCAGTTGGTTTTTCCCTTGCAAAATTCCATCTCAGTTGATCAGAGAATTTCATACAAAGAGAACTATGTCTGGCAAGAAACGTAAGAAACCACTCAAACAAACGCAGCACAAGTTCTTCAAAGAAACTGAGCCAAATGTCAACATTGTAAATAAAACTGAAGATCCTGAACAATGTAGTACGGAACCAGAGCTAGTTGGCATTAAAATTCTTAATGGCAGATCATACTATCTGGTCAAAACAGGCAACTTTAAGCAATGGCAACCAATTGCAATGGCTCACCAATTTGCTTCCAAAATAGTTGTTAAAATTCTAGAGGAAAGAGAGGACTATCTGTATAGAATAAATGTCAAACATGCAGAAAATGCAAACAAGCCAGTGGCAAAACAATATCCCAAACTCATGGCAAGTGGCAAACACATTCATGAAATGCAACTTAGGGAAGATGGAAACTGGTACTGCCTGCTGAGTTTCTTAAACCCAGAGATCCCACCAGAATGGGAAAATCTTAACCACATACCACCAGGAATATCAGGTCGATTCAGTGACTTTCTTCAAAAAGAATATCAAAATCATGTTGACCAATTCGATATTTAGAATTAATAATTTCATTTAGAAATGTTAACTATGCTAATTTTTGATGTTGTAGGGGTAAACTTCTCTTGCCTAACTCTGTTGTAGGTGTCTAAATGTGCTATTGGCATGATTAGTATGACTGATCATCATGTTAGTCTGCCTGTCACCCTTGCAGTTTCAAACATTAGTGATAATCATTTTACTTTTAACTTTTTTTTGTGTCGCTTCAAGCAAACAAAACCATTTTAGTTTTTGATCATGGTATTCTCTGAAACAAATTATGTGTATGTAAGAAAGGAAATGGTCCATATAGTGTTGGTCACAGTTAAATGGGATGTTCACTGGAAACTATTGTGCAATTCTGAAGCTGTGCTCTAAAATGTAGTGGCTGGTGCTCAAATATAAAATTACATATTACTGCAGACTGACAGTATCTTTGTAAATACCATGTACTTGTATGTAGAATACTGTATATAGAGCATGTTGTACGTTCGGGACGAACTTTCTTAAGGTGGGGGAACCTGTCACCAAGTGACCATTTTGTCCCATTTACTTAATATAATAAAAATAATAAAAAAAGATAATAAAAATAATAATCATGTAAATTCATAATATGCAGTCAAATACAGGTACACATACATGACATATATGTATTTTATTTCAGGTTTATTTACTGCTATTTTAATTACTCTAATACTTAAAATGCAAAACATATTTTTCCAAAACAGTTTTGAAACTTTTCTAAATTATTGCTTGCAAAGTCATTTTTTCCTAAATAATCAAAGCCATCATTATTTGCTCAGGCACATTGATTTGCATCAGTAGATCTAAGGAAGTGCTCTTTGACATCTTAAGACCTAATTCTATACTTGGGTGATTTAGCCATCTTAATTGTCATAATTTAGAGATTGATTTGATAGATAGTGAAACTTGGCACCTTTACTTCCTGACATAATTCAGAGATTGATTTGATAGATAGCGAAACTTGGCACTTTTACTTCTGATATGCATCTTATCATTGCAAACTTATTCTTCTCAAAGAATTTTGACTCTGATGACTTCCCTCAAGTAATTTGACACATTTGGATTCAAAATCATATTTAAGGTTGACCGAAACTTCATTTCATCAGTCGAGTCTTTTCTAGTCTTTCACTTCATACTGCAAACACAGTCTCAGACTCAGTCATTCGTTTCAACAAGTTTGCATGTTGGGATGACTTAAATAACATTTTGGAACCAGTGTTTTCATGTTGGAACTATATTCTGGAAACAAAACTAGGACTTGTTAACTGGACTATTCAATAGGGTAAAAGACTAATACAACAACTTAAGCATTTAACAAGGGAAGTAACTTTTACATGTACATATTTATCAAAGAAATTTAGAAAGTTTAAAAGTATTCTTATTTATTAATATTCAATAAGAAACAGTTTTAGCGTAACAAACAATTGACTTGTTAGAGAATTACGTGAGATTCATTTACTACCATCAACAATATTATTTAAGAACTTTTATGTGTTAATTTTGTTAGTTGAACTTTGGACATTTCCTTCGAAGAAACTTATTAAATTTTGGAAACTTCAAAGAACTCCTCAGACTTGTCCATTAAGTTGAACCTTACGTCTCCTTAGCTACATTAATGAGTTAATGAGTCAGGACCCCTTAATGGTGATCGATGTGTCCAGGTCAAGCAGAGTTAATTCCCCGTTGACTCAAAACTTGGTGTAGCCTAAATATAAGGCAAAGGACTTGACCAGAATTACAGCCTTATTGGTTGTAAAAGGACCCAACGGTCCCATATACCAGATTTTAGGCCTAAATCTTTGAAATTTTCCAAAAAATCTTGGTAGCACTCTGCTTGTTTCCAATGCTACAGACCAAATTTCAAGGCAGTCATTCTATTGGTTCTGAAGAAGATGATTTTTAAAGGTTTTTAGCTCACCTCAGCCCAAGACTCCAGGGGAGCTTTTAGTATGGGCAGGCTCCGTCATCCGTCGTTGTCCATCCATTGTCCGTCCACACTTTCAAACAACTTCTCCTCTGAAACCACTGAGTCAATTGTAACTAAATTTCATATGTAGCCTCCTGGGGTTGGGGGACAAAAAGTTGTTCAAATGGTCCAGGTCACATGGCCAACATAACCGCCATGCCCATATATGGTTAAAACCTAAAAACTGGTAATACAGTCATCTTAATGAGTACATGAAGATTTGTGAGTACAAGAGGTCAAGGCCATTCTTTGACCTTTGACCCAGGTCTCTCATATTTCAACAATTTCCAACAATCTCCTCAAAAGCCACTGGATCAATTGTGACCAAGCTTCATATGGAAGTCTAAGGGGTTTAAGGGAATGAAAATTTGTTAAAATGGTCCAGGTCACATGACCAGTATGGCCGCTACACCCATATGTGGTAAAAACCTTAAAAAAATCTTATTCTCCAGGACCAAGTGACCGATGGCCTTGAAAATGGACATGTAGCATTGGGTACTATCAAGATTTTCAAATGATGACCTTGGGTTGACCTTGACCTTTTTTTACGGCAAGGTCCAATATGGGAAAATGCTAGAGAATAAGATTTCTTGGAAACTGTTGAAGATTTTCGCTTAAAAAGAGGTAGATATAGTCACCTTAATGAGTACATGAAGATTTTTGAGTATAAGAGGTCAAGGTCATTCTTGGACCTTTGACCCAGGTCTCTCATATTTCGATAATTTCAAACAATCTCCTCTAAAGCCACTGGACCAGCCACTGGGTCCAGTTGTAACCAAATTTCATATAGAACTTTTAGGGGTTGAGGGAATGAAAATATTGTTAAAATGGTCTGGGTTACATGACCAATATGGCCTCCACGTCCATATAAGGTAAAAATCTTTAAAGATCTTCTTCTCAAGAACCATTTGACTGATGGCCTTGAAACTTGGTAAGTATCATTGGGTACTCAAATACCATCAGGGTTGTTGAAATGATGACCTTGGGTTGACCTAGACCTTTTTCACTGCTAGGTCAAATATGGGAAATGCTGGAACAAAAGATTTCATGGAAATTGTTGAAGATTTTGGCCTAGAAATTGGTATATACAGTCATCGTAATGAGTACAGGAAGACCCATGTGCCTAAATACAGTAATGAGGCGTAAGGTAGCGTAATGATGTGTAATGTGGCGTAATGTATATTTTTACATATAATTTCATAAATTATCTGGAACATACAATGTTTACCAGTATATAAAAATATAAAACAGTTTGACTTTAGAAGTGCCGGCATATGATTTGAGGAATCTAGAGTTTAATGGCAACAAGTGCTAGTTACCCTTCAAGAGTTACAGGTTGAGCTTTATGTTTAGGAGCTCTCCTGTGCGGCACCAGCTGGAAACTAAGGATAAAATTTTATCATAAAGGCTAATGTGACAAAGCGAAACTAACAGAGACTGAATTTGGAAAATATTCCAAGAGACTTTTACAACAACTACACTTACGAATAATAAATTTCATCATTGGCTTCAGACTCCTTAACATATTCGAAAGGCATAACGTTTTACGGGAAAGATTTCCCCAGCCACCCGTCTGTAGATTACAATCCTGGTCAGTAAAACGCACCTTGTGCACTTCTAAAGCATACTTATTCTAAGTTTAATATACTTTGAAGGCCAATTGATCATCTTTAAGCTACATTACACTTCATTACGCATCATTACGCTACATTACGCATCATTACTGTTTTCAGGCAGACCCCAGGAAGACTGGTGAGTAGAAGAGGTCAATGTCATTCTTTGACCTTTGACCCTGAATTCTCATATTTTGACAATTTCAAACGTTGCCTCTAAAGCCACTCGGCCAGTTGTAACCAGATATCATATAGAGCCTCCAGGGGTTGAGGGAACGAAAATTTCTTCAGATGGACTGGGCCACATGATCAATATGGCTGTCACATCCATATACGGTAAAAACCTATATAAATCTTCTTCTCCAAAAGCAATTGACCGATGGCCTTGAAACTTGGTATGTAGCATCAGGTACTCGAGCACTATCAAGATTGTTCAAATGATAATCTTGGGTTGACCTTGACCTTTTCAGCAGCATAGTCAAATATGGGAAAATACTGAACACAATTAAGATTGTTTGGAAAATTTCAAAGATTTAGGCCTAAAATCTGGTATATACAGTCATCTTAATGAGTACAAGCGGATAAGTGAGTACAAGAGTTCAAGGCCATTCTTTGACCAAGGACTCTCATATTTTGACAATTTCAAACGTTTCCTCAAAAGCCACCAAACAAATTTGATAATTTTTGGCAAGGTCAAATTTGCTTTCTGGTGTTTTTATATGGAAAGATTGTTAAATATAAGAGTTCATGGAACTTGTAGAAAATTTTGGTGCAGAAGTTAATAAAGACAATCAAATAAATGAGTACTTGAACAGTTTTAGCAATAGAGGTCACGGTCATTTTTTTAACTTTAACCAATGTCTCTCATATTTTGACAGTTTAAACTATCAGGTTGTTCAAATGATGATCCTAGTTTGACCATTGATCTTTTTACTCAGGGGAGCGATTCAGGGCCTCATAGACTTCTTGTTTACCATACATGGACATGGCGGTCATGTGACCTGGACCGTTTGAAATCATTTTCTTTCCCACAGCCCCTGGAGGCTCTATATGAAATTTGGTTACAAATTGGCCCAGCGGCTTTTGAGGAGATGTTGGAAATGATCAAAATACGAGAGTCCAAAATCAAAGAATGACCTTGACCTCTTGTACTCAAAAATATTCATATACTCGTTAGCCGGGCTGCGTAGCGCAATCGGTAGGGCACCTGACTCATAAGTCACAGGTCCTGGGTTCGATACCCGGTCTAGCCACATACTTTCGTTTCTCCTTCCACTGATTCAAGAAGGCAGTTGTCAGTTACTGGCGAAAGTATGTGCATTTAGTACTGGTTACCCGCTTAGGAGATCTAAGCCTGCCCGGGTATAGTGTGGTTAGGTTAACTGACCATCCCGACATGACCATAGCTGTTTACCATGGATGTAAAGCAACAAATCAATCAATCAATCATATACACGTTAAGACGACTGCATATACCAATTATTAGGCCAAAATCTTCAAAACTTTCCATGAAACCTTATTTTCTTGCATTTTCCCATATTTGACCTTGTGGTAAAAAAGTCGAGATCAACCCAAGGTCATCATTTTAACACATTTGGAAGTACTCACATATCCCATGCTACATACCAAGTTTCATGGCCATCGGTCTATTGGTTGAGGTCTGGTTAAAGGTAAAAAATTGACCTTGACCTCTTGTACTCATAAATCTTCATGTACTCAATAAGATGACTGTATCCCAATTTTTAGGCCAAAAGCTTCAACGATTTTCATATAATCTCATGCTCTAGCATTTAAAAGCACCAGAAAGCAAATTTGATCTTGCCGTAAAAATAGTCAAGGTCAACCAAAGGTCATCGTTTGAACATTCCTGGTAGTACTAATGTATCCGATGCTACATGCCAAGTTTCAAGGCAGTCAGTCTGTTGGTTCTGGAGAAGAACATTTTATATATATATATACATATTCTGTACATAGATTTATATGTATATATATTACCATTTATGGGCGTGACGGCAGTGTTGGTTATGTGACCAGAACTGTTTGAACAACTTTTCGTTTCCATGACCCCTGGAGGCTATATATAAAATTTGGTTACTGTCGGGCCAGTAGTTTCAGAGGAGAAGTCATTTGAAATTGTGGGCTGACGGACGATGCACAACGGAGCCTGTCTATCCTATAAGCTCCCCGGGAGCCTCTGGCTGAGGTTGGTTAAAAAGTCGTCCTTTACCAAAATCCTGAGATGAGTCCTGCTGGAGTCCTGACACTTATGAACCATGATCGATACTTGTAGTCCAGAATGGAGTCTGCTGGTGGGTAAAGGGTCTGACATAAGAATTAGACATTTTGAAAACAGAGTTATTCTCTGACAAGCGGTCCTGGAGGACATGTCGAGAAGTCTTTCATGTATACCAAAACAGCTAATGAACAGACGCAATAACGCTGATGGTGCTAACTTTATTTCTTTGATGTATTCCTTACTTCCAGATGACAATGCTTTTAGGGTAAATTAAGGAGTATACCTCCATGTTTTTCTGTCATTTTTAACGCGGGTTCAACTTTCGTTACTTCTTGTTTGCTTCACTATAGAAAGAAGCTCTTTCAATAGGGAGTCTACTCGTAAAGGAAAAAAGAACGAATTGGATCCTGAAAATTGGTTAAATATTGTTTCTTATATAAAGTGCTTTTAGAAACATTTTAGGGTGTTAACAAGTGATTTTAGAAACATTATAGGGTGTTACAGACTGTAAGTATGGTGTTTCATAAACTGTAAATAGGGTGATGCACAATAACTTCGTCATTTTAAAATTGGAGTATTATAAACTGTAAATAGTGTTCCACTCTGAAGAAGAGGTGTCCCATAATTGGGAGAGTCTATGTACAGAACAGAACAGCATATGGCCACCACACCCATATATTATGGTAAAAATCTTTAAAATCTTCTTCTCCAGAACCAATTGACTGATGGCCTACAAACTTGGTATGTACTATTGAGTACTCGAGAACTATAAAGATTGTGTAAATGGTGACCTTGGGTTGACTTTGACCTTTTTACGGCGAGGTCAAATATGGGAAAATGCTAGAACATAAGATTTCATGGAAAGTTTTGAAGATTTAGACCTAAAAATTTTATATACATGTACAGTCATCGTAATGAGTACAGGAAGATTCGTGAGTACAAGAGGTCAAAGTCATTCTTTGTCCTTTGACCCTGAATTCTCATATTTTGACAATATCAAACTTCTCTTCAAAAGCCACTAGGCCAGTTGTAACCAAATTTCATGGAGAGCCTCCAGGGGTTGAGGGAATGAAAATTTCTTCAAATGGTCTGGGTCACATAATGAACATGGCCGCCACGCCCATATATGGTAAATCCTTTAAAAATCTTCTTCTCCAGCCTTTAAACTTGGTATGTACCATCGAGTACTGGATTACTATCAAGATTGTTCAAATCATGACCTTGGGTTGACCTTGAACTTGTCAACGGCATAGTCAATTTTGGGAAAATGCTAGAACACAAGATTTTTTGGAAAATTTCAAAGATTTAGGCCTAAAATCTGGTATGTACAGTCATCTTTATGCATATATATTAGGATTATATATTAGGTCATTCTTTGACCTTTGACCAAGGACTCTCATATTTTGACAATTTCAAACGTTTCCTCAAAAGCCACCGGGTAAATTGTAACCAAATTTCACGGACAGCCTCAAGGTGCTGAGGGACTTTGATAATATTTTGGCAAGGTCAAATTTGCTTTCTGGTGCTTTTATATGGGAAAATGGTTGAATATATAGGGGATCTTACACGAGTGGTCATTTCATATGAAATTGATGAAACGAGCCTTCGGCGAGTTTCTAAATTTCATATGAAATGACCACGAGTGTAAGATTCTGTTTATCATATGACCCTTTAAAGTGGGATTTTAACGCATTCAGACTGAACATTATGTCAATAAGAAGACGCAGTGTTGACATGGACGTTGTAAATGACGTTACGCGTTCGCGCCAAAGTGTTATTACACGTGTGGTCATATGATTTTTATGACACGGTGTTAGCCAAAGAGTAACAGCGACGTCAAATGATAAAAGAGTTTATGGAACTTGTAGAAAATTTTGGTGCAGAAGTTAATTAAGACAGTCAAATAAATGAGTACTTGAACTGTTTTAGCAATAGAGGTCAAGATCATTTTTTAGCTTTAACCCATGTCTCTCATATTATGACAATTTAAACTACCAGGTTTGTTCAAATGATGATCCTAGTTTGACCATTGATCTTTTTACTCAGGTGAGTGATTCAGGGCCTCATGGCCGCCTTGTTTAAAGTACTCTTTCAGTTTGCTGCTAAGTCCAAAGGCCGAGCAAAACTCATACATTTGCTAAGAGTTTTAGGAATTTATTTCTATTCTAGGAGATGATTTTTCCTGCAAAATTTAGTGTCAGCTTATTTGTATTTTCTAAGATTTTGTTTTCTTCAGAAAATATCCTTTAATGTTGCAGATATTGAGAGGCTAGTGGTTGAGTTCAGAAGGCTGTAGAGTTCGAATCAGCATTCAGCCAGCTGGCCACTGGAAAAGTCTTATCAACTCGGCAGTAAATAGATACCTTTTTCAAATCGGGGAAGGATAATTTAAACCAATGAAAGCAGAGGGATGGCTCTGTTTTTCATATGCTGACAGCAGCTTTGCCCAGTATATGGTGAGCCTCTAATCCTCACACCCCTGTGGCTTCTACCTCTATTTTTAAGCCTGTAGGTTGCACAAATTTGACTGAAGGGCGGTCTTGTATAATTCATATCTAAGCTAGGAGATGATTCCCCATGCAAAACATCAAGCCTAAGCTGCTTGTAGTTGCTGAGAAAATATTTGATAAAACCCCTCTTTTTCAATTTTGCTGGTGCAGGCCAGGTTTTGTCAGAAAATCACCTTCACATTGGGTGAAATAATTCTCCATGCAAAATATCAAGCTTCAGCTCCTTGTGTGGTTTTTTGAGAGGAAGATTGTTTTGAAAACACCCTTTGACTTATGACCCCTTTAGCCTATAGCATGGCAGAAGGGAATTGTTATCCACGTCCGTCAAGTGTGTATGTGTTTGTCCCCTATTCATTGGTTGTTGGGACGTAACTCCCCATGAAATTTTATAGCTGGATTAGTCATATCAAGAGAATGTGTCACAAGCAAGGAAAGCATTCCTTATAAGTTTTTAGTTGTCTGCCCTAGCAAATAAGCCATGTCGAGATTGAATGGAATTTCATCATGAAGCTCTATAGAAAGGTACATAAAGGTGATGTGTTGCAAACAATAAAATCAACTATTGCTGTTGTAGTTTTTGAATTATCTGTCCTTGCCAAATACCTGTGTTTGGGCCAAACTTCTGAATCGTACAGTTTAGTCATGATACATGTACATTCACAAACATGTTTTCTTATTGAAACACTGACAGTCTGTGTTGCAAACGAGGAAGACAACTTTATTGTAGTATGCAAGTTATCTGTCCTTGCCAGAATATTGTGTCCAGGCTACAGTTCCTAAACAGTGTTAAATTTATTTATAAAAGTTCACTGATGTGTATGTCCTTCCCATTTTAGTTATTTTGTAATCTACCCTTGGAGAGAATCTGTGTCCCTATTTTAACTCCTAAACCATATCGAATTCTATCATAGAGCATCTATTCTATTCTATTCTATCCCATAACCTTACTAGGTCGTTGGGGCACCAAAGATGACTTCAAAACAATCCCTTTCCACCTTGTCCTGTCTTCAGCTGTCCTAGTTGAGCTGGCAAAATCCATTCCTGTCCAATCCTTGATATTGTCTTCCCACCTCTTCTTCTGTCTACCTCTTCTTCTTTTTCCTTTCACTGTGCCTTGAAGAAAGAATTGTCTTTGCTAAACCAGAAGACCTTGTGACGTGGCCAAACCACCTTAGTTTCCGTTTCTTGACCATCGTAAGGAGTTCATCATACTCTCCAATGGCTGCTTGGATCTTCCTGCAAACCTCCTAATTGGTTATATGGTCCTTGTACGAAATGTTCAGTAACCTTCGGTAGCATCTCATCTCAAAGGCCTGCGTTCTTTTCTCTAGCTCTGCTGTCAAGGTCCATGATTCACAGGCATACAGAAATATGGAAATGACAAGGGAGCACATTAGTTTCACCTTTGATCCAAGAGATATATTGTAATCTCTCCAAATTGGTTTCAGCTTAGTAAGAGCTGAAGTGGATTGTGCAATCCTTGAGAGAACCTCCTGTTTTGAGCCATCATCTGAGACAATTGCTCCAAGGTATTTGAAGCTGCCTACGGTACCCAGCTTCTGCCCATTTACCTTGATCTCCCTCTGGATGCCGTCTGCGCTGTTCGTCATCATTTTGGTCTTTTCAGCACTGATCTCTATCTTATACCTTGTGCAGGTTTGGACGAGACTTTCAACTGGAGCTTCCAGTTCCCGCTCTTCCTCAGCTAGAGTGTCTATTTCATCGGCAAACCGCAGATTGGTAATGTTTCTGCCGCCTATGCTAACCTTTCCTTCATGTTCTTTCAGAGCATCAGACATGATCCGTTCGAGAAAAATGATGAAGAGGGTGGGTGACAGAAGACATCCTTATCTTACTCCAACTGTTGTTCTGAACCATTCTCCTGTGCTGCCATTTATCAGGACTGCACTTGTAGCCTTGTCGTATAGCTGCTCAATGATGCGAAGTAGATTTGCACTGATATTGTACTTCCGCATGGTGGCCCATAAGGCTGCATGCCATACCCTGTCAAAGGCTTTTTTGAAATCAGTGAAGACATGGTATAGATTCTGCTGATGTTGGAGATACTTTTCACACGGGATTCTAAGGTTGAAGATGTGTTCTGTGGTGCTCCTTCCTGCTCGGAACCGAGCCTGTTCCTCAGCAATTATCTCCTCGGCCTGTGATTTAAGCCTGTTCAAAATGACTTTCAGCATGACTTAGTTTGAATGACTGATGAGGCTGATGGTTCTGTAGTTCTGGCAGAGCTGTAGGTTGCCTTTTTATTGATGGATTTATCCCATCAAGACGTGTTGTAAACAAGAAAGACAACTTCCACTGTTGTAGTTTTTGATTTATAACATCCTGCTGAAATTCTGTATGTTGGCCAGAACTCGTCTACCATATGCAATTTGTTCATGGGTCAGCTTGTAAATCCAGGGCCACATAATGATTACGCTGGAAAGTTTCAGTTCGGTACTTAGTGGGACCAACTTTAACAACTGAAACAAGTGCGACCTTTGTGTTTTGATTCCCGCCAGTGTTCAGACACTGGGTATTTCATTGTATATTGCCCACCGGGCATACTATTAAGGTAATGCTGTATCGGCAACATAAAACGTCCGTTTTTTTATTGAGCCCTATGTAAGAATAATCAGCGTAACTTTACAAGAGAGCATTACCAACCAATCATGTCATTAGTTTTCGCGACTTATGGCGGGTTCTTTTCCATTAAATTTCGTTTTCTGGTACTGGTACTGGTACTGGTTGTTGTAGAACTGTTTGAGTCCCGTGACTCGTCTTCTACGTCAATTTTCTTTATCCACTTTAAATAAGCTTCCGGTGTATTAATGTGAAAATAGTCTCTGTATATAGTCGTTTCTCATAATATCAAGGGTTCCTTAATATCACGGCATTTACATTTCTTCTTGTATCTCAATAAACTTACTGTGTATTGAGTAGTGACAATATTACTCCATCAACCAAAAGTTTTAACTTCTATGCTGTAGAAAAATTTTGGGAAATTGTCTTGATTCCTGCCGAGTACAATCTTTATTTTATGGGAACCATGAAATTAGCATGTTTTCCACATGGTTCTATCCCCTGGCCCAAGAAAACTCGTAGCTCACTAAAATAGTGGCCATAATTTTATTTTTGTCTGTGACTTCTCACATCTGGTATCCCAATCTTTTATTTGAAAACAACAAATCTCAAGATTACAATATTTATCTATCCAAAGTTTTGCTGGAAATTATGGGAAGCCATTAAGACAAAAAACTTGAATGTTTGTAATAAATAAATCAAAGCGCATAAAGTTTCTGTGATGAGCCTGAGAAATAAATAGACATTACTGACAAAAAATTGTTTTTGAAATATTAGAACATAACTGTTAGAACTAGAAAACAATTATCTTATGTATGATTATTGATTCATCAAGAAATTATTTACTGCTTTTGCAGCCCCTAAGCCACGTAGTTGTCATTTTTTTGGAAACCCCTCATGAAAGTATATTCTGATATAAAATTCTGTCCAAATTTCAATAACATTTGATTTAGTTTGTACAAACTGGTTTAGAATATTGATGAACACCTTTGTTATTACCACATTAAATTTTAAGAATTTTGATACTTCTTGCTTTCCATACTTGCCACTTTTATAAATACCGTGATATTATGGAACTCTCCATTTGCTAAAGCTGAAACACCATGGTGGCTTATCTTTTCTTGTTTGAAAACAAAGATGAGAAAGATATGATTTTCCATAGTACAGTAGAATATTGGATGACCAACGGATAATAACTAAAATATTATTTAATCAGTCTAGCTCTTTTTATTTATTTCTGGCTGTCATTACAATTAACTACCGTGATATTAGGGGAATCCAGTCTACATATCCTAGTGTAATCTATAATCACGCAGATAACGCTTTGTGGTATATTTACGTCATTCAGTAAGATCAAACAATATATTCATGTATATTCTTACCTTCATCTATGTAAATCCTTACCCCATAACCAATGACAAAGATGAAAAGTTTCTTTTCACATGCTCCAACTGTCTCAGAAAATCCCAAACAAAAAATTGCGGCTTACTGTCTACGTCATCAATAATCACGCACTTCACTAACAACAGTATTTATGGGAAGCCAAACATGCAACAGCTCTAAAAGTATCATTCAATGAAAGAAGCATATCTGGATCCAGTTTAAATGTAATGAACAGTTAATAATACTGCGGAACTTTTAATTAATTGGATTTGAAACATAATCAAAGGTTTTAAAGGTAAATATCCCAAATCATTAACTAAACATATTTACAGGTGTGCCATCAAATCTTCAATGGGTGCACAAGGCACACTATGGCAAGGGCAATAAAATGTATATTTTGCCCTAAGCCTGTAAACACTACAACAGAACTGCAGATGAGTCCAGTGCAAGCAGTTCTCAAACATGCATTGACCCCATTTGGTGAAATAATATTCAGTAAATATTGTGTTAATTCACTTATTTTGATATAACAACTAAGGCAGGTATGGCTGCCCATACATTTTAAGTACGGCCAACTGACCACGTGACAGTCATGTGACTTCCGACCCGGATGACAGCTACCGCAGCAGACAAACTGTCAACAAAACTAGTTGAATGAAAAATAATTTCTTAGCCTACTTTTGGTATCAAACTTTTGGATATAAGAAAAATATGACAAATAAGACTGTTTACATAATTTGATCAAGAACTTAAACAGGAAGATTCTTTTTTTTCCCACATGATGCAGAAGGGCGAAAGAAGAGCCTGGGGAGTCCCAAAAACTCCCATGTGACGTCACAAATTAATGTGTAAACAGCGCGAGAGGTCGACCAACACTGGTGCGTGATTATTGTGTAGCGTGAAAAAGGATACTCGGAGGATATAGTCGGAGGTTGTAAAATCGTGGGAGTTGTAAATTCGTGGGTGTTAGTAATTTGCATAATATTCATGCACAAAAGAAGTTTCACTAAGTGTTTATTTCTTCTAACATTTAACCATGCATAAAGGTTTTATTTCATAACAAAAGCAAATGCCTAGAATATAAATAGGGTATATAACTTTCAAAAAAGTTTGACTAATTGCTTTTATGCCTTCTTTTGCTATTTCTTTTTTGAATGCCTGAAAAGCGGCAATTTTCTAATTTCGGATATCAGCCTGAGAAAATATTGCGATGATTACTGATTTTGTACCCTCCGATGAACAGTTGGTCTCAGTATTGGGTGCAAAATTTTATTGCAAAATTAATTTCTTATTTGATTATTATACAGGGGGTCCTTATCCGCTTTTTCTTGTGTTAGAAAGTGCTATGTTTTAAGAGTAGGGCTGAATTCAGGCTCCTATTTTTTTTTTAAAGGAAACAGTCTGTGCATACTGTTATTTTATATTCAAGCCGATATATTCATAATGTGATACAGTGAATTTCAACTCGTTCTGTTCAAGGGCTATGACGTTACAGTTATAAATGTGTTAGTTGCAGGAAAGTCAATGTAGAGATCTATGAATCCTGTTCGAATGGATGAGTATGCTCCTTTAATCATTAATATCTGATATAGATTGGATTATCTATAATCTGTTTAAGACTAAAAAGTTTCCAAAAACATCTATGCAACAGAAAATAAACAAGTGACCTGACGTGGGTACGTCGATTTTTTTATCACGTGGCGGAACACATCCATGAATTTACAACCCAGTGACATTTGTTATAAATAGATGACCCAGTCACATGCGGATGAATTTTCTAACATTGAAACGATATTGCTTTGCATCGAAACTGTATCAGGTTATTCATCTGGTAATGTGGTCTAATAATGTCATAAGAAATTATCAAGAAATTATTTGACATGTTACTGTCACGTGATTTAGTTCTTATATCCACGATTATACCACCTCCAAGGCTATATGATGGTTGACATAATGTTCACTTTAAGTAATTCTGTAGGTCATTAATCTGTAGAACTCAATATATATCCGAAACACAATATTTTAAGTCATTCAGGTGTCTATCAAGCTGTGTTTTGAATTGTAACACTGTCTTAGAATTTATAATCTCCTCTGGTAAATCATTCCATCTGTCAATTGTTCTAACACAGAAAGAATTCAATCTTACTGTCTTTAATGATCTGGGTTTTATTAACTTTCTACTATGCCCACGTGTCTGAGTGTCACAAAACTCAAATAATCCATCCATTGACGTATCATCAATATTTTCAACAATTTTAAACACTTGAATAAGATCCATACGGCGTCTTCTAGGGGTGCGCGATATTACCGGTATACCGGTAAATCGCGATTCAAAATTCCAACGATACGAATCACGATACGCTTTGGCCATACCGGTATGCTCGGTAAATTTCGGATGTTTCCGGACATTCTCGTGAAAACGTTTTATATGCTTGTAATTAACAGTTTCCTTTTCATTTTGTTAGTATTTTGCCCCAAATATTCTTTTTTTTTATAAAACGGATCTAGGTGGGAAAGTCAATTAAAGCCGATGATCTTTAAAAACAGGTTTTGATTGTTTACTTTTGCCAGAGGCTCGCTTTCTCTTTTGTCTGTTATCTCCGTAATCATCACCCACAAAAAAGATGGAAACAAAAATTACCGTGATTGTAGGTAATAGTGTTCAGTTTAATCCTTTTGTCAGTATCCAATTGATCCTATCACTCCAACGGTATGATCATTTTGACACATATTCCCATTCATAACTTACGTAAATATTCAAACATCTTTTGGAACATTTTTTTTTGTGTGTATGTGTGTATATCACATTTTCACTTACGGGAAGTTTCATTATTTTGTTGACAAACACTGCAGATTCTGATCACACTGCTCCAATGTGCTGTCTGATCTGGGTCTACAATATTTGCTCAGCAATTATTGTCCGATTATTTAGTGTATTTCCTTTTCATGTCACCGATAAAATAATTCACCTAGACTTCAGACACGTGTCAATTCTTTTGATCTTTGATGACAACTGGTGTTGAAAATCTGCATGCTCTTTTCATTCTCGCCTTGGGGCAAAACTGGGTCAGGGCAGAATAACAAATAAAGAAGTCATGCACCGGATGCATGGTCACTAGGGTCACGTCAGTAAGTAAGTCAATTAGTTAAATAAAATGAATTCGCAGACTTGTAACAGTTGCATTTTAATAAAGTACATGAGCTGGTTATAATTTGTTTTGGTGTTAAAATAAACAGGTAAAGAATGGGATGCTCATTTTTTATTACAATCATTTAATAAAAGACAGAAGCAAACGTCACAGTAAAAGCATGTAACATGGAAGTACGTACTTAAAAAAAGTTGTGATATATCGTGATACATATCCCGATACGGACCAGTGTATCGTGATATATCGCGATACGGTTTTCAGTGGCGATACCCACCCCTAGCGTCTTCTATAGAGAAGTGTAGTAAGTCTGAGTTCACGAAGTCTATCATCGTATGTTAAGGAAGTCAATTCCGGTAAAATTTTGGTTACTCTCCTCTGAATGTTTTCAATGGCTCGAATATCCTTCTTTAAAGTGGGAAACCACACTGTATTCCCATAATCCAGAACTGGTCTAATGAGAGTTTTATACAATGTTAACAACGTCTCTTTATTTAGAAATGAGAAGGAACGTTTTATGAGTCCAACAAGCCTGTTAGCTCTATTAACCGTCAGGCTGATATGCCGATCGAATTTCAGATTATCTTGACAGTGAACCCCAAGGTCTTTCTCGCATTGAACTGATGTTAAAATCTTTACGTGTCCTCTATTGTCCGTCATTTCATATTCAAAGTTCGGATTATTCTTTCCAATATGCATCACCTTGCACTTCTCTATGTTAAAGAACATGAGCCATTTTATTGTCCACTGACAAAGTTTATCTAGATCATCCTGAACAGCTTCAAAGTCTTGTAGATTCTGCAGGTCTCTATACAATTTTGCATCGTCCGCAAAAAGTTTACAGAAAGACTCCACCTCGACTGGAAGATCGTTTACATACATTATGAATAATAATGGCCCAAGGACCGAGCCCTGGGGCACTCCACTTGAAACTGCGGTCCATTCAGATGAAACTCCATTGATAGTAACCCGCTGGTTTCTATCAGTCAAAAATCTGCTATCCAATTTAAGATCTTACCAGCTATTCCAAGCTTTTCCAATTTCAACAGTAAACGTTTATGAGGCACACAGTCAAACGCTTTCCTAAAGTCAAGGAATATAGCATCAACGGGAATGTCACTATCTACAAACTTGGTCCAGTCATTGAACACTTTCAGTAATTGTAATATACACCCTCTCCTCTGTCTAAATCCATATTGTGAGTCCGAAAAGACATTATTATCGTTACAGTGATCCATGACAACAGACTTGATGATACTTTCTAGCATACGACACAAAATACTGGTTATGCTTATAGGTCTATAGTTAGAAGCTTGAGTCTTATCACCAGATTTGAAAATAGAAGTCACATTTGCTAGTTTCCATTCTTGTAATCTTCCCTCATCAACAGATTTCGTTCTATGTATACTGCTACACGTTAGCTCGTGGATTATGAGCAGGTGTACGATGTATACTCTAGTTTTGCAGGATGAACCTCTGTTTAGCCATGTTACTACAGAAGGTCTGCTTTTAGGGATGTCTCTCCCTGCACAGGGTAGTCCAGCTCCGGACCGAAATTATTTCAGAAACAAAGTTTCTAATTTAGGTCCAGCACCCTTAAGTCTTCCTCAGTGTGGGTATTTCAGATGCCGATAAAATCATTTTGGCACATTGTAAAAAGTGCATTAATCAATATTTTATGTTTTCTTTTTGATAAATAACAGCCTTTTTCTTCTTCTGACCTTCCCAAAGTGACTTATTTAATATTTACTGGCGATTTTTCCTTCGTAGCTGTGAGAGTGTTTACGAAGACCGCCATGTTTGCTTGGGATTTTCCCAGTTACCGGATGACGTCATTGGGCGATAAAAATGGCAAGGATATAAAACCCAGTACCTTAGGAG
Source organism: Ctena decussata (assembly GCA_963989385.1). Classification (NCBI taxonomy): domain Eukaryota; kingdom Metazoa; phylum Mollusca; class Bivalvia; order Lucinida; family Lucinidae; genus Ctena; species Ctena decussata. Next base: position 76,399,214 of record OZ022498.1, on the reverse strand, counting down.
AAATAGTGTCGCAATTACATACATCTGTGGATATTGTTTGCAATACCTATATATCCATTTATTTTATGCCTGGTGTCCAAATTTCATTTAAGCACGCGTCAGTGTGCTTCTGTGGAAAGGCTGAGCACTCTTTTAGATTTAACTAAGTACCGCAATAAAATTAACCATTATCAATGTTCAATTACCATGCGGACACCGAATGTCCGAACACAATTTCACTTTTAATAAATGTTTGCGAACACAAGAAACAAAGGGAATGCTGTTTAATTAAGCTATCAATTTTATAATAGATCTAGTCCATGTCAAAACGTAACATTGGTAAAAAAAAGTAAACCTAAACACTTCACAACATATGAAACAACTTGTGTGTGTTTGAAGTCGCCGACAGGCCTGTATACTTTCAACTATCATTAGAGAGGACGCGATTAAAAGAAATCATGTGCTGTTATGCTTAAACACATTGCAAAAAGTCTTCGGACAAATGCTGTAATCAGACTGCAAAAGAACGATCACAATATTTTATATCCGTGCAACTTACGTAATAAGAATCTTTTAAGATCTCAAGCGTTAACAGCGATATTTTCAAACCGCGAGGACATTTTCTTAAGCTGTTGCGATCGGAACCGTGATTATGTACAAATGCGGTACTTCTTTGAAATTCTTAAAACTATCTGTATGATTATAAAATTAGCTGCGTATAAAAAATATAATATTTCTTGGGAAAATACGCATTTTCTTTTCAAAGGACAGGACCTACTATAGAACCAATATTTTACTGGTCTGGGCCTGTAGTTAGACGTGTTTTGCTATGGTGAGATTTGTTCTTGTCTGCGTATATTTCACTTAATTTCAACAATTGAAACTATTGAAAATAAAACTTCGCCGAAGCCACTGACTTTCTTCGAATCTGTTTCAAATACCGATGACGGACGAGGCAATACTACTGTTAGCGAGCTGGTAATAAAAATCTTATAATTTCTTTGTTCATTGAAATTAATATAAAAACATTTAATGCGTCAGAACAGTTGTGAAAGTTTGGGTAAGTAGGTATATGTGGCAGGAAATAACCTTGACATCATCACATTCTTTTGGCAACGTAAATGTCCTTGCTAGTTTTCTCTTTGATCGAAACGTCGAACATACTATTGATCGGTAAATTTCCTATGTACTGTTATTCTACGCAAAAAAACCAAACAAACAAAGAAAAAACAAACAAAAAAAACCCAAAAAACAAACAAACTAGAAATATAGTCAGGCAGACGTAAGGCGTAACTGGGAGCAGATATCAAACAACCGACCCCCCCCCCCCCCCCCCAAACCCGCCACACACACACAAAGAAAGAAAAAAAAGAAGGAAGTGGCTATTGACAACCGGTTGTCACTAGCCTCACAGGCTACTGACAACCGGTCAGGCTAGTGACAACCGGTTGTCACTAGCCTCACAGGCTGCTGACCAGTTACTATAAATCCTATTGTTTTCAAATAATAAAACTCAAGATATTTTTAGAATATTAGTTTCATGGTATTACTATTATATCATGATATTTGTTTCCACTCTGATCAAGTTTTAAGTTGATTGTAGAAAGCAAGAAACTATTAAAAGAATCAGATGTAAATTTTTGTGTGTGTTTTTTTTTTAGGCGACGGCTAGTGACAACCGGTTGTCAGTAGCCTCACAGGCTAGAGACAACCGGTTGTCACTAGCCTGTGAGGCTAGTGACAACCAGCTAATAAATTAATATGCATTTTGAAGGACAGGAAGCATTGGTTCATTGTAATAACTTTCACTAGTAATTCTCAATAGGTTTATGCTTTAAATCTAGTTACATATGAATCACAAAAACAAAATTTCTGCAAATAAAAAGGCAAAAACATGGAGAAGAGATATCTTCTAAAAATAGATTTTCCAAGGAAAGTAACTCAAATCATACTTTGTAAGGGAACTAACTCAAAATACCACTTACAAATTTTCTCTGAATGTTTATGTGCTAATTATGTTTGCACAATTGCCTCCATGATCATAGTAGTTATTCTTGTATTCTTATTATAAATTTGTAGTTTATTTTTCCTAGTGGGTAGAATCAATTTGACTGAACAGCAAGAATGTAACTATAGGGAAGATCATGTAATGGTAACTGGAGAATTTATGTAAAACCTTTTTTCTATCAAGGTAAATGTATAATTTGCATAAATTCTTTTAGCTATTTGTATGAATAACCCAATGGCTTCCAGACAATAATAATGTAGATAATAAATAATAAAAAAAAGGAAGTGGCTAGTTACAACCGGTTGTCACTAGCCTCACAGGCTACTGACAACCGGTTGTCACTAGCCTCACAGTCTACTGACAACCAGTTGCTATAAATCCTATTATTTTCAAATAAAACTCGAAGATATTTTAAGCATATTAGTTTCATGGTATTACTATTATATTTGTTGATATTTGTTTTCATTCTGATCAAGTTTTAAGTTGATTGTAGAAAGCAAGAACCTATTAAACAGATCAGATGTAATTTTTATTTTTTTATTTTTTTTATCTACATTATTATTGTCTAGAAGTCATGGAGTTATTCATAGAAATAGCTAAAAGAATTTATGCATCACATGCATACAAATTTTACATTTATCTTGATGGAAAAATATTTTCCATAAATTTTCCAGTATTCATTACATGCTCTTCCCTATAGCTATATTTATTCCTGTTGTTCAGTCAAGCAAATTTGTTTATTTACTGATTCTTATAATCCACTAGGAAAAATAAACTTCAAATTCATAATATGAATACAAGAATAACTACTATTTAATGAATTTGAATACAAGAATAACTACTATTTAATCATGGAGGCAATTGTGCAAACAGAATTAGCACATAAACTTCAGAGAAAATTGCAAGCAGTATTTTGAGTTAGTTCCCTTACAAAGTATGATTTGAATTACTTCCCTTGGAAAACCTATTTTTAGAAGATATCTCTTCTCCATATGTTTGCTTTTTATCTGCAGATATTTTGTTGTTGTGATTCATATATAGCTTGATTTAAAGCATAGTCCTATTGAGAATTATTTGTGATGTTTTTACAATGAACCAATGCTTCCTGTCCTTTAAAATGCGCATTTAATATAAGAGCTGGTTGTCAGTAGCCTAACAGGCTAGTGACAACCTGTTGTCTCTAGCCTGTGAGGCTGCTGACAACCGGTTGTCACTAGCCATCGCCTAATATAAATGAGGCATGTGCATTTATCTGCCTTCCATTATGGCATTTTATATGCAGCTTCCTTGGTGCCAGAACCATGATCTGGTGTAGAAATCCAAGGGTTTGTGTTGCTTTCATCTACATCTACCAATTAAGTGCATGACCAGTATTGGCATAGTCACACTGTGAACAGCCTTATAACATTCGTGCTGGGAGGTTCTTATGTACAGTTAAAATCAGATAAAAACGTTATTCACAATCATGGTCTTAGGCAGGGATACAGACTAACTCATTTTTCATAGGAGCAAGCTGGACCCCTAAAAAACTGAAAATTTGTCGCCCAGCCAGAAATTTAGGGGCCCACATTTCAAACGTGCGAATCTTTTATTCAGAATCTGCGCGAGAAATGGGCTGTTTCCATAGGCTTTGTAGTAAACCCTCCTTTCTTCAGGGTTTTGTTTCCTTTTAGCAACCGGGTGTGAAACACCAGAGATGTGTCGCCATATTATGTGCGAAAAATTTATAAACGGTTAAGATTTTTAGCTTTCAAATCGGTCTATCTATCTTCCATTACGAGGAGGCAGCCATGTTATTTCTCAATAGTGAGTAAAATCCAACACACATGTATGACGGAACACCAAATATTCAAAGCCGATATTGGCGCAGAAGTTAGCAATACCCTTACAGGTGGCTGATTTTACTCCAAGCCAAAAACACGCCAGCCATACGCCGACAGCTGACAATCGCAAACTGGGCGACTATCATTTTAATTTTAGGCACCCAGCGGATTTTTTACTCACAGTGGGCGAGTGGGCAACCCCCAGTCTGTATTCCTGTTAGGATACCTGCACTGACAAGGAGCTTGAAGTCATCCAAAGTAGGTGCTGATATGACATTGGCAGGCAGACCATTCCAGAGATGGACTGTTGATAGTGCTGGGTATCGATTATTTTTTTTGAGATTCAATATCTGTATCGATACAAAATGATTGATATTCAATATATCATTTGTCATGTTCTCTCAGAAACGGGAAGAAACTATTAAGCAGCTTTGTAGCTTTTGTAGCCTAGCACTTTACATGTTTGAAATCCTTATGTACCTGTTAGCTTTTTGTCACCCTCTGCTGCATGCTTACCTGCTTAGTAACATAGCTGCATGGCCATACAAGGTCCCCCTAAGCTTCAGAAGACTCAAAAACTGATCTCAGGAAAGTGCTTTGGTGGAGGGATTTTACATTGACGATTGTATAGTTACTTTTCAGTGTGGTGGATCTGTGTATTTATATTCATTTGTGGTGGTTTATTCATAGGTGTAGGAAACTTCAACTTCTATCATTAATAAACACTCTTACCGGTTATTCGGGTGCGCGGATAAGTCAACGATGGGACTCTTATAAGAAACAACAATAAACAACATAGCTCAATCAGGTGATAATAACATTCTCTGCAAATGGCCGTCTTTGTTTTGTTTTGTTTTCACACGAAATAAATTGGTTTAAATGGAAATTCGAGGATTTTACATAACAGAAAAAGCTGAAAAACACGTAGATTCTGATGCGATATTTTGATCGATACAGGAACGTTCGGTTCAGTATATCTATCGAACGTCAATAACAGGTTTTTCGATGGAAAGAAGGATCCCTTTTAGGCGTTGATGGAACAAAATATTGGCAGGAATCATTGATGGTGTCCTTTAGTAAGTTGCTACTCCTGTGGCTGTCAGGTACTGGCCTGAAGGGATTTGGCTTTGACGATATTACAAATATGTTGATCCCAGTATAGTTATCCGCAATAATGATGCGTTTTTGAGACCTACAGGTTAAGTATTTGGCGGACTTAGCCTGATGTTATATTGGTAATGTAATATTTACACTACTTCTTTTATATTTCTTCAGAAAACAAATTTGTGCCCATGCTGGTATGATGGAAAAATACTAAGATGGTGGGAAGAACCCAGAAGCAGTGTGACCCGGATCAGGAGGTATTTTCTTTAATTATTATGGAATTTTCAGACAGACCTTGATGCAGAGAGGCAAGAATTTTAAGAATAATTAACCCTACTTGTTCTTTAATCCATATGCTGTGGCTGTCCATTAGCCCTTGAAGGGCTAAAAAAGGTAGACAACAGAATTTACAGCTGCAAAATTTTCAAAAAAAAGTTTCGTCCAAGCTGTATCATACTGAAAGTTAAAAAAGCTAGAGAGCAAACAGATCCAGATCAGGCAACTAAAGCTGGCTAATTCTCAAGAAACTGGTAATTAGTTATTCCTCCTCTCTGTCTCATACTGTTTTATAACTGATTAGCAATCCTTAATTTCAAAATTTGCATTCTTGACATGCGATTGGGGGATAGTGACAGCATAAACAAAGGATTTTTGACAGAAATGGCAATCATTAGCGAAGGATTTTTGACCAAAATGGCAATCATTAGCATAAACAAAGGATTTTTTACCAAAATGGCAATGATTGCCATTTTGGTCAAAAATCCTTTGTTTATGCTGTCACTATCCTTAATTATTTCAATTCATTGAAAAGTATTATTTGATGAATGTAAAACAACTGTCAGACATCTGAAAAAATTGATAAGATAATTGATCATAATTACCAATAAGCGACTGGTCCGCCATGCTGTTGTGATACCTACTATTTCTCGTAAGATAAGGAAAAACGCCGAATTGTCAAAATATGGTTATTCAATGAAATAAGGTAAACGAAATTAAGTAACCAAGATAAGGACCCCTTAAAACTACATAATATTATGCATGCAAGTAATTAACAAAATTAAGAAATGGTTTTGTATCATAACACTCCTCAGACTTCCGATGCTTCTGTAAGTAGCTCCCAACAGTTAAGCCTGTCCATTCAGAAGCTTTATTTACTTCTGGTAGAGCAGACATGATACTTTCGAGTTAAACAACAACATTGTGAACCTGAGTGCGAAACTGTCTGACAGCAGGAATCTTGCAATTTTGCATGACTGAAAGTGTTTATCAGCTGATTGATTGACTGATAAGCTATATTGATAATCGTTTTTTCTGGCTTCCATCGATAGATTAACCGATACTACTATTGATGGCATGACAGCACTAGAGACAACTCATTATGAGCCACCTCATTTGGATTCACACTGTTTGCAAATTCAACAGTCTTCAATTTTTTAGTCCTTTTAGTGTTAAAATTGAATAGGTCTCATGAAGAAACAGTGTAAAAATTGAAAAAAAAATGGACATGTAAACTTAGTTATTATCATAATTTTCCAAAAATTGAACAGTTTGGTTTCATAGTGCAGTAATGCATCCAGAGATGCAGCTGAAACATGCGTCCAAAAGATGCACATAGAACGTCAAACTGTGTAGGCCCTGATCAGACTGCTCCTACAGGAGCAGTCTGATCTGGGTCTGTACTGTTTGCTTGGCTCTATCTGTCCCAATACTGAGTTTTTATGGTAGTAAGAAGAAATGCCGGTCCAAAGTTGAAACTACATATCCACTTTTATGGTACCAAAATACATATTCCACTGCAGATTGAAATCTTAGATGACACCAAGAAAAGACGAGGCCTGAAACAGACAAAGCTGAAGAAGCCTACTAAAGAGGCAGAAAAACCTGTGAGAGAGGTGGAGAAACACGCCAATGAGCCAGAGAGCCCAAATGACAATGACACAGAACTATTTGGTTAGTATCACTGATCCTCATCCATGAAAAGCAAATTATATCGTTGAGCAGTTGACATTTGTGCTGTCTGTCATACAGAGTCCTAGATAAGAGGGAGTATTTGGTAATAATTAGGGATAACTTTTGTTAATTCTAGATAAAAACATATGTTGTGACCCCTCATCTGAACCGTCTCAGTGAGACGGTTCAGATGAGGGGTCACAACATATGGTTTCAATGAGAAATAAAGAAAATTAACCCTCAGTTATCATCAGATACCCCTCTTACCTAGAGCTCTGGTCATAGTCCTTTGCTGTAGACTGTCAGCAATGTCCACAGATTTGTTTTCCCTCTTTCAGAGATTTGGTTTTATGTTTTAAGTTAAAGCCTACCTACTGGCCTTCTTTAAAACAGTGCAAAAAGGGTGTATGTTCCTGTAGTCTTATAATGGCAATGGACTGTTTAAATAGATGCCCACCATCTCATGGGTATAGTATATGAAAGATGGAGCCCAACAATCTCCCTTCTCTGTCTTTAACCTTCCCTCATTCATGACAGGTACCCATTTCAGCTGGATTGACAGAGAAAGTTTGTCAGTCGCTTTTGGGATTTGAACACGTGATCATCTGTGCTGCAGCCAGCAGTCTAACCTCTTGACAAAAATAAAAACAAAACCAGTAGAGAAAATAATGATAAAAACAACAAAGCCAAGAGCCCGATGAAAAGGATTCCTTCAAACTGGTTTCAGATTATCATTTCCACTATATATTCTATAAACACAAACTTAAGAAAAAATTAAAAATTTTAGTTGTACTGGGCAGATACTTAAAAGATTTGCCAGCTCTTGTTAATATGTTGTATATTTAAAATAGGCATTACTGCAAAAGCTGTAGCCTGTGGGGTTTCTGACATTGACCTTTGTTTCCCTCTGTTGAACATAGCTAGTAAAGAAGCCATGCTAAGTATATTTTGTGCAGTCGGGACATAGCCTTCTGCGGAATTCTTGTTATAAATGGAAAACTTCATTTCAAATTAATGTGTTACTGTTTCAGAATCCAATCATAAGCTGCAGTGATTTACAGATGATTGAGAATAGAAAAGGCTCTTGTAAAGTTGTTTACATTCAGAGCTGTTGATAAGACAGTGTTTTTGATAAAAAGGGGCAACAAGAATAATTTAGGGATAAGCTTTCATATTTCTCTAGAAAATTATATGTTGTGACCCCTCTTTAGAACCATCTTTCTGAGATGGTTCTAATGAGAGACACAACATACTTTATCACCTTGGATAAAAGGAATATTCAATGATAGTTCTGATAGTTCTCAAGTTGATTCTCCATTTATAAACAGAAACTGAGAGATACTTACCTCTATGGTTCTAATGTGGGGTAGCAACATACGTTTTCATGAAGATATAAGAAATTTAACTAACAATTTTTTTTTCAGCTGACTTTGACTTGGAAGGAGTTTCAGAAGCTGAAAAGGAAGAGATTAAGGTATTTTCATTAGACTTAGCTTTGCAAAAGTTCAGTATTTTTAATGCTAATTTTCTGGATTTTAAAAGTACAGTATTTTTAATGCAGATTTTCTGCTCATATTTTTCTACTCACTTTTTTAAAAGCATAAATTGTGATATATAAATTATCTCCAGGGACCAGCATAGGGTTCTCATTCAGGGAGAAGTTTTGTTGTATTTTCTGAATTTCAGGAAGAAGTTTTATACCAAATTTTGGATTTCTGTAAATGTGTTATACATCTTGACCTCCCTCAGCTTGGAATAAAGAAAATTCAGTCAGTTTAGGAGACAGTTTCACCTACTTCTCCCTCTAGGCCCACCCCTGTGTCTCTGCTTACAGTTTGTATTACTACTGTCTGGTCATGAATAAAAAGTATTTCCTCCTCAGCAAAGTCAGACTTAAAAAAGAGGCGGAATTCCATGTAAATGTAGTCTGAACTATAGGTAATTGATGTTTATAAGCCTTAAGCATACAATCAAATCATGGTATCAGTGATGTTGTATATGTATAGTTCAGATTTTGATTAAATAGTTTAAAAAAAATATTAAATGAATTATACATAATTCTAAATGTAATACACATCTTGATTATGCTATGTTTGGGGCCCAGAGAAAGGCACCAGAGAAAAAACAAAGGGTTATAAAAGAACTGGACTTTACTGATGTCTTATTTATTTGTGCCCCTTGTCATTGGCATGATACTGGAAATATACAGTGTTGGGAGTGTATGCATAGCCTGTTAATCCAATTAAATGCCCCGGGAGCGTTGCATTTTGCGAAAGTGGGGTGGGGGAGGGGAGGGGGTTATTTAGAGCCTAAAATGTAGTAAATCAGCCACTGCCAAAATAACTCTAGTAACAGTATCTAATTGAATGGGTAAGCTTTCAGAATTAGCAGTTCTGTTTTTAGCTCGCCTGAACGAAGTTCAGGGAGAGCTATTGTACTACCCCCCGCGTCGGCGTTAGCAAAATGTTAAAGTTTTACGTTAAAGTCTTTTAGGTGATGGGCAAGGTGCTGTCAGGCGAGCTATCCTGTCCCAGTGACAGGTCTTGTTTGCCTCCCTTTGCAGTAGAGGTCAACTCTTAAAGGAAAGAATTTGCCCCTCTAGGAGCAGATTCTTTTCTTTAAGAATAGACCCCATTTCAAAGAGCTACCTGAACCAGAGAAGCAAACAGGAATTCATGCAAGTTAATATAACATTATTTTTGGAAAAGAGGCTGGGGGCATAAGAGAAGGGGAATTAATTAGGATTAATACAGTGTGTCCATTTGTCCATGTACACCTTGCTGACACATCTGACACCGTAGCATTTCTCATGTTGTAACATGATTTTGACATGGCATGAGGTGGGATTATTCTAATTAATATTTATATAACATTTCTGGTTATGCTGGTTTTTCACGTTTCTAGAGGGCTATTTTGCTGTCAAGAGAAGCAGAAAAGCAGGAACACTTAGCAGTTTTGGATGAGATAGAAAAAAAGAAACTCAAAGATGATGATATTGAAAAGAAGAAACTAAAAAATGGTCTTAAAAGCCAGTCACAGCAGGTAAGGGCTCTTCTAAAATTTACTAATTGGCAGGGGTTGAAGGCATTGAGGTATATGTAATGCATATGGTGGAGGTTGTGCGGATATTTATACATATAAATTCATCTGAAATTATTCAAATGACCGTAAATATCTTAAAGTGTTGACCGTATCAGGTAGAGCCGGAGCAGTGCTGGAAACGGCCAGTGGCCTGGTGGCCAAATTCGCCTAATTTTTGTTTCGGGCCACCAGAAATCTCCAAAATATGACCTTTAGTGGCCCAAATTTATCTTTCTTGCAATACAAAATGAATGGGAACTTATTGTAGTGGATAATTTGGGCCACTGGAAGTTAGGCCTGTTAAGCTTTTGGGCCACCACATTGATCATGCGAGTTTCCAGCACTGGGCGGGAGTAATGAAAATGCTTGGAATTATGATACCCTAATGTGCTTAAATATTGAAACACCTAAAACCATGAATTTTCCATTTGTTCCAAATGGAAAATTGATGGTTTTAGGTGTCCCAGTATTTAAGCTCATTAAGGTAGGTCCATTTGTACTGTCAAGAGGTATTAACTCTTAATGCGCCAAAAAGCAGACAACAAAATTTACGTCTGCAGAATTTCAAAAAAAGTTTCGTCCAAGCGATATCGTATTGAGAATTTGAACACTAGTGGGCAAACAGTGTAGATTCAGCTGAGGTGGCTTGTTATGAGCCACCTCATCTGGATCTACACTGTTTGCCAGATCAACAATTTTAATTTTTGCGCTTTATTAAGCGTTAAATAAGACGCAAGTAACCGTTGTCAAACAGTGCAAACTGTAATTGGCTGCTCATGGGTCTGAACTGTTTGCTGAGTAAGTAAGACAGTAAAGACTTTATTTAACAAGGGTTACAACATTTAGCACATACATATGTATAACCTAATCATCCATGAGGCCCTCAAAATGCTCAGTCCTATGCATACCTCATGGTTTTCCCTGATGCAGGATCCCATTGGAATTTATGAATCTATTTTATGTATGCAAAATAAAAATAAATACTCATGAGATGAATAGGTGCTCTTCAAAGGATGGTTACTCGTGCTTAAATAGTCTTCCCTTCTCACAGGTGTTATTCATAAAGGAAAGAATTTGCTGCCAGAGGGAGCAAATATTTTCTTTTACGAGTAGCCTACGGAGCCCCGGTAGCTCAGTGGGTTAAGCGCTGGCCTACTAATCTAGCAGACTGGGTTCGAGTCCCGCTTGGGGCGAGAATCTTTCCTAACGTAAACGGGGTTCCATTGCACACAGCCTTTCATTATCACAGTCCCATCGTCGTGATATGACTGACATACTGTTGAAAAGGACGTAAAATCGCAAATCATCCATCCATCAATTAAGAGTAGCCCCCATTTGTAAAGGGATTTGCATAGCAGAAAAGTCACTTCCTGTTTTTAAAAATAGCCCCCCTTAGAAAAATGGCTTATTTATTCAGGTAAATTCATTCATCTCAAATGATGGGACCCTTGATTTCATCCTGGGACCCTTTAGAATAAAGAAGAGAGTCCCAAGGACTCTTAAAACTCTGACCTGAGGGAAAATCCTGAAACCTGTCCCTAAATTGGAGATATGACAAGATTGTTTTGATGCCTTTTCAGAATACTAAAAATCAGACTGAACCTGATCTAGTGAACATGGACTCTGACGAGGAAACCCAACCACCTGAATCTCCAGTACCGGTAAGCTGTGGACAGTTTCAAAGGGATCATAGTAATCAGGGGCCGTATTCATAAAACGACTTTAGTGGTTACTATGCTGTTGCTAAGGCTAAATTTCTTTGAAGGAGATTCCCTACAACTATGAAATTTGCTCTGGAGGAACAGTCTTACAAATTTCATTGTTGTAGGGAATCTCCTTTATAGAAATTTAGCCTTAGCAACAGCTTAGCAATGACTTTAAGTGGTTTTATAAATACGGCCCGAGGGCTAGATTAGAACCATCTCATTGAGGTGGTTGTAACCCTCTTTAGACTGGAAACTCAATTTTGGAGACGTATGCAAACAGTGCAGACCCAGTTTAGATATTCTGCTGCATCTGATCAGGGTCTATACTGTTTGCTTATTGGAATGTCTATGCCACTTAAAATAAAACCAGAAACCCTTAAAACTAGAAATGGACTTAACCAAATGAAAAGTTCCGCTAATTAAAAGGGTTAATGATAGCCACAACATGTTTAAACTTACCTGAGCCTAAAGTTTTCATGGTGAGCTATTTGGATTGGTCTGTTTCTGTCATTGTCCATCTGTTGTGTGTCATCTGTCAGCTACTTCTTTCCTTGTGAGCTTGATGGATGGATGAATTGCGATTTTTCGTCCTGCTCAACCATATTTCAGTCATATCGGGACAATTGGAGAGTGATAATGAAAGGCTGTGTGCAACAGAATCCTGTCTTCATTTGGAAAGATTTCAGCTTTGAGGGGGAATCAGACCAGGGACTGCTAGATCAGCAGATCAGCCCTTAATTTACTGAGTTATCGGGGCTTCTTTGTGAACACGGTAGAGGTTACACTTTTTAAGCAGTCATAGCTTAACTTACGCAGTCTGTTGATGGTTGCTATTAAATTCATCTATTCATAATTATGGTTGCAAAACATTTCAGGTAACAGTTATCTGAATTTGTTATTTCACTATTTGAGCCGTGACACGAGAAAACCAACAATGTGGTTGTGCGCCCAGCGCAGACTCAGATCAGCCTGGGTATCCACCCAGGCTGATCAGACTCTTCGCCATGTGCTTAAAGGGTAGCTAAGGGTCAAAACTACCTTCATGCGGACAGCGAAGACTCTGATCAGACTGGGCGGATGCACAGGCTGATCTGAGTCTGTGCCTTGCGCACAACCACTTTGTTGGTTTTCACATGTCGCGGCTCATTTCAGGAAGGTTTTACCATTGAGACAGAATCAGAATCTGAAAAAGAGACAGCTGCCAGCTTAAATCCAGATCTGCAGTCAGGGCCATTAGACAGAGATGTGTATGACATTTCCACTGAGGTGGATGATAGAGAGGAGGGGACAGAAGAGGAGGAGGGGACAGTGGGGAGAGATTCTCCCCATCTCAACTTACATATGAGTGTTTCTGAACATGATGACAGTGTGGATGGGGATAAACATGAACAGGTTAGTTTTGCAAGACAGACATATCCTAACAGGCACACTGTGTTGAAACAACAGTGAATCAACATTGATTCAATGTCACAAAGATTAAATCATGTTGATTCAATGTTATTTCAACATTGTAACATTGCAGGGATATACCTTTGGTTTTGTATAGTATTCAGAGTGTCTGTTTTATGGGGTGGACTGTGAGAGGTTTGACCATTCTGGGATTACTAACCCATGAAACACACACAAACAGCCTATAAGTTTCACAATTTTGCACAGACTGTCTGAACTTTCTATTTAGATAAGTGGAAGACATTTTCAAGTAAGGGAATCCATGAACAAGGAGAAGAGGCATATTTAGCAAAACTTCTCTTTAAAACTGATTTGGGGGGAGAAGGGGGATAAGATAATAATTTGGGATAATTTTTTGTTATGCCCCTGTGACGATAGTCAGGGGGCATTAAGATTTGCCCCTGTCCGTCCGTCTGTCCATCCGTTCGTCACACTTTATGGTATAGAGTTTGTGTAATCAACTCCTCCAACAGTTTTCAATGGATCTTTTTCAAACTTTGCATACATGTTGAAGACATATTGAAGATGTGCATGTGGATTTTTGCTGGAGCCAAAATTAATTTTTACAGAATTACGGCCATTTGAACTTAGTCATTTTAGGCAATGTTTTGCATTGTAGGGTATGGAGTTTGTGTAATCAACTCCTCCCACAGTTTTCAATGGATCTTTTTCAAACCCTGCGTACATGCTGTAGTCATATTGAAGATGTGCATGTGGATTTTTGTTGGAGCTAGATTTAATTTTGAAGGAATTACGGTCTTTTGAACTTAGTTATTTTAGGCAAATTTTTGCATTGTAGGGTATTGAGTTTGTGTAATCAACTCCTCCCACAGTTTTCAGTGAATCCATTTCAAACCTTGCATACATGCTGTAGACATATTGAAGATGTGCATGTGGGTTTTTGTTGGAGCTAGCTTCAAATTTGACAGAATTATAGCATTTTGAATTTAAGTCATTTTAGGCATATGTTGCATTGTAGGGTAAGTACTTTGTTTGGTCAGCTCCTCCCACAATTTTCAGCGGCTGTTTTTCAAACATTGTATACTTGTTGTGGACATGATGAAGAGATGCATGTTGGTTTTTTGATAAAAAAAAAAATAATTTTGAAGGAATTATGGCCTTCAAAACTTAGTCATTTTGGGCTACATTTTTGCACTGTAGGGTATGAAGTTTGTGTAAAGTTGTCAGTGGATTCATTGTAGATGTTGTTTGCCCTTAAAAGGTGCTTTAGGGATGTTCGCTTGTCCTGTGACAGACCCTGCACGGGGGCATCATTAGTGTTTTACAGACACAATTTTCTAGTTCTTTCTGTTTTAGGAAATCAAAAAATGTCATATTTGTTAAAAACAACAACAAATCACTGGTTTACCCATACACCAGAAACAGTGATTGGTATATCTACAAACTTTCTGGCCTGGATTTTCAGTAATTTAAAATAATTTTTCTTTACAGCTGAATGAAAGACACATCCACAAAGTACAAAAAGAGTCTATGGATGAGGATAATAGGAAACAGTTCAGCAGTAGTTTACCATTCACTCAGGCATTTTCAACGAAACAAAAGCCATGTGGCACTGATTCTTCACCAAGCCTTCCGAAGTCTGGTCAGTGCTCACAGTCAAGTATGAGATCCACTCAGGAGTCAGAAGCTGATGCTGAAGCCAGGAGTCAGTCCTCTTTGTCACAGGGATCAGTGGGAAGCAAAGCCTCTGAAGAACAAGGAGGAAGCATGAAAAATGTAAGTGATAAGCAGAGAGCCAGATAAGCTTCGTATTATTGTAAATTACCCACTGAAAATGCCAGAATATGAATGCCTTTCAAATTTCAGTCGTATCACTTACAGCTGCCATTTCTCAGCTTACGCACGCGGTTTTGTTTTGTTTCGTATTTAGGAATCTCGCTCCGGGCGACTGGGCCATGTCTGTTGATAATTATCAGCTCAAATCTGCATAAACTCTTCAAAAACAATTCCTGATCCAGTCAAACTATTTCAGTTTGTGAGAAGCTCACTTTCTCGCCCATTTTTATGCCCCCAACTTCGGAGAAGTTGAGGGGGCATATTGGTTTGGGCCTGTCCGTCCGTCCGTCTGTCCGTCCGTCTGTCCGTAACGCCTTTTGGCAGCTGGGAAACTCAAGAACTGCTTATGCTAGGATGTTGAAATTTTATGTGTGGCATGTACTTGAAAAATAAGCCGACCTGTATTTTTTCTTTCTTTTCCGCCGGTCATGTATTTCCAGAGTTATGCCCCTTTTTCAACTTAGTCTATGGAACGTTGTGAACAAAATATCTCAAGAACCCCTGATGCTAGGATCATGAATTTTTGCAGGATGACATTGCCCAAGGTGTAGATGACCTGATTAACTTTTGGAAAAAATTAGGGAATTTTTGACCGAGTTATGCCCCTTTTTTGACTTAGTGCATTGTAAGCCTATGGAACCTTGTGAACAAAATATCTAAAAAATCCCTGATGCTAGGATCATGAGGTTTTGCAGGATGACAATGCCCAAGGTGTAGATGACCTGATTAACTTTTGAAAGAAATTTGTGAATTTTTGACCGAGTTATGCCCCTTTTCGACTTAGTGCATTGTAAGCCTATGGAACCTTGTGAACAAAATATCTCAAGAACCCCTGATGCTAGGATCATGAATTTTTGCAGGATGATATTGCCCAAGGTGTAGACGACCTGATTAACTTTTGAAATAAATTGGTGAATTTTTGATCGAGTTATGCCCCCTTTTTGACTTAGTGCATTGTAAGCCTATGGAACCTTGTGAACAAAATATCTCGAGGACCCCTGGTGCTATGATCATGATTTTTTGCAGGAAGACATTGCCTGAGGTGTAGATGACCTGATTAACTTTTGAACAATACTGGTGAATTTTTGACTGTGAGTTATTCTCCTTTTTCGACTTAGTGCATTGAAGCCTATGGTACAAAGGTATCCTTACATACGGTCAAGAACCATAACAGATAGGCACTTGAAATCTTGTATGCTGCATGAACATGAAAAATAACCGAACCTGTATATTTTTTTTCCTCTGCCGGTCTCGTCATTTAGGAGTTATGCCCCTGTTTCGACTTTGTCATTTTATATAGGAACTACCTTGTGAACAAAATATCTGAAGAACAACATAAGCTAGGGTCCTGATACTTGGCATACAGTTACAGATTAGGGTGCCCATGACCTGATTAACTTTTGAGCCTATTTTATATATTTTTGGTTGAGTTATTCCCCTTTTTCAGACATAGGCATTTTGTATAGGAACAAGCTTGTGAACAAATATCTGAAGAACCGCATAAGCTAGGATCCATATATTTGGCATGCAGGTTAGGACCAAGGTATAGATCTGATTAACTTACGAGCCCATTTTATAAATGTTTGACAGAATTTTTCTCATTTTCGGACATAGGCATTTTGTATACAAAGACGCTATATGAATAACTTCGTGAACAAAATATCTGAAGAACCACTAAGCTTTGTTCCTTATATTTGGCATACAGTTACAAGCTATGATGTATATTAACCAATTAAACCCCTTTCTGACTTAAACATTAGGGGATGAGCCTTCTTTAGAGGCAAGCATATGGTTGGGGGCATAGTGTTTCATAAACACATGTTCTAGTAAATGTTTGTCTAATATGCAAGCGTTCCGATGATCAGCGTAATCCTCAGACGCACTTCTTTACTACAACACGGCTTTCAAATACAAGAACAACAACAGTAAATACCAAGCGGACTAAGGTAGTCCTATTACTACAAAGTAGCAGGGAATTAAAAAATCACTTTAATCATCATCATATCCATTTTAAAGCCCTGTTTTCCTCTACCGAGGGTTGGGCTTGTTTGACAAGTTTCTTCGAAGGCGTCCTCTCCACTCAGGACGATTCTGAGAGTTAGCAGAATCCATACATAGCTTCTTTCTGTTGTTCACAAGCACTTCATCCCATGTTTTCCTTGGCCTGCCCGGTCTTTTCTGTGCAACCACATTCAGCTTGCGTACTTCTGCAATCCAGCCTGTGCTGCACTCTACATGTCCAAACCATCTCATCCTACTGGTGCGAACCACCACATCTAAGTCCTGGATGCCAAGCTATGTGAGAAGGGAGTCTGAGCTAACTTCGTCCTTTGCCTTGACACTGCAGATCCAACGGATCATGGCACGGTCATTACGCCGTAGACGGTTCAGTGTATCCATCTTCATGGCCCAAGTCTCTGCTGCATGCAGCATCACACTCCTCACGCATGTTGAGTACACCTGACCTCTGGTCAGAAGTGGCAGATGGCGGTTGGTGAGAAGGGGAAGCAATTGCCGGAACTTGCCCCATGCACATTTGCAGCGTGTGATCACAGCCAGCTTGCAGCCACCTCCTGCAGAGAGCATGTCTCCAAGGTAGCAGAACTCTGGGACAACTTCAAGCTTTTCGTTTCCAACCTCAACCTCTGTATTTTCTCTTTCATCAATGGCCCAGGCAGTCCCAAGGCATCGGGCGCACCTGAACTCAGGGTCAGGGCGCAAGGGTCCCTTAATGCCACTGCATTTCTTATGCACCCAGGGCTTGCAGCCACCACAGAAGATTGCATTGCTACCTACTCCTGTCTGACAGACACCACAAGGGTCCTTTCCAGATTTCTTCAGCACGTCCAAATTAATGCCAGACACCAGAATCTTTGTCTTCCCCATGTTCACACGTAGGCCCTTTTTCTCCATCTCTGACTTCCATGTCTGCACCTTTACTAGCAGTTCCTCCATGGACTCAGCACTGATCATCAGGTCGTCTGCATACAACAGCTCCCATGGACAGCCTGTGCGAAACTCCCTGGATAGAGCCTCTAACAATGATGAAGAGTTGCGGGCTAAGTACAGAGCCCTGATGAACACCCACTCCAACACCAAACTCCTCGCTATACCCATCGCCAACTCTTACCCTGCTTCTCACGTCCTTGTACATGGACTGGACCAAGCGCACCACTTAGTTTGCGCATTGCCCACCAGATGACATCCCGTGGCACACGATCGAATGCTTTCTCCAGGTCCACAAAGGCCATGTAGGGTGGCTTGTTAGCAGCCAAGTGCTTCTCCTGTAGCTGACGTACAATAAAAATTGCATCTGTAGTGCCACGGCCAGGCATGAAGCCACACTGCATCTCATCGATCTCAACTCTTTGTCTGATGAGTCCCTCCTCCACACGCTCCAACACCATCATCACTTGCTCAATCAACTTCAAGCCCCTGTAGTTACTAGGGCTGGCTAATCGAATCCAGAATGGTAATCGATTATCGGTCCGGTCGTTTCGATAATTAACCGATTAGTAATCGCTGAGCGAGGCAAATTGAAAATGGGTATGTTTAGAAGCTTGGGTGGCACAGATTTGTGCTAAAATGTTTTGACAAGGTACACTAACAAACAATACAGTTGATAACTATTCAAATTATCAATTACCTTTGATTAAATCTTGTCTTCTGATATGCCAATCCACGCTAATTGGCAGCTGATTGGCAACAAGCGACCATCTTGTTCCATTCAGATTCAGATAAGCAACCTTCCGTAGTTGGTAGTACCTACTTTCAGTACAACTACCGGAACAATATCTATCGATTTGCGTGTTAATAAGGACCTAAATTCTAATTTGGATTAAAATATTATAAGCGAGGCTACTGAACTGATAAAATGTTCCGGGTTTTGCGCAAAACATTAACCTGGTCGTCTTAACTGACCAGAACACAACGGGTTTATGCTATTCGTTACAACCTATTCACCGTATCACAAATACTCTTCAACGTTTCCGGTTGATCTCCGAGACTTCCGTTTTCTTTTGGAAGGAAATAAGAAGTGAATAACGAGAGAAATTTCTGATATTTTATTGCAGAAACTGACAGGACATTTTCAGCAGGTAATCGATTACTTAATTTCGTCGATCGATAATTGTTTTCGTTTTGCTTATCGACCAATTAACCGATATTTCGATTAATCATGCCAGCCCTAGTAGTTATCTCTATTCAAAGCATTCCCTTTGCCCTTGTACAGACTGACGATGAAGCTTTCCTGCCAATCAGTTGGAATGCATCCCTCTGAGATGATGTCCTCAATGAGATCACGCACCTCAACTGCGCCAGCTTCCCCAACGGGCTTCAGCATCTCAGCGACAATACCTGATGGTCCGGCTGCTTTGCCAGAAGCCATCTTGCTTATGGCCTATGTGATCATCTCCAAGGTGATCGGCTCGCTTTGGCCTTCAACAGGGCTTTCCTCTGACAGGTCTTCTGGGTTCCAAGGGAACTCAACGTTAAGAAGACGCTCATAATGCTCTTTCCAAGCTTCTTTCTTTGCTTCCTGGTCTAGCGAGTTTATTTCGACTTGTCATGTTTGGGGTGGCAAGATTTTATGGCCAGGATGCCCTTTCTTTCAGCCAACTTGAATCAGCCAACTTTAACTATATAAAAAGACCGATTCTTTTAAGCATTAACACATATTTCCAAGTCACTTCAATTATCAATAATAAAAATGAGTTTGTTGGTGCTTTTAGCGGTTTGGGGTGATTCGAGGGACCCCTATACCAGCGTAAGCCAGCGGCGTACTGCGCAGGCTTATCAGAACGAATCGAGTACACCTGAAAAACGAAAGTAAAGATGTTGGTCACAAATCAAAAACCTTTGTTTGATTATATCACGCCGGAAAAGCGATTGTCGGCGGCGCAGATCTGCTTACCCATCATACGTTTTTTTGCAGGATTGTAGTTTAAATGGTTTTCTGTAAGGTGCACTTGATAATATTTACATGTTCACTGAGTAATTTTCTAGTCAGAATAAAATGAACAAACTGGTGTTTCAACTTCAGTTGTTTTGTTTTTGTATTATTGCACAAGTCAAAGAACTGAGTGATTTTCAAATCAGAAAGAGAACAAACTGTTTCTCTTGTTTTCTTGCTATCTGTACATGTGTACTTCCTGTTGTCCAGAGTTTTAAGCAAGAACCCTGGACAAGAACAAGTAGACTGACATTTTGGGAGACCAGTTATGCGTTAAAAAGATACTGAACAACCACTGGATCTCAGGAGTTACTGTAAAGGTTAAAATTCTGTTTGGTAAATACTAAAACCACTGTAAAAATTATCTGGAGCTCTGGATAAGGGAAGCAGTTTTAATAGAATGGTATTTGCTTGCCTGGTAGTTGAATATCTTCTTCAGTGGGGACTACCCTAGAAAGGAAAGACTCTTTTAGAAGAAATTTGTCACTTTTAAAACAGTTTCCTTTGAGTTGGGAGATCAGAGACCAGTTGTTCAAAGCATTGTTAGCTTAATGAAGTCCTTATTAAGGATTTGTCAAGTTTACTCACAAAATCAGCTGTGGTAATATCTTTGCCCAGAAATTGTGAGGATCTTTTGGACTGCAAAAGCTCCTCACATTTATTTGCCAAAAAAATGCAGTGTTTTTGTGTACAAAACAGTTGAAAATTTAATGTCTCGTTAGCTAACATCGTTAGTTTTGAACAACCGTTCCCTGAAGTTAGATCATGACTTTGAACAGTTGAGTGACTCTTGTGAGATTGAGAGAACTCTGACAGTAGAAGTAGAATCTATTTCTTTAAGTGCTAGACTCAAAGTCAAACTTCTGTGGCAGTGAATTGAGGCATGATAATTTGAGCCGCCACACAAGAAACTAACAAAGTGGCATGTGCACTTAGCGAAGACTCAGATTAGCCTGGGCATGCGCAGTCTAAACAGAATCTTCGCTGTCTGCATGGAGGTAGCTAAGACCCTAAGCTACCCTCAGAGTGGACAGCAAATACTCTGATCAGACCAGGCGGATGGCCAGGCTGATCTGAGTCTTCTCAGCACACATGCCACTTTGTTGGGTTTACTCCTGTTATGGCTCATTTGCAGTAAGGTGAAGGGATACTCTTTCAGGGAAAGCAACTGCACCTTGCATTGTGACCCTTCTGAATTGGGATCAACTCTTAAAGGAAGGAATTTGCTCCCCTAGGAGCAGATTCTTTAGTTTAAAATCTTGACCCCCATTTTTGAAGGGCTACATTATCCAGGGAGGGGGGAACTAACAAGCAATAACAGAAGTTGTTTCCTGTTGATATATTCCCAAAGCAAAACAAAACTGTGTAATAAAGAACACACAGAAATAAAGTTAAAAGTAATTTCCCTTTTCCTATGGGTCATATATTTCATTCATTACAGGTGATTTCTAGTACAGAACCTCTAAAAAGACATTACAGAAATGTCAGAAAGAAGGTAATGATATTCATTATATTTATACTGTTGGATATGAAAGAGCAGACTAAACTAATCTGCAAGAAAGTACTATCTTGTTATAAATTCAGGCCCTGTCTTTCAAAACTAATGGCACCATTATGTGACATTATACATGTCTTTTCAAATTAATGCTTAAACACTGTGATTGTTCAACAAAAAACATGAAAAGATCTTCCTGTTTGTTCAGAATATTACATGTAGCACACTTGATTCTGTATGAGCTAGAAAAGTTAAAACATCATTTACTAATGCCTGTAAGGCTGATGTTGCTTTGAACTGGGTGGTCCAGGTAGCTGCAGCAATGTCAGCCTGGTAACTGTTTTGCCAGAGTTATTTCAGGTAAAGCAGTGAGACTAGCTATACTATCCAGCAACAGCTCTTGTAATGTTTGTAATGATAAACAAGAGCTGTTGCCTTACAGCATAGATCACCTGAACTGGTGCTTGCCCATTGCACAGGCCAAATTATAAGTCTCTGACCTCGCCTCGAGGATCAGTATGGGGATGTTGCTTGCAGTGCATAAAACTGCAGGCAAGCATGTACATGTGGAGGTTAAACCAAATATGTCCAAAAATTATAAAAAGGTATGCCATCAGAAAACTTTGACCCGTCTGGATGCTGCTGTTGACCTAATATGTCAAGGTCACAGACTTAAACATTTGCGTTCAAGTTTTGCGTTAAGTTTATATTTTTCTTTTGTATTTCCAATATCCTTTGATGGAACCTTCTGCTATTTGACTAGGGTTACGTTAAGGTTCATACAGAGTAGTTGACATCATCTGTATGCAGCTGCTTACCAAAGGTCAAGGTCACAGACTTGTATATTTGTGTTAAAGTTTTGCTTTAAGTTTATATGCTTTGCTTATATTTCCAACATCCTTTGATGAAACATTTTGATATATCACTAGGGTTACTGTACTTCTATGTTCATGCACAAAAGTCGACATCATCTGGATGCTGCTACTGACCAAAGGTCAAGGTCACAGACTTAAACATTTGCATTAAAGTTTTGTGTTAAGTTTATATTCTTCTTTGATATTTCCAATATCCTTTGATGGAGCCTTTTGATATTCCACTTAAGTTTACTTGTAGGTTCATAGCTGCTTACCAAAGGTCAAGGTCCCAGACTTGTATATTTATGTTAAAGTTTTGCGTTAAGTTTACATTCTTTGTTTATATTTCAAACATCCTTAGATGAAACCTTTTGATACTTATGTCTCCCCCCTTCAGGGTCGGGAGACATATTGTTTTTCCCCGGGCGTCTGTCCGTCTGTCCGTCCGTCTGTCACAAATCGTGTCCGTTCTATAACTTGAAAACCGCTCAAGCTATATTCGTGAAACTTCATATAAATATCAATCAACATGAGACGACGTGCAGAGTGCAAGAATGGTAACTCTGGCATTTATACTTTTTGAGTTATTTCCCTTGGAACTTAGTCCATCACAAAATTGTGTTTCAATCGTGTCCGTTCTATAACTTGAAAACCGCTCAAGCTATATTCGCAAAACTTCATATAAATATCAATCAACATGAGACGACGTGCAGAGCGCAAAAATGGTAACTCTGGCATTTATACTTTTTGAGTTATTTCCCTTGGAACTTAGTCCATCACAAAATTGTGTTTCAATCGTGTCCGTTCTATAACTTGAAAACCGCTCAAGCTATATTCGCGAAACTTCATATAAATATCAATCAACATGAGACGACGTGTAGAGTGCAAGAATGGTAACTCTGGCATTTATACTTTTTGAGTTATTTCCCTTGGAACTTAGTCCATCACAAAATTGTGTTTCAATTGTGTCCACTCTATAACTTGAAAACTGCTCAAGCTTTATTCACGAAACTTCAAACAAATATCAATCAACATGAGGCGATGTGCAGAGTGCACAAATGGTAACTCTGGCATTTATACTTTTTGAGTTATATCCCTTGGAACTTTGTCCATCACAAAATTGCGTCTCAGTCGAGTCCGTCTATGACTTTATAACCATTCAAGCTATATTCATGAAAGTTCATACAAATACCAATCAACATCAGACGACATGCAAAATGCACTCTGGCGTTTATACTTTTGAGTTATTTCCCTTGGAACTTTGTCCATCACAAAATTGCGTCTCAGACGAGTCCGTCTATAACTTTAAAACCATTCAAGCTATATTCATGAAAGTTCATACAAATATCAATCAACATCAGACGACATGCAGAATGCAAGAACCATAACTTAAGCATTTATACTATTTGAGTTATTTCCCTTAGAACTTTGTCAGTCACAAAATCGTGTCTCAGTCGTGTCTGCTCTATAACTTGAAAACCATTCAAGCTATATTCACGAAACTTCATACAAATATCAATCAACATTAGAAGAATTGCATAGTGCAAGAACCATAACTCTTGCATTTATACTTCTTGAGTTATTTCCCTTGGACCTTTGTCAGTCACAAAATCGTGTCTCAATCGCTTTATTACTTGAAAACCGGACAAGCTATATTCACGAAACTTCATACAAATGTCAGTCAACACTAGACAACCTGCAGAGCACAGCATTTATACTATTTGAGTTATTTCCCTTGGAACTTTGTCATTCACAAAATCGTGTCTCAATCGTCTAAGCTCTATAACTTGAAAACCGTTTAAGCTATATTCATGAAACTTCATACAAATATCAGTCAACATATAAATAGACGACGTGCAGAGCACTGTAACTCTTGCATTTATATTTTTTGACAGAAACTAAATATGAATATCAGTCAACATTACATGACATGCAGAGCATAACAACTATAACTCTTGCATTTATACTTTTTACTTATAATGAATCCCTGCTTCAGGGTAGGGAAACATATTGTTTTTCCCTTGGCGTCTTAATGACTGATCCTTTTGATATCAAAAAGGGGGGGAGACATTCTGTTTTTTCGTAGAAAAACAATTCTAGTTGTATATGATGACCAGATTTACTTCTCTGTGTTCATGCAGATTAGTTGACATCATATGGATGCAGCTGCTGACCAAGGTCATCGAAACAGACTTATATGTTTACAATAAAGTTTTGTGTTGAGTTGGTACTCTTTGCTGATATTTGTAATATACTTTGATGGAACCATTTGATAGTGGACTAAGTTTACTTCTAGGTTCATACCATGTATTAGATTGGTTTCATTAAGCGGTGGTTTCATCCGTTTTGCGACTTGACTTTTGTATTAGACGTACACCTTTTCTGAGTTTTCTGCGTATCTTTTGACGTTATTTCTTTGCAATTTATAATTTGAATACAAGTATTTATTATATTAGCTTTAAATCGCTGTCGAAAATGAAAATAGTAAATTAGGCATCAAAAAGAAATGTGAATATAGATGATTCAAACAATTATTTGTCAGTCATTACATAGGAAGTATCAAATGGCTTAAAATCCTGCCCCCTCAGTGTAAAGTCTCGCCTATTATCGGGAAATAACGCGTCGCGTGAGCGGTATACGCATGCGCAGAAACAGTGTGAAAAAGGTCTATTTGATGTATTTAATTATGTATTTTTACACTCACAAGATATTTCTGGTGACATGCAGAATTGATGGTGAGACAAAACTTGTCTTAAATTTCCATGGATGGCCATGAGTTGTAAGCTGAAGCTTTGCTCAGAATATCTGTAGTAGTGTACAATATCTTTAAGATATTTTTGGCCAAATAGAACAAGACTACTACAACTTTGTATGAATAGCTTATATATTTATATTTTAATATGATCGTTGTTCTAAATTACTATGGCAGACCGCACATTATCTGAGGCCTTTTCTTTTCCATATGTTTACAGAGTGTGTGTCAGCACCAGTATTTTGCTAAAGATGGAATGGACCCTGTACAGTGTTACAAAGCTATACTGCAGCTCTTTGATATCTATGCAAAGAATGTGAGAACTGCTCAGGAAAAATGCGCCTTTAGAATGTCATGGGGTGAGCCGATAAAATCTGGACAGCATCTGTCTAAAACAATTGATATGAAAAAGAGAGGCCAAGGTTCACAGTATATGATCTTGTCTGATTCTGAAGAAGAGGATTTGACAAAAGTACCACAAAAGAAAGGAGATAATGGAGATGCCAGACAAATTCAGGAGAAGAATGATAACTCGGGATTAAGAACTAATACCAGAGGAAGGAGAGCAAGAGGTGAAGTAGATCAGGATATTCTAACGGCTGAGACACAATCATATGATCCATATGACTTTGGTGATAAGAACACAAATCAAAATTTTGATGATGACCCAGATGACAAGGATTTCTATTCTAATGTATCTGTAAGGCTGAGAAGAGGTGCTATGCAATCTAATGATAAAGAGACTAAATTCGATGGCAATAAAGCTGCTGATAAAGTGGAAAACAAAGGTAACAGAGGCAGAGGTAAGAGAAAAAATAAGGGTAAGGTGTTAGCTGAAGACACCCAGAAAGATGTTTATAATCTATCCTCAGATGAGGAAAATAAGGAAACAAGAAAAAATATACCAGTAGTTGTGGCAGAAACACAGATTTCTGATGATGAGGATTATGTACAGCAGCAAATGAATTCAAGCAAAGTGCAAGGAAAATTTAGGCAAGACATTAGGTCTCATTTAGGCCATGCTGAGACTGCCAGCAACACTATGGCCACAGAAGATATACATAAAATTATAAATCAAAAGACCAGTACAAAGAGAGATAAGAATGTCAATATGACAGCAGCTGATAACAGCAATAAATCAGCCCAGGGTTTAAGGCCGGACACTAGAAGGAGAGGTAGGCGAAAGGAGACAGTTACATTAGTTGAAGACACACAGGATTTAGATGAAGAAATATCGGGAACTAAAATACAGAAAAGCCATGAAAAAAACAATAATGAAAAAATTGGAAGTGAAGGCAATGCTGTGAGGCCTATAAGAGGTAAAAGAAAATCATTTCAACTGAAAGATGATTCTGAGGATGAAGGGTCTGTTCCGGAAACTCAGGAAATGGATTTATCACCAGACATAACTGTGATTGAAAATAAAGCAACTGTAACTGAAAGCAACCCAGGTGTAAGAGAGAGTGTAGGATCTTTCACAAAAACAATAGGTTCTGTTTTTAACAAGCTGAAAGATTACATTTCTCCTAAAGCAAAACCTGATAGCTCAACAAATGAAACTGTTGATGATGAAGAGTCACAGTCTCCTGTTATTAGAAAGAGGAGAAAGTTATACACAGAACCAAATGGTAAGGTTGTTAAAGGTCTAGAAACTGGGAGTGGAGATGCAGGTCAACAGAATAACTTAAAATTTAGGGCAGCAAAAGATGGTATGTCAGAGGCAGTAACTAGTACTTCTGGAGTAGAGACATTTCCAACTGGGACAGGAGTAAAAAGATTGTTTAGTAGGCCATCGAGTAAGGAGTCAAATAATTCTGATGATATTTCAATACCAAATAGTCAAGGATCAAGTACTCTGCTTGATGATCAAGGTGACTTGTATTCTACTCAAATCAATGAAAAACCAAAAGAATTTCAAAGATCAGGTAGAGCTCAAAGGCATGTAAAAATTGGGAACACATGTAATAACGGTGACAACTTCGGTGCTACTATTGAAGCTAATGATGAGGACATTATGGTTGTCAAGGATGTGAAAAAGGATTACACCAGAAGAAGGCCTAATGCTAAAAGACCAGGTGGTATTATAACAATAAAAAGTGGAAACATAAGTAATTTCTTTCCAAAAATTCCAAAAAGTAATGATGTAGTAAATGTGGATTCTGACTCTGATGAATCTGAAAAGCAATTTACCAGTACTAGTCATGATAACAAAAATCGTAGAGATAAAAAATCATTTCAGAATAGTGATGAGAATGAAAATCCTCTTGCAGGCCTAAACGCAAAACAGAAGAATCCCTTATTGAGGAATTCTGTCAAAGTACCTCATGTTAAAGTACCACAAAGTCATTATGAAAATGATCATTCTGATGGCCATAGCACTGAACAGATGGAAAACCCTTTTTCAGAGAAAGTTGTAAATAGCCAGGACAGCCTGAATGGGGAACACGCTAAGTTGAAATTTGCCAATGAAACTTGTCCTGTCATTCCTAGTCATTTTGCGGACCAAATGAATGCCAAAATGTATTCTTCTGAAGGCTTTGGTGGTGCTAGACTCAAAGCCCCAAGGATTCGTAAAGTTTCTGAAACTGTAACTAGTGCAGAACTAGAAGAGAATCATAATCCAGATAGTGCAGCTGATCAACAGGCTGGATTGTCCAGAAGTAAGCGCCTCCGCGGTAACAGGGACAGGGCAGAAGCTGATGAACCAGATAGAAAAAAGGTATGCACTTTAGACATAACTGTTTAAATGTGTGCGTGGCCCATGACTCCTTAACCCTTTGAAATATTTTGATGAAACTTTGTAGGAATGTGTATTTAACTTGGGCAATGAACCGCAACTCTGGCCTACTTACTTTCTGAATTATCAGCCCTTGCTTAAATTTCCTGTTCACTCTGTAGCTCCTTAACTGTTATGAATATTTCAGTGACAATGATGATGTGTATATTGTCAAGGGAATGTATTAGGACCAAGAAGGGTAACTCTTGTTTTCCTTAGATTATGAACTGTCTGCCTTGTTTGACTTTGGTATTTCTCAGCTTCTGAGCTGCTTCACATTGGTAGCTGATTTTTAGCTCACCTGAGCCGAAGGCTCAGAGGTGAGCTTATAGGATGGGAGTCGAGCTGTCCGTCCGTCCGTGGGTGCGTGGGTGGGTGCGTGGGTGGGTGCGTCAACACTTTCAAACATAAATATCTCAGAGACCAGTGGGCCGATCGCAATCAAATTTTATCTGAAGCATCATTTGGGTGGGGGAAAGGCTGCATTAGGTTTTGGTGCCGATCAGCTCAGAACTCTGGTGTCCATGGCAACAGATAGCCCCCATAGGGTTATAATGGGGAAAACGGCGTCATCACGTTTTCTCGACTGTTTTTGATTAGATCCTTATCATACTTGCAGGTAATGATGACATACACAAGAGCTTGGATGAGTTCGAAATTTGGTCGGATTCGAGCACAGACTACGGAGTTAGCTGCCCTTGAGCGTTTGAAAAAAATCCCATAGGGTTATAATGGGGAAAATGGCGTCATCACGTTTTCTCAACTGTTTTTGCTTAGATCCTTATCATACTTGCAGGTAATGATGACATACATAAGAGCTTGGATGGGTTCGAAATTTGGCCGGATTCGAGCACAGACTACGGAGTTAGCTGCCCTTGAGCGTTTGAAAAAAATCTCATAGTGTTATAATGGAGAAAACAAAGTCATCACATATTTTTAGAAAAACTTTGTCATCGCTCTATTGCCTACATTTCTCAACGGATTTTAAAATAACTTCACACAAATGTAGGGCGTGACAATATCTCGAGCAAGTTCGACTTTCAGGGTGCTGCGCCCAAGGTCAAGGTCACTGTGGCTATTTTTAGAAAAACTTTGTCATCGCTCTAAGGCCTACATTTCTCAACGGATTTTGAAATAACTTCACACAAATGTAGGGCATGACAATATCTCGAGCAAGTTTGACTTTCAGGGTGCTGCGCCCAAGGTCAAGGTCACTGTGGCTATTTTTAGAAAAACTTTGTCATCGCTCTAGCGCCTACATTTCTCAACGGATTTTGAAATAGCTTCACACAAATGTAGGGCATGACAATATCTCGAGCAAGTTCGACTTTCAGGGTGCTGCACCCAAGGTCAAGGTCACTGTGGTTAATTTTAGAAAAACTTTGTCATGGCTCTAGCACCTACATTTCTCCATGGATTTTGAAATAGCTTCACACAAATGTAGGGTATGACAATATCTCGAGCAAGTTCGACTTTCAGGATGCTGCGCCCAAGGTCAAGGTCACTGTGGCTATTTTTAGAAAAACTTTGTCATGGCTCTAGCACCTACATTTCTCCATGGATTTTGAAATAGCTTCACACAAATGTAGGGTATGACAATATCTCGAGCAAGTTTGACTTTCAGGGTGCTGCGCCCAAGGTCAAGGTCACTGTGGCTTTTTTTAGAACAACTTTGTCATCGCTCTAGCACCTACATTTCTCAACGGATTTTAAAATAACTTCACACAAATGTAGGGCATGACAATATCTTGAGCAAGTTTGACTCTCAGGGTGCTGCACCCAAGGTCACGGTCACTGTGGCTTTTTTTTAGAAAAACTTTGTCATAGCCCTAGCACCTTCATTTCTCCATGGATTTTGACATAACTTGACACAAATGTAGGGTATGACAATATCTCAAGCAAGTTCGACTTTCAGGATGCTGTGCCCAAGGTCAAGGTCACTGTGGCTATTTTTAGAAAAACTTTGTCATCGCTCTAGCACCTACATTTCTCAATGGATTTTAAAATAAATTCACACAAATGTAGGGCATGACAATATCTCGAGCAAGTTTGACTTTCAGGGTTCTGCAATCAAGGTTTTTGATTAGATCCTTATCATACTTGCGGGTAATGATGACATACATAAGAGCTTGGATGAGTTCGAAATTTGGCCGGATTTGAGCACAGACTACGGAGTTAGCTGCCCTTGAGCGTTTGAAAAAAATCCCATAGTCTTATAATGGAGAAAACAACGTCATCACATTTTCATTTTTCATCGGATCCTCTTCATACTTGCAGGTAATGAGGATATGCATAAAAGCTTGGATTAGTTAGCATTTCGGCTAGATTCCACCACTGACTATGGAGTACCTGCCCTGAGCATCCAAAAAATCAGTGTTGCCACTTTTTCTTGGTTTCTACTGATCTGATCCTTTTCAAACTTGCAGGTAATGAGGAAATACATAATATCTTAAACAAGTTCAAATTATGGCCAGATCAGGCCAACCACTACGAAGTTAGCTGCCCTTGACAGCTCTGTCTATTGTGCTCTTGATCGGATACTTTTTAAACTTGCATATATTAAATGAGGGCATACATAATGTTTTGGATGAGTTTAATTTTCAGCCTGATTGGACCACTGACCGTGGAGTTAGCTGCCCTTGAGCATCTTAAATATCCCTATAGGTTTACAATGTCTCTCAGGTGAACAATTGTTGCCCTTTGGGCTACTTGTTGGTATACTGACAGTATTTATTTGTTGTGTTAAATGTTTTAATAAAGGTGCAATCATTAATAATAGAGTTGTTGCCCCTGTTTGTCTGCATGTCCATCCTTCTGTAAACAATCATGTTCATTCTGTAACTCCTAAACTGTATAAATTTTGAAGAACCTGTTAGATTTTAGAAATGTGTATAATATTGGGGTGATGTATGATGAGGAAGAACCATTACTCTTGCTTGATTACTTTTTGAATTAACTGCCCTTGCATAAATATCCTGCTCAATTCTTGATGCTTAAACGGGCCTATTATGGGCTGCTTGCGAAGCTAATGTTCATTCTGATGTAAAGTCTTGTGTTTTAGGTGTCACCAGTGGGAAGAATCTCTCCAGTGATGATGTATCCTTGTCCCCTGTGTAACCAGAAATTTTCTCATGATATTATACAGATCCACGCATCTGAATGTGTTGGGGATATTGAGGAAGAAGGTTGGAAATTTATTTATCGTATGACTTTGCTGTTATTAAGTGGGTAACGTCATGTAAAGATTGTATGAACATGTGTAATAACATTTTGGTGCATTCATGTCATGTCATTGACAGGGACCATGTCAGCAATGCATTTTCATATTGAATTATTGTTAATTTTGAAGGCGATAGAATCATATTTTAAAGGGTCATATGATCAACAGCATCTTACACTCATGGTCATTACATATAAAATTTATGGAACTTGCCAAAGGCTTGTTTCATATATTTCATATGAAATGACCACTTGTGTAAGATCCTGTATTTCTTACACATGTAACTGGGTTTAATTGGACATCTTATTGTTCTGCTTCCCTCAGGAAATAAAAAAAATAACCCTTAATGCGCCAAAAAGTGGACAACAAAATTTACGTCTGCAGAATTTCAAAACATATCATATTAAGAATTGGAACACTAGAGGGCAAACAGTGTAGATTCAGATGAGGTGGCTCATTATGAGCCACCTCATCTGGATCTATACTGTTTGCCAATTCAATAATTTTAATTTTTAGCGCTTTATTAAAGGGTTAAGTCTTTGTATTGCATGCATAGCACTCCAGTGCTCTGTCTGCAGCTCAGTAATCCAGTTGGATTTTAAAGTATTTTGTCCATTTAAAAGTTCAATATATAGGAGAATTGTATAATTGAACTTTCCAAGGCAGTGCTGAGGGTATCCCACAGCTCAAAATTTTTTTACCACCGGAAATTTGGCATGTTTTGAGGTCATTTTGTAAATTGCATATTCTGTAGCCAAAACTCTGAAACACTGGGTGTTTGATGATGACTGTTAGAGAATTTTCATTACTTTACCATATTTACACTTGACAACGACTTTTCTTAAACAAACATATTTTGAGCAAGGTCATAAAGTTTAAATGATCTCATGCTATAGTTACAGATTTTCAACATATGTCAAAACTTATCTGTTAGATTTTTTCTCTTTTCAATGATTTTGTATATTTTTTTACTCACCAGTTCTAATTTGAAGCACATATGGCTAATAGTAAAGTGTTAATAAAAGAATTGAAAGTTATTTACAATGTTCACCGGGTGATAATGTTAGTAGTTGTCGCTGAAATTCTCTTTGGAGTGTACACTTGTCAATAAAATTCACTACTAAGCACAAAGCATGTGCTTCATACAGAATTTTAGCGGCAACTTCTAGCTTCATAGCCAGATAAATGTCTAAAAGTTCAGCTCTTAATTTAAACTGGAGTTTAGACTCGTCATTAGAACTGCCTCACAGAAATGAGTGGTTTTATACCAAAAGCTGAAAATAATATTTGTGTTCCAACTATCTTTAAATACTGCCTTGTCTAAAACTGATTTTTTTCTGTATGGCAGAGGACAAATATGAGGCATTTGCTGAAGCTATTCATACACGTAATCTTAGAGGTCATGTGATGTCTCATGAAGGTCACCCACTATCTCCTGGCAACCTACTACCTCATCACCATGACGATATTCATCACCTTCACCATGGTGATGTACATCACCTTAGCAACCATGGTCATCTCCATGACATTGACGAGGAAGATGAGCAGGAGCTACATGATTTTCTGGAATACCAGGCTAGTCAAAACCCTGTGCATGTTGAAGGTAATAGCTGAGAAAATATGACTAAATAATGAGAAAATAAAAAAAAATTGGGATTTTTAAAATAAACAGAGCTCTAGATAAGAGGGAGTATTTGGTGATAATTAGGGATAATTTTTGTTAATTCTGCATAAAAACATATGTTGTGACCCCTCATCTGAACCGTCTCAATGAGATGGTTCAGATAAGGGGTCACAACATATGGTTTTGATGAGAAATAAGAAAAATTATCCTTAATTATCATCAAATACTCCCTCTTATTAGCTCACCTGAGCCGAAGGCTCACAGGTGAGCTTATAGTATAGGCAGGCATCCGTCGTCCGTCGTCCGTCTGTCCGTCGTCCGTCTGTCCGTCGTCCGTCCGTCCGTCCGTCCGTCCGTCAATATTTTCAAACAACATCTCCTCTGAAACTACAAGGCCCATTGTTACCAAATTTCATGTATAGCATCTATAGGCAGGGGGAACCAATAATACTGTTTTTTATCCAAATCGCTTCAGAACTTTGGTTGCTATGGCAACTTAAAGTTTCCATTGACTTGTATGGGAAAAATTGAAAATTTGCATTTATTGTGCATTTATTGCTATTTCTCTGCAGATAATTTGATAAATCTTTTACAGAAATGTTCCTTGAGTAGCTCTCTATCAGCCACATGAAATTTATGTTAATTGCACAATTTGGCGGGTAGCCATGGCAACCCAATGGTGAAAAATAGAAAAAATATTCAAAAATCATCTCCTCAGAAACTATGCAACCAATAAAGCTCAAACTTCACAGAAAGGATCTTGGTACTACCCTCTATAAAAATACTGTTTTCCTTGGCAATTGCTCCAGCAGTTTGGTTGCAATGGCAACTTAAAGTTGCCATTGACTTATAATGGGAAAATGGAAAATTTGCATTTATTGCTATGTCACTGCAGATATTTTGACAAAACTTTCATAGAAATGTTCCTTGAGTAGTCCTCAACCAGCCATATCAAATTTATGCAAATCAAGCTATTTGGCTGGTTGCCATGGCAACCGAATGGTTAAAAATAGAAAGAATATTAAAAAATCATCTCCTCAGAAACTATGAAACCAATAAAGCTCAAACTTCACAGAAAGGATCTTGGTACTACCCTCTATAAAAATACTGTTTTTCTTGGCAATTACCTCAGCAGTTTGGTTGCTATGGCAACTTAAAGTTGCCATTGGCTTATAATGGGAAAATTGAAAATTTGCATTTATTGCTATGTCACTGCAGATATTTTGACAAAACTTTCATAGAAATGTTCCTTGAGTAGTC
Source organism: Ctena decussata (assembly GCA_963989385.1). Lineage (NCBI taxonomy): Eukaryota > Metazoa > Mollusca > Bivalvia > Lucinida > Lucinidae > Ctena > Ctena decussata. Next base: position 76,365,385 of record OZ022498.1, on the reverse strand, counting down.
CCCAACCAGCCATATCAAATTTATGCAAATCAAGCTATTTGGCTGGTTGCCATGGCAACCGAATGGTTAAAAATAGAAAGAATATTCAAAAATCATCTCCTCAGAAACTATGCAATCAATAAAGCTCAAACTTCACAGAAAGGATCTTAGTACTACCTTTTATAAAAATACTGTCTTTCTTGGCAATTGCCCCAGCAGTTTGGTTGCTATGGCAACTTAAAGCTGCCATTGGCTTATAATGGGAAAAATGGAAATCCGCAATTTTTGCTATCTCACTGCAGTTATTTGGATTTTTTTCCTACAGAAATGTTTCTTGAGTAGTCCTCTATGATTCATATTCATATTACTTTTGTCCAAATCACCGAATTTGATTAGTTGCCATGATGGCAACATAAATGAAAAAAAAATTGAAAAAATATTCAAAAATCTTTTCCTCAAAACTATATAGGGCGATGAAGCTGATTCTTTGCATACATGTTCATGACATTAGCCACTACATAAATATTGTTTTCTATTATTGTTGCTCACGTGGTTTCATTGCTATGGCATTTTAAAGTTTCCATAGACTAACAACTCAGTCAGCATTGAAATGAGGCCACATTGTACAATTTACTTTACTTTAGAGTTACCTACCCTTGAGCGCTGAGGATGAATGGACTCAGGTGAGCTACAGGACCAATGGTCCTCTGGTCTAGAGCTCTGATAAATACTGTAATTGAATTCTAAAAAGAGACCAGTTGGTTTCGCTTTGCAAGAATGTGTTCAAAAGATGCAGATGAAAAGGCAAACAGTGTAGACACTGATCAGACTGAGCAGTCTGAACTGCACTATCAGACCTAGCTGTCTCGGTAGAATTTTTACGGTATCACTGCTCCATTCCTGCACAACAGCATTATTTTGCTATCAGAAAACAGAGAAGATTTGAACATGAAAACAAACCAATATTATATGTCCCCCAATGCCTAGGTAACATGAATATAGCCTGTGTAGTTATCTTGGTAGACACTCTTGTAAGATGTTTCTGACAGTACATCTGAAAATAACCAATAATACCGTATATGCCTTAATTTTTGTGGGTTCAAGTTTTTGCGGCTAAAGGTAAAAAACATAAACATTAATTTTTGCGATTTTTAATTTTCGCGGTTAGCAACATGCGCGAAAAGCAAAACTACTTCTTTTTCACTGGGCTGCCGCAGATTAATGAAAGAACTGGCTCAAGTGAAAAGTACCAGCAATTACAGAAGCAAACAGAAACGAAATATATGAACACTGTGTCTACAGAAGATACTTTGTAAGAAACAGGAAATTATTTCACTATTTGTCACCCGACGTAGGCGGAGGGGGACTATAGAAATGACCCTCGTCCGTCCGTGTGTGCGTCCGTCCGTCCTTCCGTCCGTCCGAAATCTTGTCCCCGCAACTCCTCCTACGTCTTTCATCGGATTGATTTGAAATTTTACAGATTGTATTCTTATGATATGAAGATGTGCATGTGGTTTTCGATTTTTGTTTCGGCCATTTTTGATGGAGTTACAGCCCTTGCTGACTTCAGACCTTCCGAAATCTTGTCCCCGCAACTCCTCCTACATCTTTCATCGGATTGATTTGAAATTTTACAGATTATATTCTTACGATACGAAGATGTGCATGTGGTTTTTTATTTTTGTTTCGGCCATTTTTAATGGAGTTACGGCCCTTGCTGACTTAGACCTTGTCCCCGCAACTCCTGCAACATCTTGTATCAGATTGACTTGAAATTGTGCAGAATATTTCATCATGACCTGAAGATGTGCATGTGATTTTGGAATTTCAGTTGTCCTTTTTTAGCTCACCTGAGCCATAGGCTCAGGGTGAGCTATTGTGATCACCCAGTGTCCGTCGTCCGTCGTCCGTCGTGTGTCGTCAACAATTTGCTTTAAATGACATCTTCTCTGAAACCGCTAGGCCTAGGGCTTAGATATTTGGTATGAAGCATTGTCTAGTGGTCCTCTACCAAGTTTGTTCAAATGGTGGCCCCAGGGTCCAAAATGGCCCTGGGACAGGGGGTCTTGGGTTTGAAACTAAAAATTACTTAAAAATCTTCTTCTCCAGAACTGCTTGGCTCAGATGCTTGAAATTTGGTATGTAGCATTGCCTAGTGGTCCTTTACCAAGTTTGTTCAAATGGTGGCCCCAGGGTCCAAAATGGCCCTGGGGCAGGGGGTCTTTGGTTCAAAACTAAAAAATACTTAAAAATCTTCTTCTCCAGAACTGCTTGGCTCAGATGCTTGAAATTTGGTATGTAGCATTGCCTAGTGGTCCTCTACCAAGTTTGTTCAAATGGTGGCCCCAGGGTCCAAAATGGCCCTGGGGCAGGGGGTCTTGGGTTCAAAACTAAAAAACACTTAAAAATAATCTTCTCCAGAACTGCTTGGCTCAGATGCTTGAAATTTGGTATGTAGCATTGCCTAGTGGTCCTCTACCAAGTTTGTTCAAATGGTGGCCCCAGGGTCCAAAATGGCCCCGCGGCAGGGGGTCTTGGGTTTGAAACTAAAAAATACTTAAAAATCTTCTTCACCAGAACTGCTTGCCTCAGATGCTTGAAATTTTGTATGTAACATTGCCTAGTGGTCCTCTACAAAGTTTGTTCAAATGGTGGCTCCAGGGTCCAAAATGGCCCTGTGGCAGGGAGTCCCAGGTTTGAACCATAGAAATACATAGAAAAATATTAAAAAATCTTCTTCTTCAGAACCACAAGGCTCAAATGCTTGAAATTTGGTATGTAGTATTGCCTAATAGACCTTTACCAAGTTTGTTCAAATGGTGGCCCCAGGGTCCAAAATGGCCCCGCGACAGGGAGTCCTAGGTTTGAACCATGGAAATATATAGAAAAATATTTAAAAAATCTTCTTCTTCAGAACCACTTGGCTCAGATGCTTGAAATTTGGTCTGTACCTTTGCCTAGTAGTCTTTTACAAAGTTTGTTCAAATGATGACCCCAGGGTCTAAAATGGCCCCGCCCCAGGGATCCTGGGTTTGAACCATAGAACTTCATAGAAAAAATATTAGAAAATCTTCTTCTTCAGAACCACTTGGCTCAGATGCTTGAAAATTGGTCTGATGCATTACCTCGTTATCTTTTATCAAGTTTGTTCAAATGATGACCCCCAGGGTCCAAAATGGCCCTGCGGCAGGGAGTCCTGAGTTTGAGCCATAGAAAAACATAGGAAACTATTAAAAAATCTTCTTCTTCAGAACCACTTGGCTCAGATGCTTGAAATTTGATATGATGCATTGCCTGGTGGACTCCTACAAAGTTTTTGTAAATGGTGGCCCTAGGATCGAAAATGGCCCTGGGGCAGGGAGTCTTGGGTTCGAAATTAAAATGTACTTAAAAACCTTCTACTCCAGGTGCAGATGCTTGAAATTTTGTATGATACATTGCCTAGTGGTCCCTTACCAAGTTTGTTCAAATGATGGTGCCAGGGTAAAAAATGGCGCGGCCCCAGGGGGTCCTGAGTTTGAACCATAGAAAAACATAGGAAAATATTCAGAAATCTTCTTCTTCAGAACCACTTGGCTCAGAGACTTGAAATTTAGCTTTTAGCATTGCCTAGTGATCCTTTACCAAGATTATTCAAATGATGGCCCCAGGGTCCAAATGGCCCTGCCCCGGGGGCTCCAGGGTTTGAATCATAGCAATACATAGAAAAACATTCAAAAATCTTCTTCTTCAGAACCATTTGGAAATGGTTGCCAACTATCTGGTTTGTTCACATTATGACCCTAGTTTGACCTTTAACCTTTTTGCTCAGGTGAGCGATTCAGGGCCTCTTGGCCCTCTTGTTTTACAAAGTTATGGCCCTTTGTCGTTTTTTGGCATTTTTCCAACTTTTGAACCGTTTGACCTGAGAGAGCTGAAATTTGGTATGCTATTAGCATTTGGTAAATTGATTATTCTGGTTATAGTTAGGATGTGCTAAATTAGAAGTGACAGAGTTATTCCCCTTTCATAGATAATAGACATTCTCTTAAAGGTAAAGGGATAACTCCAGAACTATTCATATTAATGGGCTGAATTTTCATGAATGCATTGTTCATTTTTCATCAGATTCATATAAGCAAGATTATGGCTCTTGTTATTTTGTTACTGGGTATACAGTCTTGATGTTTTGGTCATTTTGTAAGGGCCTATAGTTTCAGTAACCTGATTTTACACATATATGCCCCATTCTGAACTTAAGTATTTTATAAAGAGGCCCAGTAATTGGGTATATGTCTTTGCTTATGTTCTGTTATCATTTGCTTACCAGGTTCTGTAATATATATATTTTCTATTTTTGGCCATACATTTACTCTGAAACAGAATAAAGGGCTGAAAATTGTGACACATTTCAAACGTCGGGTGACACTTGGCCGATGGCCTTTTATTTAATATTTGGGATTCTAAGTGACCGCGAAATACCGTGAAAAATGGAACACCGTGAAAATTATCTAGTATACGGTATATGTCCCACAGCACTTAGGTAACATGAATACAGCATATTCTCGAAAGGACTGTAAAACCCATCTAAAAAACAACAACAAAGCAGAGGGTGTAGTGGAGTTCTGAAGATAACCCAGTGCACCAGATAAGCAGGGGTAACCATGATAATTGAGGGATAATTGTCCATATTTCTCCACAAAAACATATTTTGTTACCCATCATTAGAACCGTCTCATCGAGACGGTTCTAATGAGGGGTCACAACATTATGTTTTCGTTGAGAAATAAGAAAAATTTTCTTTGAATTATCCTCAATACCCCCTCTTATCTGGAGCTCTGTAAAACGGTAGATCATTTCTGGTATTTCAGATTCTGATGTCCGTGATGTTGCCAAAGATATCAAAATAAGTCCAGGAGAACCAGGGTAAGAATGGATTACTGTATTTATTCGGTTATAAGACGTGGCATTTCCCCCTCGTAAACGGCTTCAAATATGTAAATTAGATCAGTTCTGTTCTAATATGTATTTTTTCCCCTTTCAAAACAGTCAGAAAAATCTAGAGATCTGTCTTGTCCGTCCGTGCGTCCGTTCGTTAACATTTGCGTTAAAGTTTTGCTTTAAGTTTTTAATTTTGCTTATGTTTCCAATATCCTTTGATGAATCCTGTTGGTATGTGCCTAGATTTACTTACAGGTTCAAGCAGAATACTCATCATCATCTGGATGCTGCTGCTGACCTAAGGTCAAGGCCATAGACTTAAACATTTGCGTTAAAGTTTTGTGTTAAGTTTTTAATTTTGCTTATGTTTCCAATATCCTTCAATGAAGCATGTTGGTATGTGCCTAGATTTACTTACAGGTTCAAACAGAATACTTATCATCATCTGGATGCTGCTGCTTACCTAAGGTCAAGGCCATAGACTTAAACATTTGCGTTAAAGTTTTGTGTTAATTTTTTAATTTTGCTTATGTTTCCAATATCCTTTGATGAAGCATGTTGGTATGTGCCTAGATTTACTTACAGGTTCAAGCAGAATACTTATCATCATCTGGATGCTGCTGCTGACCTAAGGGCAAGGTCACAGACTTAAACATTTGCGTTAAAGTTTTGTGTTAAATTATAGTCTTCTTTTATATTTCTTATATCCCTTGATGGAACCTTTTGATATTTGACTAGGGTTCAAACAGAGTAGTTTACATCATCTGGATGCTGCTGCTTACCAAAGGTCAAGGTTACAGACTTGTGTATTTGGGTTAAAGTTTTGCGTTACGTTTATATTCTTTGCTAATATTTCCAACAGTCTTCAATGAAACCTTTTGATATATGACTAGTTTTACTTAAATGTTCATGCAGAATACTTGACACCATTTGGATGCTGCTGCTGACCTATGGTCAAGGTCACAGACTTAAACATTTGTGTTTAAGTTTTGTCTTAAATTTATATCCTTCATTTGTATTTCCAGTATCTTTTGATGGAACCTTTTGATATTTGATTAGGTTTACTTTTTAGCTCACCTGAGCACGAAGTGCTCAAGGTGAGGTATTGTGATCGGTCTTTGTCTGTCGTCCAGTCGTGCGTCCGTTGTCAACTTTTGCTTTAAACGACTTCTTCTCCAAAACTGCTGGACGGATTTCAAAATAATTTCACAGAAATGTTCCTTGGGGGACTCTCTACCAAAATTGCTCAAATGGTTCCGCTCTGCTGAACAATAGCTAAAAATAGAAAAACCTTTAAACAACTTCTTCTCCAAAACTGCTGGGCAGATTTTGAAATAATTTCACAGAAATGTTCCTTAGGAAACCCTCTACCAAAATTGCTCAACGGTTCCGCTCCGCTGAACAATATGGCCGCCAGAGCTAAAAATAGAAAAACCTTTAAACGACTTCTCCTCCAAAACTGCTGGGCAGATTTTGAAATAATTTCACAGAAATGTTTCTTTGGAGACCCTCTACCAAAATTGCTCAAACGGTTCCGCTCCGCTGAACAATATGGCCGCCAGAGCTAAAAATAGAAAAACCTTTAAACGACTTCTCCTCCAAAACTGTTGGGCCGATTTTGAAATAATTTCACAGAAATGTTCCTTAGGAGACCCTCTGCCAAAATTGCTCAAACGTTTTTACTCCGCTGAACAAAATGGCCGCCAGAGCTAAAAATAGAAAAAAGCTTTAAACATCATCGTCTCTGAAGCCAATGGCTCGATTTCAAAAAAAATTCACAGAAATGTTTAAGTCATGGGCCTGAACAAAAATTGCTCAAACGGTTCCACTTCGCTGAACAAAATGGCCGCCAGAGCTTAAAATAGAAATAAATCGTAGAATGACTCAGAGGGCACAGTTACGATCCAATCATCATGAAACTTGGTCAGAATGTTTATCTTAATGAAATCTAGACTAACTTTGATACTGGGTCATGTGGGGTCAAAAACTAGGTCACTGGGTCAAATCTTAGAAAAACCTTGTGCACACTCTAGAGGGCACAGTTATGATCCAATCTTCATGAAACTTTGTCAGAATGTTTACTTATATAAAATCTAGGCCAGATGTGAATCTGAGTCTTATGGGGTCAAAAACTAGGTCACTAGGTCAAATCTAAGAAAAACCTTGTGTACACTCTAGAGGGCACAGTTGTGATCCAATCTACGTGAAACATTGTCAGAATCTTTATTTTCATGAAATCTATACCAGATTTGAAACTGGGCCATGTCAGATCAAAAACTAGGTCACTAGGTCAGTTCTTAGAAAAACAGTGTTAATGATTTAGAGGACACAGTTTTGTTCTAATCTTCATGAGACTTTGTCAGAATGTTTGTCTCCAACAAATCTGGACCAAGGGTGCAACTTGGTCTTGTTGGGTCATAAAGTAGGTCACTAGGTTAAACCTTAGAAAAACTTGTACACTCTAGAGGGCACAGTTTTGATAACTTTGTCAGAATGTTCATATCCAAGAAATCTAGACCAGGTTTGAAACTGGGTCATGTGGGGTCAAAATCTAGGTCATTAGGTTAAATCTTATAAAAACCTTAGGTACATAATAAAGGGTCCATTTTCCATTTAATCTTTGTGAAACTCTGTCTGTCTGTCATATGGATGTCTCTGAGGTTAAGTTCACAGGATACTCAGGTGAGCGATCCAGGGCCATCATGGCCCTCTTGTAGGTTCATAGCTGCTTACCAAAGGTCAAGGTCACAGACTTGTATATTTGCATTTAAATTTTGCTTTAAGTTTATATTCATTGTTTACATTTCCAACATCCTTTGATGAAACCTTTTTGATATACGACTAAGTTTACGTCTATGTTCATGCAGATTAGTTGACATCATCTGGATGCTGCTGCTGACCAAGGTCATGGGCACAGACTTTGGCGGTGGCGCTGGTCGGGGGTATACGTGAGCCCCTGCTCACTTGCTCTAGTTTTTTCCCATTGCAATAATGGTCAACTTGTTAAGGAAAGAATTTGCTCCTGTAGTAGCAAATTCTTTCTTGTAAAAGTAGACCCTTTTTGGGGAGGTTTTCATCATCCATGGACACAAACAGGAAATCATAAAAGTTGTCTTCCTTTGAAAAAATGGTGGAAAAGTGTTAAGAGTCCTATATGTACATTCTAGAGTCCTTCAATTTCAGGGAGATTCAGCGCTGCTATGTCTGTGACACGATGATACCAAAGGGAGCATTGTTGGAGAACCACATAAAACAGTGCCTAGAGGAGGCCAAACAGCAACAGATGGAAGTAGACAAGGAAGGATTCAACAAGGTCTTCAGTCGGGTAAAGCAGCCCGCAGAGCTGGACACGCCCAGGACCACCCGCAGTAGACAGCTACGGAATCAGGACAATGTGGTCACTATTACAATGGATCAGGCTGGGCACATAGAGAGGGAAGCAGGGTACACTTCAGGTTCTTGATTATGTTTTGGAGGTGGTGGCTTTTGAAGTTGCTGTTAAAGGGAATGATAATACTTTCAGGGGGTGTCAATTTAAGTTTTATGTTCCTGCCAGCTAGGGCGTATAGTGTTGAAGTATGACAATTTATCCTAATGTTTGTAAAGGTGTTAGACTCAGGTTAAGGTTTTGGATGAAGGTTCTCTGATGAGGCAAGGGGCAGGGGCAAGGGCATGAGTGTTCTTTCAACACATTTCTAGTTTGTCTCCCTTTTTGGTTGGGATCAACTCTTAAAGGAAAGAATTTGCTCCACTAGGTGCAAATTCTTACCTTTAAGAGTAAACCCTGTTTTGGAAGGGCAATATTTGGCAGGGAAGCAAACAAGTGACAAAAGTTGTTCCCCTTTGTTAAAATGGCAGAAAAACATGGAGGTGTGCCGATACCTTAAATTGACACAAATATTGGTAATCTGGACCACCTACTCTAATTGTCCTAAAATTTGAACAAGATCATTTTACTGTCCAGGGATAAGTAAAGTGATTTGCTGACAGAATGGCAAACAGAGTAGATGCTGATCAGACTGCTCCTAAAAAGGGGCAGTCTTATGAGGGTCTGCACTGTTTACTCAGTCATCTCTGTTCCAGATATTTAGGGTCATCATAGTAGTCACATGTTGGATATACCTGCTTTGACATATTCTATAGGTTAAGACTAGGTTGAAGCCTATTGTGCACAGAAGTTTAGTTCCTGTACCATTGTCTCATCTGGGACTAGCTGCGGTGAAACATGGGTATTACTTTTCTAGGGTGGTTGGTGTTGGAGGCAATGTTTGCTCTGACCTTTCTGTCCCGGAGCTTAGAGGAGACTCGGTATAAACTGAGTGGGTTAAGGGCCAGCCAGGCCCCGAGGTTATAAAACTTGAGTACATTCTCAAACTCAAAATAAAGCATACTGATTGGCTGCTTCCGAGCACATGCTCGGAAGCAGCCAATCAGTGTGCTTTATTTTGAGTTTGAGATTATTCTCAAGTTTTATAACCTCGAACACTGATGAATTTGTGGTCCCAAGTTGGCTTGCAGGTGGAGACAGAAATGTTTTCAACCATAAATGGGGTTCCATTGCACACAGCCTTTCATTATCGCCCTCCCATCGTCCTGATATGAATGAAGCACTGTTGAAAAGGACGTAAAATCGCAAGTCATCCGTCATCCATCCTGGTACTTTGAATTTTCACAGTTTTTATGATAAATATGGAATGATATATTTCAGGGTCAGGAGGGAGTGAGGTTACAAGTTACAGCAGTAGCTGGTAAGTAGGGACTCATTTTTGTCTCGCCTGCGACTAGCAGAAGCAAGATATAGGTATTAATTTTATGGTGTCATCAGTAAGCTATGTGTGATGAGCTCATGGTAGAAGATATTAAAGTTGAAAATCATGTTATCAGCAGACGGTATGATGTCATTTTGATCCCTAGAAATTTGTCAGCATGCAAAGATTTCTGGAATCCAGATGAAAGGATAAGAATAAATTTTAAATTACCTTAGAGTTCAGCTGAAGATGGTGACATTGCTGCTCATGAACAGAGACAAGAAAACGGAGTCTGCTGTTTTTGTTTCATCTGCAACTAGAAGACTGCAAGACATAGGTATTGCTTTTTTTAGGCAGAGATGGTGGCATCGTCGGCCATGCAAAGTTACATCCAACAAGTGCTCTTCTTTTAGTGTGTTCCTTGCTTCCAAAGGATCCATTATTTCAGAACTTCATTATCTAAAACCCAATTTGCCATAGTATTTTTAAATAGTGGAACACAAGAATCTTAAAAAAACAGGCTAAAGCTAGATTAGATTGCTCCTGTATGAGCAGGCTGATTTGAGTCTGCAGTAACATTTTGCCATCATTTTTGGACACATTTTTATACGCCCGTTTGAAAAACGGGACGTATATTGTTATGGCGCTGGCGTCCGTCCGTCTGTCCGTCCGGCCGGCGTAAACTTTTCGTTTCCGGATAACTCCTCCTACAGTTTACATCTGATCGAGCTGAAACTTGGTATATAGTAAGACTATGAGGTGGACCAGCGCATATCGTTTCGAGGTTACGCTCCATTAATTTTTAGCGGAGTAACAGCCCTTTACTTAGAATTTTTGGGGTGTTCGTTTCCGGATAACTCCTCCTATAGTTTTCATCCAATTAAGATGAAACTTTGTAAACATTAAGACTATGATGTGGAGTAGCGCATATTATACGGGAATTTTGCTCCGATGATTTTTAGCGGAGTTACAGCCCTTCGAAAAAACGTGTCTATGGCAGTTTGTATGGCAATTCTTTAGCATTCCATAACTTGGTAACTCTTTGGAATATCATGATGAAACTTTATAACAATGTATATGAGGTTAAGACAATGTGTCTCATACAAGAATGGTTACTCCCCTTTACTTAGATTTTGAGTTACCTCCCTTTGATTATTTTGTCAGGCTATGTTTGTACACCTCATATCTAACTAACCCTTTGGACTATTGTGATGAAACTTGATAGTGATGTATATTAGGTTGACACAATATGTCACATATAAGAACGATTGCCTCCCCTTACTTATTTTTGGTGTAACCTCCCTTTGAATATTTTCTAAGGCTATTCTTATGCAAGCAATAAGTAGGCAACCGTATGGAATATCTTGATGAAAATTTATAGCAATGTGTATTAGGCTGAGGCTGTGTGTCTTATATAAGAATAATTGCTCCCCCTTCCTTATTTATGGAGTTACATCCCTTTGATTAATTTCTACGGCTATTCTTGGGCAAGTCATTACTAGGTAACCGTATGGAATATCTTGACGAAACTTTATAGCAATGTGTATTAGGTTGAGACAGTATGTCTAATAAAAGAATAATTACCTTCCCCTTCGTTATTTTTTTTAGTTACATCCCTTTGATTAATTTTTTAAGGCTTTTCTTTTGAGAACCTAAGTGTTTGGAATGTCTTGATAAACTTGATAGCAATGTAGACAAGGATGAAACGGTGCAAAAAAAACCATTCAGAAACGGGCGTATATTGCCCCGCTTGCGGAGTTCTTGTCTTGTAATAAAATTAATCTCCTCAAATTTTAGGATAATAACAGTGAGTTGTTAAGATGTCACCATGTTTAGGATAATTACTGTCATAATAGAGATCTCTGAGATTCTGGTGGATATTGTATAAAGCTGTTTCCATATTTTCTGTCTGTTTTAGTTATGAAGGGAGTGAGTCAGATTCATCTGTTGATGAGAATGTCAGTTTAGCTTCATTTGCCAGACCCACTGGTTCAGCTGCCTTAATAACTGGACCTTGGAATGAAAAACAGAACCAGTCTAAACAAAAACATGTGACACAGTCTGAGGCTTGTGTTCCTGTTCCTGATTGGGTGAATAATCCATCCAAGTCACCAATCAGATCGTTTGTACCAATTTCACAGCAGGAGGACAAGGAGTACTTTAGCAGACAGTTTCAGTATAAGAAAGACAGAGTGGAAAGACAAATGATGAAAAGAAAAAGATCTCAGAGTAAAAGAAAAGGTAGAAGAAGAAGAAAGAGAAGAAAAGTATCTAAGAAAACTGCAAATACCAAAGTGACAAAAAGTTGATTTTGCTGGAATCCATAAAAATGTAGCCTTCCACTAAGCTTGAAATAAGAGTTGTTTATGAAGATAAGTTTGGGAAACCAGAACTCCAGATAAGGATGCTTTTTCTATACTAATTTTGAGATAATTTCTTGCAAGACGGTTCTAATGAGGGGTAGCAATGTATGTCTTCCTGGAGAAATAAATTATCCCAAAATTAGCATCAAGTGGACTTCCAGAATTTCCTCCACATAGTCAAAGGATGTGCATTAGAACTCCGGGAGGTGGTTCTGATCAGTCAGAACTCATCTGCAACTAGCTGAAATGAGGCAAAGGTGTTACTTTTCTGGGATTGGTGGCGCCGGTGGAGAAACTTTACATCAGGTGTTCTGGTTTTGCTCTATTTTGTAACAGTGTACCAGCGGTCAACACACTGCATTCTGCGAAAATTTCGTTGAACAAAGTTGTTGAGCATGTGGTTAAAGAATAATCAAAATACACTCATCACTAGATCTCTGTTGATTCCATAAAAACAATAGTCTTCCAGTTGTGTGGAAATTTATTATATTTGATCTGGATGTTCTGTGGTCCAATTCATGCAGTCATACGGTAAATGTTTAAATAATTGGGACACTAAAACTAATTACCATAATTATCCTGAAAATGGAGCAGTCAGGTTTTATAGTGCTGCTGCAGTACCAGTCTATTTGCATCCTTTGGACATTCATCTTGCTGCTTTGTGCAGCAAGATGAATGTCTAAAGGATGCAGATAGAATGGTACTGCTCCACTCTGATCTGGGTCTGCTCTGTTTGCTCAGACCTATCTGTCCATATACTTTGAATTTTCATGGTAATCCATGTTCCATATTTACCCTATATATTGGACACTGATACCCGAACAAGCATTATAGACCAGGTCAAGCTTCTTCTAAAGACCAGGTCACAGTTTGCATTGTTTACCAGTAGCTTCTCTGACAGCTCTTGATAGCAATAATTGCCATATCCACCCCTGGTTAATTATGTAAATACAAGGGCTGTTACGAAACGAAAAAGAGCTGTTACAAAACGAAAAAGAGTCATAGTTACCAAACGACCTGATCATCAGGTCATTTCATAACGTGACCCTTTTTCGTTTCCTAAACCTCTTTATTGTTTCGCAACATCCTTGAAAACATTTTTAAGCAGGTGTGATATCAAAATTTGAAAAAAGTCTTATGTATAGAGGAAAATTTAAGGTTGCGGAAACGTGGAAAGGACTAGTTGGCATGTCTGAATACTTACTCAAAAGGTATTAGTTTTGGTTAGTTGCCTTTGTTTCAGTGGGCAGCTGATTCCACTATACCTCTCTGAGAGCTGTTGCTGTATAAATTGTATATTTTAAGTTACCATAATGACCCTAAAATTTCTGACACTCGAAAGTAGGACAATTATTGTTCAAAATTTTTTAGAAAGTGGATTTTACACACAAGGCATTCAAAAAATGCTTAGTAAATGGCAAACATTGTAGACCCTGATCAAACTGCTCCTTCAGCAGTTTGATCTGGGTCTGCAGTGTTTTCTAAGACCTGTCTGTCCAAATATGTAGGGTCATTACGATATACTTGCTTGAAATGGTTTTCATCTCTTGACTTTGTATGTGAATTGCGTTTTAAGGTAAATGGATGGTTTTGTGCCATTTGTACAAGGGGAACAACTTCTTTGACGTCCTGTTTGCTTCCCTGGAGGACGAAGCCTTTCCAAAAGGGGTCTACCCTTCTCAGAGGAGCAAATTCTTTTTCTTTAGGAGTTGACCCATATTGATAAGGGAGGCAAAAATGAAACAGTTGCTTCCCCTGAAAGTGTACTCTTTTACCTTAAACACTGCTTTTGGTTTGGGGCATATAGTGTTTGGCCAAGTCGATATGTCAAAGTCTGTGTCCTATAGAGGCCTGTGTAAAAAATTCTCTAAACAACAACTTTTCTGACATGATGTGAGGCAAGGGTATGTAGTGAACAGTCTAGGCTCATTTCTACATGTATCTGAAAATTTGGAAATTGTTCATATAATTACAATTTTATAATGTCGCTCAGAGCCTAGAGTTCAGGCTGAATTGACGCATGTACCAATTTAGAAGTCAAGCCATTTAAAACTTGCTGATACAGTCTGAGGATGTAAAACCTATTTTCAAGCAGCACATATGATTTGTTCAGTTCTTGTTATTGACTTTTGCATGTTCTTAAAGTTTATTAAAATCAAAAGACAGTTTTCAGTTTTAGTTGTCCTTTACTTGTCTGACATGAAGATCTTCCATTGTAACATACCCTGTTGATGTATTTTGACTGTTCCTCCAGAGCAAATTTCGTTGTAGGGAATCTCCAACATAGAAATTTAGCCTTAGCAACAGCATAGCAACGACTTATTCGACCTCCGGTCACAGGGTTCAGTCGAGTTTTACAGTATGCGATAACAGGCTTCCCACAGTCAGGGACTTAGAAAAATGAATTTTTTGAAGTCGGGAGTTTGTGACTGGGAAGGAAAATATAGAAAGGACTTGATAAGTCCGGGAAATTGAAAAGTAATAGCTTTGACATTCCTCAGAAAAAGTACTTTGCTAAAAGGGAAAGGAAAGATAATCTGTGCACAGAAATATTTTACAGAGCTCTAGATAAGAAGGAAAATTTAGCGATAATTAGGGATAACTTTTGTTAATTCTCCATAAAACCATATGCTGTGACCCCTCATCTAAACCGTCTCAAGACAATTCAGACAAGGGGTGGGGTCACAACATGGTTTTAATGAGAAATAAAAAAAATATCTCTCATCAAATACTCCCTATAATGTATATCTACAGATCTAGAGCTCTTTACAAGGAAGACAACTATGAAATTTGGTTGATGGAACAGTACTTGCTTTCCTGGGAGATAGATCTTACCTTTCACCAATGAAGGCTACTCTGAAAGGAAAGACTGTTCTCTCAGATGAAATTCTTTACTTTGAGAGCAGTCACAGAAGGGAGAAAAGTACTTCCAGTGATCTCCCTTATAGTAGAGCAGACGGAGCCCCAAAAGTGCTCTCCTTAAGGACTTTACTGGTAAGGTTCTGCAAACATCAAGTGTATGGCCCTTGAAACTTACGTACCCATAAACAGCAAAATTACACAATTTTTGTCGGTGTACGCCAAAAATGTCCATTTATATCAACTAAAGACAAGTGTTTGTCATTTTCCAGTAATACGTACGGAAAACAAATGGAATGAACTAAACATAGAAGCTTTTAACGAATATGGCTTATTGAACAGTGTTTGTCCGTGCATCTGTTTGTTAATTACCGTTGATTACCAAAGGTTGATAATTTTCGACATCAATATTAGAATTTGTCTGTTTTATTACCACGACAATAAATATGTCAAGTCTTATGAAGAAACTAATTTACAAGGTATTTCATTGTTGAATCAATTATCTAGATATATTTCAACATGTACAAAAGGTCAAGGTCACGGTCAAACAGAAAACGTACATAAATGATGAAAATCTACTTAAATTACTACTTTAAGACCAGTTAAATGGGCTAAATGCTTGGAAAACAGTATATATGTGTAACTTCTATTAACTCGCACTCATTTAGACAATATGTGCTCTATATCTTTATTTTTCCATCCGTCCGTACGTCGGTTTGTCAATAGCATGTGTTCACCACTGTTTTGGCAGTCAACTTATCAAAAATGACAAGCTTAACAGTGGTCAAAACTAGCCGCTGATTATACAAGCGTTGTAGTTACATACTCTGGTGTCATTTTCAGTCCCATCCGGTACTTTAAGGCCGTCTGTCCTTGTCAGTTCATCCATTTGTTCGTCTGTCGGTCCATCTGTCGGTTGAAATTGATCAAATGATACATTAATAAAAGCTAGTAGATTTTTAAGCTCCAATATCTCCCTCTCCTTTTATGAGATACTTTTTCAACACGTTCTTTTTTCAAAAAGCGCAATGTCTACAAAGTATTTTTCCTGCTTTCTGCTGTCTGAGTATTGGGCAGTTTGGCTGTTTCTCCCATGTTATATACGTGACCGTATCAGTTTACTGACATATTCATATTTTCATCAAAATAAACACAATAACAGACATAGATTTTAGTGTTCTAGAAAATATGCTTGGAAGCCTCTAATTAAATAATATTGTCTTCTGGAGCATTAGAAACCGTACTGTTGTC